>JAWNOX010000118.1:4530000-5930000 GCA_035045555.1 Drosophila fulvimacula
CATCCACAGTCAGAATGCTCAAGTACAGGGTATCGACGACGTTATAATGCTCAAATATTTGCACTCTCTGCTCCACGTCGGAGAGGAAGTAATGAACATGCTCAATTAGCTGCTGCGGCTTCTGCGCTTTTACCTCGAGCCAATTATGTTCCAGATCGTTGCGCTGCAGTATGCCAGCTAAGGCGACGCCCACAAAGCGTTCCCCATCGATGGCAACTAGAGAAGTGCCCTGACGTATGAGCGATAGACGATACTCTCGTCTCTTTGGACAATCGTAAGCCACTGGCGGAGCACCTGGCGTCTGCATCAGCGGCTCTTGTCCGTGAAAATGATCTCGCAAGAAGCGAGTTACCTCCTCGATGTCGTTCTCTTTCAGCTCGCGCACGACCGTCATGATGTTACAATCTTCAGTAACTAACTGAATGAATTTGTTGAAGACTAAATAGCTTTTCGATTGGCCTTATCGCCAAAAGCTTTTGCTCTGGGAAAATTCTATTAATCTAATTGATAAACAATTTTGTTAGCAAACTGACAAATTGTTGATAATAATAATTAATTATTCTATTAATAATCAACAAAATTAAATAACATTTTATAAAATATCGGTCTGCTCACTTTTTATCAACTCTTGGACTAAATGCTAAAGCTATATCTCTTTAAAAGAATTTCTAATGTTTTTATCAACCTTGTTTTTATTTTCATAACAATGCGTTAAAAATAATCTAGAAGGTATTAACAATAAATATTGCTGCTATTTCGTCATAAAATTAAATTTATTCAAATGAAGCTTGCGGTTTGAGAGCCACTGACCTGGGTTAATAACCTAATATGAATATAAATTTATAGATAAGGTAATTTATATTATCTGAAAGATTATTCTGATCAAGTAATTCAAAATGTTAATTAATAATTTAATAATTTATTTGATCAAATGTTTGAAAATAAGAAACGGCGTTGGTTAATAGAAATAAAAACATGGGAAACGGCTCATCAATTAGAATACGACGTTGATCCCAAACATTTTTAAATATTTTTCTTGACTTTTCAAAATAATCTCCCTATAGGTTTTCGATTGGCCTTGTCGTCAAAAAGTTTTTGTTCTGCGAAAATTGTATTAATTTTATTGTTAATCAATTTTCTTGGAAAACGGAGAAATTATTGTTTTATTAACAATTCTTAAATGTTTCCCACAATTTAATAATGATTGTAGAAAATATCGTCCTAAAAACAAATCTTGAAATCGTGTTTTATAAAATTTTTTGTTTAAATATAAAAAAATTTAATAAATAACAACTAAGGAAACTCTAGTCGGGGAAAATACCCTGAACCACGCCTAATCGGCGTTTTTAAATGCACTTTACAGTTTACATAGTATTATATAACTTTATATTAAATTAAAAAAAAAATAAATAAATAATTTGAGAATAAAACATGGGTTTCCGTGCCACAGAGCGCCGCTTCTGCTGCTGTAGCACTACTTGAGCATTTAATAGCGAATTCTTAAGTAAAGTTACTGAGCTACTGAGTCCTACTGCTCGAGCTGGCAAAAATCGATAACACTATCGAGGTATCGAATATTTCTGCGCAACCATCGATATTTTATCCACTATCGATAGTAAAGAGAAATGCGTTTTTTCCCATCACTTGTTCGGCGCAACACATGTCGCATGAAAACAAAAATTGAATTCTCGTGTTTCTACAACACAATAAATTAATCTCCGAGTAACTTTTTAGTTAACGCTAAGATAAAAAGTTTGTTTTTCAGTTATGAAAAAATTGACTATAATTTTTGTTACTTTTATGTATATATTATAAAACGAAATATTTTTATTTTTAAATTCAAATGAAAACAAAAAACTACACGTTTTTTCGATAATATCGATATATCGATTTTTTCATTCAATATATCGAACATACCGAATGGTCTGACTATCGATAGTTTGCCAGCTCTACCTACTGCTACTGAGCTACTGATCTTCAGCTGAAAATTCATCCCCAATTTACCTTTGTTGTTGTTATGAATTCCCAGAATATTCTAGTTGCTTCTGCTGCTGCGTTTGTACATAAACGTTTTGTTTAATAACATAATAGATTTCATCTATACATATATATATTATATTGACTAAGTGCACAGTTTACTCAGCGACTTCGCTGCGCCAATATGTGCATATTATGGAAAATTAAATGGCTAATAACTTCTTTGTAGACCGACTTTCTTAATCAAACTTGCGCAGCGTAATTATATCATTCATATGTGTGCATGTGCAAAAGCACAAGTTTCTAGTATTTGAAATACATGATTTGGAAATTGCGGCGAAGGGGGCGTGGCATCCAAAATTTAACGAAAATCAAAAGTGTATAAAAGTCCCATTAAGCTAAATACAAGATTTGGAGTCTCTAACTATAAAGATGTAGAAGATATAATTTTAAAACTGAAATTCAATTTTCGTTTTTAATCGACAAGCTCAATCGACTGGGCTTGTCGTACTGATCAAGAATATATATGGGGTCTCCTACGCCTCCTTCCGCCTGTTACATACATTTCATCGACAATAAAACCATTATACCCTGATTACCCGTTTTTAATGGGTACATACATAGCTATTTACATTATATGAATACTATCCACAACCATCTTACAAGAACAATGGATAGCCAAAATGAAATCGGCTTAAAATTTGATAGCCAGCACACGCACATGTGTATGTGGTGCCACTGGCTTGAGTATAACTTGGCCATTGGCATCTTTGTAATCCGCATAGGCCTTCTCGTATACGCACTCCATGCCCAATGCCTGCTTTTGACGTGCCGAATAGAAGCTGGTGCAGTAGGCAGCCATCAGAGGGTAGCCCTTGGAGCGACCCACTTCCATTAGAGCAGCAGCGAGACGTGAGCCCAGTCCTTTGCCACGCATCGTAGAATCAACATTTGTTATGTGGGAGTAGAGTAGCTTATCGACATTGTAACGCTTGAAGAGATCAGCTTCTATCTCGACTTTGGAGAAAAACAATGCCATGTGTTTCCAGAAATTTTCTTCCAAGACGGCGGCCTCTTGGCGATGCTTCTCCAAATCGCTCGGGATCTGAGCTCCGGCCAGCACGAGGCCCACAATACGTCCCGCATTGTTTTCGTCCAGAGCCAGGAGACAGGTGCCCTGCTCTATCATGGAAATGTGATATTCGTCGTTCTCCTTCTCATAATACCTCTGCATATCCTCATCGATTGTCTGCCACAGAGGCTCTGCATTAATAAAATGATTTTCCAAAAATATTTTTACATTCTGATAGTCGGACACCTGCATTATGCGAATGAGGATGCCATCTTTAGTGCCTAGCGCGCTTGACATGTTGAGTATTTAGTAATTTCTGTAGAACTGTCGACTTTTTTGGCACTGCAACTTTTTATAAGTTCTGATATGTGTCTTATCACCATGCATACAAGGCTTATGTTTTGCCTCTTATCAGCAGTCACTAAAAGCGAACAATTTAAAAACCCCCCATACCTTGGATTTTGTATTAATAATCAATAATTATTGCTTTTACTGCATTATCATTGAAAAAAATAATCAATGTGAGATAAGCAAGATAAAGAACGATGATAGTAAGTAAAACAATTGTCATCAAAGCTTTGATTAAATAATATATAAAAGCTGTGATGACAATTGTTTTACTTATTATTGTTTTTAGCTATATAATAAAAAAATTGATAATTTATTATTTATCAATACATTCATACAAACATATAATCATTATGATTCAAGGTCCATAATTAACATTTTTTTTTTTCTTTTTTTAATAGTAGTTTGAATAATACAAAAGAATCAATTAGAAATTTACTTTTGTATTTTTTTGCAATACATTTTTTGACATTTTGAATATATCCTTTGACTGACAATTTTTTGAAAAAAAATTTTTTAAGTACTAGGGACTAGGGACTAAATTTTGTTAATTAATAATTTATTTTATAAATTAATATAAATTATTAAATATTAAAATTGATTAATAAAACTCAGCAATTTATTAGCTAAAGATGAAGAAGTCAAGCACAACATGCAATATTTAGGTAGGGCATCGCCTAGTCGGACAAATCCGACAACTTTCGCAATGGCTCGTTATCATATTGCAGTTTTTCAATTGCCGCTGAACAGAGTTACTGAACTTCAAATCAGATTCCTGCGTGTCACTATCACTAAAAGCTCGTGGCTTATCTATGTTTTCACGTTCACGTTTTCAAGACTATGCGAATTTGTAGGATTAATTAAACACTCAAATAATTGTTAAAGATAATATTTATTCAGATTTTTTGTATGCCTTTAATAAGAAAGTCTCAGACTAGAAAAATGTCTTATAAAGCCCCGGACTATACAAAGGCATTTCCTGCAGCTTAATAGCCATTACACTCGCCTCGGTGTGTGGCTCTGGCGGCTGAATCACCACGTTGCCATCATCATCCTTGTAGTCCGCATAGAGTTCCGAGTGCACGCATTCCATGCCCAACGAGGCCATCAGACGCGTTGAGTATTGGCCCGTGCAGGTGGCCACCATTAGGGGATAGCCCCTGGTCCGGCCCAGCTCCATGAGCGTAACTACCAGCCGTCGAGCCAGTCCCTGGCGACGCATCGACGAGTCGACAGCCAAAGTTTTTAAATATAAAGCATCCGTGACGTCATAGTGCTCAAAAAACTGAGCGTGTTTCTTAATATTGCAGAGAAAGTAATGAATATGTTCAATTAGGAGCTTGGGCTTCTGCTCATTGACCTCGCTCCAGTTTTGCTCCAGATCACTGGGACGCATTACACCCGCAAATGCCACGCCCACGATACGACCTTCTTTACTCTGATCAACGGCAACCAGAGAGGTGCCCTGTCGCACGAGCGACAAACGATATTCGCGCTTCTTCGGATCGTCGTAGATCAACGGATGATTGCCGGGCGTCAGCATCAATGGCTCATGGCCATAGAAATGATCGCGTACAAAGAGACTTGCCTCATCGATATCATCGATTTTCATTTCCCGCACAATCGTTGTCATCTTGCCAGCTGTAAAGACTAACTGTAGTTGTCTATGAATTTAAGGTTTTACGACAACTATTCGAGTGGACTTATATCAAAAATAAAATCTAATTACTTGTACTTGAGTTTATGATTGCAAACTTTAAGCATTTTCAGACTATCGCACTAGATAGTGCTAGATAGTGCCACTTAACTGATAAAAAATATGGGGAAGCAGGGGTTGGCATGGTGTCATCAACTTGTAAATACCCTGTAGCTAATTAATCATTTAAATAAATGAATAAAATAAATGTTATAATAAAAAATAAATAAATTAATAAATAAAATTATATAATAAAAAAAATAAATTAATTAAGAAATAAAATAAATAAAATAAAAAAAGAAACAAATAAAATAAAATAAGTAATATTACAAATTATTAAATTAAGTCAAATAAATGTTTTTATATATGGTATAATACAATAAGCAAAATAAAAAAAAATAATTAATTAAATAAATAAATTAAATAATTGAATAAAAAAAAATTAATAAATATAAATAGAATCTTCTGACTTAATCTCCAACCAAATAGTTTATTTTCCGATTTCTTATAATTGTTAATTATACCCCACTTTCCTATACCCTACAATTTCATTGCCGTAACTCGTACAGTCGACTCATCCAAGCTGACATTCAATTGGTTACATTTGCAATAAGCCTTCAACAGCGGTTCGCTTCAACAGCTCGCTGCATCGATGTCTGCTTTCAGTAATTTCAAGTATAAAACATTCAGTAAAATCTCTTAAAGTTAGTTTGGCAAATATTTTGAATATTTTATATATAATTAGATACTATTTTTATTCATAATTTCTATATTTAAAAAGCTTTCTTCAATCTTTAACTATTTCAAAGGTTTTACGAATAACTTTTATTTCTCCTTTTACATTTTAAATTTTTGGTTTCATTCAGATACATAAATTAAGTAAAAGTCGAAAATTTTTAAACTTTGATAATTAAATTTCATAAATTTATATAATTTTAGTTTTCGTCGTATGATGTGTTTCTAGATAAATATTAGATCTGAGAAATCCATTTACAATTATTTAAAAATCATAAATTTTACTTAAACAACGTCCAAAAATCAATAATAATTGAGCTTCAAGCTGTAAATCATTAAATATAATTTTTTTTAATATTTTATATATTTAGCAATATTCAACTAGTTAGCTAACAATTTAACACTGATAAATTGTTTTATCAAAATATAATTCACTTAGAGTTTGATAGCCATCACACGTATGTGTGTATGTGGTGCCGCAGGCTTGAATATAACTTGGCCATTGGCATCTTTGTAATCCGCATAGGCCTTCTCGTATACGCACTCCATGCCCAATGCCTGCTTTTGACGTGCCGAATAGAAGCTGGTGCAGTAGGCAGCCATCAGAGGGTAGCCCTTGGAGCGACCCACTTCCATTAGAGCAGCAGCGAGACGTGAGCCCAGTCCTTTGCCACGCATCGTAGAATCAACATTTGTTATGTGGGAGTAGAGTAGCTTATCGACATTGTAACGCTTGAAGAGATCAGCTTCGATTTCGACTTCGGACAGGAAGATAGCAATGCGACCCCACGTATTCTGTTCCATGGCAACGGCTTCTTCGCGATGCTTCTCCAAATCGCTAGGGACCTGACCACCAGCCAGTACGAGGCCCACAATACGTCCCGCATTGTTTTCGTCCAGAGCCAAGAGGCAGGTGCCCTGCTCGATCATGGAAATTTGATATTCGTCGAAATCGTTCTTATAATACCTCTGCATATCCTCATCGATTATCTGCCACAGAGGCTCTGCATTAATAAAATGATTTTCCAAAAATATTTTTACATTCTGATAGTCGGACACCTGCATTATGCGAATGAGGATGCCATCTTTAGTGCCTAGCGCGCTTGACATGTTGAGTATTTAGTAATTTCTGTAGAACTGTCGACTTTTTTGGCACTGCAACTTTTTATAAGTTCTGATATGTGTCTTATCACCATGCATACAAGGCTTATGTTTTGCCTCTTATCAGCAGTCACTAAAAGCGAACAATTTTAAAGCCCCCTATACCTTGGATTTTTTACATACAATCATTATGATTCAAGGTCCATAATTAACATTTTTTTTTTCTTTTTTTAATAGTAGTTTGAATAATACAAAAGAATCAAATTAGAAATTTACTTTTGTATTTTTTTGCAATACATTTTTTGATATTTTGAATATATCCTTTGACTGACAAATTTTTGAAAAAAAATTTTTTAAGTACTAGGGACTTTGCAAAGACATTAGTTTATTAATAAATTTTGTTAATTAATAATTTATTTTATAAATTAATATAAATTATTAAATATTAAAATTGATTAATAAAACTCAGCAATTTATTAGCTAAAGAAGAAGAAGTCAAGCACAACATGCAATATTTAGATAGCGCATCGCCTAGTCGGACAAATCCGACAACTTTCGCAATGGCTCGTTATCATATTGCAGTTTTTCAATTGCCGCTGAACAGAGTTACTGAACTTCAAATCAGATTCCTGCGTGTCACTATCACTAAAAGCTCGTGGCTTATCTATGTTTTCACGTTCACGTTTTCAAGACTATGCGAATTTGTAGGATTAATTAAACACTCAAATAATTGTTAAAGATAATATTTATTCAGATTTTTTGTATGCCTTTAATAAGAAAGTCTCAGACTAGAAAAATGTCTTATAAAGCCCCGGGCATTTCCTGCAGCTTAATAGCCATTACACTCGCCTTAGTGTGTGGCTCTGGCGGCTGAATCACCACGTTGCCATCATCATCCTTGTAGTCCGCATAGAGTTCCGAGTGCACGCATTCCATGCCCAACGAGGCCATCAGACGCGTCGAGTATTGGCCCGTGCAGGTGGCCACCATTAGGGGATAGCCCCTGGTCCGGCCCAGCTCCATGAGCGTAACTACCAGCCGTCGAGCCAGTCCCTGGCGACGTATCGACGAGTCGACAGCCAAAGTTTTTAAATATAAAGCATCCGTGACGTCATAGTGCTCAAAAAACTGAGCGTGTTTCTTAATATTGCAGAGAAAGTAATCAATATGTTCAATTAAGAGCTTGGGCTTCTGCTCATTGACCTCGCTCCAGTTTTGCTCCAGATCACTGGGACGCATTACACCCGCAAATGCCACGCCCACGATACGACCTTCTTTACTCTGATCAACGGCAACCAGAGAGGTGCCCTGTCGCACGAGCGACAAACGATATTCGCGCTTCTTCGGATCGTCGTAGATCAACGGATGATTGCCGGGCGTCAGCATCAATGGCTCATGGCCATAGAAATGATCGCGTACAAAGAGACTTGCCTCATCGATATCATCGATTTTCATTTCCCGCACAATCGTTGTCATCTTGCCAGCTGTAAAGACTAACTGCAGCTGTCTATGAATTTAACTATTCGAGTGGACTTATCTCAAAAACTGAAATCTAATCACTTGTACTTGAGTTTATGATTGCAAACTTTAAGCATTTTCAGACTATTGCCCTAGATAGCGCCACTTAACCGATAAAAAATATGGGGAAGAAGGGGTTGGCATGGTGTCATCAACTTGTAAATACCCTGTAGCTAATTAATCATTTAAATAAATGAATAAAATAAATGTTATAATAAAAAATAAATAAATTAATTAATAAATAAAATTATATAATAAAAAAAATAAATAAATAAATAAATAAAATAAATAAAAAAAAAACAAATAAAATAAAATAAGTAATATTACAAATTATTAAAATAAGTCAAATAAATGTTTTTATATGTAGTAAAATAAAATAAGTAAAATAAAAAAAATTAATTAATTAATTAAATAAATAAATTAAATAATTGAATAAAAAAATTAATAAATATAAATAGAATCTTCTGACTTAATCTCCAACCAAATAGTTTATTTTCCGATTTCTTATAATTGTTAATTATACCCCACTTTCATATACCCTACAATTTCATTGCCATAACGCTGGCCTTGGTATGTGGCGCTGCTGGCTTAAATACTATATTGCCATCGTCATCTTTGAAGTCGCAGTAGTTTTCCGAGTGCACACACTCCATGCCCACGGACGACATCAGCTTCGTCGAGTAGCAGCCGGTGCAGGTAGCAACCAGCAGGGCAAATCCCTTGGCTCGCCCAACATCGATTAATGCCGTCACCAGTTGTCGTCCTAATCCTTGACGTTGCATCGTGGCATCCACGACGAGCACCTTCAAGTAGAGAACATTCGATATGTCGTAACGCTTAAAGAACTGAGCATTTCTTTTGATGTTGATCAGAAAGTATTTGATGTGTTCCATATATTTCGTTCTCTTCTTATCACTCAGCTCATTCCAACTCTGCTCCAACTCATTTTCACTCAGCACACCAGCGTACGCAACGCCCACAATGCGTTCACCTTTGCTCCGATCGACGATAACCAACGAGAGACCTTCTCGTACAGTCGACTCATCCAAGCTGACATTCAATTGGTTACATTTGCCATAAGCCTTCAACAGCGGTTCGTGCTCCATGAAATGTTCGCGGAATACGCAGCTCGCTGCATCGATGTCTGCTTCAGTAATTTCGCGCACGATCGTAGTCATTTTGTCGAGCTTCACTATCAAACTGAAAGCAGCTACAGAGCTTTTCTGCCACCTCCAATCTAAAATCTCCAAATGAAAGCAGCGGAAGAAAGAGTGAATGAGCTTCAATAAAGCTTAAGATAATGACAACTAAAAGCGACAACGATGCTGCTTGATAATCAAGAGAGTTTTATTGTTGAGAGATACTACAATATATATATTGTAGTATCTCTCAACAGTAAACTCTCTCTCTCTCTCTCTCTCTCTATATATATATATATATATATATATATATATATATATATATATATATATATATGTATATATATATATATATATTTATATTACAACATACATCTGTTACAAAATCTGGTTTCTCTGTGACTTGTAGGTTTCTTGAATACGCATTAATTGATTGATCAACTGTATGTTCGTAGTCCCATCCAGTCTCATCCAGTAATAGTTCGGAAGCTGTATTTATCATTAATGATGATTGATAACTGCTGAAGCTCAGCAAGTGTAAAATATTCAGTAAAATCTCTCAAAGTTAGTTGGGCGAATATTTTGAATATTTCATATATAATTAGATACTATTTTTATTCATAATTTCTATATTTAAAAGCTTTCTTCAATCTTTAACTATTTCAAAGCTTTTACGAATAACTTTTATTTCTCCTTTTATATTTTAAATTTTTGGTTTCATTCAGATACATAAATTAAGTAAAAGTCGAAAATTATTAAACTTTGATAAGTTTATAAGTTTTTACTATATAATTGCAAGTAAAAACCTCTTTTTTCGTCTTAAAACCTTATCAGAAATAATTGAACGTTAGTAACAAGCTTCTTTATGATAATCTTATTTTTGTAGCATAATCTTATCAAAAGTCGTTGAATTATTATCGTATTATATCAAAAATTTGAAATAAGCTAAAGCTGACAAAATTAAATTTCATAAATTTATATAATTTTAGTTTTCGTCGTATGATGTGTTTCTAGATAAATATTAGATCAGAGAAATCCATTTACAATTATTTAAAAATCATAAATTTTACTTAAACAACGTCCAAAAATCAATAATAATTGAGCTTCAAGCTGTAAATCATTAAATATAATTTTTTTTAATATTTTATATATTTAGAAATATTCAACTAGTTAGCTAACAATTTAACACTGATAAATTGTTTTATCAAAATATAATTCACTTAGAGTTTGATTGCCATCACACGTATGTGTGTATGTGGTGCCGCAGGCTTGAATATAACTTGGCCATTGGCATCTTTGTAATCCGTATAGGCCTTTTGGTATACGCACTCCATGCCCAATGCCTGCTTTTGACGTGCCGAATAGAAGCTGGTGCAGTAGGCAGCCATCAGAGGGTAGCCCTTGGAGCGACCCACTTCCATTAGAGCAGCAGCGAGACGTGAGCCCAGTCCTTTGCCACGCATCGTAGAATCAACATTTGTTATGTGGGAGTAGAGTAGCTTATCGACATTGTAACGCTTGAAGAGATCAGCTTCGATTTCGACTTCGGACAGGAAGATAGCAATGCGACCCCAGGTATTCTGTTCCATGGCAACGGCTTCTTCGCGATGCTTCTCCAAATCGCTAGGGACCTGACCACCAGCCAGTACGAGGCCCACAATACGTCCCGCATTGTTTTCGTCCAGAGCCAAGAGGCAGGTGCCCTGCTCTATCATGGAAATGTGATATTCGTCGTTCTCCTTCTCACAACACCTCTGCACATTCTCTCCCGAGGATGCACACAACGGCTCTCCATTATAGAAATTGTCACCCATAAATATCTTGACATTCTGATAATCCGACTCCTGCATTATGCGGATGAGAATGCCATCTTTCGTGCCCAGCTCGGTTGCCATGTGGAGTGTTGCGAATTTTTCAATAGAACTGACCATACTTTTGCGCGAGCGCTACTATATATGGGGTCTGATCAGACTCTTATCATTATACGGAGAGTGCATATGGCGTATATAGCGAATATATGTATAAAAATCACTCTATTTACAGTTTGCTCGCTTATCGGCAAACACTTAAAGCAAGTGACTTAAGATTAATTTTAACTCAAGTATGTGTTGGGTAAACAACTCCATGCTGAGTTACAAATTAAATTCACATGGAAACATGCATTTGATATATTACTCTCTTAGTTCAGAGTGCTAATTTATAGATTACATGATAATAGAACATTTTTAAATTATAATTGATAGCAATAATACGCAAGAAAGAAATAAACATTGCAAACTTTTTAAGTAAATAGACATGAGTTAATTTCCTTTAGCTGGAATACTTGTGAAATAATTAAAGGAATTTATCAAATAAAAAAAAATTCTAAAACCAAATCAAATTTCTCTAAGATAATATTTAAAATCTTCAAAATTACAATGAAGCACAATTTATGTCAAAATACTTGATACTAGAGATATATTTGGATTCTTGGATCATGAGAGCCAGGAACATTAAGCGAGAACTCAATCTGACAAAAATTGAAGACCAAATGCAAGAGGTGGCCCCAAAATACCTCAAGCGATTAGAGATTCTCACTCAAATAGCTTGGCTAGTCGTCTGGGTACTTCAGCCAATAATAGAACTAGGAGAAGACTCGGATGTTACTGCCTTCAAGACTTACTGACTTAAAATATGTCAAATATGGCCTTGCGATTTAATAATTTAAATCTTTAACTTTTCTCCTATACTATGTATTCTAAAATAATTATTCATGGCTATAAAAATTCCCATAAGTCATGAATGTAGATATAGTTATTTAACAAAAATTATTATATAGTAATTATTATTATTTTTTATATATATATACATATATATATATATATATATATATATATATATATATATATATATATATATATATATATATATATATATATATATTTTAATATTTAGGCTTACAATCACAATTTGTATCACTGATCCTCACATGCAAAATAAAAAAGTTAATATCTGAATTTTCTATCCAATCGGCATACCAAAACTACCTAATCTTATAATGCCTTAAATGCAAACTCTCTCAAACTATCTCTCAGTAAACATGCACATTTAGTTCTTAAACTGCATATCTGGCAGCTCTTTATATTGCTCTCACTCTCTGACTGCATCAAAAATGCAAAAATTAGAAACGCTTTAAGCAGCAGCCACAATAACAGAGGAACAGACAACCAAGAAAACACTGAACTGTTTGAGTGGATGGGTGTGAGCTCTGTGTGTGCTGTCTGTTGGTCTGTTGGTCTGTTGGTCTGCACGAATGCCGGCAAATTCCCAAACTGGCCAAAAACCAACATAATTTACATGTCTGCTGGATAAGTTCGACAGAGAGAAACAGTGCGGCGTGTTAAAAAAGAGTGGGTAAGGGAAAGAGGCCCAGAGAGCACCAGTCTGGACCTGGACAGTCTGTACAACCTAAACAGTCTGTTGGTCATGTTATGCCAGACAAGTTACAGTTGTTATTGTTGTTGTTGTTCCTGCTGCCTGCTTTGTTCGTTCGTCAGGTGCTTAAAGCCTCACGCAGACTCTCTTCAATGTGCCCGTTGCAAGTTTATCAAAGTTAATCAGAAATTAACCACTCGTGAGATTCTCATGCGCTGCTGATTGAAATAAATTGTGTTAGGCGATTTTAAATTAATTTTTATTAGCTCGCACTTTGACATTGTTAAAAAAATATCTGGCATTTATATATACATATATATTTATAATGTGACGTGTTGAAGCCGCAGGAGTTGCACAGCTCGTGCCACGCCACGTACGCAATGCGCTGTTGCATACTTTTAGGTGGCATGCACAAGGCAAAAATGTTCCCTCAAATATTTGCACAAGTTGCATTTTTGATTTATGTTCGTGCGACGTGACCCAAATTGTTGCAGGTTGCACAACTAATTAAAAGTGAAAAGTTGACAACATTCTCCAGTTAAAAATTTCTATATATATGTATAAAAATCTCTATAGCATAAAGCTCACACTTGTTTTTTTTTCCCCCCATAGCACGATAATTTATGGCTCACATTTGCTGAAAAAGTTGCGACCGCAGCAGAAAATTATTAATGAAAATTCAATCAAAGTTTGCGCGCGCCAGTGTCACGCGGCACATGTGGTCTATATATACTTGTACTACTCTCTCTATATATTATTATTATACTTGCAACACACACATATCATATGTGCCCCAGAGCGGTGGCACATCTACGACTTTGAGCCCGCCCGCCCGCACTTGTATTATTGTCTCACTGACCCTAATGAAGATTAATTTAGAACAAGTGTTGCTGGGCTGCTGCTGCTGCTTCTTTGAAATTAAAAGAAATAAAAATCTAACGAAGACCAAAGAGCAGCAGCGACGATCCCAAATGTGAACGACTTGCCCACTGATTAGGTTGACAACAATGCCTTGATGGTTCAAGAAAACAATTTAATCAAATCATTTTCATTGATTAAGATTTCTAGCGTGATATTGAAATGACCATAAACCCTACGGATGGCTAGAAATGTGAATTTATACAGTGTATGAATGCTGAATACACTATTTGGAAGAGGCGCGTAGAATTATTTAATATAGAAATGAGAAAATAATAAAAGTATAATGAAAATAAATAAATAAAAATATTATTAAAAATTATTTATAAAAATTTATAATTTGCATTATTATTATGAAAAGAAATAGTTTTATATTATTTTAAGACAAGTGTTTATTTACTTTTAAAGTAACTTTCTACACTATCAAAAAATAATATATGTATAAATTAAATGTTAATAACAAATATCAGCATTAATAATATACAAGCAATAAATAAAATTCAAATATTTCTAAAAACGATTCTCTTAAAATAAATTAAAATATTTAATAATAAAAAAATATTTTTTATAAATTAAGAAAAAAAACAAAATTTTTATTATAAATAAAATACAATTTTCTGTGATTTTTCATATTATTATTATTTTTTAATTTAATTTAATATTAACAAATATGTTTTATAATAATTAAATTTTAATATAAATATGATTTTAAAATATACATAATATATAATATATAATATACTTCCACAATGCCCATCAACAACCTAATTTCTATACGCTTCACCTTTTGAACTTGACGCAGTGAAACTAAATAATTTACACACAAATTTCATCAAGAAAATGCCTTAGGCAACATTTGCTACTTGTGCCACTTGATTTCGATGATATGGTAGGTAATTAATTTATTAAACCATTTTCTAATGCGACGTTGGACGCAAGCACCGCGGGGTATCAGATTTTTGTCCTCGGTTTTTGGATCTCGCAGCCAGGGGGTCTCACTAATTAGTAGAGAAAAACTCGACCTATTGAAAATAAAAAAAAGAAAAAAATTGGGCAGAGCGAAGCAAGTGTTTCGGCGGCCAAGCAGGGAGAGGCTCTAGACAGAGGGTCTGCCTCCGGCTCTGGGTCTGGTCTGCCTACACAATGTGTAACGCATTATTATAATGCCCCAGCTGCCTACTGACTAACTAAATTCAATTCAATTCGTTTATCTGATTTTCTTTCAAGTGGTCAGTGCCGTCGCTGCCGACTCGCTTTTTATAATTTTTTCTCTTTATATATGAATATTTATACATAAAAAAAAAAAAAATTAGAAGAAAAAATAACTTTTGGAGTGTGTGTGGGGCATTTTATTTATGTTTGTTTTTGTGTTTTCTTTTATTTTAAATAAACATTTTTTTCCAGTTTGTTTATTTACTTTGCATTTTTAGCGTTTATTTTGAAAATGTATCAAAGTGGCAAATTTATTTGATAAAAGTGCTCAAAGATAAATAAAGGCGTTCACTATTTTAAATTAATTCAATGTCTAAGCGAGAATGTTTTCCATGAGAGGAAAAAAATGCTGGAATTTTATAAAAAAAAATTTAAAGCAAGCTTAGAGACTTGCTTGAACTAGTTTTTGTTGAAGAGACTTTTAAAGAATATACAAATTTCAAATTGACTTTGAACCGGAGTAACTTAATCCGGTTGGAAAACATAGCTTTTTATATATTTTATATATTTAGAAATCTTCTTTAGCTAAACTTTGTAAATTAAATATTTATTTTTTCTTAAATGAATTTCTTTAATTAATTTTCGAGCATATTTTTATATATTTTTCTTGTACTCTCACTAAACACAGCTTTTAATTTTTTTTTTAATTTAATTTTTAGTTACCCCCTTCAAACCGTATTTATTTCTGAGTTGAAACCCACAAATACCCATGTCAAAATCTATATCTACAAAGGGGATTCTTTTATAAAATTTTTATGTGCGACAAGAAATGCAGACACGATAATAAAACTGCAGAGCCCCAGCTCCGCTTGCATATAAATTTGTAAATCGATTTTGAAAGCTAACAAAACAAACTTGCTAAAATTCGAAGAGACACGAGAAAGAGAAGTGGACAGGCGAAGGCAAAACTAAACGATATTAATAAACAAAAATGATTTATGTGTCTGCAGCGGTCAAGCATGGAGGCTGGGAACTGACCACTGAGAGCGCTGAGAATTGTGAACTATCTGCAACAGTCTCTGACTGTGGTCACTGACAACAAAAACAAAACAAAAACTGTAGCAGTTGGTTGTCCAGCCAGCCAGCCAGCCAGCCGGCCGGCCGGCTAACCAGCCATCCAACTAGTTGTTGTTATCTCGAGCCGTTAATCTAATCAATTGAGCGCTGGTCCTCAAGAACAATAACACAGAGCCAGCACCCTCATAAACAATGCTGTGCGGCGCCTGCGCAACAGGTAGAAGCAAAAGAAAAAACAAAAACAAAAAACGAAACGACAACGGTAAAGGTCTTTCAGCAATTTGGCCCGAAACTCGATGGCTCTTGGCAAATGTTGATGATGGCAACGACGTTACACGGGCGTGTGCATGACAAATGTTCTTTGATTTATTGTCAGTTTTCAAGTGGACGCAGCCAATGTGCGCCTTAACTTTGTCAACATTGGCTGATAGTACTAGTTGGTCACGTTCCTGCTGCGGCACTTCATAGACGCTCAGAGCAACGTTTCGCAGGCGCAGGCATAGTCCGCACCACCTGCTGTGCGCAGGCTGCAAACATTTTAAAAATAGCACACCAAATGCACCACAGAGCACATCAAAGTATAAAATGCGCCAAACACTGTTCGATTTTTCCAGCTTCAGCTTTATGTATATATATATTATATATATAATTTTTTTTATTTTTTATTTTTGCTTGTAATCGGAGCTGGCTACAAAGCGCAGCAATAGCCCAAATACATTGCTTCTGCAGTTGAGCGCTGTTTACCCACATATATATATATATATATATATATATATATATATATATATATATATATATATTATTTTTTTTTTTTTTTTTTTTTTTGCCTCCCATTTCTGTTGCAGGTGTCGCCTGCATGCACACTTGACATAATGTTGTTGCCAGTTGGCGGCACATTTCATTTCATTTTGGAATTTATTGTTCGCCCTCGGTGATTTCTATATAATTTTATTGCCATTGTGTGGGCGCGCATTCGATTATAGTTTTTCTTGTCTCTCTCTCTATTTTCTAAAGCATTTTTGTTGTTGTTCTTATTTATGGTAATCGCATTGCGAAATGAAAGAGTTGAGTTGGTCTATCCATAAAAGTTTATTATTTTACAGAACAAGTAATGTGTATGTTCTGAGCTAGATATATTTTGATAATATGCTTAATAACATTAATTGGAAGAATAGAAGAAATAGATGAAGCTAGAGCTAAAATTTTATTTTAATTAATTATTTAAACATGGAAAATCTATTATTTTTTCTTACTTATTCCAAAGTAAATATTTTATATTTATTATTTTTTTTTTTTAATTTAGAATATTTAATTAATTTGATTAATTTTGTTTAACTACATAAAAAAATTAATTAATTTGTAAAAAAATTTTATTCAAAATTTATATTGTATGTATTTTTGTTAATTTTTTTGTTTAATTTATTCTATATATATATATATGTGAAAGGCTCTGCCCAACTTTGATATGATTTCCTCATAAAATCACAGCTATTCTCACTGGCAAAGTAAACGTCAATGAAAACTAAAGATTTATATATTTAATACCTCAAACTGTAACATTCAGCACTCAATCAACAATCTATCGGGCGCATCAATCAAGCAAATAGTGGAGCGAAGCAGAATCAGAAAAATCACAGCTAAAACGATATAGAACAGCAATAAAGCAAAAGCACTAAACAGAGTCAACATAACCTCAATTTGCTTATAGTGGCATAAACTTGCCCAGCTAAATACTAGATGATATGGCCAGCAGCAGAGAGACTGAGGGAGAGGGATAGATAGAGAGAGAGAGAGAGACAGTAAGAAACTAATCAAGCTGAACTACAATAAGGACGGCAACAAAAACTTGGACATAATAAATAGAAAAATAGAAAATTATGATGGAAAATTATGACTTAAGTTGGCGACGTTGTCGACGTCGACGACGCTAACGTGAACGAAAGTCATTTGTAAAACAGACAACGACAACAACAACAACAATAACAACAACAACTGCAAAGTGTTTGCCATGGTCAGTTGTGGTCATTAAGGCTGCAAAGTTGTTGCTTTCTGCTGTTGTTTCTATTGTTGTTGTTGTTGTTGTTGTTTTTGGTGTCCTCATATTAATAATAAATATTTATTCAACATTTGCCGTTGTTCCTCCTGACAGGCACGCAGCCATTGAAAATGTGCGAAATTTAACGGCCACGCAAATTGTTAATATTTCATCAGCCACACAGTGGAGTCATCATCAAGATGGCTTAGGCTATTAAAAAGATAGTACCGTAACGATTGGCACACAGTAAAAAATAAAAAAAAAAAATAACAGCAAATACATAATGCATAAAAGGCTATAAGGTATTTCTTTTGCAATCAGTTAAGTAATACAAATTTATTTTATGTATGTGTACAAAATGTATTATAACATACCCAGTTGGTATTAAGACAGATTTATGCAATAAAAATATTTTTATATTAAGATTAAAACCCAACTGAATAATGCAAATGTTTTTTATAGAAAGAAAAGAAACAATTACATTTGCTTTAATTTTAATTTTCATTTCTATTTGTTTTTCTTCTTCTTAAAGTTATAAATATTTTGTTATAAATTTATTCTTAAATTTCCATATGATTTATGAGTCTGAAATAGAGTTATTTGAAGCAAAATATTATTAACATTGATTTTTTTATCATCATATATTATATTTATCATATTTTTTTAATATTTTTTAAATACAAAAGTAAGCAAGGTCTATTTGAAAGTGCCCGAATGTGAAAAAAAAAATTATTTAAAATTTTTCATATTTTTTTAAAATATTTTATATATATATTTTTTATATATATTAAATAATTTCATATTTTGTATATATATTTATTTAAAATATTTCTTATTATTATAAATTTTTATTTTAAGCACTTTTTTAATTTTTAAAACTTCATCCGAAGTGCTTTCACAGTCTCTCTGAACTTGCAAACTGATAATTTACATTGTTCATCATTATTATTATAATTATTATTATTATTTTCTTTTGTCAACCAAAATGTTCGGCCCATTCCCTCGTGCTTCGTTAAAGTTGCAAACTTCCCCGCATCTCAGCTGAACAACAAATAATAAAGAGAAGAGAAGAGAAGTCAAAAAACACAATTCCCTGTGTTATGCACATAGCCCGAACGAGCTGCTGGCCCCGTACTCAAATCCGAAACAGGCAGTCACCGACCCAATGGGAGAAATGGGATTTTCAAACATATCGCATATACAAAATGCAAACATGTCTGGCAAACACAAATCCCATAAATGTTTTGAGTGTGGATGTGTGTGTGTGTGTATGTCGGGTAGGGCAAGGGGTCGGAGCGGTTCTTTGGCATAGTGATAAAAACTTGCAAAAAATATTTTCATATGTGAAAATGTGTAAAGTGTAAAAGTTTCTAACGCGTTCGCCTTTTTTTCTATTTTTTTGTTTTTGTTTTTTTTTTTTTTTGTTATTTCTTATTTCCACATTGTTTGTGTTTTGTGTAGTTCTGTTGGCAATGTCTGACTGTCCGAATGTCTGTCTGTCTGCGTGTCTGTCTATCTATCTGTCGCTGTGTGAGCATCAGGTGCTGTGGCAAAAGAAATTACAACAAATCCATTTGTGAAATTGCAAACCGAGACAAACCACGACCACGACTGAGATGATGATGACGCCTCCACCAGCACCGCTTATCCGGTTGCCTTTGATGCTGCACTATCTGTGTGTGTATGTGTGTGTGAGTGCCTTCTTCTGCTTCTCGTTTTTTTTTTCTTCCCATTTTTGGCTGCTCTTTTGCCTGGCACTGACAGCACTTGCTGGAGCACTTTAAGAGCCGTAGACGTAGCTGTTCTCGTTGCTCGCCTCGGCCTCGGTGCTAACCAATTACATGGCCGGCCAGGGCTCCTCCTGTCATTATGCACTCAAAAATCAAGATGGAAGGCACTCGCTGCCTGTCATTTGCCTGGCCAAACATTCATCTTACTAAAGTTGGCCAGTCAGCAAGGCCCACCAAGGCCCAGCTCGGCTCAGTAATGCCCTTAAAAACCCAACAGCCCAGCAACAGAGCTGAGCCTTCTTCTTATGCCAAGCCAGGCCAGAGCCAAACCAAGCCAAACCAAGACATTCATCAATTTGTTAAGCGAAGTCGAGCAAAAAAGCGAAATTGAAACGAACATTTTTCGTGCTGCCGTTGGAGCTGGCATATAAATTTGCAAAACTAAGTGCACTGCCTGCCAGGCAACCAACTACAGCCAAGCCAGCCAGCCGGCCAGCCGGCCAGGCAGGCAGGCAGGCAGGCAGCTAGCACCCGCCAGGACAGCAAACTGCACACGTCAAATTTCAAACAAGTTCGGCCGCCGCAGGACATGCAACAAAACGACAGTAACCAGCAGCCGGCAGCAGCCAGCAGCCAGCACCGAGCGACTGTGTTCGTGTCCGTATCCGTATCCGTGCTTACAAAAAAAAAATAAAGTATGAGCACAAAAAAATAAAGAGAGAAACTCTGCCAAAGGAGTTTCGTAGACTGCTACACTAGCTGCATAGGTTTGTAGCCAGGTGGGCTGCCAATATTTTGCCCTTTTCCTCTCCATTTTGTTTTTGTAAGCGTTCTGGCTGCTTGCTCGATGCGTTACGAAGCGGAGCCACAATGAAATGGCCAACAACTGAGCTATAGGAATTTGAGCCATGCATAGTTGGGAAGCTACTGTTGGCAACTACAACAACAGCAACAACGACGACTGCCACAACTCGTGTTTGTCTGAGCAAAAGTTTAGGCCAGGCTACAAAATATGCCTCAGCTTTAACGCTTTTTTAACAAAGTCTGCAAAGTTTTGTGGCATAACAGCCAGACGGCAACATGAGCGAAGTGAAAAGTATTATAATGTCTAATAAAATTTTATATGAAACAAAAATAGCTGAAGGTGTGTGTTGTAAGACAAATGAAAATTGTATAATATATGATGATTACTATATTTCAAATTTTTATTTTAGATTATTCAAAAATATTTGTAGACATAATTAAAAAATTTAAATTTCATTAAATTGTGGTGCAAGCTCTATAAACAAGATGTAAGATTATTCTATAGATATTCTAAAAATGACGTAACTTAAATGGAAAGATTTTTATTTTATATTATTATTTATTTATTTATATATTTATTTAGATATTATATTAATTTAGATATTCTATAAAAGCCGTAACTGGAATAGAATTTTTGGTTCAATATTATTATTTTTATTATTTAGTTATATATTTATCCATTTATATAAATATTTGTTGATTAATTTATTTCATTATTTATTTATTCATTATTCATTTATTTATTGATTTTTGTTTTTTTATTATTAGTTATTTATATATATATTAATTTACTTAAATGTTTGTTGATTTATTTACTTTTTTATTTATTTATTTAATTATTGATTTATTTATCTAATTAGTTAGTTATTTATTTGAATAAATATTTATTGATTTATTTTATTATTTGTTTACATATTCATTTTTTATTTAATAATTTTATTATTCATTTATTAATTTATTTGTCTATTCGCTTCCCAATGAATTAATTATAAATCTAAGCAACATTTACCTAGAGTATGGGTTTGAGATTGAACAAAAATCAGATCACAAATTGCCCGAAGGCGACTTTCCTGCTGCACAGTCTATGAGCATAGTTTTCTAATCTTACAGTAGTGTTGGTATGGAACAGTTAGCTTATAGGGAGCTGCTGCATTGTTCTCATCCGAGTGAGTTTGCGCGTAGGCAGGCCGCTTCACAGTTCTCATTTGACTGAGGCAAAGAGAGCAGTCGCTGAGCGTTGAATGAGAAAGTGTGGATTTGAGTTTTTCGGAAAGAGTAAATAGCTTATTCTAAAAAGAAGGGACCAACCCAGAACCTGAAAGGTGGCGAGTCTGACGTCGCTCAAGCAAATGTATTCTAAGATATACTATGTTAAAAATTCTATACTCTACTTTACTGTACTATATATATACTATACTATATATATTTTTTATCATTTGTTAAACATGGATTAAGTACATTTCTGCATAACTGAGCCGACTGCAACTGTTCTTTGCAGTAAACGTAAATTTTAGTCGGACAATCCCTACCAAAACATGATTTATTATTTTATCCAAAAACTCAAAAATTATGCATTATGGAATGAAACTATTAGACATGTATTTCATATACAATTCTTGGCAATTCAGTGATAGCTTAAAGACTATATCCAATGCATATTAAATACATTTTTCCTAAATATTTTTAATTTTTGATAAAGAAAAGTATTCAAAAAGAATTTTGGTCAAACATAAATTTCTTGGCCGTATTTGTGATGGACTTGATGCTAACTAGGCACAGAACAATAGAATAAGACAAATACTAACTGATATTTTATACAAAATATGCGCAACAATTTATAAAGCTCACGACGAATTTTCTTCTCCTCTTTTTTTTTATTTTTTTGAGCTCCAAAAGTTTGGCGCCTGAAACAATAAATGCAACTCGAAACGCACAACTTTTTGTTACGTTAAAACCCAAATGAACCCCAAAGTTCTGCCGTAGCTATCCTTAGCTACCTGCTGCCGTGTGGTTACATTCGAGAGCAGCAACAGAGGCAGAGATGGATAGAGAGAGGGATAGCTGCAGAGGCACACGTTAGTTTGGGGAATTGCAAATAAATATTTCAACTGCAGTTGCAGATTATTTTGGTGCTGCGACTGCTGCGAAACTAGAATGCCAACTCTCCAAATGTTGGCCCAACAAAAATATAGAAAAAAGAAATGGAAAAAAAATATATATATATATATATATTAATATATATATATGTACATCAAATGGAATACGTGGAACGGAGCAAACAAAGCTAAAACTGCTGAGACACAGAAACAGAGAAACAGCTCAGCTTAGATTTCTCCGGGGAGCCATGATAAAGTGTGCACCATGGCAAACGGCATAATGAAGACAAATAGAGAGGAGAGTTCGGCTTGGCTTGGCTTGGCTTGGCTTTTGCCATGGATAATTTCAATTTATTTGCTTTCGATTCTGTGGTATACAAAATGCATGCGGCCCGCTCTGGGCTCACTTTCGATTCTGATTGTAGTTCCTGAAGTAGATGCCAGCAACGGCCTCCTGGAAGCGTTGACGTTTCTTGTCCTGCAGCAGGTATGAGAGCAAATGATTGGGGCTCAACCCACGCGCCGCCTGACGCTCCAACAGCGCCAACTCATCCTCGTCAGGGTCATCATCCTGTTGCTCCTCTCGAACGCCATATTCGGCCAGTGGTGCTTGGGCAGCAGCGGCTACCTGGGCTAGCGCCGCTCCTGCATCCGACTCATTCGCATCCAACACAACCTCCTCCCCATTCAAGCCTTGTAGTAGATCAATAAGCGCGTCGCGACGGAAATATCCATTGCGCCTACCAGTACCAGTACCAGTACCAGTAGTAGTACCAGTAGTAGTACCAGTAGTAGTACCAGTACTAGTACTAGCATTAGCACTACGAACCGTTAGATTCTGCGCATTGTTTGGATTGATGATTATGACTGAGGGGCTGTTTCCAAAGTCGGGAACTCCAGGAATCGGGTTGGGACGCGGTTGTGGATAATATGGGTAAGGATAGTCGTACCATGGAGGCCGGCGATTCCTGTCAGAATCTTGATTCGGCTGCACTATGATGATGGGTGGCTGCGGATTATTATCGGGACGCCTATTCCAGAGCAGCAGGCGTGGCTGAATCGCACCAAGTGCTGTTTGGATAGCAGAAATATGCAGGATGAAGAAATTTTTGAATCAGATTTACATTTTTTAAAAATACTTAAACAAACTCCACTCAAATCTGTAGAGTCCTTGGACAACTTTTCTTCCTTGAGTTTGAATTCTACATTCAAAATTTCTCAATAATTTTTTTTTACAATTTTGAAATATACAAAATTTCAATATTTTCAATATTCTCAAATTAAACTTTCTCAATTAAACTTCACTCAATTCGTACTTCTCAACTTACCCGCGCTCAAGCCTGGCAACTCGCCAGACCTTCCTTGGCGAGCTGTGGCAAAGGCCACACAAATAGTTAGAAATAACAAAGTGGGAATTGAATACTTAAGCATCTTGGTAGTTCCAGTGTATGCTGATGACTGTGCTCTCAGTAACGATCAGCAGCGGCTTATATAGCAACTGTCAGTAGTTGGTAATAGAACAGCTGAAGGCAATACTTTCTAAGCTCTTTTTTCGCTTCTCAGTTTAAGGGTCAATTCGCTGTAATTTCGCTCAGGCAGCAAGTGCTAATTCAATAGATGATCTATTTCGCCGAGTGCTTGTTAATATTATCGCCTCGTAAATCAATTTCAAAGCAATGCCTGCTCGACAGCCGCCTGCCTGGCTGGCAGTCTGTTTATTGCAATCGTAAAATGCTTCGGAACTGGACTGTCTTCTCGCAATTCATGTGTTTTATTCATTTAGCGCAGCTCTTTGACCGAGTTTATGTTTATGTTTTGCATTTCGCCTTTTGCCAGCCTTCATTGATCGATTTAGCATTAAGTTAAGATAGTCCAAACAAACTACATTTTTGGACACATCATCACCAATCTGTTTAGTTTACGAGCCGATCAGATATTTATGGGCCCTACAATTGTAGGCCGTTGCGATAATTTGCAGATCTGTTCGAGTTTATTGGCCTCGCTGTGCATTGAACTTGAGAAATTCTGTGTCTCGCTAGGTGCGTCAGCTCGATTTTTGCACGTGAGGCAATTAAAGGCAAAGAATGTTTTATTGAAGTGGAAGGCGTTGCCAAGCCATAGCATATGTCAAACATCAGTGTGAAAGTAGAGAATGTAATGAAATTAAACATTTCAAACTGAGAATAGTTTGACTTAAGGAATCTCGATCTATTTATAGACAAACAATAATCTATTTTAGAGTCTTATGAACTAGTTCCATAGAATCTGAAATCTGTTCATTTTTAATATATATATATATATATATATATATATATATATATATATAGAATTTAGACATTCTGAGCTAGTCTTATGAACTAGTTTTATAGAACTTCTCATTTATTTTTCTATATATAGAACTATGCTAATCTATGTTAGAATTTTATGAACTAGTTCCAGGGAATCTCAAATCAGTTCCTCTATATATACAGCTAAGATAAACTATATTAAAGAATATCGAACTAGTTTGAAAGCTTTGCACAGATCATCTTATTAACTAGTTCCATGGAATGTCGAATCGAATTTTATGAACTAGTTCTATGCAATATCAAATCTGTTTCTCTATTTGTAGACTCAGGCAATCTGGGGCAGACTTTTATAAACTAGTTCCATGGAATCTCCAATCCGTTCACTATATACAAAGATAAAACAGCCAAATCCATAATTTTATAAACCCTGTTTCAGGCCCATTAAATCTCCAATCAGCTTCGCTAAATATATATATATATATATATATAAAATATTCTATCATGATATATCTAGCACCAACTTTTGCTCTTCTCGTCACACAAAACCCAATCATTAGTTGGTAAGCTCCTGCTGTGCGTTCCATATCAATTTTCTTGTACGTTATCCCTATAATAAATCCATTTCCTTTTGCTACGGCTGAGTAAATACTAGCAATGCTCGAAAAAAAATAAGCACACTAAAAAGTAAATGGCAAACAGCAAATAATATCAAACAATATCCGTTGCCTATGTATAAAAAAAAATATATATATATATGTATATATACACCTAGTAATAAAAGTGAAAGCCGACATCATCCTGTACAATCAGAGACCTGGCGGCAACAATAAATCCTAGATACACAAAAAGTACAGCCATGTGAGGTAAATATTATTTAAAAAACCAAAACACGTAGGCAACACAAAGTACAAATCGCACTCAATCAAAATCACTTCCACAGACCACAGCACAGGCACACAGTGAAAGCTTAAAAGATGAAATCCTCACAAAGTTGAAGAAGCTTGTTGGAGCTAAAGCTCTCACTCTCTCTCGCTCTCTGACTCCTCTGCGCCCTCTCTGTCTAGGAAAAAATATTCAACAATTGAAGCAAAGACAAATTCAACACAGAAAACTGTCATGTACGAGGATTTAACAGATTTAAATTCTATTTGGCAAACGCTGCATGGATTGTGTGAGGACATCCTTTTCGGTTGGCCCGCACAGGGCACGCTTCGAGTGCTGTCATTTAATATTGACCAAAGGCTTGCTCGAGCTCTCTCGCCCTCAGTCTCTCAGTGTATGTGGGCTAATGCGCTTGCCACGCCATGTGGCAGAGTTGTAGCTTTGTTGAGCTGCAGTTGCTTTATAGCTGGCCAGCCACTTAGCCCACATTAAGAGGCGCCTCACTGTAGCCCGGCCATGTGCAAATATTTATCGATTGGCATGACAATCCAATTCGTTATGCTTAAAACTACGGGCGCCATGTGTCCAACTGCCCCACGAGGTGCCAAACAACACATACAGCACTCCTCACTGGCAGCTGCCCTTTTACTTTTTTCTTTTCTTTTTTTTTTTTTTTTGTGATATTAAATGAAAAATCAGCACATCCAGCACCTGCCCAAGCTAGTGCCACGTTTCGGGCTTGGCCTATTTTGCATGTGTGTGAGCTTGTGTGTGTGCCAGCATTTTTACGTAAATTGGCAGTTAAGACAGATTGGCCAACCACTGGACACAAGTGGGTGTTCACGACGCAACCTCAGCTCAATTGGGCCCTGGCATTTGTTTAGCCAGCAGCAGCAGCTACAGCTACAGCTACAGCTACAGCAACAGCAGCTAACTTGGCTAACAAGTGTTTTTGTGGTAGGCTCAAAGCAGTGCCAGCCTGCTGTCTGGCTCTTAATTAAAGTTCATGTGGACAGTACGTGTTAATCTGCTGAAAAGTGCAGCTGGTCAGTGTGTGACTGGACCAGCAATAAGTATCAGGACTAAGGACTTAGTTATAGCACACTACTGCCAAATAGATTAAGTCAGACTTTGGGCTACAAATTGGCATTAGCAGAAAATACCGAATTGCCACATTGCAGATTTACAAGCTGAGAAATAAATTATTACTCAATAATCGAAGTGAGGATTTATAGGGTTGAAATTTTTGGAATTTGATATTTTAGTGTGAGCAAGTTTTGTATTATTATTTTATAATTATAATAATTAGTATAATAATAATAATAATTATATTCATTTGTTTTATAATTATAGTATTATTTCTGTTCTAAAATTAATAAAATATAATATAAAATAAAACATAAAATATATATAATCAAATATAACATTAAATATATATAATAAAATACAATTTTCATACAAGAGCTGAAGTTGTAGCCACATCAAATTAAATCTGTCAAAAAATCTATATATTATTAGAATAAAATAGTACATAAATTTTCATATAATTGTCCTCTGATCTGGCACCCAGAATAAAGCGACCGACCGCCTCGACTTTCTAATTCAAAGTGATTTAATGACCATCTACAATGAGCGCATGTTGAGAGTAATTTCTAGCATTTATATAAGGAGAGCATGATGTGAGTGCGCTGGAATGTAAGCTCTTAGAATTTCATTTTTTCAGCTCTCTTACATACAATGAAGTATCACTTACTCTACTCAGAGGCAGATGAGTATAGCCACTGCCTACGCTGAAAGCTGATATGCTTATACATAATACTACATATTATGGAAGTAAGAATATTTATCAAAAAACTCAAGTCTTTATTAAAGGAAATACAATCTCTCACGTCATGTTCGCATGTAAATATTTGCTCAAAATTTTTATCTTCGACTTATTGATAATTTGATTTTGCAATTCATTTTCTGTGAGTTGAAATAAGCTCAGTCCATGGGCAATAAATAAAAACATGCTAGCATTCCATAATAAAGAAAAATAAAAATAAAAATAAAAATAAATTCTTAATATGTTTGTAATAATAATAATAATATTTTTGGATATTTATTTTTATTTTTCTTTATTTTTGGAAATAGACAAAATATGTATTACAACTATAAATTGGCATGTCGAATATATACAAATATATATGCGTACTCAGGTATACGTATAACGTATATTAAATCGTTTGTGCTTTGGTTGTTTTCATTTCAAATAAAAATAATAAAATTAAAGCAAATTTGTATTTTAAAGAAAATTAAATAAAAAAAATAAAAAACATAGTAAATGTGTCATTCTTCAACCTAAATATATCATATAAAAATCCATTTTATTATTTATATTAAGTCTTATATTTTTTTGTAATCTCAGAAAACATACCTTAATATTTAATAAATATTAAATAGGTAAAATAAATACTTCCAAATATCACATGCAGATAGCATTTGTATAAGACTCCATTAAATATATATGTTTTAAAATCATTTCTTCGATCAACTGAGACACCAGTGGCAGCTGGGCTGCTTGAGTGACATTTGCTGTTTCGACATGGCCAAGTTGCCTTGGAAAAAGGCATTTCCAGCCATTTCCTGTGCGTTACGTGTGTGCGTCTGTGTTTTGTGTCGCGTTGCCATTAGGCATCCGCCACTGGACAGCATCAGCCTCCTTTAAGCAGCGCCACCAGCAGCAGCATCAGCTCTCAGCTGCCACTCAGCACAAATTTTCGGCAGCATGCTTTTCCGGTTTGCCAACGCAGCAGCAGCAGCAGCAGCAGCAGCAGCAGCAGCAGCGCGGCGATGCGCGGCTCGGCTGCTCGCATGCTTTTCTGCTCCGAGTGAAGCTCGCCCATTTGCTTCCTGCTGCTCGAAGCCAAACCCCTCAGGATCACTCTAGTTCAATAAGGATTTCCGTTTCAATTCGTGCGCTGCGCCATTGTTCTGCTCGAAACTCGCTGGCGTTGTCGATGCCAGCGTCGCTGCTGGCGTCGCTGCTTTTGCTGCCGTTTGTCCATTTTTCGCTTATCGAATTTTTCACTTTGACGACCTTTTCGTGGCGCAAAGGCTCAACTTTTTACACTTTTAGCAACAAAATTTCCTTGGCCCGCTGCTCTTTGCCTTTTATTATTTATTTATTTATTTTTGTGCTGATTTCATGCGTTTGCCTTGCGACTTTTCGGCTGCTTTTTGTGCTTGATTTGCTTTCCAATTTTCAATGTGTCACTTTATGAGCGGGACCATTAATCAAAAACAAAAGGAAACAAAAAAAAACAGAAAAGCCTGCAAAGAGCGTCAAGAAATTATTGCTTAAATAAGCGTGTTTTTCTCTTCATACATATATCAATATATATATATATTATGGTATATACAGCAATGGGCAGGCCTTGTGAATTGAGGCGACCGCAGAAATTCTCTGAGTTAGCAATTCTGAAAAGTTTTATTTTCGCCCCTCCAATCGCTACTTGCGCTTTTCTTTATTGATTTTGTATTTTCATGCGTCATTTGGCGGGCGTTTTGCATGCAACATACAAATTGCCACGCCTCAGTGAAGGCAGCGCAGCTGAGACAGTCTTGAGTGCATAATTTATAAAATTTGGCCACATTTTAAAAAACAACAAATCAATTAGAGCGAGAGCCTGGGAACGCGATGCTGTCAGAGACTGAGTCAACAGCTCTCAGTTCGATGCGGCGATGTGGGCGTGTATTTGGGACAGAGCGAAGGAGCAGTGGGAGGTGGAAGATGGGAGATGGAATATATTGGGAATAGATATGATATATAATATATAAGGTATATGTAAAATAAAAGCTAAAGGCCGAAAAATAGAAAATGGAAGATGAAAGACTGCAGATAGAATATAAAAGATACAACAAAAATATAAGAAAGGAAATTAGGAAATAAAGAAGACAAAATATAGAAAATAAAATATGGGAAACAGATACAGATGTGGATGATATATAAATTTAAAGAGGGAAATAGCAGACAGCAATAGTTCTGTAAATTCTTCTATCATTAATTATTATTTGAGCTTTCCTTAATTGATTTTACATATTTTTTTTGATATATAAATAATTTTTTAAAATTAATTTACTAATAAAAAATCTTCTTAATTATATCTTCTTATATTAATAAAAAAAAATTTATATGTAAAAAAAATATGAATAATTCTCGATATATATTCTACCCTAATAACAATATCGTTGCCCACATAAAGTCTCCTCCACTTCAAGTATCTTGTGTGCGCTTCCAACTCACACACATATATATATATATATATATATATATTAATAAAAATGAAAAATCTTCATGACAACAATAAATCGCATTTAATAAACATATCGTGCTATTACAAGTCTATCTATAAAACTGAACTACCCACTCAACGCTGGCTAGCCTGGCAAAGACTCGCTTCAGCTGCCTCTTTGTTAGTCGCAAACTTCAAAGACAATCACGCGCATACAGATTTACAAACGCATCTGGCAAGTGGCAAAAAAAAAATAAAATAAAAAGAAAAAATAGAAGAAATAATAGCTGAAGAAATTTTAAAGCAGCTCTCGTACAACATGTCGTATGCGAAACGAGGGAGGCTCACAACCATAACCGAGACGAAGACGAAGGCGAAGGCGGAGGCGGAGACTAAGACAAAGACATTCCCGTTGTTGTCGCATTTCTTTTGCAAGTGTCAAGTGTCAACGCCAAAATGATTAGGTAGGCGTTTCCATCAACAACAACAACAACAACAACAACAGCAACTAGTACTCTTGGCTGGGTTTTGTGGGCGTGTTACTTGTGTCTCTCGTACGACTCTGTGCCCCGAAAAGCTATTAAACGGCCTGGCATAGCGACAGGCAAACAGGACGGCCAAGCCAATGCCCCAAACCAACCTTCTTTTGGCACTGTCAACGCCAGCTGCGACTCCGACTTCAAGTTCCCAGTTCCCAGCTCAAGCAACAGCTGCATGTTGCACGTTGCTCGTTGCACGTTGCACGTTGCAACTTCCATTTAGTATTTTAGTTTATAGCGTAGTCTTGATTTCAAAATATTATGACGACTGTTAAAGTTATAACTTCACGGCAAACTCATTCAACTTGAAATTGAAATAATTTTTGTAGCTCTCGCATCGGTGTCTCACCTTTTCTCTATCTCTCTCTCTCTCTCTCTCTCTCTCTCTCTCTCTCTCGCAAGGTTCTATCTGGCATTCTGCTTTTATGCTTTTTATGTCTTCATCATTCATATTTATGCATTTTTATTTTAATTTCGCCTAGCACTTGGCTCTTCTAACTAGTCGCGACTCCACCCACTCCTGCTGGAGGCAGGCAGGCAGCCAGGCGGCATCTTTCTGGGCCCCATATGCGTGCGGGGGCCGTGTGATATGCCTCCTGGGCCCCAGCTTCAACCTTAGCCCCTAGCCATTTTGACAGCTCTTCGCTGAGTGGCTGCCAGTCGGACTGCCTCTCTGCCTGTCTGTCTGTCAGTCGTCCGGCGAAATCGTTCACATTTATGACTGTTAGGGCCAAAGGTTTTTGCTTTTATGAGCTAAAATTGTTGTGCAAAAAGCAAACGACATGGCACCAGAATCGTAATGCCAGTCCACGCGCTGTTAAAAGTAAGCACAGCGCACAAGCAGATGGGTACGCAAAAACAGTTACAGTTGAATTTATGTATATTACAGCAGGTAACTGAAACGATAACTTGAGCTGTCTGCGATAGTCAGCGCAACTAACATTTATACCTTTTTTCTTCAACAAAAATTAAGTAATTTTACGATTCAATATTCTTGATACTTTAGAGTATTCATAAATAGAAACATCGTAAAGATTTTGGTCGGTGCACTGAAGTCAGCTTTTCAGTTGCATACCAAATTATCTACTTTTTGTAAGACCGATAATAGAATGCTCTTAAATAAGCAAATAAATTATATATAAATTAATTAAATATATAATATATAAATTATGGAAATGCAGCATTGGATAATGTCATATAATATTATAATAATATTTCTACTTTCAATTAATATAATTTAATTTAATTTAAACTAGCTGAAAATATGAAAATATTTAATGATTTAAAAAAAAAAATAAGAATAAATAAATATTAAAATATATATAAACAAAAAATTAAAGTCATAATAATATTTCAAATTTATTTTTGTATGTTTTTTTTTTATTATAAATTATTAAGTCTTAAAAAAATAGCTAAAAAACGAATATTTTTAGTTAATTTGTATGACCTATTATATTATTATTATACAGGTAATGCAAGTTATATAAACTGCGAACTTTGAAGCAAGGTCTAAAAATACTAGTTCATATTTAAATATTGCCTAAAAAGCATATAAATATATATTTATATTAATATGCTTTTGTGTATTTCGCAGCAAATTGTCTCACATATCTGGCAATCTTTAACAGTTGCCCTTTGACCAATCAGTGAGCTGAGAGGCAACAACATGTTGCCTGTGGACACTCAACACACCCTCGGACACATATTTCTTTTTTGCTCTTGCAGGCCTGGTCGCCGCATATTTCACGCCTAATCATCAACTGCAATTTCCATGGCCCCCGACAGCCTACGCAAAAAGCAAACACTTCACACAGGGCGATTATTATACCCCAGGCTTCGGCTTTGCCATTTACATGGCCATAAAATATAAGCCAGGCAAACGGAAAACTTTCGCTGGCAAAGCGAAAATTCCCAGAGCCATAATTTTTCACAAAACGTCTCTGACGCCGCATAATTGCAGCGCAATTTTTGCGCATTTAATTTCAACGTCTGGCCCTCATTCTCGCCCTCACTCTAAGCCTTAACCTTAGCCAAGAAGTGAGCTATACTAAGTGCAGCTAGCCAACAGACGCGTTGGTTGGGGGAGTTAGCTCTGTCCAGCAGACGGTCTAAACTGAAGGCGTTGAAATTGTTTGCCATATTCGCATGTGACGACTTTTTTGTGTTTTTCATACTTTTTTTTGTTTTTTATTTTGTTTTTTGTTCTGCTCACTTTTTAGTTTATAAAACGACCTTTGCGACCCAGGCGACTTGTGCGACTTGTGCGACTTTTTCATGCAATTAACAAAAAACACAATGCAGAAATTTGTGGGTACAACACTTTGCACTTTCCGTTGTATTCACAGACGTCGACATCGTCGTCGTCGTCGTCACAACCTTGTCTGCTGCCTTTGACCATGAGATGCTCTATTCATAACTTTTCAGTGGGGTATAAGTCTTGTGCTGAACATATTGACAACTTTACCAGTTGTTTAAAGATAAAATTTATGTTAATTGATACCATAAAGACTTCAACTAAAAGATTCATGACTTTAGCTTAAAGTGTTTAATAAATAATATATAAGATATTAAAACAAAGTATTTATATAACTTAAAATGCAAATAATTAATCGAATATAGTTAAATAATATATTTAGAAATGTTATTTATATGTTTTATTTATTAATTTTCTCTCGTTATTTATATTTCAATATTAGACATAATAAAGCTATCATAAAACTATGTTAAAAACCAAAATAATTGGGGCATAAAATGAACTTTTGCAGTAAGTTAAAATATAATATTAAATTTATTATTATTATTGTTTTTTACTATAGAAATCATAATTATTTTTTTTTATTTTATTTTAATTTTTATTCTCTGAAATGAAAATGAAATGAATGAAAATTATCATTTTCAGCCACAATTGTATTTATTTATTTTTTGTAAATTATATTTTTCAAGATTATTGCTAAGAAATTAATTTTTTTATAGGTTAAATTATTTATTTCATATGAGAAATCACACTAAATTTTAAAAAATCATCATATCGAAAAACAGAATAATAATCAAACCTTGAATATTTATATAGAGCACACAGTTCTCGGTGCATTTGCAGCAAGTTCTATTTGAAGCTGTCGCCTTTTAATTTTCATGTGGCAAACACTGCGTCCATTGTATACGAAAAATATATTTTTTTGCCAGTTCTTTGGTCGTCGTCGTCGTCGTCGTCGTCGTCACTTTGCAGCATTTCAATGATAAAGTGCTTTTTGTGTCGCTGGACGGCGCGGAAAATTTATTAAAGAAAATGTTAAAAATTGCTAAAAATGCTTTTTCTATTGTTCTGTGGCCACTGCCTGCACTTTTTCTCTTTCTGTTTTCTTTTATATATTTTTAGACGCGTTGCAGTAAAAAAGAAATGCCTGGCAAAAAATTGTTTATTACATTTTTAGGTTTGCACGGTAGAAAATTTATGCCCGACATTGAATGGTATGCAAGCAAAGGCACCCGGGGGAACTGGGGGAATAGCATGTGCAGGGCTTGGTCGGCCCAAGGCCAGCATATTTGGCCCTGACGCTGCGCTTTGGCTAAATTATGGCATATTTATTCGATGGCAGGAGATGGCATTGAACTTAGCTTGCCTTTGTCAGTTCTTCTGGCTGCGTGTTACGAAGCCATTGAAATTGTGACTTGCACAAAGTGTTGGCCATTGAGATAGTCCGCAGATCTGCCTAAAGTAAGTTTTTATTTTGTGATATTTTCAAGAAAAAATGTGATTTTAACTGGGATATAACAGACAGATACATCTATAAATATAGGCAATCAAATTAATGTAAACCTAAAAATGGTTACTTAAAAATCATGATATTAAATTATAAATAACTAAAAAATATATTTAGGTTTGACATGTCTACGAAGTCATGAAATGGGAAGTAAAATATTTTTAATGTTTTTAATATGGAAGAGTATTGAATAAAAAATAACTTATGATGTTAATTTTACAATGCATTATGACATTGTAATGATATACTTAATACATGAAAATTTAAAAAAATAAATAAATAAATTTTTGTAATTAAATATATAATAATAATTTCCACATATAAATACTTTTATATCAAATAAAATATTGATATAATAATTTAATAAAGTATAAAATTTATGAATATTATAATTATTCCAAAAATATTTTAATAATATATTAATACACTTAAAATACATAATATTATTAATATCATATATATATTTATTATCTTTATATATTTTTTTATAATTTTTTTTTTATTTTAAATATTATAATAAATTTAAAATATAAGCTGAGACTTTTCTCCGTCGCTAATTCACTACTTATTCATCATTCCAATTAGCTTGCCCGTCTCCTTTAAACAACAATTTGATAGCGTTAAAGCTATTTGTAACAAATATCAACATTGCAATCTTGGCCAAAAATATATACACATTAGTTTACACTCGTTTAGCAGTTGCCTGCTTCTACGACGACGACGACTACTTAGTCTCGCTTGGGTTCCCACATAAAATATCCATAACATTAACCACAATTACGATGAAATTGTATACCCAGAGAAAATTGCACCGAGAGAGAGAGAGAGAGAGAGAAAGAAAGAGAGAAAAAGGAAATTGCCAAAGCTTTTGTTGTTTGTCGTTTGTTGCTGCCGCCCACAAAGCCCAAATTAAAAAATGGTTAAAAAATATTTTTCTATTAATTTTCCAAGCTGTCCTTTTTTTGCTGTTGCTGCGCTAGCGTTGGCGTCGTCAACATGTGTTGCATGTGGCAATTAAATGCCAGGCTACACTCACAACAGCAGCAAAAAGAAAGCAATAACAGCAACAGCAATTTGGATTGCATCGTGGGGCTGCTGCCGCTGCTGCTGGCTGTTGGGCGCGTAATAATTTTTGGCGCACAGTTTCGCGTCTTGGAGTGCAAATAAAATGCCGCTTTTTAGTGACTCAGTTGGCGGCAGTCGGTCGGCCGTTTGGAGAGTGCGAAAATAATATGGCCAGGCCGCAGGCAACGGTACTTCAACGAACACCACCCCAGCCAGACTGAATGCTGTTCGGATGGGGGGAGTTGGAGCGCACGGACTGCAGACCAGGCATAGAAAACTAAATGAATGACATGCCAGGGCGTCTGCAATGTCTGTCTGGCATGGTAGGCGACGGGAGAGTTGAAGTCGGAGCAGCTGGCAGAGTGGGGTAACTGAAAGACTAGGAGACTGGGCGACTTGCGGTCCAACGCCTGCCTGAAACCGTCTGCGGCTCGAGCTTCAATTAATTTTCGACTTGGTTATTGTTTGCGGGTGTTAATGGTGCGCGTTATCAGCGCAGAGGCTGCTGGTTCGACTGCAGCTATGCTGCAGTTGCTGCTCTGGGCTGTGGGTTATGCGGCAGCTCAGCTACTGTTGTTAGACTAAGCCCAACTGCCACGCTGAACATTGTAAAGTATTTTCGGTTAGCATTTGTTGCATAACTTACTGAACTATTTGAGTCTATACTAAAAGTGATGGTCAGCCCAAATGGAGCTAGAGTAGTTGTTGTATGAGACGATATGATACTCATTAAATAATTTAATAAAATTATAAATTTGATTATAATAATAATATAAAATTAAATAATAAGAATTAAATAATTGAATAAAATCATTGGAAACAAATTGAATAAAATAAAATAATAAATAATTAAATAATAATAATTTAATAATATTATAAATTTGATTATAATAATAATATAAAATTAAATAATAATAATTAAATAATTGAATAAAATCATTGGAAACAAATTGAATAAAATAAAATAATAAATAATTAAATAATAATAATAAATAAATAATAATTTACATAATAATATAAAATACATAAATATATTACAACAAAAATGATAAATTATACTCCTTAAATTTTATTCAAAATATAAAATAAAATATTAAATAATAAAAAATATATAATCATTTTTTTTATTTAATTTTGTAAAAATACTTATTAAATTGCAAAACATTTTTGAAAAATTTTAGAATTTAGTTAGGACTAGAAAAGATAAAATTGGTTATTTATTTACTCCTTTTTTATTGCTTTGTTTATTTCTTTAATTTATGCCCAACTTGCAGCCAAAGAGATCTCAGATCTTGAAGCCATAAAACTAATATGTGACTATAATTAAATTGCTTTAAGTGATCCATAACTCATCTCCGTCCTTAACGCATTTCACATATCTTCAAGATGGGATGCGTCGCTCTTCCCCTTTTCTGATGCGATACATCAACACTAAACCGAATGGAATCGTCTGCTCACTGTTCACTCTGCCATTCATATGGCTACCAGTGCTACGCGCAACGACCTCTGTGATCTGCACGTTTGCCTGACCCAAAGTCCGCCCGCCCCACACACACACACACACACACACACACGCACACCTACCCAGAGTTGTTCGCGTCACATCGAAAAGCGACGTCGCTTTTCACGCATCTGTTTTTTGCTTTCGTCACATAAAAAATTTGCATTTGACTGCGGCTACCGAAGAAAACGGTGCCAGTGCCAGTGCCAGTGCCCACCAGTCAGATAACCAACACAATCCAATAGCGGTTCTCCAGTTGGCCCCCTCTCACCCGCTCCCACTCACTCTCTAGTCTAAGCGCGGCGACCAGCTGCCGTTTCATTGCAATTGCAACTACTGCGAACATGGAGCGCATTAAAAGGCCGACCCATGGCCATAAAAACTATGCGACTCTCTGTGTTCAAGTGGCGGCTGGCAAATTTTATGCCTTTTATTTGGGACTATGCCGCCGACAACGGCAACAGCAACGAGTGCGACAACAACAAGGCACATTTGCAACTTTGCTGCCACTTCCACTGTCAAGTTGGCGTAAAATTTTTCATTTCGCATATGAAAGGAAGTGTGGGCGCCAGTTTGGCCCCCTCTACGGCCTCAATCTCCCTCACCTTCTCTCTTTCTCTCTCTCTCTTTCGCTACCAGCTATGTCAGTCCCGCTCTTACAGTTCCAGTTACCATAACAGATCCCAAGCCACAGCCGCAAAACGGCCTCAACGTTTGTCGTTTAGTTTGCTTCTTTATTTGATTTTTCTTTTCATTTTCTTTTTTCTTTTTTTTTTTTGTTTTTCTCTTCTTATTTTTCTTTCTTTTTTTTTTGCATTTTATTAATTGCTTGAGTGAATGCGCGTCGGCATTTGCCGCTTGCCTGCGAAAATTTCTTTGTGTGTTTCTCGCTTTTGATCTTTTTCGAGACACTTTCGCAGCGACTTTGCATATTATGCAGAATATGGCAACTATCAAGATAGAGAAATATAAAAGCGCTTTAAATAGAGATCCAAATGATATGAATAGTGAATAAATTGTTTAAAAGTGTGAATATTTTGGCAGGAGTTTATGATATACATAAATATATAAAGTGAGGAGTGAGCGCATTTCTTATGAACTGCCAGAAATTTGATTTTAAATATAAATATTTTATTTTTGACTTCTTCAGATCTAGGTAATGCCACTCTTAACGTTTAATTGGCGAAGTGAGAAATATTTCTTTGGTAAATGTTTTAAATGAGAGAGGAAGAGACTTAAATTAACGATGTGAAATATGTTCTAGTGAAATCTATAAATTTGGTGGATTTAACGATTAACTTTTGTTCCATTATATAACTTAAACATAAAACTTAAAATTTTTAAGAATTATATTTATATGATTTTTGTTATATTTTTATTTCTATTAATATTTTATTTAAGTATTTTTACCATTATTATTTAATTCACATATTTATTTTTAACTATTTTAACAATTTTATTTTTATTTCTCATAATTATTATTATTATAATTTTTTTTTTTTTGTATATATATTTATTTTGTTTAATATTTTATTTTTAGGTGTTTACTTTTATTTGATCAATATTTTAATTTTCGAGTTTTATTGACTGATATTTTATTTATAATTTTTCATATATTTGTAAATTTTCTTATATAATATAATATTTAATTTAATTTTATTTTATATTTTATTTTTTACAAAAAATATTTATTTTTGTATTAATCATTTCAGCCCATTTTAGTTCAAGAAAATAACAACATTATTTTTATTTCTCTAGCCTCGTTTAAACCTTCCCTTTCCAAACGTTCGATTTAGCTTTATTATAACACGACGCGGTGACCTTTGCTTAAAGCAACTTTCACTGGTTTCTCCTGGTGTCAACAGTTACAGTGTCTGCCATAAATCTGACTATCGCGTGTAAAGTCTTTTGCCAACTTTAATTTTGGCTGCTTAAAAACTTGGCACGGTCCTTAGTCATTTTTGTTGATGTTGCTGTTGTTGTTTTTGTCGCATTTCCGGCTGCCTAAAGGGCAAACATCAGACAGTAGGCCGCACCGCATCCCTAGCCAGAGAGCAACAACAAAACAGTTTTTCGTACAGTTTTTCGCGCTGTTTATATTTTTGTATTTTGACACGTTTTGGCATGTCGGCTGAGCTGAGTTGAGAGGGGCTTTACAGTGCTTGGGTGTGTTTGTGTGTGTCTTTGACATTTTACATAAATTTAACTTGCACAGAGCTGAGGAAATCGTGCCGAGGAACTGCGCAACGTTGGCGCAGCGACTGTTGCCAACAACAACAACAACAACTGTCACATGACTTGCCTGTCATGTGACACAAACGCGACAGTTTGCAAGGTCACGTCACATTAATTTGCTGACAATGATGTATTTAGAGGACGCAGAGGATGGCATAGAAGAAGCAAAAAAAAAAAAAAAAAAAAAAAAATCTACTGCTTGACTGCTTGTCTGACATTCTTAAAGTGACGCCAATTAAGTTGCAAAATTTAAAAAATGTTCTCAACAATTATGCCACATTTTTCTTTTAACATTTGTCAACATTTTTTCTCTTGCAGCATGCGGCAAATGTGGCAAACTCGCAACGTGTGAAAATCAACTCAAATAAACGAAGCAAACAGAAGTAAAGGCAAAAAAAAAAAAAAGTAAAAAACAAAAAAAAAAGACGTCAAAATGCCGGCGATAAAATTACCGAAATTGAATTCGCCTCGACATTTGTCTACTGATTGTTGGCCCGTGCAACATGCTCCACGGCCCGGATACAGCTGCTGGCATTTTGCAACAAATTATTTAAAAAGTTATTGCCACATTCGGCGTCATGGTGTTAATAACAATAAAACTTTATGCTGGCTGGCATTGACTTTGATTTTATTGAGCGGACTCCGTGGCAATCGCATTGCCGCCGAGGCGGCAACAACAACAGCTGTTGGCAATCCTGCAAGCTCAGCTGTGGGCGTGGCATCACTGGAAATTGGTAAGTAAATGAATGAAGAGAACGAAAAATGAAACGTGCAGCCGAATGCCAATTGACCTGGGGGAATTCGGCTTGAATTTTAGCTTCTATTACTTGAAAGCTGATGTACTTCAGTGAGACTAAGACTGTAGAAGGAAACACGCGACGGAAGTGTTAAGGGAGACAAATATTTTGGGATAAGGAGACGATTGAAATTTTATTAAATATAAATATGAAAAATAAAATTTGTAATTTTTTTTTTGTAATTTTTTAATACAATTAACTTATTTTTTAAGAAATGAGTTAAGAGAAGTTGATAAATGAGGTCAAAGACAAATTGCAATTGTATAAAAAATATTTAATATTTATTTACTTTTTAAATTTTAATTAAAATTTTTTTATATATTTTTATTTATTTATTAAATTTGATATTAGAAAAATTATATTAGAAAATATATGAAAGCAGCCAAATCGATTTCGTCTTTCGATAACTAAATAGTCTATCATTTAGTAAAATAAACCAAAAAAATATTTCCTTATTCATTTTATGCGCATAAGGTTTATAAATGCTAAAGACTTGAATTTCGGAACGTATCCTCTTCAAAAACGTCCTTAATAATTGTGCCATAAGCTTCAAGCTATGATGTTTTACTATGTCTACGAGGGCACTTCGCATAAATCTATTTTAAGTCAGCCTTTTTGGCTAATATAATTCGTAATCCATTTCTATTTTAAAATAAAGGAATATAAAAAGGGTTACAGCTGCTATGCTGACTAAAAATAATTTTGAATAAAATAAAGTATAAATATATAAAAAAAAAACAATTTCAGTAAAGCTCCGATAAATTTAAGTAATAGAAAATATTACGCCTATTTAAAATAAATTTTACTTTTCTCAAAGAGTAAAACACTATTTTTTAATAAAAAAAATTTGGCTATACTCTATACACTTACAACAAACGTCAAATCTATTGAAATGATTAAAAGTGCTGTAATAAATTCAGTGTTGAACTAATTTTATAATCTTAATTTGTCTAGTCAAGCATCGTATCATATCGTAAAGTAAAAAACGAAATTAAAAAAAAAGTTGTTCATTTTAGTATTTTATTTATGAAATCTAAAACGATTCATTTTGCATTTTATTTTATTAAATATTCATCAGAAATGCATATATTTTTAATATATGCAACACGAAACTTCCACATTGATACACAATTTAACCGTTTTTGACCAATTCCGATAGCCCAGACTCCCCTAGACTCCCCTCCCGCTCGGCAATGAAACTTTTCATACTATCAGCTAGTTAGTTACAGACATGCCTTCTGTTCAGTTCCCATGACATGAAATTTATGCATTTTTATTTCGATCAAATACACAGCAGCAGCAAATGAAAAAAAAAATATATATATATATAAGAAAAAAACTTGTTCGATATATAAAAAGGTACAACGAAATATTATGGAAAATATTTTGTGCATATGTAACAAAGCCAATTGAAAACAAAATTTGTTGAATAGTCTAATATTTCAACAAATATATATTGATATATATATATATATATGTATATGTATATGTATACAAGTATGAAAAGGAAATATATTTGGTAACATGTACACTGTGTAATGCTTGAACGCACATTTAGCCAAGTAGAGAGCTCGAGAGCCTCAATGCGACCCCTATTCTTCGGGCAACCCCAGTTCAACCTGAGTGCATGCCATGCAACAGCATTTAGTATTTGGACTAAATACGCTTAGACTGAGGTGGCCAGGTGAGGAGGGAGGCACCTTCAGCCACAGTCCACAAAATTTGCATTTGCATTGCTGCAATCAACATGGAAATCAATCAACCGCAAAGAGACAGAGGGGCGCTGAATGCGAACAAGACAGCATCTAAACATCCTGCAGCTCAAGTGTTTCCCAATAGCGCAAACCGTAACTAATAACTGTTAAGCAGAGGGCTTGCGGGGGCGGTGGCAGCACCCGCTCGCTGCTCGGCACGCACTCAACCACAACCAATTACAGAAATTTACGCAAAGCGCCAGGATGCGCTGACGATGACGACGACGACGTCGTCATTAATAAACATGAGCCTGGGCCTGGTTTAAGGCCAGGCTCAAGGCGGTGCAAAAATGATGGGTAGCTAGGTTAGCTAGGTCAGAGGCAGGTATACCCGTATATGCATATATATGTATGCCTATATATATATGTGTGTGCCCACACATATTTATCTAGGTGCTGAGTTGGTCCGAGCAAATCGAAGCCGCAGCGGTGCTTTTGATAGATGACTCTGCCTGCCTGGGCTGTTTGCCTCCCAGTCCAACCTCTCTCTCCCTCTCTTTCGCTCTCTCTCTCTCTACCTTCCGCATCTTCAAGTTGAACGCTGCTCATTACCATTGCTGATTGGCTCCGTCGTGGCGGTGGCTCCCAGTGCTCACGTGTGTGTGGTCGCGTCCATCACCGCCAGCTGGCTTTGTTTCCCATCCGCCCCTCATTCCACTTTCAGCCTGACTGTTATTGTTACTACTCTGTAGCTCTCTGTGCCATTCGTCTGCCGAGCATAACAAATTATCTTGTTGTGGGCCTTTGGCTCGTTAGCGACCAACTTGTTTGCCAAAGCCAAAGATATAACCAATTAAGGATCATCGAAGTTAATATACACTTGAAAACTTCCACAAACAAATCATATCCATTCGGAACCTCATTTAACTCTTCAAATTATGAGTTTCGCAACTGCAAATTCAACATCTGCTCTAATCCTCTTGTTATAAATAGCTATTGCACTCTATAATACTTCAATTTGTTTTATATTCTCCATAATTCTATAAGCTTATAATTTGCATAGATTTTTTGCTAGTTATTTTCATTTCATAATAATTTCATTCTTTATTTTTTTACTTTGCTCAAACAAACAATAAATTTTTAGTAAATCTCAGTTTTAATTAAATTTCGAAACAAATTCAACTTTTTTTCCTCAAATATTTTTGCATGCAATTAAACGACTTTAAATAACTTTGGGCAATTTGAAAATATAAATTTCATTTATTTATTGTTCAACCACTTTTGATCCAGTCACATAATTGGCTTAAAAACTCTGCTTCAAAAATCTGTGCAGGCAAAAAGCTTTTTTATTTTTCTTATTTCGACAATTTTATGCATATTTTTGTAAGTCAAATTTATTTTTTATATATTTTACATTCCCTATAAGGAAGTTGAGGTAGTTTCAAAAATTGTTATGCACTATTATCATGCAAGTAAATATTAAAATTATTTAGGGTAAATATTTTTTCCTTATGATATTTTATCCCTAAGGAAAATAATTGATCAAAGAGTAAAATGAATTGATTTTGCATTAAAATTTAAACAATTATTTTTCTTGACAAGTAAATTTCATAACAAAAATATGTTAAATATATATATATATCTATTTTACAAATTAAATAATAATATTTTTTTTATTTTATTCTCATTAAATTTGTATTATTTAAAATATTTCAAAAGGAAATTCTAAAGTTCAATTTTTAATTTTTATATCACATGTTTTTTTTCTCATATGCATTTCATTATAGCTTAAGTCCCCTCAAGTACATAGTGTATAACCAGGCCAGTTCAGTAGCAGGAAATGAATGAAGCTGAATGAAAATCATGTAGTCGTCGGTTTGGTTATTCGGTCAGTCGAGTCGCTGGGATTGCTTTACTCTGTGCTTTGCTCGATTACGAATCGTTCGGCTACATATGTCTATATGTATGTGCAGCCAGTATTTATTTAAATGCGTAAATATCTGCATGTCCGACATATTTCATTTAACCGTAGGCGCGTTGAAATGTTGCTCAAATTGCTTCGCGGCAAGCAAATAAAAAATGAACACAGCACATAAACAGCTTCGCTCTCTTTCTCTCTTTATATATGTATATATTTACATATTTAAAGCGTTGCTGCTGCCTTTTTAAATGCTTGTCTTTATTGGCATTGAAATCGCAAAATGTTGCACGCTAAGGATGTGGCATTTACCTGCTGCCCCGCCCCAATTGATATATGCTTGACAGTTAACAATATGAATAAAAGATTTATATATTTGGAAATGTACAAGCACCAGACATATTTTAGGAATTTATAAAAGGAAATTTATTGATTTAAAAAAATTTGTATTGGCAAAAAATAAATTTAGACAAATCAAAAAACAATTTATTTTTGAATTTTTTATGGAAGAGACATAGCTGGAGTTTAATGTGAATAATAATCAATATGAAAAAACTATTAGAGATAAATATAATACTATATATAATATACATATTTGATAGAAGCATAAATCATAATAAGAATAACATAATCATAACTTGGTGGGAAATACTGTTAGAGCATTAAAATAAAATAAAAAATACTTTTTTTGATTAATTAAATTTAAATTTTCTATAATTTTATATTTAAAATTTGAAATTTGGCAAACTTAGCTTCTGCAAATACCGGCCCACTCGCCTAATAATAGGTTAAGGTTTACGATAAGTGGACTATACAGTTTAAGACAAATAAACTATAATTAAAAAAAAAAAACTTAACTTCTATTGCATTAATCTTAAAACTTAATTAATAAATTAATATAACTCACTTGAGTCACTGGCCAAAATCTGTCATTTCATTGTCTTTGGCTCAATCCATAACCCACACACAGACACTGACACACTTTCCTGCCAAATATCTCACTCATGTGGCTAACAATTTGGATGCAATGAGAAACGCCAACATTAGCTTGAAGCTCCATAAAAGCAATTTCCGAACTAATTGCTGGCCAGCCCCAAATGGCCATTTACACAATATAGACAATATACAATGTACACCGAGGCACTTTTACTTTCTAGCCTTAGATCAAGAGACTTATAATAGCAGCCACACTCAGCTAAATCCCACACACGCTGCTGCTGCAGCGGAATCTCTAGAAAACCACTTTCAACACACAAACACTCACACACACGTGGAGGAGCTGCAGCAGCAAAAACCTGATATGAATTGGTTTTAGATGTTGTCAGTTGTCGGTTGTCGGTTGTCGCTTGGCATCTCTAGCGGCGATATGATACGATACGTTACGATACGAAGGCCTAAAACAGTGGCCAAACGCGATAAACTAAACGCCAAGCGGCAAATGCTGAAATCCATGTAATTTGCCCCACTGGCCGCCAGCTGGAAGGCAGCGCAAGAAAAAAATTTATGCATGTTAAATGTAGCCACCGAACACAGCCAACACGACCGGTGGCAATCCAAACTAAATGCAACACTAAGCTGCAACTAGACCGAAGGCGGTGGAGGCAGTGAGAGGAGTCGCCTTGACTACAAGCCAAAATGCGTCTCACTTGAGGGGGGCATTGCAAGCGGAAATTGCAGAGAAAATAGATGTCAGAGATAGAGGAGCGAATATATATGCGGGCTTTAATTAAGTGCTAATAACTTGTAGACTATTTATACAAAACTAATACTTAATTTACTGCCTGAGCTTAAAAATATTATATAATTATGAAAGCATTCTTCAAAGGCTTTTAAGAACATTTTTCTTTCTATTATGTTTAAATATAAGCGAACCACTTACCCATTGGAATTCTGATTCAAATAAATGGAGAGAATTGTGGTCATTACTGAAATAAATAAAATTAAATAGTTAATTAAAGTAAGAAAAACGTAAAGAACTTAAGCAACTGAAAGATTTAAATTTATTACAAAATAAAATAAATGATATGGAAATATTTTTAAAAATTATTAAAAATACAAAAATATTTAAATTAATATAATATAAAATTTTATTTTTTATATTTTTATTTTTATTTATATTCTATATACTTATTTCATTTTTTATATATATTTATTTTCTATATTATTTTTATTTTTTTATATTTTTATTTTTAATATAAAATATATACCAACAATTTAGCTACAAAACTTATTAGTTTCAGCCTTCAGCTAATAGTTTACACTATACTGAATACGTTTTCAGTTGTAATAGAAAATTCCAAAGAGTTAAACCTTCAATAATACTAATGCATACAGCTGTTGGCATATCTGAGTGACTAATGGCAGGTTAATGAAAATCTGATTGGTCACAGCTTTTTCCACATATATTTGAATTGGTATTATTATTATGCATATTTATGAGAAAACTATTATTAAGACATTTTGTAACGTAATAAAGGCCTGTAAAAATATTAAAAATAAATCAATGACATAGCTTGATAATCATAGACCTTGGCAAATATTTTCTATGAAGTCTCTGAGTGCATATTATGGATAGTTGGATAGAGTAATATATTATTAAAATAAAAAATATAAAAAAAATAAAAAAAAAAAATATAATATAAATATAATATAAAATATAAACTGTAAGAGCAGTATTCAAGCAACTATACTTGGTTCGAACTGCAACTTGCAACTTGTAACTTCTCTCTGATCTCTCTCCAAAGCATAAGGCGACCCATCGCTTCAAATTCTTAGTGATTTTATTGCAATATACATTCAAGGAGAGCATTATGAGAGTGAGCTAACTTCCTAAATCGCTCATGCTGGCTTCTTTGCTTTTATACTTACTTACTTATTACTATTACTATAAGTAGTTCAAATATAATTGCAAACTATTAACTAAATTATTCTTAATACAACAGCAATTTTGAAGACTTCCACTAAGGCAATAATATATTCATACGCAACTTAGTTTAATGAGCACTAACTATATGTTGTTCTTAAACAAAATAGCACTTAATTAGAGGAATTTACTTGTAAATATTTTATATACACATAGTTTAAAATTACTTTCATAAATAAATCTAATGTGTTCGATAAGACTTTCTTTCAATTATTGTCATTAGAGCGAAACACATTAAAAAATTGTAGGAAAACATGCACGTTGCACGTTGCACGTTGTACGTTGCACATTGCATGTGGCACGTTGCACGTTGAATGTTGTGGCTTTGCCAGGCAAATAAGTTACTAAAGTTAGTTAGTTACTAGGCTACTGTTTAGTATGAAAAAACATGACAGCCTTTTGAGATACATTTCATTTTAACTATTTAGATCTGGCAAACGATAAATATACGTATATATATATTGACAGCATCTGGCGGACACGTTGCACAGGCCTATATGTGGCTTCCAGGTTGCAGACCTGCAGCTGCAATAGCTGATGGCTCAGCCACGATAAGAACCGAGTCGAACCGAATCGAACGGACAGGCCTGACCGAGTGTGTGTGTGTGTGGAAAAAATTAAATAACAATTAATTGCCTAGCGCCCGACACAACAGAGTTTGAGGCCCAGGCAACAGACTCCGAGTCATACTCAGGACAAGGCGCTGGGCTCCAACTTGGGCACAGTTTGTCTGCCAGTTCGAGTTCCATGGCTCACCCACAACACAGGGCACAGATTTTGCATGGTCAGTCGATAAATTAAAAGACTGTGCAAACGCGCGCTGATAACTCGGCGACGATTAGGAGACAAGGCAACGCGACATGGAACATGTTTTCCTTATACTATAATTTTTCTTATTTTTCTTGTATTTTTTCTCAAATAATTTTTTTTTTTTTGGATTTATGTTCGCTGCGATAGAGCGTAAAAGTGAATGTTGGAAATGTGGTGACATGCATTTAAGATACTTTGCTTATAAATTATGTTAATTTATAGCCATATCTATGCTGGCTGTGTGTTGCCGTTGTTTAATGTTGCGTGTTAGATGCTTGTCACGTCCACAGTTCGTTTCTGTTTGTTTTCTCTGGCTACTTCATAATTAATCAGCGCACTGCATTCGAGCCGAGCCTTTTGTTTGCCATTGCATCCAACGTCAGATACATTTGCTTATTGAAATCCAATTAAAATGCGTGCGTAAATTGCTTTACACGGAATCTCTCGCTCACTTTCAGCCCTAACGAACCATGGCCGAAAAAGAAAAGTTCTGTGTTTGTGGCATGGGGTCGGGCCGGAGATTCACTGCTCATAAAGCACGCCTTGTTGCTTTTGTTGTTTATGAGCGCCAGCAAACAGATACGCGTCATTGAACGCGAAACGCGAACGCGTTTCTCGCGCGGTTTCTGCGCTGTTTGCTCCCAGTTTTCCCAGCTCTGCCAGCTCGCCGCCCTTTTACCAAAAAAAAAAAAAAAAAAAACTTTCTGGCTAGCTTTTGAGCCGGCAGCCTACAGCTCAAACAAAGAGATGTATGCAGGCGCCAAGCACAGTTGACTATGAAATACTCTATGTATAATATTGGAAATGAAAAATATTATGGAAAATATAAAAATTCATTTTTCTCTAATTATGTGATCAAAAAGATTTTTTTTAGAAATTATGTTTATCTATATAATCGTAAAAAAATTTAGTTAATATTATTACAATTGGTATTTATACTTTACTTTTATTTACTTTATTAAACTATGTTATTTATATATTCATATTTTATTCTATATTTTTACTCAAATTTCATTTTATTGCAAATTTAGAATACATGACAAATTAAATAAATTTATAATTGTCAAATTAAATATAAAATATATAAGATATATTAATACATTGAAGTGTTTTTGCCATACCAGACATTTTATAATGATTAATTTAATTTATTTTATATATATAAATAATGCAAGATATCTTGAAAAAATATAAATAATGATTTAAATATCTCAATAAATATTTGTTTAATAAAATAAATATTTCTGTGCTACGGAAAACCAAACTGCCTGAAATCTTTGCTAATAAAGTCTTCAATAAAGCACATTCATCCTCCTCCACTCTGTCACTCTCTCCCTCTCTCTGTCTATCTTCGCTTAAGTAGCCTATCCATTAATATGCTCTTTCTCTCTCTAATGCGCTCACTTGTATCTGAAATGTTTGCTTACAATTTGCAATGAATTACGCCTGCCGAAAAGCGATTTCACGATCCAGCCAGCCAATCTTATAGCCGCAGCAGCCGCACCCCCACCTCACGCCTCTACTTCGCCCACGCCCCCCTTTATGGTGCTGTTAACGACTTGCTACTTGCTTTGACTTGCATTGAACTGTAAAATTTGTGCAATTTCCAATTTCATAAAGTTGCGCGGTGTTTGTTTGTGTTGTTTTACGCCCGGGACCAAAGAACTTTGAATTATGATTATCGCAAAAATACACACACACACACACACAGACATACAGAGCTGAGAGCTGGCGGATGCCAGCTTGGACGCACTGCAGCGGACATACCCGGCCACGCACTCAAGTGCAGTTAATTAAATTTTGTGCAATTTATTTTGCGCAAAACTTTAGCAGCAGCAACAACAACTTTTGTTTGCGCCGTGCGTTGTTTACTTTTCACTTTGTAGTTTTGCATTTTGCCGTCAGAGTTTTGCAGAAATAGTTTTCCACATGCAGGGGGCATCTACTCATCTACTCGCTGAATTCATTGGGGCTAGCCCCAATAGGGGCGAGAATGCATTGTTTATGCAGTAAATAAAACGCTTGCCATTGATTTGGCATAGTTTCCACACACAGCATTGCAATCATCGGAAGTTATTCTGTCATAATTGATTACCCACGCACACATAGCCCATCGATCAGAGAGTGAGCAAACAGTTCGCTTAGTTCTCATAGTTTTTCCTCAGCTCAGCTCAGCTTTTTGTTTTTTTTTTTTCCAATAATTAAAAATAATTTATGAGCAGCAATATGTCAGGGCGTAATGTAAATATTAACAACTGTAAGTTTGTGGCTGGGGCTAGGGCTGGGGCTGGGGCTGGGGCAGTGCCTCTTGACTTAAATGATTACAACAATTTACAGAACTTTTGCTGTCTGTAGATAATTAAGCAATTGTGTTTTGGCTAAATGAATTTTTAGTGCACTGACGGGCAATGGGTAAAAGAGCAGATAATGCTCAAGAACCAGCGGGCATATAAGTACTGTGCGGCGGGAAGTTTGAAAAGTTTATGGAAATCGAATTAATTAGCATTTGAGGGTAGGCAGCCAAAGGCATGTTAAACAGAATTTTAAGTTTAATATGATGAATATATTCTTAAATTATAAGGTTTGCGCTATAATAACAAAGATTTGCCAAACTATAAAAGGTTAGAAAAGTGAATATGATAATAAGTTTAGTAAAAAATATAATTGGCATGTGGAAGGGCACCTGAGGCTGAACTTTGAGAATATGATTAATACTAAAATATTCTTGAATACCCAATTTAATAAACACAATATTATAATTGCTTAGATTTAAAAAAAAATGTATAAAAAATTGTTTAAATATAATATTAAACATTTTTTTTAAATTTAATTTTAAAAATTAAAAGTAAAAATAATTTAAAAATTTGTTGAAATAATTTAAAATTTATAAAATAATTTAAAAAAAAATTGTATTTGTTTTTTTCATATCCAAGAATATTTTATAAGCTTACAAGTTTTTTTAAATTTTTTTTTTAAGATTTTCGTAATTCTCTCTGTACCCTCGCAAAACAAATTTTTAAGCTTTCAAATTCATCTTAATTTATTTTGATTAATTTCCATTGTATTAATCTCAAATTTTAATTAGGTATATTTTGAAATATTTGCAACTATACAAAACATTTCCAAATAATTTTGAAAATTTTGAAATCATCCAGATAATCAAAGCATTTTTATCCAAAATTCTATCCAAAATGACAAATGAGCTCAATTGGAGTCTAGAGCTCGAATGCATACTCGACTGGCTATTATATTTTTAGAAAAATTGTAGGGCAGGTCAGCAAGACAATTAAGAACAAAATCAAGAAATTGTTTGGATAACTAAAAAAAAAAATAAAAGGAAAATAAAGTAAAATAAAATAATTAGTCGAAGATATAATAAAAAATTTAGATCATTTTACTTTATACTGTATTCTCGTCCTATCATATTTGCCAGAAGAATCCGCCATAAAATAGAGAACAGAACACACAAAAACAGTATATTCAAAAACTCAATATTGGTCGATATTGAAATTAATTCTCATCTCTGAGAGGTGTACTTTTATATCATATCAGCCAATAAAATTTAGTTTCATCAACAAAATATAAATAAATAGATCAATTTTGAACTGTTTCAAATCAAAATTAAAAATCTGTTCTATCCAACTTTATAAACTCTCGTAACTGCCCAGCACTTGAAAGAGGTTGAAAACTGCCAGCACCCAGTAAGAAAGCAAGGCGACTAGACCTAAATGGAATGCAGAAAGACTAAGAGCAGCAGAGCAAGTAAAATGAAACTACGACAAAATGTAAAAGAATAGTATCTGCTCTAACTGCAGATGGTGGAGATAGGGCGCTGCTGGCTGTCAAGTGGGCTGAGCAGTTGCTCAGTGAGTGCTTGAAGAATATGCTGGATACACGGCTGACCTTTGTCTAGTTTCCTGCTTTGGCTCGGCTGGCTTTGACTTATGGTGCTTAAGCGTTGACTGATTGCATCTAATTATTCACTGAATGATAATATTGTTGATATTTTTGTCTGCCTGCCAAGAACAACAGTTGATGTTGACGACGATGACGATGATGATGATGATGATGACGGCGTCTCAACGACCTATTCATGACCCTTTCGCGGTCTCTAAGGGGGCCGCTGCCCGCTTGAGTGGAATTTCATTTGAAGCATCAGCTGGTGCTGTTGTTCCTGCTGTTGCTCCATTCGACAAGTGGAGCCCAAATGATAATTGCGCTTTTCATGCATTCACACACAGATTGATGGCAAATGGAAATTGAGTCTGCCGATTGTATCTTCTTCCTTTTCTTCTGGCTCCAATTGGATATGCTTTGTTTTTCGTTTAATTAATTTATGCGTTCGCCTGACAGGTGAGAAATGCTCTTGCATAGAATTTTTGATTTGTTTTAATTTGATTTCTGAATTAAGCTTTTCTCTTTTCTCTATTATTTCATTTTTTTTTTTTTGGCCCCTCCATCATCCTAATATAATGTGCTTATTTTGTATAATATTTCCACATATTTCATTTTAATTGGGTGCCATTTTTCAAGTGTCAGTTGCCTGATTTTGTGGGCGTGTTGGTGTGGAAATTTTAGCCTCGCTCGTTATGCAATGCGCTGCAGGCCAAAATGCATCGCATAATTAATTAACACGAGTAGAGCAGAATGCCATAGAGCGGGGGAGAGGTGAAGAGCGAGGGCAGCAGTCGAAATTAATGGAGGTTCCATTACTAACCGCAACTAACTGATATCCAAATTATCATAATTTCCAGGCACCTGCAAACAGGCTCTGGGCATGGAATCTGGCGCCATAGCGGACTTTCAAATTACGGCCAGTTCAGCTCATGATATGGGAAATGTTGGCCCCCAGCACGCACGGTGAGTCTAATTTTAAAGATAATCTACAGCTATATATAATTTCTCAATAGTTCAATAAATAATAGATTAAAGATATAAATATTTCCAAAATACTTCAAAAGAAATACAAACAACAGAAAATGTATACTTGAGGCAAGGTTAATTGCAAAATGAGTGAAAACTTAGTCAAAGAAAAAGAGCGACAACGATAGGGAGAGAGAGAAAAAGTATGAAAGGCTAGAAAGCTAAGCTAAGAAAAATAGTGAGATGTAAAGAAATAAATAATTAGAAAGGGAGAGAGGGGAAACGAGTAAATTAGAGAAAAGACAAGAAAGAGAATAAAATAAAGAAGAAGAGTGAAAAGAGAGAGAGAGAGAAAGAAAGAGAGTGAGAGAGTAGCTGAGAGAGTGGGTGAGGGAGCGAGACCGAGAGTGATAGAGAGAGAAAACAGGTGAAAAAGAAGAAGAGCCAAGGAGAAGTTCTAACCTAAGTGAGCGATAAAGAGTGGATAGTAGGTAGACAGATAATATCTCAGAGAGTGATAGGGAAGTCTCGTACACGCGTACGTATGTTATTTAAATACATCTTAAATTATTTTTATGTTAGCTTTCCAAAAACCTAAGATAAATTCGAAAATATGTAAAATATTCTTATGAATATTTTTCCCAAACTTAAGCAAAACATATGCCTCAAACAGCAAAGAGTACCAATTATTTAACCTAGTTGTAAGGCCACAAAGAATTGTAATTACGTCAGACAAGTGGATGACTTTGTGTTAAGCTCAGCCCTGCCCCTAGGTAAAACATTATTAAAGCTATCAACAGTCATAAGAACACACACATGTTATTTATGTTAACTGAGAATGGTAAACAAGAAACATGCATTAAAATCTGCCACATAAAAACGGTTACATTGACGAGCCAAGGGGTGGAGTTAAAGACAAGGGAAAGGCCTATGGGATGGGCGCATTGAAATGGCAAGTGAGGAATATTTGTATATCCTGTGTACATGGAAATTATTATGAATTATTTTATGGCGTGTTTAAATGCCTTTATGTCATTTCTGCCAAAAACAAGGCAAACACACAAATGACATAAATTAAAATACGCACACACACACACACACACACACTTATGTAAATGATGGAAAATAATGATACAACTTATGACCGCTTTATATTTTGCTGACATTTATTTGCCTGCTGTGAAGTCGGCCAAAAACCATTTGCTGATTTATCTCCTCGGCCCGCATGACAAATTCGCGTTGCGCTTAAATAAAAATGAAATACTCTGGTAATTATTTAGAATGCTGACCCCAAGCAAGCAAACACTGCGATCATGAATATATAATGCATAACAACATTCCTCCTGTCCCTATAATAAAGTATATCAACATTTTTATGACCCACTAAAATCATTTGCACAATGTGCCACAAAACCCAAACAAAACATAACAAACAACATGGAATGGACATCACAGAGTGTATATAAAAACAAAAAACGCCCAAAAACAAGCCCACAAATTGCGAAGCTTAATGACTTGCCAAAAGTTTTCACTCTGCCGGAAAGAAAACAAGATATAGAATTTTGATATCGCATTTCATATGATGGATGAGCCTTGAACGAAGGAAATTCGTAATACATTGTAATTATTCTAAAGAATTAAGCTTATTGATCGCATGTGGAATTTTTATTGGAAATTATGAAGAAATATTTAAAAGTGCTGCAGTCGGGACTGCCTGACTAGGAGATACCCTGAAGCATGTTTCTTTTAAACATATTGTAGATTTTACTGTAGGAAATTAATTATTATATAACTTTATATACGTTAATCACATTTTCACTAGATTTTACATTATAAAATAATTCAATTTACGTGTATAAAAAATCAGTGTAAAAAATCTCATTTAAAAAAATTGTTTTCTATTATTATTTTAATTTTTTTTTTTTATATATTTTTTATTTTGTTTGCTACTATACATATCGCCAGGCTTGGATTAATTAAATCTCATTTAAATGCATTATTATTATTTATGCCCACTTATTTCTAAATATGGGATGAGAATGTTACCAAAGTGGAATTTAGGTGCCTAAAACTTAATTAGGACAGCTCCGAGTTTCTTACAAATAACCTTTAAGCTAGCTCTATCTATGTCTATTCTATTCTATCTTTTACTGAAATTGTAGAGGCTGTAAAAATATAATAAAAATATAAAAATAAAAAATATACTTTATAAAGTATACAAAATATAAATATATAAAAAAATATATATATATTTTTAAAAATTTCCATATATAATCTAATCTAAATGCAATATTAGATAAGTGTGTTCATATAACATCTTCATAGCTTTAAAGCCAAGCACCTCAGTCTATTTCCCATAGACTAAGATATAATTGTCTGATAAGCAATATAATTCGGCTCATTTGCACGATTTATGCTGGCGAATACATGACCTCAAAGGTCGGTCAATTATATATATATACAATCCGCTGGGCCCCGAATGACATGCAGGGACAACAAACAGAAAATGTAAGCAAAAGTAAGCAGAAATAAAATAACATCAAAATGTTTGAGTCAAGTAACAAAAATATTGATTATAATGTCAATGTCGCCTAGAGGCAGGAGGGGAGCTAGAGGCAGAGCTAGAGCGAGAAGACGGCTGTAAAAGTGGAGCAGCAGGCGAATCGAGCCGGGCCAAAAGCGCATAAAAATAAAAGAAAAGCAATAAAATTATGCAAAGTCAACGGAAAAACGACCAGCGATAGGCGACAGACGGCGACGACAACATTCGAGGTTGAAGCAGAGTATGCGAATGACGGTGCCCTGGTACGTGTTGACTGTGAGCTGAGAGCGAGTAGGAGACCAGCTGAGACAGAGGGTCGACGGTGCGCTAACAAATGTTTGGTAGTAAAAATGTCACACATGGCGTTTTGCATGTGGCGCCCGGGAGAAGTGAGTGGTGGTGAGAAGTGGGGAGCTAGCTGAGTACGTCTCCGACTTGGGAATGTGCGTGCCCAGGCCTAATGATGCCCGCCGCTTTTGGGTTGCGAGGGGCAGTTTTACGTTAAACATGCGCCAAAGTCATATGAATTTTATTACAAATGAAAAAGGTTGCCTTGCCTGAGAAGCACCGAGAGAGGCACGCGCGCACCACACACACACACACACACACTCAATGATAAATGAATGCGCTCCGCCTTATTGAAGGGTTAAAGCAACAATCTTCCACATATGCCAGTGCTTTAAGAAGCCAAGTTTTAAGATTTACGGCCTGCATTTGGGCCAGTCGCTGCCAGTCGCCAGTTGCCACTCGCCAAGGATAAACAACGTGGCAACTTATTAACGGTAGCCTAGTTTTCAACCGAAATAAAACAAAAGCAAGCGCACTGCAAATGATGCCATTGAAGCATTCTTTATGAGCCTTACGTGACCAGAAACTCTTTGCCTATTTCAGGCCCGTTTCCTTTCCCTTTTTGGCGTACTTTCAGGTGTTTCGAGCTAATAAACTTTAGCTGCATAGTTTTTCACTTAAAGCACTAAAGAAATTGACTTGATTCGTGGTGTGAGCTATATTCGTCTTCAAATTTTTTTTTTTTTTTTTTTTTTTTGTGGCTGGGAAATGACAATGTGAGCGCTGCGTGTCAGCAACATGAAAAGTCCATATTCATGCGTAAATTTTGATGGATGTTGCCTAATGAAAATATGCGACGCTTTTGCTGTCATTCCAGCTACCTATACCCCGGTCTCCCTCTATATCCATCTCCCCCTCTTTCTCTCCGTTTCACGCTCTGGAGAGCTTTAGGTCGAATGTGTTTGGCATAAATTTTTGACAGTTGAGTTATTTTCGACAGCCTGCCGTGGGTCGCTCTATGCCCAGCTCTCTCTCTCTCTCTGAGGTCCCCTATGTCTTTCACTATATGCACGTTCGGGTCGCCTAAATGTGGGCTACACATAAATTTGTTTTGTTGCTTTTGATGTTTGGCCTGTTGTGGCAGTTGCCTTGATAATTGAAGCAATTTAAGAAATGGTCGACGTTTGCTCCAATATATATATATAGAACGTTGGAGCGTTGCCATGTCAGTAAAGTCTGCCAAAAACGAACTCTAAAGTAGTTTAGGATTTACATATTTTGTATATAAAGTCTAACAGCTCTTAGAAATATATTTGTAATTGTCCAAAAGAGTTTTGAATTTAATAAAAAAAAATGTTAAGCTACATAGACTGATGCACCTATTAAAGATCCCTCCCATAGATGCCCAGCTCTTGCTCAACTCATCATAATCGTTTCTTGAACCCAATACTAGAAAATATAATAATACCCGCTGCCGCTCCGTTGATTATGCCCCGGCAGCAGCATTCAAGCGGCACTGATTAATAAAGTTAAATGACTTATAAGTCCATTAAGCAAACTTCTTCATTCTTGCGTAAAGTAAAAATGCCAAAGAAATTAGCGAACCAATGCAGGAAAGAAAAAAAGAGAGGGAAGAAAACCCGAAAAACTTTGCACGTCTGCAGCTGATGGAAATACTTACACATAACATAACAAACGAGAGACCAGAACGGGAAACAATTGCAAACATTTTCCAATACACAGCCAAAGGGCAGCTAAACAATCAAGCGTGAGTGGGAGAGGGAGCGGGAGAGGGAGAGGGAGAGGGAGAGAGTGAGCGAAACAAAATAGTAGAGAATGAAGTGAACTACGTAAAATCTTATGGCAGCTTAGCATGCAATAAGCAGAAATCAATTGACCCATTTGGTTTATGTACTGGAAACGGTGGGCGGGCTTAAACCCAACCAACTCTGTATGCCTGAATGCCACATGGTAAATGGGCAAGGCGTGGTGGTGTTGCCTGATTCCTATTGTTTTCACATTATATTGACAGCATCGAATCAAAATCAACGCATTCTCTATTCAGGCTGCCATCCTCGCATCGGTGGCAGTGAGAACTGAAAGCTGCATTTCATATGCCCCAACGCACAAAACCACAAGGAACAACTTTTCTGCACAGAACTTACAGCATTTTGCAATCAATGGGAACTTCGGGATTGCGGTCGGTCGCTCGGTCTGTCGGTCTTGTGCTCTTGAGCGTTGTGGGCTTGAGGGTTACTGGGGTCGAAGCCCCAACATTATGGGCTAATGTCAAAGTCAATGTGAATGCGACCAAATGTCAATGTCGGCTCAAGATAATGTCTGCAACAGTTTCGCTCGCAGTCAAACGGCATTGTCACAGTGCGGCTCACGCTGCGTATGAGGCACAAAGCCTCGCCTATTCTTCGGTCTCTTTCGCCATGCTCTGCTTAGGACATTCAGTTGATAAAGTGCCAAATTGTTGCTTACTGTTGAAATGCTGTATAACTACTGTTTGTGACAACTGTGAACTTGGGAAATTAAATAGATATTTTTTCCATTTAATTAATTGTTTTAATTGATTACAACTTTGTTTGGTCTAACTGATTTTTTATACAAATATATTTTTTCTAAAATATTTTATATTTTAGTTAAATATTTTATATCTCATGTAATATATATATTTTGCACTTGTAAAATAATTCTCATTAAATAATTTACTATTTCAAATAATATATGTTTAATATTTATTTCATTAAAAAATATATATATTTTAAATAAAGTATTTTAAGTATTATAGAATTAATTCGTATATTTTATTAACATATAATTATTTTATATTTTTTATAACCTAAAAATTTTATATTTATAGAATCATATATTTTAATTAAATACTTTAAATTTAAAAAATATATCGATTTTTAATAGTTTTTTAATATATATTTTAAATGTTTTATATCAAATATTGTACACAAAATATTTTATATTATTAAAGCTAAATTGATAATTTAATCAAAACATTTGAAATAATATCAAAAGTTTTAAAAAATGAATTATAAATAATTATAATATTCAATACTTTTAACTTTAAATAATACATTTTAAAATATTTTATTTAAGTATTGTATTTGTTTATTTATTTTTAAATTCAATTCAGTAATCTAATAGGTTTTAATTTTTGGTATTTAATTGAATTCTATTAATACAATCAAGAACTTCTACACATTTTCTATCATAGATATCCTCAAGTGAATATTATATTAAATATTTTGCATTGCAAATATTCAGTTGAAACTTTCAAGGAATTTTCACACCTAGCTCGTAATAAATTTCACATTATTAAATTCAACATTTCGAATGAATGTGAATTTCGTTTTTGCTGCCATGCAAATAATTTGATATACAATTAAAATAATTCTCATTTGCTCGACTATTTATTTGGTAACTGACAACGTCAGTCAGGCAACCCAAGCTCAACCCACCAGCTGTCAGTCAACTGTAAATTCCAAATTCATTTGTAAAATTCTCATAAAATACACTTTGCTCTGAACTATTTGTTGTTGCCGTTATCTGGGCTCGTTGTTAATTACGAATAGCGTTATTAATATACGATTATATATATGCTTGGGTGTTGCCATTGTTAGTTGCGTTCATGTTACGTACACATTGTTGGCTCTTGTAATCGGGATATGTTGGCCACAAATTGGAAACAGCTTACAGTTCGCATTTCGCATTACGCAACACCGTACCCCGCTTCATCCCTTAATTGCCGCATTAGATGCTGCAGTTGCCCTGCTCAGCGCTGCTCTGCTAGAAGTCAGTATCCTTGCTACGCCACATTATGCTACAACAACAACAACATCAAGCAGCAGCAACAGCAGGCAACCTGCGTTGCCCCCAGACCCATTCTCCAATTTAGCTCTACTTTTTGGGTTTGTCTGCGGCTGTCGCTCACTTAATCGTTGCCTGTCTGTCGCCCTGTCCTGCTCTCTGTCTGTTTGTGGCATTGATTTTCGCTTTTAGCATAGTCTACTTTTAGGCGCAAAGGCACGTCGAGCCAAAGCACTGATTACGGCACTGCCAACTGCCAGCCAGTCAGCCAGCCAGCGCTTGGCCACTGAAGCAATTGTTGTTAACGCGTTTTCCATTTTATTGCATTAATGTTTGATTTGGTTTTGCTTTAACCGTGTCTCCCTCCACGCACCGCTTAATGTCGGCCCGATTGAATTGATTGCTATGTATTGCCCGCCCATCTATCCATGTATCTTCAAGCTCTCTGTATCTGTCGGTTTCTTTGTGTTGTTGTACGTTCGTTCGTTCGTTCGTTCGTTCGTTCGTCTTGCTGCTAGTTTCTTTCGCCACTTGTGCGCACTGAATGCTGAATTCGATTTGGTTTCGATTCGCTTCAGCTGTCAGCAGTATCAAACGTTTGCACCACGCCTCCCGCCCTCTCTACGCACTCTTCACATGCTGCGTAATGTGTTAATGTGCTTTTTATGTTACAAATGAGTCAATTTTTATGATTTAATGTTACCCAGCGCCTCGTTCAATACGCAATTTTTTGATAACGGTTTGGCATTTTTCTTACATTGATTACCCTCCAAATACAAAAAAAAAAAAAAAAGCATACAGAAAATACCCAAAAATATATATGGCACCACGATCCGGTGAAAGCATAAATTTGCTTTGCTTATTGAATTATTTATAACATTTTATTGAATTCCTTTATTGCCAGGCATTACTTCTCGCTAACTTTGGCATTGATTTGGGTTCTATACAGGCGTAAATACATATATATATATATATATATATAGATATATATATATAGGCTTCGCTACAGTTTGAATTTTATTTTCTGGCTCTGCTACACTTAACTGAAGTAAACTAACTGAACAATTTTATTTTTGCTTTTGGATTGTTCGTTAAGTTAAGCCATCGTCCGTCTCTACGGCAACCAAGCGACGCTGCTTGGCTAAATTCCTGGCAACACGGCAGAAAACATGTTTTATTAATTTCATTTATTAAAAATACACCCAGACACACACGCGCACACACACACACATACGCACGCAACGTATGTTATCTTCATTAGATTTTGTCAAGCTGCGTCGTCGTTGTCGAGCTGCATGGAATGTTGGCGTTCGCTCCTACAGTTGGCCAAACAAATATTTGCTGCTTGGGCGTGTACAGGAAAATTCCATGAAAATTACAAGCTCAAGTTAAAGCAGCCAAAGGTGTGAACTGTCAAAGTAGTTAAGCTTGCAGCTAAATACCTCAGCTAAAAGCTTTAAGTCTATGACGAACTTGTTAAGAAAGTCTTTGGGAAAAAATCTCTTGACGAAGTACATATTGATCAAATTGCAAGATATTAAAAATACTAATCAGTTTGCTCACGAATATGAGTTATATAAATATGCAATTTCTTAAAATAAAAAAAAATAATATATATGTATAATAGTAAAAGTAAAATAAAAATAAAAAAAACAGCTATATATATGCCAATATAATTAAAATACTAAGTTATATTCAAAATTCTAGACATATATCATATTTTTGTTGGGCATTTAGAACACTTCTAAACATATATATAAATGTTAAAAAAAAATTAGATTATAAATTACAATATGTATAAAATTAAAGTAAACAGTATTGAATTTATATATTATATAATTAATAAAAAAATTCTAAGATATATACACTGTACAAATAAAATTTATTTTGTGATATAAATTTCTTTTATTATATTATTATTATATTTTATTGACTATATTTTAAATTTATATTATATTATTATCATTTATAGCATTAAAAAAACATATTTTGTTTACATATAAATTAATATAATAATTTATATAATAATTTAAAGTTATTCCAAAGACAATATCTGAATTTTAATTGAACAATATAGTATATAGTATATATTTCATACACGCCGCATTTTCAACTCTTTCACAATTCACTTTGCACAATAAATAGCTGTGTGAAACAGCAGCTAAACAGCTTGGCCATAGTCTCCAACCCATCAACAGGTCAACACAATTGAGATGCTTTCAGCCAGCAAATTGTGCGGCGCGCATGCGTAACGAGAAGCCGCTGCGGCAGCAGCAGCAGCGGTCATAGCAACAACAGCTGCAACATTAGTGGTAGCATTGGCACTGCCAGTTAAATTTAAATACGCCGAGCAAATAACGTGGAAATGTTTGCGGCGGTAATTGAAAGGCAAATACGACTGGCAATGTCGACAACAAGTTGAAAAGTGGCCAGAAGACTGCAAGACTGCGCATGTGCAGCCGACAACAATGCGACCGAGGCGACCCGGCGACAACTCAATCGAGTGTGTGAGAGGGCTGGGCTCTCTATGGAGTTGCGACTGTTTGCCCAAGACGTTTTCACTCAAGACAACTGCAACTGCAACTGCAACTGCAGCCGAGAAAAGATACAAACAAAACAGTTACAGCTTCTTGTCTATTTTTATTTGATCAAGAGTGACATTAGAGCTACAGTTAGAGAGAGTGTGAGAGAGAGAGAGAGAGAGAGAGAGATCTATGCCTATTTGGGCAGCTGTAGCGGCATTCACATAGATTAAATACATTGAGAATGCAAGATTAGAAAAGGCAGTTGGTAGAAACTACAAGCAATGAGTAGAGAGCTATATAAAGTTAGTTTAAGCAAAAGCCAGCCGGAAGGGTTATCAAGGCTAAGTCAAGCTCGTTGAATGCGTGAAATGCATTGTCCGCAAGAGTTAAGAGAAAAGAGTTTTTATTTCTAGTAGGTTGGGCAGAAAAGTAAATGGCCTAATATATGGCTATTTAAACAAAAAGATCATTTTTATATATATCAGAGAAAGTACAGGAAAAAAGGTATACAAAAATAATTTATTAATATTTTATATTCTATAAATATAAAGAAAATATTCTACTTTACTCAACTTTGATTGTCAGCTTCTTCGTTGGCTACTACATTAAGTTGCCTAAAATGCTGTCATCATTTTGAAAAAAATATGACAAGCCATTAAGACAAAAGTCAGTGAAGGCGTGACCCATCTCTGACTCGAAACGGAACTGCGCAGCGCCACGTTCCATAAAAGATGACTTTGTCACAGTTATTGCGCCCTGGCAATAATGACTCGAGAAAGCTGCAGCAACAATACAACAAACTTGACGGAGCGCAGCGCCAAAAGAAACTGCATTGCTAAAGCCGACTTGCAGAAACAAAATATACAAAAAAAAAAAAAAAAAAATGCAGCTGCCAAAAGAAAAGTAAATGGAAAATGGAAAATGACATGCGGCGGTTACAACTTGTGCTTGCGATTCGTTTTTCCAACAGGCCGCAAAAATATAAAAGCATACAACCCGAAATGCCGGCAACACTTTGCTGAAGCCAAGCAAACATAACAACAGAGCCAGATTGGGGATCGCGGAAGGGAAATGGTAAAAAAAAAGAGAGAGAAGAGAAAAATAGGGAAAAACTGCAAAAGAGTTTTGCATTTTGTGTGCCATTGTGTCAAGTGGAAATTGCATGGAGACGATGGCGAAAACCTAGAAAAATGGCAAACACGCCGCAGCGCTGACAACGGAAAAGATGACAATAAAAATGGTGGCTAGGGCTTAGGCGAAACAACAACAACAACAACGACAACAACAACAACACGGCAACGTCAACGGCTTAAAGTTCAATGGAAAAATATGAAAAGCAAAATGGCGACAGCAGCTTCTAAAATGTCAGAGACGTGCGACGAGGTGGTCGCCATTAGCGTTTTATGGCACAGCCCAAGAAATCGATAAAAAGACGCACATGTCTCATTGTTGTTGTTTTTGTTGCTGTTGCTGTTGCTGTCCATTCGCTCCGTGTGCAATTTGCGCTGTACAAGGGTTAAAGCCAGCCTCAGAGTCTGAGTCTCAGTCAGAGTTTGCCTTTTTGTTTTTGCTGTAATCATAAAAGCATAACACAAAAGCCATTATGCAATATGTACGTAACCAGCCCTTAGCAAAGGCCAGCAAAATATGACTAAGGCAAAGTCTAATGTGGGCTATATAAGCTATATATGGGGGCAGAGAAGCGAAAGCGACTCGGAATAGGCAGCAAAAGTGCTGGAGAGACAGAGAGAGGGAGCGGTTAACCACCTTGGCTTATGCATTTCTTAAAGCTTTACTGGCTGGCTTGGTAAACAAATTTTAAATATTTAAAGTGCATTGGCCAATATAAAGAGCAAATGATTATATAGTGAGAATAATGCACAAAATACTTCAAAATTCATATTCCATGCAAATTAACATAAGAGAACGCTGTAACTATTTATAGTAAAATAATTCTCTTTACTGAAGGATGACTGAAAACAATTTAAATAAATTTAAGTGACATAAAAATATGTACAAAACAATTTGTTTGTTAGAAAATTATTTAATTTATCTAATTGTAATTTATTAATTTTTTATTTTAAAGTAATATTTAAACAAAATATAATCTTTATAATCTTTACTAACTTCTTTCCTGTAAAGATTAGGAAGAATTTTTAAATTAAAATTTGTACAAATTTTATAAATAAATATTTAATATGTATAAAATAATTATAAATACTTATTGCCAAATATATTTTTATCTATATTTAATTATATATTTCACATAATTTTTTAAGCTTAAATTTGATACAATATATAGATATTATAGAAACGCTCTTTTATGCATGTTGGACACAGCACCCCCTAGTTTCAATAGAATTTTATAAATAATATATTTTATAATATGGTATAATATGAAATATTATTTGATTAAGTACAAAAATTAAAAATATAATATCATAGCATACTAAAATATATTTTTATTTATAATAAAAAATATTATAAATTGAATTTTTAATTATTATCAAAAATATTTGTTGAGCGCAGCACCCAATTAAGAGTTCAACTCGCCAATTTATAATAATTAAGAGATTTCGGCATTTTGTGCCATTTTCTTTGCTCTCCACATTTACATGAACTTTCGCTCTCACGAGCGCTGCGGCTCGTAAGAGCTCGGGCTCGGGCAGAGCACGTAGGTTCTACGATATTTAATTGCAAGACAACAGTGCTGCTGTGCTCAATAAGATCAATAAGAGAGACATTTGTTATTGAGTGAATTATGAGCGGGCTTGTTAGCACACTCATCACTCTCAGCATTCGCTCCATTTATATCACAAATTCACAAAATTGTATCACTTCGAAATTGAAACCAGAGGCGATCGGTCGTGTTTTATTTGTGCTCTCAGGCTTAGTAAGTTTCAAGCTTTACAGACACATAATAAATATTTTTTTTTTTCTATAATTCCTTGTTGAAACAAGACAAAGACATGCAAACAATATACAAATTAATAAACAGTAAAACCCCTTTAAGTCATCTTAAAATTTACCATAATACAGTTCATTTATTACTTTCGTTAATTTTCTAATATTCGCCAACGAATTCTTTAATATCTCACTTACTGCCACAGCATAAACCCAGTCGACTTTCAGCTCAAGCTCAATGTCAATCTATTTGGTTGCCATAATAATAGGAATAGGTACTGCCAGCCATGCTTAGGTACGTGGCAACGGCCAATTACAGACATCTGACGCTCATTTTGGGGCTAAAAATTAATTTGTTAAAGGATTGCGAGCAAGTTCTGCCTTAAGTTTTTATTTCCACGTCAAGCGCTCTTCAAGCTTAGCCAAATATTTTGGTAAAAAGTGCAAAAAAAAAAATGGAAGAAGAAGAAGAATATAAGAAAATAGAAAAATTTAATTAAAAACTCGGGGAATTGACGCGGCTACTGCTGCCGCTGCCAGGCGCTAGGAGGCGCTGATGTGCGCCGAACCGAGCTGAGCGATAGAAACAAAAGCAACAGCTATTGTTTTTGCTACAGGGTATATGGTGAAGGGTGGCCTTTACAAACGACGCCGGCGACGTCTTTATGACAATCGTAAAAAATAATTTTTAGTAGCTTACAAGCCGTTGGCGAGAAGGCAGTTGGAGATGGAGATGGGAGCAAAAGTAAAGCTCGTTGCCTTGGCATTTTAATTGCATCAAGTGTCATTAAAAACGTTGAAAGAAAAATTGGAAATTAAATGAAAAATAAATATGTGTGTGGGTGAGAGTAAAAGCGTGCGCAAACGAACGAGTTGAAGCAGGGCCAGAGCCCTCAAGCAGCACACACGCACACTCACGCACACTCACTCACACACATACATACATCTACGTATGAAATTGAAAACGCAAATATTTTGCCGTCACCTGTGTTTTTCTTACACTTCTCACAATTGGCACAGGTTGGCTAAGAGCATGAAGACAAGAGATAGAGACAGAGACAGAGAGTGAGAGAGAGAGTGGGAGGGGTGAACAGTGGAACCCTTCTGGTTGTGCTACTTATTAGACAGCCCCAAAGTATGCTGGGGACATACGAACATATGTGGCTGGTTGTACACTGCAAAGTGGTAAGCCGCTTAAGTTTTGTCTCGGACCCCAACACACACACACACACAGATACAAAGCAAAAGTTAAGTTGGCCCAAACCAAACGAACTTCATTCAGTGCAAATCAGCTTAACTTTTTGCGCCATAAACTCTAAAATAGCATATTTCTGAAGCCCATCTTATGTGCGAGCCAGCATCCTTAAAGACTGGCCGACGACGACGACCCCCGCTCCCAAAAACTTGAAATCTAGACAACCTCATTAAAAATAGGAAAACAGCCAGCAAACAAGCTGAAAACGAAACTTGATAAAGACTCTGTTTCGTATGCATGGACCCACAAAAAAAGGATACGCAAATGCAAAAGCAAAGAATATAGGGAAAAAAAATACCCATACACGCACACACACACACATACACTGGCATATACTTATACATCAGCCTAGAGGCAGAAATCTTGTCGGTAAAAGGGTCGCCTTAGCCTTAGTAAAAGTTTGCATTGTGCTTAGCACAACAAACCAATTGGGCATTTAAGCTACAGGATACTTCCTCTATATATGCAAATTCGATTTTGCATAGACCAAAACGCACAATAAATATGCCAAAACGGACGAGAGTCGTATTGTATAAGAGCATTTAAATAAATAATGGACTCCAATGCTTGCTGCATTGTACGCAAGTCAATGGACAAATTAACAGAGTGGATTCCAAGAGTCTCAAACAAAAAGAAATAACATTTGTATATCAAAAGAATTGTTGTATTTTTGTGATCCTTTTAAAGCGCTAAAGACGTTCAAGGACATGTTAAATTTATATAAAAGATAGATATAATATAAATATTATAAATATAATATATTTTTTATATTTTATATTTTATATTTTATATTTTATATTTTATATTTTATATTTTATATTTTATATTTTATATTTTATATTTTATATTTTATATTTTATATTTTATATTTTATATTTTATATTTTATATTTTATATTTTATATTTTATATTTTATATTTTATATTTTATATTTTATATTTTATATTTTATATTTTATATTTTATATTTTATATTTTATATTTTATATTTTATATTTTATATTTTATATTTTATATTTTATATTTTATATTTTATATTTTATATTTTATATTTTATATTTTATATTTTATATTTTATATTTTATATTTTATATTTTATATTTTATATTTTATATTTTATATTTTATATTTTATATTTTATATTTTATATTTTATATTTTATATTTTATATTTTATATTTTATATTTTATATTTTATATTTTATATTTTCCATATTTTTGTTTTAAAATTTATATTTTTTATTATATATTTTTAATATTTTATATCTATTTAGTAAATAAAAAAATAATAATAAAACACTGACCTACTTTATAATTTATTGCAATTAGATAAGAACTAAATAAGAATAATCATCATATACTAAACGCTTATCTAATACTTTTCTCGTTGCCAACTTTCTATTTTATTACCTCTATTATCGTAGTTGTGTCATATAATACATTATTATATTATGTAAAATGAAAAGTTCGCCTTACTTTCGCAAAATATTATCAACATTTGCAAACAATTTAAGAGCAGCTGGCTGGTTTTGCTGTCATCCACAGCCAATGCAGCGCTGCTGTTGTTACGTGCCACATGACGCCGCCGTCGGGCTACATATTCCTTTTCGTGCATATATTTTCATAATTATCTAAATAAATGTGTGTAAGGCCACAGCGAACACACACAATACACAAGTGAAAGCGACATGAATTTATATTAAAAACGAGTAGAACTTTACCACAGTAACCGGGTAACTAGTAGCCCATAAATGTATCTGTGTGTGTGTGTGTGTGTGTGTATCTGTTTGGTTGACTCTAATTTCAGCCACGTTTACAGCCATTCCAGGCATGGCTTGGGCGCATAAAGTAACACAAGACCTAGTTAGAGCTGCTAGACAACTAAATGTGCCCGGACTATGTGTATGTGTGTGTGTGTGTGTGTAAAAATGCAACATTACGGTCACTTAGTTGTGTTGGTTTTCGTGGTTGGGCACCTTGTAACTGTGTGTGCTGCAGTTATGCGATAGCTGCATCCTTTTATGGCATATTTTAGTAGCTTTGCCTAAATAAAAGTGGCGCTAGGTGCCATTTCCTGCTGCTGACCATAACGTGCCAAACTATGCACAGGATGAGGCACACACAGACATCCATGAGCTGGCAAGAAGAATGCAACAATTTGCTGTAAAGCGAAACCTCAGCTGCTCGGCAAAGTTTGCTGTGAAGGAAAAGCTAGTGAAAATATTTGTATGCTAGCATAAAATTTTCGCACGGCATATTTCGGACTCGCTTTTGCACTGCATACTTTGCTGCGCCACCCCAAGGGTAGAGAAATATTTAAGAAAGGAAAAAATAGAAAATATTGTACATATATATATATATATATATATATATATATATATATATATATAGACAGAGAGAGCCAAGTTTCGGGTGTTATATAGCCGTAGCAGCAGTACAAGTATCCAAGTATCTGCCTCGTTAGTCGTAAATGAGAAGGCGTCACAAACGCCAACAACGAAGCTAATGAAAACCTTCAGCTGAATGCGAAATGCAAAATGATGCTGGGCTGGTCTGGGCTCGAGACGTGTACGAGTGTAAAGCATACTTATCGGTCGCTGCATAACAAGCTCAGCTCGACTTTCGGGCCTGCATTATGTAAGTGGAGCACGCTTTTTGGCCAACAGACGGCGCCAGACATGCCATAGAGCACTGAGCTCTACCTTATGACCATAATTTGCCCAATTTGAATGCGCATTGAGAAAACATTTGCAGCCGCCTTGTCATGCAAATGATGGTAAAGTGCCATCCCAGGTGACCCATATGTTAACGGTAATAAACAGCTTTAGCCACGAGAAAATGATACGAAAAAGAGTGAAGCACTAAGGAGTGATGCTGCAAGTGAGCGACCGAGAGATACTCTAGCAGTAATTGTTAAAAAATAAATATTTTAGATTACGGAATTAACAGTTTTTAAGAGTTTAACTAAAATTTAAAAAATATATAAGTATTAAAAATTTTAATTTTAATTAAAAATTAAATTCTAAAATTTGTTGCTTTTCTTAATTAATTTTCATTATTATAAATTGAATTTAATCATTACAATATTTAAAAATATTTTAATATTATAATATATAATTATTTTTTATTATTATACAATTTAATATAAATAAATATATTCAAATGTTAATGAAATCACACACAATATTGAAAATCTATGCAAATTTCAAATCTTTTATTATTCAAAGTCAAGTTCCATGTCAATTTCTAAATACCCTTGGTACCCACCACACAAGAGGTAAAAGTCAACGGCAAATGTCAAGCCTACCTCCGCCCGCGCCCACCAGTTCACATATATCTCATTGGATTTATGACAACAAAATTGATATTAATGTAGAAAACTCGCGGGCGCACCCTATGCAAACGGTAGGCGTGGCAAGTCAGAGTCAACTTGGTGGCCTCCTTTGCCTATTTTGCATATGAGATCCGTTCCCTTAGCCCAAACGGCCTGCTGTCTCGTGTTGTAAACCGCGATTAACGTAAATGGCGGAAAAAATGGCGCACAGTAGCAGTAGTAAAAAAATATGGAACAGATAGAGGGGAACACAGAGGGAGAGGGAGAAGAAGAATGTACCAGAGCAGCAGCAGCAAAGCCCCAGTTCGAGTCAGCACCAAAGCCAGCACATAATGTAGGTCATGGCGGGATATGGATGAGTTTACTCTAGTGGAGATGCCCTCTCTCTCCCCCTTTCGCTCCTTTTTCTCTGCAAATCCCCTTCAGGCTGCGCGAGGATAAAGTGTTCATATGTTTGTACATCGCCTGCCAGGCGGAAAATTTGTAGCAATTTCCATGGCAAGCGGCAACTGCTGATGCGGCCGCTGTTGATGTTGCTGTTACACTGCAACAGTCGCAGTTAATTAGCAGTTGAAGTTTTTTTTTTTATGAGATTGGCGATTAGCTAGAGACAAGCTGTGGCAGTTACGTAAAAGCGAATTCCATAATGGACTATGTGAAAGATGTCTAAGTAGAGCTTTAAAATTGTTTATCTCATGAATATATTCAAAAAATGCTTAAAGTTGTTACAAAAATTATCAAAAATAATTATTTAATTTAATAAATAAAGCTTTGAAAAAATTAAATTAGAAGTATATATTTATAATTTAATTCTTGACAAGTTTTTAAAAGTTTTATTTGTAAATTAATTAATAATTTTTGCTGAAAGTCATTATTTGGCAAAGGATAGATATATATATTTATTAAATTATAAATAAAATATATTATAAATAATATAAATTATATATAAAATATATTTAATACATAAATATATATATAGCACAAAATATTAAAAATATATATAAAGCACAAAAATATAGTAAAAAACAAATACACATATAATCCGTAGGGAGCGTTAATCTATTCCCAGCTAAGTGGAAATCATACGTTTTACTTACAAAAGTTTCCCTGCAATTTTACAGTAACTTGAAATGGGTCAAAAGCATACAAAATAAATAGATACATGCAACATGTTGCGCAAACACAAATATCCATGAAAACAATTCCATAAACATTTCTCCCCTAGCTCCAGCGCTACATCTCAATTTATGTCTTTATGCTCTGTAGTCTATAGAAAACTGTGCAAATTGTTTAAATGACTTTGCATGAGTCAATAACTTGCATGATTTACTGCACATTGGACACCCCTTGCAGAGCGCTTTATTCTAATACAAGCAAAACTGCAAACTAGATGAAATATGAATATGAACATATAACGTATGCCACACAGTGTGAGGAAGAGAGCGAGAGAGAGAGAGGCAAATCAACGCATATAACAAACAGTCTCTGTCTCTGTGTGTGTGTTTGTAAGGAAATTGTCGCAATGCAGTTGCAGTTTTTGAGTTTGGCGAAAAAGTTGGCGTTTGAGTTTCGAGTCGAGTTCAGTTTTCCATTTTCCCAGGGCCGAAAGTTGTAGCAGCAGCGCATCGTGTGGTTAACTTTTTGTTTTTCTCGGATTTTATTATTTTTTTTTTTTTGCTGCTTTACGCCAGTTTGGAAATTGAAAGTGAAAACTGCCGCAGCTGTTGTGGAAATAATTCATAAATTGAGCGCGAATGTTGCGGCAAAATAAAAAAGTTTCAAAGTCATTTGAAGCGAAATGATGATTTAGTATGCAAATTGACGCCTTGACACATAACAAACATTATTGAAATCATATTGGCATATTATTGAAAGTGTCTAAAGAGCGCTCAATTTCAATTGGATTATAATGTGCATAACGTGGCATAAGCTCTGGCATTATTTGGCAATAAATTGTTTCAAAATTGATTTCTAAACACTTTTTAATGATCAAATTCCATTGGCTAAAGGACGGAGTGCGATAATCAAACAAGTTGGAGTTCATTGCATGGACATGCCCAACTAGACAATACCCTGAACGTTATACAGAGCTCGTATTTTTCTATTTTTTAAGACTTTTTATATATACTCCCATACAAATATATGCTATGGACTATCAATTTCTACAAATTAATACTTCAAATAATTGTTTTGTTATAAAATATATATAAAATATAATTCAAACTTATTGATTAATTAGTAAAAAATCTTAACAAACCCACAAACAAATTTAGCTTCTATTTGATTGACTACTTATCAAATTGAACAGCTTGAGCTTTATTATTCCAACAATTTTCAATAAATATCTATACTCGCTGAAGCAGCATTTTGAAGTGCTTGGCATGCACAATAGCCAATCAATGCGAGTTTTATGCTCGCAAAAGAATCAAGCTTATTGCTGGCTGTCCACGCACAGTTAACGACATTTAATTACAAGCAGCACACTCGACATCCAGCTCAATTACACGCACATTCGATGAATTACAAAAAAAATATGCCAATTTCAAATTTAATTAAATAATTAACGCCAATGCAAATGACTGTGAAAAACAAAATGACAGAACAAAATCAAGTTAACAGCAAATGCTGCAAAAAATGTGTAAAAAGGAATGCCTGGCAATAAACATGCAATGGGCGTGGCCAGGCGCTGAGTCAATCAATATAAATTCAAATTAATTATTGATCAATTCTGCATAATCAACGAAAAAAAAAAAGACAAAAGTGAGGATACTTGTATAAATTACAATAAATATTTAATCATTCAAATTAACAAATGATACTTAAAAAAAAAAATGGAATAATATATGGTAACTGAATGGGGATGTTTAATTTGCTGTCGTTGACTTTAGACTTTTAGTTACATATATTTTATAGTATATATATATATATAGGATTTTATTATTATAAATGATATATGTCAAATATAAAACAAAAACCTAGGAACTAGAATTTATATGGCAAAAGTTATAGTTAACCTATAAAAATATAAAAATATTTAATGCATATTTTTTTTATATATAATAAAATATTAAATTTGTTTTTTTTTTTTGATGTTGATATAGTTTTATAGATATGTGAATTGAATAGAAAATCTTTAAAATATATATATGTATGTATTAGGTCTACCAAGTCGCCCTTCATTAAAAAATAGAAAAATATTTTTTATACATATTTTTCAAACACTAAATATCGTCTCATTTTTTATTTACAGACTCAAGGTGGATAACAATGGTGGTGCCTGGTGTCCCAAGCATATGGTCTCACGCGGTCTGACAGAATATCTACAAATTGATCTGCTGCAGGTGCATTTGGTGAGCGCCATACGCACACAGGGTCGCTTTGGCAAAGGTCAGGGCCAGGAATATACGGAGGCATATGTGCTCGAATACTGGAGGCCGGGCTTTGAGAAATGGCTGCGTTGGAAGAACAACCAGGGCAAAGAGGTGAGTGCCAAGCCTCTCTTCAGCATTCACACATTAATCACGCGAACAGCTCGACCGGTGCCGCGATAAGCATCGCAATAGCCCCAAGCAACGAAACAGATACAAAATGTATCTTTACATCTTTAGGCTGTGAAATTTACGTGCGAATTATCGCGAGCTTAGCGCGGATTGCGTAGGTGTCCCGCGATTAAGCTGGCCGAGGCTGGCTGAGGCTGGCTGTGCCCCGAAACCGTTCCATCGATTTATTGTGTGCAAGCTAAGAAAATCAATTTGAACGCTTTTGTTTTTTTCTGCCAATCTCTAGTTCTTTTTTTTCGGCCAAAGAGCTCGAATTCCCCCACCTACACAGCGCTGGAGCATTAATAACGATTTTTCTTTTTCTTTTTTTGCTTTCCAGATACTTCCTGGCAATATAAACACCTACAGCGAGGTGGAGAACGTGCTGCAGCCCAGCATCTTTGCGTCCAAGGTGCGCATCTATCCCTACAGTCAATACGATCGCACCGTTTGTCTGCGCGCCGAGATCGTTGGCTGTGCCTGGGAAGGTAAGTGGTCCATTGCCATAGCCATGAATTATACCAAACATTACGTACGTCTCATGCCCCTCGTCGTCCGTACACCCATTCAACATTGTGGTCGCACTTGTTCATGCCCTGTGGCTGGCAAACAGCTAAAGTATCTCTTAGCTCTTTGGCTGAACGTAAGATCGAGCTTATCTAGAGACAAATCGAAGCTGTCATACCCTCGCAAATAATTGTTCAGCATATGTTAATACAAATAGATTTTCCTATGCAAGTAAAGAACAGATTATATCGGTTCTTTAATTAATCGTTAACAGATTGTGAATATATCTATATATTGTATATATTACAATATAATATATAAATATGTAATTATATAAATATGCCTAAACAAACATATATTTTATATTATATCATTTATATTTATTTTTTTTATTTTTTAACAAATAAAATTTTAAATTATGTATAAACTTGAATATTTTTTTATATATATACATTTTTAATATTCATTAAAATGATTATTTGAAATGTTTTCAATTTCAATTCAATTTCAATTTCAATTTAAAAATATATATTTTCATATAATAACCTATAATAATATTTTTTTTAAATTTATTTTAATTCATTAATTTATGTTTCTTATTTTTAAAATTATTCAATCATTATTTTTATCTATATCTTTTATGCAACATTTTTTTTATGAAATATATATTGCACATTTTGCATATATTTCAATCAATTACATTTTTAAATACATATATATTTCCCATAAAAAAAATATTAAATCCTAATTTATCAAAAAAAAAAACTAAAAATTCAATCAATATTTTTAAAAATTCATATTTACTTACCCTAAAAATTCTATATGTTTTGCATATTTCTTATTCAACTTAAAAGCCTTCTCACAGAGCATATATAAAAATCAAAGTGCCTTGAAGTTCGTTAATGTATGAAAAAGTATCTATAGGCATGCAATCAAGCGTGCGACCGGTTTTGATGACTTTGTTTTGCATTTTCGCTAGCGACCCCAGAGCTAAAAGTTAGTTAGTTTCTTTTATTGTTTTATTAAAGGTCTCGTTGCTGTGGCTAAGTTGTGTGCTCCGTTGCATGCTGCATATTTCATTTACAGTTTTTAAGCAAATTTATTGCATTTCTGGTCCAATAATTTAAATTTGGTTTAATGTAATTTCAACATGAGCCAGTGCTGGGACATAAAATAGGATTATAATTACGAGTAGCAGCACTCGACTCAAAACATGACGCCACAAATCGTCTTAAATTGCCTTTCACCTTATTCATCTCTTAACTTATTCATCTTGCCATTGCAGAGGGCATTGTGGCCTACAGCATTCCGAAGGGTGTGCAACGCGGCATGGAAATCGATCTATCCGATAAAACCTATGATGGGCACGAGGAGGGCGATCGCTTTGTGAATGGACTTGGCCAATTGGTCGATGGCCAGCGAGGCAAGGATAATTTTCGCATGGATATCAATGGCTTTGGTAAAGGTAAACACATATTGTACTAGTTGTTAATTCAAATCAAAAGCTTGTATGCTTCTCCATGTGCCAGTCACATAAACTACTTTAGTCTAGACTACTTTAGTTACTGCTCTGGCACGACTTGTTGTAGCTGCCTAATAAATGTCACATGATATTGCGCTAAACTGAAGGCAGAGTCATTTCATATAATACGTAATGGAGCTTCAACTACTTTCGCTCTTAGTTTTGTTACATATTTGGTCGAGTCAAAAAGAGCATGAAGTAAAATGTAATAAAATATGAGTCTACTTGAGTACACAAGGCAGAATTTCATTCAGGTAGAAGCTGGAAAAAATAAAAATATATTTATTCAAGAAAATTATTATCAATTTTCAAAATTATATTTAAGTCCGAATAGTTTGTTAAAATAGTTTAAACAATATTATTAAATAACTTAATCATTAAATTCAGTCTTAAATTTGTTTCTATCTCAATTTGCTTTATTTATTTATTTTTATTATAATTTATTTATTTATAGGTTACGAGTGGGTTGGCTGGCGTAATGATACCTTATTTGGTCGTCCAGTCGAAATCACATTTGAATTTGAAACAGTGCGAAATTTCAGTGCTGTCATCATACACACGAATAACATGTTCTCCAAAGATGTGCAGGTAAGAGATATTACCAATTTAACTATCCTCCAAAATTTACGACACTACTGCAACTCTCAATGCTTTTACTCTTCCCAACATAAATAATACTACTTATTCTACTACTAATTTTTTGTTACTGCTACCAACTGGTTCATTTTTTGTAATACTATTATTACTTCGACTTATTCTACTACTTATTGAATTACCACTACTATTGAATTACTAGTACTACTTATTGAATTCTACTACTTATTGAATTCCTACTACTTCTACTTATTCTACTACAACTACTTATTCTACATCTACTTATTCTACTACTACTTATTCTACTAGTTTTTATTTTACTAATACTTATTCTAATACTACTGCTTATTCTACTACTACTTATTCCACTACTACTTATACCACTATTACTAATTATTCTACTACTACTTATACTACTACTACTACTTATTCTATTACTACTGCTTATTCTACTACTACTTATTCTACTACTACTACTTATTCTACTACTACTTATTTTACTACTACTACTACTACTTATTTTACTACTACTATACCACTACTACAACTCTTTATTATATTAGTTATTATTTTACTAATTACTAGTTATTTCATACTTTGTCAATCTACTACTTTCTCTTATACCAATGCTTTTATTGCCACCATTTTTTACGTTTAACATTTCATCTCCTCTATTAGTTCAGATACTACAACTTTTCCCTGTTCTAGTTTCATTCTTACTATTTCTCCAGGTAAAATTCTCCTGCTTCTACTATAATTCCTCTTATTACTTAATTACTCTTATTTCTTTTAATACACCTTCCACTACTGTTTTTACTTCTCTATATAATATTGATAAAATTACTTCTCCCACTACTACTACTTCATTATACTACACATTCCAGCAGTCCCCCGACGAAAATCAGTCTGTAGCCATCAACTGCAACTGCATTTCATCACATTTTTATTGTTAATACCAGAATTGCATATAAGACAACACGATACTGTCATTTGTGGACAGATAAATTGGCTCTTTAAAAATAAAATACAACAGGAACAACAACAACAACATTGACAGCGACAACAAATTATATAAACAAAATGCGCTGCGCCTTTTGTTTGGAAATCGTAAAAAATCAACAGCCGCCGCTAGGTCCGATCCGCAACCGCTCCAAGCCCCACAGACACAGACACACACACACCATATAGTAAGCAGCTAGCCAGACACACTGGCGGCGGCAAACTGAGCAAATAAATGCTAAACAGTTCTGACAACAACCACAGTGCGGTAATAAAATAAAATTGTCCGAAAGCGGGACAGCGCTATAGCAAAGCCAGAGAGGAAACGAAAGAGGAAAAAAATACGAACATTTTTTTTATTCAGCACATAAACAAACGAAATACGAAATCGAACCTAAACAAACCGCAATTGATATAAATGCCCGCACCCAGCCGCGAGCCCGATCTGACTCAGGTGGCACTTGAAATCGGACGAGAGGTGCTCGCACTATATACATATATGCCCAAGTATTATATAGTCAATTTCCTTACTTACTCGTAGTCTTTATCGAAAGTAAACACACTGCGAGTATCCAGGCATATTTACGATATAAATGATTGGGCGATGTTTTGTTTTGCTTACCACCTCCCCAGCCACCCCTTTCTCCACACATCCAAAGGGAATATGATGTGGGTTGGGGAGCACGGACGGGCGCTGCCTTGTCTGATAGTAGGCTGCTCCATAATCTGGACCCATAAAACCAAACAGAATTTTTTCAAGTCCATTGACCCAAATTATGCTGGCGATGTGTTAAATGGTAGATTGAGATAGTTATGCGCTTGTTGACTGATAAGAGAAACCGAAATTGTTTAAAGGTAGCCCAGCAGCAGGGCAATAGAACATGAAGCACTATCTTTAATTAAAGCTAGCCTAGCCTAGTTGACTACACTTCAATATTTGATTGCATTTGCCCCCTCCCTCAATATGATTGCATTTGCTCCCTCCTCCCGCAGTCTTTCCACTCCCAATTTTCATGTCATAAATTTCTTGCACAATTTCTTCGTCCAACAGTTTCGAGTATCGTACGACAGTTTAATTATTTTTTATATGCGTCCTGTTTGATCTTATCACTGTTAGCTCTGTATATGTATATATTTTTCGAGTAATATAAGCTCCAACTCCACCTCCCATTCCATATGCTTGTCAAATTTGTGTCAAATTAAGCTTGACTTTTTTTGGTTTGTTTAGGGGAATTTAGTGTATTTGATAGATACCCAACTTTGCTGACATTCTGATGTTATAATTATGCATTTTATATGTACCTTTGTTGGGTTAAACACGCTTTATTCCCCATATATTGAAAACATCTGAGAGACAATGCCGATAGTACGTTGTTTTGTTTATTGTCAGGTCAAATGATTTTTTCGGGGGGCTTATAAATTTATCTGGGTCAGTATTAATAGCATACCATATAGTTTAGCTGCATTGATAACATGGCCAAAAATCTTGTTGTATTAATAAAGCGCGGAACAAAGGAAACATCTATATATATACAGTCGTACATATATGTGCCCACAGTATTTCCATTTCCATAAACGAACACTATTATAAATTTGTAAAAAATCTGCTTATTTAAGATAGTATTTTCTATCTAGCATAAATTCATTTATTATCAAATAGCTTCTATAAAAATATATGCATAATGATTAAATATTTCTTGAGTTTTAAAAAGAAAGTTTGTTGTACAAAGAATTAATTGTCTAAAATATTAATAATAATTAAAAATGAATATACTTTTAAGGGAAAGTGTTAAGCTATTAATTTTATTAACAAATACTGAATGGCATTTTTATTTATTTTATAGGCAGAAGAATAATTTCATGTGAACTATTGTTTAAATAAACTTAGATTTTGACTATATATTTATTTTATTATTTTTCGATATTTAATAGATGTACTTATGTGTATGATGTACACATATTTCATACTTCTAAAATTTCTTCAGTTTTATATATATATATATTAATTTTATATATTTTTAACTTTTATATATTTGTGAAATATATTGAAAATATTTACAGTTAATTTAAAAAAAATTATTTAACTAAATATTTAAACCATAGTTGCTTGTCACATTTTACCCAACTTTATATAAAAAGAATTACATTAAATATATTTCTCAAGGGCAAACGAAAGCTATAGGGCATAACTAAAGCCCAGCCCATTAGGTCTTTTATGATAAATATCAGATTTTTGAGCTGCATTATCTAAACACCTACTTGGCTAACAATCTAGTCACTCGAGCTATAAATATTAATTTAAATTTCTAAATTTGAACTTCATAAGCTTAGCCCGCAACAAATCATATTTTTGCTCACCATTCCAGCCCAGCTATAAAATCTTATAAATAATCATCTTAAGTTTATTTGTAACTACCGCATAACTTTTCATAATCAAGAGCTTCTCTGTCTCTACTCAAATAGCTGTCTAATTTTATGATGGCTTCTTCTCTTAATTGCTAACAAAACCCAATGAATGCTTCTGCTGATTCTTAACTTCTCTCTGCTTAGGTTGAAATTTATGATGCTTTTTTTTTTTTGTTTTTGTTTTTGTTTTTTTTTTTTAATAGACGAGTAATTTCCACATGCTTTTCGATTTGAATGGGAAATTCAATAGAGATGCCACTTTAGATAGAGCACTTTAGAGGCCGACTTGAAGTTTTCTGAGTTGGTCCACAAATCTGCTGACGTAATTAACCACAAAGTATGCTGGCCCGGGCAATTGGCAGCAGCTTCGAGCGGCACATAAAATTTCAATTACCACAAATTTTCTAGGCGCTTTGATTTGTTGCCGCCATTTGTACGCCGAGCTAAACTGGGCTGGAGTCAAGAGTCTGGGGTGGCGGCCTGGTACCTGGACCTCGAGACTCTCTGTTGACTTGGCCATTGACCATTCGCTTTATGGTTGCCATAATTTACACAGAATCAACGACGACGACGACGACGACGACAACGTCCACGTCCACGTCTCTTCCTGAGTCGCTATAATTCTCATTTTTATGATTTTTCATTACCATTTGCTTGGCCAGCGCCATTCGAGATGCCCCATAAGTCATAAAATTACTTAGAGCATCCAGCTCAGCGCGGACAACGTGGTTGGCCTGGCCCGGCCGTACACTTTGCAGTCATGCAATAAATACTCAAAATGCCATTTGTGATGCATTGATAAGCCCAAAATTATGCTAATTGCGTTTTAATTATGACACGCGTGTGGCTGGCTGCACCTTTCACCGCACCTGCGCCTCCACGACATTTTACACCAGCTACAGCCAAAACTCTCTCAAACCTTAGCTCCAGCTCAAGTCCAAGTCCCAGACCCAGTCCAACCCTGTCATTACATGTCAGATGTTCGATAAGCCTCTTGAGCTCTTGTGTTGTCGGTTAGCGTCTGCCTGTTTGACTTTGTCTTTAGCATTTCTAATGAGCGGCGACGGTCTCCACTCCGTCTTCCCCCACTCTTCCCTCTCCCACTCTCACTATCTCTCCCTCACTCGTTGTGTACTCTTTAAAATGCGTGCCCAGATTTATAGCTTCGATTAAGACATTGTCGTGGGGTCAACGTCTACGTGTGGTCCTATTAATTAGTGTGGGGTGGCTTAGACTCATCAGATTGTTTGTCTCTATAAGTGGCTGACTTCCGTTAGGTGTAGTCGGGTGTCTGTGTGTGTGAGAGACCCAGCGCTGGGAAAGTTTGTTGGAAACTTCTTGGACAGGTTGGTTTCCGAAAAGGATTTAGCGAAAAGCCAGTTTACGATGGATATAAGTTTCGTCGAATTTCACATTAGATAATAATTAGTGTAAAGACAAAGGAAGAGATAGAGATAGAGATATGGACAGAGATAGAGATAGAGATATGGACAGAGATAGAGCTAAAGATATTAACAGAGATAGAGATAAAGATAGAGATACAGATACAGATACAGGTACAAGTACAGATACAGATACAGATACAGATACAGATACAGATACAGATACAGATACAGATACAGATACAGATACAGATACAGATACAGATACAGATACAGATACAGATACAGATACAGATACAGATACAGATACAGATACAGATACAGATACAGATACAGATACAGATACAGATACAGATACAGATACAGATACAGATACAGATACAGATACAGATACAGATACAGATACAGATACAGATACAGATACAGATACAGATACAGATACAGATACAGATACAGATACAGATACAGATACAGATACAGATACAGATACAGATACAGATACAGATACAGATACAGATACAGATACAGATACAGATACAGATACAGATACAGATACAGATACAGATACAGATACAGATACAGATACAGATACAGATACAGATACAGATACAGATACAGATACAGATACAGATACAGATACAGATACAGATACAGATACAGATACAGATACAGATACAGATACAGATACAGATACAGATACAGATATTTTTTATAAATATCTTAAACTTCTTCTCCATCGTGCCTTAAGCACCTGTTTCTCTGGAAATCAATTACAAAAAATTCTCAAGAAGTCTTGACACCACAAGGCATACATAACATATCCGATATACTTTATTCATATTGATCGGTTATCGGGCACATGTATCTGAATTGATATTCAATGCACTCAAAGTGCGTATACAAAGTACAGAAGCAACACCTCTTAACGTCAGCGACAACTCATTAGCCATGCTCAGGCCAATTGGCAATGGGAAAGACAACACTTACACATCCGGCTGGCCCCAAAAAGTAGCCAACGGCCAGGCCAAAAGTAAATACAATTTTTTTTCCCCTCTCACAATTTTCTTCTGTTTTGTTTTTTTGTTTTTTTTTCGTCTTTTATTACGCACGGCACTTCCGTGGCGCGTCCATAACTGGACGTCGACCAAAGCTGTCAGCGACGGCGGCTAACAAATATGTGAATACAATTCGCGCGCGAACACAAATGCGTCGTAAAAAAGAAAATGAATGTGATTACTTTAATTATTATGCCAGTCACACACACAGCCACTGAGTTGCTGTTACTCCTCTCTCTGACCATCTCTCTCCCACTCTTTGCAGGTGTTTGTGCACGCCAAAGTTTTCTTCAGCATTGGCGGACGCCAGTTCGCCGGGGAGCCGGTTCAGTTCTCCTATATGCCCGACCAAGTGCTGGATCATGCACGCGACGTGACAATCAAATTACATCATCGCCTGGGGCGCTATCTGCAGTTGCATTTGTATTTCGCCGCCCGCTGGATGATGCTCAGCGAGATTACATTCATATCAGGTGAGAGAAAGAGCGAAACAGACCCACACAGCGCCCGCTGGGCCAAAAGATTGTTGCAGCAAAAATTATTTTATTAAAAAATGTAGCACGAGCACGCAAAATGTGAAACGTAAAACGTAAAAGTTGTCAGAAGTTCAACAAGGAAAAGGGTTAACTGGGCTGGCCCAGCTACCTTCTTTGCTGGCCACATGGTGCGCCACTTGCAACAAATGCGAATGCATTTATTGTCAACGCCAGCGGCACTCAAGTGGGTTGAGCGGCGCTGGGTACTTGGTAAATAAGTTGGCCGAGACGGGCACGGGGTAGGCTGGCTGGTAGTTGATGTCCCTCCTTTGTTTGTAGTTTAAATACATTTTTTATGCCCGTTCGCGTTGACTTGTTAGCGGTTTGTTTAAAGCGTTGATAAAGCGACAGTTTACAGCAAATAAATTGGCTAGTTATTATCAAATTATAGGGGAAATTATATAAGTGTCCAATTAGGGCAGATAATTGCAGTGTTTGAGGATAAGTGCATGGATTTAAGGAATGAATACAAATGAATCGATTTAGATAGTATTGGCCAATACTAAATGTCTATTTAGTATTTGTAATGGCTTTGACGAAAAAATTAAATGAAATAAAAAAAATATTTACATTAAATAAATATTTAATGAAGTATAATAATTATTTAAAGAAGATAAAGTTAGTATTATCCAGGCAATATATTTTATAATTTATCTTCTTTAAATAATGTCGGATATTTTTATACTATTATTATAATATAAGTATAATTGTCTCATATATTTTTTTTCGTTTTAATTTGCTGTGCAATTATTCTACACTATATCTCACTCATGAATCTTGTTCAGCAAATGTTTTTCAATAGAAGAATTTTTGTTGACGAAGTAAAATAAAAAAGAAAAAAATAATAATAAAACAAAATAAATATTTGGACTTGTGGTTTAGTAAAAACAATTATAGAGCCTCAAAATATAGTATGGCCATAACATTAAATATTAGCAAAGAATTAATTTAGTTATTAGCATTTAAATAGTTTGATAAATATAATAATTATTAATTTATTTTTTACGATTTATTGAGCAAAACCGTTTAAATTAAAAACTTAAAAATACTAGTACTACAGGGTATATTCCTTCATTTTAACATTCGTTCCCCAATTTGGACCTTGTTGCCTTATCGACAGTCAAGTTTAAAGCCCTTCCAACACCTCGCATATTGTTGCACTTTTATGGCTCAGCTTAGATGGCAGCAAAGAGTCGAGCCTCTGTTTGCTTGAACAACTGTTTAATTTTCATTTGCTGCACCTGGGCTTAAAAGCAACGTTAAGGTATGAAAAACTCTCGGTGTGCCTCCCTGTTTCTCTGTGTCAAGTCCTCATACGGCTTGTTTAGAGCAAAACAGTGCTACAAAATACAACGAATAAACCAAACAGTAAACATAATTTACTCAGGCAAACTACAAAACTCGGTGCAGCCAACGGTAGCGGCTCTTCAAACATAAACTGCAACTGCAACTGCAACTGCTATGGCAGCAACAACAACTGCAGCAACAACAGCAACAGCAACAGCAACAACAATAACAACAACTTTGAGCAATTGAAAATTCCACTGACACTAAAAATTCGTTGCGCATTTCATTAAAACCCCTGGCAAACGACTCGAACTGGAGCGTCTCGATTCCCCTCGGCTCACTTCACTCCGCCTCAATCCACCACGACTTTGTGTCGATGGGGCAAAATATATTGCCAACTGAGAGAGGCAGGCTATGAACCAATTTTTACTTAACTCACAACTCGCAACGCAAGCCAGCTGGGAGCTTTGTTTTTGCACGAGTGTGGCTCAGGCGTATGCCTGTGCTGTGTGCAATTGTGCATAGAGTGATACAAAGCAGGCTGACTGAGAGTGAACCAGCAGCGTTGCGGGCGGGAATCGAACTGGGGTACCGAGTCAGCCATTGTAACAAGCATAGGAAACGGAAGCGTACACACACACACTCACACACACACAGTGACAAAAGCAGAGACCGAGCGCAAATGAGCAAGAAAGAGAGCTATGCCTTAGCTTAAGGGGGGAGAACCGACCCGACCCAAGCCGTCCCGCCCCAGTTCGGCATATGCTCGACTACAACCAGAAGCAAAGCACAAGGATATTGTGAAAATTAAATGAGTTGCATTACTTTTGTGCATTTGAAATTTGCAACTCAATGAGCACACAGAGCACGAAGCACGAAACACATAGCCAGCCATGGAGAGACCTGCTGCTCGCCTGCTCGCTGGTAGCAGCAACATCGTGCCTTCCTGTCTCTAGCTTCCTCTTTTTACACGTTGCATAATAAAGCTCTGCACTGCTTTTTAATGCCCTATAAAGAGCAAAAGGCATGGAAACTATGCTGAAGAGATTGTTAAATGCAGTTGAGTTGGCTAGAAGTGAAGTGAATTAAAAAGCTCAGAGATTTGGGGATTTTTACTTATCATTTAGTTTTAAGTAATATTTATTTAATTTATATGTTTCATTTATTTCCATTTCATTATATATTCATTTCATTTATATATTTCATTATATTACATATTAGAAAGTAAAAATAAAATTATAAGAAAATATAAATATGAACAATATAAAATAGTATTAATTTATTTTTTCTTACTGAAATATTAACTTAGAATGCTTACAAAATTAATTTAAAGATTTTCAAAATAAATTTTTGGGACTTGTGTCAATATAAAAAATATAAATATAAATAACTCCGAATATAATATTGTAATTTTTTTTATTGTATTTATTTTTTTCTAAATTTAAATTATAGATAAATAGTACAAAAATTTATAGAAAACATAAAAATTAATGAAAAACAATTTAGCCTTTAGGTAGTTAAATATAATTTTATTTTATTAAAGTTTCTAAGAAAATATATTAGGGAGATTTAAAAAAAAATTGAAAAAAATATATTTTGATGATTAAAAAAAAAATGGCAAAAAAAAATCATATGTTAAAGACTATAATTTTTGTAGAATATATTTTTTAAATTTTTAATTTTTCCCCAAAACTGTACGTATTAATTAAAAATCATTTGTGAATATAGTTGTAAAAGTTGTCTTAAATTTTTATATTTATATGCTTATTTTAAATCTTTCTTAAGTATATAAAAATTCAAATAGGGAATTCCTCATACAATTTTGTTTATAATATTCCTTCAATATTTTTATATCTGATTAATATTATTGTATTATCCGAATGTTGTTCTAAAAGTTAACCTAACTTCACAACTTAATTAAATATTTTTTAACTTTAAGTCAATTTCTACTCTACTCTCTCACTTTGTAAGCATAATCATGCTGATTAAGTCTCTGTATAGGGAATTTAATCATCGACTTTGCTCATTTGCGATTCCCTTTTGTTGCCGTTGCGATTGGCACTGGCTGTCTTAGTTCGTCTTGCTTATAGATTTGTTTTCTTTTTTTCATTTCATTCTCATTTTTTGTTTTCTTTCAGCAGCATTCCCCTTTTACAGTGAGCTTTTTTTTGTATTTCTTCCCTCTTTAGTAGAAGCGTATTTAAGCTGTGCAAGTGCTTTGCCTTATAAATCAATAACATTGCAATATATTTTTGCATGCTGTTGCCCCGTATCCCAGATTTGCAAAGGAGCCTTTTGTTTTTGTTGTTGTCAGTTGTGTGCTTGGATTTTGATGCATTTTGTAGAGTTTGTCATTCATTCAGTCGTTTCATTCATTTATTCATTCAATCGCTCAGACGGTTAGTCGGTGAGTCAGTCAAGCATTCGCAAGCATACAAATTCATTTCAATAACTTCGCTGTTGATGCTGCGCTTTAAATCCTTCTGCAATTTCCCTCGCTTAATCCTTTCTAATTGAAAATCGTTTTGAATTCGAGATCTGAGAGTGCTTTTTAAGTGTGAGTGTGAGTGTTCGCTTGGATGGTAATGCGGATAACTATGTGTAGTTGATGCTACATGAATTGCATCAGCATGTGATGCAGTTGATTTGCCGCATTGTATAGCCAGCCTCCTGGCTGACAGGCTGGCTGTCAGCCCAAGGCAAGCCGAGTTGGAACAGTCCGGGCCGTGCCATGCCAGTGCCTGGCCTTGAGCATTCGAGCAAATTGCAACAATGTGCATGATTTTCATATGTATTTGGAATTTCGGGTCGTAATTTGCTTAATGGTTGAGTTGAAGTGCCAAGCCAAGCCAAAGTGCATTGATATTGAAAGCATTAAATTGCCGAGTGCATAATGCAATCAATGCATTTTGCCAGAAAAGGAAGGAAACTGAGACAGCCAAACAATGCGATGTTAATGGAGGTCACGTGCATTCCAACTGATTATGATGCAATGCACACAAATATATATTTTGCTTAAGCAGTTCTATATATATATATATATATATATATATAATTGATGTATGGAAAAGTTGATGAGAATTTATGCAGACGGAAATTAAACATAAATCTGCATCAATATTTTGTTTATGGCAAACAGGACACTTTAGATAAATGAAGTGAATTGAATGTGCCTTCTTAATATTTGTTGCTTCGCTATACAAATGCAATGCAAATGAAAATTATGCTCAAATTACTGAGATACTAAGAAATAAGATAGAATTGATTTGAAAATAAGACAAAGCATTTAAATATTGTGAAACTAAAGGAGCTTATTGATGGAAAAAATTATTATTGAATTTTTATTAGCAAGTAGAAAGTAGTATAGCAAACTGAGCAGCAGCGCCAGAGCAGAGCTAAGTCGAATTGGAGCAGAGCCTAGCAAAGCAAAGTAAAGCAGGGCCAGACCAGAGCATGAGCAGAGCTAGAGTTGTGGAAGAGCATAGCCAGAGCAGAGTCGAATCTACGCCGAATTAGAGCCGAAGCAGAGCCGAAGCAGAGCCGAAGCTGAGCCAGAACAGAGTCTATGCTGAGCCAGAGCAGAGCCTAAGGAGAGCCAGAGCAGTGCTCAAATGGAGCTGGAGTATAGCCTGAGCTGAGTCAGAGTTGAGGCAGAGCATAGCCAGAGCATAGCCAGAGCATATCCAGAGCATAGCTAAAGCAGAGCCAAGACAGAGCCGAATCAAAGCCGCATTAGAGCCGAAGCACAGCCGAAGCTGAGGCACAGCAAGACCAGAGTTGAGCAGAGCAGAGCCAGAGAAGAGGCAGAGCATAGTCTATGCTGAGCCAGAGCAGAGCCTAAGGAGAGCCAGAGCAGTGCTAAAATGGAGCTGGAGTATAGCCTATGCTGAGTCAGAGCAGAGGCAGAGCAGAGCCAAGGCAGAGCCGAAGCAGAGCCGAAGCAGAGCCGAAGCACAGCCGAAGCTGAGGCACAGCAAGACCAGAGTTGAGCAGAGTATGAGCAGAGCTAGAATTGAGCCAGAGTATACCCTATGCTGAGCCAGAGTTGTGGAAGAGCATAGCCAGAGCAGAGCCGAATCTACGCCGAATTAGAGCCGAAGCACAGCCGAAGCAGAGCCGAAGCTGAGCCAGAGCAGAGCTTAAGGAGAGCCAGAGCAGTGCTTAAATGGAGCCGGAGTATATGCTGAGTCAGCGCAGAGGCAGAGCAGAGCAGAGCATAGCTAGAGCAGAGCCAAGACAGAGCCGAATCAAAGCCGAATTACAGCCTAAGCTGAAGCAGAGCAAGACCAGAGTTGAGCAGAGCAGAGCCAGAGAAGAGGCAGAGCAGAGTCCATGCTGAGCTGAGAATCGATCATTGCACAAACCCAATAGAATGAGTATGATAAAAACATATTCACTGAGATTTTCAATGGCGCAATATGGCAGGTTCATATGATTTCTGAAATTTTCATGTCAAGTGCTCATATTAAAATTTGGTCTCTGGCAACGCGACAAATTAACATATTTTTCGTGGGGCTCGTTTGGGTTCAGAGAACATATGATGCGGTATTTGGGCAGCGTCTGTCGCCCTGTGCCACCCACTCGAATTCCCAGCGCTACGCTTGTGGCGGCGGAGCAACTTTGATGCCACAAGCAGTGGCCCAAACCAACAACAGAATGGCACAAATTTTTGTTGCCGTCGCTATTTGCATGGCAAATTCAAACACACGAAAGTAAACAAAAAACTTTTGTGCCAACAAAAAACTTGACGCCAAAGAAAATAGACGACATGCGGCGGCGGCGGCGGCGGCAGCGGCGGCGACGTCGACAGCAAAAACAACTCAAAAAATAACAATAACAACAACAACAACAACAATAACTGAAAGCAAACAAGTTCAAAATCAATGCCAAGAGCCAAGAGCTGTAAAAATTTGCATTTCCCACAACTGTCTGTTTTTTTTTTCTTCCGCTATTTTTGAAAATTTCCTGCAAAATGTTCGGCGTTTTGTTTTTTAAATATCGGGAGAGAGGAGTTCAACAAACGCTCGAGGCGGAAATGCATTTGGAAATTGTGCTCCGATCCGGCATACGAACCATACTGGCTAACAAAACACAGTCGGAGCAGCAGCAGTCCGCTGGGTAAACAGTAGGAGCCAGATGGGTCTGGGTCTGGGGCTGGGCTGTTGTTATTGACGACTGTCTGGGCGGGATGATGACGATGGAGCTTTCGTCGCTTCTGTTTATTGTCTGGCTGGCTGGCTGACTGGCGAAAGGTCAACAGCAAACACTGCACACGCTACAACGCCTCACTTTAGGGGCGGCACCTAAAAGTATGCAACACTAATTGGCACTCAACGTGAAACGTTCCACTCAGCGTCAACGTTGAGCAGCGCAATAGCTCATTTATCATAATAATCGCGATTACTCTTTTTCTCTCACTCACTCTCTCTCTCTCTGTCTCTTGCCCTGCCACTTTTGCTCTCTCGCTAATTGCTCAGTGAGACCCATTAGCTTGGTTGGTTTATCAAGACGGGCAGCTGTCAGCCAAACAGTTGCCACCCAATCTGCTGCACGACAGATGCCTCTTAGCCAACAATCTTAATGCAGCCTATTTGCTGCTAGCGAATCTCTCAACGCATTCTAACCCACATTTACAATTGCTGCTCACTCATGTCACTCTTCTAACTCTTATTTTCGCTTCTCGTCTCTTCTCTTCTCTTGCTACCTCTGCAGTGCCCGTAGTGGGCAATTTCACAGATGAGGAGCTGCTCAATGTGCCGCCTACAAATGGCGGTGGCGCCGGTGTCCCAAATACATCCGAATATCCGCTGCAACGCGATGAGGTAGGTCGCGCTGTCAGCAGCGGTGGCGAGAGAAGTCAACATACCACGCAAGGTAAGTGAAATGTCAATTCGGATTAAAAATTTAGATATGTATATATATTTTTTTTTAAATTGTGCATTGAATCCATATATATATGCATATTTAAAATAAATATATTAATATATACAATTTTAAAAAAATGTTCAACCTAAGTTAAAATTATTATTTCTGTCTTTTAATATTTCTTTTATAAGAACTTCAATATAACAATCGAAGCAAATAAATATTTATGTATATAAATATAAAAATCAGATAAAATTCTACATTTGTATATTTTTTATACGAATATAAAAATTAAAAATTAAAAATAAAACAAAATTTAATATATGTATTATACAAATAACAACTTTATCCTTAAAAAAAAGAATAAGTTCTGGCGCATAATAAATTTAATATCAAAATTAGATAAGTTCAAAATTTTGAAATTTTTGTATTATTTTATTATATTATATATTTTATTTTATTATATATGTTCAAAAGAAGAATATATGTACTTCATAATCAAGAATTTAATAAATATGTATATAATTTTGATGTATTATAAATTTTTTAAATTTTCCATAAATTTATGAATTAATCTAAATTTTTGTAAGAACAAAAATAAAAATATATAATATATGAAATTTGCTTAAAGAACTTCAGAAGAAGAATCAAAACAAGGAAATAATTATAAAAATAGAAATAAAATAAATTTATAAATTTTTCTCTGTAAACTGTAGCAACAAATTGAAATTAAATTCATATTTCCTATAATAAATAAATTGTTAGGTTAAATAAATATAACCAAATGAACTTCAACATTTGGTCAATTTAAAACCATCCCAAAACAAATCAAAACTAAATTCCAGCTGCGCATTGTAAGCTCTTTAATTAGTCGCTCTGATCATTAACAATGCGAGTGAGGCAAACAATAGAGTGCGGGCAATTGAAAGCTCAACAATAAGCTACATCACGCCTCGCATATCTTTTTTCTTTTTTCATAAATAATCTTTTCCATCCATTGCAAGAAAATGCACAAAAACTGCAAAAAACTTTTTCATTAAATACGAAGTTTTGCAAAACGTTTCACTTTACCATATTCTCATCTTCTTTTTTTTTTTGTATTTTTGTGTTGTTTTGTTTCTCTCATTACTTTTTAGCTAGAGTTTAACTGCCCGTCTGTCTGCTGTTGCATAACACATCGTCTCTCTTTTGGTCTTTTGTCTTTTTTTGCAGTTATCTCGCCCAAGCCCATTGACCATCAGGAGCCGGAAACAAGTTTCGTTGGCGTCATAATCACAGTGTTGGCCACAATTATTCTCTTCCTTGTCGCTATTATACTGCTGATAATAGCACGCAATAGGCACGGACGCGGACGTGGCAATGTTTTGGATGCATTCCAGCATAATTTCAATCCGGACACGCTTGGCGGCGTTGATAAGCGGCTCAATGGCAGTGGCAGTGGCAATGGCAATGGCAATGGCGTCTTAAAGGTAGGCGCACACTCACAGTTACAATGATCAAGCGTCCCGATGGCCACTAACCTGGCTGACATGAAAAGTGCATAAACTGTTGTCGCACAGTTTGGGGCCAGTTAAGGCCACCCAAAATGCATGTCAAACATCGTCACAAAAAAAAAAGAGAAAACCAAACCAAACAGCAGAAAAAAATTGAATTGAAAATTGCTGCCGCTAACGGACAAAGCAAGAGGACCCGGGCTCCGTCCATATGCAGAAATCATGATTAAAAGCTGTACTGTAGTGGCTGGCCAAAGCTCAACAAAAAGAGCTAGGCGTCAACTCTTTTTTACACTGTATGTGTATTCATTTTGTTGTTGTTTTTTTCTTTCTTTTCTTTCACCTTTCGCCCTCAGGTGGTCACAACAATGGATGACAATGAGTCGTCCATTGACAAGAACAGTCTGTACCATGAGCCCTTCAATGTGAACATGTACACAAGCGCGGCCAGTGCTTGCTCCATGAATGACCTGCAGCGTCAGCATGTAACCCCGGACTATACAGGTGAGTTCACGCAAATGGGGCAAGAGGTAGCCTAGCATCCAGTTGCACCATGATGGGATGCTGCTGCTGTTGCTACTGCTACTGGTGCCATGGGCCATAAACAGCGCCCAGAGCTTAAGCTTTGCTGCTGGTGCTTCTGCTCCTGCTCCTGTTTCAGCTGCTGCTGCTGCTGCTGCTGGTGTTGCAACTGATGAGTTTGATGTTTTGCGTCCTGCCTGTGACAGGACATGCAAATGTTGCAGCAAACAACAACAAAAAATGAGAAATGCGAGTACGAAGCAATGCTTAATTTAGCGCACAACATGATAGTCCACTGTGATGGACTTTGCCGGCGGTGCTGAAGCAGCAGCCGGAACACGACCAGCAAAAATGAAAAAAAAAAAAAAAAACTCAAAGGTAGCAGCAGCAGCAGCAACAGCAAAAAATAACGCACGTTGTTCGCGCCGCAGGACATAATTTTGAATTGCTTAGTCGCCAGACCGGCAAAACTGACGGAAAAAAATTGGGAAAGGGTATTAGAAAAAGGTTATTAAATCCATGATACGTTTGATATATGTCAATTATTTGTATTATTTTTCTATTGTTTATTAAATATTTTTTCCATTTAAATTTAGATTTGCCGTAATGTTACTCATATAATTTTTTATCCAAAAAAATATATAAAATACCAGAAAACTATTACATTTTATTAAAAAAATATAAATATTTGAGAAATATATTATAAAAGGTTTTTGGTATTTTAAAAAGTATAAACAAATTTACAAAAAAAAATTTTTTTAATTATTAAAAATTCAGTTTTATCTCTACAAGAATCATATTAAATATTATTTTTATTAATTATTATTAAACATATTGCTATTTTATTAACCGGAAATCTAAGTGTCGTTGCCTTTTATAATAAATAAGTTAATTTTATTTATTCTGTGCACATATTTATATGGAACATTTATCAACAAATGAAAAAAAAATATTTTGAATTTTTGTTATTTGAGAGTTTTAAAAATTATTTTTTTAGCGTTATAGTATTTTTTAAATACTAAACAAGCTTTCTGAATTTATTGTTGCATAATAAATATATTTAAACATATTTATTAGATTTTTCAGTTCTATAAATTAATAAAAGTTCCGTAATATAAAAAGTAAATTAAATAAATTTAGTTATTTTGCAAAATAATAAAAATTGGATATAAAACTGTAAATTTTGTACTATCCTTTTAATAAAAAGAATAGCAAATTTTCTCTGATTTCTATATAAAATTACCTCTTTGAACTAAAGTCCCTTTGAGTGCAGCAAAAGTTAGACTAATAGATAAGCTTAGCCAGCTGCGACATATGCTGACTTACTAATCCACTTAAGAGAATTCCATATTCTCTCTGTGCTCTTTAAGTGAGCTGCCGTAGTTCACTAAAATAGTCAATAATTAAACACTAGAATGCTTTCAATACATAAGACCTTTAACTGGTCACACCATGCCATGCCCCTTTGTAGAGTAACTAAATGTCAGCGTCTGCAGCTTGGCTAAGTTTCCATGTATATTTCGAGTAACATGTGCATTGTTTAATTGCCACATGGACGAAGAGCTTTTGGCTTGGGGTTACAAGTTTGGCTACATAATTTGTAATGAATTCTAATGTCTTGTGTCCGCCGCCTAAAGGCGTGCTACACATTTTTTACGTCCTTTATCTCTGGTGGAAGCATTGCGCATAAAATCACCATCCTGGTCAGGCACACAGGCACATTGTTTGCACACATTCCTTAGCCCTCATCATAATCATCATCATCATCATCAGCATTATTGTCATCGTCATCATCAACATTTATGGCACGCCTTTCATGCGCTCGAGTCATTTACCCAAAAGTTTTCTGATGTTGCCTTTGGGTGCATTTTATAACCGGGCACCAAATATTTGTCAATGTCCTCTGGCAGCCGCCTCTAGTGTCTTTGTCTGCCCGCTGCCATAATAATTTAATTTAGCTCAAATAAATTATAACTTTAGCCATGGAACTCCAAGCTTTAACCAGGCTTCACTCCAATTTCCCATACATTTCTGTTTGCAGCACTCGTCACAGTCTCGCGCGTACCGCACGCTTCAAATTGAGTCCTTCAAACTTCGTTGCAAAACTTCTGCCAGCAACAACCACTTCACTCCACACACACACACACACACACACACACTCCAATTAAAGTCCATTTTTGAAGTCAACTGCCAATTTGCACTGGCAAAGCGCCCACCCAATGGAATCACGGCCAGAAACTCCACACATAATAACATTGCATGCAAATAAACAGGGCAATAAGCGTGCATTCAAACACGAAACGAACGTAAAAACGTTTCGCAATTTACTCAACTTCTAGTTTTTAGTGTTTTTCTAATAGATTGCAGAAATACAGAGTATTTTTGTGTATATAAATTGTCTATATATAAATGGAGAAGTGCAATATATAAACTGAATATTAAACTTGAATATATTAATATAAAATATATTAAAAATATATATTAATAATAATCTAAATGTAGTAAAATGTATATACACAATTAAATAGAAATTAGGAAACTTAACAAGAATATGCACAAACAGATTGCATTTTTTATTTTATTTATTAATAAAATTAATATAAAAGATTTGAATAATTTCAAAACATTTTTTAGAAAGTCAAATAACTTTTTTAATATTAAAATAATTGTACATATATTTTGAAGGGTAATCTAAAATAAATATTATAAAAAAAAATTATAGATATATTGAAAAAAAAAATAGTAGTCCTGCTATAGATAAATAAATATAATCAAATTAAAAAGTAGTTTTTCAGTTACACAATAAAAGATAGAATCAAAACAAATTTTTTTCATACCAAATTTTAATAAATTAAATTTTTTTTTTTTAGTTTTTCCCAAAAAAATTGTAAAGCTGAACGCTATTGCATTAATACTATAAATTTATTGGCCCATCAATTGAACTAACAAATCAAAAGATAAAAATCTAAAGAAAAGCAAAAGTATGTTCCGATGTGTACATTCTTTTGCTTTTCAAGACCTCTAGTCAGTCAAGCGAACTATCTTCTCCCACACAATATTTATATTTGCTTATAGATACTAAACAGTTATTGCTTCAGCTGGTGCAGAGTATTTGAGATTTTTGTAAATTCTAGTTGCAATCTTAAGGCCACAAGACTTGGCTTCAACTTCGAAAGCTGAGGCACTGATTGCTTAAATACATACATATATATAAGGATACTCAGACACACACACACACACACACTCACATGGCTATTCCGACAACTTGCATACGAATTTTGCAGAGTCGTCGAAAAGTTTTGTCATTAACGTTCGTTGGCTGTCTATCTCTGAGACTCTCTGGCTGTCTCTATCTGGCTCACATTCTCTGCTTGGCCATCTCTTTCTCAGTGTTATTTTATGTTTTCCCACTACTTGGCTGGCATTGGTGAATGCAAAAATGACTGGCAACAGTGAGGCCGAAAAACAGACTGACAATGAGCCGCACACAAACTAAATAATGTTATTACAACAACAATAAAATTAAAACTTGCCGTTTGGATAGAGAGCGCAGCGTGGATATTATGAGCGCGAGGGAGACAGCATGACGCCAAGTTGCAATTAATTTCATTTAGTTTTTTGCCACACGCCATTTTGTCTTGTCCCGAGGCCTCGTCCTGCCCCTCTCCCGCTCTGTCACCCTCTCTGCCACCCTCACACATACTTTTTCTTTTCTATGTGCAATGAGAGTTGACTAAATGGGAAAAGTTTGAAGTTGAAGGCACAAAAGTCCTGGACAAGACAAATGAAAGCGAGAGACAAAAGAGAGCCCAAATACCAGAACGAGATGGCATTACACAATAGAGATGGCAATTGCCAGAAAGCCAGACAAAATGCTTCAGCCCAAAGTTGCATTCTGCCTTACTACCCCCACCCACCCAGCTCAGCTCTCAATTTATGAGTCGGACTTGAGGTTCGCCACGTCTGTCGGCTGGCTTCATATGCTTAAACAGCGGGCAACTGGAACGCAGCAAAACAAATGTATTTTACAACACTCAACTTGTGTGGCATGTGTGTTGGAAAGTTGTGTTTTTACCTTAAATTAACTAAGTTTAGAGTTCTGGGGAATTTCTGGCCAACATTTGTGAGTTCTGTGAGCAAATTTTCAAGTTTGATTAGCAAATGGAAAATGTGGTTATGAAAACAAAAAGTTTTTAAATAAATGTCGTGATTGCTTATTAATATACAGAGAGTTTCGTGTCGAGTTAAATTAAATGTGAAAAATTCTACAAATCTTAAGCAAAATTTTTTACAGAATTATATAATTGAGAAAATTAATTTTTGATACAATTTTCCGGAAAATCTGTTGATTTCAGTCCGCAAAGTTAACTTCAAAAAGAAATTTATATCAATCTGACAGCAGAGAGAGTTTCAATATTATTTTTAATTAATTATTTAGGAAACTTTGCTCAAAATATTACGGCTAGACTAAATTTTAAGCCAAAAACTTTTTAAGTGCATATTAATATTTTACCAACAACGTTTAAGTTCATTATCAATTCCTTGTTGAAAACATCACAAAGTTTTCGGAAAAAATTATATGAAATAAAATATTTCTCAAATCAAATTTTAGTCGACTTGAATCTGCAAAGTTATTTCAAAAAAGAAAATTGTATTTTAGACAAATTATATGCTTCAAATTAAGAGAAGTTTTTTCTTTGGAAATTTGATATAAAATCAAATATTTGCCTAATTTAATTATTATCAAATTTATATTTCACTACAAATATTTTGGAGAGAATTATAACAATCGACTACAGAAAAATGGAAGTAGATAAGTTCATTCAAATATTATAGCTACACTATAATCATAATGAATTATTAGTTTTATATATTTTTTAATTTTTCACGAAATATATTTTTGCTCAAATAAATTTCAAAAATTGTTTTAAATTAATATATATTTATTTGCATAGATCGTATCTAACGTCCCTCTTCAACGACCCAACTTAAATGTTTAATTTCACTTAAGCAATTCTTATTCATTTTTTCTAAACACAAAATACATTTTACTTTACGATCTATTTTTTCTCTAGATATTTTCATCTTCAGTTTTATTGCCCTGCTAAATTTTAGCTAAGAGAATTTATAAAGCGCCTTTCAACTTGCGTCGCAGCAGACGTTTACGACTTGTGTAGCAGAGTGTGAATTTCAGTTGAGTTTTCGGTAAAATGTTGTGGCATCTTTTTGTGTATAATCCGTTAGCCCGACAAAAACTTTTGGCTGGCACGTAAAATGGCGCTTAAAATTTTATTGTTTTCGGTGAGGTGCAGTTGTTTTGCAGCACAGTTTTATGGCTGAAAAAATTAACACTTTCTGAACTCTAAACCAGCCTTAGCTCATAGCTCTCTCTCTCTCTCTCTCTCTCTCTTTGTCTGTTTCTTTACACAGATGTGCCGGACATTGTGTGCCAGGACTATGCGGTGCCTCACATGCAGCAGCTGCTGCCAAATGCCGCCGGCACCACTGGCACCGCCCGCAGTTCTCTGAACGCATCCATCGTTGCGGCACCAGTTGTTTCGGTGGCAGCAGCTGCTGCAGCGGTGTCCGCACCACCGCCGCCCGTGCCGCCGCCACCAGAGAAATATTACGCAGCGACGCCAATTTGCAGCAAGCCGGTGACGGGGCCGGCGGGCTCGCAGAGCAGCGGCTCGTTAAGTTTGAGCTCCTCGAATACGGCAGCGACCACGCCCACGCCAACAGGCGGCAAACCACATCATTACAATTTCGATATGAGCGCTAATTTCGCCGACATCAACGAGGAGCAGGCCAATTGCCAAGTGCAGGAGTTTCCGCGCCAGTCGCTGGTCATCGTCGAGAAGCTCGGCTCCGGCGTATTTGGTGAACTGCATTTGTGCGAAACAAATGTGTTGAAGTAAGTACCGCACACTATGCCTGCCACCCACCCACATCCACCTCTCCCACTCACTTTGTAACTAAACACCCAAACAACCCCACCCACGCAATCCACTTAAACAAGTTGTTCTGTGTCTGCTGCAAGCGGCCGAAAAAAAACATGCGGAAAATGCAACTAAAATCCACAGCAACACAAAATGAGCTGCATTAGGCTTACGGGCGATTTTCCAACTACACTAGGCTCTATGGTAGCTGCTGCTGCTGCTGCTAATATTTGAAGAGCTCTACTTCAATGCATTTTGTTTAACTGCTCGGTAGCTTTATGTACACCAGCAGATTAAGCCATAGCTGTTATTATGCCATAAGTTTAACTTATGGTAGAGTTTCATAGAAAGAATTATGCGGATAGTCTTTGCGGCTAAAATTGTTCTGTCTATTCATATTATCAATATTACTTTTGATATAATTGATTTTTTATATAATTGAAATTTAGGTTAAAATAATATAAAGTTTTTTTAAATATAAAAATTTGCAAAAAATTAAGAATATTCCTTTTTTTTAGAAATAATTCAGAAAAGAGTCTGCCTGTCCTAGATCAATAATTGTATAATATATGCTTTTTAAACACTCTCAAGGATCGTAGAAATTCAAGAAAAACTATATTTTATTTATTTAATTACTGAATTCCTATTGACCTCCTCAAGGGATGTTCCAAGGAATAGGAATTGAATTCCTTATGAATTATGAATATCCTAAATAAAGAAAATATAGTGTTTCCTGAATTTTCACGATTTCAGTGTTAAGCCATAAAATGTTTGCCCAATCCTAGCAGTCCAATTCTTAGAGCTGAGAATCTATAACAGTGAAAATAACAGATTGACGTCACCAAAGAGGCGTAAATAATATTTTTGGGTATATTATGAGCAGCTGAACAGTCATACACACTATAAAAGGTCAGCTTTTTACAAAAACATATATTATACTTTAAAAAAAAATTAAATTAAATTTTTGATTTTTGAACTTTTATTTTATTTTTTATTATTTATTTATTACAGCCTATCCTCCTTAACTCTTTCACTTTCCTGTTCCATTCTCCTTTTAACGTTTACATTTTATTTAAATCCATTTGAATAGACCCAGATATAATTTATGAACGTTTATTTTATTTTTTATTATTTATTATACTTATTATCTTCAAGTATGTATATATCCTTATCCTCTATCACATTCCTATCAATTTGATCAAATTGTCAACTTTTACATTTCATTTAAATCAAACTCTTGACCAAAAAAACCAATTAGCTGAAATCGTAACTAATCAATAGCATATAAATTCGAATGCGAATGCCCAAAAAACCCTACGAAACGTTACCATCAAATAAAATATCTATTTTGACATGTTGTTAAATGGCTTTTCTGCACACACAGACACCCACAAAAAAAAGTAATAGAATAGAGAATGATTGGCCAATTCATAAATTGGATATATAGAGACGGGCAAATCTGTTGCAGATAGAACACAAAAATCAAAAATTCGTCTAACAATAGTTGACAATAAGAAAAACCGCAATACTTTAATGCCACACACAGATGAAGGACATGAAATGGTTAGATGAAAGGACATAAAGCAAAGCGAAACCGATATGAGGCTGAGAGTTGGCCCTCGTCTCGGCCAGCTGCAGCTTGTAGTTGCAGGTAGCTGATTGCAGGTAGCAGGTTGCAGGCTGCCGGCTTGCGGGATATAATGCCACGTCTGCGGTAACAGCAACAGCAATAGCAACAACAACAACAATAGCAGCAGCACATGCTGGCCACAAAAAAAGCTTATCAGAAATTCCATTATGAAAACTTTAACCAAAAAGGCAACAGCAACAGCAGGAGGAGTAATGTCAACAACCAGTAGCTGAAGCAGTAACAGCAGCAAAAGCCAGACGTAGGCGAGACAACTCCGGCGCTGTATATGGCCATTGTATATGGTTTCTGCTCATAGGTAGAGGGCGTGACAGCGGCAGCGTTACCTTTGATTTCATTTTTGCCGTTTAATTGAAGCTTTTTATTGCACATTATATATATATATATATATATATATATACATACATGTATATGGGCGTGGCTACACTTTTCTCTATATGGAAATGGTATTAATTTTTCGCAGACAGCACGGCGTATGCGTATGTGCGTTTGATTTTCCACTTGCATGTCTATTATAATTTGCGTCTGTGGTCTAGGACAATAAAGTCCATCTGTTGTCTGATAACTGTCTATCCAACTGTCTATTAATATTTTATCAGACGGCCACGCCCAGGACGGCCAGTCCTGGCAAGCGAACGACCTCGTTCGTCCACTTGAAGATCTAGTGCAGAGAGACGAGACCCTCTCTCTGTGTGCGTGTGTGTGTTAATTATTTTGCATACAGCTGCCAGTTACTGCAGCCAGGGGTCATCTTTGCTGCTGCTGTTGCCTTTCGCTTTGCTGCTGTTGCTTTTTCTGCCACTGCAGTGCAATATTACGTATACGTAATACGTTTTGTGGCTTTCTAACCGCAAAACTATTAAAGCAAGCAGGCAAATCGAATTGTTACGAAACGTATCAAAATTGCCAGAGTGAACATTGACAGGAAAATGGTAGAGATGTAGAGATGGAAGGAGTAGGAGCACTCAGGCCAGGACATCGAACAGGACATTGTTGAGCTGCTCTAATTGATTTTTGCGCTAGAGAGCAATTGTCATGGGCATACGTATTTCAATTGATATAGATTGAAAATGTTGATGGACGTAGGGCTAAAAGGTGGAACGCACGACCAACTGAATGATAGAACGATCTGTGGTTGTCACCAGTGTTGCCAGTTTGGCTATTTTTCCGTCAGATTTGATGTTTTGAAATCCCAGAATCCGGAAATATTTCCAATCTGAAGGAAATTTCCAAATTAAAAATATTTAATTTTTGAAAAGGGAAGGCAAAACATTTTTTTAAATTTTTAGCTGGAATGATTTGCATGTTTTATGCAAAGATGTGGCTGGCGGGAAAAAATTGTGTTGAGAACCTTAAAAAAAATAATAAATAAAACTATTAAAAAAAAATAAAATAAATAAAATTGAAAAAAAAATGTTTAGTTCATTTAAATTATAAAAAAATTAAATTGAACAAAATTAATAAAAATAAAAAATAAAAAAAGAAATCAACAAAATATTTCAAACTTAAAATTATATTCAAATATTTAATTTTTGAAAAGGGAAGGCAAAATATTTTTTTAAATTTTTAGTTGGAATGATTTGCATGTTTAATGCAAAGATGTGGCTGGCGGGAAAAAATTGTGTTGAGAACCTTAAAAAAAATAATAAATAAAAATATTAAAAAAAAATAAAATAAATAAAATTGAAAAAAAAAATGTTTAGTTCATTTAAATTATAAAAAAATTAAATTGAACAAAATTAATAAAAAAAAAAACAATTAAAAAAAGAAATCAACAATATAAAATTACTTTCATCACTGGTGGTCCCATCTAGTTTTATTGTCGTGTCTCAACACGCCTCAAAAGTTGGCAACACTGTTTGTCACCTAAGTAAGCCACAGCTCTGGCCAGCTGCAGTAAACTATTGTTAAGCTAAGACACACAGTATGGGAAGGCATTGCTTGGCCACAAATCCTAGCTCTAATTAATCCTTTTATATATGTTCTATATATCTTACAGTGCCACCCTTGTTGCCGTTGCCACATTACGTCCCGGTGCTGGTGATCATTTGAGAAAGGAGTTTCGCAGCAAGGCCAAGCAGCTGGCACGTCTCAGCGATGCCAATGTGGCGCGACTGGTGGGCGCCTGTCTGCGCGACGAGCCCATCTGCATTGTCCAAGACTATTCGAATTGTTTGGGTGACTTGAATCAATTTCTGCAGGAGCATGTGGCTGAAACAAGCGGTCTGATGGCCAACAAGAGTCTGAGGTAGGTGACGTGCAAAAAGAAGAGAGTGATAGTGAGAGTGAAGGCGTTAAGTACTTTTGGCTGTGCTTGCCTTTGAATGCTGTTCTAATGTGCTGGTCTCTTTTTTGGGTTTTTGCTGGCTGCGTTTTTGCGTGCGTTTTTATCATGCTTCCTGTACCGACGCCATTTGCCGACGCTACACTTCCGGTCTCGTGTTCAATGATTACGCCGATCCACCGAACGAACAACCACCGTACAACCACCAACAACATGCGCAAACGGATGTAAAAACTTCGTTAACTTTGCTGCCGCTGCCTTTGCCGCCCCGCTATCATCGCTGCCGTTGTCGTCCTTGCCACACGCGAAAACTTTTGAAATTCTCATTTGACGTTGGCATCCTTCGCCCGGCATCCGTTACATTTCGCCCGCTCACTCTCAACCATTGCCAACCACGGAACCACCATCATGTAGCTATGGCTGCTTAGTCTACATTGCCACACAAATTGCATCGGGCATGAAGCATTTGGAGCAAATGAATTTCGTACATCGGGATCTGGCAACAAGGTAAGTACTTGAGATAAGAACACCTTAGACGCGCAGACAGCTACAGCTACAGCCACAGCCATGGCTACGGCTGCCCCTCACTGTCTTTTTGTTCCTTTTTTTTGGAATTTTTGTCGCATCATTGCAGCAAATTGAACTTAAAGTTAACATGTTCAAAAGTTCTTTTAACTTTTGTGTCTTGTTTTTTTTTTCGCCTCTCCTTGCTGCGTGTTCAAAAACTTTTTCAACTTGCAGTTGAGAGTCAATCTAAGAACAAGCAAAGGTGTTGTGCAAATTACAGCAGGTTTTTTTTTTGTGGTCTTGAAATAATGAAATTGTCGAGGAGCAAATAATATTTGGGTTTATTTTTTGTACTATTGAAAGAGCGCGAAACGTCTTAAATTTAAATTGTATTAAAATACGTGAATATGAAATTAATTTTCGTTAACGAAATGAAAATAGTTCAAAAATAAATATCTTATTCGGGTTGATGATATAATTAACAATTTTTAAGCTATAAACAAAGTCTTCCAATTGAACCTGGGTGAAAATTATATTTATTTGTTTAATCAATATAGAATATTGTATACAATTTTAATTGAATGAATAAGTTTTTATTATTTTATTTATTTATTTATTATTAATTATTATACAAAAAAAATAATATAATAATTAACGGGCTACTAATGCCATCGACTCGATAGTTAACTTATATTTTATTGAGTAATTTATTTACGTCTAGGAATTTGATTAATAAATAAGTTATTGTATTATTTATATTTATATATTATACATAAATACCATAATATCCCATATATACTATCTACATTTATCAAAAACTTATTCATTAAATTAAAATAGCCTTCCCAGGCACTACCTCAACGCTCCTCAATTTTCATTTACCAAAAATAGTCTCGCATCTTGCCAGGCTGTGAAAATTGAGCGCAAATTGGTTTTTCAAGGCACACATTGAGCACTCGCAATTTGTGGACTGCTCTCAAGTTACCTTTAATGAAATTGTGTCTGGCCGCAAATGAAATCAGCTAATAATATCACATTATTGCCAACCAGCCAAATTGACGGCAAGTAGTGAGAAACTGAATATAAAAAGCCAGCCAAGAAGTTATAAATAAAATCGTAATTCAATATATCGAAGAGCACGAACTGCTGTCGTCTACACATTTGCGCATAAAATGTAATCAATTAAAATTAATTTGCTAATGAAAATGTCAACAAGGAGAGCAGCAGCAGCAGAAGCAGAAGCAGAAGCAACGGCAGCCAATACGACAACAATAATAACAGGAGCAGCGACAACAATGGCCATGGCAACACTTGACGATGTTGCTGTCGCTTATGGGCAAAAAAAAAAAAAAAAAAAAAATGCTCTTCTTATTCTTGCTCCTTTTAGCTTATATAAATGAATGATAGACATTGTTGTTATAGCAGCCAACACACGCCTCGACCGACCTCTGCGCTGTTGTCAGTTTGTCGTCATAACAAATCAATAGACTTGTAGAGCATATAACATGCTATGGCATGCCACGGCTTGGCCATATTTTTCCTCAATGTCTTTTGAAATCCAATAAGAATTTTTGTGCTATTTTTGGGCACGCAATTGTCAAACACAATCGTCGACTGTCACGCCCACAGCCATGCACAAATGACTTCCATTGCATAACAATGCAATCCAATAATAATCAAAACAAACAAACAACAAAAAATATGAGACTTTAGCCCCATAGAGGTAAGCAACATATCATTTGACAGAAATTGGCTCCGGCGCCCAAACGTATGCCGTGAGTTATCTATTTTCTTCGTTAGCCAAAAAAACCCATATGAATTGCGGGCTATAAATTTTTGGACATGACAATGCGACCCTTGCGCAATAAGAACACAAATATTTTGCATGCAAGTCTTTTCGATTATTTATGATGATATGATATTGTTCGAAGTAGTTGCAATAGCAATGAGCAATGTATAATATTATTAATCTTATCTATCGACATCATCGTATTTTTTTTATTTTTTTTGCATAGGTTAACTAAATCACAGACATGTTAACTGACCCGTTGTCTAGCAATTTAAGTTACTTAGCCTTCAATTAGTTTGTCAAAGCCGCAGAGCTTAGGCCTGTCAGCAGGCACAACGGCTGGAGAAACACATGTCTGTAAGCAGCTCACAATGTGTTCTAGCTGCTCTTTGTTAGCTTAACATATTTGCCATAAAAATTAACTAAGATTTCAGCATGAATTCACTTAAATACGATTTCTGCTACATTTACCCAGCCAAACAAAGTGCCCAAGCACACACACAGATATAGGTAAAGAGATAAACATGTGTGTGTGTGTGTGTGTGTGTGTGTGTGTGTGTGTAGCATTGTTTGATTTGCCATTTTACCTAGCTGCACACAGACAACTCACGGCAACAGCAGCAAATATTAGCTATACAAAAACCGCACTGAATGGCAAGTGATGAAATAAAACTGCTGAATTGTATATACACACACAGAGAAAGAAATATTAGTGAAATTTTTGAACAGAGAAATATGAAATATTTCTTATAATATAATTATAAATAAAATATAATTAAGTTGTAACTTCGTCTTAGAATATATGAAGTACTATATACATATAAATAATATAAAATGTTTATAGAATGAGTATGAAATATAATAAAATATAAATATATAAAATATATATAAAATATATATAAAATATATATAAATAAAATAAAATAATATAAATAAGTAAAATGAATCAAATAAAATATTTTAAATATCATAAAACATATTTTTCAAAATTATAAATTTTAATAATATGAAATCAATTTTATATGTAGCTTGGAATATATACAATATCATTATATTAAATATATATATATTTTGGAAAATCAAATAATAATAATAATATATATAAATAATAATAAAAAAAAAAAAAAAAAAAAAATATATATATATATATATATATATATATATATATATATATATTATCATTAAAAAATATATGAAATATATAAGAGAAGAATAAGTAGAGAAGAGAGAAATATTAAATTACTTCATTACATATAGTAATTTAAATTGTATATAATAGACTCATTTTTTTTTTCTTTTATTGCTATATACTATGGACTGACTGTGAGATAAAAAATACTGCTAACATATAGAAAATAATAATATTATACAAAAAAAATATATATTCAATATATTTAGCTATTTTATATATAAAATTACACTCAATTTTCAAGCATTATCAGAATTTCAACTTTAGATAACAATAATTAAATGAAAATTAATTATTATTATTAACACATATTTATAATTTTCTAAACACTCCATCATTTGATTTACTAAAAGTGAAAAACTCTTAATCAAGAATATACTAAAATTTTGAAAATATTTCGTTTTCATTGCCAACATTGAAGTTGCAAATTAGATGAGTTTGCTTGTTAGATGCATAACCGTATTTGATTCAGATTTATATTCTGTTGCGAAACATCTGCCAAAAGTGCAAAAGTACTTCAGAAGCTGCCACAACAAACCGTCCCATGCCGCTGTGTCTGATATTAGTTAAAATTTCACAACAATTTCAGCAAAGCCGCCCGCCAGCCCGCACAACTGTAAAGTAGTTCTGGCCACAAGCCAAATTTGCACAAATTTGCCAGCCAACCAACCAACCACTCCACCCACTCCAGTCGGCTTGGCTGGCTGTGGGTAAGTTGTCACAGCATTGGCTGCCTGGACGGGCATGGGACATACAAATTGTTGGCCAGTGTTTGCGGGGTGGGGGGAGGCAGGCAGGAGTTCAGGCTGTGCCACGGCCACTATTAAAATTTTATACTTAACTAATGTGCTGTTGGTTGGGATTTTCCTTTTGGTCGGATTCCAACGGCAAACAGCTGACGTTCACAAAATTCTCAGCAGTCCAACAAAAGAGAAAATTCTGTTAAATAAGTGTCTGTGTGTGAGCGTACATCTGTTTAGTCAACAGGATACGAAATTGTCTTTGGATTTGTGTTTTTGTCCATTTGTTTGTTTTTATTTTTGTATTCATATTGTTTTTTTTGTAGACCACGCCCACGTAGGAAATGAGTTTATTGCCGTTGTAAATATTGTAAAATGTTTTGTGTGCACCAACGAGCAGCGCACAAAAATAGAAACAAAGCAAATAAAAAAGTACTTTATTTCAGCCACACACACGAGCTAAGCCTGAACTTCAGTTGATGTCGGCCAAAATGCTAAAATCCTCTCAGCTTCTGTGGTTCGTTCGGTCTAGCGACTGGCCAGAGTGGCCATGTATCATTGATTTCACACTTTTTGCTCAGACTCTGGTCGGTTGCCATTGTATGGCTTCAAGCTCTGTTTTATAATTTAAGTGCTTTTCCTTGACCACGATTTCAGTTCGTTGTCTTTCAATTCAGTCTGCAGTCTGATTTATCAATCACTGCAAAGGTGTTGCGGGCAAGCCGAGTGCGGTTAATAGAGAAATGCTTGAATTGCAAATTCTAGGCAAAGAAATGCAGTAAATAAATAATTTCTCCTTTCTCCCGTTTTCCCCCTTGGTCTACTGCGTAAGTTTCATCTCGAGTGAGCCAAGTTGAAGCCTATGAAATATCCAGTTCTTAATTCTACATGCCCCATACAACTTCAATCAATTAATCGTCGGCTATCCGTAAGTATTTTGTATTTTTATAGCCAGCCTGAGCTGGCTTGTACACTCGTAAACCATAAATGATTTAAATGGTACGACGTTTCTCGTTATGGCAACGCTTTTTATCAACATTTCCTGCCAGCAAGCAGAGAACGCATGTGAAGGAAGTTGGGAACCACAGGATATGAAAATAAAACAAGCAACTGCTTGCTGCCTGCTGCTGCAGCCTGCAACTGAATCCTTGGCCAAAAAGTGCAGTGCATTTCAGTTTTGGCCTTTAAATAGTTTTGCCTACTTTCGAGCAGCAGCAGCCCAACTGCAGCAGCGGCGGCGACCAGCAAAAACAATGTGCACTCTTTTGCTCGCTCTCTTGCGCTGCTGAAAGTTTACACTGTGCAAATATGCAGAACTCATACACACATACACACACACACACAGAGAGAGAGAGAGAGAAGCACATATACACACACTTATAGAGGCACCCATCCATTTCCTTTTGCACCCCACTCGACTGGTGCATATTGTATAACGACGCATTTTTTCCGCTTTTGCCGCTGCTACAAAACTCTTATCAGCGCCATTTCCCTTTTGGCCAAGAGTAGGCGTCATGTGGGCTGGGCGTGGCATTGCGTGCACCCAGAAATTGTTTAAAAATAGTTTGCAAGTGGTAAAGAAGATGATGAAAAAAATCCCCTTACAAATACACACACACACACACTCGTGAAAGCCCCAAAGATATGAAATTTTGCGCCAAGTGTTGACTGAAGGGCGCACAAGTGGGCGTGCCCTGGCTATGTTGTCATTTATTGCCATTGCTGTGCGTAGTTTTCATGTAATTTTCAAGTATTTTTTCAACACCGAAAAAGAAGAAGAAGAAACGCTGTGCTGCAGCCACCGAAACTTCTTTACATACCCTGTATTAATTTGAAAATTGGGTATGTGAACGTAGTTAAAAAGGGAGCAAAAATATTTACAAACAATATTTATCAAATTTCAAATAATATATATAAAATATAATATTCTAATATATATTAAATACCATAAAAATATATCAAATAAAAAAATATATAAATTCATTATAAAATTATATATATAATTTAAATGTATATTTATATATATATATATATAAAATATAAATATAAAAATGTTTTAAATATCATATGATCTCCATTAAATATCATATTAAATATATATAAAATATTTAAAATATTATATAAATATTTATAGTATTTAAACAAATATAATATATATTAAATAAGCAATATATATTATATAAAAATGCATATATATTATACATTTGGCTATTTGCTATTTGACACAAGCTCTTACAAATTTGTTTATTGTATTTAAACATAAGCAACTTCATGTCACTTCCATTAAAGGGTATCTTCTAGTTCATCCATATCATATGTCACATTTCGGCAGTCGCAATGCACCAAACTTTTGTCGTTCGCCCACACAACGTATACGAGTGTATATATGTCTGTCATATGCACGTATATATGTGAGTGTTTGTGTGTGGGTGTGTGCATAACCCATCGTTGTGTCTGGCCCCATAGCGCACATCAGCTAAGTAAATAACATTTTTCGCACTCTTAGTCACGTTCCTAATCATTTTTATTTGGTAACTGTTTGGAAAATGTTTGCACACCAGCAGTAGCAGTAGCAGTAGCAGTAGCAGCAGCAGTAGCAGCATCAGCAACAGCAACAGTAGCAGCCAGTCGACTGTCTGTATACAGTTGCAAACACACACACACACGCTAGTTGGCACACACTCTCTCTCACACACACATATAGAATATTTGTTGAAATGAGCTTTGGCACTAATATCGTTTATTAGCTTGGCACTTGAGTGTTTAAATGCTGAAAAATTGTTCGTGATAGTCCTTGGCAGGACAACGGCGGCCAGCAAAGTGGACGGACGTGCGGCATGTGATGGGGCTAAATGGAGGCCAACACGCCGAACGTCCTCGCCATCGTTGAGTTTAATTTGAAATTAGTTGAACAGTTGTCGGTTTTACGTTTTGTGCCAACCAAGCATTTTCTCTGTGTGTGCTCAAATACTTTGCGCAGATGAAGTGTGAAGCGTGGGATGACTAGGGGCTTGAGCATTGCAGGGGACCGCTTCAGATTGCAGGGTATGTTGTAATAGGTCGCGGGATCAATTGGTGTTAGAGTAAAGCCAGCGCAATGGTCGTGCGGCTAATAAGTGATATCGCAAGATGTGAGTGGGGTCAGTTTCACCAAAGAGATTTGACCAAATAAATAACCTAGACAATGAGAGAGACTGTAATTGACTGGCTGATGCTATGAGAGCGGGTTCAGTTGGAAAGATTTTCTAGTCTTTAAAGTTAGCTAAAACATATATATATTTCTAATTGTATAAAAAACTTGGCAATATTTGTATTTATTTAAGAAATAAAAAATAAATAAATATTTAAATTTATTAAACAAATAAAAATATTATAAATAAAAAAATATATATAAAATATATGTATTTTTTATGAAAGAATAGCAAAATTAGTTATTAAATTTTAGCGTAAAATGTGTTTAAAAAAATATATAGCAAATATTGGGAAAAAAAATTTTTAAATGTAAATTTACTAAAATATTAAATTCAATAAAATGGAGTATTAATCAAATTTTTTACAATTTAATAAAAATAAAAATCTTGCATTTTATAAAATTAAACATTAATTAATATATTTAAAAAATATATATTTTAGATAGATATTATAAAAACGATTTTAAATATATTTTCAATCTTCTGTATATTCTATGAAATGTAGCACCTGCATATATATGCCAATATACCCTATCTAGAATCTGTAATTAAAAGCAAAAACAATTCAAATTACATAACTCGTTAAACCTAATACAATATTAACTTTTATCATTGCTCGTGCTCGACTGGGCACGAAAAACAACCGCAATTTTCATATGGTAATCGAGTGCTTTCATATGTAATTTTATCGATTGTTGAACTTGACAACTTTGCATTAAAAAAGGAGGGGGCAAAAAAATGCTGGATGCTATTCAAAACTAAACCCGGTAAAAGCTGCACCTGCATGCGGTCAGGTTACACAGCAGACACACACATGCATAGTTATGTGGGCGTGACTGTCTGTGGCATTGCGATTGCCGGCACTGCTACTGCTGGTGGTGGTGCTGGTGCTGCTGCTGCTGTTTGCATATTGTTATTAATTTTCATTTTGAATGGCATGTTGACAGTCACTTTGACACTGACAGCTTTGCTAAAAAGTATCAGCCAAGTGTCAGAGAGATGGTGAGAGAGAGAGAGAAAGATAACAGAGGAATATGCTGTTGATCCTACTGAGAGCTAAAAGCTGCTACGACCACTCGGCATCAAAAGGTTTATAATTTCAAAACAGCCAACTCTGATGTGGTACGTCAACAATATGCACCAGGTGTAAATCTCGCACGCACACACAAGCCCTATCCCTCTCTCTATGTGTACTTGCCTCCGTCTGTTTGTATTTGTAAGTTTGCTAAGCCAAGTTTAACTTTTGGCTAGAAATAGAGCAAAGCTAACTGCCGCTTGCTGTTCTACAACTGATAAGCGAATAGTAGAACGAGCTGCTGGTGAGCCTGCCAGCCGCAATATCACAGAGTCTGCACATCTTTGAATCTGTCAGCTAATGATATTTTTATTTAAAACTCTGTTGAGGATTTTTTGGGGACGAGGGCGCCATTCAGTTTTCTGTTTGGCTTAGCTCGAGTGTCGTTTTCCTTGGCTCGTTGCAGCCCCTCGAGCATTCGCTTTTTGCTTTCTTAATTACACCCACTCGAAAAATGACTCGAAAGTGCAGCACCAGCAGCAGTAGCAGCAGCAGAAGTGCCCAAACAAAAATTGCAGACACGCAAATAACCGCAAGGGCTCGCAAGATGCTTGGCAATGCCAAAATAACTGTTGAAGCAAATGGCAAGCCTAAGCAGCTTAAGCTTGAATCTTGCTTAGAACAAATGAAAGATATTAAATTAAAAATGTGTACACCCAACTTGCTCTCATTTTATGTACAGTTTAATTTACAAATAGAGCAAAAATGGAATTTAGTTTTTAATGTCACATACGTGGGGTAAAAAGTCAAGCTACCCCATAGCGGAAATTTATATAAATTGCATAAACAACAGCGCAGCTTTAGCCTTGGAATTTCGAATGAAGCCTTTCTCGAGTTTGCATTGCATGGCAGAAAACCTTGGACAACTGAGCGTATGCGCAATATTTGGCTCTTACGTATACGTTATTTATTTACCACTTACTTCGCGTGTTGTTACCAAAGAGTAAGAGTACCTAACTGTGCTTTGCTCGGAATTTCGAGCTACCCAAAGTCTTTAATTGTTATTTATATATTTAATATTTACATTACTTGCGCCAAGTTTAATATTCTTAAAATTATTTTTACTTAAATAATTTTGATTAAGATATCATAAATTGAAAATAAATATGAATTTTGTAATATACTAATTTCCTTTTATTATTTAATTTTTTAATTTTTGGAAAGGGATATAAAAATTGTTTCAATAACAAATTTGGGCGAGAAAAGGTTTTTGAATAAAATAAAATAAAAATAAATATTTGTTATTTATATTTAAGGCAAAATAATGAATTTATTTTTTAATAGATTGAAATGTAAAAAATATTACAAATATATATATAAATATGTTGCTATTTTTTCTACATATTTAAATATTTATTTAATTGTTTAACTTTTTAAAAATGTATTTATATATTTTTATTTATTTTAAAATATATTAAGAAGATTTTAATTTTCACTGAGTATTTTTTACTGAGTATTAATTTTTTTTTTCCTATTACATTGCAGTAACAAGCAGGCATATTGTTTTAAATTTCAGTCGAACCATATTCAACATTTTGTTGAGAGCAAAGAGAAAATATAAAAAAATAAAATTAAAATAAAAAAAAAAATATATATATATATACATATATATTTCGTTGGCCATGTTGTCGTTGATGTCCTTTTCGGGCCACGGGACTCGAGTCCCATGTCCGTTGTTGTTGGCCCGCATTTCGACACCTTTTTCGCACATAAATTTTAATAACACATTCCAGAAACGCAGTACATGTAAATTGCACCCACACGATACGCTCACATGACCATATTATATTTATATATGTTGGCAACTGTGTGTGTATGTGTGTGTGTGTGTGTGTTTGTAAATATATATTTGGTATGTGCACAACACACAAAACAATTCCCAAATGTAGCGACACGTAACGCTGAAAAACGCTGCTGTTGCTACTGCAATTGGCAAACAAGTCAAGGTGGTAAATGGCAAATGGAACACAGTAAAACAGTTGGCTGGGGCTCTGATAGGGGTGGCAGCAAGGTGGCACCTGCTATAGAGTGGGGCAGTATCCAACTGGGACGACCTACATGGCGCACATTTTGTGTCAACTGCGCCACGTAAATTGCCAAAAGGGCAGCCAAGAACAACAGCAACAACATCATAGTCGGCCACGTTGACAAGTTAAAAAGTTGTGCAGCGCAAAACAACAACAACAACAACACGCAAAAACAACATGCAGCAAACAGCAAACAGCAGCAGCAGCAGCAGCAGTCAATAAACTATAAAATATGCAATGTTTGAATATTTTTTTTAACGAAAATATTTTATGCATGCAGGTGAATTGATTCAACGAGCTGCCAACGAGCAACAGCCAAACAGCCAAGCTGGCATTCAGTCAGCCAACCAAATGGCAGCCAACGTTGCACCCAAAGGAAATTAGCTTGACAGGAAATTCCACAACATTGCTGCGACGAGGCCGCGAAACCACCAACACCAACGCCCAATGCAACCTAAGACCACCCACCCATTTAACCACCCATTTAACCATATGCCCAATGCATTGCATCGCCTCGACTCGCCTCTCTGCCTCCCTCTCTCTCTCTCTCTCTCTCTCTCTCTGTCTGTCTCTCTGCCAAACTCTGGCACGTTGACATTTTCGCTCATGCCGATTTTCATATTACATTTGGTTGAGCTTAAATGACAAATGTGGTTGGTAAGCCGACGTCTGGAGCCTGGCGCCTCCCGTGGGTACTCGCCTGAGTCCCTGCCTCTACCCTGCCCCCCCCCCCCCCTCCTTCAGTCTGCTCATCCTCGCCTGGCTCCACCTACTGTGCAGATCGTTGCCGGCTCGCATTGAAGTTGAGGCATTTTTGGTTTGCGGTATTATTGCCGAATGACAGCCCAACTGACTGACTGCGTGCCTGCCTGCCTGCCTGAATGACTCTATATATTTGAGTTGCTCGCGACTGCCTGCATGCCTGCTTGTGCGTATGTGTGTGTGTGTCATCTGTTTGGTATGTATGTGATTGAGTGTATGCGCCTGTGTCTGGTCGAGTTGGCTTTGTGATTGTGATGGATTGTGTTGGTAGTGGCAGCAATGCGGCGACAACGGCTGCCATATTGTTGACTGAACTGTCTTTTGCGAACGAATGAGTACAAAATGTAGAAAACTTCAATACTCATAGAAGAAACACTCAAGTACTCAAAAATGTTTATCGAAAATTACTATCAAGAGTCAAAAACCGAAATTTAATTTATATATTTAAAATATATATAAATACAAATTTTAAATATAATATTTTTATTTATAATTTTTTATTTTTTTAATGACATCAAATAAAAAGTAAACGAATTTTATACAAGTTAGGGAGGCTGTGGGGAGTGCTTAACTTGCACATACCCCATCTCCTCCTAATTTAATTCCCATTGACGTTGACTTAATGAGATATGGAAAGATGCTAAGATTGTACTTCCTATTACCATTATCTGGCATCCATTCTAATGTATTATGCACTCCTTTAAAACTTTCCCTGTTGACACGCTATATTGTACAAAGGAAAGCGCAGTGGCAATTACAGTGAAGAAATACTCAAATGCGAATGCACGATCGCAAATCGTATCCAAAATAATTATATTGAGCAACGGCTCCAATTTTTGACTGACAATCAGAGAGAAATACTGTAAATACTCAGATAGATATTACTCTAAAGAGAACTAATTCACTCCACCCACCTCACTGTTGATCACCTTCAGACGAAAATCGTTTGGATCGGCCTTACGCACAAATAGAACATTTACGAGCACAATTTGTTGCTGCAATGTCAACTCTTCGCTGCGTATGCGATCTGTGCATATGCCAATGATCAGCACGTTGAGAATTGGTATTACGGACGGACATATGCAGCTATCCAGCAAAATATACAATTTGTCATCGATGTCATCCTCCGCATAGACGATGCACTCAATAATCAATGTCATATTGGAAATACTTAAGAATATAGTCAAATAAATTGCAACGGGCAACCAGGCGACACTCTCCTGGATGAACTTGTGCAGTTTATTGATTCGTAAATGCAGTTTGAAGAGCGACAACAGGCGACGATGGTAGCGGCCAGATATGAAACTTTGATTCCAGTTGCACTCCAGAAGACGTTGTAAGAAGTGGCTTAAACATCGATACCAGTTAAGCAGAATTAACTGGTATAAAAAATAGCCAATAATACAATACTCGAAGAGCACCCAATAGAAAAACTGGCTCCAAATAAAAATGAACTTGTACCACATGGCGTCCAACATGATATACGTCAAGGACAGCTTGCAAAAGTAGACGCACAATAGGCACATTTCGCAGTGATATGTCAATCCAAACTTGTGTTGAATTGTGTTTGTGATATAAAATATCTCGTTGACCACATGCATCATCACCTTGCGATCTGCCTGCGATTGCAAGAAGAGCAAGATGCGACGAAATGAATATATTATGGTTGTGTGCATTATAAGATACATCGCGTAGTTCTGTCCGTCGGCATTCTCGACACGCGAAAAGCATATATATATAGCCAGCGCCAGGACCAAAAAAGCCACAAGATCACGCAACACAAACAGACATTTAAACACCACAAATAATTTCGAGGTAATACGATGATACTGCATCTCCTCCATGCGCTTATGCTGCGCATTGTAGCGCAGCTTGAAGAAATGACATCCACGCGCAATGCCATAGAGTAGCCAGGCAGTACACTGAAAGAATCGACTATAAATTGCCTGAGTAAGTCCGCCACGCAGCAATTGAATGTCCTCCGTATTCCACATGATGGTCAATGGTCAATGAATGAACGAATGAAAGTCAACATGTGATGCAGAGTCCTCAGAGCTTGTGTGAGTTTCTCTTATTTATGTGTTGGCCATTAACGAGCGAATTAATCGAAATGACCTAGGCAATTGGCATAACATTTAATGGACGTCCAGTGGCCAGTAAAAATATTGGGATGTGCAGGAAATCAATATTGAGTGGAAGAGAAAAAACGTATATTTTCTCTTTCACTCAATATAATTCTATAATTTCATGTCAGACTAACATTTTAAGAGACAAATAAAACAATATTATTTAGTTGAAAAAGATTCTTAAAATATTATATATTATATCTATTCGTTTTCCTATTCCAAAGCTTTCAGCTCTATTAGAGCTCTTCTCCCTCCTCGCCAGCATGTATAATATTTGATTCTTCCAGAGTCAATATCAGTTAGACAAATGCCGTCTCACAGAGTTAGAGTATTTACATACCTCACAGTCAGCCTGCAGTGTAGACCTTTTCTATAAAGCCACAAATCGTTTCGCTTACGCTGCTCTAATAGGTGTGAGAGCACAAAGACCTTTTTAGAGCAGAAAGCAAAAAGCTGAAAGCAAAAAGTTGAAAGCAACCCCTGGTGTGCACACCCAACAACAATAACAACAATTACAAGAGCAAAGAACAACAATGAGATGCCTATCGAAACCTATAAATAAATTTGCCATAGCCAAGTCAAAAGCAATATACAAAAGGGCAACAAACGGCGAAAATATTTGAAAATTAATGCAAAGACACACATACACACTCACACACACACAGAGAGGAAAAACACGCATACGCAGTGTATGACGACGGCATAAGATAAGGGACTGAGGGAAAAGCAATAAAAACCGTCAAGTTGGCAACATTGACGACATCGAGTGGGACGAGTATAACGCTTTACGACTATAGACGATGTCAACAAATAGCGCAAATACTGGCACAGCGCACGCGGCACGGGCATGGGCATGGGCATGGGCATCTTCACCTGCGGCCTAAAAGTATGCAATAAAAAGGCAGCCGCTATCGTCGCAGCCATTGCGACTGTCGCCGCTTTGCATTAGTCCTGCGAAAAAGGACTTTGGCTGCGTTTCTTTTGATGCCCTGTACAATGCGCCTATCGAAGGAAAGTTTCTTTTGATCAAAATGCGTATTAAATAGCTTAAAAGCTGAATATGAGTTGAGGAGAATCTCAGGAATTTTTTAATGTTTTTGAACATAAAATTAATATTTTTGGAATATTAAATATTTGAAAACTTTTTTTTTTTTCAAATAAATAAATGCAATTTGGAAGTTAAGCAACAATAAAATGCTATAAATTTGTTCATAAAATAAAATAAAAATTTATAATATTTTTTATTTTATTAAATATTTTTATTTGATTTTTTATTGTTATTTGATTTTCTATTTTTATTTTATTTTTGTATAATATTTTTAATATTATTTTTATATATATGTATATATTCTTTTTTCTTATATAATGTTTATATATTTTATTAGGGCATTTCATGCTCTATGAAAAAAAGAAAGAGTATTTATTTAGTTCATCACTTTTGTCATTCACAATGCTTACTCTGTTTGCAATGCGCTTTTAATTTGACCGCGTCTGGCGGCAACGACGACGATGACGACGCCGACGACTTTGGCGTCCTTTTCCTTTGCCAGCGCAGCGGCGCAGAAACTTAATTTTCCCACTGTAGCTGTTGCTGCTCTTGTTGTTGTTGACTTGCGTTTTTGCATTGCAGTGCAAAGTTTGCGAGTCGCTAAAACTTTAGCCATTTGTTGTTTTTTCCTCAATTTTTTTTCTTGCTTGCAACAATTTCCAGAACGAGGCTATTTGTTGCTTCGCTGGCCCAGACGACGGCAACATCAACGAAAATGTCGCCCAAAACCAATCATTTCCTTTATTCTCAGACCATCGCCTGCCGTCGACTACGACTACGTCGACGACGACGACTCTTTCTTTACTATCTCTCAGCGGATGTCTTACTAAGAGGGCAACATTTTAATATACTTGTAGATGGCAGCCATTGGCTCACTGCCATTTACAGCGCCCTCCACGCTCTCCCTCTCTCTCTCTTTGTGTCACGCAATTTTCTTACTAAAATAAATTTTATTTCGCTTGGTTTTTGGTTTCGCCACGGCGTCGTTTTTCATTTCATCGAGCGAGCGCGCGGCGCCCGCGCCCTGTTTATGAACTGCTCTGCCCTTAAATTGTCTTTATGCCATGGGCCAACTGCATGCCACTTAGACGTTGTCTTTTGACCCAGCCTGCTCGCTGTTTAGCTTTCCTTCATTTTCTTTTCTACTTTATTATGTGGTCCTGTTTCAGTTTTTTTTTTTTTTTTGTGTCTATTTTTTGCTAATATTTTGCGTTTTTGGCAAAATGACATCCTTTGGGTAAGCGAGCAGTGCACCGAAATTTTTACTTAAATTTAGTTTTGTGTATTTTCGTGACTCCTTTGGCCCGGCGACTGCATACTTTGCCATCGTTTCCTGAGGGAAATTAAAATGTGCTCAACGAATAATTTGAGTACATTTGCTGGCTATTGCGCTACTTTTATGCCCTGTAACGGAGGTACACAATGGGGAGGTTTCAAGCGGTTCCAGAAAGAATTGCAAACATTTTTGGTTTATGTTTGCTTTTATGCTTAGTATGGTCACAAGGTAATAATCATATTAAATAAAGAATAATAAAAACAAATATTATAATAATTGTCGAATATAAGTAAAAAAAAAGCGTGAAAAAAGTTTCTAAAATAAACACAACAAATGTAAACTATATATACAAAAGTAAATGTTACTTTTTTGGAAAATAGAGAATGCCACAAATTTGACTCAACTAAAGACAAATAAAACAATTCACAATCAAATTTCGTTTGAAAATATACTTTAATAAAAGGGAAATTCTTGAAGTCGACCCTACCGCTGACCCTACTAAATTAGCTCATTTCATCTTCTGCTTGTCAGTGGCCCGTTGGTCTCCATTATTAGCGACATTCTGTTTCTCGTCTGGATCCGCGAGATTTGCGTACTTATAACAGATAACAGATGCTAAGCCCAGTAGAATACCAAGTAGTACTCCAATTAGACCCATGCTTATATAAAAGGCTATGAAATACCCATCATTTAGCAAAGATGCCATAATATCTATTATCGGTTGAACCACATAATAGCAAATGATTTCGATTGGATTTAGTAACATTTTTCAATACGATTTTGTTCTGTTTCGGGTTCATTAAAGAAAATAGAAAATTAAAATTAATATTATATAGAATAATGATGTACAACTCAAGGGATTTGTGATCGTAATTGTCACCTTGACACACATAAAACACTTTTTCGTTTCTAGTCAAAAAATCAGAAATCAGAACACGTAAATTTCCTGAGGTTTAATAAGTATTGAAAAATTTTAGTTATTAAATTATTCGCACTGCTATGGAGTTTCAGGAATATTTGCACAAGCAAATGGCGATATTCAATTATCATTTGCACTGCGACTATGGACTGCTAATCAAGACAGCGACTTGTATTGCCTTTGGCGCCGTATGCGGCTGGATCATGGGCCTCATCACATGGTTGCTATACAAAATAGCTAAATGGCAGGAGATTTTCCCTGCCACTTTCTACAACTATCAGGACGATGATCTAGACTTGGAGTTGGATGCAGATACAATTGGGTATAACATTCCGCATGATTCAGAAAGTGATAGACCGATCTATAGAGGTCTATAATCACTTAACACTGGTAATGGCAACCCGCTTGTCATTGATCTCTTAAGTATGTGTGTGTGTGTGCGAGTGTATATGTATGTGTGTGTTCATTGTAATTTAAAAGACTTCTGCAACACATTAAAATGCACTTGCCTAACTCGAATGCCTCTTAGACTGTCTCAAGTGTGCGGCAGATTTTCAAGCCGAATACAGTAGCTGCAAAAAATTGCCACAAAGTCATTAGCAGAATTTTCGTGCACTGGTTCGACGTTGCAACGATGTTTTAAATTCAATTACTCATACGCCACGCAACCAGTCCTCTACTCTGGGCATGTGTGCTTGCTTTGAATATGACCTCAGGCTCCAAATATTTAATAAACCATATATCTTTTCTTTTCTGCCTGCTCAATATTTTGCGCTGTGCAAAATTCTTGCTTTTGTCGGTCTGTGTCTGGCTCCTCTCCTGCTGTTGATTTTTCACAAATAGCCGAAAGCTATTTTTTCCACAAATTCCATATAATATATATTGGCTGTTGTGTGGGTATTGAAGGTCATGACTTGATTTCAAATTAGCCTTAAAGCTTAACTTAAGTTGTGTTTTTCGTTTCTGTTTGTTTTTGTTTTGTTTTTGCCAGTGATTGGCTGTTGCCAAAGGTTAGACTTTATGAATTGCAAATTTTAGCGTATATATCTTTACAGAAATTCAAAAACGAAAAACTGAGAAGAAATCAACGTGTTCCCGGACTATAGAAATATCTTATAAGATGTTTTGGGCATTCTAATGCGATTGAATATATATTCATATACTCAGGAATATGTCTTGATGTCGAATCAACATTATATTTACCCTGTCGACTTTCAATTGGCGAAGCATTTCTATTCATTGATTAAATATAGAAAATCTTTACTTGTTAAGTAAACTAAGAAAACTAACGAAGAAATTTGTAGCAATTGCAACTGCTTTACAGGTTAACCCTTTATGACAATGGAAGGGAATCTGTGTACAGTTTACACCCACTAGAGTTCGCTTCTCATGCACAACTCTATCCGCAGTTATTAGCCTACTTTTACCAATTTGGCAACGCCGCATGTTCCATTGTTATTCAAAGACCATTGTCTAGGCAAGCACTTGAGAAATGCTTACAGCATTTCAGAAACAGACTTAGACAGACAGAGCGACGAGAGCTGCGACTACGACAACCCCAATTTTTGGGAAAGCGAGTTATAATTGCAAAAATGTAACAATGAATTGGGCTGGGGTGGGCGGCTGTGGGTTTGGAGTCGCTGCGGTTAGCATGAAAGAGAATCAGAAAGTGAATAAAAGGCGGGGTTGCGTTCGCGTTTAATCACCCAGCCAACCTCCCACTCACGACAAGAGCCCGCACAACTCATTCAGTCGATGCTGACGCTGAATGCAGAGCTTAAGTCTTAGGGCGTCATCACTACCCCTACTTTCAAGGGTGTTGCTTGCCAGCCAAATGCGCTTAGGGTGTCATAGCCGCCATCGCGTCGTCGTCGTCGTCGTTGTCGTCGTCGTCGCCGTCATCGTCCTATGCAGGACAGAAAACAGCTGTCAACGCGACAGCAAAATCTCAAATGCAACTCCCGAAATACATACTTCCCTATGCCTCCACAGTTGTTAAAAACAAATCCAACTGCGCGCATGGAAATACGACTTAATTGATACATAAATAACAAGAAATTATTTACACCAGCAGGACATTGCTCGACTTTCAAATACCCTCTCTTTGGGGCAAGTGAGCTATAAAACATATAAAATTTATATTTATATAATTTTAATCATTAAAAAAAGTTTTCCTTAAAGTGTTCAATGTCACTAATGATATTTAATATTACAATTATAATTACAATAGCATCCGTCACACCAGAGTATTAAGCTTATAATCTAGCACTGTTTCACAATATATATTTTTGGGGGAAAAAAATATTAATGAAAAAATACAAAAAAAGATGTTAATTAACAAAGAAAAAATATTAATGAAAAATAAGATAAAATATTAATGAAAATAAAAAATAAATAATAATAATGATAAAATAAAAAATATATAAAAATTAATAGATATTAAGCTATACATTTAATTTATTTATTTATCTATGTATTTGTATAATATATATATTAATATAATATATATTTTATAATAATTTTTACATATATCTACAGATATATATATATTTATATTTATCTGTATATTTACTATGTATCTTAATACACAACCATTCTTATTTATGTGCACTCTAAAAACCCCTCTTCCAAATTCTGTTATAGGGTATTAGAGTTGCATGCCAGACAGGCTAAAACTCCCTAAGCCCTATGCCAGCATAATGCGAGCAGGTTGTGGATTCATTAAGGTTTTTCATTTCATTGAAACATGAGCATTTTTCATATATGAATGCGCCGTCATAGAAATAAATTTATATATATATATAAATATATATATATATATATATGTATGTGTGTGTATTTATTTACGATTTTTCCCGTGCCGCGCATAATGAAGCTGACGGCTTAGATGGCATGGGATTGCATTGGTTGTTGTTGTTGTCCAGGCAACGGCTCAGTATGCTTTCCTCTTTCGTTTTCTTTTTTCCTTCTTTTTTCTCATTTACAGCAACAAGAATTGCATTTTCCGGCGCTCTCATTTCCATTGGGGAAATGGCACTGCCAAAGTATTTTACACGACTGGGATGCTCGTCTGCCTCTCAGTTTTGTTCGGTGCATTGAACCTGCTCGCACTCATATTTTTGTCTGAGTATACGGTTCACTTGCTATGAGGCTTTGCTTTTGGGCCAAAATATTATAGGTTCAAACTCTCTCCGAGTGTGTGTGTGTGTGCGTAATTCGAGGCATTTTTGCTTTGTAAAGCATGAAGCTCAAAAGGAGTGTAAAACGCCTAAATAAAAGCAAACTTGGATTAAAGATGACTGGCCTTATGAAATAAAGCATTGCAAAATAGTTAAATGAAATAAAACAATATTTTGTTACTCAATATAAAATATACAAAATCAAGTATTTATGCAGCACGAAATAATTATATTTTGTTTATATATATAAATATCTAGAAAATATGCAGCAATTCTTAAAAAATAAAATATTTCAATTAAAATATACAATTTTTATTGAAATATGAAATATTTATAGTAAAATAGAATTACAGTGAGTTAATTTATATTTATTTTATTTATATAATTTTATTTGTTACTCTTTAATATTAATTTTTGTTTTTTTTTTAAGCTTCAACAATTTTCTAATTAATCTAAATATTAGATATGAACTCTATAGCTATATATAATAATTGTTATTGTACATCATTTTATATATTGTTGCCACTCATTGATTATATCGATTTGTTTTTGTATATGCGTTTCCATATCCTCGAGCATAATTGTGTGCCAATTGCCTAGGTCATTTCGATTAATTCGCTCGTTAATGGCCAACACATAAATAAGAGAAACTCACACAAGCTCTGAGGACTCTGCATCACATGTTGACTTTCATTCATTCATTCATTGACCATTGACCATCATGTGGAATACGGAGGACATTCAATTGCTGCGTGGCGGACTTACTCAGGCAATTTATAGTCGATTCTTTCAGTGTACTGCCTGGCTACTCTATGGCATTGCGCGTGGATGTCATTTCTTCAAGCTGCGCTACAATGCGCAGCATAAGCGCATGGAGGAGATGCAGTATCATCGTATTACCTCCAAGTTGCTTGTGACGGCTAAATTTATGTTTGTGCTGTTTGATATTCAGAGTTTTATAGTGATTGGCTTTGTCATATGGCTACACATGTTTCGTGTCGATAACAGCGGTGGACAGAACTTCTTAATTGGTCTACTCGTCCAGGGTCTGATTATCTCCGACCTGCGCCGCATTGTAATTTTCTTGCATTCGTACGATGATCGCAAGTTGATCAAGCACATTGTCAACGAAATCTTCTACATCACACAAACTATAAAAAAAAAGTTCGGCATGATATATCACTGCGAAATGTGCCTATTGTGCGTGTACTCCTGCAAGCTATGCTTGATGTACATAATGCTGGAAGCCCAATGGTATCACTTGACATTTTTTTGGATCAACTTTATGTATTGGATACTCATCGAGTACTGTATTCTTGGCTACTTCATCTATCAGTTGATTCTGCTCAACTGGTACCGCAATTTCAGCTACTTCTTACAACGTTTTCTCGAGTACAACAGGAAACAGAGTTTCATATCTGGTCGCTACCATCGGCGTCTGTTATGGCTCTTCAAGCTGCACTTGCGCATCAATAATCTGCATAAGTGTATCCAGGAGAGTGTCGCCTGGTTGCCTGCTGCGATCTACTTGACAATATTTACGAGTATTTTCAATATGACTTTATTGCTGCAATGCATGATTTACTCTCCTGATGAAGTCGACAACAAAATATATATTATCACGGATGGCTGCCTTGGTCCGGCCTTAATTCCATTCCTCAACGTATTAATCATTGGCATATGCACAGATCGCATACGCAGCGAACAGTTGACTTTGCAGCAACAAATTGTACTCGTTAATGTTCTCTGTGTCCGGAAAGCCTTTCCACGTGATTCAGCCTTGAAAGTGCTGAACAATGAGGTGAGTTGAGTGAAACACTTGACATCAGCGCTATAATATCTCTTCGCATGATTGCAGCACACTTCTCTGATTGTCCATCAGAAGTTGGAGCCATTGCTTAATGTCATCATTTTACATACAATCTGCGATCGGGGATTTGCCTTTGACTACTTCTTGACTGTGATTGTAACTTCTCTCTCCTTTATACAGTACACAGTGTCAACGGGTGGTGTTCACAGAGTATGTCAGACACATTCGTAGGGCTTAAGGATATATCAAAGTTTGCTCGAAAAAAAAAAAACAAATCTGTTTGGATATATATATATATATATATATATAAATTAATGTCCAAAAGGTTTTTTATAATATCTGAAAAGTTCTGCATAAATTCAACATTTTTCTTGCCATTTCTTTAACATAGTTGAAAGCTGAGAATAAACCTATGAAGTACCAAAACTTTTTATAAATTTTCACTCAATAACAGCAACCGCTGAAAAACATTCAACAGTCACGTGCCAGTTCGACATTCAAAGTGAAAAATACTATGCAAAACATAACAACATTTTTGATACATTTTGCTGGTACATTTAAATATATATTTTTTGCAACCCCTAGAGCGAACGTGTGTTGCTCACAACCTTCCCGCCAGACGATAAAATAATAATCGATTTGACTTTGGTTTGAGTTTTTTACTTTTTTCACTCCATCTCTCCCTCTCACTCTCCGCCTCACTCCATTTTGGTTAAAAGAGCCCACAACTCATCCGAGCCGCCCCACAAAGCACCAAAAAAAAAAAAAAAAAAAAAAAAAATTTGGAGCTCTGGCACTTCCTGCTGGGAATCGATTTTTGTACATTTCCCAAACTGCGATGCTACCAAAATTTATGCGAATTTGAATTTGATATGGTTAAACTGTTTGCCTAGGCAACGTCAGCCATGCAAATGGTTTGATAAGAGCAGCAGCGAGCTGGGGATGGGCATTGGGGGGCGTATTGTAGGCTGTCATTGTGCCTAGCTTTGTCGCTTTTTAGTGTAAAATTAATTTGCTATAATTCATCAATGGACCCAGCCAAAGGATTATTTTGCATAAAAAATTGTGGCACTTGTCGATTTTTGCATAGTCTGCTTTTGGTAACAAGCAGCAGCACGAGCAGCCGGAGCATCTGTTAGCCAAGCGGCTGGGTTCTGATAATAGCGAAGAGGCATGGAAGGTGCTCCATTTGGTGTGTGTAACTGACGCACTTTGTGTAATTTATGGCTGCACATTTATTTTATTGAGTTTAATGTGGGCGCAGTTGTTGCCAGCGCCTTTCAAAGGTGAAAGGTTGGGTTGGGTTGGAGTTTGCGTTTGCGTTTGCGTTTGGCGCGTTGTGCAGGCAGCTTGAAGGATGGCAACTGCTGGTCCATTGGCGCTTTGTTATGCCTGACTGAACGCAATGGCAAAATATATTACGTTTGAACAGGGGATGAATGCTATTTGAAGATGCCACAAACACAGTTCATAAAATGAATCAGCGTTTCGCAGTCATTCGAATATTAAATTCCAATAAATCCTGCAATTGAAAAATGTCGAGAAATGATTTATTGAATATTGAGACTAATTACTGAATTAAGGAATCCAACTAAAGGCTCAACTGCAAAGTTAGTTATCGAATCCAATTCAATAATCAAAAAATATTTTATCGAACTTGTTGCAATTCTTTAGACATTTTACGAGCAATGTGACAATAAAAATTATAATATTAAAATTTATTCTTAAAAATAAATTTAAACTTAGTTAGTACTAAAATAAATTTATAATAAATATAATATAATTTTTTTAAGTATTTATATTGATCGAGTCTTCATCGTTTTTAGTGAATTATGAAATTTCGATTAAAATTTTCTACAATATTTTTTAAAGCTTAAGAATTATTTACTAACTTATTTGTATTATTCTATACTATTTATAATATATTTATTATCTAATTTATTCTTTATTATATTTGTAATATTTATTTAAAAATTATTTGGTATTTTTTCATTATTGACTCATTATTTATTTATTGAATATTTAATGAAAATTAATTAAAGTCAACTAGCAATCCGCTGTGTTTATGAAACATATATTCTAAAAATAATTTGAAACATAATCAAAGTAAAATCAAAGAACAACTGGAATGGAGTTGTCCTAAATCTTAGCAATTCAAAAATATACTAAGACTTGGCATTAAATTTTATAATGCCAATTAAATGAAATATGTTTTTGTAAGCCGATTTCCAGGACAAATAAGCAAACAAATTAAATCGTTAGCCCCACAAAACTTTCGAGAACAAAACCCAAACAAGACGACGACGCCCGCCTTGTATGCCTCAGATGTTGCCCAAGAACTAATTAAGCATTCAGAAACGTTTTGGCACAAAGTTTAAATTGTCTGTGGACATGGGCCCGATGATGCCCGACTCTAGATACACAAATCCAATAATAAAGTCAAAGCTACTGTCGCCAACGACGACGCTTGATGGTCATAAATTATAGCAAATTATTAAGCAAGAGTCAAAAAAGTTTCGCACCGCACCGCACGCGCCAAAACAACAGTCGCGAGTACATTGCGTATACGTAATGCCGGACCATGTCGCCTTGTGCTGTGGCGTATGATTTATTTTTATTATTATTGGCGGTGAATTTTAAATCAAAAAGTGCACAAATGCTTCTGCTGCTGCCCACAACCCAAATTTGGGCGAGGGCGTCGCCCCGCCGTCTCGCCAAACCCAAAATGAAAAAGTAGCAAGGGCGGCACAAGCAGCAGCAGCAGCAGTAGCAGCAGCAAAAAAGTCTGCTACAGTTTTGTGAGTTGCCTTCGTTCGCAGCAGCTGCTTTTGTCATTATTAATAACTGTTAATTATTCACCATTATAACTATGCTTGAGAGCACGTTCTTGTTTGTCGTACACCCGCCCACCCATCCACTCTTATCCCGTATTCTCTTCTATGTACTTTGCCGCTCAAGTAAATTCTCTTTTCATTTTGTTTGGCATCGTATTTTATGTGCTTCTTAGTTAACGCCTGTTCGTCACAGCCTCATTTTCGTCTCGCTCTCACTCTCACTGTCTCTCTATTGGCCATATTTACATATTATTAAAAAGTTTTTCAAGCTCAGACGACAACGGCGAGCAGGAAACTTTTCTATTTTGCCTTGGCTAAAGTTATTGAAAATTCTTGAATAATTGACATTTATTGCAGTTGGCACAACTGATGGTCGATAATGGACGACCGAACGCCCACTCTAAAGTGGGCGTGCCATCTGAGATTTTCTCTCTGCGTGTGTGCGTGAGTGTCTCTGTCCATTTATAGACATAAATATTAAAGTAGCTTACGTACTTAATTGTAAATTATGTATTCAATTAGTTATGCCAGGCTGCCCGCACCAACAATACTGTCAGAAGCTCAGTAGACGATGCGTGTGCACTGCCATAGATAACTAGTTTAGGAATATTCAATCAAATTTTCAATTTGATGTTCATATGCAAAGTCTACAGTTGTCAAATATTCGATCGAATATATTTCGCTGTACTGTCATTTGGTAGTGTTCTAAATATGATTTATAAAGCTGATTATAATTCTTTGAATATGATTTGTAAATCTAATTATAGTTCTGTGAATCAAAATTTGAATAAAGAGTATATTGAATATATAATTTTAAGATATTTAAAATATATTTATAATTTATTAACAAAAAAAAAACTTTATATATATATATATATATGTGTGTATATAAAAATATATTATTATCATTTTATAAATATTTATGATATATTTTATTTATATTTTTTTACAAATATTTATAACATCTTTTATTTATATTTTTATTAAAGATATATTTTTTATTTAATATATATATTTTTAATATATATTTCTATTATATACTATATATATTTTTAATATACATTTCTATATAATACTACTTCTTTTCACATAGTAATTTGAAAGCCTTTTATTTCCAACAAATCAACAAATTGTTAAATAAGTCAAGATGTTAAGCTTTGGTTAAAAATCAATTTTAAAACTTTGGTTTAACGAACAGCCAGAGGTTAGAAATCTGCTTTTGTAGTTGATAACATTGCAATTTTTGATTAAATGTGGCCCGCAGCACGTTTACATGACTGAAATCTCCCAAGCATTATGAAAATGTGGGCTAACCATGCGGACTCAACCCTCTCTGTTGGCTGCCTAAATATATTTTGCCATAAAATAACACCAGAGGGCGCTGTCAGTAACATAAGCTCAGCATTTCCGTTTTTGTTTTAGTTACAACTAAACTGCATATGTATACATTATGTGTATATGTGTATATGTGTGCGTGTGTTTTTGTGTGGGTGTCTCTCGTACGGTATACGGTAACATATATTTCAAAACATTTATGTGGGAGTATGTAAACCGCATATGCTGATGGTTTTGAGAGACGGCGCTACGCATTTCCAGGCATTTGCATTCAAATGCATTTAATTAAATCAACTAGAACCAACAGGAAAATGCAGCAGCAGCAACGAACTCAGCTCAGCTCAGCTCAGCCCAGCAAATGACCTTCCCTTGCATAGAGACTCACACCCCAGGCGCTCAATATGAGCCTCATAACATTTAAAACAAAATTTATTTTGTGCAAATTTTGCCAGGTTCGTTAGTTTTAATTGTGTTTAGTTTTCATTTTGCAGTTGTCAGTCGTGCCACAGTGGCGTAACACAGCAAATTATAGCACAGAAACCTGAACCGAAACGAATGAAAAATATAAAAACACATATTAAAGTCCATATATGAGAATTTCTTATTCCATTAATGACTATTAAAATGACGCTAATGAACGGACTTAAGATATTTTGGATAAATTTAATTAAATTGTAAATAGTACATTTTTATACATTTAAAATATTTTGCAAATATTTTTATTCATTGAAATAATTTTCATTTTTATTTAAAATGTTTTAAAATATTATTTATTCATTCAAAATATTTTTTAAATATTGTTTATTCATTAGAAATATTTTTTGAACAATTAAACAAAATTTTTCTTTATTCAAAATATATTTGAAATATTTTTAAAATATTTCAAATTTACAATTATGAAAAGTAACCGACTTCTACTATCTAAATAAGAATATATATAATATTCCATATCCCCAAGTACACATTTCTCTGCATGTCTTTGTTTAGGTTGACAACAACAATTTTCCTATGCTTTACAATTAACTGGACTGAAAATGCTATATTTTTAGTCGACTATTGAAACGATTTCTGCCAAATTGACAGTTTTGGGCTTGCGGTTTTTAAAAACAAGCGAAGCCATTAAATAATACACAAATGAAGCAAAAGAGAGAGATCGAGAGAGCTGTCGAACTGTCTGCCAGCCTGCCCATTAGGTTGACTGCATGGCAGCCAGTCAGCAGCGACTACAGCCCGAGGCCAATCCCACTGTCAATTAGCGATTGGCTGAAACAGCGTACCCCCATCAAGCTGTCAAAAAGTTAAATGTGAAAAACTCATTCGTATCATTTATATTATTATCGCTAATTGAAGACAAGGCCGTAGGTAATACCCAGTCGCTTCAGCTCACAATTGAAATCAAATCGGGTCGGTAATGAACCAATGATAACTTGCCTAGAAAAAAAAAAGGTTTTCACATAGCTGGCATCCAACACTGTGTTCATGTTTCTTAACACTCGAATGCATTTCTTCGTTTCTGTTTCAGTTGCTTTAAGAAAAACTTGACAGTGGCTTCTAACCCAAAATGGGATAAAGTTTTGAATTTATTTCATTATTCTCTTCACTCTTTTTTTCTCATATTATGTTGTTTTCAAAAGAAAATTCTGCACGACTACACTGATTTATTTAGGTCGAGAACAGAGCAGACACAACTTATTTAAATCAGCTGCAAAAGAAACTGAAAGGGGTTAACTTGAAGATTTATAAAAAAAAAAAACTTAAACCAAGTTTATCCTGTATTTGAGTAAAATATTGATTAACATAAAACAGTTTAACTGAAGCCAAAATTTCTTTATTTAATATTTTGTTCATGAGTTGCCAAACTCTCTAAGCACACCTCGTTTTGTTACATCATAATTATCAGCATACATGCACCAACATTTTCGTAGCTTATTTAATTAATTGAAATGCCGTCTTTGCCCGACTTTGCCTACGAGTAAACTTTCAAGCACTTTGCCGAGCCGTTCGCCTCATGCTCCTGCGAGCATCCATTAGTGGAAGCAGCGAAGGCATAATTGTGCCAACATTTAGCATCATTATTTTTGCGCATTATCTTTGATCTTAATAGTTCGCTTTGACAACGTTTTTACGTTCTTTGGGGCTAGCCCGCAAAGCATTTAATGTGATTAATTAATTTAAAGTCCCCAGGGACAAGTTACAAAGACATCATCTGGTCTCAGAAGGTTTCCTAAAAAAAAGAAAAAAAAAACAAAAAAAAAAAAAAGATTCCCAATTCCTCTAATTGCCTTCAATCAAAAACAAGGAACCTTTCATAAGACGCGTTGACAGTGACACTTGAAAAGTGAGCAGCAGCAACAACAACAACAACGACAACGACAACAACTCAAAATGATAACGAACAACAAAAGAAACTAACGATACCGCAAGTTGCTTTTGAAAAATGAATGTGAAATTAAGGGCCTACCCTTTGATAAGTGAGCCAGCCAGGTGAGCAGTCGGTCCACTCATTTTTGATGGACACGATGTCCTGGCCCAGGTACAGTCTGGACAAAAGGTCCTGTGTACGCAGCCATTTATCAACACTCCACGGCGCCATTTTAACTTAATAAACAATAATCAGGCTGTAATTATATGATGGTAATGGCATAATGAGAGCCCAGACAATACGTCAACGTCCTTGTTTGGCTTGATAATTGAAAATGTTTGTAATTTTCGCCTGGTTTTCCTTTTTTGCCGTTGTCTTGCTTTACCCCCGAAACTTTGCACTTTTATCTGTTGCAAAACTTTTGTTGGCCTTTTTTCTCCATTTGCCTTCATTTTTTTTTCGTTTTTGTTCCTTTTTGTTTTGTTGCTCTTGTTATTGTTGTTGCTGGCTGCTGCCACAAAAGTTTTGCGACAGTTTAGGGATTAGCAGTCCCGAAGTAGGCAACGCCAAAAAAAAAAAAGAAATAAATAAATAAATAATACAAAAAATGAGAGAGGAAAAGTTTCAGGTCATGTACAAATTTAAGTGCTAAAAAATTTGCTGGATTATGTGGTAGTTGATGAAGTTGTTGCGCGGGGAATTAAATGTCAACTGTTTGAGCTTAGTTCATCGTATTGTTGCTCGAGTGATTCACTAATAGATTTCTCTGCCAAATATTGGAATTTGATGATGATCTACTTCTACTTAATCTCGCCAACTTCCACACGTGGGCCAAGCAAACAAAAACTTTTGATTATTACTGGCAGCCCACGCGCATAAAACTTAAGACAAACACAGCTGACGTTTCTTGTGGATAAAGTAGGGTGAGAAAGCAAGAAAGATCGAGGGTTGGCTGGGAGGCTTTGCGGCCTATCAAGATAAATATTAGGCGCATTTTACGCCCGCTTATTATTTTTAGCGCAGGCAAAGTTCAACTTTTCGCGTGAGCGTGTACCAAAACTAACTAAGAAAGCAAGTAGCAACAAAATGGTGGTAAATGAGCAAAGGTAACACACAAAGTAATCTCGATGGTTAGCACACAATGTATCAAGCAATTACATACTCATCAAAGACTGAGAAAGAAGGAAAGTACTTCTTAAAATTATTTCCTTTAAAAATTATTTATTTATTTAACTATTATATTTATATTATATTATTATTATTATTATATATTTATTTATTATTATATTATTATTATATTAACAAATTCAAGTAAATAGAGTATTATTAAAATAATTTGTGAATTTTAATATTTTTATATTTTAAGAAAAGATTTTTCATATATTTTTATTCGGGTTAATTTTATAATTATTTCATTTTTTATATATTTACATTTATTTTAATTGAATCAAATTAATTTGTAATTTTTATATATATTTATTTATTTATATTTATTATTTATATTTATATTCATTTTTTTTACTAATAAATAAGTTTGTACATATTCATAACTATTTTTTTCAATCTAAAATCAAATCTATCCAAATCCAAATCTTTGCTTTAAAGTACAACCAACTAAGATAACTTTCTATCACATAAAACTAACCAAAAGTCTCAATTTTCCTCATCATATTCTACTACCAAGTTATAACAACCCAACTGAGAGCCAGATACTGAGTATTTGCCTGAAAATTGAAGTCCCAGTGCAGCTGATGTAAAAATAATTTTCGGCACAAGCCAGACATAAGCCCGAAGCTGTTGCTTTGCCAACGACTTCGCAGTTTACTTCAAGTGCGGCGGGGGCCAATGAAGATATTATAGAGATATTATTATTTTGTGGCCACGAGGAGATGGTGGCTGGGGTATGGAAGTTTCCACTAAGATGCTCGCTTGTACTTGTTTGCGCTTGGGCTGGCCGCTTGCGCAATTTAACTAAAAGCTCAATCAATCATCTCACATAGACACGGCGCCTCCATGGCAATGCTTAATTTCTGCTTTAGTTCCGATCTCCCTCTGTCTCTCTCTCTCTCCCTCTCTCTCTCTCTCTCTCTCTCTCTCTGGTGGCTTTGTCAATGTTGTCATAGAGTTTCGCTTGGACCAAGGACCGTTGCTCCTGAAGAAATTTTAAGCCGCTTTTCAAGACGCTTTTTGAAGTTTATCTGCTCTGCTTGGCAAGTTTGTCCAGGCAACAAAAAAGCCCCCTCGGCTTTACCTGGCCAAAATACGTGTGGGTGTTTGTCTTGCATGCATTTTAGGCAACCGCAAGCAAACATATTTGTTTAGCTGCAAAAGGGTTGATTATTAGGCACCAATGCTTCGCAACTGAAAATTGCTGCGGCTAATGCGCCCAAAGGCGGCTTAGCGATTAAGTCTGCAACGTGATGAGGCCTTAAAGTAATTGCTTGGAAATGAGCCCAGCTTTTGATGTACACGTTGTGCAATTAAAATGGGCAAAAGCCTTTAAGTAGGCTATACCAAAGAAATATTAAAAAAGTCTATACGACAGAGTATACCCTATATTTCAGCAAATGATATATATATGTTTAGTATATATACTTGAAAAACGCCTTATTCAATTAGACGTATTATCTCATATGATCACACTCACAACTGTCTGATTATGCTACATAACACGGGTCACAACAAATATGCCCAACTTAACTAGGACTTATGGCTAGAGTTGATAAAAAAAGAAACTATCCTTCATAAACTTGTAGCTCGCGGCTTATGCTGAGTCGCTGCCTTATTCCCACAGACGACGACAATGATGATGATGAGCGACAGAGCAAAAAAAAAAAATTATATATATAAAACAAAAAAAAACTGTAGAGAATGCAGGCAACAACAACAATAAGAATATAATTATGTCTGCTTTTTCGCAATTATTTCAATTATAAACACAAGCTGTTGCATTTGGCAGTGTGCCACAGCAACAGCAACGACAACAACAAACAATGAAACATTGCCGTTGGGCAAACCAGGAGCCGGGTAACGGATTGCGCGTCGCATAAAAATCCCTTTGCAGCATGCAGCATGCAGCGTACAGCGTACAGCAAGGGAGACGCTTGCATAAAATGAGCACATTAGCCTAAAAGCAGGCAGCATAAACTGTGCTCCAGCTCCAGCTCCAGCTCCGGCTCAGTGCTGGGAGCAGAAGGTGTTGCACTGAGCAAAGAAATAAATAAAAACTAGACAGCGGCATTTTAGTATGTATAGGAGAAGACGAAATACCCTAGCAAATAACTAGGAAATTTATAAAAAAAATTTTAGAATAAAAGAGCGCAAAAATAGATAAACAAAATTAAGATATTAGACAAGTTTATCTGCTTAGTAAAGAAAATTGATTAATATAGGCGTTTTACATATATGTAGTATGCATAATATATAAATTAATTAAATTAAAATAAACAAATATAAGATATATACCAAACAAAACATATAAATAAATAAGATAGTTAAATAAATAAAATATATAAATAAAATTAATAAATATAAAATATATATTTAACAAGAAAAGTTATATATAAAATATTTAAATATAAAATCTATATATATAAATTAATTCTTTGGCTCAATTTTTCATTCACCAATTTGTCATGCCGCTTTCGCTCTCTTCTAATGGGTACTCGACATAAAAACAAAAGACGTTCCACAGCATGCAGCTGTTTTTATGTAACTGCTAGTGGTGCTGCAGCTTGTTGCATATGCATGCCTAGGCGTAATGCGTGAAGTCTGGACAGCGCAACAGCAACAACAACAAAAACAACAACAACAACATAATTGCTATATAAACTGAATGAGCTTGCCTGACTTCTGACTGTGTGTGTGTATGTGTCTCTCTCTGTCTCTTGCTGTTGTGTTTATATTATTTTTGGCATGCGCCGGGAATTGTTTTTGGCTCACGTAACTAACGGCAAAAGCAAAAAGCAACTCGTGCTCATAATAAAACTTTTACTATGACAGTAAAATTTTAATAAAATCACTGCAAAACTACAAAGCACTTGTGCCACAGAACGTACCAGACCAGACCCCAGACAAGACCCTGCGAGTATCCAACAGGCATTCCCGAGACTTACGAGTAGAGTGCATTAGTGTTGTTGCTGATGGTTCAAGAGCGTCGTGTAAAGTGCATCGCACGCAATTGAAGACAGCAAAGACGTAGAAAAATTCACTTTGTTTGTTTACTACGGCAATTTGTAACACACTTGAAATATTTATACAGCTGAATATGTTATAAGTGTAATAATATAATAGCATTAGATAGCACTATTCGAAAGTATTTATTTAGTATTGAAGAGATTGCCTGAATAGCAAGTAAATAGCAATTGATTTTCAATTAAAGTTATAAATAGCTCTTGTGATTGTTTAATAACTACAAATGCTTAAATGAGCGAAAAAAAAATATATAAAAAAATTTATATTAAATTATTTTTGAATACAAAATTGTCTAATAATATATTTATTAAACATAATTTTTATATTAAATTTTACTTTAATTATATTTTCAATGTACTAAAGTTTCTCTTACAGTTTAAATATATTTTAATCATTTTTAAAATATTCTCTTTAATTTGAAGAATTTTCTTTAACACAAATAAATTCTTTTCTTCAATTAAAATATTAATGATCAAAATCAAAATTTAAAATATTGATGTTCGTTTGCTTGTGATTTAACAATCTAATCAATCAATTGATTTGATGGTTGAAGGCTGGCCAAGGGTAAATTGGTATAATTTTGCGAACGAGCACCTCGTATTTGCTCAGCTGCCTTAGAGGGAAGTTCTCGTAGCGGATGAAGCATACTTTCTGTGCCAAATACAGGGTGCCAATGAAAATACCATTGTCAGTCTTAGCACGGCAGACGTAGACGCGTTCGTTTAGCGAGTTTGTGCCCACAGATACAGCATTCTTTTCCCTGAATCCATCGTAGCTGCGCACCCACTCATAGCCGAAAGTTGCGTTGGATACCAACAGTTCGTAGGAGGCAGCCTGATTGCCAATTGCATCGGTGTTAAACGTTGCGTATCCAGTCTCGGCTCGAACACGTGCTGGCAGAATGGAGCTGGCATAAACGACGCGTCCCACGTAGCTGTTGTAACCATCTGAATCTATACCACCGAGCACAGCATTATCGGGAAAATTATACGTCTTATCGGAAACAACCCAGTTATCCGTATTATCGTAAACTCCGCAATGAATGGTACCCACTAGTTGGGCAAAAATTAGCGCGCAAGCAATAAGTTTTGTTGGCGAATACATCGTTCAAGCTGTTCGATGGCAAATCAAAGACTGTTCTGACCACTCTGTATGGATGTTTATATATGCTGCTGATTATGAGTTTAGGGAATCACTAGCACTGATAAGCAAAAGTATTATAAATTTTAATGTAACACGGGGGTTAACCTTTTGCATTAACTATCGATAAGATATGCCAAAATTTAGTAATTGATTTCGTAATACTATTAAATTCCACTTGAATAGTTAATTACTAACTTCTAGAGAACTACAACATTGATAAGATGTGACGAATACATTTCTGATAACTGTTAAAGGGCTGTCAACGAAAATATAAGTGAGGTAGTAATAGCACAATTTTGACAAGGAAACTGTTACTATATCTATTTATATATAATTAGACTTATTTTTAAATATTTTTAAAATTTATTAAATACTTATATCGGGCTATAATATTTGTATAATTAAACAAATAAATATATATAATTTATTATTATTATTATATTAAAAATATTATATATTTTTTGTATATATATTTTTAATAAAATATTTTATAATTATATTTACATACAAACTATAATATATATTTTGTATTTAATTTTTAATAAATAAATTTAATTTATATACTTCACATATATTTCTATAAATACTTCTCAATAAACATTTAAGCCTTTTTACATTCATCCCCCGCTGTCAGTAAACTGCTGTACATCTCCCACATAAATCAATTACGCCACGCCCACCTCAAAAACACATATAAATCAAATCACAGCCATAAACCTAACCCAACAAAAAAAAACAAAAGCCGCCCAAATGCTAAAGCCACTAAAAAATATAAAAATATCCCCAAAAAAGAGAAAGGAAACGCTCGAATTAATTTGCATTATTAAATCGTTCGCATAAATCGCACAGCAGCAGAAACAAATACAATAACAGAATAACGAAAAAAAAAAAACAATACGATAATTAAAACATCCCCAAGGAGCTTGGAACTAATTGCCGCAGCCCTTTGGCAGTTGGCGGCGAGTGTTATAAATAAATAAATGAAAACCAAACCGAACCGAACCGAACCGAACCAAAGTCAACGCCATGCATAAATTATAAGCAAGTGTGGCACTGGCGCCTTAATTTATGCTTTAAAATTTCATATTAATAACGCACAGCATGAAAATTGGCTCAGCGAGAGAAAGACAGAGCGAAAGCAACCAACACAGAGAGGGCAATCGAGAACGCGAGAAATTTGTTGCAAACGCACTAATTCAATAATTTATGCACATTTTTTAACACATGAACGCATTTGGGCAACTGCACGGCTTCCCGAATCCTTTTTCTGACAATTTTAATTAAAATTAAGTAAATGGCAATGTAAAACGGATTCAATTTGTGTATGCATACCCTGTATTAAATGATTTTTGATATTTTTATTTTCCATTAAATATAAATAGATAAAAAAAATTTTTAAATTTTATATATAAAATAGTTGTAAAAATTATATATTTGAAATATTTGTAAAAATTATTTATTTAAAATATTTTTAAATATTAAAGGCGTTACCCTTTTTTTAACAATTTGTATATATAAAATATCTTTAAAAATTATATATATATATATATTAAATTATTCGATTATTATTAAATTATAGTTTTTATAAATAATATACATTTATAAAATATATAAACATAAACTAATATATAATTTAAATTTCTAAAATAATAATAAAATAATATACATTTATAAAAGATATAAACATAAACTAATATATAATTTAAATTTCTATAAAAATATATATTTTTTGTATACTACAAGATCGTTCAACACTCGAAACACTTTTAGTAAGATAATCCAAATTTTAATTAAATGTAACTAATAGTTCTTGGAGCTGCATACGCTCTTTTGCAGCTTAGTTACAGGGTATATAAACACATATATAAATAATATGCAATCCAGGGCAATGAAGGCATATTGAGTGAGGTACTTTTGGCTTGGCGTGCGTTTCAAATTGAGCGGATTAAGTTTAATTACAATTTTTCGCTTATGGTGGGTGGGACAACACACATACACTCACGCAGAAGGGGAGAACATGCAGTGGCTCCTTTGTGCAATGCATTTGTAAGGGTTGTTCCTTTTGTCTGGCGCATAAATGAAAAGTAAACCTTTATGCAACACCCAGCGGGATGCAATGCAATGCAGACCGAAACCAAAAGCAGAACCGCATTTAAAGCCAACCCCCCGAATCAACCCCCTCACACGCACACACACACACATACAAACGCTCCATATCTGTGGAAAATTCGTTACGCACACGTGTTCAATGTTGGCCTGGCCGACGTCCCACAACAGCTCCTGTTGCGCTCAGTGCTTATAATTGGATTTAGTTGTCGTTAAGTTTGGACTGCTTATTGTTTTGTGCCCGCTCGTGCATATGTTGGTTGTCATTATTGGCACCCAGAAACCAAGGCGACGATGCCAGGGCAATCTTCTCCAGCATCGCGTCGACCTAGACATAGACTTAATGCATTTGCCTTTTGGGGTTGCGGCCTTAACAAACATTTAGCCCATTGAAATTACACCATAAAGAAAACTGATTACTTGACAGCCGACTTAGACGTCGCATCGTTGGCAACGTGTCAAGAGTGTGCACTGAGTCAGGACATGGACATGGTTAATTAAATGCAATGTTGAATTTTAATGTGTGGCTCAAGCTCATAATGAATATTATTGTGTTCAGACCAAATGAATGGCTGACCCAAGCCTGATTTATGGCCATAAAATAGAGAAGTTGTCAAACGTTGCTAAAACAAATCAATATGAGACGATTTGAGGTCATAACATAATAAAATAAATCATTTGCATTGATGTGAACGTTATTTTGATGCAGTTTGAACCAATCAATAATTGTCGGGCCGTTCGAAATTTATATAAATGCAAAATTTATATAAATTGAACAAAAATTATTAAAAAATAAATATTTTAACCTTTTTCTTTGTGTAATATAATTTGTACATATATAATACAAATTATTAAATTATCTTATAATAAATAAGATTGCTAATCCTTTAGGATTTCGGATTAAAGTACAAAAATAATTTTACATATTTTTTAAATTTATTTATTTAAGAATTAATAATATATTACTATACAATTTTAAGAGAATTTATTCACATTAAAACTTTTAATTGAACATAATTTAGTTATTGATTTATATTTGTTCATTAATTCCATTGATTAAACATAATCTAAAAGTATATATAATATATATATATATATCTATTGGCACAATCAAAATTTAATTGTAACTTGACTGTATTTAATTCATGAAAGTTGAGCAAACTAATTTAATTGGCTATTAAAGCCTTTTTCTTAGTCCTTAGCCTACCTTGGAGCTGACAATTGGGAATCTGAAACGCAACGAATTATTTACAGAGTAATTACGTCTAATGCTTTTGCCACTGCCACTGCCACTGCCACTGCCACAGTCTGGCGTCTGCTGGCCACATGGTCCTCTAATTACTTTCGAAAATTGTGATCAATCACACGATATACATATAAATATATATACAGAGTATGTATTTATTTATATATATGCTGCATGTTGTTGTTGTTGAAGCCTTCAACCCCACAGTGGCTGCATAATGACCAAGCCAGTGTAGCAAACACCTCAGAGTCAAAGCCAGAAGCCAATGGCATGGCTAAAAGCATTTCTGCCTTAATCGTTTCATGTCGCGCGACAAGTTAAACCCTCCCCTTGCTCCCACCTTGTTGGTGGGGCTATAGAGCTGGTGGTGGCAGCCATTACAACTACGAGTCGTGGTCAGCTGTGCGTCAGATTTGTGTAGATTAGCTGAACAGTCTGGGTCTGGTTGTGCCTGGCAGGCGCTCTTAGTAATAATTGCAAATCAATGACAGGGAAATTCAATTCAAAGGCTGCCAGGCGACACCACAACAGCAACAGCAAAAACAACAATAACAACAACATTGAATACAACAATAGAAGCAACATGAAGGCAGCTTGAAATTTCAATTCGATCGATTTACAATTGACAAAAAGCGTGCCGGACCAAATGTTGCCCGGCACACATAAGGTAGCGGGGGCCAACTCCACGGGATTTGCGTTTAAATGACCAACGCAATTATGGCCAAGCATAATTATTGCTGTGTGGGTATGTGTATATATGTGTGTGCGTTTGTACAATTGTGCATGACAGCGCCAGTGCCGTTCTACGCTATATTGGAAAATTTAATTGATTTAATCAAACAATGACAAAGATTAATGCGGTTTATTAACATGTACGATTGGAGAGAGAGGAAAAATAGTTTAGTTCAAATTTTCTATGGTTGATAAATTAAATGTGATATTAAACTTAATTAGAAATTAGAAATATTGCATTTGTGGAATATACAAATGAAAGAATATAGCAAAAAAATTGATATTAATAACAATAAATATATATTATTCCAAATTTATATTTGTGGATATTAAAAAAGTTTTTTAACTAATAATTAAAAAAGTTTTCAAAATTTTTAAGAATTGTTTAATATCTAATCTAATGTTTAATTTTAATCGATAATTACAATAGATTAATTATAAGGCAATATTTTAAATATAAACATTTTTAAATAATAAGAGAATAATTAAAAAAACATAAATAAATCAAATATAAAACAATTGAAATATATTTTAATAATAATAAATATAAATATATAAAAATAAATTTAAATAAAATACTTAAATACACTACAAAATTATATAAACAAACACTTAAAAAAAACTAATAATAATAAAACTTATTTTTAAATAATATAATAAATGCCTAAAGAATATAAAAAATATATATAAATATTATAGACTATCCAAAATATTTGTATAATATTTATATTCATATATGATTCGATTTAGCTCCACCACTTGTAATTTTCATGTTTATCTTGCATTTTTGTGGCATTGTATATTTGCTTTGTGTAAGCGAGCTAATTGTTTTTAAATGCAAAACTATAAATATGCAAAGCATCTGCATATACATACGTGTGTACAGTCAGACGTGTATATATGTACATGTGGCATTGAATGGCTGCATATTTACAAGCAATAATTTATTAAATGGTAATTGTTTATGGCATATTATGGTCATTATGGTCCATGCCTTCATTTATTTTAATATGCCTTCAATCAACACACACACAAATTCACACACAGCCAACAATTTCAATCAATTGTCATTTGCATAAAATCAACATTAAAACGGCGGCGTCCTCCAACCACAAACAAAAAACAAAAACCAAAAAAAAAAAAAGAAATTTTCAACACAGCGAAATTTTAATTAAAAATCAGCTTACAACAATGGCAAATAACAACGAAAATTTCGAGCGAACAAAAATTGCCGAGCAACATGCAAAAATTGTTTTTGGCTCCCTGCAAAAGTGAAAGTCACTAAATTTGAAAAACGAAAATTGCTGCGCGCGCAGCGAGAGCTGCAATAAATTTCAAGTCAAGATCCAGGAGAAAAAAGCTAAAAAAAAAAAACGAAAAAAAATGCGCATAAATTAAACGTAAAATGTTGCCAAGTGCAACGCTTTTCAGAACTGGAGTTTACGATAGTTAGTTAGTTTTACAGCAGGTGGCAAAAAGGGTTGCGGGTGGCTGGGCTGGGCTGGGCTGGGCTGGCTGTGCCGGCGGGCACTTAGCTTAGACGCAGTCACCCGCGAGCCTCAGGCAGTGCAGTGAAAGTAAAGTAGTTAAAGTGAAAGCCCTCAAATGCAGACGATTTGCATAAATGCAAATTTATAGCGAATTGTGTGAGAGAGTCGCCAGCCAGGCGCACATCACTCAAAACGACGTCCACGCACTAATGAAGCAACAAAATGGGCGTGGCCGTGGCAGAGGAAGGCGGAAAAAATAAAACAATGGGCGTTGCGTTTAAACAGCGTGGCACTGATTTGATAAAAAAAATACGCCCGAGCTAAGCTATAAAGCTAATGCTTTCACAGTGCAAAGGCATAAAAATGGAAAGATTATAAAAAAAATATTTAAGATTGAAGTGGAATATATGCAAAATATATTGTGAATTGCGATTAATGGACGATAGTTAGCTTTGCATTGAGTTGAATTGAGTTATAAAACTATACAAAAAATTAAGATATATTTTCTGTATTTACCACATTCCACAAATTAATACAAAATAAACTTCAATATTTGCTCCGACTATTAGCTATAAACATTACTCCAAACGCGCATCAACTATGCATAGCGAATGCGTTCGTCTACCTAGTAATTATGTAATCTGGCAATCTATATTCAAATTCCGACTGCTCTGTATCCAATTTTACACTCACTCAACTCATTAGCCTTGCAAAGTCGCATCAAAAGTTGTTGACTTTTGATGGGCAACTTTGATTCCATTTATGGGCGCCTGCTGCCATCGCATCGAGTTGCATTCAAAGTCAATCAATACGTTTGGATATAGCAACTACTTCCGCCTGGCTGCACGTTATTTCCTGCAGCGTCTGCCCAAGTGTCCGCCAGTGCCATGGCAACGTCAGCCGCATTTCCAGCTTCAGCTACAACTCCTTGATTTCATTTTATTTCCACGCATCGCGTTGTCAAGGGTTAAATGCACATATATATATATGCTATATATATATTTGTATATATATAGCATGCTCCCCCCGACTTCCTCTCCCCAATTTGACCTTTATTGGCAACGGCAACCATTTGCTTCCACCTGATCACATTTCACACGGTCGCAACGAAGTCACCCTATGCCACGCTCCGCCTTCTGTACCTTCCCCTTGTACCTGGTACCTTTTGCCACGCTCGTAACAATTTTTGCATGCGTTGACATGTGAAATTGTTGCGCAAGTCTCCAGGCGATGCTTTTGCTGCTGTTTGTGCTTGTCTTGTATTTGCTATTGTTGTTGATGCTGCTGTTGCTATTGCTATTGTTGTTGTTGTTGTTGTTGCAGCTACCCTATTTGGGGGCATGGTGTTGATATTTTAATTAATGGCCATATGTCAACTGCATGCAAATAGGTTAAAAGGCTGCCAATTTCCCTATAAATACAGCCAAACGTTCGCTCGCAAAGCTCTTACCTCAAATTGAGGCTAACTGAGAAGTTAATCCGCTTATTTAATGCGAATTATCTATAGGTATAATACGTATTATTTTTTATAACCATGATAATGCACTGGCAAACGAAATTTGAATTAATGAGAGTTGCATATTGAGGTGTAATTAAAAAAATAATAATATTATAATTTTTAAAAGAATTCCATTTCAGAGAAAAGAAGTGAGAGAGATACAGAGAGAGAGAGAGAGAGAAAAAAATATATGTAAATATATATATATATATAAAAAAATAGAGAAAAAGAGTGAGATAGAGAGAACTAAAGAGTTAGATAGGGAGAGAGAGAAAAAATGTGCGAGAGAGTGAGATAATGAGCAATAGAGAGAGATAATCAGTGAGAGAGAAAGAGAGACCGGCACATAGAGACACTGATAGGAAGAGTAGCTGTCTAGCTATGGCTATGGCTGACTCAGGCAGCGGCCTGTGTTTCCACAAATTTTAATCAAATATTTATAATTTTTTATTTAAAATAAAACTCTTCTAAACTGCCCATATATTATATTATTTCTATTCATATAGTAATATATATTTTCCCATATTTAACCTTAATTAAAATGAAATACATTTTGGAAAATTGCTTTTCCTAGGCACACAACTTCCTACATGCTTTTAGCTTAAAGCCATAAAGTAAACTAAATCAAAGTTAAGACTGTTAGAAAATCAATCATAAATGCAAAAGGCGGCCCAGGCGTACCCTTTGGCCATTGAGGCTGAGGGCATAACTCTTCACCGTAATCATTAGCATACATTACGGCTTGACCCTCAAGTGCTGTCCAAATGGCCTATTATGTGCTTGTAACTGGTTGCTCCATTGGCTTCCTAACTCATTTTTTTTTTCTCCTTATTTTTTGTGTTCCTTTTGGCTGTTGTCAATGGCAAAGGTCCCATACGAGCACGAGCACGAGCGCGTGTATGTGTGTCTTTGGGTCTCTGTTCACCAATAACTGTGTACATGTGTGTGTTTGTGTGACCAGAGCAAATGATAATAGTAGTTGGCTCGACGCATACAAACACAATGCATGTGAGGCGGGCCCCTCAACCGATGCTGACCGAGTGATAAAAAAAAAAGAAGAGAGCGAGCTCAGTTCAGCTCGTGTGCTGTATTGTAGTTGTTTCGCTGGCGTCCTTCATTCATGGGCTCATTCATTCAAGCGTTTCAATTGAGTGGAAAGCTAAGGCTGCGCGCTCCACACTAGTCCCAATGCCAGTTCTGGTTCTTCATAAGCTCATAAGCTCGTTTGGCCCCGAACCATGTATTTCCTGCTCATAGTTTCGTTTTGGTTTTCTTCATTTTCTTCTTTTTCTTTTTTTTTTCAATTTAACATCCGTTTTTGTGGCTACAGCATGTCTATTATGTTGATGATGTCCTTTGACAATATGTCCTAGCCTTCGCAACGACCAGTAATGGTTATGTCCAGAGTTTGGCGTTTGTCGCTCGTGCACTGGCATTGATATCAAGGATGCTCAAGCGCCGGTTGCTGGTTGCTTTGCTTTTTTGTTTTTCCAAACTGATTGCAGCAACTGCTTTGTGGTTTGTACTGAATGTTGTATAATAAAAAAGAAAGTGGGGGATAGCAGCGCTTGACGAAACTGTGTCAATGAATCATTTGAATAAGTTGTTTAACGTGAAGTCAACTAACTCCTATTGGATATACAAAACAAACAATGGAATTCTTTTACTATGCCTTTAAAAGGGATTTTAATGAAAGCAACCTCATATTATCATTAACAAAATATAATCTTTTATCAGCTATAAGGGTTGTGAATTTGATTTTCCTTGGAAATAGCATTAATTCAACACTCTAATTAGGTTTAAAATATAAAATAAATTCGATTAAATTAAGCTTTTATGTTGTGTGTGAGAATGTTTATTGAACCAAACATTTAATCGATTCAAATTTTAAATTCATTAAAAATATTAAATTATTTCCCTGAATATTTAGCTTTTATTTTGTGAAATGAAAATTTACTAATTTCAAATTCAGTTAAATTATTTAAAAATTATATACAAGACATTCATATAATTTTAATTGAAATATTAGAAAAAGTATTAGAGTAAATTAATTAAAATTTATAAATTAAATATAATTAAATTTATAAATTAATTAAAATTTGAATTGAAGATTTTTAGTAATTTTAAATTGTAAATTTTATATATTTATCACCCTACTACATTGACCCATATAAGACGACTGACCACCTTCAGCCCAACTTCCCCTCCACAGAGCTGCTCAATCGATGGCAGTTAGTAATCCAATATGGTTTGGGGCAAATGGCCAGCGGCATTTGACTTTATTGGTGGTTGGTGGTTGTGGACCCACTTCTTAACCCACTTACAGTGATGGCACCCTTTGACCTCGACAAGCAGCTCATCAGACTTGAGTTTAATTGTTTGTTTTCTTAGTTTATTGAACTGCGGCCGACGTTCGACTGACAACTGGTCAGTTGAGGACTTTCGTTGATGCACTTAATGTCCATGGCGTGTTTTTAATGGCCATCATTTCTGTCTGGGAGTTTAATTAACTTCGCTTTAAGCCCAGTGGCCAGCATATGGTATTTTTTTCTAATTTATAACGAAGCGCCGCGCCGTGCCGCGTCCAACACCAAAGCAAATCCCAAAGTCGTTTATTTGTCCTTGCTGCCAGCCATTTTATTTATTTTGCTCGCGTCGTATCGCGCCGCGTCTTGTGGCAAATACAGGCCAGGCTACACAGCTTATGGATGGTATAGTGTGTGTTTGTGTGTGTGCTTGCTGTTTTGCTCCAGCTCTGGGCAACTAAAAACCCATAACTATATGTTTTTCTGACACATTTTAAAAGTGCGCCGCAAGTCGCATGCAATTTATTGTTATTGCGTTTCGTACTCGTTTTTCTTTTCTCATTTGCTATTTTTTCTTTATTCTCTCTCGTTTCCTTTTTTTTTTTTTGTATTTGCCGCAAATCCAAGGACATTTTGTTGTGCATTTGTGTTAACCTAATATGCTTGTAATTGCCAGCCAAAAACAAAAAAATATACAAAAATAAACCAAAAAAGAAATACATAGAACAATATTCGGTTTTTTTTTTTGTTGCTTTTACTGTTGCTGCTGCTGGTGTTTCTGGCGCACAGCTTGTTAGTGAAAGTTACGGAAACAAGCACTCGAACTAGCAACTCTATTGTCCATTCCATCGTCCGCCATTTTGTTTTATAAAAATAAAAGTGTTATACTATAGCAGAACGGGTAGTAGTAATTTTCTTGGCTTATTTGGCAATGAAGAAATTTGTAAAAAAAATTTTGTTTTGACATAAATTCTAAGTTGATATTTTATATATTTTTTGTGTGCCACAAATTACAAAAATATATAATTGAAATTTATAAAAATAATAAAGTTAAGGAATATCAAATTCCAAAAATACGGTTAAAGCTAAGTTTAAAAAATAATTTAAAATAAATAAAAGACTTGGCTAAAATTTCAATTGGCATAAAAACAATTAAACCAAAAATTGGTTAAGATCGGATTGATAATATATTATTTTAATATATTATATTTATTTTAATATATTATATATATTTAATATAATTTTATTTTTTATATATTTTAAAAATAAATTTATAATTAATAATTTATATTCCTTAAGCAAACAATTAAACCAAAAATTGGTTAAGATCGGATTGATAATATATTATTTTAATATATTATATTTATTTTAATATATTATATATATTTAATATAATTTTATTTTTTATATATTTTAAAAATATATTTATAATTAATAATTTATATTCCTTAAGCAAACTCAATAAAAATCCTTTAAAATAAATATAATTTTGTAGAGCATATGTTTGTCGTCCTTCAGCCAAGTAAAAAAGTTTATGCCATGTTTGTCTTGTTTTATTTTAGCCGCTTTTTCTCCATTTGGTCGCTTTAATTTGTTGGTCAGCTTACAAATTTTTATGGCGCATTTTAATTGACGCTGATTCTGCGCCAGAGTCCACATGGCACATGGCAGAGTTTCATTTTACGGAATATTTTTCTTAACCAAATTTATGGTCGACTTGTGTGTGTGTGTGAAATTAATTGGGTTAATAGTGCACGCGCTTGTGTTTCTTTGTTAAGCTAATGGCTATGGCATTTTAATCGCATTAAAGACGATTTACCACATATCACTTTAAAATATTGATAGCTAATAAGAGACATTCGTATCAATGCTGCCAATTTCGAAGACAGCAAGCAGATACAGTCAGCTTCTGTTTCAACCCTCGAGAAAACCTCGACACGTGTCAGTGTCGCTGTCAATAGATGTCAAGAGCATAGAAATGGAAATCCTAGTCCGTATATAAACTGCCTAGACAAGCCTACTTAACTACTCACTCAACAAGCGACACTCGATCCATGTTGCAACTGCGTCATATGCCATGGAAACCTCCCGCATTCCACCTCCTGCAGGGCTCTTTCTACCCACACATCGCATGTCAGTTGAAAATTAAACCTTTCACTCAACTCAAATTCAATTGTTGTTGGTTTTAGCCAGCGCGCGTCTTCGAAATCGAAATCTATAACGCACGAAATCAGAAACTGTCCGCCATAAACTGGGGTTGCTTCCATCCGACCTTCTCTCTGCGCTCGCTATGTGGTTTGAGATTTGGGCTAAACGCATTACACACGACGAGCGACAGCGAGACACGAGCTTGACGCTGGCGCACTTGAGGCAGACATTTTATTTGTAATATGACAGCACTTCATATCCTTTTTCAATGATATTAAGAGGCAGGCGAACAACAGGAAATTATGCACGTCAGACCTGTCTGCTTATGTGTAATACCCGTACCGAGTTTTCGAAGCAGTTCATTTTGCCCGCTGGCCCTTCGTCAGTTATTTGGTTAGCCCTTCCCCTAATTTTCCTCCCGCTCATGTCATGTCTGTCAGGTTTTGCTGGCTCTTTGCATACTTGATTGCATTTCCGTAAATGAATTGTTAGTCTTGATGATGGAACAGATGTGCGATAGATGCGCGATAACGATATTGTTTATATTGATTAGCGCAAAACTTTGACTAAGAGCAATCGTATATCGTATTTCATTTCGCATATTTTATTATATATTTATAATAATAAATAATATATATTAATATTTTTGTTTTTATATGTATTTATTATATTCTGAATTTAATTGATATTATTATATTTTTGAGATGTTTTTATTGTTTTTATTTATTATCTATTTTATTTTATTTTTATTATATTTCATATTCTATCTTAATAAATATTTTCTGAAAATGCCACATAGCCAAATTATTTATTATTATTATATTTTATTTAGAATTAATTTTATATTTATACTTTATTTTATATTTATATTTATTTATATTTTATTTAGAATTAATTTTATATTTATACTTTTATATAATTCTTCAGCAGATCATTTGTCGCATACTTTATAAATTCGTTTACTTCTTTGCCATTTATTCGCATACTGTAAAATAGTGCTCCCAAGGTATATGTCATCATTCGTAACCTCAGACTGTCGCCGTATTTACTTAACTCTGGCACACTCCGTTTTGCTCAATATCAAATGTTGATTGTGTTTACCATTTCATGGTTTCATTTACGGCACTTCCCCGATGCAGGCCAAAAAACCCCCAAGTAAAACCGAATGGACTTCCGCTCTTCTTCTTCGCTCCGCTTATATTGTCATTTTCAGTCATGCTTCAACATTTGTTGTTGATCCCCCTCTTCGGTTTTTGTTGTACCGCCCATCTCTCTGCTTCCTGTTTGCGTAGATGGGGTTGCGACTGAAACAATAATACAAAAATACAAAGCTTCCAACTTCTGCTGCTGCTGCTGCTGCTGCTGCTGCTGTTGCTCTCGCTGCCCTCAGGGCGCTTTACTGCTCGGCGGACTGACCACTTGCCAGCTTCCAAACGTAAAGTAAAATCTGTTTTGCACCGGCAAGGCCCTTAAGCAACAGAGAATAAAATCAACGAACAAAACTGAATCGCAGATACCCTTAAGAGCAGCCAACAACTGTTTAAGCGCTTTCATTGCAAGCGAATATAGAATAATTGCATTTTGGAATAATAATATTGAGAGTATATAGAAAGTATTCAAAAATTAATACTGGAAAATACAATTTTTATATATATTTATTTTTAAAGTATTTTTTCGCTTTAAAAATATATCTCAATTTATGATTAAATTGTTGCAAGCCTCTTGATCAAGTTGCAAATGCCTTCCTCAATCAAACAACAACAATAATAATCTACACACATGCAACCCCTTTTTAAGTGAAGCGCACAGCAGGCAATGGCCATGGCCATGGCGAAATGTCAGAGGTCGGGTGGGCGGGGTAGTTTGTTTGACAGCGACGCTCATTTGAAATGCATGCGACGACAGGACTGGGGAAATGGGCTCTTGCTCATGCCCATTCGCATTCGCATGGGCAAGACTGTGGGTCTGGTTGGCATGAAATTGTGGCAACGACGAAGCAATCAACTCGTGTCAGCAAGGAGCATATCCTGACTGACGCTGACGCTGACGCTGACTTTCGTTCGTCGTTCGGTTGCCTTTTTGGCCTGCGGAAGTGTTTGTTTATTTAATTTCTGGTATTTTTAATTGAATTTTCAATGCTGCCACAGTTTTCTCTCAACTTAATCTCTCACTCTACTCTATACATTTACAGAAGCTGCATCATTGGACCCGAGCTGAGTGTTAAGGTCTGTTCCATTGGCACTGTGATAAACCGTTCGGCCTATGCGTCGGACTATTGCCAGCTAGAAGGCACTACCGGCCGACAGACACAGCCAATGCCCATACGCTGGATGGCCTGGGAGAGTGTCCTGCTGGTATGTACAAAAAGCCAACTTATATCCCCCAACAAGTTTGCACCTGGTTCACAATATCCATTTCTTCTCTCCATTTTTTTTTTTTTTTGTTTGTGTTATTCTCATTTTTGCTTTGCTCATTTACTGCATGAATTGTGCGCCGAGGCACAAGTTTATAATTATAAATTAATGAACAGTGTTCGCTCTCTCTATCTCTCACTCTTTCTCTCATACTTGCTCATTGGTTAAGTCCAAGTGGAGTCAGAGTTAGGCGTGGGCGGCAGGGGTACTCGATCCTTCAAGCAGCTTGACAGCAAAATGAGTTGTAATTGTGTTAATTATTTTTAATTTGCTTTTTCTGCTGCCCCTTTAAGCAGGCGATTTATGTCAGTTACCTTTTCCGGTCTTCAAGTTCTCCGTGCCACATTATAATAAGCGTGAATAAGCAAGATTGCGCTTCTTTTTTTTTATTTTTGAAAATAATTTCTCATATTTTATCAACTCACAAATATAAACAGGTTAAGAAAATGAAGCCAACAGCTAAAGCTTTTCCTAGAGAGTTATAAATAAGTACTCAAAATTAAGGAAATTATTTTAATAATCCGCTTAGTTTGTGATTTTTTGAACAGACCTCGTCAAGGCAAGAAAATAAATACAATATATATTTTTTCCATTTATATATATTATTAAATAATAATTTTTCTTATTAAAATAAATTTAACTAAAGAGACTTAAGTGTTAGCATAAAATACCATAATTTAGGGTATTTTAATTATTTAAAATGTTCTAAATTATGGTATTTTATGCTAACACTTAAGTCTCTTTAGTTAAATTTATTTTAATAAGAAAAATTATTATTTAATAATAATTTAATGCCCAAATTTTTCTAATTAACCTTAATATTTATGAGTGCCTAAATAACGAATCTGACTACAAACAAATGAAGGCTTTCAATTACCTGACATGAGTAGTGCTTGGAGTGCAATAACCCCAACATTCATACATTCGTATCAAAGCTCCTATGCTCATCTGAAATACCAGCCGAGCACTTTAATTTGCGTGTAGAGTTCCGTTTTTATTACAGCGCAAACAAACGAAGCTAAAACAACAAGCAAAAATTAAAAGTAGAAAATATAAAAAAAAAAAAAAATATATATATATATATATATAAAATGCGAAAATAGAACCGAAACGTTGGAAAAATATTTTAGAAATCCCCTAGCGCAAAACCGCACTAAATAAATTAATTAACTACATGAAAAACGGCGCAGACAACGAAACGAAACAAAACAGCCGCACGGACAAAAGGACATGTATGAAGTTTTCGGCAAAGCCGGAGCGCTGAGAGGGGCAAAGGATACAAATAAAATTCATGGATAAGCTAACGCATATATATAGCACCAGATCTAAACTCCTGCTTGTTGTTGTTGTTGTTGTTGTGATGCCCAGTAAACCATCGAAATGGGTCGTCGAGGTATGTTAGTCGACAAATGAGAAAGGAGAAGTATTCGACTCCATAGAGTATATATTTACTTATACATTCCAGAGCAGAATGTTGATCTTTCTCAAATTTATCGATGGTTTAATACAGTCTATAGAAAATATTAGTAAACTAATCTGCTTCCAAAGTAAATAGTATAAACTCCACAAAATATAAATAATTTATATTTCAGGGTATCTTCTAGTCAAGCACTGCCGCCAAAAGCACTCTCTCTCTCTCTCTTACTTGTTATTATTGCATGCCTGTGTATTTGTATCTCTGCATCTGTGTATGTGTGTGTGTGTGTGTGTGTGTTTTAGACAACGTTGTACAAGCTGCTTTTAGAGTTGTGCCATTGCCTTTGGGGCAAATGAGCGGCAAACAGTGGCAACGAGCGAGGGAAGGGGTTCGAGTTGAGTTGCTCTTTGGTATTTATACATATGTTTATTAAAAAGCGCAAAAGTTGCCTTAAAGGATATCTGTGTGTGCGCATGAATGGCTTTTGTGCCGCCGTGCAAAAACAACAACAACAACAACAACAACAACAACAATAACCGCAAAATCCTTAAGCCAAAACAAAAATAAACGAGAAAGCCTTTCGGCCATATTCGACTATTCATATTAATAAGAAGCAACAAAAACGATTTAATTGCAGGCCAAATTCAGCACAAAGTCAGATGTTTGGTCCTTTGCCGTTGCCCTTTGGGAGATTTTGACATTCGCCAGAGAGCAGCCATATGAGCACATGACAGATGCGAGTGTTATTGAGAACATTGGACATATCTATCAGGACGATAAAATGCATGTAAGTAGCAAAGCGAAGGACTATATCCACATCTACTATACACACATATGCATTTGCAGGAACTGCTGCCAATGCCACTCAACTGTCCACGCGAAATTTACGATCTCATGTGCGAATGCTGGCAACGCAACGAATCAACTCGTCCCAATTTCCGGGAGATACATTTGTTTCTGCAGCGCAAGAATTTAGGTTTTAAGCCCAACACCCAAACGCTGATGTATTGAAATTGTAAAAAAAAAAAAACAAAAATAAATTTTTAAAATTAAAAAAAAAAACGAAAAAAAACCCACATACGATTTTAGCACATATTTGAAATACATATATATATATATATATATATATATATCGAATATTACATGGTAAACTTGAATTGAAAACAGTAAAACAAAAACAAAATGAAAATCTAAACACAATGCGAATTTCATGCATTTAAATGAAAAAAAAAAAAATGAATTTAAAAATAAACGAAATTCAGTTCTCCCCAATCAAAAGATTTTTCTACATAAAACAAAGCATGTCGGGACTGCTCAACGAGGAGGTACCCCGAAACTTTATACTTTATACATAAATATCATAAAATATAATTTTAAAGATTAAAGAAGGTAAACTGAAAATGGCTTAAAAGATTCCTTCTTTTGATTGGGGCACAATGCACTTAATACTAATATATATCTACATAGTCTATAAGGGATTTATTGGTCAAACACAGGAGATGCTTAGTATTAGGTTAGCTTTAAGTGCAAATTCAAGTCAATAGCTTAAGATTTTTGCGATTCGAAACCTAATTGAGTAAAAGAGTATTGTAAATAGATTTCAATAGAGACTACATATACACAATTCATTTTTGGCATATGATAGACATAAGTATTTGTAGTATTCTATGAAATAGAATCTAAAAAAAAGTAAACATTGACATATGTGTGTACCTATCGCTCCTCCACCTGAACGCTATCTATCTAATGATTTTTGCTTTAAATGTATATACCCAGGAATAAAAAAACAAACGGAACTATACTATATACATATATATATATATATATATATACATATATATTTATATAAATGTAGTTCTATGCAATCCCCCTCTCAATTCTAAAACACAACTCTATCAACTATAACTCAAAATTGAATTTTGACGGATACAAATAGAGAGAGAGAGAGAGAGAGAGAGAGATAGAGAGAGACGGGAGAAATCTATCTATATATCCAAGAACCTGCGTATAATTTCGACAATAACTGTTTCGAGCAACTGACAAATTAGAATTTCAATTTATGCAAAATGCTTCTAGAATTGCCTACTAGAGAAGTAAATAAATAAATAAGCGTAAATATATTCACACAATTAATTTTCAAGCCTTTGGCTCGAACTTCGAATCACGATGACTAAGTCAATTAGACGCATATCAAAATATTTCATTTATTCTGGCTTTAATACACGTACATACATTTAACTATCACCAATTGTTTTTGTTATTCTAATGTCAATAATGAACATTTTACTGTGCCTTTTCCTCGCGTTTCTTTCCTTTTCCAACACTTTTTATGTGGAAACTAAATTAATTGCTAATTTGAGTTCTATGTATAAGCTTTACAAAGGTTTCGCCGTAGCAACAAAAATGCTTTCAAAATATATATTCATTAACAAAAAATTAGTTCGAATTCGGCTAACCGAATCTCAAATGACTTTCCATCTGGATCAATAATAGCAAAATATTCAAATTGATTATTTGGAGAGCTGCATTTCAATAAAAAACATTTGTAATTGTGCAATTGATTTAATTATAAATCTTATGTCGTAGTCTATTCCAATCATAAATGCTGATTTTGCATTGTAGATTATTATTAATGCAATTAAAAACTATTATTAAATACAGTATATAGTATATATATATATTCAATAAAACAAATACACAATTATTTGCAAATGCTGTCGAAAAATGATTAAAGAGAAAAGTTTCAATTGCAACGAATCAAATTATGAAAAATTATATGAATTATTAATTAATTTCAAGGCATAATTAATATATATTTCAATTTAAAAAAGATGAAACTTAAGCATTCAGAAATTTGAAAAAACAAAGAAAAACGTTGAGCACAATCATGTTGAATAAAAGTTTAAAAATTTAAGTGGCTTGAAAATGGCAAACAAAAAAATTTAAAAAATAAGAATAGAAGAAAAAAAAACAATTACAAAAAATATAACAAAAATTAAATATTGAAGAAATTACGAATATATAGCTTAAGTAAAACTGCAGCTGAAGAAAAAAAAAAACAAAAACAAAAACAAACCCGTAATGACATACAAATCCTAAGTACACAAAATGCAAAACGTAAAATGAATTACAAATAAAAATTTCTTGAACGAACATCTCTTGCGCTCGACATTTTACTATGGGTAGACACCGAGTGGAGCAGGCGAAAGCAGAACTAAATGAGACTTTGAGCCGCTGCGTGCAAGCCACACAGCTGAGACTGCTCCGGGACGAGTCCTTGGGCCCTAAAAACAGACAGAAAACCACCACCTGGGTGGTAATGCGACACCCACTGGGCCCAGCACTGAGGGCAAATTAAATAACATAAAATACAAATCCGCTACAAATCCAAAAGCCAACTACAAAATAATAAACTTATTAATTCAAATGGCTGGCCCCGACGCAGCCAGCAGCGACCTGCAAAGGACTTGGCCTCTAGCTAACTGCCTGCCTGCCTGCCTGCCTGCCTGTCTGCTTGGCTGTTTCTCTGGCTCATCATTGTCGCATTGTTAGGGCCTGCAAACATCTGTGTCTTTTGGAGCTCAATTACACATAGATATTTTTGCGCCCTTAGTTCTCGGGTATTAGCTAGAGAGGAGCGTGTGAGCGACGTTAAATATGAACAAATTTTTAGTTATTTTTATTTTCAGATATTCTCAAGATTTTTAAAGTGTTTTTAATGGTTTTTATCTATTTATTTATATTACATATATTGTATATAATATTATATTTAAATTATATAATGTTAAATTATTTAAAATTATGTTAATTAATTAATTATGCTGTACCTAGTATTACATACTATTATTTTTATAATATTTTCATGTTTTTATCAAGTATTTATTTTATTTATATTAAAAAAAGTGTATATTTTATTTTTTTTTACTTGTGATACTTTGTCTACAACAAAATAGCATTTATTTTTTTCAAGCCTCTCGTAATAAGAGGAGGTAAATGCACTGATACAGACGCAGCCATCGCACATTAAAATTCTTGGAAATTTCGAGAAGAGCGCCCAGAAACAGCAAAAGAAACTCAAGATGCATGCGCACTGTAGTTAAAGGCAACAGCAGTCTCACACACATACTCCAGCGCACTCGCTCGCTCTCTCTCTCTAGCTAATACACACATACATAACGTTAATTTTTTGTCACTCAAATTCGTCAATTGCATGCGAGTGTTGGGAATTTAGCTGTTTTCCCGACAGCTCTAGCGTTTTGTGATATATGTAGTTAATCTGGCTTGCCGTTGCCCTGAAGAGTAGGCAACGCTGGTGCGAGCACTGTTATTGCTCTGTGCAGACTCTGTATGCATGCGAGTTGGCTTGCTAATTGTTAGAAAAAAAAATGGCGACAAAGTCCACAAGCTTGAATTTAAAGCAACATTTCCTATGCAATCGAAATCAATAAGTTATTATTTGAAGCTGGCCCTCGGGCTCGCAGCTCAGCTCACTTTTGCTGGCGTCTCACGGGGATGTGGCTGCGCTTATTTGAGTTGGTTTGCTTTGTAAGGCTTGCGAAAACAAAATCCCAGACGCAATCTTTGATTTTATTGTAAGCAAACGAAAAACAAAGCAAAGGAGAAAAAAAAGAACAAACAGCATGAATGCCATTGCCGGCAGCAAAACAAATGCGCTCTGAGATTTCCGTTAGGTTAGAAAAGCAAAAAAAAAAAAAAGAGAGAAAAAAAACCCAAAAACCTTAAGGCTAACGCACAAAAGGGGGCGAAAAGCAACAGAGCAATAGCAGTAACGGTTTCTGCTGGTGCTCCACATGCGTAAAGCATTTTAAACAAATTAAAAATTAATATATGCATTAGCTATAAATGTATGCAATTTTTCACTAATAAACACAACTTCACTTGAACAAAAAATTAAATAATAAACAGAAACCGTTCTGCTCTGAGGAAATTCGCGCACAGCAGTTCGGCCTCTGTTAACATTAGCAGTGCGATCCACACTTGGGCAAAAACTTAACGATCAATTGTATATCGATAGGCAGGCTAACATAGTAAAAGCAATTACCAATTAATAACTGTTATAAATCCAACGAGTGTTTCTTGCTTTTGGATTACATAAAATTCAAATTTAATATGTTTTAATATATATAAAGCTTGCATAGGCTACAGTGGAAGCCATAAAAATGCAGACGGTGTCAGTTGGGCAGCGTATACAGCCGTTGCACTGCACACCGTGGGGACATGAAGTCATCAGCAACAAACCACCCACACCCACACTCACAACCCCCCTCCCCCTGCCAACCGACAGCCAGTGTGACCCTGCTTGACTTCTTGTGGCTGCAGATCAGGCAAAAAGTAGCCCACTGCACCTTAAGGATTTGCTTTTTATGTTTATTATTTTCTTCACCCCGCCTGTGTGTGTGAGTGTGTGTGTGAGTGTGGTATTAGCCACGTGGCTGGCACCCTTCGCCAATTCGACGTGCTAGTTTTACACCCTTGTGTATGCCGGGACCCCGGCCATCCCAGCCGTAGGCAAAGCCGCAAACATGTTGCGTTTTTTATGTGGCCTAGCCTAGATCCAGGGGTTGAGCCGCGCTCCTGTCTTAGGTCATCAATAATGGCGCAAACATGCATTAAAGAAGCTTGCCTAACATTAAGACGAAGCGGCTTATTGAAATTGGTACACAACCTGAGCCCTTTTGGCTCCCTTTTTTTTGGGACTTGAGCTCCCATGGGACTCACTACTTTCAATAAAAATTTGTTTGTACATTGTGGACACTTTTTGCCTGCTGTTAACCTTTTTTTTCCTAATATAAATAGATGAGTTTAGGGGGTCACTCACTTAGTTAAATTCAAAAATGGCGCCACAGCGTACTCTGCAAGCGCCCTCTACCGGCTGGGAACGTGGACTTCACTCGGCTACTTGCAGGGCTGCCAACTTGTTCGCACCAATATCGCGTTGCCACCACAGCTAATCGCTTGAAATGTATTTAGTTATTTATCTACTAGGGCAACACTGACGCGTCGAGATCCATTGTGCATTTTTTCTAAATTAAAATGGCATATGCAAGCCCAAAAGTTATTAAATAAAGTGCAATACGGAATATTATAGTGCTGGCTGGTATGCTGAAAAATTTATGAATAAGAGAAATTGAGTTTTTTTAAGTTAAACATAGTAGCGTTTCTGCTTGAAAAACTATGCGCGTGTGCCCGTGTACGTGTGCCTGGTTTATACGTGTGTGTGTGTGAGTGAAATTCCAACAATGCGCAGGGAGCGAGCTGGCTGAAATTTCTTTATGCAAAGCGTACGCAACAAAAAGAAGCCACCGATAAAGCAGGGAAAAATTATCTGTGTACGTGTGTGTTTGTGTGCGTGTGTGTCGGCTGCTATAAAAAAGTGCGTATAATTAGCAAGTGCAATACATACATACATATATATATATGTATATAGATATATATATATATATATATATATATATATATATATATATATATTTTGAAGGCAGCCTACATCAAATCATTGAACTGTACAAACACGCCCATATTTAGTGTATGTGTGGAACGTGTGCGTGTGTGTGTGTGTGAGACAGTGTTTATTTATTACACTTTGATTTTGCAATAAGCTACTGCTCTTGTTGCTATAATAGTCGCTTATCCAGCGAACGGAAGTCGTCGCCTACAATTTTCGTGTTTTTATTTTATTATTTTACGCTCCCCCCACATACAGACACACGCGCACACACAAAACAATCAAGCTGGTCACACACACACACACACACACACACACACACACACATTTATATACCCACACGATTTAACAGCCTCTGTTGCTGTCAGCGTCGGCGTTAGCAGCGCAGACTCAATTGCATGAGAATTTTTTTTATATCTCTTGTGTTTTTGTTTTGTTGTCGTCGGCGCGCAGCGTTGACTTAATTTATTGGCAGCATTGTTGCTGTTGCGCCTGCTGAAAATGAAAGTGTGTTAGTATGTTTGTATGTATGCATGTACCGCAAATTGTGCGCCCAGTGAAACAAAAGCAACAAAAACAAACAAACAAAATTGACCAATAAAATCTCACAGCAAGTTTTTTTCCTCTTTTTTTTTACAAGAGATTAAAGAGATTTCATATTTTGCAGCTTAATTAGGTAAAGTTTGCTGTGACTCAAAATGTGAAAGAGCAAAGAAATAAAAAAAAAACAAATATAAATAAATATATTTATATATATGTATATATGTGTGTCCCGATTTGTATATAATACAAAACTGGCTTTGGCCTTTTCTCCTTAAATTATGTGAAATTCTGAGTCAAAAACATGGATTTATTTAATTCAATTAAAATTTTAAAAGCAATCAATATATTGTGTCATCATAATTATATTCATTAGCTAAAGTCTGGACACATTATAATACACTGTCCATAATATTGGCCAAATTCAATATTGTTATTAAAAATTAAATGATTGATTTTATTTTTATTTATATACAAAATATCAATTTTTATTTTTTTTTGTATACATTTTTTTTTTTACAATTTGAATATAATCTCAGATAAAATATTCCATCTAGAAGTGTTTTAAAACTTAAAAAATATCAGTTTTTATTTTTTTAATGTAATCTTTGGCAATATATTTCATATACTTTTCAATATTTTAATAAAAAAAAAAAAAAAAAATTATAATTTATTTAAAAAAATATATCTAAAACCTTTTTAAAAATATTACATTATTGAAAAAAAATTTAAATTCGAAAATCATTTTAAACTTATTACTTGGTTTCAAAAAATTTACATTAATAATTATTTTTAAATGTATATAAATAGTGTAATACCTTAATTTTTCATAATTCCATTTTAAATACTTTATAATAATAAAAAAAAATCCATTAAAATTGTGTCTGATATAATTCTTATCATTTAATTGCAAGCTATTAAAATATTATAAAATATTTTTTGTGATAACAGAAATTGAATAACAATTTTTTTGTTTTAAAACATTACAATTCTAAATATATATATTTATAAATAATTTAATTTTTGTTCTGATTAGATTTATTGATTGTATATATATATTATACGATAATTATATATACTTATATATATTGATTAGTTTTCCAATCATGTTCAGTTCCATGAAATGCTTATTTTAGTCAACTGCGCGCTCTTCAACCCTTAATATAAATTCTTATAAATATGTACTATTCTCATAATATGTATATATATGTTAAATATTTAAATGTAGTTAATTTGAATTTGTTTTGCTCGTTGCAGCTTAATCGCAAGGTCTAAAGTTCAGTACACACATATCATTCAACTGATTGGCATGCCGTAGCTGCAGTAGCCCAACCAGCAGCAGCAGCAGCAGCAGCATTAGCAGCCCCTTAATGGATCCATATCATCATATCAGACATCATGTGAGTGTCAACTTGAATCTTGAATATCTCATTGTATGCCCATTAAGAACTTCCTTTAACACTAAATTGCCCATTCTATTTCTGCCTCGCCCTCTGCTCTCTGTACAGTATCCACCCACTAGCACAGCCAGCTCAACGGTTGTTGGGAGCGGCACCGGCACCGGCTCAATCAATCGACCAGAATTGCATCAAAAATGCAATCGTGGCTCGCACTCGAGTGACACTAGTTCAGCGTACAGCGGCAGCGATACAATGGCCTCTGTCTATGGATCATCGCTGGAGGCCGAAGAGATTGATCTCTCCGGCCTCGTTGAGTCTGTGGTCGACTCCGATGAGGAAGATCTAGCCGAAAGCATGGATGTGAGTTGGTCATATCGAACAAAGAGAGAAAATTATAACTAGAAATTTTCGGGAAAGCTAGATATATCTAATTATTTCCTCCCTCTCTCTCTCTCTATCTCTATCTCTCGCGGCAGAGCCTTAATGTCCGAGACGCCGTACGTGACTGTTTAGAAAAGGATCCATCGGAACGCAGCGAAGATGATGTGGAAATACTGCTGGAGTTCACGCAGGGCCTCAAGGCATTCACAAACATAACGCTAGCGGTGCGACGTGCCCTCTGCTCGGTGATGGTCTTCGCCGTGGTGGACAAGGCCGGCACCGTGGTCATGTCGGACGGTGAGGAGCTCGACTCGTGGTCGGTGCTCATCAATGGTGCCGTCGAAATCGAGCATGCGAATGGCACACGCGAAGAGCTGCAAATGGGTGATTCGTTTGGCATTCTGCCCACCATGGATAAGTTGTATCATCGCGGCGTGATGCGCACCAAATGCGATGATTGTCAATTCGTGTGCATAACCCAGACCGACTACTATCGCATACAGCATCAGGGCGAGGAGAATACCCGTCGGCATGAGGATGAACAGGGACGCATTGTCATGGTGACCGAGCTGAGATCGATTGGAGGCAGTGGGGCCGAGAGCGCCACGACCACGGGCAGCGGTTCAGCAGCTACAGCAAATTTGAATACGAAACGTGGTCATGTGGTCATCAGAGGCACACCCGAGCGCCTGCTGCAGCAGCTAGTCGAGGAGAACTCGATGACGGATCCCACATATGTGGAGGATTTTCTGCTAACGCATCGCATATTCATACACAATCCACAGGAGGTGACCCGAAAGCTCTTGCATTGGTTCGATCTGGAGCAGTTGGACACGCACAAGACGCAAGAGCTGCGCGATCGTGTCACGCGTGTCGTGCTGCTGTGGGTGAATAATCATTTTACCGATTTTGAGGCTGACCACGAGATGATGGAGTTCCTGGAGATCTTTGAGGCTGGCCTGGAAAGTAAAAAGCTGCTCAGCCAGCTGCGCTTGCTGCACATCGCGTGCGCCGCCAAGGCACGCATGCGCAGTTGCATTTTGACGCGTTCCTCACGCGACGAGCCGCTAAATTTCCAAATTATCGGCGGCTATGAGCTGAGGGGTGTTGCCGCTGCCACGGGCAATGCCTCCGTTGGCATTTACATATCGCACGTGGAGGCAGGATCGAAGGCTCAGGATGTGGGCCTGAAGCGTGGCGATCAAATCCACGAGGTCAATGGCCAATCGCTGGATCATGTGACCAGCAAGCGTGCCTTGGAGCTGCTAACGGGCACCACACACCTGAGCATTCAGGTGAAAAGCAATTTGCTGGGCTTCAAGGAGATTATGCAAGCACTCGAGCATGGCAGCGGCAGCAATTCGGCGGGCGGTGGCAGCGGCGGCGGCATCAGCGGCAGCGCCAACGGCAGCTTCAAGAGCTTGCGCAGTCCGCGTCGCATTTGCGCTAATGATATTGCCAAACTGCATGGACGCAGCGACAGCACCACCGAAGAGCTAACGAATCGTGCCCATATGGTGCGATTGAGCTCTGTGGATATGCTGCTCGATCAGCCAGACTGTGCGCCGCCACAAACGCCGCCGGTGAGCGGAGGCGGCGGCGGCGGCGGCGGCGGCGGCAACATGGCTGCCAATTTCATGCAACAGCTGCTGCAGAGCGTCAACTCGAATTCGGCTAAGAAGTGCAGTGCAGAGGACGGTAAACCGGGTGGGTTTATGACGCTGGCGCCGAAGCGTCGCATCCAGAAAGCCTTGGCCAAAATGAATCTACTCAAGCAGCAGCAACAGCAGCCGCACGTGGGCAGCTTGAATGACAGCTCCGACACGCTGCTCAACGAGCCGCAATCGAAGGCGAAGCTATCGGCTGCCAGCTCGGGCAGCAGCAGCTGCAATTCCACAAACGGTGGCTGCAACGCCACCAATGCCGGGCGACTGTATCAGTCGCAATCGAATCCGGATCTCAGCAGTCTCAACTATGACAACAACATTGAGTCGTGCGCCACGCTCCAGGTGAACTATTTGCAGGCGCACATCCATCGTCCCTCCGCCGCCAGCACGCTGACGAGCAGCTCAATGCTGCCGCCCGACTATCCGGAGCATGTGCTCAAGGTCTACAAGTCGGATCAGACTTGCAAGTATGTGCTCATCTACAAGGAGACGACAGCCCATGAGGTGGTCATGTTGACGCTGCAAGAATTTGGCATCCACGATCCCAGCTCGAATTTCTCGCTGTGTGAGGTGAGCGTCGGTGAGGGCGGCATGGTGAAGCAGCGTCGTCTGCCCGACCAGCTGCAAAATCTGGCCGAGCGCATCAGCTTTGCGGCACGCTATTATCTCAAGCTAAACGACAGCACCGAGCCGCTGGTCCCGGACGAACTGGCCCTGGAGCTGGTGCGTGAATCCGGCGTATATTTCCTTCAGCTGAATGCCTACGAGCTGGCCATACAGCTAACGCTGCAGGACTTTGCGAACTTCCGCCAAATCGAGTCAACGGAATATATCGATGAGCTCTTCGAACTGCAATCGAAGTACGGCGTACCGATGCTCAGTAAATTCTCGGAGCTGGTGAACCGTGAAATGTTCTGGGTTGTGAGTGAAATATGCGCCGAGCACAATATCGTCCGGCGCATGAAGATCGTGAAGCAGTTCATCAAGATTGCGCGCCACTGCAAAGAGTGCCGCAATTTCAATTCCATGTTTGCCATCATATCGGGCCTGGGCCATGGCGCTGTGTCGCGCCTGCGTCTGACCTGGGAGAAGTTGCCCTCGAAATATCAGCGTCTGTTCAATGATCTACAGGATCTGATGGATCCGTCGCGCAACATGTCCAAATATCGACAGCTCGTATCGGCTGAGCTGCTCGCTCAGCATCCCATCATACCGTTCTATCCGATTGTGAAGAAGGATTTGACATTCATCCATCTGGGCAATGATACGCGGGTCGATGGCCTGATTAACTTTGAGAAGCTGCGCATGTTGTCCAAGGAGGTGCGTCTGCTGACCCACATGTGCAGCTCGCCGTACGATCTGCTGGCCATATTGGAGCTGAAGGGTCAGACGCCCTCGAATGCGCTCTTCTCGCTCAATCAGATGTCCGCCTCGCAGAGCAATGCCGCTGCCGGCACGGTGATCGCTGCCAATGCCGGTCAGGCGACGATCAAGCGACGCAAGAAGTCAACCGCCGCGCCGAATCCGAAGAAAATGTTCGAAGAGGCACAAATGGTGCGGCGAGTCAAGGCCTATTTGAATAGTCTCAAAATACTGAGCGACGAGGATTTGCTGCACAAACTGTCGCTGGAGTGTGAGCCGCCGCACGGCTCCACCTACTCGGGCAGCATATCACATGGCAATAGCTCGCATCGCAGCGCGGGCAGCGGCAGCATCAATGCGGGCAACACTGGCACCGGCAGCATCAATGCTGGTGGAGATCAGCTGAGCATCTACTCGCACACCAGCTCCAGTTCGGCGCCCAACTCATCGCTGTCGCTGCGCAAGCGACATCCCAGCTCACCGACGCTCTCGACGACCAGCTCGACGAGCTCCACCAGCGATCATCAGCGTCGCCAGCAGCTGCACAACAATGGACCCAAATTTGGCACCGCCTCACCGCAGGCCGTCAAGAAAATGCTTTCGCTATCGGAGTCCTCCAAAATACGACCTCATCAGCCGTTCGTGCCGCGGCATAACTCAGCGTTGCCCGGGGTCATCCCACCGCTGCATCATCTACATGCCGCACATGGCTTTAGCACGCCGGCCGGCACTGGAGGCGCAGTTGCGGCACCTGCTGCTGTGCCAGCGGGCGTGGCCAATGCACAGTGTACGCCCAGTCCCAGTCCGTGTGCTCATCGACGTCTGGCATCTGGAGGTAAGCATCGGCATGCATATCAATTAGATCTCTAGATTCTGCCAGACTTACGAATTCTGAGTATGTTCTGATTTGGCTTATGGGCGGATTATAAAGTGGATTGTCCGAAACTGTTGATAGAGTTGTCAGCTTGTCTGTTGATTTGGTATTTGAAGTAAACCTTAGTGAGAAAATAAGATTTGAATAGCAAAATATTATTTATATTTAACAAAAATAGAAATAATATTTTTATATGCAAAAAATAATTCAATTAGAAAAATTTTAATTTATATTTAAACAGCACAGCAAATTTAAAATTAAATTTTAATTTATTTAAATAAAAAAAAACTTTAAATAAATTTTAATTAAAAAATAAATATATTTATTTAAATAAATAAAATAAAATAATAAATAAAATAAAATAAAATAATGAATAAATGTTGTAAAGTGTAAAGAAATCAATTGAATTAAAGCAAAAATTAGTTAGCTTCCCAATCAATTAAATTTAAAAATATTTAAATAAATTAAATCTTAAAAAAAAAATTATTTAAAAAATTATTCCAATTTCATTTTAAAATTGTTTCAATTTGATTTTTAAATTATTTCAATTTAATTTAGTTTTTTCATTCACAACTTTATAATAAGAACAGAGCATACTTTATAGAAATAGAAGTAGAGAAATAATAATTCTATATACTTATTGAACAATAATTTATTGAGCAATTTTACAATATTTCCTTTCGAATTGAAAATAAATATTTAAATATTTATTTGGATTTTAATGAATTCTGTTTCTCCTCCAGGCAATATAATGCCCACACGTGCGATACACGAGCGTTCCCATTCGGATACGCCCGCCCCACCGCCGCCGTTGCCTTCCGTCGATCTATCGCTGGAGAGCAGCAGTGTGACAACATTTCGTGATTTACCGCTGCGCAAATCCGTGACTTCCGGTAAGTGAAACGGCCAGAAAGCGAATCAAAACTTTCGCCGACTGCGTCATGAAACTAAACGCTTAGACACTGCCTACTAAAAACTAAGAGTTCCATTTTAGTATATAGCTAAAAAAAAATAATGCATAGTTGTAGCTTAAATATAGTTGGCCTTTAGATAATATCTAAAGTTAGTTGTGCTTTAGTATATATGTATCCCCCCGCTCCTCGCTTGCCTTTGGCTGTTATATACATACATATGGTGGTTGGTTATCGCTGCTTTGGCATTTGGTTGTTGGTCTCTTACACTGCTTTATATATATATATATATATATACACACACACATACATACATACATACACAACACGCACACACACTCACACTTGTGTGTTGTGTGACACACTTTACGCTACTTTTACTCTACTTTCATTGTCACAAACAAACACCCAACAGGTTCAGTATCGTCGTGCGACAGCGGGCATGGCTCCTATGCCCAACAGCAGCAACAGCAGCAGCAGCAGCAGCCGCACCATCAACAACACCACTTGACATACCAACAGCAACACAATGAACCATCGCCGCCTGTTTATACGGCTGCCGATTGCCGCCTGTTGCAGCAAATTTCGAACAATGCCGTCACACGGAATTTGAATAGTCCCTGTCAGAGCACGAGCACACCACCTAGCACACCCACACCACCACCACAAACACTACAGCAACAACAACTGCAACCACCAACAGCATCCATACAGCCACCACAGCTTCCTGCACCGCCAGCGCCCTATATACATATGCGCAGCCACCAGCAACTGCAGCAAATCCAACAGCAATTGGCCATGCCACCACCACCACCGCCGGTCTACACCAGCAGCCTGTACAATCATCATCATAGCAATGCGCCTAGCAGACACTTGAATCACATGCATGGTAAGTCGAGTTGCAACTGAGCACAGCCTGTGGAAACCAAACCGTAACCAAACCGACCATATGCAGCGCAACAGCAAAAGGGGAGCAGAGGGAATTTTGTGTAGGCAGAGTGCTTAGTTTAGGTATATCTATGTAAAAGTTAGAGCAGAGCATAGACTGAAAATCATGCCATGCATTTAAGCTTTAAGTTTTAGATGAAACTGTACAGAATTCAGAGTTTAAAATATTAAAGTTAACAGCGAGCAAATAACATTATTTTAATCGTATGTTAGCTGTTATGTTAAATGGCTGTTAAGACAGAACACATACATAACTAGTTAAGTTTTTTTTTTTTTTGTATTTTGTAATACATTTATAAAAAAAATTTTAAAACCAAATATTTAAAAAAAAAAGTTAAAATTTAAAAAAATGCGCGTTAAAAAAATAACATGCAAAAAAATTAATAATAAAAATATTTTAAATGCAATAATATTGTTTTAAAATAAATATAAAAAAAAAAAAATAAATAGTATTTTAAATAATATATAATAATTTCAAATATAATTTATTATACATTTTTAATCAATCGATTAATTAACTATATATTTTATTATTTATTATATTAAACAAAATTAATAATATATTCTACAGCTTAATATATATTTTTAATATTTCAATCGATTAATTCATTTCTTCTTCTGCAGGTGGACCGCCAAATTTTATGGATAGCACCAAGTGTACCATATGTCCCATGCCACCAATGAATCAATAAATCAAACTGTGCTGTTTTAACTACTAAATGTTAATTTAATTAGTTGTGAGTACAAATAATAATTTAAAAAAAAAAAAATGTCAACTAATAAAAACTTTCCCTTATCGCTTTCAGCATATATATATGCCAAAATTTGTTAAATGGTTGTGGTTTCCATGTCACCAGCAACAAAACACATACATACATCATATGCACATACACATATACAACTGTGGCACAACCACGGAAGAGCTGTTGCCTCAAAAAAAAAAAAAGACGCGCACAGACACGTTTACATGTGCGTAACCCCATCATATACCCCCTTTTTTGCTACCCCGTTAATGTTCGATATCCCATTGTCACGTATTCTTAGATTAAGCGCCTAAAGTTTAGTTTATGCTCTGTATGTTTTAAGTGGCTTACGATTAATTTTAATTTAGCACAATTCTTTGTAAACATTTTTCTCAAAAAAAAAAAAAAAAAACAAATGAAAATTACTCAAAAAAAAAAAAAAGAATTCGAATAGGAATCATCCACAAAGTTATTGCCTTCTCGCATGCATCAAAAGAAAACGTCTGCAGGCAGACCAATCCAGCAGACCAAATCAAAATACAAAAAACATTTGCAATCAAAACTCTTTCGAAGACTTTCAGTCGGCATTTAAAAAATAATAAAAAAAAATACACAATTTTTTGCCCAGCACAACAATAATTATAATAATAAAAGGGACGAGGCCGACTCAATCTATTGTATTCCATTTATGTATACCTTAGCTCATACATATACATATACATATATATACATACACGTTAGTTTTATCTATACATACACATACGTATTCATATACAAAATAATCATAAACTGCAAAAGAAAAATGAAAAGAACCTTCGCTCCGATTCCAAATATTTAGTTTGTAAGCCGATAGATTTTTTCGAATATTTTTCAACCGTGGTATTTACTATAATTTAAATGTAAAAAAAAAAAAAAACTAAACTAAAAATCCCAAGAACAAGAAAAGACAAACACAAAAAGACAAGATAAATGAAAGTACAAGCAAATCGAAACCAACCAGAAACAAGAACAAGAAAACTACAACCTGAGACTTGAGAAATCAACAAATATAATAATAATAATAATAATGATAATGATAATGATAATATTAATAATTTTTTGTAAACATATTTCTCTCACACGTTAGGGACTCCCAATATTTTTCCGTGTGTATGTATATATATATGCGATTGTCTGTTATATACATAGATATACATTATATAAATATATATATACATACACGACTCTATATACAAGAAATCTCCATATATATTTATATATATATACATTGCCTATATACAAACCTGAACAAAGTCTAGCCCAACAATTTATGTTTCGCCTAAACGAAAAAAAAAAGAAAAACAAAAAGAAATTAAAAAAAACTTGCTAAATGTTTAATGTATAATTGTGCTCTTTTTATGTTTAAGTTAAGATAATGAAAATTCATGCTTTATATGGCTAACACGTAAATTGAATGTCAAAATGAAACAAAACATTTTTGTGCTTTTTCGCTCGAATTCAATTTTTAATTAAAGTAACAAAATCTCAACAAATGGTCAAAAGCGTTTTGAAATAGAATTTGTATTGTATTTTCTTTCTTCTAAAGTTGGATAGAAATATTTAGGATTTTAGTTGGAGAATTATAAAATATTTAATTAGTATAAATTTTATGAAGTTAAAAAATTTCTGTTAAAAATTTTTTTGCAAATTATTTTATACAAATTTCACTTGCCTTTAATGCTTTTGCTTAAAAATTACACTTGAATTTAATTAATTTCATATAAATTTTGCCTTTACAAATGTCTTTATATATATTTTTTTTTTTTATACTTTAAATGGTATACAATTCTTGCCTTTACAAATTGCATTATATATTTTTATACAAATTTTCATTCAACCTTATCCAACTTTAGAAAGAGAAAAATAAAAAAAAAATTCCCCAAAACTAAATATGTATATTTGCGCAAAGAAGAAAACTTAAATGTTAATATTAACTCTGCTTGGCCGTTAAATAAAAATATTTACAAAATCATTTTAATTAAATACTTTATGTAATTGATTTAAGCTTCAATATGCATGTGCATTATATATATATATTTCAGATATATATAATGCATATATATATTGCTAATTGGAAAAATACAAAATACAAAATACATACAGTATTTCAAAAATTAAACTCTAAAACTCTACTCTTCTCTTCTCTATATATATATATGGTCTACATTCAGTGAAACAAAATGCAGAATATTTTAATTGAAAATGTATAATTTTTTATTGCTTTGCGTTGCGTAATGCATATCAATTGGTTTATTAAAAAATGTGTATAAATAATTTGGCTTTAAACCTAAGCACTATGATTAACACAAAATTCGTTTTGTATTGGGTGGAGCGCTTAAATCTTGTTGCTAACAAATTCTTCAACTCTTAAATATACAAAATTTCGGATCACAAATCATATAGACAAAATGATCGTATACGATGGTGGTGGTGGTGTGGGTGGTATATAGCTGCCCCAAATTGGAAGAACAGTCGTATGGTACTTAGGATTACTTGATGAAGTATGTGTGAAACCAAGTCTTTGTGGTTACCAAAAAAGTTGTTCGTTTTCTTTTTTTCTTGCTTTCGCTCGTTATCCGTAGGTTAAAAAGGCTTAAATATGAAATACTATTTAGAGCTGTAGTGAGCCCAGTGTTGGGAATTAGTTTCCGTTTTGCTGCCATTCAAATTAGTCGCGTGCGCTTCAGATAGGTGATGAGCAGATTATAGATGAACTTATACTGCGCCAGCGATGGTATAATGCTGTCTCGCTGATGCCGCAGCTGGCCGATGACGCGCGGTATATCCAAGTCCTACAAAATGCCACACATAAATTAGTATATATTATAGATTTTCTAGCCAAATCGCCCACCTCATTGTGATCCAGTGTGTAGAGGAGTAGATCAGCTGTTAGTGTCACGCCCGAACGTCCGCCGCCCTCTAGACAGTGTATGAGCACGGGTGGATTTGTGTTATGTCCCGGTGGCACCTCGTCCGTCGATGCCAACCTAACCGAATTGAGCTCCTCGAGAAAGTCTAGGAAATGATTGACATCACGCGGACAATTCTGTTCGGCCCAATCGGCGTATTTCAGATGCCACACCGAACGAGTGCGACGCGACGGTACATGATGCAAACGCAGTTTGCTGGTGGTGCAACGGTCTGTAGTATGTGAGAATTCCTTATAAACCTGGAACTGCAAATATATATATGTATATATATATATATAGATATGAATATATGTTTGACTATATTATATGATATGGGGCTAGTTACATGTCCAAACTCCATATACTGTTGACTGCTGAGCGGTATATAGCTCATATCTTCCGTTAGCTGCACCACCAGATAAACGTCCGCCTCCCACACGCATTGCCAGAAGATACGCATCGTTTGCGACTCCTGGGGTGATTGGGCGACGATATAGAAACGCTGCTTAGTGCCAACGGTGGCCTATCCATAGAGAGATACAATTAGTTAAGGATGGAGATTGAGATTGTAAGCAAGACCAACCGATATATATGAGGCATTCACATAGCCATGGCGATTATCCATCGAAGATGTTAGACGCACGCGATTATCATCGTAAGGCAGAAAGTTGGGATCATGATTCTTCAGTTCGTTCTCTTCGAGCAAGGCGCAATCGTATTGCGCATGCTCGCGTCTCTTCGGTATGCGTTCGAACTCCATAAAGAGCTGCGAGTCCTGCAGTTTATCATTTAATATCTGGCACTGGGGAAGGAGAGGATAAAGGTTAGTATATATATATATATCCATATAACTAAATCCTTTCCATGCTCACCAATTTATCCTTTGAATACTGCCCCGATATGGGCTGAGGCTTGCTAACGCCTGTCGACCAACGATGCGGATTGAGATTGAGATCGTCCTGGGCTAATTTCATTTTCGTGGCCAACTTCGCTTGCTGCGCTGCCGAGCTGCTGGCCTTCTCCCGACCCAACGTCGCGGACTTTTGTTTGTCGGGCGTTTTACTGCGCGACAGAATGTTCCAGCGACGACGACGCTTCACATCTTTGCTGGCCGACGACGAGCCCGTGGTGTCCAGCGTCGAGTTGAACATGGATGAGGTGGACGCTGAGGTGTTGGCAGACAGATTCATGGCACTAAATTGCTGTTGGAGCAGCGAGTCGCCCGCCGGCGAAATCACATCCACCGTCGACTTGTTCAGGCTGGCCGTCGAGCGATGTTGACGCGGCGGCGCTGTCGCTCCAATTGCGGGCGCTGCGCTGGCCGCCCGTGCCGCACGCTGCGGCGGCTGCGGCTCCATGAACTGCAGCTCCGTGCTGGCCGCACGATCAGCGCCCGCATATTTCTTAATATTTCTGGTAATCTCATCGTCCGGCTGGGCATTCACCGTGACCGTAACCACATTATTGGTGCTGGACTTTGTGTTGGTATGGCGAGCAGCCGGCACGGGCGCCACACCCGCCGGCGCTGACTGTATGGAGGAGGCGCGTTGACGCATGGCATCCGCACTGGCACTGGCACTGGCGCCGTTGCCGCTGCCGCTGCCACCGCTGGCACGCTGCGGCAGTGGCACATTCTCATAGATGGGTTCAATCGAGCCGTTCATCGCGCTGCGCTGCAAAGGCGTCGGTGTCGTGGCCACAGGCTGTGGACTACTAGCCGGTGGCGGTGCCGAGCTACGATAGCCACTAGGCGGCAAAGTGGGCGAGCTGCAAGCCGGAACACAAAGACAACTGTTAATTAAATTTTATGGCTTTGGCTAATTGACAATTGGTTTACCTCTGGACAGCTGCTGCGGCGACGGCGGCGGCTTGACTCATTGCCGACTGACGCAGTTGGGACATTATGGACGGCTGCTCCTCGATCATGTTGAGGTTCTCGAAGGTGCCGTGCGGCGGCAGATACGGCTGCGAGTGGCCCATGTGCCCAATGTACGGATACTGATGCAGCATTGTCGCACCCGACGACGTGGGCACATTGCCGTGCACCCCGCCAGCGGCCGTTAGAGCCACAAATTGTCCGCCATTGAGCAGCGTGCGATTTGACACGAGATCCGGCGATGAGCCTGAGACATAGTTGCGATAGCCCTGCAGTGGACGTGGCGTAGCCACGGCCAAGTCCGGCGTGGACGAGGAGCTCAAGCGATTGACTGGATACGGCGGCGGCGCCTTGTGACGCATCATATGCATGCGTTGGGATAGCTCCAGGTAGGTGGCAGGCTGCTGCTGCTGCTGCTGCTGTTGTTGTTGTTGTTGTTGCTGCTGCTGCTGCGTCTGGTAGAAGTTCAGATGATGGTGATGCGCATGCAAGGCCGCCGCTGGCTGTGCCACATCCGGATAACGATGCGCCGCCGTCAAATGGTGCCCGAACAGCAGATTCTCGCCGTAAACTGCCGGATTGTGCACGTCCGGCTGCGAGCCGGCATAATAAGCAGCCGCATTGCCCGGCGTAGCCAGCGCCAGCGCCACATTGTGCAGATCGGCGGAGGGCGTACGATATTTCAGCTGTACGGCCGTCTCGTAGTCCGGCGCTGGACGATACGTGGGCAGCATGGCCTTCAGGCGTTCACGCTCGTGCATATCCGCCGTATTGCTGCCGCCACCAATGTTGTTGTTGTTGTTGTTGTGGTGCAACATGCCGTTGCTGCTGTGCAAATTGTTGTTGCTCAGATCCAAGCAGCTGCTGCTCTGCCCCAGCAACTGACTGTGACTGGCGGCGAGCGAAATGTTGGATGAGAGCAGCTGCTGTTGCAGTTGTTGTTGTTGTTGTTGTTGTTGCTGCTGCTGCAACTGTTGCTGCTGCTGCTGTTGTTGCTGCTGCTGTTGCTGTTGTTGCTGCTGCTGCTGCTGTTCGGCTGCCGCCACGTAATCATACTCCACATAGCCCATGCTATCCCCACCCAAGGTATTCCCATTATTGCTCTCCATATCGGCACTGCCCAGGCTGGACGGCGTATCCGTATCGATATACCGCTTGAAGAACTTGTGCTGCATGATGCACAGCTTCCAGAAATAGCGTGCAATATCCGCCTCGCTGAAGATGAAGCTGCCCACAATGCTGCCATCGCCGTCCAGCTTATTCTGCTCGATCTTGATCGTGCGCTTGTCAATGGTCACCGTATGGAACTCCTTCCATGGGAAATACTGTCTGCCATTGTCCGCATTGACGACCATGCCATTGATGGCCAGCCCCAGCAACAGATCATTGCCGAGGGTATCCTTGGCAGCGAAACGCTCTTCGCCGTAGCCATCCAGCTGCTGGCAGCACTGTATATACATCTCCTCGGCCTGGCTCTGATTGAGATGGGCAATGCCCGCATGCTGTTGCAACACCTCCATGATCAGGCCCTCCAGCATGCTGTCGTCGTTGGCCAATCCCTGCATATTGCGCGGCAGGACGAGCGACTTCTTCAAATACTCCTTCGACTGCTTGTCGCTCTGATAGCTATCGTATTCGCCCTGGCGACAGTAGAGGGCCAACAGTATTGCCGTTCGTATATCGCACGCAATGCGTCCCTCGTAGATGTCGCTCTTCAGCTGTAGAAAGTAATAGAAACGCGTCGCCTCATCGTTCAGATGCCGCACGCCGGTCGTCACATAGTGACGCACGCGCAGATACATCTTGTTGTCGGCGGCATATTTGACCAGCTGGCGGCTGAGCGAACGCTCCAGATCGAGCCATTTGTATTCATCCTCCTTGTCCTTGACCAAGTAGCGCAGCCCGAAGAATTCCGGCTGCTGTATGTAGAGGCGCTGGCAGACATTATCCAAACACTCCTGTCCATTGCTCTCCGAGCTGATGGTGCAGTCGACGGTGCTGGAGTCATCTGTAGAAGAGATAAATATATATATAGTATTGCTGTCTGTTAGTCAATAGTGGTTAAAAACGTGCGAAGATAAAACTCAAACCCAACAACAGCAGCAACAACAACAACAACAACGCCTAGCAACACAGCACGCGCAAATATGCTAATGTACACACAGATATTTTTGTTGTCTAATCGTTTTTTTTTTTTCTTCTTTTTGATTGCCTTCTGCGCTTTATTGAGCCACAAAAGCACAGTCAACGGAAATCGCTGGGCTATTGCTTGCTGCTCTGTTAATTAACAGCGATCGGTTATTACAAGCGCAATGACAGTGGATTAAAAGATTTCTAATATTATTTTATATATAATTATTTGATTTATTAGGTTTCAAATCAAAATAATTAAAATTTTCATTTTCTCTATAATTTTCTTACATTGCTTTAATTAATTAATTAATTAATGCATTTAATTGTTTAATTTTTGTTGCTCATTATTTATAATAATTGTTAATCGACTTTTAAGTCTGAAAAATTGCTATTTTATTGTAAACGAATTTTTTTTTACAGAATTTTAAATACTGAAAACTAGTTTTATGCATTTTTAATATTATAACTTTAAATATTCCCAACAATTTATTTATCAACTATCATTTTGGCAACATCTGTTAAGACTTGACAACTTGAAAGCTAAAGCTTAAATTTAACGAAACATCAATTTTACTGCTGATTAACATTTTCTAAACATTAATTTGAATTTATTAAAAAAAAGAAAATATGTACTTTTATTTTAATTATTTTTATATTTCTATTTTAGTTACTTTACTTCTACCTGCCTCACTTTGCAGCCAATGTCATTTTATCATAAGCTATGCTAGCTGTCAACTGTTAACAGATGGCGCCTGTTAACACTGCTTAACAGTGGCGCAACAAGTTAAATATGAGAAATGAGAGAAAAATGCTGTTTTTGTTGTTGCTGTTATGTTTTTGGCAAAAAGCAAATTCCGAAACGAAAACGGGTCGCAACGAAAGCCGTAAACGTTCGCTGCGATAAAGGCATGGTTTATCTGCTTGTTGTTGCTGGCCTTATAAAAATAACAAACAATTATATGTTTCCAATTAAAAACGCGCAAATGAGTAAATAAATCAACAAGTGTAAAACTTGGCGGCAGCTGCGTATCTAGTTGCCGTTGTTGTTGTTGTTGCTAATGTTATTGTTGTTGTTGTTGCTGCTGGCGACTCATAGACTCGTGCAATTGAAAACGAACACTTGTGTTATTGATAGTCTTCTTCTTTCGATTGCTGTTATTGTTGCTGTTAAGCTGATACGCCCCCATAGACGCACATACAGACAATCAGACCATCAGACACACACACACACACACACACACACGCTCACTCACCTAGCAAATGATGCACATTTATAACAAATAGATTTTTAGACGTCACATTATATTGTCGACATTTTTTAAAGAATTTCAGTGGCATTTCCGTGCCGTTATGTATGAAACTAAGACACGCTGCTGCTGCGGCTGTTGCTGTTGGCTTTGACTACACTCTTGTTGTTGTTGTTGTTGGCCAGCAGGTACCAACGACATTTGCATGTAAATTACACAATTGGCTTTGGGTTTTTATATATTTTCAAGCTGTTTGCGTTACAGCTTATAAGGCACTTTGAATCGAACACAGTTGTGTTTACACGTTAAGCATTACAATTTTATAATTAAAGCTTATTTAAAGTCGTTGCGAAAAAATAAATAAAAGCGTTAACAGAAAAACTAAAACGAAAGAGTAGTTTGGTCGTGGTATCGAATAAGACGAATGAGTACAGTGGACGGCCGTTAGAGATGTGCAATGTTGCCGATAACACACGCTAACAGTAAGGTGTTAAGCTAGTCTGCTTATTGTCTATGCAAAGTGTAAACAAAAATATCAAACGCAATGCCGTTTATTGTGGTCTCGTTATTAATGTATTTAAAAATTTATTTTATAATGCAAGCTGAAATTAAATAGTAAATTTAATAATTTACTTTGTAAATTTTTAAATAAATCTTAACTTCAAAGCATAAGAATCAACATTTTACCCACTCCCTTGCGATCTGAATTATCAGCTGAGCAGAGGAAGTTTCGTTAAGTGTACTCACTGACCGATAGTTAAGCGATGAATGCTAGCAGCACCACATGAGTAACAATAACAACAGTATCGCTTTGTTAAAGCTGCCGATCGGACGTGGTTTTACTTTGCGTCAATAATTACAGCGAATTAAGCGCAAACTATTTATCAATTACATACACGGCAATCAGTTTAATTTTAACCGTACACCGACACGGGCGTGCTTTACGCGCAACAAAAACTCTTTACACAGTAATTAGCCTAATACGCATACATATATAGATTTGACATACATACATACATGTGTATGTATAGGTGCGCCTTGCCGTTTTTGCTGTTGTTGTTGCCGCTGTTGCAGTCGTCGTCGTCGTCGACGTCGCTGTCGTCGTCCCCGTCGTCGTGGCTTCCACTTTAACTAAATAAAACAAATTAAGCGCTCGCACAACGTCAACGCTAAACGTGTACAACAGAGAAAAAAAGAGGAAAATCGAAATCAAAAAGGAGACGCCAATAACAGAAAATCGCACAAGGCGCATGCACAAACGTCTGAAACGGGGGGCAACAGACTCAAATTTATTATTTACAACGCATTCAGTGTAAGTTCTACGCATTTAAGATACATACAAATATGAAATATCTTGAGCCGATTGCTCGTTTCGTTTCGTTTCGTTTTGTTTGCGGCATTTGATGGTCAAGGTTACAGCAACAACAAGAGATCAATATACATATACACTCACGCCCTCATACATATAATGTACACGTGTGCGTACGCGACTTGTGTGTGTGCACACTGGCCTACGTGTGTGCGAGCGAGACAAGCGAATATTACTGTCGTAGTATAAAGTTCATTACCTGTTGCTGTTGCTCCTATTTCTTCGTTAAGTGTGTCTGTGTGTGAGTGATTTTCTTTTTTTTTTTTTCGTTATCTACCAAACAGGTTGCATGTTCGTTAAATTTTGAAGTAACATAATATTAGGCCATCTCGCTTGCACTCTCACTGCTTTCGCTTGAAGCGCTGCTGAAGCACGCCGCATCAGCAATTTAATTCAATAAATAATTCTCTTTAGTTAATTCATTTCGAAATATCTGTTAGGGCGCGCCTGCAAATTTAGCTAAATTAACCTATTTTCTTTCAAAATCTGATGTAATCTTTCCGTTGCTCGATTGTCTCAACAAAATTTTGTTTCGCACAGCTGTTTTTGACTTTATTATCAGTTTTTCTACAGCTGACTTTCGATATCGAAGTAACAGTTGATTTGTTTGAATTAGTGTAGTGGTAAATGAGATTGGTGAAGTGTATTAATTTCAAAATATTAATATTAATATTGAAAATTTATTAAAAAAAATTGCGTTTGAAAAAATAAGTAATTTTCCACATGTCGTAAAGAAGTTTCCATGTACATATATTAAACATTTTCTTTCTAGCTTGAATGTATTTCATTATAATATATAAATTATTTTTTTTTTATATTTTAAAATTATTGATAAAATTTAACTTGTAATTTAATTTTTTTTAAATAAAAAATAATTATAGTGTTTAAAAATTTTAGAAATATTTCCAAAAAATATTATTTGCTTTGAAAATTTAAAAAATAAATAATATAAATTAAAATAGAAAAAGAATATATATAAATAAAAAAAATTTAATAAAACAATTACAACGCTTACAAATTTTTCTTAAAAAAAAACTCAGCCACATGTTATTACTTAACCTAACCTAACAAAAATTAAGTTATTACACATATAAAAATTAATTAAGGGTGAGCTTTCACTTTTTTGGACTATCTTGATATTTTAGCTTATAGATGTATATAAATCTTTGTTCCAGTTTACATAATGATATTATATAATATTAAAAAAGTAACTCATTATAGACTACAATGTTTCGTTTAAGTCTCAGTTTTATTTTAAATTAAATATTCACAATTTTTTTTTGACGTGTAAAGTTATCTTTGCATATCAATGCTTAAATTTTGAAAATAACAAAAAAAAAAAAAAAACAAAAAAATTATGTATATGTGTGCGAACTTTAACATTGAAACAAGCGATTGGGTTTATTGTTGTGGCGAGGTTGCCTCAAGTCTTTGCTCTCCTCAATCTATTGCTCTACACACAAAGCCACTCACAGGCACACAGACACTTGAGTTGGCCCCGTTGTGTTAGACAAACAGTTTTAAAATGGCAACAATAACTTGCAGCGATAAGAGAACGTACACAATATTTCTGCTCATTCATGCTTAGTTTTCTGTTTAATGAACTCACTAAGCAGGCACCTATCAAAATCTTTCGCTTTGACTCATAGAGCTGCCCCAACGTGTTCCTAAGGCGGCACTACACTTATTATTACCTACTCAACAATCGCATGCAAAATATATTTTTGTTTTTCTAACACGATTATATATACAGGTATATGGATTTTTTTTTAAACTGAAGCTAAGATCTTTATCTTAACTGCGCTAGGCATGAGTCGGCCAGGCGTTAATTAGTATAACAGGAAAAACTTGTCAAATAAGTAACGAAAATTAGAAACATATTTTTAAATTATAAATTTAAATTTTAGTGTCGCCAAAATTGGTATACTCGACGCTATATGTAAGTATAAGCTATAAATTAAGAGAAATAATTAAAAATTTATTCAAAAAGTTAATTCTTGGAAAAGAAAATTTAAAAATTAAATTTAAAAAAATTATTTTTCACAATTCCAGTTGATTTTTTCCTTCTAATTTTGTAGTACTTCTAACTGCTACTTGTAAAACAATTTTAGTTCCAATCTAATCTCTTTAATCCCTGAAATTTTATTTCTTGTTTAATTTTTGCTAGTTTTTTTTTTTTTTAATTGGGGTTGCATTAAATTCAACGAGAGGGCAAAGGTATATGAATTAAAATTTAGTTATGTTAATGAACTATGCGAAATGCTTACGTCAGATAAATATGTTAATACAAAAGTAGTTCGAAGATAAAACGTGTAGAGTGGTTAAAGCAATTAGAAATTCTCTATATAGTATATATAAACAATTGCGTATATATATGTATATAAGAAATTGCGTGCCTTCCTGTTCTAATAACACAATGAGAAAAGTATATAAGGCGATATATTGTATTATAATACCCAATTATTATGTTTTACGAGAACAGGAAGGCACGCAATATTTTTTTTTGAGTTTCGTCAAGATATATGATATAACAAAGATGATATATGTATATGTGACATAGAAGAATATAAAGACAAACAAAAAAACAAAAATGTATTTCAATATATAAATAATTGTAAAAAATAGGACTAGACTAGACTATTTAGTAGGACTACAAAATGATGTAATAAATATTAATTTGAAAAAATTTTGAATTGAATAATAAGATTAAGTTTATAGATTATAATTGGCTATTAAAAAATAAAAAAAAAATTGTAATAAAAAATAATTAATTAATTATGCCTTACATATATTTTTAAAATATATATTTGTCATACAGAATTTAAATATATATCTCAAGCTATTTATTTTAATTAATTAAGCTCTAAGCTCAATTATAAAAACATTTAATATATAATTAACAAATGAGTAAATTTATAAGCTTATTAAATATTTATTATTCTTAAATAATAATAGTAATAATCAGTCTACAAAATATATATAATCATATATTAATTAGTAACTCTAATGAATTAATTATTTATTTAATATTATTATTACAATTAATTAATACCGCTATAATGAACTTAAACATTTTCGCAATTGTAAAACAAATCTTTGACGTTCGTATAATTAGCTTTAATTTTGAAATCCCATGGCGTTACACACACACACACACACACGTGCACACCTTGCCTGTCCATTTGTGACCTACAAAAGCTTTGGTAGTTTTTCCGCGCCTGTCTGCGATGACTTGATTTCGTTTTTGTTGCTTTTTGTCTCTTTGCTTGAGTCGATTAACCATTGAACACCTTTTTTATTTTTAATGGCCACTTGTGAAAGATACAGAGCACTACACCGCGGTCGGGTTCGATTTGCATACGTGTCGACGCTGTCGCCTCGACGCGGCTCGGAAATTGTTTAATATTTATTTTTTTGCCATTTGCTGACCACAGCAACAAGAACTAAAATATTGCACGAATATTTTCAAAGCACACATACAAACGCACGTAGTCCAAAAACACATTAGACATTAAGAAACCTGCTCAAAATTCAAGGTGCAAACCCAACGTGTCTATGATTGACTGTTCCCGTTTTTATACGCATGTGTCACTGTCGTCTGTGTATAAAATTGTTTTACTCCAAAAATGTCTGGTAAAGATCAACTTTTTCGATTGTAAAAAGCGAAATTAAAAAAAAGTTTTATTTTTATTATTTTTTACAAAAAGTTATTTAAATTTTTTTTTTTTTAATAATATTTTAAGAAATTAAACTTTTCTTAAAAAAAAAAAATGAAATCAATATATGTATACAAAAAATTAATTTTTATTTTATTTTAATTTTGTTATTGCCTATTTCTTTTTTGTTTATAACTTTAACTTAAATTATATATATATTTTTATTTTTAAAGGAGTGTTTACTGTAAACTTATTTCATGAGTAATTTCGAAAAACATTCAAATATATTCAATAACATTCTTAAAAAAATATATATATACATATGTATAAAATAGCACAAAATTGTTTGTAAATAATGCAAAGAAACTAGAATTTTGTATTCAAAAAAATACAATCGAAATATCTACAAGGTTTTTTATTTGGTTGCATTTATTGAGCTATTACTGTATAAATAATATATCTTTAAATTAGGAATTTTAATTTGTTTATAATCTTTTTAAGCTTTTTTTTTTATATCTTTATGTGTTAACTTTAAGGCAAGCAAAATTATGAATATTTTACTTTACTATCCAAATTGTTATCTAAAGGTTATTGAGCTTTAGAACGGAGTACAGACATTAGACATATCTATAGATATATATATACATATATATAGAATATATATATATATGCACATATGCATATGAGTTTGTAGGCATACATATTTAACACTGACGTAATTCATGTCGTCATATATGAATATGTATCGCTATATATATATATATATATATATTGTAGTCGTAACAATGTCAACAAATACGTAAATAACACTCGAGTGTTTGAAATCGTATTTCGTGTAGTCAACTGAGTTATCTTTGCCTTTTGTTTACACCCACCCAGCATTAGGTTTCCAAAAGAAATGTGAGTTTTCGTCATTTCCAAAGGCGACGAACTCTAATCTCGCTCTTGAGTATTTCGTGCTGACCGTCTGCTTCAGATAAGCAGTGCTATTTTTTCGCATAAAAACAGTTGTCGACCATAGGGTTGCCTGTTAGTTAACAGTGCGCTGTTAAGCCGCACAGTCGAAGGTGAGCGAACGGCGCCCACTGCGCAGCAACTTGACTGTTAACGCGCGTGTGCGTCTATATATTGTGCAGCAATTAAATAGAATTTGAAATGTAATTAAAATCATATTAACAACCGCAAATAAATAATGTGTGTGTGTGTGTGTGTGTGTGTGTGTGTGAGCGAGAGTGTCTCATAACACATTGGCTAGATCAGCAGCAATTTGAAAACGGGTTTCATTTGGTGTCAATGTCAATGCAAACTGGTGTGCGTTAGAGCGAGATAGTGTTATTCGCTCGCAGTTTACCGTTAGAACAAGTGCGGAAGCGCGTTGATATTGTTATTTATACATTTTTGTTTCTTGTGCCGTTAGGCGCATGCAAAATAGCTCCAAAACTGTATTCGCATTAGAGAGAGTTCTATACAACAAGAGTGTGAATGTGAATGTGTGTGTGTGTGGCATACGTGGCATACATTAAGTGCGTGCTCAAAGTGCGATATGTAAATGTTTAGAAGACACTGTTTAGGCTCCCTCTGCCAGCCGTGCTGCCCCCGTTCGTGTAAAGTGTATGCAAAATCGAAACTATCACGCGTTTTATTCTCTTTTTTTCTTCTTTTTTTTTTTTTATTTTTATATATGTATTTACCTTTTCTTTTTTTTCTCGCAGTCAGACCTTAGACCATGGCCAGTGAGCAGGCACCCATTGATGTAGCTGGAGCGGCGGCGGCGGCCACCACAGCTGCCACCGGAGATGAACCCTTTCTGGGACTGCTGGATCTGGCACTGCTGGCGGTGCTGATCGGTGGTGCGGCCTTCTACTTTCTGCGCAGCCGCAAGAAGGAGGAGGAGCCCGTGCGCAGCTATTCGATACAGTGAGTAGCCGCTATAGAGAACAACTGTAAACAAATATTGATTGCCTTCAATTGCAGGCCGACGACAGTGTGCACCACCACGGCTACGGATAATTCCTTTATTAAGAAACTAAAAACCTCCGGCCGTAGTCTGGTTGTCTTCTATGGCTCACAGACGGGCACAGGCGAGGAGTTCGCCGGCCGCTTGGCCAAGGAGGGTATTCGGTATCGGCTCAAGGGCATGGTCGCCGATCCCGAGGAATGCGATATGGAGGAGCTGCTGAAGCTGAAGGACATTGAGAACTCATTGGCCGTATTCTGTTTGGCCACCTACGGCGAGGGTGATCCCACGGACAATGCCATGGAGTTCTACGAGTGGATCACCAACGGTGATGTCGATCTAACGGGTCTTAATTATGCGGTAAGTCTACCGTTATTATTTACAACATGCTCAGATTACGCATTTGCTTCCCGGTCTCTATATGAGCGTCGATTACACGATTCAGGGACGCTCGGAGCCGACTGCTCTTATCGAGCAGTGGCACATGCAGATAGCATTTGCTTATCTAATTCCCCGACAAGCTTGAAAAGCTGTATAATAAGCACAGCGCTGTTTTTTTTTTCCAGTTTTTTGCTTATCAAAGTATTAAAAAAAACAATATATATTACATATATATATATATTTAATAGTAAAATCAATGCGTTCTATCAGCTCTCGAAGCGAAATAGATTTGTCGTTGAGCGAGAATAGAAATCAGTCAAGCGATTCCAATAAGCCCGAAGGACGGTAATTATAGATGATTACTGAAATAATTGATATTTTAGACAGAGAGAGGGAGTATGCAAGTCAACAGTAGTTATTATAGCTGAATACTGGAATTGTATGAGTGAGAGCGTAGGAGGAAAAGAGAACAGTAGTCATGAGTGATACGGAAAGGGAGGAAGAGAAAGAGAGGAAAATAGTCTGTTACTCATTAAAGATTATAACTGTATTAGCTGATTGTCAAGCCAGAACGAGTGAGAGTGTGAATAACAGTAGTCACTTGTTAACATTGAATAAAATGAATTTCACAAATTATTAAATTAAAATTTTAATATCTAATTATTTGACAAATTCAAATTTCTTTTAAATTAAAATTATTAAATTAATTTAATAATATCCAGGTGTTGATTCTAAATTTAATTGTACAAATTCAATAATTGATAATATTTATTTATTTTTAAATTGTCAAATTTTTAATTAATATTTTTTTTTTATTCTAAGTTTTATTTTTTTTTTTAATTTTCTTAAGTGTTTAAAGAAATTTCTATTATAATTTAAATTTAACATTCTCTAGCAACCACTTTAGCTACAATTTACTCAAAGCTAGGTTATAAAATATATATGTAAATATATAATAAAATGATATGATATATTCAAGATGACAACATAGTTAGTTCCCTTGAAATTTTGATTGATACAAGGTTAAAATTTTTATTTTTAATTATTATTACAATTTATTTATCTACCAAAATGATTTATGCACATCACACATAATTCAAAGTTATGACAATTTTTTGTTATTTTTAAATTGCGTTTTTTGTTACATTATTTTCAGTTTTTTTTTTTTTTTTTTTGACTTACTATAAATATAATTAGACTTCTGTTAAGCGTGCGTCTATTTGTGACGTCACATTGAGTTCCTGTAATGTCTCGTTCGCCTTGTGGCTGACGTTCTGTTAAATGCGCCGCATATGCTGTCACTCATGTTAGTTGGTCACACTGTTCACGTAGCAGCTGTTCGCAAGAAACGTGCACACGCTCGCACAACTGTTGCGCAATATTGTTTACTATTTGCGATGCGAAATGTGTTCATAATTGAAATAATTCAAGTTTGCTGAATGAAAACTATTGCCATGTGATACGTATTGCACTGGCGGCTGCTGCGGAACAGAAAACTGGGCGGCAACAACAGCAACGATGTTGAGCACGCTAGCCGGCGCCGGCGTCGCTGTTAACCTTGGCACGCGTCGCTGCCAGTGGACGGGTCGTACTTTGCTCTGGCTATTAAATAATTTATATAATAAGGCAAAAACAAGCGTAGACAACAAGCAGACTGCGACTCATGCCGTAATAGCATTATATACGAATATGGCTAATTGCTGTTGTAACAATTCGATTTTGTTGTTTACAGGTATTTGGCCTGGGCAACAAGACCTACGAGCACTACAACAAGGTAGCCATCTATGTGGACAAGCGCTTGGAGGAGCTGGGCGCCAATCGAGTGTTCGAGCTGGGACTGGGCGACGACGATGCCAAGTGAGTGCTATAAATAATTCCCCAAGCTTATCAATCCAACTTAATTTTGTTCCGCTCTTTCCTCTTCCTAGCATTGAGGATGACTTCATTACATGGAAGGATCGTTTCTGGCCCGCTGTCTGCGATCACTTTGGCATTGAGGGCAGCGGCGAGGAGGTGCTGATACGTCAGTATCGCCTGCTCGAACAACCCGATGTCCAGCCGGATCGCATTTATACCGGCGAAATTGCGCGTCTGCATTCCATGCAAAATCAGCGTCCGCCATTCGATGCCAAGAATCCGTTCCTCGCTCCGATTCGTGTCAACCGTGAGCTGCACAAGGGCGGCGGTCGCTCGTGCATGCACATCGAGCTGAACATTGACGGCTCGAAGATGCGCTACGATGCTGGCGATCATGTGGCCATGTATCCCATCAACGACAAGTCGCTGGTGGAGAAACTTGGCCAGTTGTGCAATGCTGACTTGGATACGGTCTTCTCGTTGATTAACACGGATACGGATAGCAGCAAGAAGCATCCGTTCCCCTGTCCGACCACCTATCGTACGGCCTTAACGCACTATTTGGAAATAACTGCGATTCCACGCACTCATATTCTCAAGGAGCTGGCCGAGTATTGCACGGATGAGGCGGATAAGGAGCTGCTGCGCAGCATGGCCTCGCTGGCACCCGAGGGCAAGGAGAAGTATCAGAGCTGGATACAGGATGCGTGTCGCAACGTGGTGCACATCCTGGAGGACATCAAGTCCTGCCGGCCGCCATTGGATCACGTTTGTGAGCTGTTGCCGCGCCTGCAGCCGCGTTACTATTCCATTTCGTCGTCAGCCAAGCTGCACCCAACGGACGTGCATGTGACCGCTGTGCTGGTCGAATACAAGACGCCCACGGGCCGCATCAACAAGGGCGTGGCCACGACATATCTAAAGAACAAACAGCCCACAGATGGGGAGGAGGTCAAGGTGCCGGTGTTCATACGCAAATCGCAATTCCGATTGCCCACGAAGCCGGAGACGCCAATCATTATGGTTGGTCCGGGCACTGGGCTGGCGCCGTTCCGTGGCTTCATCCAGGAGCGTCAGTATTTGCGCGATGAGGGCAAAACGGTGGGCGAGTCGGTGCTCTACTTCGGCTGCCGCAAGAGCACCGAGGACTACATCTACGAGAGCGAGCTGGATGAGTGGGTCAAGAAGGGCACGCTCACCCTGAAGACGGCCTTCTCACGTGACCAGGCCAAGAAGATTTATGTGCAGCATTTGCTGGAACAGGACGCCGATCTGATATGGGATGTCATTGGCGAAAAGAAGGGTCATTTCTATATTTGCGGGTAAATTTCAATGGAAATTGAAATTATTTTTGTGATATTTATATAAATTTCTATTCGTTTTCCTTAGTGATGCCAAGAACATGGCTGTGGACGTTAGGAATATTCTAACGAAAATCTTGTCCACCAAGGGCAACATGAGCGAGGCAGATGCCGTTCAGTATCTGAAGAAAATGGAGGCTCAGAAACGTTATTCCGCCGATGTCTGGAGCTAATCGCGGTGCATCCACTCAATAAAACAGTCTGCATGAGTCACAGTCGCGCAAATCAAGATAATCGAAAGCAATGAAAACAAAAAAGAACAGAAAAACAGAACAACTAGAAGCCACACACATTTGCATAAGCGTAAAGTCGTTTTAGTTAATAAGGCTAAATAAATTAATTATATAAATCGGTTTGGGAACTTCAGCTTCGGTTCGACAAACAAACGTTTAAGTAGCGTTTATATCTAATTCTAGTGTTAATTCGATTGATTATATAAAGATATATATGATATGCATCGATATATATTAATGCCTTTTGATTGTTGTGCAAAATAATTTGATGATGATGATGTTAATTGTAATAATAATGATTTTAATTGTATTGTAAGTAGTCATTGAAATGCTCTGAAGCCATGCATTCAGTTAATTTTTTATACATATTTTATTGGTGATTTCATAACGTTTTGTGCAATTTTAAATAAATATATGTAAAATTGTATTTTACTTTCCGAACAATAATAAATGTTGAAAATTTTAAATGTCTGTTTTAATTGCTGTTACATTAACATTCAATGTTAAGGTTAACATAGCGCGCGTGAGCTTATTACGTCTGGCAACGCCGCAGTGCAACGGTAAATGCGAAATTAGAGCAACAAGTGAAAAGTGAATTGAAAAAGTGCGCGCAATTCTATCGGAAAAAATTGATTTTAATTTGTAAATACATGTGCAATATATGTAAACTAAGCTAAAAACACACATCTTCAGGTGAGTGTACTGCCTGCCAGTTATTTATTCTAATTACTCAATCGAAGACGCCCGCCCGCTCGAAATGCGGCAAGGTGTAGCGCAGCGTCTCGGCCAAGCGCTTCGAGGCAAACATTTGCTCAGTTTTTTTCTGTGCAAAATCGGCGTCAGCGAAATTCTCCAGATTATTGTCCGCCGTTTCGGCCTTGTCCTGGCTAATTGTTGGCAGTATGCCGTAATTGGCAAAGAAGCCATAACCCTCGCGCCGGTGCACCTCGGCCAGCAGCTGTTCGTAGCTGGGCACCGGCACGCCCATGTCCAGATAGAGCAGCGTGTCGGCCAGACGATTGTGATAGACCTTCAGTAGCTGCGGCCGCTTGTGCTTGAGCACATCCAAGCTGAGGCTGGTGTAGAAGAAGTAGTTCAGATCGATGCCCGGGCTGCCCCAAACGCTCAGCTGAAAGTCTATGAAGATCACATCCTGCAGTTGTTGCGTTCCATTGTACTTGAAGAGCATGTTGTTCACCCACAGGTCACCATGATTTAGCACCTTAATCTCTTTATCCACTGGCGCCTGGGCGCGCACCAAATTCACGCGCAGCTGCTCCATATACTTGCCTATTTTGTCCGCAATGCGCTCAAAGCCCGCCCAGCTGCTCACGAGCTTGTGCAGCTGCTCCCCATTGCCGGCAAAGAAGGTCATCAGCAGGCCGTCGTCTTTGTTGAGCCCGTGTGGGGATAGCATGCCATCGCTATAGGCTTCGAATATTTCAGGGTCCTAAAGGGGAATTTGTAAAAAGAGAAAAGGAAAATGTTAAGTGAAAGTTCTTGACTGGGTTTTTGGGAATTGGAAGTGGATATCTTATATATATATATATATATATATATATATATATATATATATATATATATATATGTTTATGTATATCAGGATAATGATGAGTATTTTCTGTCATTCGAGCTATAGTCCACAAACAAATTTTTTATTCTATTGAACTGTTTTATTTCCTTAAATTTTTCTATATTTTTTTATTTCATTTTTTTAAGTTTTAATTTTAATTTTTTATTTTGAAAAAAAAAAAAAAAAAAAAAAAATCGTAAGCCTTGAAATTAAATATTTATATAATTATTTTTTATATTATTATGAATATATTTTGAAAACAGTTTTATTACTGTAATATTATTATATTATTGTTATTATATCAATTATCATATTATTATTATATTAATAATATGAAAATGAAATATAATTTAATTCATAAAAGAAACTACTTCTTAAAAAAATATTTTATATTATTATTATATCAATTATCATATTATTATTATATTAATAATATGAAAATGAAATATAATTTAATTCATAAAAGAAACTACTTCTTAAAAAAATATTTTTATATTGTAGTATTATTATTTATAATATAAACTTAAAAAAAAAATGTTGCTGGTATATAAAAATTTTTTTTATATTATATTATTTTCAATGTCATTTATACTTATAGACATATTTTATTTTTTCTATGATTTTATATATTATGCAAGATAAGATTGTATTTAAGGCTTGAGGAAAAAAAATGCTATTCATTTGAATCAACATAAAACATGAACACAAAAAAAAAATATAAAATGCATAGCAGATAATTGTAAAATAACGATATGATCTGCTGCTTTTAATTGCCTGAATACGTTTAAGTGTTACTTAGAGAACTTAAACGGAAATCATATAAGTTTCAGCTCATCGCTCATCATAAAAATTAAGGCAAAGCAATGAAAACACAGCGAGGTAGAGCGAGACTAGAAAAAAACTGAATCTGTGAATTTTAGAGTCAGGGCCACCACGTCTATTGGAATTATGAACTCTGTATAAATATTTTTTTTGTTGGCTACTTAGATATCGCTATGTCTTTGCCTAGCCCGAGAATTTCAAGGCAGTTTGTATTGAACTTAAATAAAATTGTTTAATTTTAAAGGATTTATAATGAAATCATTCTTGTTGACGAACGAATACTATATAAGGGATATTTAAAAATTTAAAAATGATTGTATTTATTCCATGTTCAGTGATTTAAAGTTATAACTTATTATTATATATTAAAGAAATTATTATTTATAAATTATATATAGAAGAAGAAAAAGTATTTCCCTTATATACTTTTCATTCTGCTAGAAAGAAAAAGTATTCCCCTCACATAGTTTTCATTCTTCTATATATTAAATATATAAAAATTTCTTCAATATATAATATATATACTAAGAACTTCAATACTTTTCCTGCCTTCCATATAACCCCGTTAGTTTTGATATCCAAAAGACTTACCATCACTGCCAGCGCCATTGAGGTTGCATGAAATTCCGCCAGTCGCTCCATAACGAGACGAGCATGCGTCTCATCCAGGCCCTTTTCACGTGAGGCCATTACATAGTCCTGTCGGCCCAGATCCTCAAAGACCAATGTGTTCTCTGGCTTCTTCATGCACTGGTAAAGTCTGAAAGCAGAACTTTTATTTAGTCACTTTTTCGCTTCAGATTAATTTCATCTGCCATTACTTGGGTCCGAAGCGTCGCTTGCATTTCATGAGCAGTTGGAGTCGTGGAAGCAGCTCATAGTATGTCGTCTTCTCCTTCAAATACACCTGCAAATCCTCGATGAACTCTATAGAGTCGATGCGCGGTATACTCTTGACAATCACGCCCATTTCCTGTTCCTTTCCATCTCGTTGCCTGTAAGTCAGCTTGACGCGATAGATTTGACTGCAATAGTTCTCGCCTGTGCTGCTGCCCAGGCCGCAGTAAATCCCCAGCAGCTGGACATGGGAGGTGCGCATGGCCGTCTCCAGCACCTCCTCGAAGAAGGCAACATCCAGATGCTTGGGCGGCGATGCCACTACTTCCTGATCGTAGACAATGCTGCACATGTTGTGTTCTCGAGTGGTTTGAAAAGCTTGAACGAATCGCTCGACATTTTATATGGAATTCCGTACAAAAGCAACTGTTTGTTTTTGTATTAAATTTCTATAATTAATGCTATATATATAAAAATGAATATAATTTCATTTAAGAGCCGACAATAGCGTCTGTTTGTCTTATTTTGTAAATAAATATGTATACATAGATGTATATATATATATATTATAGATGTATGATATCCCAACACGCGACCTTTTAACTCATTTATACCGCCGCACGCACAGTAACTGTCTCTAAACCAGTTATTTTAATTTAGCCAAATACGTTTTGTTAGTTTCTCCCGCTGGCTGACTTGCCAGCTAGTTCATTCGCAAATTATCGTATCAGGGCCCACCCATTTTTCAGATTATATCTGCGATCAACGTAATCTTTATCCCATCCCACTTGAATCTCAATCACAACGTGTTGTGCTTCTCAGATTTTCTACAATATTTTTCTCACGTCTCTGGCTTTTCTCTCTCTTTCTTATTATTATTGTTTTTTAATCTTTGTCAGTCATGCAAATTTATATTTGTTCTTTTGCAATTATTTATAACGATTATTTAAGTTGTTTTCGCCTTATTTGAGTAGCCAAAATGACATTTTAATTATTTTATATAATTATGCTTTCAATTATAATATTCTACTTTTGTTACGTACCCGATGCGACTGCTTAGCCTCAACTCTATTCGTAGAGTCGTCTAATCTTCATTTCTGTCGGATGCTGCCCGACTGCACTCAACCTTTTGAATTATTATTAATCATTTCGCAGATAGTGATATGGAATATTATATACAATTAACCCAATGACTATGGGAACTGAGCGTATATTTGGTGTTGCTGTTGGGTGGGAAGAGAAATGTATGTTGGGGTAAATAAATTTAAATATAAAGTATTTATAAAATATATAATAAATAATAAAAATATATATAAAATAATAATAAATATATATATAATAATAATAAAATATATATAAAATACTAATAAATATATATACCTGACGAGCATAACTTGTTTTGTCAGCTTAACCATACCTGTCAGGCTGTTCGAATATATGTAAGAATTTGACTTCAAGTGATTTACTCCAATGAGTTTCTTCTTCACGCAATGTGAGTGCTGCTTTCTCCTTGGTCTTAAAAAAAATTTAAATACGCCTACGACAAGTCTGGATGCTCAAAAGCGGCTTGATGATGGTGCAGACAAATTTTAAGCAAAGTCTTGCGGAAAATATAAATTTTGTTTCCGTCTATTGTGCTTATATCTATATATAATCATTGTCTATATAAACTGATATGCTTAGGCAGTTCAGTGTATGCAATAGTTGGGCAGTCTTAATGCCCTTCTTAATACATTCTTTCATGCCAAGTTTTTTGGGCAATCCTAGCGCCTTCAATTTAAGCAGCTTTATTAATGCTTATTAATTATTTTACCTATATTTATTATTTATTTAAATTCCGTACATTTGAGAAACCATTTTTAAGATAGAGACAAAATCAGAGAATAAAAGTATAAATTTTACATAGATAATATGATCGTCTGAAAACAGGCTCAACAGAGAAGCAAATCTTAATAAAGTTTATACTAAGTGTGATTGTTTAATTTTTTAATTAATTTAATTTCTATTTTTATTTTAATTTTTTTTGGCGTATGAGTATACAAAATAGAAATGGAAAACGCTAAGTTGTGGTTGGCAACTAGTTGTTAGCTTTTAATTTATAAATATTTATTTCCCACGCTGCAACACTGTAATTTTGATTATACAGTTGCAACTATAACATGTCTTAAACTGTCATGTAATGAAAATGACATTTGGTCATGCAATGCTTAAAGCAATCAAGAATTTGCATTATTTGTGCCGCGAGTCTTGAGAAACAAATTCACAAAATAATCAAAGAGCAGCTGAGACTCAATTGTGGGGGGCACTCAGAGAATGATGCAATTTTTATTTGTATCTAATGCATTTAGAATAATATAGCATAACAACAAAATGCATTCGCTCATTGGCTTCAATCAAAGACCTGTAAGTCATCCAAACGCTTCAAAGTGAACTTGAGACTCTCGAGCGTGCGTGCGTTGCCCTCGAACATGAGCTGGACTTTTTGCCTGGCGAAGTCCTGGTCATGAAAGTTCTTCAATGAGTTGTCCTCCGAGTCGATGCCAATCATGCTCATTAGCGGAAAGAAGCCGAAGGCGACAAAAAATCCATAAGCCTCCCGCTCACGTATCTCTGCCATAATATCTTCGTATTTGGGCAAAGGTTTGTGCCACGGCAGCTGCTTCAGGCAGTCCAAGAGCGCATCATAATACGCATCAATTAGCTGTTGCCGCTTGGTCCTCAGCACATCCAGCTCCAGGCTCGTGTTGAGAAAGTAATTCACATCGAAGCCCAGGCTGCCATAGAAGCACAGCTGAAAGTCAATCTGAAAGGAATGGAAATTTTTCCTTAGACAGGAATATCTATAAAATCGAATCTCAATCGCTTACAATTTTCACCTGCTGCACCTTGCTCTGCTCATCGTACTTGAAGAATATATTATTGATCCACAGATCTCCATGGTTGAGCACATTGTAAGCGCCTCGCAGTGGATAAACCGATTTGAGCACACGCTCCGTGAAATGCTCGTGATAGCGATAGAGCTTACGTGTGATTGCACCAAATCCCTCGCAGTCGCTGATCAGTGCCGCCAGCTTAAGCAGCTGAGTGCCAAAGAGCAGCTTGAAAGGCTCGGATTTAATGGCATCCATGTGCAGCAATCCAAACGGATAGCGATCTATGACGGTCTCTGGCTCATGATCGGCCATGATCATAGTCAGAGCATGATATTGGGCCAGCTTACGCATGACCAACTCGGCATGCGTCGCATCCAGGCCCAACTGGCGACATTTCAGCTGATAACCCTCGCAGCACAGATCCTCAAATATAATTGTCTGCTCTGGCTGCGTTGTGGAGTAGTAGTGTCTATGGGGGGGAATGTGTAATTAGATTGAAAATGAGAATTATATAGGAACCAGATAGTTCAGAGAGAGTCCTGAAAGAGTTTTGAGAGAGTCTTGAAAGAGTCTAGATAGTGTCTTGATGGAGTATTTGGGGTCTAGATAGAAGTTGATATACATAGTCTAGATAGAGTCTTAATAGAGTCTAGAAATGTCTTTATAGACTCTACGGAGAATAACAAAACTTAATCTCGGCTATATTGGCACTCTATTCAGACTATTTACTCTATTATTTGTAGACTCTAGACTCTTAGACCCTATTAAGACTATATCTATCTTTGTCCAGACTAAAGATTCTACCTAGCATTTGTCTATAACAAGCTTAAGACAGTCATACCTCGTCATCATTGCGACATGATTTTTTTTAGTCAGATAATTTTCAATGATAATATTATTGAACAATCTAATCAGTCCAAAAGTTCGAACAAGTGTGAAATTAAATTTGTTTGCTGATTGAAGGGTATAGAAATGAATGTATAGAAATTCGAACTAAAACCACTTGAGAATTACAAACGAAATTTATGCAATTCTCTCTAAGGTTAAGACCTTAATTCCATTATTATAGCTTCACATTAGACAGTTCAACTAAACATCTTTCACCTGGCACTCAAAGTCCTAGGTTCCATATCAAAGTCTTGCATTAATATAATGTCTAGACCTGCATCCCTTTTCTCTTGCAATTTATAGCCACTTTAAACATATTTCACCTGGCGCCCAGAGTCCAAGGTTCCTCCTCTGCAACTGAACGCCACATGAGCGCCTCCAGCTTGGGCTTGATGTGCAGGTAGAAGACAGTCTCCTTACTGTAGATATGCAGGCGTGCCAGTATAGCCTGCTTCTCGGCTGGCATGCACTTGACTATCAGCGAGCACTCCAGCTGCTTGCGTTCGACTGTCTGGTACTTGACACGCGCTCGATATATATTACTGCAGTAGTTCTCGCCGCCGCGCGTCAGGTCCGTCAGCTGCACGTCGAGGACTTTCAGGTCCTGCTGCTGCAGGCCATGCTCAAGGCTGCGCCTGAAGAACTGTGGCGTTAGGTAAAGCGGCAGTGTGTCCGTTGCATCCGACATTGTGAAAAGCTTTGAATCAATTCGACATCTCGACTGAAGGCTTTATATAGAAAATCAAAGTATTCGGTTAGTTCAGTTTCAATTAACCCCAATGGAACGGCTTTGGGTGCATCTGTTCGCCACTTAATTGGCTCAATAGAAATGCATTCGATGTCTCGACGTAGGATTAGCGGTCGCTGCTTTTGATGCACTCTACAAGAGGCGAGCTCTAATCGAACATTTTCATTTCGGAATCCATATGGCTTAGTTTTATATTAAATATATAGCCTCATTCAATACGGCTTCCTGTCTCATATATATATAAAAAAAAAAAAATTAAATAAAAATAAAAAAAAATATATAAAAAAATATATGAAACATAACAAAAAATTAAATGTAAATAAAATAAAAATATATAAATCTCTCATATATATCAAAAATAAATAAAATAAAATTATTTAAAATATTAAAACATATTAAATAGAGCGTACAAAAAAAAAATATATATAATATAGAATATAAAATATAAAATATATAATAAAATTAAAACATTAATAAAACAATTTTTTTAAAATACAAAATATATAAATTTTGTATAAACAAAATATCATATATTATATAGTATATTATACAAAAATATATAATTTAAAAAAAAATATATAAAATGACCTACTGTGCACCAAACATTTCCCTCTTTTCTTATCAATCGACAACAACAGAGATTAGAAAGAGTGAGAGTGCTTTAGTTAAAAGTACTCGACTAGGTATACCCTGCATACACATTTACACACTCTCATACTAGTATATGCTCTGACTACAGCACAGATTGTTCAGCGAGTTGTGCTTATTGGATATAGAGAATTAATTGGTGAATAGGTTTTAAAAGTTTCTTAATTAAAAAAAAAAAAAAAACTTCTAAAAAACAAACCAATATACCCTGAATTCCCATTGCAATAGTTTTAGGGTATTCATAAGGTAAATAAAGTTGAGTAATTAAAAATTTTAATGTTTTTTTTTTTTTTTTTGTGTCTAAAGGTGAAAAAATTTGAAGGCAGCTCAAGAGCAATGAGTATAACCATAATTATTGTTGACACTCCATGAAATCAGTTTATTAGCTCAGTATCAGCGATAAAAAAAGGCCGATTTCGACTATTTTATTTGATTTTCGTGTTCTTATCGCTCTCGTCAACGGATTGCAAAAGCTGCGCAAAACAGTAAAAAAAAGCCAATTCGATTCAGTTGAGTAGCGCAGCTACGTTAGATCATTTTAATTGAACTCTGGTCTATAAAAAGCTAAATCAAGTATGACATAAGAATAAACCCTCCAGACATACAGCCGGGCAGTCCACTGCGGAAGTGGCTTTATAGCCATCTGTGCTTTTCATTCAGGTAGTTGAACCCTCGATTCCAATTGGTCTCTGGTCTCTGTCTTAGTAGTCATCAAAGACGCCCAGCTCTTCCGCCCGCTTCAGCGCCCATTTGTGATGATCGTTGAGGAACTTTTGCGAGAAGATGACCTCCAATTGCTTTTGCTTGAAGCTCTCGTCCTGCATGTTCTCAATGCTGTTGTCCTGAGACAGATGCTTCGGCATTGTGATCATGGGCAGGAAGCCGAACAGAGCGAATATGCCATAGGTTTCACGGCTGCGCAGCTCCCACAGCAAATCCTCGTAGCTGGGTATCTTGTCGAAGCGTGCGTACTCCAAGGCATCGCGGAATGATTGGTAATAGACCTTGATCAGATCCTCCCGCCGCTGCTGCAGCAGCTCCAGCTTGACGCTTGAGTTCAAAAAGAAGTTCAAATCACAAGCCGGACTGCCATAGAAACTGAGTTGAAAGTCGACGAATATGACGCGTGTGGGCACCTCGGGCTTCGCCTCATCGTCGTAGGCGTACATGAAATTATTTGTCCAGAAGTCACCATGGTTGAGCACGACATAACGATCCTCTGGCTTTGGCTTCGCCGCGGCCACGCACACCTTTTTGAAATTGTCCGACAAACGCTGCAAATGCTTGCTAATCTTCTCGTAGCCCGGCCAAGTGGCCGCCACATTGATGAGGCCCTTCAGAAAGCCGCCAAACATGTTGTCAAATATATCCGATTGCATAAGCGTTGCCTCGCTCAACATGCCGCCATGATATTGCTTAACGATTGCCGGATCCTTAAAGGAATAAGATATTTATAGAGTATTTAGAGTAGTTATGGTACAGTCTTCATTACCTTCTTGGCCAACACCATGGAGGTGGCATGCAATTTACCAATCTGCTTTAATATCAATGAGGCATGTTCCCAGTCTAAGCTAATGCCGCACGTGGCCAACTTATAGCCATCGACCTTAAGGTCATTGAAGACAATTGTCTGCGTGGGCGCCTTAACGGAATAATAATATCTGCAATAGAATTTCAATGAGATTTTTCTCTTCACCTTTCACTTTTTTCTATTTTTTTTTTTTAATTTTTTCACTCACTTTGCTCCGAATCGTTCGCCATTGGTTAACACCTCCAGGCGCGGCAATATATCCGTATAGGTTTGCTTCTCCTTGATGAACACCTTGACATCCTCCAAAAACTTGGTCTCCTCTGTAATGGGGATTGTTTTCACAATCAGCGAGATCTGCTCACTCTGCTCGGACGGTTTGGCACCGAGAGCACGCGCGAATTTCAACACCACGCGATAAATGGCCGAGCAGTAATTGTCCCCCGGATTGCTGCCCCATTCGAAGTTAATCTCGTGCAATGTTATTGCCGATTCACGCAAGCCGTCCTCGAGGGTGTTCACGAAGAATCCTTCATTTAGATACTCCGGCACCGAAATTTTCTGCACGTTCTTTACAATCACCATTTTTAAGGCAGGTGTCGCGACGACTTTTTAACTGCGACTGATTGCATATGTGCTCGAAACACGACATTATATACTGAGAAATTTGGTGAGGGCTATTTTAATGTCGTGGCTTTTCGCACTAATGGGGCACTCTCTCTCTCTCTCTCTTCAACTTTGGTGTCATCGTGCATAAAGCAACGCACAATGAGGCAAGAGGTAAAACTAAAAAAAAAATAAAAAAAAGGGAGGATTACATATGTATGCATGAATATAATTATTTTAAAATCATTATAGTTAAATTTGCAATAAAAAAAATTAAAATAAAATAGGTAAAAATAATATACATATATATTTGATTTTTATTTTGATATTTTTTATTTATATTGATTTTTTTTCAATTATTAATCAACAATTATATATATATATATATATATATATATATATATATATATATATATATATATATGCATATTTTTTATATCAGTTTTAAATTATTTATTTAATACAAAATATATTTATTATATTAAATTTCAATCTTAAACATAATCTTTTCTTTTTTAATTTTATATTTTATTGATTATTTATATAAATCAAATATAAATGTTTTATTTTTTATTTTAAATGAAAAAATATTTTGTTTAAATTTAAATTTGCATTTAATAATAATTAATAAAATATGAATTTTATTTTATTTTATTTTTTTTAATATATTTTACTAAACCCATAATTTTTTTGTCTTATTAAAATATTTTAAAATTATTTTTTATATTTTATTTAATATTTTATTTTTTTCCAATTCCGTCTTAATTACATAAAACTTTATTAAATGAAAAATTTTAATTTCCCCCAATTTTCATTGTTTCGTGTCAGTGTGCACTCAATGATGTCACAAACTAGTTTTTGGCTAATTTCTCGCCGCATTTTGTGTGTATTATCAATTCAATTTTTGTCTAGTCATTGTTTATTTGCATACTCTAGCACTGGCTGAAACAAGTGTGGCTGAACAAATGAAATAATTTGAGTTGACTTTTAGAAGATCTAAAGACAAAAAGTGGCGTTAGACATTTTATTTGCTTTGCAAGTATTGTTGATTCAATTTGTGGAGCACACAAGATACGAATCTACCAGATATGAATATAAACTATATAATTAACAAATATCAGACTACTACAAATTATTTTAGAGTTATTGCACGATCTGTTGACTTATATAATTTTATATTTGTTCTATAATAGGATGTATGTAGTGGCTCAAAGAGTATATAGTCAGTCGTGCGCCTACGAAGTTCTTTCTGATAGCCAAAAGCAAAATGACTTTAGTCTCATCTATTTGATTAGCAAGTATATGTTATTTGTTAACCTACACGTGTATACTCACAAATATATACTTAACATATAAACACGGATAGAAACACATTCGTTTATTTGCTATGTCGAACGGGTTGACCAAAAAGACCAAACAGTACATCAGATGTAATTCAATCTCAAGTTTTGTCTTCCCCTTCAGCTCTCACTCGTATCTCTTTATTGGCGTGATTAAGCAAAATCAGTATATCTTAATTATATATTTAATTGTGTGGGACATGGAAAGTTTTGTGTTTGATTAAGTCGCTTTATTGTAGTACACAATTAATGTCGAGTATAGCAAGTAGATAGTTAGATAGGTAAGTCCCCATTTGGTATAGATTTTGCGCATATATGGTGTAGTGTGAAAATGTTATAGATAATTATTTTTAATTAAGTGAAAAGAAAAAATGTCATGCTAAATCATCGAATTAACCATAGACTTTGATTTTCTACGTCAATTATAAACAATAAATTTATAAAAGAAATTAGCAGCTCAAAGATTTGTTATTGATTGATCGATTGGTTTACTCACACGAGCTAAAACTCCAATTGGCTTAGCTGCTCCACAAACCACTGCTGAAAACAATAGCAAAGACAAGCACCTCTTTGCACAATCTTGAATTTGTTTTTTTTGGTGCTTAATTAACGATAATTTTTATACAGTAGTGTAGGTTTGCAACTAACAACCCGACAGCCGTGTCACCAAACAATGGTATATTGAAAAGAAATAACAAAGTCAAAAACCAGCGTGATTTTTGAAATAGGGTTCATTTGCTAGGCAATTTCTTTTTAGTTCAGCAATTTCCTTCTTTTATTTTTACTCAGTTTTGTAAAGGATATTTTTCCAACAGTCGTGTCACCAAATAAGGGTTGATTTTTCTTACCTTTATTCCGTTGATTTTCGGAGTGCCGTCTTGAGCCAGTATATAGGGGACTTTATGCCTAATAGTGAATAAAAATTTTTGCAAAATATTTATATGCCGTTGTAAGGCAGGGAACATTTACGGGTACATTTGATAAGGGAAATATGGGTTTGGCAAATACCGGTTTTTTTATCATTGTTTGAGTCGTATGTGATCTAAAAATGTGTGAGTTGAGTAAATTGTAATATATGAATTGCTCAGTAACAAAAATTTATGAATGTATATATATTTACGCAAGTGTATATTGTTTGATCTTATTTATTTATTTGTAATTTTTACCTGTTTATTATATATTTTTATCTGATTTATGTATACGATAACTCTGTTTAATTATTAGCAAAATAATATATTATATTTATTTTTATTGACTTAACGTATAATTGAAATTACACTTTTTATTATTTTTTTTTTAAATATTTTAGTTTTTTTATTAAACAAAATTTTGTTTAAATATTTTATTTGTTTATTTAAAAATTAAAATTTTTATTAATTCAAAATTTTTTTTGATTTTTATTTATTTGTTTAAATAAATTTTAAATTTTAATAAATATTTATTTTCAATTATAAACCTCCCACGTAATAATATCAGCAATATGAATATTTTCTTTTCCATTAAATGCTCAGGCAGTAAAGATGTAGAATAACAAATATCAGAAATCTCTCCAGCTATTATAAAACTATTTTCTGCATGCCGCTCATCCTTATGGCTGTTGAGCTCTATGGAGATGCTCTTGGCGTAATGTTAAACGTATTTGCTGTGCTTTTGATAAAAAATATAGTATAAAGCAACAAACAGAACTAGTTGCCCCAACTCTAGAGTTGATTTTTTGTTTTTGAGCTGTGCCTTACGATACGCATCACCAGTTGCTTTTTTGGCTCGGCCAGGCTGGCAGGTAGGGGTATGAAAGGCCAGTTGGCCATGCTTGCTATGTTTGGTGCTTTGCCTTTGAGTTCCTCGCGGGTAAATACACACACAGACAGGCACACAGACAGACACACACACTCCATGTCACGTGTTTTTGCAGTTCATGACGGCTTAATTAAGTCGTATGTTAGTTTTTTTTTTCTACTTTTCTTTTATTTTTGTTGTTGTTGTTTCTTTTTCGCTTCTGATGCTGCGTTCGGCGAGCTTCTGGCGTAGCATAAATTTTGCATTACACGTTAAACGAAATGCATTAATAAACAACGGCGTTTAAATGCGCGATTGCACACAAATTAGGGACGAAGCCACGGTTGTCTGGCCACGCCAGCCGGCTCGACTCGACGCGGCGCGGCTCATCCACCCAGGCTAACCCGTTGAAAATCAACCACAGTAGAGACTGGAAACTGACACACCCTCCCTGGTCCCCTGGTCGCTCGCTTCCCCGGGCCGGCGCTGATGTATGCGATTTTAATCGTACGCTCAGACACAAACATGATGCGAGTCCCAACAAATGCCCGAAAAACCAAAAATCCATGGCAACCCCATCACGGGGACAAAAGATAATAGGGTGCGCGCTCCTCAGCTGCGTTCGCCGTGTGCTTTAGTGAGATGCTCTCACACACCAAATTGGGCTGCAGACAGTGCTGAATAAATGACCATAATCAAACACTTTACGCCTGAAAGCATGCCAGGCAGGCCAGTTCCCTGACCATATCTATTGAAGAAGAAAGCCAGCCGCCCTAAGCTTCGTGCTGCGCCTGGGCTTTAGATTCTGCTCTTCTCTGGTCTGCTCTGCTCTGCTCTATCTGTGTGCATCAAAGTAGCCGTCGCCGGTGGCCAAATTTAATTAGTACCCTCCAATCGAGTTCCTAGTCGGGCATCAACTTCAATTTGGGTATTTGATATTCGTCGGGCTATTTGCGAAGAGATAGATGGGATTTTCGATTTTTTTTACTTTCAAGTAAATCGTATTTTTATTTAAATATGATATAAGAATTTAATTAGGTTAGTATTAGATTAAAAAATTTAATACAAAAACTAAACAAAATTTACTTTTTTATTTACTTTTATTTAGATATGTAATAAGAATTTACAAACTTACATTAGAATTTAGAATTTAGAATTTACTAACTTTTTCCATTTGCTTAAAATATTTTTTTTTTAAATTATATTTTTTTAAATTTATATATTTTAAAATTAATTTTTTTTTAAATTTATTAATTTTTTAAAATTTATTTTTCTAATATATATAATTTCTTAATATAAAATAATTAGCCCAAAAATAATGTAAATTATGAAATATATTTAGGGTTTATTTAAAAATGTAAAATATTCGTTCATATTTATGTTTTTAAATATTTATATTAAATTTAAAAAATATTTAACTGAAAGCTTCTGCTTGTTGTTGTATTTCGCATTTAAAGCTCTTTCATAATTTGTAATCATTTTTAATAATTTTTTTTTTCAATAATTGTTACTCATTTTAAATCTAATTTTAAAAATTTTAATAATTTAATTTAATTACTCGAACTTTAATAGAGCATCCAGTATGCGCTGCTTGGCAGTTGGCTAAGATGCTCTTGCTGTTTGGCTACTGTTAAATTAAACTTCATTTGCACGTAACGTAAAGGGGCTGCAGCGCCTTTCGCACCTCCGCACTGGCCGCTGTCCATTGAGTGCAGGCGCTGTTGGTGCCTGCTGCTGCCGCCTGCTGCCCTTTAATCACAGTTGGCGCAAATCAAACACAAACAAATGCCATCATCATAGTCACAGTCAAATGAGGCTGCATTGCAGGAGGCGTAACCAGTGGGCTTTGGCGCTTGGTTTTCGTTTTTGTCTGTTGTTGGAAAAACTGTTGCATACCGTTGGGCGGCAGCGTTGGACACTCGCATGCCTAGCATACTTTTTAGCAGCGTGACCAAGCGCATGAATAATTGATTTCCATTGCCCAAATGCTGCAGCCTCTCTCTCTCTCTCTTACTCACTCTCTCTTTCGCTCACACTGGCGCCGTCTCGTATTCATTTGTCAGTTGTTTCCTCCCGCTCAGAAATGAGCGTCAGTTTATTTGTCTGTTTGTCTGTTTGTTTGTTTGTTTGTTGGTTTGGTTTGGTTTGGTTTGGTTGTTTATTTGTTTGTCGCTGTCGTCGCATGCAACATATTTTCGCTCGCTCTTCGCATAATTCGCTGCCCGCCCACAACCACCCAAACAAGAGCTTCGCATTGTTTTTTGCCAGCCAACCAGCCAGTCAGCCAGCCAGCCAGCCAGTCGCTTATCAGTTTATTTTTGTTCATGCCATTTGCGTGCTACTGTCGCTGATCCGTCCGTCACTCTGCCCCGTCCGCTGGACATTCTTATTGGCATATGTTTTGGTCTGGTCGCGTGTTCATCCTTAATCCCAGCCAACGCATTACGTTGCCATGACTCTGCCTGCCCTTGCGACTGTCCCGGTCTGGCTTAACTTTAGGCCACACGCTCACATACCAAAATTTGTGCTCATTTATGGACAAAGTATTTGCTCGCTTTTTCAGGCAATTCAATTGCAGCTTATTTCCTATATATGAATGTATTTATATATACGATTATTCCATTTGAATATTTTTAATGCATTTCCTTGGTGCTTGCCACATGTTATTAGGACTAGTTGCTCGTGCTGCCCTTGGTTATTATATGTGCTTGAACCGTAATAGAGTTGTCGTTATATTATATAGTCTAGCCTTGCAATTTAGGGACTCTTTAATTATAATGCTTTGCTTTGAGTACTTGATTGCTGACAGCTTTTCAAATAGGCACTTCTCGTGCTTAACTATTTCCCATGACTGTTGCAAACTTTATACAATGAGTCAGATTAGATTTACTTGCAAGATAGAATATATATATATTTATAGAACCTTTTGAAGAGTATATTAAAATTTAAAATTAAAAATAAAATTGAAAATAAAAATTTATAATTTATATAAATCCATTTTAAATCGACTTTTGAAAAAAAAAAGATTTATAGAAAAAAATCAGTAAACTTGTATGAAATTAAATATTAAATAAATATTAATATTTTCAGTTTAGTTTTGTATTGATAATTGTGTAATAATATATTCGAAAAAAAAAAAATGTAGAAGAATTTATATATAAATATTTTCAAATTATTATTATGTTTATTACACCAAATTTTAATTCATAATATATTTATTTAATCAATTTATTTAATATCTTTTAAAAATATTTTATTATATTTATTTATTTATTTTTTTTATTATATTTATTTGTTGTTTATTTTTTTGTATTATTTTTTATTTTATTTATACAAATTTACTGATTTTTTATTAAAGGTTTATTGTGAAAGGTTATGCGTCATGTCATGTAAATCATGTTTGATTTACATGACAAGGCCCAAACCAAGCTGAAATTAACTAATCATCAAAATATATAAACATATTGAGAATATTAATAAAGTTAAAGTTTAACAAACTGTTGTGGTAAAAGGAGAAATAGTTATAATCATAAATATAATATATATGAGAAATATAATATAATGAAATGTTAAATATAAAATAAAATACATATGATTTAAATCGTATTAAATTTCTTCAACTTTAGTTCAGTTTTAAACTTATTTCATATAAATAAAATTAATTTATTTGTTATTTTAGTACAATTTATCTTTTATATTGTGATTAATGCAATCGCAAATTAAGTCTAGTTTACTATCTCATTTTTCCAACAATAAGTTTAATAAATAATTTAAATTAAATTAAATATTTAAAGAAAATCCTGACAATTTAAAATTTTGTACAAAAATTGAAGTTATTTTGATATCTTCCAATAACATCAACTATTGCCTTCAATTGCCTCTAACTTTGCTGCTTTACCTTTGTTATGAGCCCTGCCCCTGTTATGAGCTCTTCTAACTGCAGTTCAGTCACGTTGTCAAAACTCGTTTCGCTTTCACTGAAATTGAGCGGCAAAGTTATCAGGACAGATTTCTTTGATGCTTCATATCAATGTCTGGACTATCAACTCACCATTTTGTCAAGCAGTGATAAATGCGCGAGCATTGGCTGTCTGTGGACTGCGCTGCCAGAACGACACGCTGGGCAGCAATAAATGTCAGATGGCAATTAAGTCAAGGTGTGTGTGTGTGTGTTTGGTACATGGCGCAGACAGTTCTCCTCCGCTCAACAGGGGTAGTTCACAAATATCCCAAATGACGTCACAGCTGCGAGGGGTGGTTGCCTTCCATGCTTTCCAGTGAGCATTGCTCTCTGCTCTCTGCTCTCTCGTAAAATATTTAGCATTTGTTTTGGGATATTTTTGTTTTGCGCTTTGGCGGCAAATCCTGTGTCGTTAGCCCGTTAGTCTCAATGGTTGCGGCTGCCACTAAACTCGAGACGTTGGCAGGTGCCTTCGTGCGTGTGCGGTGGTTAGAGTTGAGTGTGGCCCTGGCTTAATGGAAACTGAAACACCAGTTGATTGCCTGGCGGTGTTGCATTTCAGCCTCTCCTGCCGCCTGCTGCTTGCCTTTTGGCGTATATTGCATGTGGTCTCTGTGGCGAGCAACCCAAGAGCGGGCAGCTTGCAACAGCAAATGGTTTCTGCTTCTGGTTTCTTACGGCTAACAGTTTTGACAAGCCAATATTAATGTGTAACCCTAGACGAGGGCACGCTAGCTGCAGCGTTCGTGGCAATTTTGTTTCAGTTAACCCTTACGTATTTATAATTAAGTATGAATAATTCGGTCTCGTTCGAGACCGAAATGTAATTAACATGCGATTTGAATTTGGCATTGCAAGCTGTCACAAATTAGAGCAATATGAAGATAGCTTAGAGTAGGATGAGAATTCAGGGTGAATAATTTTTTTTAAATGTGCAAATAAAGAAACCTTAATAATTCTGTATATAAAGACAATATATAATATAAATATATATATAAATAATATAAAAATATTGAAGTTTTTGGCATGAACATAAAATAAAGCTAGTGCCGAAATAAGTGAGAGTTCATCTGATATTATATAATATTATAATAATAATATAATATAAACATAAAATATTTAATTAACTAATTTAATTTAATTTTATTTATAATATTTGCTATTTGCAATTTATTTATGAATTTTTTAAATAATTCATAATATAATTTTTATCAACTTAATTATTATTGGAGTAAGCATCTTCATTCGTCATTTTTGTAGAGTTGATTAATTGATTCGTTGATTTGAAGGTCAAAAGGTGTCCATATAGCTGGAGAATGTTTTCGCACCAGGACTTCATATTTGCTGAGCTGCCTCATAGGGAAGTTCTCGTAGCGAATGAAGCACACTTTCTGGGCCAGATACAGGGTGCCAATGAAGATGCCTCCATCAGTCCTAGCACGGCAGACGTAGACACGCTCATTTGCTGCACTGGTGCCCACAGACACAGCATTCTTCTCCCTGAAGCCATCGTAGCTGCGCACCCACTCATAGCTCAGGGTCTCATTCGATAGCAACAGCTCGTAGGAAGCGGCCTGGTTAGCGTACAACTCGGTATTGAAGGTAGCGTATCCAGTTTCGGCTCTAACACGGGCAGGCAGAATCGAACTCGAGTAAACGACGCGTCCTACGAAGTTCTCATAGCCGTATGAATCGTAGCCGCCCAGAACAGCGTTTTCGGGGAAAGCCTTCGCCTTGTCGGAAAGGATCCACCTATCCGTGTTGTCGTAGACTCCGCACTGAATGGCACCCAGCAGTTGGGCAATGATTAGCACAGAGGCAATGAGTTTCGTTGAGGAATACATGATTAATACTGTTCGATAACTGACCAAAGACTGTTGTGAATACAGATGGTAAGTCTTGGCTCTTATATACTGCTGACTGATAGTTGGCAGGGAATCACTTGCCGATAAGTGTGTTAGTATCATAAATCTTGGTGTAACTCGTGGGATACCCTTTTGAACTATTGATAAGATAATATAAATGGCAGTGGTTAACCTAACACGTTTCATTGCAGTCTGCTGACTGTTTCACGGAATTGATAAATAAAATGATTAATAATATTGATAAAAATAGATTTAAAACATTGTTAAGCGACAAATTTAAGGGACTAGCTCTTTTTTATTGCGCCATTGTAGGAAATTAATTATTATTAAATTTTAAAATAAAATATTATTTCACAATAGATGAATATATTTGCCTGCCACATGCATAATTTTGTATATTTATAAAAGGCATATAAACTCTAAAATTGCTAAATTTAGTTTGATTATCAAGGTGCTAAATCAAATACTTGCTAAAACTAAAGTTTCCTAATCGTCAGCACTTGCTCAAAGACAGACACACTCAGGCTATCAAATCTTTGGCAAATATTTCTTTCATCCATTGCAATTATACATACTCATTTCTTTCTTTCAAAACACACAAGTATAATGCACATTGACAATGGTAATATAATATAATATTTCAATTATTTGTCTATATAATATATTATAAATAGAATATTCTCACATCACCTACAGCTGTTAGTGCCAAGTAAAATATCTAACATACTGTTATGATTCATAATCCGCAATACCTTTGTATATACTCTATGATTATCCAAGAATTGTCGCATAATGTCAGCACAAATAGAAGTTGGTTTCTGTAAGTTAACAAATCTTTAAAATATTGCTTGTATGACAAAATTAATTGACTGCATTCCTCCGTCGTTGTAGTTGTCGTCGTCGTTGTTGTTGTTGTTGTTGTTTTTGTGGTTGTCGACGCCGTTGTTGTTGGCGTCGTCATTGTTGTTGTCGAAGGTGGTTTCAAGGGCGGCGGATCATTGCTATAATTTCTATCGACAAGTGTGAACAGTAACAACAGCTGCCACTGACTTAAAAACTCTCTCTATTCTGGTAGAGTTAAAAAAAATAAATAAATAAATATATATATATATATATATAATATACAAATATTTTAAAATTAATTTGGTATTGATTTGAAATACTATGCAAATTTAAGTGTCTGTAGTTAATTTACGGCATTAGTTACAAATATTAAATAAAAGCTTCTCATACAAATTAGTATAGTCATTATCATTATACATTTCGCAAAGCTACAATAATTTTTTATAATATTAAATATTGTTATATAAAGAACATTTTTGTAAAATAAAACTAGCGTCAGTTTCTTCTTCTTATATACGATTGTTTCGGCCAGACTCGGTTGTATTTATTTTCCTAATATGTGAAATTTTTTTTAAGACTACTGTATAAAAAAAAAGCAGTGACTTTTTAATGTTATAATTAAATTCTTCAAATCAACTGAGTGTTTTCGTATGTCTTGGATACCTCTCTAATCTACTTGAAAGTTGGAAAAACGTATTTAAAAAATAAAATTATTATTTTATTGTATTTATATTTTATTATTCACTTATGCATTTCCCACACTGCATTTATTCCACATTTGTGCATTAAATATGTATGCAGCACAGTGTACCCCCCAGCCGGTCATACCCGATTGGAACAGTACATTTTTCCATTGCTAAGAACAAACCTGCAAAAGTTCCAGTGACTTTTAGGTAATCAACAAAAAAACTGTCGCAAATACTTTAAGGTAGCGCCAACGTGTAGCTTAGAGTCTTTATGGCATATGCATGCAACTTCTAAACCACAAAAGACAATATAGAGAGAGATACAGAGCGCGAGGGCGGAGCTTGAGCAGAGTGTTGTGGTTCGACTTATGGTTTTGACTTATGCTTGACAGTTGCCCGGCTACAGTGGTTTCCATTCGCACACCTATTCATCTGCTCTCCTATCAGCTTGAACTTCGTTCCTGTGAGTTTTTGAGCCCTTTTCGGCATTCACCGCAGCACAGGAAACAAATGTTTATGACACATTTAACACATGTGGTGAGGTGCGCGCTCAGTGCGCCTCTGGCAAGGTTTCAAATGTTTGTCTTTAAGCGATGTGCTTTCTAAGCAATTTCAGCTCATGTTTTAAGTACAAATTAACAGCTACAAATTAATTAATGAGTTAGCAATTCAATGAGGAATTGAGTTGCTTTATGGATGGTTATTTAACAGGCAGGAAAAGGCAAGGCTGGAACTTAAAATATAATAATAAAATATCCATGTATGAGACCTTTTGCAAGAAGACAAACATGTCTTCCCAATGCAGTATGTTAAGCTATTTGTGCTTTTTCACATCGATACTTTCACCTATTGTGTAATAATAATTTCTAAAAAAATATAAAAAATTATTTTCATTACGTACTGACTAATTTCCTATAATAGCGAAAAACATGCACAACTTAAAATAGTTAGTGCCTTCAATTTATTGCTTAACAACACTCAAAGCGTATCAAATAAATCGTATTAATAGATATTTCCTTATCAACTCCAGCAACCAGGCAGCAATCTAGTACAACCAGTTAGTAGTTAGTAATGACGAAATAGCTTAATCGTTCTATCTTATCAATAGCTCAAAGGGGTATCCCTCGAGTTAGATCAAGATTTATGATACTAACACACTTATCGGCAAGTGATTCCCTGCCAACTATCAGTCAGCAGTATATAAGAGCCAACACTTACCATCTGTCTTCACAACAGTCTTTGATCAGTTATCGAACAGTATTAATCATGTATTCCTCAACGAAACTCATTGCCTCTGTGCTAATCATTGCCCAACTGCTGGGCGCCATTCAGTGCGGAGTCTACGACAACACGGATAGGTGGATCCTTTCCGACAAGGCGAAGGCTTTCCCCGAAAACGCTGTTCTGGGCGGCTACGATTCATACGGCTATGAGAACTTCGTAGGACGCGTCGTTTACTCGAGTTCGATTCTGCCTGCCCGTGTTAGAGCCGAAACTGGATACGCTACCTTCAATACCGAGTTGTACGCTAACCAGGACGCTTCCTACGAGCTGTTGCTATCGAATGAGACCCTGAGCTATGAATGGGTGCGCAGCTACGATGGCTTCAGGGAGAAGAATGCTGTGTCTGTGGGCACCAGTGCAGCAAACGAGCGTGTCTACGTCTGCCGTGCTAGGACTGATGGAGGCATCTTCATTGGCACCCTGTATCTGGCCCAGAAAGTGTGCTTCATTCGCTACGAGAACTTCCCTATGAGGCAGCTCAGCAAATATGAAGTCCTGGTGCGAAAACATTCTCCAGCTGTATGGACACCTTTCGAGGTTCAAATCAACTAATAATATTACGAAAGAAGACGCTTAATCTAATAGGTTGGAATTAGTAAATTTGATAATAAGAGCAAACTAAATTAAGGACATTTTTATTTGTCTATTAGAGTATTGTAATACTCTGCTAGTTAATGAGCAATTTTTTTAATCGGAAGAAGCATTAACACCCAACTTGTTAAACAATGAAAGGGAGGAAGTGAAAGAGTTTTTCGTTTTTGACTTGAATTTGAATTTTTCCTTTTGGCATACAGTCTTTTCGCAGTAAGCTAACACGACTAATTAAAAGCACTTTGTAGACTTTGCCGGCAGACACATTTATTAGTGAGACGCAGCTGGAAAGACTTTATAAAGCGCTACGAAAGTTGAGCCTTTTGGCAAATGCCGACCGCTAAAGATGTGTGCAGAGCTCTGGGCGGGAACAAAAAACCGCAGAGCCAAACTTCATTAAAAATGCACACGGAAGCAGCTAAAAAGCCGCCAACATCATTTGAATAAAGTTACGAGAGCAGTATCTTTTGTATGTGTTCGTGCCAGTGCCTGTGTCTGTGTGTTCCATGTGATGCCTTTAATTTATGAAGTCATTAGATGCAATTTTCTAGCACCTGAACTGGAGCTGCTTGCTGCCTGCTGCCTGCTGCCTTAGCAATTTGGCACTTGTTCAACATGGCTGCAATTGTCCCAATGCCCAGCAAATCGAGGCCATTCGGTTTGACAGCTGCCAGACGATAGCGCCCGGACCAAGCGTGGGCTAGGCCAACCCAGGCCAGGCCAGGCCAAGGCAAACGTTTTCTAATTTTCCACGCCATTAAATCAGAGACTTTTCACCAGGCAGACGCATGCAATGCCAACTGCCAGTAGCATCGTGACATGCAATGTCGCACTGTCTGAAGGGCGGCCAAAGTAGTTGCAGTGATCCCCGAGTTAGCTCAAGTCTAAGCACGCAGTCAAAATAAATGTCTACCAAATATTGTTAGCTAGTTAAATATTAAATAGCTTACAATCAAATTGAAATTGATACCACAGTTGACTTGCAGCTAAGCTGACCCGTAAAGCAAAAGCTGAGCTATGTTGCTCAAGTAACGTTTGTCTTTATTATGAAATACAACACTGAAAACAATATCATTTTCCTTTGCTTTAATATTATGACCGTCATATATTTAGCACTCAAAATCTATTTACATAAATCCCATTTGAACTCTATGAACACAACTTTCTTTTAACCATATTTCGCCTAGCAGGAAGTTCATTGTTTGGCACTAAAGCCGCAACTAGGTGTTGTATTCTCTTTTGCAACAGAAAGGGCAAAAATAATAAATGGGAATGACCGACTATAAAATACCACACAATTTTGAATTACCTACAATTTAGTATGGGATGAGGGAAACGAAATTAATTTTCATTTATTGTTAAACAAATTGCATTTCATAATAATCGTTATTATTATATTATTATTATTAATATTATTAATATTATTAATATTATTATTATTATTATTATTATTATTATTATTATTATTATTGTTATTATTATTTTTATAATTATACTATAGTTTAGTTTAGACTTTTACTGAACTATGCTAAATAAATCAGCGGCATGGCAGTTGTCATTATTATTATATAAATTATTATATAAAGCACTATGTATTGTACAAGCTCCACATCATTATCATAATAATTGCTATGATAGATGCGGAAAATTCCAAATTTATTTAAAATCAATATTATGAATTAGCTATATATAAATCGTTTTATCATTAAATTTTCCTGCCCAACATTTAGCTAAGGACATTATTATTTTGTATATAATTATTTATATACATAAATATATGGATATGTACACATAATTATAATTTCCATTATTGTTTATTGTCACAATAACTAATAACTCAAAGACTATTCTCTTAAAAATTTTATAGAAATGTATAATTTATTTATTATCATTAGTATCATAATCATTATCGTAATGACTACTTTCATAATAAGGCTTAACACGATGATCATTACAATACTGATCATTACTTTACCACTAAAATTATTAGTTAAACAAATTTCTTAAAGTTATAAATATAAAATATTACAATTTTGCTTAGTTATACTTAATATTATTCACTGTTTAAATACTTGCCACAGCAGAAGAATACACGCACTGCACTTCACGACTGACCACCAACGATGTGAAGAGTCGCTCCAGCAGACTCGCCTTTATATAGGCGGCGAGAGTTCCACTCTCAACTAACGTCCGTTCTTGAGTCTTTCCCCCCGAAGTTAGTGTTCTCCGCGCGATCATTGGCTGATAAATATGAGCGAGAACTTTCTGTTGCTCGTATAACTCTTACTTAAATTCAGCTGAGCATGTACAGAGCTGAGCTGACACTCTTCTTGCCATTCTTCTTCTATTCGATGCCCATGCAATGTTATATAGTTGATTAGATATACAGACAGACACAAAAAGCAGACATGCAGACAGACAGATATTATTTGGAGTGACCTATCTCTCTCTCTATAATATTAATATAATAATTTATTTATTTATAATAATATAACACGGCTCTTTCCGCCTGTTACATATGTATGTTTGCTGAAGACCATTATACCCTGTCCGCTTTTTTCAACGGATACAGGGTATAAATAAATGTATATACATATATATTTATAAATGTGTATATATAAATGGAATATATAAATAGAATACCACCTTGTCGGTAAAGTTTAAATTTATAGTAGTCTGTCTGCAAGGTGTCGGTGTGGGGCTAACTGACCTGGCCTAAGCGCAGGAGGCTGCATTCAAAAACCAAGAAACCAAATACAAAGAGATAATTTCGCAGCCGAGCATAAAGAGAAACAAGTTTTTAAGAAAAAGTTTTCGCGTCGGGCAGCAACAACGTGACAAGGCAAGGCAAGGAAAGAAAACTTGGTGAAAACAACTTCGAACACGTTTTAGTTACCTGCCACGCCCCCTTATCCAGGAAGGCACGCCCACTGATTATGTGACGGCAAATGAATGCAATTAATTGTGAACGCATCTTAAAAGTATTTACAACTTGAGCATTGGCCATTGATTGCAGCATAAATTTAATTGAAAAACTTTATCCGAAGATCGAAATGCGTTAGCTGTAATTGTAATTGTAATATATATATATAGTATATATTTATATATACAGATTGCCATTGGCCTTGGTTGCCAGTTGGCAGGCGGCAGTCGGCATCATCAATAAAAATTGCAACAATGTCAGCCTAATAGTTACAAACTGTGAACTCTGAACTGTGTGCTGCGAGCTGAAGTTGCACCTGTATAACTTTACCTGCGCTTCTTGCCAAAGTGCAATTCAGCGTCGTCAACTTGAACTTTGTGTGTATTTTGCAACGAGAACTTTGCTTAGGCTGCTTGGCAGCAATCATTGCTGACTTTGTCATGTCATTTGTAACACAACAAGCTGCAAATGTTAATGGCTTGTGCGAAAAAGTATTCTAGTATAGATTGAAAAGATTAGTTATAGGTATTTCAATTAAACTAAGAATTAAAATTAAAGTATAGTTAGCTGAAAATGTATTTTTTATATTTTCTGAAATTTTTTTTTCAATCTGTCAATATGAAAAGGCAAATGAATTTTTGAGACTATTTAATAAAATATAATTACTAAAAATTTTGTATTATTTTTCTATTTTCCTTGATTGAAGAGAATTTTAATGCTACAGTTAAAGAAATCGCAAGGGCAAAGAAATGGGGCTGGAAATTCTGCTTCGTTATGTCAACACACTTGACAGAAAATATATATAAATATGTTAAAAATATTTAATACAATTCCATGAAATGCATATTGATGCTGACAGAAATTACATTTAATAATATTCAAACTTTTTAATCCAAGCCATGAAATGTATATAGTAAACTAAACTAAAAGTGTTGCATTCAGTAGTTAGGCTCCTTTTGATATAATCTAACCGATTTGTATTTATTTGATTCCTTCAATAAAAATTAAATATTCTTGTTTGTGTTTTTCTCTTAATTTGTCTTATAAAAAATTTTGCAGAAATTTTAAGAAGATTTTAAAATTCAAAGTTTAGTTTTTAAAAATTCTGATAAAATATTTAAAAAACAATTTTATTTGTACGCATTGGTTACCTTTGTACTTAAATTTAAATTCAAATTATCAATAATATATAAACAAAATATGAAGATGAAGTATGTATGTAAATAAATATGAAATTCTAAAAAAAAAATCAATAATGAAAGATTAAATTTATATTAAGATGAAACAACATAATTGTAATTTCGGTATAAACATTTTTTCTTAAAATAATATCAAGATATACAGCTGTGCTTATGAATATAGTAATAAAAATGAGTTTATTTTATTTATTTATTTATTTTTTATTATTATTTATATTTATATATATATATTACGAATTATATTGCTGAGTTACATTCATTACTTTCAATCTCCCATTTATAGATCATACCAGTTTCGTTGTAATACATTAAGTTTTTTATTTAGTCGAGCTTGTTGCTGCTGTAATTGGTATGCCAGTAACTGTTTTTGTTGTTGTAGTTAAAAGTTAGACGATGGCGACGACGTCGTCTACAGGTGTAGCCCGCCATATTATTTACAAGTGGCAGGAGAAGCAACAGCAGCAGCAGCAGCAGCAGCTGGGCGCAGAGGGCCTGGCATTCACCCACGAGGCACCTATAATTTAGCGCTGTTTATTTGTAAATGTCTGTTGCGGCGGCATACGGCATCGAGTTGCAGGGTCGCAGGGTCCTTGTTCTCGTCACGCTTCATGTCAACAGCGGCAACTTCATTGTCTGCCCAGGACCCCAGCTCCCTACCGCTGCTGCTCAACAGCGCCTCAGCTGATGTTTGTCTGTGTGTCACTGACATTAAGTGCAGTTGGTGGCTGGGCTGTTGGGTTGTCGGTTTGTCGATTCGCAGAAAAACGTTTTGCAATTTATTAACTGACATTTGAAGTGGTTGCTGCCGCAAGGTAAGTGGCACGGTGGCACGGTAGCAACGTTGGCAACCTGCGCGCCATGGATAAGCAAAACCTATGACACTTATTACTGAAGCAGCTGTGCTGGTGGTAAACAAAATGAAACGCCATTGCATGCATATTTGATTAAGTTGCCTCCAGGTAGGCAATGATATTTGCAAGCCAAACTTTACAGACAAACGCGCCCGCGGGGCTCCACACACACCCACACACATACACACAAGGGTTAAGGCCAACAACAGTCATGCGTAAGTTTTTGGACCAAACAAAAATTTGTTAACGTTTTGAATTTGGGTTGAATGCAGACAAAATGCCCGGAAGCGGAAACTGTTTTCTACATTGGCAAATTTGATATGTAGCAGGAAACTAAGACAACCGCCAGGTAGGCAGACGCTTGCCAGTTCCATGTCGTTATTAAACACACATTATTGGGGGGCAGCTGGCAAAGGGCTTACACACGTAAAAAGAGCATAATAATATAAAGCTTAGAGCAGACGCACAACCAGAAAAAGGTCAAACGGAACTAACCAAGTTTTGGGCGATTAGCAGAGGACAGTTAGTGGTTCTTAATAGCTGGCTGTGAACCCACACAAATGCTCGGGTGGCCTAATTTGTTGCCTAATTTGTTATTTATGAAGTGGGCAATCGAGGCACCTGGAAGTGTACTAAGCCGCCGGTGTTTGCTGAAGATTATGTAAAGAGTTGGGCCAAAGGCTTAATAATGTCTGCGTGAAATTTGGGCATGGCTTAGACTAATTGAAAGTATTAAAAATGTCTGAGCTGATGTTGAGGCGGAATAATAAAGCATTAACAGTTAATTGAGAAATACGTAATGAAATATTGGTAAGCTTGCAAAAATTGATAGCATAATCTATGTATTGAAATGCTCTAGCTCATTGAAGCTGTTAACAAAAAATTCTTTGAAATGTTTGCAAATTTATTATTAATTGTTTTTTTTTTTTTTTTTTTTTTTTAGCAGTTTTTCATTGTACTTTCCTAGAGTAAAATCTTTATAAATATTAAAAGTCCACTTTAATATTAAAAGCAATCATAGTTAGCTAAAACATATGAATAAGTAAATAGTTTGCAGTTTAAATAGTCCTGGCCAGGTCAGCTTCTTAGTCCATAGCTCTGGCTGAGCAACATCTGTAATCTGCAAATCCACAATAAACCAACCACATTTGCCTTTGTCTGCTATTAAAGCCACATAACATTACGCAGATGGACATACACGCCCCAGCTCGTGCCGAGCTCATTTTGGTCAATCTCAGGTGTCATATTCCAGTTGTAATGTTATGGCCTCAGTCAGAGCCAACCCTCAACAGAGCTGTTGGTTTCATGCATTTAAATATGCATAGAACCACTGAGCGAACGAGAAAAGAATCAAATACAAACAAGTCATTTATTACTTTAATGTGCACACGAACACACGCTCCCACATGTGTCTGCTTGTGTGTAAAAACTTCAATTAAAATGCCAGCGTAACAATGCACAGGGACAGTGATAGTCACACGCACCTTTACAGTCTGGTTAGGGCCTTTTTCTCTTTTGGCATTTCATTTGCAATTTAATGCAAAATAGCCGTAAAGCCACAAAAAGGCCAAGCGACCAGGTTTGGCTGGTTAAGCAGCGCCACAACGAAACAGTCAAACGTTGCGCAATCCTCACAATCCCATCATAAAACGCAATGGAGCTCTTAACTGCCAACAACAAAATGACTGTGCTGAGTGACGCTGACAATTGTTTTCGCTTGCTTTAGAGAGTGAGTGAGAGAGATAGAAACTAAGAGAGTGGGAATGACGGCAGAGAGAGATAGAGAAATTTGGGTTCTTGAGTTTAGTAATAATCAAGTAAAAAGGCTCTAGTCGAGTGTGCCCGACTAGGAGATCCCCTGAACCCATCGAAAAGTTGATATTCCAAAATAAGCCTATTTTACATACATATTGCAACTGAAGAACATTCAGGCGATTTGCCCGTTTTTAATGGGTTCTTTGTAAAATAAAATTATTATTAAGACATTCTCGTAAACAGAAAAATTAATAACTAATAGAATTTTACTTAAGACACCTACTATATTACTCTGGCAACGGTAGAGAGTAGGGCAGCAGTAGAGAGGCGGGCAGCAGTAAAGAATCGGTTAACGGTAGAGCGTTTGCGAGTCGGTTAACGGTAGAGTGGTTGAGAGTCGGGCCGCAGTATAGAGTCGGGCAACGGTAGAGCGTTTGAAAGTCGGGCAGCAGTAACGAGTCGGCCAACGGTAGAGTGTTTGAGAATCGGGCAGCAGTAGAGAGGCGGGCAACGGTAGAGTGTTTGAAAGTCGGACAGCAGTAGAGAGGCGGGCAACGGTAGAGTGTTTGAGAGTCGGGCAACGGTAGATTGTTTGAGAGTCGGGCAGCAGTAGAGAAGCGGGCAGCAGTAGAGAGTCGGGCAGCAGTAGAGAGTCGGGCAGCAGTAGAGAGTCGGGCAGCAGTAGAGAGGCGGGCAGCAGTAGAGAGTCGGTTAACGGTAGATTGGCAGAGAGTCGCCAGCAGTAGAGAGGCGGGCATCAGTAGATAAGCGGGCAGCAGTAGAGAGTCGGCCAACGGTAGAGTGTTTGAGAGTTAGGCAGCAGTAGAGAGGCGGGCAACGGTAGAGTGTTTGAGAGTCGGGCAACGGTAGATTGTTTGAGAGTCGGGCAGCAGTAGAGAAGCGGGCAGCAGTAGAGAGTCGGGCAGCAGTAGAGAGTCGGGCAGCAGTAGAGAGTCGGGCAGCAGTAGAGAGGCGGGCAGCAGTAGAGAGGCGGGCAGCAGTAGAGAGGCGGGCAGCAGTAGAGAGGCGGGCATCAGTAGATAAGCGGGCAGCAGTAGAGAGTCGGCCAACGGTAGAGTGTTTGAGAGTCAGGCAGCAGTAGAGAGGCGGGCAACGGTAGAGTGTTTGAGAGTCGGGCAACGGTAGATTGTTTGAGAGTCGGGCAGCAGTAGCGAGTCGGCCAACGGTAGAGTGTTTGAGAGTCAGGCAGCAGTAGAGAGGCGGGCAGCAGTAGAGAAGCGGGCAGCAGTAGAGAGGCGGGCAGCAGTAGAGAGGCGGGCAACGGTACAGTGTTTGAGAGTCAGGCAGCAGTAGAGAGGCGGGCAACGGTAGAGTGTTTGAGAGTCGGGCAACGGTAGATTGTTTGAGAGTCGGGCAGCAGTAGAGAGGCGGGCAGCAGTAGAGAAGCGAGCAGCAGTAGAGAGGCGGGCAGCAGTAGAGAGTCGGGCAGCAGTAGAGAGGCGGGCAGCAGTAGAGAGTCGGTTAACGGTAGATTGGCAGAGAGTCGCCAGCAGTAGAGAGGCGGGCATCAGTAGATAAGCGGGCAGCAGTAGAGAGTCGGCCAACGGTAGAGTGTTTGAGAGTTAGGCAGCAGTAGAGAGGCGGGCAACGGTAGAGTGTTTGAGAGTCGGGCAACGGTAGATTGTTTGAGAGTCGGGCAGCAGTAGAGAAGCGGGCAGCAGTAGAGAGTCGGGCAGCAGTAGAGAGTCGGGCAGCAGTAGAGAGTCGGGCAGCAGTAGAGAGGCGGGCAGCAGTAGAGAGGCGGGCAGCAGTAGAGAGGCGGGCAGCAGTAGAGAGGCGGGCATCAGTAGATAAGCGGGCAGCAGTAGAGAGTCGGCCAACGGTAGAGTGTTTGAGAGTCAGGCAGCAGTAGAGAGGCGGGCAACGGTAGAGTGTTTGAGAGTCGGGCAACGGTAGATTGTTTGAGAGTCGGGCAGCAGTAGCGAGTCGGCCAACGGTAGAGTGTTTGAGAGTCAGGCAGCAGTAGAGAGGCGGGCAGCAGTAGAGAAGCGGGCAGCAGTAGAGAGGCGGGCAGCAGTAGAGAGGCGGGCAACGGTACAGTGTTTGAGAGTCAGGCAGCAGTAGAGAGGCGGGCAACGGTAGAGTGTTTGAGAGTCGGGCAACGGTAGATTGTTTGAGAGTCGGGCAGCAGTAGAGAGGCGGGCAGCAGTAGAGAAGCGAGCAGCAGTAGAGAGGCGGGCAGCAGTAGAGAGGCGGGCAGCAGTAGAGAGGCGGGCAGCAGTAGAGAGTCAGGCAGCAGTAGAGAGGCGGGCAACGGTAGAGTGTTTGAGAGTCGGGCAACGGTAGATTGTTTGAGAGTCGGGCAGCAGTAGCGAGTCGGGCAACGGTAGAGTGTTTGAGAGTCGGGCAACGGTAGAGTGTTTGAGAGTCAGGCAGCAGTAGAGAGGCGGGCAACGGTAGAGTGTTTGAGAGTCGGGCAACGGTAGATTGTTTGAGAGTCGGGCAGCAGTAGAGAAGCGGGCAGCAGTAGAGAGGCGGGCAGCAGTAGAGAAGCGAGCAGCAGTAGAGAGTCGGCCAACGGTAGAGTGTTTGAGAGTCGGGCAACGGTAGATTGTTTGAGAGTCGGGCAGCAGTAGCGAGTCGGGCAGCAGTAGCGAGTCGGGCAACGGTAGAGTGTTTGAGAGTCGGGCAACGGTAGATTGTTTGAGAGTCGGGCAGCTGTAGAGAAGCGGGCAGCAGTAGAGAGGCGGGCAGCAGTAGGGAGGCGGGCAGCAGTAGAGAGGCGGGCAGCAGTAGAGAGTCAGGCAGCAGTAGAGAGGCGGGCAACGGTAGAGTGTTTGAGAGTCGGGCAGCAGTAGAGAGGCGGGCAGCAGTAGAGAGGCGGGCAGCAGTAGAGAGTCGGGCAGCAGTAGAGAGTCGGCCAACGGTAGAGTGTTTGAGAGTCGGGCAACGGTAGATTGTTTGAGAGTCGGGCAGCAGTAGCGAGTCGGGCAACGGTAGAGTGTTTGAGAGTCGGGCAACGGTAGATTGTTTGAGAGTCGGGCAGCAGTAGAGAAGCGGGCAGCAGTAGAGAGTCGGGCAGCAGTAGAGAGTCGGGCAGCAGTAGAGAGTCGGGCAGCAGTAGAGAGTCGGTTAACGGTAGATTGGCAGAGAGTCGCCAGCAGTAGAGAGGCGGGCATCAGTAGATAAGCGGGCAGCAGTAGAGAGTCGGCCAACGGTAGAGTGTTTGAGAGTCAGGCAGCAGTAGAGAGGCGGGCAACGGTAGAGTGTTTGAGATTCGAGCAGCAGTAGCGAGTCGGCCAACGGTAGAGTGTTTGAGAGTCAGGCAGCAGTAGAGAGGCGGGCAGCAGTAGAGAGGCGGGCAGCAGTAGAGAGGCGGGCAGCAGTAGGGAGGCGGGCAGCAGTAGAGAGGTGGGCAGCAGTAGAGAGGCGGGCAACGGTAGAGTGTTTGAGAGTCGGGCAACGGTAGATTGTTTGAGAGTCGGGCAGCAGTAGAGAGTCGGGCAGCAGTAGAGAGGCGGGCAGCAGTAGGGAGGCTGGCAGCAGTAGAGAGTCGGGCAGCAGTAGAGAGTCGGGCAGCAGTAGAGAGTCGGGCAGCAGTAGAGAGTCGGGCAGCAGTAGAGAGTCGGGCAGCAGTAGAGAGGCGGGCAGCAGTAGAGAGTCGGGCAACGGTAGATTGTTTGAGAGTCGGGCAGCAGTAGCGAGTCGGCCAACGGTAGATTGTTTGAGAGTCGGGCAGCAGTAGAGAAGCGGGCAGCAGTAGAGAGGCGGGCAGCAGTATAGAGGCGGGCAGCAGTAGGGAGGCGGGCAGCAGTAGAGAGGCGGGCAGCAGTAGAGAGTCAGGCAGCAGTAGAGAGGCGGGCAACGGTAGAGTGTTTGAGAGTCGGGCAGCAGTTGAGAGTCGGGCAGCAGTAGAGAGTCGGTTAACGGTAGATTGGCAGAGAGTCGCCAGCAGTAGAGAGACGGGCAGCAGTAGAGAGACGGGCAGCAGTAGAGAGACGGGCAGCAGTAGAGAGACGGGCAGCAGTAGAGAGACGGGCAGCAGTAGAGAGACGGGCAGCAGTAGAGAGACGGGCAGCAGTAGCGAGTCGGTTAACGGTAGATTGGCAGAGAGTCGCCAGCAGTAGAGAGGCGGGTAGATAGAGAGTCCAATCCAGATAGAGGTTCCAGTAACAGGAGAGAGTCCAGCAGAGGGAGAGAGTCCAGCAGAGGGAGAGAGTCCAGCAGCGATAGAGAGGACAGCCGGAGAGAATCGGGCAAAAAAAAAAAAAAATATTATTAGTAAAACATTTGCTTAAAAAACAGTTATAACTAATACAATTTTGCTTAATATACTTAATACTAAAATTATTAACTAAATACTTACCAAATCCAGAAGAAGAGGAGGCGGAGCAGGGGGAGGACGAGGAGAAGACACTACACTACACTACACTACACTGCACTGCACAGCACAGCACGACTGACCACCATGGGGTCAGGAAACCAACTGAAGAACTGGGCAGACGGCTTGCCCTTATATAGGGCAAAACTCCCGCCAAAAGTTGTGCTCAACTCTTTCGAGCTCAGCGTGGTCGAGGTCATGACTCGATTCTTACAGTCGATCATTGAGTGGGAAATAAGAGCGCTACCTGTTTAGTTCGGTAGAGTCGGTCAGCAAGATGATCATTAGCATAACAATCATTATCTAACTACTACCATTATTATTCTACTTAATTCACAAACAACAAGTAAGGAAGCGCTACTCGGAGGTGCCTGACTAGAAATTAGCATAAACCCCGCGTAATTATATCATTCATATGTGTGTATGTGCAAAAGCACAAGTCTCTAGTATTTGTAATAAGTATTTTGAAAATTTTGGCGAAGGGGGCGTGGCATCAAAAATTTAACAAAAATTAAAATTGCATAAAGGTTCCAATAAACTAAATATAAGATTTGGGGTCTCTAACTATAAAGATGTACAAGATATAATTTTAAAACTGAAAATCGATTTTCGTTTTTAATCAATAAAAAAAAAACGAGAAGAGAACAAACTCGACCTGCGCGTGATATACACGAATCTATAAAAAAAAGTCTCTAGCTATTATAGGTTCTGAGACCCACGCGTTCAAACATACGGACGGACGGACAGGCAGACAGACGGACAGGTCTCAATCGACTCAGCTTGTCGTCCTGATCAAGAATATACCACGCCTGCCACGCCTCCTTCTGCCTGTTACATACATTTGGGCTGCAACAAAACCATTATACCCTGATTCCCCCATTTTTAATAAGTTCGGGGTATAAAAATAAGATGGAATAAAAATATTAATAAATACTATAATTATAAAATATACTAGTAAAAATTAAAAACAAACATTTTTTTTCAACGATAAAATTAATTTTCGTTAAAAATTAAAAAGTGGCAAAAATTACTATGGAGTTTTTTTTTGAGTTTTTAAGAAATACAAATTTGTTTTCAGCGTGATATCCACTAACTTTTGTTAGCATTTATTATTTCAAATATTTCTTTTATTATAAATAAATAATAAAAGTACAATAATTTCGTAACAAGAACTAATTAAAAAAAAATTATACTTTTTTTAAATCAGAATGTATTCAGGTTATTTTCTGATTTTTCGATCAATATTTTATTTTATTTATTTTTAAGATGTAACTTTATTTTAAAATCGAAAAATCACTTAATATTATATTTTTTAAATGTATTTCTTGCAATATACAAGGTTTTTATAAATCATCTTGATTTTCTGAGACGTTTTTAATTCAAATACGTAGATAGATCATAAAATTTTCAATTTTCAAAATTTAAAAATTTGATACAACTTTTGCAAGTATAAAAAAGATTTCTATATTTTATAAATATTTTTTAATATTTATATATTTTTTAAATTTAAAGCCCAAAATAATAATAAATAATAAAACAAATAATATATACTCTGCAAAATTGGGGTTGAAATCTTTGTCAAAGCACATGTTGCCCTCCTGGCATTGTTTCCTTTACACTTTGAGCACGGCGAAAAGATGCTATAAAAATTTACAGTTAAGTGATTTTGTAGCAATTTGCAGTTTGTTGGCGCATTACAAGCCCAGGCCAGGCCCGGCCAGGTGAGTGGGGCAGTCAGTTGGCTGTCGGTTGCTGTGGGCCAAGCAGCACTCGTAAATCGTTGGCAAATGTTTGCCAAGCGCGCGGAGCACCCAACGCCAGGTCGAGGCCAGGTCCTGGCCAGGTCTAGGCCAGAGGTCTGTTGCTCTTGCCTCGGATCTGTCAGTAAATTCAATTTATTTAAAAGCTTGTCAACAATAAGTCAAATGAAATGCTCTGCTCAGCTGTAAATATGGCTGGCCCAGTAATAAAGCAGATTTATTTGCGCTGTTGAGATTTACAATTTGCCCATAATTGCCAAGCATATAAAATTCTATCTAAGCTAAATACAACTGACAAAATGTAATGAAATGAAATGAAATAAAATGAAATGCTCGAGCGAAGTATTTGTGGTTATTGTGGCAATATATTCAAATATATATAAGTTAAAAGACATTTTGTTGGCAGAGAGAACCCTTGCCAGTTTTATTTTTTTTGGCATCTCCAGCTATGCATAGATAGATAGATGGGCATGCTGTTTTCTAATAGTAGTTCCGCTTGGCAACAGTAAATAAATCTTGTCTGTGTCTGGTGTGGGATTGGGTAAGGCTATAGATAAGTCCAATACAGTTAACACAATACAATGGAAACAACAATTGGCTGCAGGACATGCGACTGCTATTGCTATTGCCACTGCCATTGCTGCCCAGTTCACATCAGTTCAACTTAAACGGCTGCTAAAGTGCAACACAGAGTGCCCTGGCCTAGAGCAGACCAGTGCCACATTTGGCAAACAATATTAAGTGTGTCTGTTTTTTAGCATTTGAAGCACAAATAAAATAATACATTGCTGCCAGCTACAAGCGGCACATGCATACATACATACGCTAACAATTATCAGTAATAGTCAGACAAGCGAGTGCAGTGCGAGAACTAACTGGGTAAAGCAGTTACTTCAGTTGACATATTTTATTTTATTTCAAGTGAAGCAAATCAAAAATGGTCAGGCATTGTTATTAATTATATAAATATAATTGTAATATAATAATATTGAATTTTAGGCTAAATATATTAAAGAAAATAATAGTTAGAATAAATTACCTTATTTTTATACCCAGAACCCATTAAAAATGGGTAATCAGGGTATAATGGTTTTGTTGCAGCCCAAATGTATATAACGGGCAGAAGGGAGGATTAAAACGAAAATCGATTTTCAGTTTTAAAATTATATGTTCTACATCTTTATAGTTAGAGACTCAAAATCTTGTATTTTGTTTATTGGGACCTTTATACAATTTTGATTTTTGTTAAATTTCTGATGCCACGCCCCCTTCGCCAAAATTTTCAAAACACTTATTACAAATACTAGAGGCTTGTGCTTTTGCACATACACACATATACATATGAATGATATAATTACGCGGGGTTTAAGCTAATTCCTAGTCGGTCACCTCCGACTAGAGCTTCCTTACTTGTTGTTGGAATTAAGTAGAATAATAATGGTAGTAGTTAGATAATGATTGTTATGCTAATGATCATCTTGCTGACCGACTCTACCGAACTAAACAGCGCTCTTAGCGCTTAGCGCTCGTAGCGCTCTTATTTCCCACTCAATGATCGACTGTAAGAATCGAGTCATGACCTCGACCGCGCTGAGCTCGAAAGAGAGCACAACTTTTGGCGGGAGTTTTACCCTATATAAGGGCAAGCCGTCTGCCCAGTTCTTTAGTTGGTTTCCTGGCCCCATGGTGGTCAGTCGTGCTGTACAGTGCAGTCCAGTGTAGTGTAGTGTCTTCTCCTCGTCCTCCTCCTGCTCCTGCTCCTCCTCCTCCTCCTCCTCTTCTTCTTCTTCTGGATTTGGTAAGTATTTAGTTAATAATTTTAGTATTAAGTATATTAAGCAAATTTGTATTAGTTGTAACTGTTGTTTTTAAGCAAATGTTTTACTAATAATTGTTTTTTTTTTTTGCCCGATTCTCTCCTGCTGCCCTCTCTATCGCTGCTGGACCCTCTGCTGGACTCTCTCCCTCTGCTGGATTCTCTCCCTCTGCTGGACTCTCTCCCTCTGCTGGACTCTCTCCCTCTGCTGGACTCTCTCCCTCTGCTGGATTCTCTCCCTCTGCTGGACTCTCTCCTGTTACTGGAACCTCTATGTGGATTGGACTCTCTATCTACCCGCCTCTCTACTGCTGGCGACTCTCTGCCAATCTACCGTTAACCGACTCGCTACTGATGCCCGCCTCTCTACTGATGCCCGACTCTCAAACACTCTACCGTTGCCCGACTCTCTCCTGCTGCCCGACTTTCAAACACTCTACCGTTAACCGACTCTCTACTACTGCCCGCCTCTCTACTGCTGCCCGCCTCTCTACTGATGCCCGCCTCTCTACTGCTGCCCGACACTCAAACACTCTACCGATGCCCGACTCTCTGCTGTTGCCCGACTTTCAAACACTGTACCGTTGCCCGCCTCTTAATGCTGCCCGCCTCTCTACTGCTGCCCGCCTCTCTACTGCTGCCCGCCTCTCTACTGCTGGTCGCCTCTCAAACACTCTACCGTTGCCCGACTCGCTACTGCTGCCCGACTCGCTACTGCTGCCCGACTCTCTACTGCTTCCCGACTCTCAAACAGTGTATCGTTGTGCTAGTCTCTACTGCTGCTCGACTTTCAAACACTCTACCGTTGCCCGACTCTCTACTGCTGCCCGACTTTCTACTGCTGCCCGACTCTCAAACACTCTACCGTTAACCGATTCTCAAACACTCTACCGTTGTCCGACTCTACTGCTGCCCGCCTCTCTACTGCTGCCCGCCTCTCTACTGCTGCCCGCCTCTCTACTGCTGGTCGCCTCTCAAACACTCTACCGTTGCCCGACTCGCTACTGCTGCCCGACTCGCTACTGCTGCCCGACTCTCTACTGCTTCCCGACTCTCAAACAGTGTATCGTTGTGCTAGTCTCTACTGCTGCTCGACTTTCAAACACTCTACCGTTGCCCGACTCTCTACTGCTGCCCGACTTTCTACTGCTGCCCGACTCTCAAACACTCTACCGTTAACCGATTCTCAAACACTCTACCGTTGTCCGACTCTACTGCTGCCCGACTCTCTACCGTTGCCAGAGTAATATGTTAGTAATATAGTAGGTATCTTAAGTAAAATTCTATTAGTTATTAATTCTTCTTTTTACGAGAATGTCGTAATAATAATTTTATTATACAAAGAATCCATTAAAAACGGGGAAATCGCCTGAATGTTCTTCGGTTGCAATATGTATGTAAAATAGGCTTTTTTTGGAATATAAACTTTTCGATGGGTTCAGGGGATCTCCTGTCGGGCACACTCGATTAGAGCCTTCTTACTTGTTATTTATTTATTTATAATATATTTTTTTTTATTATATTATATATATAAATATAAAATTCAATAAATGTTTAGGTGTTATTATTAGTTAAATAATTTTCATAAATATTCATTTTATTTGGTTCTATTTCATTTATCAACTTATTGTTATGTTATTATTAATGAATTAATCAACTTTTAAGGTGTTATTATCACTAAAATAATTTAGAAAATATATAATACAATTTATTTTATATTTTATTTATTAATATTGTTATACTATTTTTAAATATTTAATCAGTTCTATATCAAATCCAAATCATATTTTAAAAATGACTATTCAATCAATTTTAACAGTTTTAATAATTCATATTTAATTTTCTTTTACTTTCAGCTTTTATTGATTGATTGAGAAGTCATTTAAATTTTATATTTATAAAAGAAAAAAATGTTAGGTAAGTTTAATTATTTTTTATTTCATTTTTAATTTAATTTAATTTTATATATAAATTAATTGTTATATATATTCCGATTATATATGTAATATTAATTCCATAACAAATGTAAGCTGATTAACTTCGAATTTTCAAACTTTGCTTTCGACCCACGTAAAATTTATCGCAACAATGCATATTTATATGCAAGTATGTACAGACATGTATATATTATTTATATGTGTAGTAAATATATGTATATACTTATGAATTGTTTGGCTGAGAAACACAAGAGCGTATGTGTGTGTGTTCAGAATAAAAAACAGCCGTTAGTGAAGTTTCAACAATGTTATTGACTGAACAAAATTTTGGACTGTGAATACTGTTGTTGACTCGGCTCATAAATCTATACAAGTGTTGTTGACTGACTGCTGCCGGGTATATGCGTGTTGACTCAAATTATTGATTCTTATGAAACTTGGCCACAATTCAAGCTGCACTAAATGTGCGCAACTTTTTGTTCATTTCCTTTTCCCTTTGCGACATACATATATCAGTTCACTTCATTAAAAACAACAAAAACGAGCACTAAAGTAAATGACTCTTAGCAGTAACTTCAAAATGAAATAAAGAAAATAATAATAAAATAATAAAACGTCAGCCAACATGTGCCATGTCGTAGTTGTCTAATGGTCAGAGCTACTGAGCTAACACCCACTGCTGTCTCTGGTCCTGCGCGTCCATGTCCCCTGACATGCGAAGAAAAACGTATTCCATTTACAGTTTTTTGTTTTTTTTTCCTGCTTTTTCCGTTCTTTTTTTTTTTTTGCTGTCATAACAAACAAATTCCCAGCATGTGTGTACTGCGTAGCGCCGGCATTACCAGAGGCGGACGTTCCTTTGGCCAGCTTTGCTCAGCTCCAAGAATTTAATTATACTTTTGATTTTAATGAAAATACAAGCGCACGCGTTGGGCAACGGACACACTCAGTTCCTGATGCCCTTACCCAGTGAGCATATGGAATATTTTGTTGTGGAAGTTTGCGGCAGAATATATTGAAACAAAAAAAGAGATGCAAATTTAAGAAATATATCAGTTTTTGTAACATTTTGCAATCAAATTAAATTTAATAATACAAAAATATATGTAAAATATTTTGTTTTAAAAAAATAATTCAGTAAAAATATTATTTTTAAATTTATAAATTTGAATAAATATAACAAATATTATTTATATAAATTTAAAAAAAAATAATAATAATAATAAAAAACCAGGAAAAAAAATATATATAAATAATTTAACAATAATACTTTAGTAATAAAAAAATCCGACAAAATATTACAACTTCAAAAATTAAAAAACAAAAGTTATAAACTTACAAAATTATAAACTTATAAATGATTTTTAAGGCTTTAAAAACATATCACAGGGTTTTTAAATTTATTATAAATAATTTAAAAACTAAATAAATATCAACGTTTTCCAACATTTTTGAGTTAGCTATCTGGCTTTGAACTAAGTTCTAAAGTGTTCATTTCTCTATGCAATCTTTCTGTAAATAAATTACTTTTAAAACTGACTTCCAGCTTAGTTTTCCCCCGATGGCTTTACGTACTTGTCAGTTTGTGACTTTGGCTCGGTTAAGGTCGTCGCAGATGTCAACGTATGCTTCATTTGGGCACGCCTTTGGGGAGTTCATTTTTAGTAAATTGTCAACGGGGTCGTCAGTGCGAAATTGCAGTTTAATTACAGTTTTTAAAACATTTTGCCTTTAAATGTGATTGTAAATGGACGACATTAAATGAAATTGGTGTCTGGTGGGGTTAAGACGAGGCATATAATGAGTTTATGTGCTACAAAGAGACAAGCAACTGCAGCTGAAAAATGAATGTCAATTGAAAATGTAACTGGTTGAAATATAAATTACATACGAATGTCAAGTGGGATGTGGAGTGAGCAGGATGTTGGCTAGGTTTGTGGATCATATGATATATAGGAATATCTATTATTGTTAATGCATGCGCATAGCCCATGATATTGGAGGCCTTTGTGAACATTAAGCAAATCCTCAACGTTTGCGCATTCTGACCGCACTTTGAGCTCTGCACTTGAGCTGGCCCCCGTCCCTCAGCCATTTGTGAATATGCACATTTAATATGCACCACACGCACTGACAGGCTTCACCATGGCTGCGACTGCGATTCCGACTATGGCTGCTTGGAGCCCAAGCTGACTCGGTGGCCGGTCACTGGCCATGATGCATGCACAACATGCACAACATGCACTCGCAATCAAACATGTCCGTCGAGAGGCAGAGACAGAGAGAGAGAGCCCGCGTGCGGCATTTGCAACATTCGCTGTTGTGTTGTGGGCGAAGCTTAAGACGCGCCGCACAGCTGCCGACATGCTGCTTATTTGCATACAACACTTTGACGCATTGTTTCCGAATGCCAGCCGACGGGACAGATGCAAGCACGGGCAGCACAGGCTGTGCCAAGCTGCTGCCTATGCACACCCACTCTCGACTCGAGCACTAATTAAAAGCAAATTTAAGCATACTCAAGCACACACTCACTCTGCAACTACAAACGCTCGAATTTGCCAAATGATTAAGTTCACAAACGGCTCACAAGACGAGCCGACGGGGCGTATGACCTACGTAGACTTTGGGGCCAACCGCCATTGCCATTGCCATTGCCATTTGCCTTTGCCTCTGCCATTGTCTTTGATTGGATAGCGCTTCGCTCAGCAGCCAAATGAGTGTTAATTAATACGATTTTAATCAGCAGACAATCGAACAAGTCGGCAGTTCTTGGAATATCTGCCTGCCAGCCATCATTAACCCATTTAAGGTGCAAATCCAATTAGGCAAAGGCGTTCAGCACAATTTTAAGCCACACAAATTGGCAAATTGAAATTCGTTCGAAGTGTGTGCCTGAAACAAACTTTAATTAAATTCGTTTTTAATTGCGTCTTAGACTCTGCACAGATTTTCAATGTCACAGCAAAGTGCGCCTAATTTATATGCTTTATTAATGGCGGCACAGCGAGAATGTGTTGAAGACATTTAAGTATTAAAGGTAGTTAATTATATAAAATTTTACCGAGTCTTGATAATGTGAACAGTTTTTGTGAAGTAATTTCTTAATGATTTTTATAATTTGCAATTAAATTTAAGAAAGAGTGAGCATATAACAGCATTATTGTAAATATAGAAATTATTATTATTATTATATAATAATATAGTACAATTATAAATTATTATGAATTTATATTTATTATATATTGAAATGCTTTATGCATGGCAATGTCTACACATTGGTATAGCATATTATTTACATGACCGCTCTTGTGTCAATAGCGTTGTTAAATCTGGCGCGAATCATTAACTTTATGCATAATTTACTGAGCTGTCCAAAAACTTATTTGCTGCGGCATCAACATTTGTGCCAATGTTCGACAGTTATTTTTTTAAGTTTAATCTTTATGTTTAATATTTAATATTGTAAAATTTCAATATTAAATTTTTCATTTTTCAATATTTGATAATTTTAATATTTGAATATTTTATTTCTTTTTAATAATTTAATAGATTAATATTTTAAAATTGTATTATTTTAATGGATTTTTTTAATAGATTAATATTTTAAAATTGTTTTATTTTAATATATTAGTATTTTAATATGTTTATATTTTTATCATTTTAATTTTTTAATATTTTCATATTTTAATATTTTAGTATTTTAAATATTTGAACTTATGTAAATAGCTGTTTTAGTATGTTTTATTTGTATGATGTCCACCAAGTTCATTATTAATATTATATTTAGTATTATTTTTATTTATTTTATTATTTTTTTTTTTTCAACTATAATATTGTGTAGTGAACTTAGTCACATTGATTATGCTCTTAGTATGTTGGCGTATGGATGTACTAAATGAATGAATGAGTATGATCAACAATTAATGCTGCGCTGATAGGAGTGAGCAACAACGATCCAAGCTGAGCTCTCATAGGAGTGAGCAACAACGATCCAAGCTGTGCTCTTATATTATTATTTATGTATTATTATTATTATTATATATATATGAGTTGGAAAATCTTCTAAAGAACAGCTCTCTTTTGCTTTCTCCCCAGAGCGGCTCAAAAATTATGTTTGAGTTGCAACTTTGCGTGCTGCAGCATCTGTGCTCTTTGCCTTGCCGCTCCGTGTAGCGAAGCCTTTTATTTAAAATTCTTATATGTCCATATAATATTGCTATGGTATAGGTCTCTTCTAATATATTTTGATTGAAACCTCTGTTTTGTGTTTCGTACTGTCTCTCTTAAATAAACCTTATGGAAATTTTACGACTCTTTGGTTGCCTAATAGGGACATTTTATGTATAAAATCTATTCTGCTTATACAATATTTGTTTATCACTTTAAAACTGTATTTCTTTTACACATTTTTTTAATTTATATACTATTTTAGATATTTCGCAGCACTTTGCTGGTAATCTTTATATTAAAATCTCTACAGCATGTGCCATAAATCATTTGGTTGGTCTAAAAGCAGCCGGCGGCTAAGTGAAAATCTTTTAAGAGCGCCCAAGTAATGCACATAAATAATAAATACAACGCGAAATTAACTTTCCGGCGACAGTCGTGCTCCACGTGCCTGTCCGGTGTGCCAGTCGAGGGGACTTTGACTAGAGCACAAAGTCAACATTGCCAGGTGGACAACGATTTGAATATACTCTTTTTGCTGAATAGGAGACGAAAATATATGAATAGGAATATGAATATTTATAGAAATATTTGCTGTAAAAGTTAAAGCTTTACGAGGCTCTCCATAATTCTCTATCCCAGCTATTATTACAGAGCATCATCTAGTCGGCATAGTCGACATGTCCCTTTTTCGGTGTGGCATGTTACCTAGACTGGCGTCAACTATTTAGAAATGCAAAGCACATTGAAAGTTGAAAGCGTGCAACGGTTGGTTTTTTGGGTTTGGTTACGGTTTTGGCTTTTAAGGTGCCAAATGTAAACAAAAAATTGGCTAGGAAAAAAGTGAGAGAAACCCGAAAAGAAACTGTCAACGCACGCCGTAAGTTGACAGGCGTGGCGGCTGAGGTGGGGCAGTGAGTTGAGGCAGACAAAAATCTCAGTGCGCCAGCTATAAAAATCATAAATTTTATTATGTATTAATGTCGCGGGTGCCGTTAGCGGTGACGTCGACAGTTTTTTTTTTTTTTTTTTGGCTGGCTATATATATATTTATGAATTATTCAAAAGCTTTAGCATACTTTTCAGCGCGCCCAAGTTTAAGGTCAAAAATGTTCTTTAAGACAGCCAGAGAACAATGGAGACTCTGCGTGCATATTTGACAATTTTATTAGATTAAGTTTCATATAAATGTGTTGATAATGCCAGCCAGACAATGTCTAGACACGCCGCATACAGCTGACATCTGAGCCCGGAGAGTGAAAGGTGGCAACAGTTTGCAGTGGAACAGGCTGACAGGCAGGCAGCCAGGTAGCTCATAACCTCGTTGCATAGCTGTCATAAATGCCACAAAATCCGCACGAATGCAGCAATGCAAAATTAATAGCTGTTGCATTCGACTGCTGAGTGGATCAATGTTTGTCTAGTATGGCTGGCACGCTCAGAATGTCTTCGACTACGGATGGCCAACCCCCCTCTCCACCATCATCATCATCATCATCATCATTTAGCAGAAATGTCAAGGGCAACGGACGCATAGTTTGTAGTTGGAGAAAAACTTTTGCTTACTGACGTAGGTGTGTGATTTATGCAATGGAAATCGTATTTGAATTTTTATCATTTTGCCATGGCATTGAAGTGCTCTAAGCCTTTAATCGCTGTCCGGCTAAAAAGTTGAGCAAAATTGTTGCAGGAAATTGCTGGGACAGAGTTTTCTTTAGATACAGGATGTTGCTCGATGAGGCGCGATAAGATTAAGTGCAGTTGACAAAAGGAAAAAATAAAAAAAAAATAATTTTTTAATAATTCCTAAAACTAGTTATAACTAAAATATAAATTATGAAAAGAATTATTTTGAACAAAATATATATAATATTTTTATATAAATATTTAACCAAAGCCTTGGCTAAGCACCCTGTTTTTTATTTGCCATAAGAAACATTCAAAGTGACATTTGCATTTTATTGTTGAATGCCGGGCATTACAACGCCAACTTTCCGCTCTTTGGCTTATTGTGCAATATCCTGGCTGCTGCTCCTGCTGCTGCTGCTGGTTCTGGTGCTGATGCTGCTCCTTCTGCAGGCCACCCAACTCCAAGCTCTCTCTGGTTTTGAGTGTGTCTGCATGAAATAAGAGTTAATCTTGCGTCCACTGGGAATACACACACACACACACACATATGCATGCGAAGAAGCTGAGTCGCCAGCATCTTTCGTCTCTGTAACAGATGTCCTTGATATTTTATTTGATGGCTGCTCGCTGCTTGCGATATTTCAAAGGCAAATGCCGTCTGCTTTAGATTTGGGTGCAATTTTCTTTTGTGCGACATCAAAGTGCAGCTTCATCAAGTAAATCTCTGCTGCCGCCGCAAAGCCGATAAGGCAGCGAAAGTGCCTGCTCATAAGCCAAATATGCCACAAGGCATGCAATAATATTGTAACAATCGAATTGGCAACGCCGTGTCTTGCCGTGCCCTGCTTTATGCTCTTAATAATATTTTAATAGAAACAGCAAGGAGCATATTTATTCTGGGACTACTTTGTGGCCGGTGGTTGCTTTTGATGTCACTGCGGCTGCTCTGCTGCTCAAGCAGCTGGAGACATTTTGATGGATGGATAGCCGTCGAGGGGCATGAGTAAAGTTGTTGCCATCCAAAACTTACAATATCATAAATCATATATGCCGGTTATTAAAGTGTGGCCTAAAGGTGGCTCAGCTATGGCAACAAGTTTGCGACGAGTCTGGAAATATCTGTAATATTTTTCAAATTTTTATGAATAGAGCATGTTGATAGCTTTCTTTTTCCATGATTATTCTCATATGAACTTTATTAGGGAGAATTTACTTTTTTTTTTTTTTTGTATTCCTACATGTTTTGTTAGAGTATATGAATATCGCTCGTTCTCTTTGAGAACATCTCTAGGATTATTACATGTTTCTATGTTTCTTGTTGCATAATTATTCATGACACTCGTGACATGACACACGACTTGTTCGTTACCTTAGATACGCTTTTCCCTCTATATATCTCTCTGGCTTATTAAATGCTGTGGCTGTGCGTATGGCATATTTTCAGCCGCAGTGATACAAAATAATTGGGACATGTTGCCCAGGTGTGGAGTGGGACAGCATTACTAAGGTCAAATCTGTGCTCGTTGCCGGGCTTGTTAAAAGACGTATTGTGGCTTGTTAGCTAGAGCCCGAAAGCTATTGATTTTGGCAACTCAATAGCTGGGAGGGGTGAAAATATATCAAACATATATATTTTTTGGGGACATTTTTAATTAAAACTTTCCATCCGATGACTTGGCCAAAAGATGGAGCAAGATTTCGGCATAATAAGTTAGCTGGCCATGAGTCAGCAGCTGTGAGTTAAGCTGTTACCTTTTGTCAGCTTAGCTTTGTACGTTTTTTTTTTCACCTGTCTTGCGCTGCTTTAAGTTCATTTTCTAAGCTAATTAACTCCCATCTGCTAACGCCAAAATGGACATCATTAACATTCACTTTGGCTGCGCTGCTTGGGAACTTTTTGTCCAATATTTTTCAGCCCTGATGAAAAAAAAAAAAACAGAGGAACTTTTATTGTGCCTTATAATATTAGTTATTTAATATGATTAAGGAAAAATACTGAAATTGAGCTAAATACATTTTTTTTAAATAATTTCATATTAATGTACAATAAACAATAAGCTGGAATAAATTAATTATATAAGAAAATTATAATAAATATTATAATATATTTTATTTATTTTTTATATTATATTTATAAATATATATTTTTTTATTATATAATATATTTAATTTTGATATGTTATATTATGTTATATAATTATAAATTATAATTATACAAATAAATTGAATATTTTATCATACAACATATACATGATACAATAATAATAAAATATATCTTGATATTCAACATGGTACACTAGAATGTACCAGTTGTTCTCTTTAATACTTATATTAAAAATTATGACATATCCAAGACTTTTGGAAGCTTCGATTATCTATAAATAACATCAGGATTTTCTGACTCCACTACTCCATAAATAAATTAAATAAACTAACTTTCAACTTTCCAACTACATTTTTCGAATCAATGCCAAACCCATATTTATTATTAAATGTTTTTAATTTTAATTATATATTTTATTTTAATGATGTATTTATTTTCCGCGTTAAACAACATTTTCAGTTTTTATTTTTTTTTTTAAATAAAAAATTCACATCAAACAGGAAAACTTTCTGTAACTCAACTTGAATTTGATTTATCTGTGATTTTTATTTGGTTTTTTTTTTTTAAACACCACAGTTTAAATCCCATTATAGCCCTTCGGCCATGCGCCATGTTTAGTGCAACAGAAAGTTGTTTGCTCAGATTTCCATGTTGTCTGTGCTATGGCCAAAGTTTAAATTGCGAAATCTGTCTCGCTCGATTAACGTTGCTAGGAGGGAGAGAGGTTGGAAGACAGAACGCTAGGGAGGGGACATGCTACACACACACACACGATTCAGTGACTGGAAAACTTTCAATGGACAAGCGTGGCTTATTTGCATTTTTAATTAACTAACAAGTGCTTGCAATTATGGGAGGCCGAAGTCCAGAGACAACATTACCATATTCATATGCATGTGCATAATGACAGCTGTGGGCTGCTGCCTGCTGCTATAAATCAATTAGGCGTAAATGTGTTTTGAGGCAACTGTACTTGGCATAAATTGCAAGCTACGCGTGTGTATATATGTGTGTGTGTGTGTATGTGTGTGTGTTTCATTTGTTTGCATGCGTGGTACGAAATTTTAATTACTTTAATTACCAAACATTAGCGCACCATTTTTTGTTGCTTGTTGCTGATCACGTTAAGAGCTATACGTCATGGGTAAGCTGTCAGAAGTTGTGGCACGCCTCCTGTGTGGCACATGTGTTGCCACACTGTGTCAGATTGTGTCATGAATACGTTAAGCGTTTGCCACTTTGACAGCCGCCGTTGGCGCGAAGCCAAAAACTTTAAATTCACTTCTGACATTTATTGGAAGGCCTATGGCAAAGTTCTTCAACTTCAGCTACTTGTCGTGTCGTGCTCATACCACACCAGCCAGATGCATGTGCCCCTCGATTGCAGCGCAACACAATTTGACAAGTTGAGCGTAACTACGCCAAATAACGCCTGACAGCGCAAATATTTTAACAAGTTCGACTAGCTGGCAAACTGACTGACTGACTGAGAGAGAGAGAGAGAGAGAGAGACTTGGCTTACCTGTCTGTTAGCTGGCTAAAGTATTTTCTTTTTGTTGCCATTGACTGGAATTTTGCAGCGATGACATAAATCAAATGTGATAATATTTTGTAGCACATATTTGGCCATGTTTTTAGCTTGATTTCTGTCTGCTCGTGCGCAACTAATTCGGTAATCAATTACAGTTATTTTCGCATGCACACAGACATTGAATTTCAATAAGCCTTGATGTGGTTACACATTCATATACATAAGCATATATATTTTTATAAATTTTATTTTTTTGCTTGATCGCACAGCGAGAATTATGCGACCTTTTTGGGTGTGCATGAACGCAGCCAATTTACCAGGCGTATGTGCAATTTTTGTGTGTACCCTATACCATTTGGGGTAGTCCGATGCTGAAAGTCATTGATAGTCACGAAATGTTAAAAATATATATAGACTGTGGGATAAGATAAGAGAGAGAAACTGTTTGATATGTTTTGTTGTTTCTGTTTCTATTTTATTTAAAGTCTAACTTCAAATGGGCTTGCAGTAGGAGGTGCAACTTAGGCTGACTTGATTCAATATACAACAGCGACTGCAATGCTCGTCTCGAAGTCTTAGTGCGACTGTATTAGTTCTATAGTTCTACTGTACAAATCGAACATAGTTTTATAAATTATTTCCATTATTCAAAATAAAATGGCAATTCTTAAAGAATATTATAAGAACTGCGCCTCATAGTTAACCTAAACAACAGCTGAATTATAAAATTTAGAAATAGTATATATATTACTGGGTTGCTCCAAAAATTATTCCATTTAAAAAATTTTTGAACTAAAAAAAAATTATATTAACAATATTTTGTTAAATAAAAATTAAAATTAAAATTTAAAAATTATGAAACACTTTTCTTTTTGATATTTAAACTTTTTTTTTTATTTTTATATTTTGCATGAATTTAAAATTATTAATTAAAAAAAATTTTTTTGTCTTATTTAAAAATTAAAAATTGAAAAATAATAACATAAAAATAAGTTAAGCAATTTAAATTCAATATTTTTATGGATTATGCAAATCACTTCAGCTTATCTAGATCTATATCCTACCATTCGCCGTCTAACTGCCGCAACTAAAGCGCATTTATGCCGCTGGGCATACCCGTACTGAAAATATTGAAATATTCTTGTTATTCTGCACCTCGCAATGTGCCTCAAACAGTTCACTTATTTCCCACACTCGTCGACAGGCCCGCTGCGTAGCATATAATATTCGTGTCGCGACATTCAAATGAAAAATGATTGCCCGCTGCGACTTTTTTGTGGGCGCACAATTCACAATTCACGTGGGGTACTATATGTATGCATATACATCTTTAAAGAGTGCGTGGCTGCATACGTTGTATAAATAAAATTACGCATACGCCCCCCGTTGGCGTACACCAAAAAGTAAATAATGTTAGCTTAAAGCCAAGCCGATTCGCACAGAGAGCCCCAGAGACTGGCCCTCATGGCAGCCTGACCTACCGCAACTGCCGCAGACAACAACAGCAACAGCCACACAAACAAACAAACTATGCTTAATTGCAAAGAGGTTCTGGGACCTCCAGCTTGACTCTCGGCAAGTCAAGTAAATGTCTCAATAAACTGCAAAAGTTGCCTCGGCGCACCGCTTGGGAGCACGACTTAACCTCAATTTTGATTAACAATGTCTGGCAATGAAGCTGTCAACGTGCGGCTACAACCCGAACCCGAGCCCGAACCCGAACTCCCTCTTCCCCAGGGACCAACTGCAAGACCTAGTCGGCCAGGTCTTAGTTGTGGCGTCGGTCGTCTCTGTGCGGGCGCACAGGCGAGCCTGAAAAATGAGCACAATTTGTTTGTTGGTTTCCCAGCTGTGGCTGCGGCGGCTTGCAGCCACTTGGGCAGACTTGGGCTTCGACCTATACCTCGCAACGGTTAAGCGCAAATATATATTTTATTTGTGTACATTATTCATTTGCTAATAACATGTTTATGGGCAAACGTTTGACGCTGCCACTTCTGAAAGTGAGAGGTTGCCTTCTGCGAGCTTGCCTGCTCCACTTTCAGCTGCATTATGTACTGCTCCAGCTGACTGGGCATGTTTTGTCGCAGATTTACTGTGGGCGTGGCTACCGCCGTATCCATGCGTCGTGTCGCACGGAAACGCTGACGCAGCTCTCTAATGCCAAAGGTGGGCACTTCAATGCACAGAAAATAGGCAAGCTCCATGCCGCTAATGAGCGAACAGCCCAGAAAGAGTCCGGCAATGCCGCCAAAGCTAACTGAAAGAAAATGAGATGTTGAGATTTAGGAAATGTCAATGTCAAAGCAGTATATATAATATATATTATACAAATTAATAATTTATTTGCATATTGATTGCCTTCATTTAATAGGAAATTATTGGTAAAATCTTTCTAGGAAATAATAATTTTTTATGGGCTACTGCTTAATATAAAATTTGCTTTGATTTTAATTAGCTGTATTCTAATGTTTTAACAAGAATTTGATTGAGTTAGATTTTTATATTATTATAATATTATAGATAGAGCAGTCTCCATCTAAAACAGCTAAAATCTCTATATCCATTATAGAAATCACCTTAATAAATTGAAAATTAGCAACTTATGTGGTACTCCAGCTATGCTTTAAAAATGATTTTAAATTATATATTTTGATTGCTTAAAAATTAAATTTATGGATTTTCATCCATAAACAAAATTAAATTAGTTCACGGAATACACGAAAGTATATTTTAAATTTCAAGTCTGTAGATTTTGTAGTTTACGAGAGATCGGATCAGGTTTAGATAAATGAACGGACGGAGGGACAAACAGGGACATGGCTACTTTATGTCCCGCTTATTTTCAGAGAATCTGAAAGTCAATTTTCAATGGGTACAAATTCTAAAAGCAAACCAAAAAAAAAAATGACGGAAAAAAAACGTGGTCAATGGGTCACTCAATCATTCAGTGATTTTCGCGTGTGGTTTGCTTGTGCCTCTGTGCCATTTACTAACCCATTAAGTCGACCCAGCCGAATACCAAACTGGTGCGGTAGACCATCATGGTCTCGAAGCGGAAGTGCACATCCAAGTCCACATATGATGAATTGCCAAGCACTTCCGGCGGCAGAAAAGACGGACGCACATCGTTGATGTAGTTGAGCGAGTAACAGTTGCGAAAGCATTTGCAGACCATGCCCTCATAATTGCTCCGCACAAAACGCTCCTCCCCCGGCTGATACGAGTAGAGTAGCCTATCTATATATATATATGTGTGTGTGTGTGTGTGTGGGTGTGAGTGAGGAGAGTTAGAAGTGGCTCTTTCCTCAGTGAGAGTCAGTCATGTTTGCTACGCACCATTGTGTTTCGCCAGGCAATCCAAATCCTGGGCGCGACACGACCGATACTGGCCTGCAAATGGACCAGAATTTCAAGTCTGTAATGCGGTCAAGTCGCACGTGCTTACCCGGCGGAAAAAGCAAGTCCATTGTGCAATTACAGTAGCGCACCAAGTACTCCTGATGGCACTCCGATTGGCAATTCTCAATCATGTAAATGTAGCCCAGCAATGACTTGAAGTCGCGACTATTGCGTTCGTCCTGCAAGCGAAATGGAGAGAGTATTAATGAATAACTATCGATTAAGGGAAAGAAAATTGCAATGATTTGCATTTAAAATTAATTATTTAAATCTTAAAATAAAAGAAAATGGAAAAAATTAAATAATGCGAATATTAATGAAAGGGAAACTTAAATGCTCAGAAAAAATTTTAAATTCGACTCTCATTATCATATCAGCCTCATAGAGGTGATTATAATTTTTATCATTATCTACGGCAATTATCAATTATCTTTATCTAGTATCTATTATCTTTTATCTATTATCTATTATCTATTATCTATTATCTAATATATATTATATAGTCTAATATCCTCTTATCTGATTATCCGACCTATTATTTTATAAGACCTTCACATCATCTGATTTCTGTGCTTTACACACTCCAATTCCATCAAAACATTCCTATTCGCTGCCTGCAGCAATATTTTATACAAAATATGTTAAAATTGTTAACACGAAACATTGAAAACTAACATCAAACACACACTGACGCTGATCAGAGCTGACGGAACGTGTTTCGTTGTCGTAAAAGTAAATTGTCGGCTCGATTTCGAGCGTAGTTTCCGTGTCGGCGGGTATGCGGAATGGATCCTTGTGCCAGACATAGGGTTCCGTGACCATGACATCGATGCCCTTCTCGTTAACTCGCCCCGGCCAATGCTTGTCCGGCTGTATGAGCACGCGCACAAATAGGGCGCTCATGGGACCAGCGGAACCGGTGCGCCAGGGCCATAAGTGATCCAAGAGTTGCATGCGTTTGCCTTCAACGGTTTCCAGCGAGTTGAAAGCCCAGCACAGGCCGTTCTTGCTGCGGCGCTTGGAGAAGATCTCACAGCAGTCGTGCGGGAACTTACGCCACTTGCAATCGGTCAATAATTCATCACATCTCCAGGTCATGAAGTCAATGACAAGACTGAAATTGATGTAGCTCAGCTGCTCTGTTGGCTCGTTGCGTAACTGGCCGAAGGACTCAAAGTGGCCAAAGGACATGCCATCATAGCTGCTGACAATGCGCTCAAACAACTTGAGCTGCGCGACATCGCTGACATTAGCCATGAAACGTTGCTTGGCCAAGGGCAAGCGCTGCCAGTTGAGCCGATTGTGATTGCATATGGTGATGACCGGAAAGGCAATACGATAGACGGGAAAGCGCGTACTATCCACCACAGTCTGAAAGTTGCCATCGTTGTAGCGCTGCGACAGTTTCAGGCTCACATAGACAGCTCCCAAAAACGCGGAAATGAACGTGCACAGCCAGACGAAGCGTTCCCAGCGACTGGCCTGTGCTGCCAGCACCTTGTCCAGCCCATGGATCGTTGTGCGCTTGCCGAAGCTCAAGGCCAGCTGCCAGGCAGCCTGGCCCAGCTGATGGAGCACCACATGCCGGGTGGGCACGGCGCGGCGCTGCACTTGCAATGAACGCGTCGGTGGAAAATATGCCAACGTCATGGCTGGTTAACAACTGAATCAGTTGTAAACTCATTTCGAGTCTTTTATAGCAATTCGCTGGGCTCTGCGTGCGGGAATGTTTTCGGGATAATTAGATACTTAGCAATGTCGTGGGCACTAACGTGTTAAACGCCAATTAAACTCGTTGTGCGACAAGTTGACCACAAGGGTCAAGTCGGACACAATCGATGACAAAGCGGCTGCCGCCCGCCCAAGGGACTTGACATGATTTGCATCAATGTATTATCCTTATACGTCAACACATGTATTTATACATATGTCCGGCTAATTGGACAAACTGTTTGTCCACCCAATCGATTGCAATCAATGCCAAATGATTTGCAAACAGAGATAAACGAAATATTCATTCAGCTCCATAAGACGGATTTACGTATGCTCTTTTCGGCACGAAGGATTTGGGATTTATTTAGGATTTATTATTGAATTCGTGCAAGGCGAAATACATTAGCTAATGAATTTCATTGTAATTCACTTTCCCGAATAAAATTTTTAGCTTAGCTGAAGCCAATTGCAGCTTATTGACACAGTTCTAGCTAACTATGCAAACGGCATTGCTTGGCGGTTAGACTCTTTCCCGAGAAAAAAGGGTAGTGTTACTACGATATAAATGACTTGACCCACTGACATTGCAAACACAACATGCTCGCCAGTCAAGTGAGAAAAGTGAAACGGAATCGACAGCTGATTGCCGTCTGGCAACACCAGCAGCCGTCCAGCTGTGAGTCGGATTGGATAGACCTGATCAGGCGTTACTCTATCGGCTCGCATATACATGGATTCTATCAGCTGTTTTGGCCGAGAATGCGACGCCGCATGCGGTGAGTGCATTGAGCTAGGTAACTTATCCCAACCCGATCAACAACTCCGTTCTGATGCTTAGTTTGCTGTGGAGTCTGGCGCTACTTTGTGCCCTCATTGTGCTCATCTATGTTACGTACCTGCTGGCAGAGCGACATAGGCGAAAGTTGTTCCATACGGTCGTAGACAACTCGCATTGGCCTGTTGTGAATATTGCGTTTCCAGCGATTCTAGTATGTAACAAAAATCACTTGAATTGGTCCCGTTTGCCAGAGATAATTGCCCGATATAACATCAGCGAGGCAGAGTTGCCTTTGGTTGAGCGTGCGCTAACGGCATTTGATGCCGTGACCACATCGCATCTCGATGTCTTTGAGCAACTGCAAGGAGAGCCCTTGGAGACGCTCAATCATCTGAATTTCACACAGATCTCTATTGAGATGGCTTGGCGCTGCGACGAAATGCTTAAAGAGTGCAGCTGGCATACGTTGTCTCGCAATTACTGCGAACTCTTTCGCCCCCGACGTCTGCCTCAAGGTCCCTGCCTCGTTTTCAACGAGCTGGAGAAACGCGCTAGTGCCGAGACGGGCTTGGGCACGGGCATTAGTTTTCGTTTGATGCTCAATGAGGATAAGCATGCGCCTGGCAATGAGGAGTCGAAGGGCTTTGTGGTGGGTATAACCGAAGCATCCTGTGAAGGAAGTTTTCAAACTTGGGTATTTTCTTGTGAAGGAAATTTTTAAACTTGGGATTTTTCTGATATAATTTTTAATTGAATATGAATCCACGTAGCTCGATGTTGTGGAACCAGGTGTTTGGACCGGATTTCCCATGAACATACCTCCCTATGCGGACCTCAACATCGGGCTCAGCGCTGTCTATCATTTCTACGATAGCGGTACGTTTTCACTGCACAGCAACCAACGGGAGTGCTTATCGGACTACGAGCAGGACAGCAATCAGTTTCTGACTCTACTGGGTTTTAAGTACATGATAGAGAACTGCCAGGCTGAGTGCCAGCAGCACTATATGATGCGCTATTGCAACTGCACATTGGATCTGTTCTATCCGCCCTCAAATCATGTTGCCTGCAAGCTCAAGGATCTGCCTTGCCTAGCGGCGCACAATCATCTCTTGCAGAATTTTGAACAGCCTGGCGAACAGTCCTTTGTGGCTCAAAAGGAAGCGGGACTTATCTGCGAATGCCTGTTCAATTGCAAGTCCCTAACGCTGCTAACCGATGTGCGACAAAGTGTTTTTCTACCATGGAAAGGGGGCAATGGCAGAGACAATGACTATTCACAAAGAAATAATCGTTCGATTTTCGTTAACTTCTTCTATAACAAAGGCGTTATTATGGTCTACAGAACTAACCTGATATATAGCTGGATCGATTTGATTGGTAGGTGGACATTACATGAGTCAGCGATAAGTTTTGAAAGGCATTTTTAACATTTATATTTTATTTATTTAAGAATATTTAGTTCAGGTGCTATAATCTATAAGTTTACACATGGCTTTGTTTTCAGTGTCCTTTGGTGCAATTTTTCAACTCTGCTTGGGCTGCTCCATCATTAGTATCCTCGAGCTTTGTTATTTTGGGCTGTTCGATGTGCCCCGTTTCTGCTGGTCTCACTGGGAATCGAGGCGAATTCGTTAAGATATTTAATCAAAAATAAATGCCGGCGCTGCCCACTTATGTATGCAATGCATTTTATTTTTGTTTAGTGCAAGTAGTTCATGGTCTGGTGCATACTGTAGAGCTCTGGACTTGGCTTGACATATGCAAAGCATTTGCTGGCAAATGCCTTTTGTTCTTTCACATCAGTCTCTGGGGCCAAATTTATATATTTGATGTGCGGGCTTGAATGGAGACTTAATAGAGCTTTTGGTTAAACTTTTATGCATGGATGTAACGCTTAAGCTTTAAGCATATGTAAGCAGTTCTAGTTGCAAGCAGTGTAGGGAAAAGCTTGCAATTTTGAAGGAATGTGGAAAGTGAAACATGGAAACTATGTCTATGTAAATCATAGAAAATTTTGACATAGAATCTGCTGGGGCAACATAGAACGTCGCAGGTGATATATACAAATTGAATTGAACATAGTCAAGAAAATTTCGCAAACATAGAAAAAACATAGAAACATTGCAGAGTGTTTCCCTGCGATTATAGCAAAACTTAGACTTCATTCAAACAGTTCTAAATGAAGCAGTTCAAAAATGTAATTACTCTACTATCCGCTTGAGGAGAATATATAAAGATAACATACATTTGAAATAAAAAATTGTTGCTGAAGCTGAAAATTTTGTAATTTAATATCGTTACATATATTTATGAAGTAACTTTTCTGTATTTGAAAGAACTCATAGTAAAGCTTTTATTTTTTATTATTCATTAAATTTGATTAAACTAGCACTACTATTATATTTATTGATATATTAGAAGAAACGATTAGGCAAAAGTTGGTAAACGTATTTAAGCAAGTTTTTTTTGCCTATCTTATCACTGGTTAGTTGAAAAGTAATCCCCTATTTCTAACGATTTATTGCACTTGGTCATATCAGTAAATGATATTCTATAAAACTGATTAGCAGCATATATAAGACCCCCGCTATGCGACCAAAGCAATAGTCTTTGATTAGTAATCGAATAGTGTTAACCATGTATTCTTCAACGAAACTCATTGTCTCTGTGCTAATCATTGCCCAACTGCTGGGCGCCATTCAGTGCGGAGTCTACGACTATACGGATAAGTGGGTTATGTCCGATAAGACGCACACTTTTCCCGAAAACGCTGTTCTAGGCGGTTATGACTCAGAGGGCTATGACAACTTTGTGGGACGCGTAATGTACACAAATTCGGCGCTACCAGCGCGTGTCAGGGCCGAAACTGCATACGCTACCTTCAATACAGACACTGTCGCCAGTCAGGCCACCAACTACGAACTGCTGGTGTCCAATCAGACAGTCAGCTATGAGTGGGTGCGAAGCTACGATGGATTCAGAGAGAAGAATGCTGTATCTGTGGGAACAAGCGTTGCAAACGACCTCGTTTACATCTGCCGTGCAAGAACCGATGGTGGCGTTTTCGTTGGCACCCTGTATCTGGCTAAAAAAATGTGCATTATCCGATATGAGAAACTGTCGGTCAGACAGATGGCCAAATATGAGGTGCTCGTCCGCAAGGTTAAACCGGAATTGTGTATACCATTGTAGCTCAAAACAATTGAAATGCCTGTTTGTTAATACAGATTGATATATATATATATATTAAATAAATAACTATATATTTAATTGGAAGTGATATTTAAAAAATATTTAATTTTTAATGAGAATTTTTAAAAATAATTATTTGTATTATTTTAGTTTCAACTGATACATTCGTACCTACTAAAATTCTTTATAGTCGAGATAGCGGTTAGGAATTAATTGAAAAAATTTAATAAACTTAAATTTTCTTAGAAACGAAAACCCTTGAAGCTTATTTACCTTCAATGGAGTGTTTTCTGTTTTGTCTATCTGCAGAGCAGTTGAAAAGTGATCTGTCTGCCATTTGTATGGATTGTAGCTTGAAAGCTGTAAAATATACAAATTTAATTTAAAAATAATCTATAATCACAATAAACACCATCCAGCCGAAGGCCCCTGCTGCCAGTGCTTAGCCTTAAGTTAGAGTTAATTTTATATTAATTGTAACTTCTTAATAAATAAATAAATAAAATACGAATTTGGGATTTATCTGCAAATAATACAGAATAACTGTGCAAAATAAAGTTTCTTCTGGTCTCCTGGTAGCAAACCGAATAAAATAAAAAAAAAAAACAATGTATGTATATAGATCATATTGCAAATTATATAGTAATTGTCAATTAGGTGAGGTAAAATTATTCAGATGGGAAGACAACTAGATTGATAAGCTCCAGTAAACTATTTTCCCTGTGTGAATATGTATTTTTAATTACAATGCATATATAGAATTTAAACAATATTTCAGGGCCACGTTTCAAAATAGTTAGACGTAAGAATTTCGCGGTTGATATTATGACTAATCGGGAATCTTAAATATTTTTTTGGTTGTATATATTATTTTATACATATATATATTTTTATTTGATATATATATATATATATTTTAAATATATATACATATATATACATTAGAAATATATATAAATCATATCTGGTTTACATTTAGTTTCGCATAGCTCAAATTATATTGAAAATATAATTATAATGTATATATATATATATGTATATACCTATCCATATCCATATATATCCTACCACATGGCAAATGCTGTATTCCTTTTAGTAGATTAACAAAGCCTGCCCAAATATAGATATCCTCAACTCTCGTTTAAGTTGTTTTTTAACGGTTTATTGACTGGCCGCGGGCTGTGACTTAACTGCTGCAATGTCGTCCTAATAAGCAGCATCCGGACACCGTTACGTGGGTCTTGGGGCCATCGCTTGTGCTATACATACATACATTCACGCATACATACGTACATCTACCATGCAGCTACAGCTGCTCTGCGGACGGGCGCCTTCTCGAAATTACGCTCATAAACGTGACTTGACATAATAATCTCTGACTGGAGCTCTGAGTGCGGCCGCTGGCTTTGTCTTTTGGCTTCTGCCTTTGTTGCTCACGTATATACATTTATTCATACATATATACATATTTCGATGTATATACATATATATTCCTTTTCGGTGTTTTTTTTTTTTGTCAAAGGTGGCGTTAATTTTTTTCGCCGCCTTTTGTTGTATTTTCTTTTAATTTTTGCTTTTGTTGTAATTGCGGGGTCAAGCTTTCTTCGGTTTCTTGTTGTATTTTGCGGGTCAGCAGCCGGTTGGCTAATATTGCAAAAATTTCATTAGTTTTACAAACAAGCAAACAAACAGAGCAAGAAACAAATATTTGTGCTTGCATTTTTTAGCAGTTTAGTGGCAGTTGTTGCTGTTCACTTTTTTTATTCTTCCTTGTTGTTGGCGAGTGCTACGTTTTTATCTAAAATAAAAAAAAAACAACCACCAGCTGGGGTAATGGACAGGTTCAGGTGAGGCCAAGGGTCGCCAGGGAGCTAGCGTAAATAAATAAATGGTAAAGCAGAAAGCTAAAACTAATATCAAAACATCGAATCCTACATACACTTAACAAGTTGCTGCATATAAATATTTAAAATATTAAAACCAGCGTGCATAAAAAAATTGTAAATTTGTCAATTTATGTTATGTGTTTTAAAATAAAAATTTGTTTGCAAAAAAACAAGCTAAAAAAATATATATATGTATATATATTATTACAAAATTCTTTTAAAATTTACATGAATATTAAAAATGTTGAAACATTTCTAAATATGCAAAATTAAAAACATATTTCAGAAGATTATTCGGGATTGCAGCAGTTAGTTTAAAATAAGATTTGAAAGCGAGTAGCAAATAATAAAAAATATATTTTTATTTACATTTTTAACGAAGAGTAATAGAAAAATAAAAAATTATAATAATATATTTTTTTAAATTACAAACCAAAATAAATAATTTATTTTTCTTATTTTAAAAATTTACTAATTTACTATATATATATTTAACTTTTATTGTCCTTAAAATTGAAAAAAAAAACTCTTTAAGTAAGATTCTTCTAAATATAATAAGGAATTTTCAATTTTATTTTTAATTTTTTAAATTAACCGGAATTTTTTTTTACATAAATAACACTCAGTCTACATGTATGTATATACCCTCACTTAAAGCACAAGAATATAAATGGCAAGCGCGATTTTTTCAAAATTGCTTTGGTTTTTTTAATTGAAAAGTGGAATGGAGCGGGTGTTAAAGCATACTATAGTATACCTTGGCATAGAGTCGTGCATACACGCTAAATTGCTTTCATACGAACGCATAAACTGAAACAGTTTACACACACTCGTTGTCATACTCGTATATCATATTTGGTCGCTTCGCTAATTTGGTACTTTAAAATGCATAACGTCTATCCATGTGTGTTGCATGCATGCTTTTTTTTTATTTTCTTATATATTTTTTGTTGACCCATGTGTGTGAAATGCTCTCATGACTTCACAATAACTAAACAGACGACCCGTTTCTGGGTAATTAGTTGTCTCTCTTGTCCTTTGCCACCACATGCCCTGGAGCTAAAGAAAATGGCGCAGAGCCGCCCGAATAGGGGCGTCAATTGCGGTTTGCCCAGTTTGTTTTATATCCTCTATGTTTGACTGAAGAGGGTTATCATGCTGAATATATATATATATATATCAAGATATATGTATATAAATATATATAATTAGATGTTTTGAAATGAAAAATCTGATTTAATAGATGTTAAGTTAAATAAAAATAAATTTTGAATTATTAAATATATTGATTCTCTTTTGATATGACTCTCCAAAATTATCTTTTATTTTCTAGTTAAATATATTATAAAACATATTTAATATATATTTTTTTTTTGCTTTTTAAAATTTGTCAATTTCTAGCCGCCAGAGAGTATGTCCTAGTCGGGCCACAGTTTTTCAAGTTATTTTTCTTTTTCTTTTGTCTTTGTAATTTTTATTATATTGCTGTTGCTATGAGGAAAGCTGGGTATGTTGACTACATAAAGAAGTTTGTTTGGTATATGGGATTTAAATGGAAATAAGAAGAAAATATAAATAAAGTATTATTCTAAATTTGCAATCAATATTTTAAATATCTTTTATATTTATATTTTCATATTGATTAATTTGTTATTATTAGAAAAAAATTTAATAAATTTATTTTGATTGAATTTGAAAAAGAAAATTTTTAAAAATAATTTTCCAGTCTTCTTTAAGCTTGTATACTTTTTATGCTGAGTGTAGAATATAAAAAAGTCTTGAATAATGTTTTGAAAGGTAGAGCATTGCGAGAAAGCTAAGAACTGGTCAAGTAGCTGCGCCCCATTTGCCCCTTATCACCTAGGTCCATAAATTATGACGATGAGGTTACTTTGTAATCAGCAAATTAAGTTTATAGCCGCTGGCATATTATATATATATATATATATATATATATATATATATATATATATAAACATGGCAAACCCGAAATGAAAAGTAAACTTGACGCCCACACAATTTTTTTTTTGTGCCTGTTGTTTGTAGCCGTTGCCGTTGAACACGAAATGTGAGCAAATTTAAAGCATTCCATTCGGCACTGACAGCAGCGCAAACAATACACAAATCAGTCATTAAATTGTGTTGCCATTTTGCTGTGGATAATCGAAATTTTAATGCTATGCCCGCGATATTTGTTTGCACAGGGCCAGAATGGGCCACCTTAGTCTGTGCTGGCATCGTCGGGTTGTCGGCGCCATCTAAATTTGCGGCCTGTCGCGGTTTAGCCGGCATTGTTTTTGGCACACACACACACACACAAACACACACACACACACACAAACACACACAAACACACACACACACACACACACACACACACACACACACACACACACACACACACATACACACTAAAAAAGCAAGTGCCAGGGTGTGAGTATATCGTGGTGTAGACTGTGGATGTGTGTGCCCGTAGCCGGTAACCGACACATGCGGTAATTTACCTAATTTTCGGGGGTAACGCCCACAGCCTCTCCTTTTTGTTGCTGTTGTTGTTGTGTGCGCCAATAGAGCTGATTGGATTTCCGCGTTTGCTTCGGCGACTCTTGCGCGTAAAATACGATTTAATGGAATGCTCCTTTCAGTATGTTAATGCATTTTAATATCAAACATTGTCAGAGTTTCTCCACCCACAATAACGCTGCCTTGCCAGCGATTTCTTTGTAATGTTCCACGGCTCTGGCAACATTTTGTGGGCATAACGCAAGTTCGTCCAAACTTGACAACGATTCGCTTTGAGTACGCAAGTTTTCATTATGCATTTTATATGAGATCTCCCAGCAGCAGTGGCAGGAGCAGCTTTGTACATTCGTTAATGATGCTTCTTTGAGGCTTTCACATAAAGATTTTTTCTTCTTTTTTTTTTTTTGGCGATTTGTGGTGGTAGATTATATGAGCTGAAAGCCGTGATGGGATTTGCTAGATAACTGTCTGGCTTATTAACATTTTCGCATGTATATTTAAAGGTCAGCTGCGCGTCTGCTGATAGGTGCGCTTGATAGTTTAATAGGCTTGTTTGGTGACCCTTATCAATACTTAAGACTCCTTAATCTTACGGCGAGTAAAAGTATTGGCAAGGGTATGCGAAGCGAGTATATTGGATGGTTCGTCAAATTTGCTAAATCTTTTTTATATTTTAGTACATTATGAAATAATGAAAAAAAAATGTTGTTATCTAAATAAATATATTAAAAAATTGTTTTAAGCAATCTTAAAACAAAAAGAATTATTAAAAGTTAAAAATAATAAATTTAAAAATAAAATAAAAAATTGTCAAGGGTATATATATATATATATATATATATATATATATATATATATATATATATATATATATATATATATATATATATATATATATATATATATATATATATATATATATATATATATATATATATATATATATCTTAAAATAAATTTTTATATAAATGTAATATAAAGAGCAGAGTATTTGAAATCCGTAGCTTAACAGCATACTTTATGTTTATCTTACATCTTTCAATACAGATCAGGCAAAGTCTGTTCAATTAATATGCTGCAAAAAAGCGCAAGCGATTCAAACGGCTGTCAAAATGTCAGAGCAACTGATTTTTATTTGGTTTATTTATTTATTTATTTTATTTTTATTTTTTTTTTTGGGTCAATTTGGGTCTGCTCAGGCCTCGATATGTTTCCAAAATACATACAAACGCATATATCGGACGCATATGTGAGCTGTCGCATATGCTGGCGGGGCGCACCTGCCAGACCCAAATCCGAGCTTGCTGACGCGCTTGCCAGAACTGTTTTAATAAGACACGGATTATCGCTTGGCATTATTTCAATCACATACCAAGTGTCGAGTATTTAGCAGACAACAAACACGCGCCAAGCTCAACGACCAAAGGACCACGAGCTCTCTGCCATGTTAGCACCATGTCTTCGTTCCACTGTCAGGCGGTAGAGCTGCTAAAAAGCCAATAAAAATACTTTGTTTGACAAATAAAAGCCGCAGTGAGAGCTTTGGCGATAAAAATTTTGTAGATAGCGCCCAGTTGGTTGCAAAGGGGCATCGGGACAGCTGTTGGCTGTTGGCGAATGCCTTCTTTACAGACTGTCACATAAAGCCACATGTGTAGGTGTCACTGTGTTGGTGTGTGTGTTAGTCTCTGTGTTTGTGTGCTTGTCGAGCAGCTTCTTCGCATCGTTTGACTTTACGAGCCGGAGTGGAAATGTCCTGACCATCTTGTCTGTCTGAGTCCCAGTTTACACTCTATACCAGTTGGGTATTTTCGTCTAGCATTGGCATTAGCTAAAGCTGGCTACATATGACTTAATTTTTTTTTTTTATACGTTTAAAGTATCAACATTAATTTAAATCAAATATATAATGTTTTATTATTTAATATGCTCTATAAGAATTATATTATAAAAAGTAATTATATTATAAAATATATTTTTATTTTGCTTAATTATTATTTTTTCATATCAATATAATTTATTGAAATTTTAGAAATTATTTTTCAAAGACATATATATATATATATATATATATATATATAATTATAAATAATTTCATTAGTTTTTACGTATAAATAATCATAATTAATAAACATTTTATTTAAATTGATAAATAATACATTTAAATTAATTGAGTTAAATAAATAAATTAGAATTAAATTATATATTTAAAATGCGATTATGCAAGCTCGGCTTTGAGCATTTCTTAAACATGCTTATATTAATAATAATTTTGTTTAGTATATCAACATTGTCTGCTTGCTGTTATTATAGTTTTCCGGCTTTTCTATTTGATTTTCTTAATGTTGACTTCCACTGAGTAGTCGTTTGTTGTTGTAAATCAGGATGACAGCGACAGCACAAATAGCCAAAAACAATAACAACATCAACTAGCTGCATATGCTGTGGCATATATGTTAGTTCCTTTCGACGGTCAATGTTTGACAATAATCAACGCCGTCGTTGACGTCGCGACGTCACTTCTCATATATGTTTGCCAAAATGAGCAGACATCCGCAATATTGTTATGTTGTTGCTGTTAACCTGACTTTAAAATCAGCTGATGACGACATCAGTTCAGCGTCATCACCAGCATCAAGATAAGCACAGGCAGCACAGTCGTGTCTGCGTGACTTGGCGCTCTGCTGTCGGATTTTGCCATTCGATGGGCAGAGGAGGCATTGGCAAAACTAATTAAAATTGTCTGTAGTCATATTTTTTGGGGCGGCACTGTAATTGTGTTAAGCGCGAAATAACAATACGAAATGGTTGCCTACTTTTGGGCGCAGCTTGCAAATTGCAATTAAAGATAGCAACAGGCGCTGCAATTGCTGCTCTCAAGCACGTTTCGGGCCTCAAAAGCTCGTTAAGCTTTGCGTGTGGCCGCTATTTGTTCATATGTTGCAATTATGTCAACGCAGGCACACGGAGTGGCACAGAGAGAGAGAGAGAGCAAGTTTCGTACACATTGATTTTGGCAACATTATTAATCAACTGACCAGTGCATGATGAAGCTAACAGAACTATCAGTGTTCATATTGCCATCATCATTAAATGCCCTGTCTGCTATTTTAATGTATTTAATTGCAATTGCCATCAGACACACACACATACACAGATGTAGCTTTTGGGAAGGACACGACCCACCCGCTGACACCCACTAATAACTTTTGGTTGCCTGCTGCTATTGGTACAGCAGCTGCCGCTTGAGTGCAGCAAACTTCAATAAATTGTTGCATATATTTTTGAATTGGCCAAATATTTGCCAGAATTTGAACATATTTTTGTTTGTATATTTGTTTGCTTGATTGCCTGTTTGCTGTATATGCTGTCTGCCGTCTGCTGGCCACAGCTGCCCGTTTTTATTTGTACTTTATATTGATATATATCTGCCAAAGGGATTTTTAACTTGTGTTATACGAGGTGTTAAACATTGAGGTGCAACTGTCATCATTCCAAATGTCAGTCCAATATGATTTTCCTAGTTAAATTAAGCAAACTCATCGCATCATACGTCTATGATGTATGTCCATTGGAGTCAGTCTGAGGGGAGCAGATCTCAGAAAATTTACACACCGTCGCTCAGGTAAGAACAACTGTTACACATTAAGAGGTAACTATCAGCAGTCTAAATGCCAGTTAAAATATTCCTTGATAAATTAAGCTTATATCAAACTGTTGCCCAAGAGAGACAGCGAGAAAGAGAGAGAGATATATATATATATATAGATATCGTTGGACGCAGCAACGCCTTGTTTCAATAGCATTAAGAGTGCAATTAATTAATTTATAATAATTAAGAGATTTCGGCAACTTGAGCCATTTTTTTTGCTCTCAGCGGCGCAGCGGCTCGTAGATCGATCGGGCAGTGCACGAAGGTTCTTCGCTATCGTTTAAGGCAGATGCTCGTGCGCAGCCGCTCTGCAATGAAACCCTAAATGAGAGAGAGAAATGTATAAAGAGCATAAAATTCATATAGAGAGGTGCATCAATAAAACTCACGCTGAATGCAGCATTTGAGCAAGGTATAGAGATTAGAGATCTAAGCTGTATATATATTTTTTATTATTTTACTTTATGATCGTGCGTCACTCTGAGCGGCGTTTCGGACTCTTTGCTGCTTATCGACTAAAAGAAGTTCCCGTTCGTGGCTTGCCTTCCACCTTGGAACCAGGTGTCAACCCGAGTCTTTCCATGAGCTCTAGCTCAGCTCTGTCATTCGCGTTCCTGCGTTCGTGTCTAACATGCGCCTCCGCTATAGCTCTTCGGCAAAGTCACAGAGTTTTTTCCAAGCAGCTTTAGTGCTGGATATATTCTCTTTTAAAGTCTCTTCTTTGAGCATGACTGCTGGGTTTTCTATACCCCTTTAAGAGTTGAAGAAATTGTGCTGTCTTTTCGCAATTAGATTCAGTAGTTTAACCAGTTTATTTAATATATAAATATAATATATTATTATATAATAAAAAATAGATATATTTTTATAATTTTGTTATATAATTTTTACAGGTGAAATACCTGCTACCTTTTAGGCAACTTAATCTGAACTGAAATTATATATATTCTCTTAGAGCTACACATATTTTAAGGTTAGAGTAAACAAATAATTTTAATTAATTTAGATTATTATTTTTTATTATTTATTTATGTTATGTTAATATATTTTATCAATATTTATGAAAATTCTTTCACTTTAATTAGTTGAGCAAAGAGCATTGCCTAGTCTTCTAGACAACAGCATCCAATTTGTGTTCAATAAATCAATTATAAGCAGCTTATAAAATATTCCATTTATACAAATAGAGATTTTGTCTTCGCTTGATTTAAATGTTGAAAAATTGTTAAATTGTTGGCTGCATTTTTGTTGTCTACTGTAGCGTATTTAGCTTATAATCTCCCACATGAAGATTTCATATATGCGACTGAACTTAACCGCAAACTCATCTGGTCACGCGATTTTCTTATCTGTTTAATAATGCTTTGACCGCAATGTATTCTGGTGTTGAATATTTAAAAATTGTTGTGCATTTTGATTAACTTTTGTGCACATAGTTGACATGGCTAATTTAATGGTTCGCCTCTTGTTTATTTACAAAATAAACTTTTCAAGTGGACTGTGAAATTTGGCACGTGTGTCCGTTTGCCTCTGTTTGTATATGCGAATCTGAACAAATGTGTACATTCATGTGGTCATTCTTTTAAAGGCATAACAATGAAGCCGCTTACAATAACAGACAATCGCTCCGACAGCTGCTGGCAGTTAGGTAAACAAATCAACAACAACAACAACAACAACAACAACAGGAACAGAAACAACAACAGCAACACAGAAACAACATTTTAAATCGCTGCAAACATCAAAACGTTAACAAACACCGTGGCAAACCACAGAAATGGCTGTTGTTGCCGTTGACTTTTTGCCATTTTTAGCAAAGGCAAAAAAAAGGTATACAAAACAGTTGCAGTTGCTGGAGTTGAATCTGTATCTGGATCCGAGTGTTGAGCCAAGCTGGACAACAGTGTCAAATACTCGGACAGCGAGCGATGTCGCTACGCTGTCACGGACTCTTGGAACGTGCGAATTTAGCCGCAGATTCTGTTGGTTTTGCACTGATTGTTACTGTTGTTTATATACCCTGTGCAAAGTGTTCAAATGGGGTATGTTGACTGAGTGCAGCTGCTTGTTACAGGCAGAGAAGGCATCATTGATACCATACGATATATATTATTTTATGTATTTCAATTTGAATGAGTCATTGCAGCATCAGTCTTTTGGAGATTCTGGTTACCTTCAAGAGCCCAGCTCAATTTCAATTAGTTCAATATTATTAAATTTAATTCTAGAACGCCCGCATGCATAAATAAATGAAATTCATATATTTCAATTATCACCTTCTGGCTACAGGGTATTTCCAGTCGCCTACGTCGACATCTCCTCACGCTTTTTGCGCATTTTATTTGGAAACATTGCGACAACTGGCTGTGGACGAAAGGGGAAGAAAAGAATAGAATGCTGACTTCATGTGGGTAAATTATGAGACTAGGTTATCTCGGTGCACACTTAATGGAACTGAACGTTGCGATTGCACAAATTCTGAATTATATATAGTATTTATATAAATCAAGCAAGCAAATTGAAGAGAATTCTTAAGGCAGACTAAGTCTTTATGAATAAATAATAATAATAAACCCTATATATATACATATATGATATGTACAAATAAATATATGAATTAATACACTTCAATAACAAATATTTTCTTAATAATGAATATCGTCCAAAAACTGCCTTAAATGATTTTCAATCAAGGATTTATTTAACAATTTTTTGCCATTTCGGTCATACCAATATTTTGACAGTTTGCTGATAAAATTATAACAAAAAAAAAATTACTAGAATAAAATACAATTTGGGGATACAGCGAAATCGGGCAATCGTGGAGCACGTGTCTCGCTGGCAGAATAAAACGATTTGGGTCCGGACAGCAACGGAGCCACACGTGACAGGGAAAATCGTAACGTTCAAATTTCCGGATCGAAGCGGTCATTTAGGCAAGCGTCGTGCTGTGCTCCCATTGGCTAGTGCCCAGTGGCAGTGAGGTCAGCAGCTGCAATGCGGGCAGCACCCACTGGCCGGGCTACACGCAATTCGTAGCATTTATTGCGTCACTCGAAACACGTGAAATGCGCTCTAAGCAGTTTAAAATTAAACTTAATTATTAAACGATTCCGAACAGCCGCCAAGCTAATTTGACTTACATGAATGAATGAAATTTCTCACTGATAAGACGCACACAAACACAAATATGAAACACAAACCAACCCAATCCAACCCAACCCAGCCCGCGGGCAGCGTACAAATCGCACATTGAATATCAATTTGTGTGGTCGCGCGAGTTGGCGGCGAGTCGAGGAAACCGCAAACTCAGCAAGCTAAGTATTCGATCCGGTGACCATACAAACTGCCGACTAGGCACATATGTATGTATAAATACATACATACATATGCATGTATGCATGTATGTATTGCCAAGACGGCCAGACAATGCGAGACGGTCGCATAAATGCGCATAAACCATGTGAAGCCGCCTATTATCGGGCATATCAATTATATAATCATCTTAGCTATGCTCTCGAAACTGCCCAATCGTTTCATATTAGTATAATTATAATTGTTATGATTAGCAGGGGTTGCGATTCAACAAAATAAAGCAGCAATTTCGGGTTTTCATTTAGGCAAGTTTCAATTTGGAAAAAAATTATATATTTTTGATAATTTATTTAAAATCATTTATACATTTAATTGCAAATATAAATTATTTAAAAATGCCGGCATAAATATTTTTATTAAATATTTGCAATCAATTTTTAAGCTTTAAAGCTGCTCTATAAAAGTTGTTTGTATTTTGAGCCCCAATGAAGTTTTTGTTTAATGGTCAAATGCTGTTTTTTCAATTTTTTTTTTTTAACTATATTTTTTATAGATAAATAAAATAAGTCGTTGTTAGAATTTCTTAATATATTTTAGGTACAATTTATTAAAATTTAAAATTTATTTATCAGTAAAATTTCACAAAATCATAATTATTACTTCTTGAATATTTTAAAAAATGTATAATGAAATAATATAATTTTAGAGGAAGCATTTATATGCTTTATTTATATAAATATTAAATTAGTTATTTTTTATTTATTTAATGAACAATTAAGAATAAATTATTATTATAATTTCAAACATATTTTAAGACGACATTCAATATTTTATTTGCCACATTAAATGTGTTTAAATTGTATACATAAAATTTCTACAAAGCCTAGACAAACGTACAGCACCAATGCTAGCGACTAGACTAGACAGATCACTACTTTCTATGGAATGTTTGTGTGTATATCATGATCATGTGTACACTGAACTTAATTCTAGAATTTACGTAGTTTAAGCTTTGTTCAGAAGGTGCCCGAATGCTAAAGTTCCCTAATTTCATCAGACTTAGAAAGTTGTCCACAAAAGGTCTTTTAAGAGTCAAACATTTTGTAAATATATAATATAGTCAATATCATATCTGCGGTTGTGAAGTGCAGAGCATGTGGTTTGCGGTCTTTTACTAGCTTAATTAACGATTAAGGCCGCTGCCAAGTCCTAAACCCAGTTGGCTTTCGTTGGCTAGTGGTATTTGGCTACGGTATTTTTGACATGCAGAGCACGTGCAAATGTTCTGGTTGGGGTGTCTTGTTAATGGTCTATTAATGCGGGCGCCAATTGCGGTTGCCAGGTAACTGTCGGCCCATTGTGCGTATGAGTAATACACTTGTATATGTGTATATGTATATGGCACAGCGACCTTCAACAAGTTGCCAACTGAAAAGTCGACGTCGCGTCGCTGGCGCGTCGCACAGCTTCGGCTGCTGCCTGCACAGGAAGCGCGTTAATTAGCAAATAAATAAAAAGCGTGCCGGCAAACAAGACACGCACATTGCGCATATGTGAATGTAGTTGTGTGTGTGTGTGTGTGTGTGTGTGTGTGTGAGTATGCCATGTTGATACAAATATGTACATACATATGTATTTGTATGTGTACATCTGTAGCTGCTGTATCTGGTGAGCATTCGCTGCTACTGTTGCCGTGCCGCTGGCTTTTGCTGATTTCAATGCATGACGATGCCAACGTGAAAATTCTTAATGCTGCCTCTGCATTTCATATTTCCCATTGGTAGTTTTTCATATGCGCTTCAAGTTGTTTAATGTAATGTCCATAGACAACGGCGGGCAGTATGTTGCCTAAACAGCTATAAACATTTATTTCACTTTTTATTTTGCAATTAAATTAAATAGAAATTGAATTTGTTTTTGTTTTTGTTTTATTTTATTATTTATTAAATAAAATTTTTGTTTTTTTTTTTTATATAGTTTGACATAAATCAAATTAAATACTAACTTAGGAGTAAAGCGCTTGCTGCCATTTGTTTTTATGTATTTATTTTTGTAAATTCCGTTTATATACTTTTGAAATTGCTAAATTATTTTAAAATATTAAGCAAATGCGTACATCGCTTTTACAACTTTTGAAATTTATTTATTTTATATAACAAAATAAATTTGGTAAAAGCTTAAAATGTAGGTAAAGCAAGAGAAATGGAACTGATTACATTTTAAAATATATTTGTAATGATATAAAATATATTTAAAACAAAATTTAAACAAGTTTGGTATATGATATGTAAAAAATATAAAATTTACTTAAATTGAAGATGATTACTATTATTTTTATAGTTTATTAAAATTATTATTTGTATTTTTTAATATAATTATTATTTTTTATTTTATTTTCTTTTACTATTTACTATATTTATTTTTCTTTATATTATATATATATTTATAATAATTAATTAAATTATGAATTAAATCTGTCCATCTCTCTTATCATCTAAATTTGAAGAAATAAATAATTTTGATAGAAAAAATTCTACAACAATATTCTCATAAATAGAAATAAAAACATAAATATTCTCATAAATTTCTAAGCTTAGCTAGCTGCAAATCACAAAAGCTTAAAATATTGGGAAGCTCATTGAAAAGTTCGTATAGCATATTGTCGAGCTGCAGAATTTTCTTCTATTTTATTTTATTTTGTTGCCTCCCTCACTTGTAGGCGCAGTCGCGTATTCTGTTGGCTTTCGACTTTTCCCCGCTTACACGTTGTGCACGTAATTGAAAATTAACTTGTCTCGCTGACTGCAAGTTACCTTTCCTTGTTTCCTCGTGCTTTGCTGCTAGGCTGCTAGGCTGTCAAGGATTTCTTTGGGCAGATGCGTGCTGCATATTGATGGAGCGCCGCCCTGCACACCAATGAAAACCGAGACGAGAGATTGAAAGAAACCAAGGCGAAAGCAGTTACTTAAGCATACTTTTATTTACAATACTTGATGGCTTAACTAGTTAAAGCTATACACCAGCTACGAGACTATACAGAACCAAGTGTTTTTATGCTATAGAACGATCCGCTCGCTACCAGAAGCTGCAGCGGCTAACAGGACTCATGGGCGTGCCCGGGGCGCAGTCGAAGACCTCGGCGAACTCGGGCATCTGGGCCAGGGCATAGTTCAGGCGCTTGCTGCCCGTGTCGTGATAGATGTCCGCCTCCTCGCCGCAGAAGAACTGAGCAAATTGCACAAAGTACAGCCGCCCATTGTTGCGCCGCTCCAACGGATCTCTCATGTAGGTGTTGAGGGCCAAGCGAGTGCCGCTGATGTCGGCGATCCGTTCGTTTAGCATCACATGCTCGCTGTCGTTGAGGCAGTTCACCGCCTTCAGGTAGTTCTTGTTCTGCACCAGCTGGTCGCTGTAGTTGCGCATCACGCCATGGGCATCGTAGTCCACAAAGTAGGTGTCGATAGAGTGCAGCATCTCGTGGCCCAGGGTGTTGGCCAGATCGCCATAGAGCAGCGCTGGCCAAAACTGCGACTCGTACAGTGGCTGCTGCATATAGGCGTATGGCATAATTATGATGCTGCCCAGACAGTAAAAATAGGGCGTGGCATCAATGTTATCCAACAGCTCGGGCCCATGATGATTGAAGCTGAACCACACCTCGCGCAGTGCCGCATCCTCAGTGCGCTCCAGCTCGGCCAGATGGTCGTAGTAGTGCAGCAGGCTGTTTAAGTGATTCTCATAGAAGTCGCTGCCCACTCGCCAGTGCTGGACACATTCCACGTAAAAGTGATCGCTGACATTGCGCGGCAGGTTGCCGACGTTGATGCGTAGACCCTGCACCTTGTCCAGCAGTGCGTCCACCAAGGTGGCATTCAAGCCAAGCGCATTGAGCCGCAGCTGTTGGGCGTACTGCTGCTTCAGCTCCGCAAAGACGCCGAAGATGACGCGCTCGTCTGCCGCCCGTTGCTTGCCGTAGTAGTTCCGCTCGTAGGCAACATTCATGGCCAGATAGAGGGTCTTGCGCATGTGCTGGACGCAGCCGACCGCTGAGCTGGCGCTGAAGCTGGGCTGGGGATTGCTCAGCGGGTTGTGCGGTAGCTGGACGAGATGCTGCAGAAACCGTGCCCAGCTGTACAGCTGCAGCAGACGTGGATTGGCCTGGTTGAGGTAATCGATCAGCTGACGCAGCGCGTGCAGATCGTCGGCCAGCAGCTGGTAGCTGCCCGGATAAATGGCGCCCAGCTGCAGCTGCAAGACGTGCGTCCAGTTCAGGGCCGGCAGCTCCTGCTGCAGCTGTTCCAGCGTGTAGGTGCTAACTGTGTCGTCGCTGCTGCCCTTCGGGGGCTGGGCCAGCTCCTGCAAGGTTTGCTCGAGCTGCTTGAACTGCTCGCTGAGCTGCTTCGGGCCGGGCAGCTGGCCGTGCGTGTGGCGCCGCAGAGCATTGTAGATGCTCCCATTGAGATTCAGACTGAGATAATAGTTGTGCGGCATCACGACGATCATGTGCTGGCTGGCATTGTGTTGGCTCACCTCGATCTTCACGTAGTGCTCTTGGTAGCCATAGCGCCCCAGCACCGCCAGCAGATCGGCCCAATGGCTGCCGGCCATGAGCGGCAGCTGCTCCAAGTAGCGACGCAAACGCGGCTTGCCCAGCGACCGGCAGCTATGATAGTAGCGCACCAGCTTCGTGTACAGCTGCGATGTGTGTTCCGGCGCTCGGGGCGTGTGCAGCAGCCGCTCGAACAGTTCGATGTACCGCTGATCGATGCGTGCGCCGCTCAGCGACATGGCCGACTCGCCCAGCTTATGCATGGAGCGCCAGTTGCCGCAGGCATACGCATAAAAATCCTGGCAGGCATCCAGCTCCGGTCGCATGTACCGCTTCAGCAGTTGAATGTGCCTCAAGTTGAGATCTGGGCTGCATGCCGCCTCCACGCCAGCCAGCCGGCAGCTCTGATTCAGCTGTGCCGTGGGCAGCGCCTCGACACTGGCCAGCAGCAGGCAAAGTGCCCAAAACTCTCGCATTTTCTGTGTATTTTTTTTTTTTTGGAAATTTATTTTTACCTCTCTTGGACTTTTCTCTAAGCACTTTGAAATAATCTTTTTGCTTTTAATAACAATTTGATTTTTGTTTTCTCTTTGTATTAGTTCTGTATGGTATGCACTGCAGTTCGGTGCAGCAGTTGTTGTTGTTGTTGTTGTTGTTGTTGTTTTTGGTTTCCTTTAGGCGCACACATGTCAGCAAATTGTTTCAGAAAATTGATTTCGTAAACTTTGATCGCGAATTTCACAATTTCCGTTTTGTATATTTTGCAGAAGGTTTCGTTGCGCGTTCGTCGCTTGCTAAAAATCAACTAAAAACTCGTTTCACGCGTTTCCATTTTTTATGTATTCGATTTTAATTCATTCAAAGCACTCACACACACTTATGTGGCCCTGTGTGTACGTGTGTGTGTGTGTGTTTAATTCTTGCAGCGCGCTTTTAACATTTGTTTTATTTATTTGTTTTTTTTTTTCTTTTTATTATTTTTTTTTTGCTTGAGTTGCTTATCAACGTTTTAAATACGTCTTTTCTTTTAGTTAGTGTGCGACGGCTTATCATGATACACTGTAAGAAACGTGTATGCTTTCGAGCATGTATTTGGCACCTCTATAGCCCAAAAGAACTTTGGCAACTATCTTGAAATATGCGCAGATATTGCATAAGAAATTGCATCAGATCATTTTTGCATAATTAAATGAGTTGAAATCAAAGTTTTATATTTCGCAATGCTAGAAATATTTTCATATGCTAATTACTTTTTTTCTTTTTTTTTTTTAATTGATGTTGCTCTTTCAGTATATGCAGCAGCTAAGAAAAATAGATATAGCAGTGTATGCTAGAATAGGGGAATTTATTTTGGGTCAGAAACTTTTCCACTTCGTTTCACTTTCTAAATAATTTCAAACAAAAATAATAGAAATATTTATAATTGTTTGTATATGCTGTTTAGTTTGTTAATAAATAATCAAAAATATAATATTTAATTAAAATGTTCTATTTATAGTTGGCACAAAAAATATTTAATATTTTGCACAGTTTTATTTACTGTTTGCAATTTAGATTAATTTAATATTTTGAGAAACGAATTTTTGAAATAATTTTTAATCATTTTTCGAGCACATTAAAATTTTCAGCTCAGTGCAGCTCGGTTCGGCTTGAATTACATTTCGAAAATTGTTTCAATTCATGTTTTAGTTATTAATTGTCATCAGCGTCGCCATCGTGCGCCCGCCGTGCCCTGATAAGGCATTGGATGACGCAATTCGACGTTGCAATTAATGATTAACCTTACGCACGAGAGGTTCGCACGGGGTCAGAGAACGGCAAGCTGTCGCGATATGCTGTCCCTGGTTTATGCACTTACAAAGCATTAACTCTATCTTTCGTTTGGCTTCTTGGAGCATTCGATAGAGGGGCTTGTCCACTGCGCATTGGACTTTTGACTTTTCGACTGGCGAGCGCCGAGTTCCGAGTGCCGAGTGGCGAGTGGCATGTGGCGAGAGATGAGATATGAGTTTGATGGCAATCGTTTCCTTTGTGTTGCCGTCCACTTGTGACGTTTGCAGCGCTAGTCGTCTTATCGGGCTCATTAGTGAGCTGATAGAGCACAATTTGTCGTTGACTGATTGTTCTCCCACTAATTGTACAATTGCTTTGTTTTGTTTTTGTTTTTTGTTTTTTTTTTTTTTTACTTACAAATTAGTTATAGGCTTTGAAGTTCAGTCGTAATATTTATGAAGCACTTGGCTAAGGAAATTGGAGTAATCTTTGGAGTATTGAGCGGCTCAAAAGATTAGGCAATCTATACATTATCTTTAAATATATATATAAGTATATAATAAATAAATATTTCTGACTGCCAGCTGAACTACTATTATATATTTCTCTATTTATTTATTTAGTTTTTTTTATTTGTTTATATTTATTTAACTATTGATCTAGTTAATCTAAATATTCTATTTCATAACAAATTTTTAATTTTTATTTTTTTGTATATGTTTTATAATATAATCTTATATAAATGTACAAAAGATTGAGTAGTAATGTTCTTCTTCTTTGGGAGAATCAATTTAAAAAATACATATAATTTCACTGTGGGTTTATTACACAACTGCTCAGCAGCTGTGAGACGGCGAGTTCAGGGAGAGGACAAATGCAAACTATATATATAAATAAGAATGTTATTAATTATTTTTTATTATTTTCAATTTATTTTTTATTTAATTAAATATATACAGATTAGAGTATTGTCAAGTTAATTTAAATGTAAATAATTCTATATTATAATATTAATTATTAATAATTATAATATTTTTTCATGATGGACGAATTTAGATTACTAAGCAGAAGACAGAAGAGAGACGGAGCTATGAGATTACTTTGACAAATAAAATAAAATATATTAATAATACATAATAAATAAGTATTTTATAGATTTTACTGCAGGATCCGTCTGATAGCAGATACCTGGGTTGCAGCACCTAGACGGCTAGCCAGGTTGTATGGGGTGAATATCTAGTCTCTTAATGTATTCTAAAAATTCAAAAGCTCTTTAATTTCTGACAATAAAATGTTGATAATATAATTTATAATTTTAATTCAATATACAAATTTATAATTATCGGGCTATTAACGTAGCCAAGTTGTAATGCTTTACTCTTTAATACCTGTTTAAGTGTTCTACTTCAAACTATATCAGAACTTTAGTCCATCGATGTTTTTATGTATTTTTTGGAACTTATTTAAAGACTAATCATTAAAGCATAGGCATTTAATTAATGGCATTTTAATTAAACTCGAATTTGTGGCCTACGCATACACACATGCACAAGCTCATCAAAATTGACAAAGCGTGAATAAATAATTATTTTTTAAGCGAGCCATAGTTGAAGCGCAAATAATGTCCTGTTCAGTGACAGATAGTACCGAAATACTATGCGCATATTTTAGCAACTGCTTTATATTTAATAAGCTGCAAGTACGTGTACCTTACATACATATATACACATAGTCTATATGGTATATCAAAGTGAAAGCTTTACGAAAATTATTTATATTAAAAATTTCACTTTTTCGTCACATATTTTGCTTCATGAAGCGAAGTAGCAAAGAGCAAAGCGATTTTAATCGCCATAAAGCAAAATTTTCATTTTAATTTATCAAATTATTAACATGAGGAAAACGCGAAAATTAATCTCCACATAACGGCTATAGAGTAAGCGTGTGTGTGTGTGTGTGTGTACAGAAAGTGCAAGGATGCTTAAAATGCCGTTAACGATTTAATGGCTGCCCAAGCTCTGGCTCATCTCCCTTGATGCCATGTCCTTGGCCAGTTGCCTGCATCAATGCATCGGCAGCAGCGTCTGGCAGCAGCGCCTTCTCGAGCCACGAATTTCATAATTCAATTACGCTCGGCCTCACCCGAAAGAGCGTCTGGCTGCCAGAGTGCTCGGCTGAGATGCTCTTATGCCGACGCTGATCAGTTTGTATTGCTATTTCTATTATCCGATATTTCTTATTTACTTTCACTTCATAATATATTTTTAAAAAATTACATTAAATAAATATTAATATTATTAAAATATTGTTTTAAAAAAATGTGTGCTCAACTTTATCTGTATAAAATTTTTTTGCTAGAAAACCAGAACTTTTCAGATAATTTTAGGTAAAGGGTATACGTAGTTTATATTTCAACAGCAACTTGCAATCGGATTGAGTTCGCATTGGGCCAACTGTTTGCCTTGTTAAATGCTCACTTACGCATGCACCGAACAAGCTGACCCCAAGCTGACTCCACTTGCAGTCCCGTTGTGGTTGATCCCCGCAGTAACAGAGTCCTAACCTCCGTGCAGTTCTTTTTTTTTGTGATTCGCGCAAAGGGGAGAAGTAAATGCTTGTGGTTGGCTTCGCATCTTAAAGTCAATGAATAGTCGCGTTAACCCCACATTTCATTTTTGTGTTTTGTGTTTTTTTTTTTTTTAGCTCTCAAGTTACTTGAGTAAATAATTCAATTTCCGGCGTCTGTGCGCTATAGAAATGATATTAAAGTTATTGAAAGCGAGGCAGACAAACAAACAGACGGACAGACAAAGAAACGTTATGAAGGAAAAATGTGAAAAATTGTGAAAAATTGTGAAAAACCTTTTACCCATCGGGTTTTGTTTGGCAAATTTGTTGTCTAGACTAGATTCGGTGGCTGCAACTCTCCGTGCGTGGAAATATGCCACGTGGCTATTAGCAAATTGAAATGGCCGAATTTAAGGCTCAAACTCATCTGTCGCCGTTGCTGATGATGCAGTTAAATAACGTCAACGAAATGTCATCATCAGCATTCGAGCAGCGATTCGAGCTTAGCACCTGGCTGAAGTCTTTCTCGTTTACAGCTTTGTCGCTGATTTGCATAAGGCGCCAAATGGCAGTGATGCCAACAAAGTTTTCAGCTCTCTCTAGACGACGCGACATTGCCAGCTGCCTCAAATCCAATGAAATCAAAGCTACGCCCCAGTGACATGCTCAAATTTTCTCGTATGTGTGATTTTCATTGTGGCTCACAGCTCTCTGGGGTCTAGTTAGCACTCGCATTTTGCGGCGTCTTCTGCTGGCTCTTTGAAAGCTCTTTGCCACTGGCATAAAGCCCAGTTTATTGCATACTTTTGGGTACAAGTATTTAATATGTAGCTCTTGTATGCCTCGAAGGTGCTCCAGTGCTCCAGTGCTATATGTATAATATTCAAATAATTTTAGCTGAGTTTTTTTTTTTTTTTAATAGTTTTGTTTACCAAAAATTTAAAAAACAAATAAATAAAATTTAATAATAATAATAATTTATTATTAATAATAATTATATAAGAATATATAGAATATAGGGAATAACATTTGAGAGGAATTGTTCTAAACTTTTACATAAGCCATTTAGTCCAATGATTAGTCCCACAAATTTATTCTTTATATTTTCCATGATTTCATGTATATTAGCTTTAAGCGATTCGGGGCGGTGAGCTCTATCCCCTTGACAAATATACTTAATATGCAATGACATTAATTTGTTTATATATTCAAAAATTTCATATAATTTAATATAATTTTAAATTTAATAATAATAATGATAATAATAAATGAGTAAAATATATGTTATTTGTTATAAATGTTATATGTGTTGTATTCTAGATATATCAATCTAGAATTAAGATAAGATACTAGCATTCTTTCCCACACATTAGTTAGGGCTTAGAGCTAAATGCGGGTTAGATTCGAACACAAAAAGCTTCAACAATAAAAATTCAATAAATATAATAAATACAAATAATAAATAAGAATAAATTTTGCCGTTATTTTTTGCTCGTTTCTAAATAATCGCTTTTAAGCATTTTAGTAATTAATATTCAATATTAACAAGTGACAAAATAATAAATGAAAATTTGCATTGTTGTTATACTTGACGAGCACTTTTTTTGCCCCGTGATATTTGTCATGTATTATTTAAATATAAATAAATAAATATAAATAAATAAATATAATTATTATATGTACAAAAATTAGAGAATATTAAATAAAATATATCAAATGGATTAAATATATTTTATTTGAAAAAAAATTATATTTTATTTGCAAATTAATATTTATTTTATTTAAATATAAATAAATAATATATGATCAAATTAGAGAAAATTAAATAAACTATGTATTAAATGGCAAAAATATATTGTTTTGCTGGTCAAGTATTACAACAATAATAATATGAATTTATTATTTTTTTTTTTTTCAACATAGATCAAGTTGGAAAAGAATAATTATTTATCATAGAATTACATATGGAATATATTAAATATATAATATATTGATTACGTATTTTGCATCTCTAAAAAATGTTCGTTGTATAAATACCTAGAACTAGGGCTATATATACATGTATACATACACTTTATATATACATATATATATGGCCGTTAATAGCTCTTGTTGCAAAATCATAATGCTTGGCCGTGTCGTACACCCTCATAAAGTGGCAACACCTTTGTTCATCCCTTAATTTTCCTGCCAATTTTATTGTAAGGTAGTCGAGAGCCCGAGTCAACGGGCGCAATCTTTTAACTTGATTAGCGTACTAACCATAGACGCTTCTAGATGATATGCCACTTACCTGTTGCCTTTTTGCCCATCCTTACGCAGGTCCGCGAATTAGAGGTTTCCTGGAAAGTACGCGAAGCTAATGGAATGCTGTAAAAACCCGAGCGACAGCTGTGACATGATTAGATGACCTGACCTGATGTTGGCCGGATTAGCGGGTGTAATAAAACAAATTTGCATTGTTGCGTTTACCTGTGGCATTTAAAAGGCGTCGCCCACACGCTGACCGCTCACAGTTACAAACTGCAACGTCTAACGTGAACAACGCGAGCAGAAGAAAGAAAATAAAGATAAACGAAGAAAAATATAAAACAAAGGCTAAATTATGGTGCTAAGTAATTCGACGCCCAACAATAAGCAGAACGAGCTGGTCGTGGATACGGCTGCCATGAACAGTGCCGATCTCGACGAGCTGCTGCAGCTGAATGCGGAGATCGAGGAGCGACGATCGCGGCACGCCTACTGCGATGTCAGCGATGCCCACGGGCTGCTGCGTGCCACAATGACCCGAGAGGAGCTCTTTGAGGTCTCCTCCCTGGACGACGATCGTTTTCTAACCGCACTGGAGCACCAGAACTCCTACACCGCCACGCCTTCACGCATCCAGGTCACCGACCTGGACTTGTCCAGCATTGAGAACCTCATGAAGTACTTCGACGAAGAGGTGCCCGTAACGCCCAGCAAAGATCACCACACCTGCTCGACTGCTCCCGCCGCTGGCAAAGTGGCCAGCACAATTGCCAAATTATCCAGCCAGCCCCTGGTGCAGCCCAGGCAGCAGAGAGCGGACAGTGGCAAGCAAAAGATAAGTGAGTTGAAGCAGAAATACGAGCAGCCTCTGCTAGCGACTCCGCAGTCGGTGCGTGGGGCCAACAAGGCCAGCGGCAGACTGCCCATCAAAGTCAAGGAGATGGCTCAATTGTTCAACTCGAAGATCAATCAGGTAATGCGTCGAGCGGAGCCGCCGCAGTACGCCACGCTCCACAATGAGTTGTCGTTGTCGCCGGAGCCCAAGCCGCAGCCGAAGCCGCTGCCCAGACAGAAGCAACAGAGGCAGCAGCAGCACCAGGAACAGACCTCTGCTCATGGCACCTGCCTGGTGGCCGAGGATGTCTTTCGTGAGCTGAGCGTCAAGGATAAGGTGTTGCTCTTCAACAAATTCGTTAGCGACATTGCCGCCAAGCATCCAAAATTCAACGAGCATGCGGCTGACCTGAAAGCTCAGGCCAAGAAGCAAATGGCGCGCGGCGAGGTCGTGGCCGAGCAGCAGGCCAGCGTCAAGCATTTGGCAAAGCAGCTCGAGGCCAAGTGCGTGCTGCAGTCGACTCCACCACGACCCGCACCCGCACATACGTCGCCCAAAACTCCATCACCGCCGCTGCATGTGAGCACACTGACCGTGGTGCTAAAGCCCAGCCCGGAGCGACATGTGGTTGCGCTGCCAGGCGGACGTGGGCTGCAGTGCTCCTCGCAGAAGCGCAATCTGGCTGCCATACGCAGCGTGCTGCCCACCGAGGCGTATGCGCCGCCCAAGAAGATACGGCGCACACGTCAGGAGCGCCTCGGCAGCGATAATCATCTGTTTTTTCGAAACGAGCCTCTCGAGAGTCTCTTCTACAGCTGGCTAAGTGCCGAGAATGGCGTACTGTTCGACATCACCAGCGTATCGAACAGCGACCAGACCATTGAAATCGCCAGCTGCGATGAGCAGCCGGCTCAGCACACAGCCAGCTCCATGGGCGACATCAGCCAGAAGTCGGCCGTTGAGCGTCTGCTCGAGGAGGCCATCGCCAAGCTGGAGCTGGAGAGCAAAACTAAGGAATCCAGCTACGTGGAAGACAAGGATGTGGACACAGCCACAACGCCCACATCAACGGGCACACCCCTTGCCCCAGTCACGCCCACACCGCGAAAAATCAAGCGTCAGGCACCACCAGTGCCGGCGCCACGTCCAAGTCTCGGACAGACGCAATCCACCTGCGTCACCTCGAGCAGCGCATCCAGTTGCAAGCAATCTGAAGCTGAGGAAAGTGAATCTGGCTTATCCACACTACCAAAGGTGAGTCCACTAGCATTACCAAAGGCTGCCAAGCTAATGTGCATCAAAATAGTACTGAGAGGTCGAAAATATTAGAAAAGTCGTCAGCTCTGAAAAGGGAAAATTCAAAATAGGCAAAAATCCAAAATAGGAAAAATCCAAAATAGGAAAATCTCAAGATCCGAATTGAAAATTGGGAAACATTAGAGAACTCTTTAAGACTGAATAGAAAAATTCCAAATTTGAAAAATTCAAAATCTAAACTTAAAATTTGGAAACATAAAAAAATGCTTCAAATCTCAATAGGAAAATTTCGAACAGAAAATTCTGAAACATTAGAGAAATCTTCAAGACTGAAAAGAAAAATTCAAAATTGGAAAAATTTTAAATCTAAAAAATTTCAAAATTGAAAAAATTCAAACTGAAAATTCGGAGATAGAAACTAACGTGGGAAATATAAGAAAAGTCAAGTCTGAAAAGGGAAAACTCAAAATAGAAAAGATCCAAAATAGGAAAAAATCCAAACTGGAAATTCAAAGATATAAAATAAAGTTTTCAAGCCTGAATAGAAATAATTGAAACAGAAAATTCGGAAAGATTTCAAAAGTCTTCAAGCCTGAAAAGAGAAAATTCATCGTAGGATTTACATGTCATAAATTTTTCAATTTGGTTTTCCCTTTGGGATTTCCATTACAAATTGTGATTTCATTTAGTACAAACACTATTTCTTACTCACAAACTAGACACGAGAGACTTTTAAATACTTCCATGTACCGGGCACACGTGCTACGTAGAAATCTTGTCAGCGCCTTTTTAGCCTATTTTAATTGCTTTCAAATGTCTGCGCAGATAACCAGTGATGAATCTCAGGCAGAGACGCCAACAACTCCTAACGAGGCGGCTGACTTTGAGTTTGCCAAGCCCGTGCGGCCGCCGCGCAAGAAGAAAATGCGTCGCACGCTCACCTGGAAGAAGGAGAACTCCATTGTGGAGGCAACGGCCAATGCTGTCACGAGCACCGACTCCGATTCCGACTACAAGCCAGCCGCACTGCTGGCCAAGAAGAAGCAAGCGGCTGCTTCTGGGCCGCCAGTGCCAGTGCCGATGCCAATACCAATGCCAATGACAATGCCGGAGCAGAGCTACATTGAACTGGACAAGTCGCTGATGCGCCAGGTGAACTCACCTCGGAAGATCAAGTCCGCGTATACGTTGACTGTGATGTCGTCGCCTTCGCCGAATGCGGACAGTGATCAGTCGCCGTCGCAGACGCCGCGTCAATCGTTGGATCAGCAGCTGCGCGACAGCTTCGTAGATCAGGGCTTCGAGACGTGCTCCAATGATGCCATGGACAATAGTCCGCTGCGTCGCTCATCGGTGGGCATGGCCAATTCGAAGCCTTCGGGCTTCTCCACCCCTGTCAAGGGGCGGAGCTCTGCTGGCGTTGCGCAGCAGCAGCTCTTCAGTCCGATTGGTGGCAATGGACTGCAGCTGGACAAGTCGCGTCGCAGCTCGTTGGCCATGCAAGTGATACGCGAGGATCATCCGTTGGACCTGGCTGCCACGTCCGATACGCCAACAACGCCGACGTGCAGTGAGCGCGACTTCTTCGCGAATGCACCCACTGTCGAGATGAGCTCGTCCCAGCTGGAGGATCGGTCGCCCAGCCCAGCTAAGCCACAGTCCAAGTTTTGGATCTGTGCCGGAGATTTTACCGTTGGACTGGAAATTGCACCCAATACGCCGGATCGACTGCGTCTACTATACGAGATCTTTACGCAAAAGACCTGGGAGACACGTGAGCTAACCTTTGGCATTGATGGGCACAAATTCTGCAGATCAGCTGCCGGTGAACAGGACACAAAAGCCAACGAGCTGCCAGAGCGGCCGCCAAGCATTAAGGGCTCCTCGCACTACTGGTTCGCCAGTGGCGACTTGGCCGTGCCCTTCAGCGGCAAGCACATGCCCGGCGAGAAGATCGAGCGTCTGTTCAAGTTTCTCGACCTGGAGCTGAGCACAGGCCCCGATATGGAGCTGCGCTTCGGCGTCGATCACTTTGAGTTCAGCAGCGTGCCAGAGTTTTGGCTAACGACACCCAAGTTCTCCATCGAGAGCAGCTACAGCATGCTGGTGGGTCTGCAGACGGGCAGCAGCAACGGGTTGGAGGGGCGCAGCAAATATGCCTGGCCCAACAACCAGTACAACTCATCCAGCAATGCCATCAAGACCAGTGACCTGGACCAAACGGAGTTCGAATCGGACAGCTTTAGCAACAACAGCGGTCGCCTCTCCTTCTCGCCGGAGCTCTTTAGCCAGGAGTATGAGGCGGTGCCATTGGACGAACTCTTCGACAAAACATTGCCCGTCGTCCGCTCTAAGCCCATGAGCATGCCCCAAATGCTGCGCACTCTGCAGAAGCAGCAAACCAAGCTGAAAATTGTGGAGCAGCGGATACGCAGCTATCAGCTGCCATCCAAGCTAAACGAGGCCACGCTCAAGCAGTGCCGCAACAAGCCGGAGTACGCCCAGAAGCTGCGCACCATTGAGAATCTCGCCCGCAACAGCGGCTTCAGCGCCTGCTCCATGGAGGAGCTAGAGAGCTTCATGCAGTTCCTGTTCGAATATGCGGACACCTGTCTGGGCAGCTGCAACGAGCACATCGAGAAGATCATCGACACGCTAATGCAGCAACGCGCCGTTGCGGTCTAATCCTAAGCACTTTGTCCAACTAATCTATTACTAATCAAAAGTCTATATACGCACGCATCTATATAGGCACTAACATATAATGTTATAAATATATTTTATTGCCAATAAATTTCTATTCGTCAGTTAAAGGCTAGTTAAAGTATGTCACAATTCATAAAAAATCACTTTTCAAACTTAATCTAAATACTTAAGCCCATAATCGAATCTTAGCCCTAAGGCGACAGCTTGAAGAAACCCATTAAACACAATGAATCATTAATATGCATCAATTATTAAAACAACATCGTCGAGTCGTCGCTCTATAAGTAATAAAAAAAATTATATATAAGGAAATAAGACTTAATATTGCTAAGATTATTTTAATTAATTTAATTAAATATACTTTCGCAACTCGAGTAATATATAACCAGAAGTAATACACATCATTTTATTTGTAAGCAAAGCAAATGACAATAACAAGAAACAAGTAAGCATATTGCAGTCGGGCCTTACCGACTGCTAAATACTCGTTCAGGGTTCCAAATTTTAGCTAAATCAATCAAATTATTAATATATATCTGTATATTAATTATATCTGTGTAAAATATATAATTTCTCAAAACTAAAGACTTTATCAAATAAGGGTACCATGGAGTCTATATACCAATTTTCAAGGCTCCACTTTCAATAGGAGCAAAATGCGAAGCCATTTCATACACTCATATATACAATATATATATATATATATATATATATATATATATATATATATATATATTAATATATAGCATAAATTGTTAATTTTACTCACAGATAACCCGCAGGTTAAGGCATATTCTTTTGCGTTATTTCTGAGGATTAAAGTATATTGGATCTGGGCTTTGGATTTATTGACCAGCCATTGGAATACCTATTACAGCTTCAATTGTCAAGTGCATAATGTTGAATGCATCATCAGCGTCTTTGGCACATTTGCCATCCGCCTGTGCGGTTGGGCGTGCGGGTGCTTTGTATGTTTGCATTGCGCATACGCCACGTAGGGCAAGTGGCATCACGTTGCATTTGCCGGGGCTTGGCAAAATATTTATCTTGGGTTTTTTTTTTGTGGCCAACAAACAGGAGTTGTGAAGAGCTAAGCTATGCAGCAACAATGTCTCCTGCCAACTGGAAGCATTTGCTGATGTGCTCTGTGCCGTTGGCAGTTGGCAGTTGGCAGTCAAGTGGGTAACGCCCACGGACTCAATAACAATTTCACGTTCTGGTACCCAAAGTGCTGCACAAACATGAAATCAAATAAAATCAAAAATCGCCGACAAAACTGTGCTAAGTCTATAAATAGATCGCTGGTCAACCAGTAATTCATCTTATTCATGAATTCGAAATATATATATATATATATATATATATATATATATATATATATATATATATATATATATATATATATATATATATATATATATATATATATATATATATATATATATATATATATATTGAAGATCATTTTCTACAGGGTATACAGCAAACGAACTGTGGGATCGTACTGCTTATCAACATGAACCCAGGTTCTCGCTCTAGTAACATTGATATGTCTTGCCGCAAAATCATTTCGGATTTCAGTCGAAGACAGCAAGCCCTACGATGAGGTTGATTTGGATTTGCGTGGTTCTCGTTTTCTATATTTCACGAAGTCTCAGTGCTTGTGTCACAGCTGTAAATTACAAACAGTTAATCACTTGTGCGAATTTGTGATTAAATTGTGTTTATTGCAGGACCAAAAACCTATTGAACTTTCAGACGTTGTGGATAATAGTGATGCAATAAAAGTCAATGAGACGGAACAAAATTTGGAAATTTCCAGGTAAGCTACATATGGTTTCTTAATACTGACATTTCTTAATATTTTTTGTTAACTGTTATATAATTATAATTTGTGTATTAGAGTACGATGTTGTTAATTAATCAATTTATAAAGATTACATTTACGCAAGTTATTCAATAAATTGAGATGTTTTTAGAATTATTTTGAAAATAAATCTAGAATTTTATTTAATTCAATAATAATAGTTTTTTTTTATTAATTACATTGATTAGTTATTATTTAATTTTTCACGTGCATTTATCGGCTCTTCATTCTGGTCTATTCAATTTTAACAGCACCAAGATCTAAACGTAATGAGAATATATATTATACAGAAATTAAAGGAGTAGAACTGAGCTGAACTCATAGGTTATGCATTTTTTTTTGTTTAGTTTCATTTATTTGCAGCTGTTTGCATTAGACTCTATAGTGAATTTATCTGTAAACCTGGTATTAATATTACTAACTCTATTACAATTAAGTTGGCTTCCCAGGCAGTCCAGGGGATGTAATACATTTAATGTATTAACTGCAATCGATTGTATAAGAAGGGCAAAGCAGAGCCATAGCAGAGCCTTAGCAGAGCCTTAGAAGAGCCTTAACAGAGCTTTAACAGAGCGTTAGTAGAGCCATAGGAGAGTAATGCGCAGATACTGAGCCTTAGCGGAGCCAAAGCAGATTCAAAGTAGAGTTAGAGTTGAGCCTGAGTAGAGCCAGCAGCAGAGCCAAAGTTGAGCCAGAGTTGAGCATAGGCAGTGCCAAACGTGAGAGAGAAAAGAGCCCGAAATAGAGCAAGAGTTAAGCGTGAGCTCGTGAGCCATATGCCTATGTACATATGTATGTATGTATATTAAATGAGAAGAGAAAAAAATATGATTTCAGTAAATACATACATATGTACCTTAGAATTATATATATATATCATTAATTGACAATAAGAACAGAAAGATGGCATGCACTGAGCACAGTTGAGAAATGCTGAACACCAACACAGACGCATATTCATATTCATGTTTACATGAGCTTTGCGCGCTAAACTTCACTCGTCTAAGTTTTACTTACAGTCCACAAAGGAGCAAGCATAGCAGCTGAGAGGATCCACACACTGCGACACCAATTAACGGATCAGTGGAGTGTGTATGTGTGGATTGCAGCTTTCGAGTGATGTGGATAACAAGAGCGTGGAAATTTATTATATTTGAGCGCTTATTGAGATTCTGTTTAAATTCAAATGAATTAAATTAGCCTAGCCTTCCACTTAGTTGCAGTTGTAATAGATATAATATATATGTAATAGACAAATATTTAATATATATGAATACAATTACATATAATATAATAAATATAAATCTACTAATTGTTTTCTTGATCATAATAATATTTCTAGTTCTAAATTTCTTATTTTTCATACAATTTTACAGAATTAAAAATGAATTCAATAATTTTTCGGAAATGATCGACAAGTTCATGCAAGAATATTCGGTTCATAATTTTGAAGGTCTCAAAAATATGTCAGCTATTGACATTATTAGAAAAGTTATAGACAGCAATGCCTCGTACACTTTGAAACATTTACGTAGTTCTTGCCCGTTCTATAAAACGGGCCATGGTATTTTCGAGGTGAATGTAACGGGACTGCCAGCCTTTAAGGTGCTCTGCAATTCAAATATCGCCGGACCGGGCTGGACGGTGATTGCGTCTCGAACAGTCGGCGACCTGAACTTCTTTCGCAACTGGCAGGAGTACAAGGATGGATTTGGCAATCTATCGAACGAATTTTTTATCGGGTTGGATAAGCTGCACGCCATTACAGCATCCCAGCCGCATGAACTGTACATCTACTTCGAGGACTTTGAGGGCAATAAACGTCATGCACTTTACGATGAATTCTTAATTGGCACAGAATCCGAGAAATATCCCATTTCAATACTAGGCAGGTACTCCGGCGACGTAGGCGACTCACTAAAGCGTCACGCCAACCAGAAATTCACCACATACGACGACGACAACGACAGTTATTCAGAAAACTGCGCTATGGAGCGTATGGGCGCCTGGTGGTATGCCGATTGTACCGATAGGTAAGCCTAGTCTAGTCTCTTATAACAGCTCTCTTATAATGCATATACTTTGCTCCATTCTCTAGCAATCTATTTGGACTCTATTTGGGTGGTAAATATCATAACAAATTGAACGGCAAAGGCATGTTCTGGAACAACTGGCGCGGCTGGGAGTACTCCTACAAGGTGGTCCAGATGATGGTGCGGCCCAAATGTCCATGCTCCTACGATAAATGATAATTATGCAATAACGGTAATAGCAGAACTTTATCTACTCAAAAAAAAAAAGAAAGTCCGACAATAATTAATATTTTATTTCTTATAACTTATACGTAGAATAAACGAAATTTAATAAATCAAAATTTAATTTTAATTTTTACTTTATTCGCGTTGGCGTGACAGATTTTAAACGAAAATCCGGCTGAAATACCAGGCGAGCAGAAACGCACAGCACAATGCAAATGTTAACCTAAAACGGATATGTTAATTAAGAGAGTGGAACGTAAGTTTACTGTTAAATTTCAGCGCTTGCTAATTGAGTGCTGTTAATGTTCTCACTCGAGAGTAACCGCATCTGTTAAATCTGAGCTCATGTTAATTGAGTACTGTTAAACTTCAGCTCATGTTAGTTGAGTAATGCAAAACTTCAGCTCATATTGAAGGGCTTGCACTCAGCTCTTCAGGTGTAAACTTACTCAACATCAGTTGAAGCTACTAAAGTTTAGGTCATGCAAATTGGTATGCAAATTCGCTAATCCACTAATAAAACCTGTGGATTTCAATGTAAAAAAGCATATTGGATGCTGGAGTTCAAAATATCGGTTCGCGAGGATCATATCTATGGTATTATATAACCAAGGATATAGAAGTCAACTTGGAACCATTGAAGGCGAGGTGGATGCTTTTGGCGGTTGAAAACAATTTAGGGGTTATTAGGATTATTCGTATATGCAAAGCATTTTTAAATTAAGGTATTATACATTAATAATAATTAGTAATAACAAAAAAGCATAATCTGCATATTAAGTCCGCAAACAACTGAGTGGGAAGCCTAGGCAAACAATTTACTCAAATTAAACAGTCTCAATAAGCTCTCAAATATAATAAATTTCCACGCTCTTGTTATCCACATTACTCGAAAGCTGCAATCCACACTTACACACTCCACTGATCCGCTAATTGGTGTGGAAGTGTGTGCACCTCTCGGCTGCAATGCTTGCTCATTTGTGGAATAAAGCTCATGAAAACATGAATATGCGTGTGTGGCTGTTCAGCTAACGGAACATTTCTTAACTGTGCATTCTCTTTCTGCTCCACTTGCCATTTTATGTCATTTTATATATGTACATATGTACATACATATACGTATTTATTAAATTCATAGGGATGAATGTACGAATAGGATGAATATGTATTATTCAATAATTGTGTTATTACAAATATTTATATATATTATTAATTGATAAAACATTTAACATCTTAAGCACAAATGTGCAGCTGCGATTGCGATTCTTCCAAAAAGAGTTTTTAAATATGTATGTATGTATGTAAATCATAGTGACAAAAATTGGGAGTTTACAGTGTAGAGCACGAAAGTTCGCAAACAATTGAACAGGTTAGTTGGCACTCAACTTAGATTATTCCCACTCCCACTCCCACTCATTATCCACAAAATTTACAGGTTGCATTTCATACAGCTAATGCTATTGGTTGGTGTTTGTGCGTGGATCCACTCGCCAGCTATTAATGCGTTCAGTTGGTCTTCTCTAGTGGGAGCTTTTGTGGATTCTATTCAAGAAAGAGTATACTCAGAGAGCTCAGAGCAAAATGTGCACATGGTTGATTTTAACCTTTATAGATTGTGAATAAAATATATATATATATATATATATATATATATATATATATATATATATATATATATATATATATATATATTATATTATATCATATGTATACATATTATTGAAAAGATGAATACTTACTGCTCTGAGAGAAAGATCCTTTTTATAAATAAGTTTTCGATAGTAAAATAACAATTAAATATATTATATTTATATTATATATATATATATTTATATATATTCATGTTTTGCATATTAAGCAATCTCATTATGTGGTTTAGTCCGCCGCCGCAGCGTGGTGCTCGACTGCGAATTGAGTTCATTAAATATACAATTATCACTCTTATCATTAAGAAACACAAACTAAAGCCTATGATATATTTATGTTCGTTTATATGTAGTTTAGTTCTTAATTAGGCTGCCATTTGAATATGTGAGCATAGTTCAGATATATATATATATGTATATATATATATATCATCGATATTGATAACATAATTGCTCTGCCTACAAATGAAGTTGGGTTTGATTAGTGCATCTCCACTCACTCTCGGACTATAGCGGGGCTTGCGTGTGGAAGAGGGCGAGAGTTTCTCTCTTATAGACTTTGCAAACATAAAGCTGACTAACTTCATACAAATTTAAGCGCAATTTAGTGTAATGCTTATAACGAGTACATAATTTACAATTGTTTATGTGTGTCTAATTATTTACATATGTTTGCTTGTCTAAATTTTTTATATGTTCGCTTGTTTGGCTTTTATTATTATTATTATTTTTTTTTTTAACAATTTGTCAACAATTGTGTTTATTTAGTTCAATTTGTTAAATATTTCAACTAATAGTTCCATCAAGTTTGGCCACACAATTCTGCTCGGGCTGACAAAGAGACTTTCCATATTAATTAGTTCCGACTGAACAATTTAATTTGTTATAAATTAATACTCAATTGTAATGTTAACCAGTGCGACAGCAAAGAATATTTGACTTATGGTTAATGAAACCGAAACGGAATCGACTTTTGACATGGAAACTAAAGCTTTCTGCTCGCTCTATACACCATATTATGAGACGATTAATTAATAACTAATCACAAAATAAGAATATTAATAGTTTTAAATATCAAAATGAACTAAAATTATATTTTATTCACAATATTTTATTCGATATGACGAACGAAAATACTGCATTTGATATCTCGTGGTAGAAAAGGCAGAGCATTAGCTAGTCGCCTGCCTGCTCTTTTTGCTCGCTTCCTTTTTTTTTTTTTTTTTTTTTTTTTGTATTCTGATTAATTTACTGTCGCTTCTGTTTGCATTTAATAGTGGGTTTAGTTTTTGGGTTGGGTTAAGCAAGGTAGACCGAAATTTAACCGCATTGCAATTGGCAATACTTTTTTGCTGTTGATGTTGTGTGTTTTTGGTATACCCTGTACTATTCGAAATTAGCTAAATTTTAAGGGTTTATGCATGCGTATGTAAGTGTGTGTGTGTGTGTGTGTGTGTGTGTGTGTGTGTGTGTGTGTGTGTGTGTGTGTGTGTGTGTGTGTGTGTGTGTGTGTGTGTGTGTGTGTGTGTGTGTGTGTGTGTGTGTGTGTGTGTGTGTGTGTAACTGCAACTGGACACTAGCTACAGGGTATAAGCAAGTCGGTCACTGCCGACTAGAGCACACTGTTTTTGTTGGCTTTCTTTTTTGCCGTTATCTTCGTTCTAATGGCACTTTAATAATACTGTTTGCTTGTAACTTTTTATTGACGCGTTTGCATGGCCAGAAGCGCGAGAAGCGTTAGCAGCCAGCAGATGGAACGCGGTCCTCGGCCGCCGCTGGCCTTGCCCTTGGACCAGTCGTAGCCCTCCTGATTGCCACCCATTAGCTTCTGTTCGGATTTGCCGATCTCATTCAAATTCGATTGGTATTTAATGCCCACTGCAAGTTGAAAAAAAAATTAATAAAAATTTGAATATAATCCAATTATTAGAATAATAATAATAATAATAATAATAATAGTCATACAGTTGATTGAGATACTTACATTTATCAATTACAATCACCGAATTAGTGGGCACATCTCCGCCGTAGCCATCGAATGCCAAATTGCCATCGAAGGGTAAGTTCATTGTTGTTGTCGTTGTGAGCAAAGTTGTTGTGGTCGGCGGCGGTTGGGTGGTTGGCGGACTTGACACTGTCGAGAATTAATAAAAATAAAAACGTTAATAATTTCAGCTTTTAACATAGTTAAAAAGCATAAAAAAATGTCGGGTGCAACAACTGCTTCAGTGTAAGCCTAGTCAAACAATATTTTACTTAATTAAAATATCAACTCAAGAAGCACTCAACAAGAAGAAATTCCCACGCTCTCATTATCCACATTGCTCGAAAGCTGCAATCCACACATACCACTCTATTGATCCGTTAATTTTGTAGTAGTGTGTGTGTGCACTTGTGGATCCTCTCAAAGTGCGCTCTGCACTCTACGCTCTGAATTGTGTGTAAAGTGAGTGGAGTTTGGCGCTCAATGAAGGGAACTACATACATACATACATATGTATGTACATATAACATAACAGAAGATTTCTTAACTGTGCATTCTCTCTTTCCGCTCTTGTGTTTTGATGATATTTTGTATACATGTACACATATACATATGTATGTATATTATATTTATTTATATATTATATGTATGTACATTTATTTATATATTTATTATATTTATTTATATATTATATGTATGTACATTTATTTATATATTTATTATATTTATTTATATATTATATGTATGTACATTTATTTATATATTTATTATATTTATTTATATATTATATGTACATTTATTTACATATTTATTATATTTATTTATATATTATATGTGCATTTATTTATATATTTATTATATATTTATTTATAGGCATGAATATATGGATTAATCAATAATGATTTCAAACATTTATATTATTATTTGATAACAAATTTAATTAATCACAAATTTAGTTGATCTTTTAGAATGCAGCTGCGATTCCGATTCTTCCAATATCTATTTGTATATATGTATATTATGTAGAAAATAAAAGCGACAACAAAAATTGGAAGTTTACTGTGTAGAGCACGAAAGTTCGCGAACAACTAAATGAAGCAGCCAAATGGAGCGCTCGTAATACGGTCAGTTGACACTCAACTTAGATTATTCCTACACTCTCATTATCCACTCAATTTACAGGTTGCACTCCACACAGCTTCTGCTACTGATTGGCTGATGTGTGTGAGCGTGTGGATAGTCTCAGCTACAATGAGCAAATGCCCACTTCTACTTCCAATGAGCTTCGCTCTAAGATGCGCTCGGCTCTTTCTGCGCGCCCATTTGTGGACTGTGGGTAAAACTACAATGAGTGGAGTTTAGTGCTAAAAAAAAACGGAACTACACACGAATGTTAATCTAACAGTTCCTATCTGTTTGATCTTGACATTTTAAGTGTTTTTATATGCATAAAGGAATAAATGCATATATTTATTATTTTTATAAATATATAATTATATATTATATATTATTACTTGATAAATATTTTAGATATCTAATATATTAATGTATATATTATTATTACTATTATTATTATATATATTATTATTTGATAAAATATAAAATATTGAATTAATTATAAATTTATTTGACTGTCCAGACGGCAGCTTTTTTTTTATATATATATACATATATGCTTGAAGTTTACTACAGAGAGAGAGAGAGAGAGAGAGAGTCAGCTATTTTTATTGGCTATTTGTTCTTCAAAATCTTTCAATTCTCTTACTTAATCTTCAAGATGTAGCTTGTAAACCCCCTAAAGCCGTCGTATATATGCCGCAATTGAGTCGCCTTTCGATTTCAATTCAATTTCTCTCCTCGCTGGTGCCATATCATTATTGACGGCAATTTGTTGGGCAAATTTATGAGGCTGGGCGCTGCCTTTCTTGGCTCCTTATCGACTCCACGCCAGCCTCTCAACTAGAGCAATGCTGACCACTTAATAACATTGTCACAGGTTCATTGTTCTCAATGTGTATTGTGTGTTGGCTGCCATTATTGCCGCCCTCTTATTATCAGCTGCTGTGGCTGCTCTTTGTTACCTTTAATTGGTTGATCGTTGCCGCCCCCTCCAACGCCCCTGCCACCCCTCCCCCGCCGCACCAGCACACTGTCGGCTTGCATTGTTTGTTGTCGCCGCTGGCGGCGTGTCAGCCCCGACGCTGCCGCTGTGTTTTTATCGCCTGTGCGCCCCAAAAATAAATTAACTTGTCGCATTTTCACATTGACAATTTCTGGCCGCTATTGGCCATGGCCTTTAGACGGCGCCATCTTTTTATTGTGGCGCAATGAACGAAACGAACGGATGGATATTTTATATTGTTTTATGAACTTTTGTGACCGGCATTTTCGAGTTGTGTATTTATATATATCCAATATATATATATATATATATATATATATATATATATATATATTGCAGCCTGCTGCTTTAATGGCCCAACAACTGGGACTGATTTAGCAAATTGACAGATTATTGGCATTTTATTGGCCCGCATCGTGTGTAACAATAAAATCATTAAATTGCTGCTTAACTATACGCCATATATATATTTTATATGACTTTACAAGCTCTGCCATCGATTAACAATTATTTATGCTGCGCGCAGGCGAATTTAAGCAAAAAGCTAAATATCCAGCTATCGGTCTTTGGCAATTATTTTTTTTTAAGCTAACAGATATTATGCTCCACTATTTATATAAAAACAGTTGATTGTTACAAAAATCTATAACATATAAAAGTTGGTTACCCATCGAATGCTAAGCCAAATTTATTTAATATTTTATAAATGTCTCTCTGAAATATAATAAATTTGTGAAACCCATAAGAGATGTTTACATAAATTTGTAATATTTGTGAACGGCATTTATAAAACTTATTTTTTTATATTTATATATATTGTGTAATATTTTAAATATATTTTATATTTATATATATTTTAAAATTTTAAATAAAACTAAAAATAAATTATGATTAATTAATCATATAAACTAAATACATATCTGCTATCAGAGCTGACTGGTAAATGAGAAATTAACAACTAGCAAAAAAACTTTACTAATACAACAAGATATAAGAAGAGAATGTAGTCGTAGCTAAACATGCTTCCCAGAAGACTTCGAGGCACAAAAAGATGCAAAAGACTCAGGAATTTAGCCATTACATTTACCAAATCGATTCAACTAATATTCATGTTAATATGATGATTCCCTTCTCTCTGGCTAAACGCTTCATATCAACCATATAATACTCTAAAATAGGTTTGAAAATCTAGAAGCACGCTTAATGCAAAAGGGAGAGGGAAAGGGAAAGAATAATAAATTAAATTAAATTAACAAAAAAAAAAATTATTTTGAGCCATTTCATATAAATAATGAATAATGAAAACTTTATTCAAGCGAAAGGCGGATTATAAGATCATTTTCCATGGCTGCTCTACACTTAAAAATCGATTGAGAACAGATAAGAAAAAAAAAGCTTAAAACGCATAAATTCTTATGATTATCGAATTCGAATCAAGTCGGCATCCACAGTCACACACAGTTAACTAAATAATGAGAACTTTAATCAAATCATAGACAGCTGTAATGTATCATATCTCTAGCAAAATTAAGCGCAGATCAAAATACTCAGCTCAGATCAGTGAAAATACAAATAATGGCATACAGAGTCGTATCGATAACAGAACAATTTCGCTATAATTTCGCCATATTTGACTGTTCGTAAATGACTTTAGCCTGTTGCCTATCTAAAACCAATGACCGCATTATCTGGCTAGAATTACATCCACTGCACACACACATACACACACAGACACACACACAAGCGCACGCCTGTCAGACGCCATCCAATCAAGTGCACACATTTGGTCGCCATAATTAAAGCCGCAAATGGTGTAGCTTTCAAAATTTGCCGTGTCCAGCAAATGGGAGCGCGGCGCGCACTCATTTGGGCCAACATTTGTTATTTATCGCCCATGAGTGTGTGTGTGTGTGTGTGTGTGTGTGCGTCGGTTTACGCATAATGGGCCAATATTAAAAAGTATAAATAACACATTGCAGACACTTACTATAGAGTTTTATGTTGCCGTCCATGTCGCCACGAGGATTTTTGGCGACGCATTTGTAGTTGCCATAATCGCTGCCTTCCACGTTGGTAATCGTCAGTCGCATTGTCGCCTTGTACGATGGATGGCCCGGAATTGTTTCGGTCCTGCAATGAAACAAGCCCAACCAGAAAAGTTTACAACAATTATAATCATAATGGAAGAGCATTTCGTATGGCTACACAATTTGGGCAAGTTCAATGACAGCAATTGCGTCGTGCACGGCTATGGGTCAGTGGCGAGTGGGGCAGCTTCAATGAGCCCCAATCAGAGTAATCAAGGTCAAGGTGAAACTGATAAGCGTAGTCGCTGCCCACTTATGCTTAATCAAAATGCCACCCGGCAGAGTATGCACCTTGGTTAAAAGCCAATAAGAAAATGTGCTGGTTATAAATTAAGGTGCAATTTAAAGCTAAATCAATTTATCTTCTATAAATAAATTGGTAAAATAAAAAATATGAAAATAAATAATAAATAACAAACTTTAAAAATAAATAAAATATTTATATACATTTTTACTCCAAATAAGCAGAAACTCGAATTTAAGGTTATTAAAAAAAAAAACAAACTAAATAAAAAAAACACATATTTAAATAAATAGTAAATTAAAAAAAAAAAACAATAAATTATATAGTAAAATTATTTTGTTTGTCTAAAAATTAATAAATAAATAAATGCTTATTAATTTATAAAAAAAAGAAAAACAATTAAAAATAAAATATAAAAAAAATAAATTTAACTTAAAAATAAATAAAAATAATGTGAATAATGTGATTAAATTAAATTTAAAATAAATTTTTTAAAATTATGTTTGTTATACCCATTTGAATTATTAAATAATACAAAAAGCTTTCTTAATATTTTCATTTAAAGAGCTATATAAAGCCATACAAAAATCGAATATATATTGCATTGTCACCTTTTCAAATTAAGTTTATTTAAAGAACAATGAGAGAGAATTTATGAATTTACTTATTTCCATAGACTTTCGCCCCAGTGTGCAGCACTACGATGAAGACTGACAGGTAGTCAGCGTTGTTTGTTATCGACTATTCCAGCCAACTGGCACTGGATATATAAGTTCTAGCCAGTTACGCAGTTGAGCGCAGAAACATGCTAAAGCTCAGCCTGATTGCCTGGCTACTTTGCTCGCTGGCGTGGCGCACCACGCCCACCAGCTGCCATCAGACGCAGCCGCCGCCGAGCGTACAAGAGCTGCTGGCTAATCAGCTGCACAGCTATATGGACCTGAAGGCGCGTCCGTGCGAGAATTTTTATCAGTACGCCTGCGGCAATTGGGCGCTGCAGCAGGTGGAGCAGCCAGAGGAGCCACAGCCGACAGAGCAGCAGCAACAATCAAATCAACGGGAGCAAAAGGAGCATCTGCAGCCTAGCGACACCTTGGCCGTGCTGGATTATGCATTGAATCGCCAGCTGGAGCTGCTGCTGAGACGTGGCGCCGGCAATGACAGCAGCACGGAGGACGACCAGATCCTTCATCCAATCCTTGAGAAAATGCATAATTATTATCGCGCCTGCAAGCGCCTGAAGCCATATAATCTCAAGAAGTATCTACAGCTGTTGCCGCCAAGTAATTGGACAAGCTGGCCGCTGCTAAGTCGGAAGTGGAATGCGAATGGGTTTAACTGGCTGGCGACCATTGGGCAGCTGCGTTCGTATGGGCTCAATGGGGTGCTGCTGAAGGAGGAGGTGCTGCCGCGCTGGGATGATGCCAGCAGCTATGCCATTAATTTGGATAAGCCCAGCGAGGAGGAGACCATGCCCATGGGCGAGGGCGCCATCATAGAACTGCTGCTGGACATTGGCCAAACGAAACGCGAGGCCAACGTGCTGGCCCGTCAAGTGGACTTCTTTGAGCGGCAGCTGCATCGCCTGCAAGATATTGAGGACGATATGGGCAACATGGAAACCTCATCGTGCTACCTGGCGGAGCTCATGCCCCAATTGCGCTGGATATCGTTCATGCAAGCGCTGCCCATGAACACGACCGTCAGCGAGTTCGAACGCGCTCCAACGCTCGTCATACAAAATGTGCCCTACATGCGCGCCCTGGACAAGTTTCTGAGGCGCTATAACCCGGCAACCGTTTGCAACTACATCATGCTGAAGCTGCTCGCCTACCTCAAGCGGCAAGGGCCCGCGGAGATATCGCGCGTGGAGTGTGTGGCCAGCCTAAGGCGTGCCATGCCGCTGGCTGCCAGCTTGCTAATCGGACAAAGGTTCCATGACCCCAGCTCCGAGCCAGTGGTGAATGACATATTTGGGCGACTGAAGCGTCGTTTCGCCCAGCTGCTCAACGAGAATCGTCTGCAACTCAAGCAGCCGATCCTGAGAGTTTTGCACGAGAAGCTGGACGCAATGCGCTTGCAACTGGGTTTCGTGCATCTCAACGAAACCAGCTATGTGGAGGACTACTATGAGCCGGTGGAGATTAACTCCCAAAGTTTCTATGAGAATCAGCTCTCGTTGCTGCGGCTGCGCGTCGAGCGGAATCACGAGCTGCTCTCCTTGGGCAATCAGTACGATGGGAACAACGTCAGCTATCTAACAGAGCGCGATCTGAGCAGCAGTCTGTCGCCGTTCTTTGAGCTGCCCAGGAATCTTGTGCTCGTTCCTTACGGTTTCCTTCAATTGCCCGTTTGGCATCGCAACATGAGCGAGCTGCAACAGCATGCGGTGCTCGGCTTTATACTGGCTCACGAGATAGTCCATGGCTTCGATAATTATGGCATTTTTTTCGACAGCGTCGGCAATCTCATGGGCCCCAGCGAGGAGATCTTTGCAAGTGCGCGCTTCAATCAGAGCATCAACTGCATAGAGGAGCACGTGGCCACCGGCTCCAAGTCACTCAGCGAAAAGATGGCCGACTACGAGGCGATGCGTCTGGTTTACGAAACCTTCTTCGGCGAGAACTTTTCGATTGATCGCAAGGAGCCGCGTGATCCCCTGTTGCCGGAATTCAGTCAGCGTCAGCGCTTCTTCATTAGCTTCGCACAGTTTTTCTGCGGCAAACAGCAGAGCCTGAACGCACAGCATCTGGAGCATGCTGCGGACGAGCTGCGTGTGCTCCAAACGCTGGCCAATTTCGAGGAATTCTCCCGAGAATTTGGCTGCGAGAAACGCACCAAGATGCAAGCTAAGAAAAAGTGTCGAGTTTGGTAGACTCCAAAATCATATATATATATTAGAAATAACTAAAAAAAACATTAAATAAATTATTAATTTATTTGTAGAAGATATAACAAAATATTAAAAAAAAATTAAAAATTAAAAAAAAAATAAAATAAATAAAATGAAATATAAATAAAAAATTAAAAAAAAAAAAGTAGAAATTAAGTATTTGCATTAAAAAACTATTCCATGGATTAACTTTGAACTAAATGTAGCGAAAAACTTGTTTAACAATGTATGCACATTTTTTAGTAATAATAATAAACAAAAAAAAAAAATAATAATAAATTAAAAGTAATTTTTGGTATAGAATTTCAGTATATCAATATATCAATCCTTGTCCAAGGATTGTCTTTGAAGTAAATAAAAATATGAAAAATTTGTAATAATAAAAATAAAAAATATAAACAAAACAAAAAAAAATTAAGATATTATTTTGTTATAGAAAATTAAAATGTTTATTACTCAAGACAATTTCATTAAAAATCTAACAGCATTATTAAAAAGCTAGTTGGAGCTATTACCACAGTCGACATTTGGTTGCTGGATGCATATGATCGCGATCTTGACGGCAGCCATATGCCTCGGCGAATGCCGAAAAATTAATTAGCACCTGCTTGAGTCGCATCTCGTCCGAATCGTGATCTTTGAAGGCACCTGGCAACGCATTGCCACAGAAGAACTGCGCCATGTTGAGAAAGAACAGCTGCTTGAGAGAGAGACTGGAGAATGTGGGCTGTGACTGATCGAACTTGGAGTCGCTGTCAAAGTATGCATCGTAGGCGAGACGTATGCCAGTAATATCCGCCTCGCGCTCGTCCATATAAGCAGTTTCAGCGTTACTAAGACAGCTGATGGCCGATAAATATTCACTTTTCAGAAGAATTTTGGCGGTCAGCTCGTTGAAATTGCCTCTGGAGTCGAAGGATAGGCCACCAGAGACAAAGCCATGCATTAGCTCGTGACTCAGGATGAAGCCCAACATACTATACTTGAATACGTCATGCGCGTCGATGTAGAAAATGGGCTCCTGGAGTATGCCATAGGGCACAATGATGACATTGTGGCGCAGCATGTAGTAGGGCGTCGAGCTCATGGCAGTATCCGAATCGCTTATATAGAAGTAGGTGCTCATGTTGACTGGGCTGTCCAGCTGCTCAAACCACCGACGCGTTCGCAGCTTCAGCAGCCGCAGATGATCCGCAGCATAGTCACGATCCCCATTTAGATGCAAGTCTGCGTAGAAGCCCTCGACGAAGCTGGTGCGATTCAGAGTCAGCGGCATATTGCCAATGTTTATGGTCATGCTGAGCAGTTTGGCTCTTACCATGTCCATGGCGTGTGGAGCCAGGCGCAGATTGTTCGTCTCCAGTTTCTTGAGGAACTGCTTGCGCAGCATCTCAAAGAGTTGCAATACGTCAGTCTGCAGCCGTGGCAGCCTGTCTGGGCCCATGAATCGTTGCTCGTACAACAGACTTATGGCCACCTCCATGTTGCGACGCACGTCCTGAACGCAGGCGATGGTCTCATCACTGGCCATACTCTCATCCATCAAATTCGAGATAAACCGCAACATTATATAGCTGGCCACCACCTCATGATCCGTGGATTTCATAAAATCAATAACCACTTTCAAATAATCCACACAATCGACGTTCACCACATAGTCAGCGGGCAGCATGCGGCCCAGGAGAATTCGCAAATATTTTCGCCAACGACCGCCATTTTGGCTTTCCAGATCGCGAAGGGTGACGTAGTCGCCAGTCTCGCCACTTTTAGCAGCCTGTGTGACAGACAGCAGATGGATGGCAGCTTCCAAGTCTTTAACATCCTTAGCCAAGCGCGACGCGTTTCTAATGCTGTTGCCCAGCGCGCGTAATTTTAGTTTGGTTATTATTTGAATGCTTAGGCGTTCATGATTCTGCTCAAAACTTGGCTTACGTATGTGGATGAGATATTTGCTACTGTTTTTCACATCCGGCAATACACTGAGCTGGAAGATCACATTGGTTAGGCCATAGCGCTGCAGGTGGGCCAGTGTTTCCATCCATCGGAACTTGGAACTCCTCCAGGTATGTGATCTATGCTTTAGCTGAGGCCAGGTTAATCGGTCACTTGGTGGCACCAGCTCTAAATAATGCCTACCCAGGCGCGACGTTTCCGATGCCAGCTTACATGTCTGATAGAAGCCCAAGACCTTGGCCTGCACACTATCAGGGTCCAGCGATTGTTGCTGCTCCTCCAGTTCAGTCAACAGCGTCAGCACGTTCTCGTTCACCTTCTGATCAATTTGCCCAATTATTTCCATATAGTTATCATTCTCATGCCTTGCGGCCCAATTGCCGCACGCGTATTTATAGTAATCATGGCACGGCAAAGCACTCTCGTTCACATAGCTAAGTATCTGAGTCACCAGTTGTCCATTGGCATTTGACGCGAGAGGATCGCTGGTACTCGCACTCGCTAATAGCAGCAACAATATACAAATTAGTCGAAAATCACAATAAATCGTTGTGGATGTCGACATTGCATTTGGCAAACTGTTTTCGTTCCTTGTTTGTGCGGTTTACTTAAGCTCAATCTCCGTTCTATAATCAGCAGCGAATGCTAAATAAAGATTCTCTCTGCGACGACGTATATATTAGATCGCAATCTACAACAAATGTGGTATACTCTGTATAATGGTTAATTAGCCGCCGTATACAAAAATAATAAAATAGGTCAAACGTGTTTCTGATAGTGACTAGTTCTGGGAATACGGTTTTTTTTTCCGTCGAGCTGTTGTCTACCACAAATGTTCAATCTTTTTTGAATCATTCTATATATTATTTATAAATATATAAATATATGAATATATTTCTAAACATATTGAATATATCAATATAATAATAACATAAGATTTATTTAGCAATGAATATACCAATCTTATTTGAATTATTCTGTATATTATATCTGAATATATAAATAAATATTTTTGTAAATTAATATATATAATTAATTAACATATAAAATATATAAATATAATAGTAATGTAAAATATATTTAGTATTCAGAAATTAATAATTATTGACAATTAAATGAAATTATTAAATGAGATATTAAACAAAAAATTATAATAAATAAAAATAAATAATATATAAATTGTAAATGAAATAAAATTCATAAATAAATTATATGTATATTTGACTGTCAATTTGTTTTTTTTTTTTATATATATTTAAATTCTATTTAATAATAAACAACAAATAAATACAAATTATATTTTTTGTATAGAATACAACTAAAAACTTCTTAGATTAATAATAAAAACAAACTTACTTGTACTTTGATGACTCGGTGATCATTTGTTCGTTCTCGCGCGTCCAATAGTTAAGCGATGTGGGATTGGCTTCGATAAAGCACTCCAGCGTCACATTAAAGCCCATGGGTATGCCAACCAGCTGATGCGGTATCCAGACCATTGGCGAAACTGCAATTGCAATGAGAGTGAATAGGGTATATATGTGCATATATCGGTTGGTCGTTCGGTCGGTCAGTCGATCGATTCATTCAACAAACTTACAGTCAACGCTGACTTTGATGCGCTTTGAAACGCTGGGCGGCACACCGTTTGAGGCAATGCAGAGATAAGCGCCCATATGCAGGCGCGAGATGCGCTCCAATTCCAAAGAGTCTGTCTCCAGGTCATTCACTGCAAAGACAACATGAGCCGGCAATAGAGTTCATGATTTGATGTGAGTTTCGTGGCAGTCGGACTTACCTTCGAGCGTCTTGTTGATGACAATTTTATGGTTGTCATCTCGTTTCCATTTGATGGATGGCTCTGGGCTGCCTTTCGCCTTGCAGCGCAGTGTGACATTGTCGCCCTCGCGCACAATGACATCGCTGGAGGTCAGCGCATCGTCAATATTGGGCGGAACTGCAAGAGTGTGGTGGGGCAAGGAAATGGATATTATTATTCCTGCCAGCTAAACATAAACTCAAAAGCGAGCAGCACTTGATTTAAATGCAAAAACTTTTGCATTTTGGCAAACAGCGTTGCCAAGAAAGTGGAAACGGCAAAAGCCAACAAAATCAAACCGAACACAAGGCCAACGACTCTTGGATACACTTGAAGGTAATGATATATATATATATATATTTTTTTTTTAAATTTATAAAAAATATATTTATTGTAAATATATATTTTTTAAATTATAATTAACAATTTTTATAAAAATAAATTCTTTAAAAATTATATTAATTGTAGGCAGCCTGATACAGAGTTGAGCTCTTTAACTAAAAACTTTTTGGTTTTGCAGTTTTTGGATTAAAAAAGAATTAAATAATAAGTAGAAAAGATTTTTTTTTAATTTATAAAAAATATATTTATTGTAAAAACATATTTATTTAAATTATGATTAAAAATTTGTATACAAATAAATTCTTTAAAAAAATGTTATTAATTGTAGGCAGCCGGATACAGAGTTGGGTTCTTTAACTAAAAGCTTTTATGTGGTTTTACAGTTTTTGGATTCAAAAAGAATTAAATATTAAGTAGAAAAGAAATATAATAGTTGTTCCTACATAATATATATATAATGTATATAATATTTACATAGTTCACAGAGCTATAAGTGATTGAAATTAATTCCAGCAGCCAAAGTCATAGGAATACAGAGAACAGAAAGATAGGAAATGTCTCAGCAAACAATACGCCAAAGTTCGGTTACGCTTCGGGAAGTGTAGAAAAAAGCATTTCACGCATTGTTGACTTTGACGCGCTGATTCAACTTTGTCCCAAGAGATATTTTAGTTTAAGCCTAATTAGCTTTGCGACAAGACTTTAGCCTGGCTAACTTTTGGGGCGAGTCTGTTAATTTAAAAATCGATGCTAGAACCTTCATCAAATTGTCATCAGCCTTGGGGGACACCGTTGCGCTCTGGTTTTCAATTGCTGGCTGAACGCTTCTGTCGAACCCTTTTTTTTTGGCGTTTCTTTGCTTTGCCCTTCAAGCGGAAAATCTGTAATGAAAAATCTATGCAAATCAAAGCGCACAAAGCTCAGGATTTGACTGGACACAGAGTTCGACAAGCCAACAGACAAAGCGAGAGGGAAAGAGAGAGAGAGAGAGAGGGAAGCAGACTTCTAGCTAGACATATGGACCTAAACTGTCGGAGTCGCTGACAGCCGCTGCAGTTTCTCTCATTTCATATTCAGAGCGGTGTCTCTAATCAAAAGATATCGCATGCAATTTTTTCATTTGGGCTAAAGTCTGGACAAGTCCTGTAAGTCACGTGCGCGACGCGTTCAATTGTCGTCTGGTGTCTGATGTTGACGCGTCAACCATTATCTGATGGCCTGACCCCGAAGCGAATCGATAATGCGAGCATTATGTCATGGAAACTTCAATCACTCAATCGATTGATAATTAAATACGAAATTGTAAACACATTTTTACAGAATAATTCATAGTTGAATTATGTAATTTAGTCATCGAATTTGTTATTTTCGTTGAATATAAATTGCGAAAATCCCTTGTGTGCCAAATGTCATTTATACATTGTATAAAAAAACAATAATTGAATTTTTCGTTATTTGGAAAAATATGTTCGTTTCTAATAAATATTTAAATTAATTACAATTTGATTTACATAGTTTGCTTTGCTTTTGGGGCTCATTACATTATAATGATTATTAAATTTTGGTTGCATATTTGGATTGTCGCCGCTGGCTTCTTTAAGTGCTTACCGTTTGGTTAAATCTTTACCTTTTGGTCATTTTTCGCTTGGGGATACGACGCATAAAGCCAAACTGTAATTAAAAGTTGCAATTGCTTCAACTTTTTCTATGCGCTGTAAACTTTTGTCTTTGGCTCCTTTATAGCGCCCGCTTCATAATGCCAGGGCGTTTATGAGCCAAGAGCCGGCCAAAAGAAACAAAAAAAGAGAGAAAAAAAAACTTTGCCCATACCGTTTGCTGTGCTATTAATAAACGCTTGATGTGCTAATCGCCGAGCTGACCATAAGCGCACCAAATCGCTCCTCGGGCAGCTGTTGTTCCTGTGTGCTTGCCACCCCATTTGACATATTAGTTTCTTTATTGATATTTAGCAGATGGCGACAAGGCGAAAAAGGCAACAAAAGTTTTCTACACAAACGTGCTGGCGGTTTTTCCCTGCTCGTATATTGTTTTTAAGGGCAAACTTTTCACATACAAGCTGAAAATTTAATTAGCCAAAGTCAACGCATTGGCCACAGCCGGGAGGTTAGCAGGCATGTCAAAAATTATCCAACCCACTTTCATTTTATAATTTCGCAGGGTATTAAAAAAGTCGACTTATAGCGCTTAATTATTAAATTGCCGTGTCCATTCGAAAAGTTTTTCGCCGCTCAGATAACAACGTGACCATCTAACCGTCTAACGAGCGGCAATTAATCTTCATATCCTTAATCAAGCCACACACCGCACACCACACACCACACACACACAGTTATCATGCGATGCATAAATTATTGGTTAAAGCGCTCTGAAATGAAGTAGACTTAAACACAACTAGTATTTGGGAGGAAAGTAGTATGCGCTGCGTTCGCAGATGTCATTAACTATTGCATACCCCGACCACATTGAAAATTCAGGGCTGATCTTGATCAGAAGTGCCAGCCGAGTAAATCGCTTTCAGTTTAATTTTTTATACCCTGAACCCATTAAAAATGGGTAATCAGGGTATAATGTGTTTGTTGCAGCCCAAATGTATGTAACAGGCAGAAGGAGGCGTGGCAGACCCCATAAAGTATATATATTCTTGATCAGGACGACATGCTGAGTCGATTGAGCCCTGTCCGTCTGTCTGTATGTCCGTATGTTTGAACGCGTGGATCTCAGAACCTATAATAGCTAGAGACTTGAATTTTTTATAGATTCGTGTATATCACGCGCAGATCGAGTTTGTTTTATAAATTCGATAATTCTTCTCTTTTGTTTTTTTATTGATTAAAAACGAAATCGATTTTCAGTTTTAAAATTATATCTTCTACATCTTTATAGTTAGAGACCCCAAATCTTATATTTAGCTTAATGGGACCTTTGATGCCACGCCCCCTTCGCCAAATTTTCAAAATACTTATTTCAAATATTAGAGTCTTGGGCTTTTGCACATACACACATATGAATGATATAATTACGCGGGGTTTAGGCTATTTCCTAATCAGGCACCTCCGACTAGAGTTTCCTTAATTGTTGTTTGTGAATTAAGTGGAATAATAATGGTAGTAGTTAGATAATGATTGTTATGCTAATGATCATCTTGCTGACCGACTCTACCGAACTAAACAGCGCTCGTAGCGCTCTTATTTCCCACTCAATGATCGACTGTAAGGATCGAGTCATGACCTCGACCGCGCTGAGCTCGAAAGAGTTGAGCACAACTTTTGGCGGGAGTTTTGCCCTATATAAGGGCAAGCTGTCTGCCCAGTTCTTCAGTTGGTTTTCTGACCCCCTGATGGTCAGTCGTGCTGTGCAGTGCAGTCCAGTGTAGTGTAGTGTCTTCTCCTCGTCCTCCTCCTGCTCCTCCTCCTCTTCTTTTGGATTTGGTAAGTATTTAGTTAATAATTTTAGTATTAAGTATATTAAGCAAAATTGTATTAGTTATAACTGTTGTTTTTAAGCAAATGTTTTACTAATAATTCTTTTTTTTTTTTTGCCCGATTCTCTCTGGCTGCCCTCCCTATCGCTGCTGGACTCTCTCCCTCTGCTGGACTCTCTCCCTCTGCTGGACTCTCTCCCTCTGCTGGACTCTCTCCCTCTGCTGGACTCTCTCCCTCTGCTGGACTCTCTCCCTCTGCTGGACTCTTTCCCTCTGCTGGACTCTCTCCCTCTGCTGGACTCTCTCCCTCTGCTGGACTCTCTCCCTCTGCTGGACTCTCTCCCTCTGCTGGACTCTCTCCCTCTGCTGGACTCTCTCCCTCTGCTGGACTCTCTCCTGTTACTGGAACCTCTATCTGGATTGGACTCTCTATCTACCCGCCTCTCTACTGCTGGCAACTCTCTGCCAATCTACCGTTGCCCGACTCGCTACTGCTGCCCGCCTCTACTGCTGCCCGCCTGTCTACCTCAAACACTCTGCCGTTGCCCGATTCTCTACTGCTGCCCGACTCTCAAACACTCTACCGTTGTCCGACTCTCTACTGCTGCCCGACTCTCAAACACTCTACCGTTAACCGACTCCCCACTGCTGCCCGACTCTCAAACACTCTACCGTTGTCCGAGTCTCTACTGCTGCCTGACTCTCAAACACTCTACCGTTATCCGACTCTCTACTGCTACCCGAGTCTCTACTTCTGCCGGACTCCCCAAAGAGACTCTTATTCTTTTAGTGTCATTAATAGATAAGATCGGCACTAACTGAATTATTCCTTTGATTCAATCTTCTGGTTGTAAGCCTTTAGAAGATGTAAGCTTTTATGTTTTCTCACGCCCCTATGGGCGGAAATAATCCGCCTAATATTTTTGATATTCTGTTGTTAACCCGAATATATATTTCAAATCTCTCGTTAAAATAGTGCTCAAAATATAAATAGAATTTGCATAACACACTATATGGTCAGAGTGGAATTAATACGCCCCTAGTGGGCGTGAAAATTTTTTCATCCATCTATATGCGTATGTAGAAGAGACAGTTTTAGCCAATTTGCCACGCCCACAATGAGCGTAGCTAAATCAGCCATATCTTTTAGATGATAGTTTGTCAATTTACCAAAAATTTGTCAATACCAAATTTCAAGTCTCTAGCTTGCCTCCATGCAGACAAACGGACGGACAGCAAGCCGGATATTATACAAAACCTTTCACTTCGTAAAAATATGCAATTGAACAGCTTACCACATCCATACAACAAATGCCTTGGAGTACCTTTTCATATTCGTAAGTTAAGTGCGAAAAAATATCCTAAAGATATTTCGGACAAGTCTTTCAGGTTAAGAAGCCGGTGCAGGTGACCAACCTTTCAGGTTAGCAAGGCAAACGCAATTGACCACTCTTTGAGCTTACGCTTCTCTGGATTAGTTTTGCACAGAACTGTTAAGGTTAGCTTAAAATTTATTAGAAACTAGAACGTGCATATGGCCAATCCTCTGGACATTAACTGCTTGCAAAAGGTCGCTGGCGAGTGTCAACGTTGTAATTGAATTTAATAAATTGCCTCATTATGTGAGTAGAAATTAAAAATTATGCGCCAACAGAGTCGACGTTGTGCGGAGCTCGTTATTATTGTTGGATGTTGGATGTTGGTTGCATGTTGCATGTTGTTGCATTTGTTTTGCATTTTCTGCGGTCATTTGGTGGACTTTTGAGCTGGGGATTTGCGCCGCCCGACCGGCCGCCCGCCCGCCCGCAGCCCTGACGACTCACAGGGCGCCGCAAAGTATGCAACGCAGCGGCTGTTGCCAGTTGGAGCCCGGCGCATTTAAATGCATTTGGTGTGCGTGGCACATAAATTCAAAAGCGTTTAATGTTTGTTTTTACCGTCCCGCCATTTTATAATTTCGTCGTTTTTGGGCTCGTGTACATTTTATTTCATTCATTTCGCCACGTTCCGAATCCGGCGCTTTCTGTTTGGCTCAGCAAATTAAATTACAAATGCTGTGCATTTCGAAAATTTATTTATTTATTTACTCGTCCGCCCAACGATATACGGAATGCTTTTTGTCTCGCTTTATTTAGACGGCAAATGCAACGTTTTAATTTCATTACATTTACTGCACAATGTAATTATCATTTTTTTTTCCTACCACTCAAATTGTTAAATTGACTGCCTAGCTCAGCGGGAGAGGCAGTGCGACGTGTCTGACCTCAGTCTCCTAACCAAAGCAATGCAGATTTTTTTTTATTTATTTTTTTTTTTTTTCTGTGTAAACATTGCGCGTCATTTAATTTTGTTGCTTTTAATTGGATTTGGTATGTAAATTAAATGTATTTCATTTGATTTGGTTTAGCAGCGTTTGACAATTTCACAATTTATATATATATATAATTAGACGTTCGATTAATACCCTATTATTGGTTATTGGTAAAGAGAACAAATTTATAATACAAATTGCAATAAAACTGGGATCATTAAGGAGTCATTACCAAGTCTTTCTGATTAAGAAGCCAAAGTACGGAATAAAATATCATAGCATAAATGCATATATATATATATATATATATATATATATATATATATATATATATATATATATATATATATATATATATATATATATATATATATATATATATATATATATATATATATATATATATATATATATATATATATATATATATATATATATATATATATATATATATATATATATATATATTGTTAATAGGCTTGTCTTTGACTTTGAATTTATTTTATATTTATTTTAAGACTATATTTCTTTTACATTTAAAATATTTATTAAAATATTATTAAGCAATCGGTCGATCGGTCGGTATATTGACCTTATATAGAAAATGGTACAAAAAATATATGGCTGAAAATTTCTATTGAAAAATAAATTTATAATGCGGCATTATATATTTCCATTTAAGATAGTAAAAATGCATATGAATAAGAATTAAATGATTTTGACTAAATTTCGTGAAATATAAATGATTCTTTAGTATTATCATTTCAATATATTCGTTCCACATTATACGTTTGAGTTCTTTGGCTTGCGGCATTCATAAAGTTAACCAATAAATCTAATAAAAATCTAAGCAAGTTTTCAATGCAAGAATTTCACACGAGATCCGCTTTTCAAGTTGACAAATCAACATCATCCGGCGGACAAACATGCTGTGCAGTGGACAACAGGCGGCGGCGAGTCCGCATGGCGTGTGTGGGCAACAGACGTTTTGCGGCAGTCACATAAATCAGTTTTTGTGGCAAAACTTGAAAAATATGTGCGCAAACAAATGGCAGCCAAGCGTAGGAGGAGGCTGAACAACTGAAAGCTGCGCCATGCAACAGTTAGAACATGGACATGGCAAAACGACAAACCAACCAGCGATGGCGATGGCGATGGCGATGGCGCAACGCAGAGGGCAGCAGGCAAATGCCAGTAGGTAGACAGAGCGAGCTTTCGCACACATGCAAATGCGCGAGGATATAGCGAGAAGGACACATATGCTGCACGTTGCAGGATTTCAGTTTAGGCTGGCGACAAACAAAAAACGCAAGTAAGCGCATGGCAGCTGGGCGGGGCCGACTACACAATGCTCGCTCTGGATGGAATAGTATATATTACAATAATATGCTCGAAAACTAAATAGTATTTATGAATATTTTTTTTATTGAAAATTTTGTTTATTGTCAAAGTTTATTTTATGAAGTCTTTTTTTTTGGGTTAAATATATAATAAGATATATGTATAAATATATAATAATAAATAAATATTAGATGGTCATATCTTCTCTCTCTCATAATTATTTCATTTTATTTTAAGGAAAAAATACTGGTCACAATACTTTTGCCATCGACCGTATAGTAGTGCTTTAGGGTCATCTTTGGAAGATGCACACCAGGGGGATATCTGAAATATCCGCACCTAGAAACTCCCAAGTTTCAATAGAGAAAAGGCGGAGAGCACCGAACCCATATACTCTTTTCCTTTCGTCCAAAGGAGCATCGTATGAAAACAAAAATATATAAAGACCATTAAAATGACGCGATCTGACAGACATTATCATAACCTTAATTTCAGTAATTGTATTTCAGAATTCACTCGATTTGTCGGCATGTTGCAAGCATTAAATTGCAGCTTATATGCCCCACTGTGGCATGAGTGCGGGCATCGAAATGCCAGTGGCATATTTTAATTTCTCTCATTTTTTTTTTTTTTTTTTTTTACATTTACAGTATTTTTAGCGTTATTTTTTGCCTGCTGACCAGCAACGAACCAAAGTTGTCGCACTACTGTTAAATTTGCCTCTCCCAGGACTTTTGCCACATCAGCGTGTCCGCTGCGTGTGCGTGTGTGTGTGTGTGTGTGCATATGTATGTATATGAGATAAGTGTAACCAACGTTTGTATGTTTGTGGGGAGAAAAAAAAATTGCAAAAAAAATATATAGACAACGAGATTGCAAAAATTTCGTGAAGCGGCTGCCACCGTTTTGGTCACGCCACGTCAAATTGCCAGAACACGCATGTGGTGCGTGTGAGGCGTGTTATTTGAGCATTTTACAACACTGAAGCGTGCTTAACGGCTTTTTGAAAGTGCTATCAGTGAGCGCAGCACAAACAAAACAGAAAAAAAGAAATATTTCTCAGCAAAAAAAAAAAAAGTTGATAGAAAAAAATGTGTAGAGTCAGGCATACTGCAACGCTGTGTAAACATGAAACGCTTAGGCATACACACATATGCACTTAAGTGTCTGTGCTATGTAATGGAATCTATGGGTATTATATGTGAAACAAGAGACAGGTGGGCGGGTCATGCAAATTGCTGGCATAGACTTTGCTAAACTGCTGTTGCCCAGAGCAACTGAAACACAAAAGTTGCTGAGCTTAAATTAAATCTAAAAAAAAGAAAAGTATTTACGTAGTTAGCTGTAGTATTAACAACAAAGTTGAAGTGCGTTTCAAGCAAAACAAACAAGAAAATATGATAAATGGCATGAAAATGTTGTATTTACTCTCAAGTCAAATCGATTGAATTTCAATATATGCAATGGAGGAATATTGACCGTCAGAGCTTTGGTCTCATGCTGCTGTGAAATAATATTTATCTACTATATAGCTGCTGTCTGAACTCTTCTGGATGCCGTCGTTGCGGGCCACATATCGCTGGCAAAAATGCCAGCAGAGACGGCGACATTTGCATTGTCGTTCATTTTGCAGAGTTTCGGGCTCGTGCTGTGGACCGCCTATGGTCAACAACTGAGAAGAGACACAGACGCACATAAATGCCATTGTTCATGCTAAAATGTCAAATGTGTGTGTGTGTGTGTGTGGGCTTGTCAGAGGTGTGAATGGGGGCAGCAGCATTTGAAATGCAATTTTTAAAGCATAGTTTTATGGGCAGGCAGCCAGTCAGCCAGGCCGACAGACAGTCTCTTGACCAGTCCCATGTTTGTTTGCCTTAATAAAGTGTTTTGTGTGGAATTTAATTGTATGTTTGTTTGCTTTACTGACTAAACCAAGGCCTAAACAGCTTTGTCCGGGTGGGAGAATGTTTCTGCTAATACCTGGCAACAGTTTGTCTGGTAAATGAAATGAAATATGCAAGGGACATGTGTCCAAGTAGCGATGAGTTGTTCATGATACTAGAGACGCACGCCAGAACAAATATTTCAATGTCAGCTAAGCTGACAAAGTTCGCACAGGCACGCAAACAAACGCACACACGCATACACACACACACATATTCACTTACCGACAACTTTGACAAAGCCATATTGGGTTTTGGCCGTCACCGTGTTGATTTGGCACATATACCGTCCCATGTCCTCCTCCTGCACGTTGTTGATGTGCAGAAACCAGGTGCGATGCTTATCGTGTTTATCGTGCGTTACGCTAATCCTTGGATTTCGCGTTATCACATGATTATGCACCGTCAAAATGGCCGACTGCTCGAAGTGCATCCACGCCACCTGCAATGAGAGCAAATAGATTCGGAATTGAATTGCATTCAAAGTCAAATACAATCAGCACGCTTAAAGTGAATGTATCAAATGTTCATTTATAAGCAGCTGACAAATCTGTCAGCCTTTTTCTTATATTGGCAAACTTCGACTTGCCATCATCATCATCATCAATTTTTATGAAGGATTAACGAGAAACGACGACGTCGTCTTGTCGTCCTGGTCCTGGTCCTACTCGGTTGGTCAAATTGCCAAAGTTCGCGTCATATGTGACAACATCTGGTCTCGGAAACTTTGCTGCCTTCGTGCGTCATCAGGATGCGCAGCTTGTGTGGTAGCTGCTATCCATCTATCCATCTAGCTGCTTTGCTCCATTGCTTATGCAATAGTTTCACATAAAACAACAACAACAACAGCAACAGCAATATATGCAAATTTCAGCGTACCGAACATTGGTAAAACGTGCTAAATGTAAAAAACATACGACACCCAGCCATCGATGCCATTTCAATGATAAATTTGGGCACACATTCACCCAACAAGAACATTTGCACGCACCGAATGCAGGGAGCCATCTGAATGCCAAAGAAACTGAGGCAAGGAATATAGGAAAATATATGCTATTTGTCTTAGCTTAAACGGTAAACAGCATTGTTCTAATTATTTATTTAGTCATGGACTATCCCTCATCTGTTATGATTGATATGCCGCGGCGTCTCTTCAGCACTTTACTTGATAAACTTTCACAAGTATTCACCTATTATTATCCGTCTCTCTCTCTCTCTCTCTCTCCCTCTCTCTCTATAAAGCTGCCTTGAGCTGCTTACAGCACAGTGTCAGGCAGCACAGACAGATATCGGTTAATTTTTCAATGTCTGCAATGAAAACGTGCGACAAGCCCAGACGCGACGTGGACATGGCGTTGCCTTTGCATTGGTTCCTCGTCTGACTCTAGTTGAATAAAAATCAAGCAGCTGTAGTTTGCTTAAGTAGTTCGTACCCAGCCAGCTTCCACGCCCACGTTCCGTTGCCAACAACAAAGTCAAATATTAATGAAGCCACGTTTATCAGTCGGCTGAGGCCAGAGCGCGGCAAAATCAATAAAATTGCATTAGCAGTCAGCTAGCTGAAACGGTTAAAGCCAAAAGGCTAAAAATTCACAAACGCACACATACACACATTTACATACATTTTAAAGTGTTATCCACAAAATGTTGTGAAAATTCGCTGCATTTGCATTTCGCATTTCGCGTTTGGCATTTTAGTAGTTTTTGAGGTCATTTGAATGAAATTAATTAGGCTCATGTAACGCCAGCGAAAAAGTTGAAAAGCCAAACAAAATGGGCACCCTCTAATATTCATCCAACCGCTCCCTGTCCAGCCGCAAAGCTGTGCAGCATTTTGTTAGCCTGGCTGTGGTTTGAGTGTGTGACATTTGGCTTAATAATTTTCGGTTGCAAAATGTCAGCGAAAGTCAAGGCAAAGTTGACGTTGCATTGTGTGAGTTGTTGGCTGTGTGTGTGGCTGTGACTTTTAATAGGCTTTCCATCTGCTATTAAAATTTTACGCATATTTAAGCAGCGTCCTGCCCCAGGATTAGTTGGAAAGTGTCGCAGCACCGAGACGAGTTCCCTTTGGCGCAACCAAACTGGCTGCCCAGACAGGCACAGATAGCGCATCACCTAGATTTTTGTCGTTGCCTCATTCAGCTGATTGTGCACACAAATTGCTCGTTAGATAGTAAGCCGCTCTCGATGAGAGTGAAAATTTCGTCTATGCCAAGCCCCTTATGAGGTTACGGACGGACGTGGACGGACGGATCGACAGACGGACGGATAGTAAACGGACAAATGGAGAGAAGAATAGATGAGGAGACGGACGAACGGATAGGCAGAATAGGCGATCGAATGGACAAATGTATGTATGAACGAATGGACGGACTTACGGACAAATGGACGAAAGAATGGATGGACGAATGAATACGGAGAATAAGCGATCGAATGGACTGACGGACGGACGAATAGGCAGACGGGCGAAAGGAGGGACGGATAAATAGACAGACGGACGGACGGACAGATGGACGAATAGGTAGACGGACAGACGAATGGACAATTGGTCACACAGATGGACGGAGAAATGGGCAGACGAACGGATGAATAGACAGACGGACGAACAAATGGCTGTATGAACGCACGGACGGACGAACGAATAGGTGGTGAAACGGACAGAAATATGGTCATTACATAAAACCAATATACTCATTACACTTCGTGAATGAGTACCAAAATTAACTTAAATAATTTTCTGATTCTGCAGCGAAATTTACTTTCCCGAAGCCAAAGTGTTAAGCTAAACGAAATGACACAAGGAAATCAACGATACGCTCAACTAAGGCTCTTTAGACCATTAATAGGATTTTTATTCGATAATTAAAGCAGTTTTCAGTGCATGAACGTTACGCTAATTGAAGGGGACTCGTACGTATGGTATATAGGAAAATGCATTGACAATTTCAAGTGTGCAACGAGATCGCTGCGTTAATACGGATGAAAAAGTAAGGTTATCAAAAGGTAATGTTAGGTTTCTTATACATATCTACTAAGTGGATGCCTTAGTCATAATAGTCTTCATATTCATAGTCATCGTCATCGTCATCGTCATAATCTTCCCCAGAGTCAGCTGAAGGAAATGGGCAGGCCGTGCTATTCTCATCCAAGATATTTTCCTTTTCAGAATTGGTCGCTCTCAACGATTTTTCGAAAGTTAGCCTTTGTTTGTAGAAGAACCTTAAGCATTCAATATCTTCATGTGAATTTATTTCATCATGTAGCTCATTCAATCGGTCATGAATTCTAGCCTCTAATTCGAGTCGTCGATTATTGTAATGTTTAATAACGTCGTAAGCGAGTTGCTTCACTTCAAAAGCGTTCTTCGGCAACTTACTGGCCTGGGCTAAAATGTCCATAAGATACTCATATTCCTTATTTTTTGCGTAGTGTCCTTCTTTTGCATTGATAAGTTGATTGATTTGATCAATTACATGATTGTTTGAACTGTCTGCAACATTCTGCAAAACAAGGCAATGTTGATCGGATAATGCATACCATTAGTTAGTCTACAAACGGTTGGTATCTCATTGGCGCCGGAGCCTTCTGCGCCAGGCTCTTCACTTGGGAGTCCACCATTTTCCACAGGCATGCCTGTATCTGTGGCCGTTTCCATGTTCGTGTCTTCGCCTTCTGTCGCGGCAGTGACTTCGTTTGATTCTGTGCTATCGCTCGTCATAGCACTTTTTGAATTTCTATTTGCGCCTCTATTGCCTGCTCGAACCAGGCATTTGCCAAAAGGAATGGATAGCGCCATAATTACAAGGATCCAGTTCCCATTCATAATTACTTCACTTTAGACTTCAACAATGCTACATGGACTGTGGACTATGCACTGGATTAATCGCTTTTTGTACACTTGTTATGTGCAGCCAGGCATTATCTAAATTGAAAACGACTTTTACGATCGTTTTCATTACTCACGTTGGTGATAAAGTAATGGCATTTGTGACTAAAGCTTGAATTGTATTACCTTCAAACAATACAAATATTTTATTGTTATGGTTATTTTAATTTAATATAAAATATATAATATAATATAAAAAAAAATTTAAAATTGATTTAATAATATAAAATAAAGTTTCAATCTGTATAAACGTACTAAAAGGAATAGATGGCCTTGCCGTAGTCGTTGTGGGCAATTGTCGTTATTGTCGGCTTTATCATTGTATCTACCATTGCTAGAGCCGTTGGAACTCGATTCAGATCCACAATTCAAGCGATTTTCATTTAAAACTGCTCGCATCACGTTTTTAATATGAATCAATTTCAAAGTTGATGTTACCCTCATGGTCTTCCATCTATTCCTTTCGATCAAATCCTCGATTGTAATATATTTTCAAATTTGTATCTAAATCTTTTCTGAATTGATAAGCGCATAATAATTTACGCATAGTAATATTCTATGTAGGAATATAAAAATTGTCTTCATTCAGCTCATATTAGATTTACCTCTAAGTATAGTAAATGCGTAACACGATTATATGGTTTCAACTGCACTTGTTACGGTATTTGTCAATTGAATAAGCCGAAGCTAATTTAAAATGAGGAACAAATTGATAATAAAGTTAACTTAGACTAGAAGATCGTCTGATCTAAATTTTTAAATATACTTCATAAACTGAACTAGTTAAAAGTATAAATAAAATAATATTTTTGTGCTACAAAATAAAAAGAAATTCATGAGTGTAAAAATGTATTTTAATGATGTAATCCAAATATATTCAGTTTACATATAAAGCTTTTACTTTGGGCTTTTGTCTTCAGCCAACTATACAATATATAATGTCCAAAATGTTATAGTCGTAAGATCCAGAGTCATAATTGTTGTTCGAGCTATTGCTATTGCTATTGTCGTTACCATTATTATTGTTGTGGTTGTTGCTTTGATTATTATTATCATTAGTATTATTATTATTATTATTATTATTATTGTTGTTAGTGTTGTTGTTAGTGTTGTTGTTAGTGTTGTTGTTTGTGTTGTTGTTAGTGTTGTTGTTTGTGTTGTTGTTAGTGTTGTTGTTAGTGTTGTTGTTAGTGTTGCTGTTATTGTTGTGGTTATTGTTGTTGTTATTGTTGTTGTGGCCGCCGTTGTTGTGGCCACCGTTGTTCTGCTGACCATTGTTATTATGGTCAATGTTGTTCTGACCGTTGTTGCCCTGGCCGTTGTTGTTCTGACCGTTGTTGCCCTGGCCGTTGTTGTTCTGACCGTTGTTGCTCTGGCCGTTGTTGTTCTGACCGTTGTTGCCCTGGCCGTTGTTGTCCTGGCCGTTGTTGTTGTTTTGGCCGTTGTTGTTTTGGCCGTTGTTGTTGTTGTTGTTTTGGCCGTTGTTGTTGTTTTGGCCGTTGTTGTTGTTTTGGCCGTTGTTGTTGTTTTGAACGTTGTTGTTCTGGCCGTTGTTGTTGTTTTGGCTGTTGTTGTTGTTTTGGACGTTGCTGTTCTGGCCGTTGTTGTTGTTTTGGTCGTTGTTGTTGCTTTGGACGTTGTTGTTATTCTGACCGTTGGAATTAGAGTCAAATGGACAGTGTTCCTTGTTATCATTTAAAACCTGTTCCTTTTCTAAGTTTTTCTTTCTAAATGCTCTTTCGATTTGCAACTTTTGTTTCGAATAAACCCGGATGCATTTATGTCCTGCCTTAAGTGATTTTATTTCAAATTTGATGTCACTTACACGATCATCCATCTGTTCCTCGAGATCTAATCGTCGATTGTTATATTTTTGAAATACCTCAATGGCTTGTAACTTCTCTGACTTTGGCTTACCCAAATTCTTTGCCATAATTAATTCAGTCAAATATTCGGCATATTCGCGGTTGTCTGCGAAGTATCCGTACTTCGAATTAATTAGCGTATTAATTTTTAAGTCAATATCTTTGTTATCCTGGTCGTTGTTGTTTTGTTCAGTGTTATCGTTGTTTTGATTCTGGTTCTGGTTATTGTGATTGGAGTCAAATGGACAAGGTGAGCTATTTTCGTTTAAGATCTTTTGCTTCGCAGAGTTTTTTTTCTTGAATGCTCTTTCAATTTCCAACTTTTGTCTCGAATAATACTTCCTACATTTATGTCCTAATTGATGTGATTCGATTTCGAACCCGATGTCACTCACACGGTCTTCCAGCTGTTCCTCCAGATCTAATCGTCGGTTATTATATGCTTGAAAATTGTCAAGGGCCAATTCCTTCTCTGAAAGTGATTTTCCCGATTGCCTAATTATAATTAATTCACTCAAGTAATCTGAATACTCAATGTTATTTTCGTAGTGCCCGAAACGAGCCTCAATAAGCGCATCCATTTTTGCTAGGACATATTGCTCATTATTTGAAAAACGCTGTAAAATGAGTTTAAGTTTCGAGTTCACATTCGCGGAATTTTGTGGCCTGCGCAAGGTATGGGATTGTACAGCTAGTACTCCATGTAGGAAAATAAAAATTGTCGTGATCCAGCTCATATTAGTTTTACTTATCGGCAATTTCTAAGTATACTAAATGCAGAATACGATTATATGATTTATATTTCAACTGCACTTGTTACGGTATTTGTCAATCGAATCAGCTGAAGCCAATTTAAAATTAGTAAGAAAACACTTTAACCGGCTGCACGACTAGGTGATACCCTAAAGCCAGAATGATCTGCCTTTTGAAATATATGTATATTCTGTTAAGTGTAAGTGTAAGCTTTTATACATGTTTATATGTTTCCGCGTGATTGGAACTCGCACAATTACAATCATATAATATCTCAAAAACAAAAAAAAAAAAAACCAATCGAGAGTGCTCGAATAGAAGATCGCCCAAACTCTTCAAAGAACCAATATTCCATGAATTCTGCTAACTGTAAAAATGAAAATATTATAGGAAATTAAATGTCTGTGAAATTTATGTAAATGGTAAAAATGGGTATCACGGCTTTGTTAAAATGTACTTAACACGCAGAAGAAGGCGTAGATTTCAATAATATTTTATTATGCAAAAGTTTTATATATTTTGAGCAGGTTTTTTTTTTTGAATGCTTTTCAAATTACAATTAATTGTCGTATGCAAAAATACTACGGCATTAATTGATGTTAGTAGTAATAGTACTCGTCGTAGTTGTCGTAGTCGTCATCGTCGTCATCGCTACTATCTGCTTCTGAGTCAGGCGTATCATATGGACAGTGTACGCTATTTTCAAATAAAGTTATTGCCTTCTCAGTGTTAGTAAGTGAAAATGCTGCTTCAATTTTCAATTTTTGATTGTAGTAAAATTTTATGCACTCAACACTTGATGCATGTAAATTTATTTCTATGTCCACATGCTTTGAACGGTTTTCAAGGCTATTTTCCAACTCTAATCGTCGATTGTTATAGTTTTCAAATATATCATAGAATTTTTGCTTAGCATGATATTTATCTTGCCCGAATTCTCTCACTTCTTTTAAGTATTTGATAAAAGTCTGATACTCCGCATTTTTTTCAATGTGTCCGCGTGGGTTATTGATAACCTCGTCCAATTTCTTGTTGAGATCTTTATTTTCCGGATTTTCCGTTGTGGTCTGGAAATAAGATTATGTTTTCATTTCCTACCCATTTCACATAGCGCAAATTTCATACAGTTAGGGTTGCGTTGTCTTGAGCCGCATTTATTTCAGCAAATATACCAAATACCAAAATAATTAACATCAGATTCTTGTTCATTTTATTTTTACGTGTAGTCAACAACTGAGTAAACTGAAGACTGTGCACTGTTGACTAGGCTTATATAGGTTTGTAATGTCCATGTTCAGATAATTTTCGCTCTAATTAGTTAGAGCTCATGTGAAACTTTAAGAAAAGAAATTGAAAGCTATCCATAAAGCTTAAATAATTGAAAGCGTGCACGCAAGTGACAGTAATAAACTCTCAGTCTTGGCAAGTCTGCATACATGCAGATATTGTTTGTAAATTGTAAAAGAAAGGGCTATAGTCAAGAGTGCCGGACTAATAGATACCGTAAGTACTTGCTGCAGAGCAGAACTCTTAGGCATAACTTGGGCTCTAGATCCACCAACATGAATCAATTTGCAGAAACTAATGATTGATTTTCATCAATTGTAAACAAATACAAGCTTTTTATGTGTATAGTAAAAAATAAATAAAGATTTATTTTAGACTTTAGACGAATATAGGTTCATCGAATCACCTTGTCGTCTTAATCAAGAATATATGTATATACTTAAGTACGTCCGCTACTCCTTCTTCTGCTTGATATTTAATAGCATTTCAAATCTGTTCAGGGCATAAAAATATATTTTTCTACAGATTGAGTGTCACAGCACAAGCACACGCTGGTGACATAAGCCGATAGTCAAGACAGACAATATCCAATTTGCAATTAGCTTAACAGCTCAGCCAGTTGTGGCAAACCAACTCTACAATATCGCAAATGAAGTCAGTAACGACAGCAGAACAGTTATTGATGGCACAGCTGCCAGATCCACAACATTCTAAGATTTTCCGATTCGTATCGCCCCATATATATAATTTTTAGAAAATCAATAGAGTACCTCAACAGTCACATAGTTATACAAATTTGAGATTATTTCGAGTTCATAGCTAAAAAACTTTACAAAAAAAACTATTTCCAGAGATTTACATATTTTTGACCGATTTCCCACGCCTCTAGTAGGCTAGGCGGTTTCTTGATATAGTCTAAATCTTACAATAATACCAATCTGTTAAATATAATGTCTTCAGTAACGGTAGTCTTCACTGAAGTTGTCATTGCCGTTGCCACCCTCACACTGTGGGGCTTTTGTTTTTATCATTTTCCGTTGCAAAAATCATAACTTTTTTACTAAGTAATACATTCATTAAATGGAATATAACAAATAATTCTTTTAAAATGATTTTAAGCACAGGGTAGTCAATCAACAGAATGCTTCGCAGTTTTTTCTTTTTTTAATTTTTAACTTTACCTCCTGAAAAAACAAGTTAAAAACAAAATATTTTCGATGAAACGTCTTCTGTGTGCGGACATATCCCCGCAGCCAAATTTATATGCTCATGACAGAGGACCCCTTTCGTTGCATTTATGTGCAAGACTTTCTTAATGCCCGCCATTCCCTAATTTGTTATCGACTAATTAACATTAAACAGGGATTCGAAAATAGAGGTTTATTAAAATACAGCTACCTTCTAAATAAATAAATAGAATAACATAATTCGTTTGTAGTAAATAAAAACATCTTCAGATCGACATTAAGTTATTATCTATTTGTGCTATCGATTTTTGCAATTCAATTGCCAAATGGAATAATTTTTACATGTTTTCCCGCTTTTATTGTATCAGCTTTAAAATTTGGTCAACTTTAAGTGCTTATATTAATCCTTAAAATTAATATATATTTTTTAAAATATTTCGGATTCTGGCCCTTTGGTATTTGGTATATTGCCATCTCATTTACATAACTTTTTATACTTTTGTTACGCTTTGCTGGAGAAGGTTTTATACATCCTTCCCACCGCCGTCGCCAGCTTGGTCATCACCACCGTTGCCACCACCATCGCCAGCAATATCGACAGCCTGGTCGTAACCACCGTTGCCACCGCCGTTGCCATCACCGTCGCCACCACCGTCGCTAGCGTCGCCACTACCGTCGCCGCTACCGTCGCCGCTACCTTCGCCGCTACCTTCGCCGCTACCATCGTCGCTAGCGTCATCCGTACCATCGTCACTACCGTCGTCGCCATCGTTGTCGCTACCGTTGTCGCCACCATTGTCACTACCGTTGTCGCCACCATTGTCACTACCGTTGTCACTACCATTGTCGCTACCATTGTCACTACCGTTGTCGCTACCACCGTCGCTAGCGTCGCCACTACCGTCGCCGCTACCATCGCCGCTACCTTCGCCGCTACCATCGTCGCTAGCGTCATCTCTACCATCGTCACTACCGTTGTCGCCATCGTTGTCGCTACCGCTGTCGCCACCATTGTCGCCACCATTGTCGCTACCGTTGTCGCCACCATTGTCGCTACCGTTGTCACTACCGTTGTCGCTACCATCGTCGCTACCATTGTAGTCGCCGTCAACCCTGGGGTCGCCACCGCCACCATCTTCTTCAAAGTCAGCTGTGTTATTTGAACAGCGTTCGCTATTTTTAAATAATATTATTTCCTTCTGACAGTTAGTATCGGTTAATGCTTTTTCAATATTCAATATTTGACTGCCGTATAGTTTCATGCAGTTATCACTTATATTATAAAAATTAATTTCGTTGTTCAGCTCCTTTACGCGATATTCAATGCTACCCTCTAACTCTAATCGTCGATTATTATAGTTTTGAAAAAAATCATAGGATTTTTTCTTAGCTTGATATTTTTCTTGCCCAAGTTCCCTAAATGTTTTTAATTGATCGACATAAATCTGATACTCCGTATTATTTTCAAAGTGTCCGCGTGGATTATTGATAATCTCGTCCATTTTCTTATCGAGATCTTTAGTTTCCGGATTTTCCGTTGTGTTCTGGAAATAAGATTGTTTTCATCTCCTACCCATTTCACATCATATATTTTTCATACATTTGCTTGTCCGTTCTCAACAGCCGCAATTTTTTCAGCAAATATGCCAAATATCAAAATAATAAACATCAGAATCTGGATCATTTTATTTTTACGTGTAATCAACAACTGAGTAAACTAAAGACTGTGGCACTGTTGAATATGTGCCGCTAGCATCTATATTCAGAAAATGTTCGCTCTAATTAGTTTAAGCTAATTTGAAACGTTTCAAAATTAATTAAAGCTATCCGTGAAGTTTAAATCATTGAAAGCATTGACGTATGGGACAGTAATAAACTCTAAGTTTAAATAAACTTTAACGTAACGAAACGAATGAGTAAATTTTAATTATAGAATGCCAAGACTTTCAACTGTGCATACATGCAGATATTGTTTGTAAAACAAGAGTGCCGGACTGAGAGATACCGTAAGTACTTTCTGCAGAACAGAACTCTTAGGCATAACTTGGGCTCTAGATCCACCAACATGAATCAATTTGCAGAAACTAATGATCAATTTTTACCAATTGTAAACAAATACAAGCTTTTTATGTGTATAGTAAAAAATAAACAAAGATTTATTTTAGACTTTAGACTTTAGACGAATATAAGTAGACCGAATCAGCTTGTCTTAATCAATAATATATATAATTAAGAGCGTCCTTCTTTTGCTTGTTACTTAATGCACATTTCCAATATGTGCAGGGCTTAAAAATAAATAAATAAATAAATATTTTTCTACAGATTGAGTGTCACGGCACAAGCATACGCTGATGACATAAGGCGATAGTCAAGACAGACAATATCCAATTTGCAATTTGCAATTTGCTTAATAGCTCAACCCGTTGTGGCAGATACAACACTGCGATATTGCAAATGAAGTCATAAAAATTTAAACAAAAACTAAAGTACGAAATAGTAAACCTAAAAAACAACACAATATTAAACTTTCAGCTGGAGCGAAAAACAACAAACGCTTTCTTATGGCAGAAGATGTTTATGCTTGGTTCCGGCGCCCAACTATGGCAAGCCGAAGCAGAGAAATAACAGCAACAGCAAACTGAACGTATGCCCACGTTGGGCTTGGTAGAGAGTCTGGTTGTTTGTGTAGGCGTTGAAAATTGAAATACAAACAAGAACATAACATAACAGCCTAAGAGCCGACAGTTTTGGCATGAAGCAACCCAGCAACTTGCCAAATGGCATAGCAACGCTTGAAATATTAACAGCTTAACGTGCAAACGTGTTAAGACAGCGGCGAAGAGCTACGCAAGTTAATTTACACGCAGATTAAATATTTGTACGCCACGAATAGCAGCAGTTAAAAGGAATTAAAAAAATATATCATTTACTATGCGCAAGTCGAAGCTGCAATGCACTTACAGAGCAACTTGAGTACAATAGATAAAATGAAATAAAATACTCGTCCCATAAGAAGGCTAAAAACAATTACTTACTAATGAGTTAGAAATAAATAGGATTAAATAATAATAATATGTTTAAATTAGATTTATTAATTTAAGCCACGTATATTATAATACATAAGGATGATAATAGAGCAAAAGAAGCGCTGCGTGCTTCCTAGCAACAATAATTATTAAAATATAAAGAACTTAAAAAAATTAAAAATTTTGGGTCTACCGATAAATAATAAATAATAATATAAATAAATAATCAACTAGGAACATTCGTCTAAGTCGGAAAAAACTGATTTTTATTGCCTGTCCATGATGGTCTAGACAAATATATGCTCAACTTTAAGGTCCAAAAGCACAGAAAATAATTAATTATTAATAATAATATTAATAGTAATAATAATAGTAATAATATTAATAGTAATAATATTAATAGCAATAATAAAAAGAAAATTTATATATATATTTATAATATATATAATAATCTGGCATTTGTACACATAAATATCGCATAGTCTAGCTTTGCAATTGATTCTGACTATTTGATACTTAACAAATATAAAAAAATATTATAAGTGAGCCCAGCAAGATGCACTTTGGCTAGCTTTGCAGCGAAGTTAATGTGCCCGACGTTAGGTTATAAAAATCAATTCCATTGTAACCTGCCTGCTGGCGGCTACGCAACTATTTTGCATGCAAAGTCACGTTTTATTGCAGCTACGCGTAGTTCCTTTTGCTCGCTGTTGTTGTTATTGTTGTTGCTGCTGCTGCTGCTGCTGGTTAACTTTTGAGCATACCTGCGGCAGCATTGGACGCTTGGGGTCCTGCGCATTGTCGGTTTGGGGTCGGGCTTGGGGCTGGGGCGATTGCATGCCAAACTTAAGGGCCATAAAAATTATTACGAGCACATAACATGCGCTCGTTGATAAAAGATGAAGCAAATATCTCGTGTCAAATAGAATTTATGCACGTTTCGGCCGACGCGCATTATGGAAATTCAATTGAATGCAAATTTAAATTGCCGGGCACTCAAGCACCCCACCAAACCCACCACCCACACTCAGAGTGGCATGCGATACAAAGCAAGTGCTATGCATATCAAGTGCAGCCTAAAAATATGCAGCAACTCAATGCATATTGAGCAGAGATTCGCCAAGTTGAGTTCGTATTACCAGCAACTGATTAACGTGCCCGGCATGACCAAAGCAGTTTGCGACAATTTGATTTTTGTGCTCGGGCAACTGGTTAGACTTGCAGCACAAATTACTTAATTAAAGCAACAGCAACAGCTACAGGACAGTTGCCAATTGCCAGTGCTTCGCTGTGCTGTGCTGTCGAGGACAAACATGAGCACACATTGTAACATATTAAACAAAAAACATGAAACAACAACAACAACAACAAGTATGACTACAACTCATGCCAAAACTCAAGTGTGGAACGGAGCTGAGCAAGTCAACAACAAGTTCAATGCGTTGCCCTTCATGTCCACTCGCCATGGGGCGCCTGTTGCTGTTCCCAGTGGTTGACTTGGTTTTGTTATTGTTGGTGTTGTTGTTCTTGATGTTATTGTTGGTGTACGCCTCATGGACATGTTGCTCTTAGACAGCGGCATATTAGTTGGCTGCTGGTTCTCTCTGAGCACATCACTTCAAGTTTGTTAAAGTTCACTCGGTCAGATAAAACCTGATTGCATGTCATTGCTGACATCCAGTTAACAGAAAAGCTTATATAGGTCTCTGAGAAAATTAGCTGTACATTTTTACTTTAAAATCTGTAAAATAATTTGTATACCTATATATAGTATGGATAGATAGATAGATAGACTGCTTGATCAGTTTATCATTTATCATTTAAATTATCTTATTTTTTTGTTATTATTAAAAAAGTTAGTATATACAGATAGTTACATATATCAGTTTAAATCAATAAAATTTTAATTATATATATTTTTTTGCTATTATTAAATCATATTTTTATACCCTGAACCCATTAAAAATGGGTAATCAGGTTATAATGGTTTTGTTGCAGCCCAAATGTATGTAACAGGCAGAAAGAGGCGTGGCAGACCCCATAAAGTATATATATTGTTGATCAGGACGACAAGCCAAATCGATTGAGCCCTGTCCGTCTGTTCGTCTGTCCGTATGTTTGAACGCGTGGATCTCAGAACCTATAATAGCTAGAGACTTGAACTTTTTTTATAGATTCGTGTATGTCACGCGCAGGTCAAATTTGTTTTAGAAATTCGATAACTCTTATCGTTCTTTTTTTATCGATTAAAAACGAGATCGATTTTCAGTTTTAAAATTATATCTTCTACATCTTTATTAGAGACACAAAATCTTGTATTTAGTTTATTGGGACCTTTATACAATTTTGATTTTTGTTAAATTTTTGATGCCACGCCCCCTTTGCCAAAATTTTAAATACACTTATTTCAAATACTACAGACTTGTGCTTTTGCACATACACGCATATGAATAATGTAATTACGCGGACTTTAGGCTATTTCCTAATCAGGCACCTCCGACTAGAGTTTCCTTACTTGTTGTTGGAATTAAGTAGAATAATAATGGTAGTAGTTAGATAATGATTGTTATGCTAATGATCATCTTGCTGACCGACTCTACCGAACTAAACAGGTAGCGCTCTTATTTCCCACTCAATGATCGACTGTAAGGATCGAGTCATGACCTCGACCGCGCTGAGCTCGAAAGAGTTGAGCACAACTTTTGGCGGGAGTTTTGCCCTATATAAGGGCAAGCCGTCTGCCCAGTTCTTCAGTTGGTTTCCTGGCCCCCTGGTGGTCAGTCGTGCTGTGCAGTGCAGTCCAGTGTAGTGTAGTGTCTTCTCCTCGTCCTCCTCCTGCTCCTCCTCCTCTTCTTCTGGATTTGGTAAGTATTTAGTTAATAATTTTAGTATTAAGTATATTAAGCAAAATTGTATTAGTTATAACTATTTTTTTTAAGCAAAAGTTTTACTAATAATTCTTTTTTTTTTGCCCGATTCTCTCTTGCTGCCCTCTCTATCGCTGCTGGACTCTCTACGTTGCTGCACTCTCTCCTGCTAATGGAACCTCTATCTTGATTGGACTCTCTATCTGCCCGTTTCTCCACTGCTGCCGACTCTCTGCCAATCTACCGTTAACCGACTCGCTACTGCTGCCCGCCTCTCTACTGCTGCCCGCCCCTCTACTGCTGCCCGCCTCTCTCCTGCTGCCCGACTCTCAAACACTCTACCGTTAACCAACTCTCAAACACTCTACCGTTAACCGACTCTCTACTGCTGCCCGCCCCTCTACTGCTGCCCGCCTCTCTCCTGCTGCCCGACTCTCAAACACTCTACCGTTAACCGACTCTCAAACACTCTACCGTTAACCGACTCTCTACTGCTGCCCGCCCCTCTACTGCTGCCCGCCTCTCTCCTGCTGCCCGACTCTCAAACACTCTACCGTTAACCGACTCTCAAACACTCTACCGTTAACCGACTCTCTACTGCTGCCCGCCCCTCTACTGCTGCCCGCCTCTCTCCTGCTGCCCGACTCTCAAACACTCTACCGTTAACCGACTCTCAAACACTCTACCGTTAACCGACTCTCTACTGCTGCCCGCCCCTCTACTGCTGCCCGCCTCTCTCCTGCTGCCCGACTCTCAAACACTCTACCGTTAACCGACTCTCAAACACTCTACCGTTAACCGACTCTCAAACACTCTACCGTTAACCGAGTCTCAAACACTCTACCGTTAACCGACTCTCAAACACTCTACCGTTAACCGACTCTCTACTGCTGCCCGCCCCTCTACTGCTGCCCGCCCCTCTACTGCTGCCCGCCTCTCTCCTGCTGCCCGACTCTCAAACACTCTACCGTTAACCGACTCTCAAACACTCTACCGTTAACCGACTCTCTACTGCTGCCCGCCCCTCTACTGCTGCCCGCCTCTCTCCTGCTGCCCGACTCTCAAACACTCTACCATTAACCGACTCTCAAACACTTTACCGTTAACCGACTCTCTACTGCTGCCCGCCTCTCTACTGCTGCCCGAATCACTACTTCTGCCCGACTCTCAAACACTCTACCGTTAACCAACTCTCTACTGCTGCCCGCCCCTCTACTGCTGCCCGCCTCTTTACTTTCTGCCTCTCTACTGCTGCCCGAGTCTCTACTGCTGCCCGACTCTCTACCGTTTGCCAGAGTAATATGTTAGTAATATAGTAGGTATCTTAAGTTCTTCGGTTGCAATATGTATGTAAAATAGGCTTATTTTGGAATAACAACTTTTCGATGGATTCAGGGGATCTCCTAGTCGAGCACACTCGACTAGAGCCTTCTTACTTGTTTATAATAGTTTTATTATATAATTATTATTTATTATATTATTGTTAAATTATTTTATATTTTGTTAAACAAGTTTTCTGGTAACTGTACTAGAAAATTATTAAAGTTGCATATCTTTTTAAGCAAGTGCTTATACATATGGGGACATTATTAGCAATATTTAAAAAATTTTTCTGTGAAGTCTTCGTATTGTCATTTATCAAGAAGTATATTTGGACTTACCTTATACGAGCCCAGGTTTTTAACGGAACAGGCCAATTTGACATTACGTCCTGCTGGCACTGTTATATTATCAATGACGTCTGTGAATTCGGGATCCTCTTGAATGACTGTAATGAAACGGACACACATTACGTTGGCATTAGAAATTAAAACAGATACTCAAATTGCTTTCACTTCTCTCTTTCTCTTTTTATAAGTCCATGTAGACACGCCCATAAATAGCTGTTGCTCATCGCAAGCTGTCAAGATTTATGGCAGCACTTAAAAGTTAATAGCTACACAGATTCAAGCCCGAGCGATTAGCCCATTAATTGCTTAGATATTCAAAAAAAAAAAAAAAAAGTTTTGACAGCAACAAAGGCCAAATTTTCTATAAACTATGAATCAACTGTTTAGCATTAGTGGGTCGTAAAAGTTTCGAGACACATAAGGCTAACAAAACAATAAATCATAATTAAATTTCACGCCGTACAGCCTTTGAGAGGCATTGGCCATAAAACAAGCTACCAATGTCCGCCGGATCGGCCCTTGAATCGCACAGTCCGTGTCCGAGCGCTGGACGCTGCTGCAGTTTAGCCTAGTGTGAAATTGCATTTCGCTGCATTGTTTGTGCCACTGACTGTCTGTACTTGTTGTTATTATTATTGCAATTGTTAACGATACTTGTTATGGGCTCTGCTTGCGCCCGCGGCCCCATTGGCAGAACCCACAACGAGTTCCCTCGCAGGAATTGGCTCTGCTCTGCCATTAAAGGTGATAAATGTTGTGCAAACGTTTGGCAGTTTGGCAGCTTCGTGTAAACTGGGTTTGCTTAAGGCCAAATCAATGGTTTTATTCATGAAGCTACTCTGTGCATATGGGTGATTGGACTTGATATTTTGCTTCTCACTGAACTGAAGTTTTGATAAATGTTCGAAATTTTTAATTATTTACAAACTATGTAGAATAATTGAGGAGCTTTTTTTGAAACCTCTTCTGACTGAGATGCCCACATAGGTATACCAGAAATTGGGAAAGATCTACAATAAAGAAAACTTCCACCTTACTCTATATATAAAATATCTCCTTAAAGTTATGCTACACCCTCTGACTCTTTCTTCCCATTAACTCATCTGATCGGTGTTCGTCTTACGTAGCCTTAAATAAATATTTAATTCATTTATATTTAGTTGAAAAAAATATAGATGTACACTAATCTGTAAGTATTTCCTTATATAATATATATATATTATAATATAAAAACAAAATACAATTTTAAAATTAATAAATAGTAAAAAGTATTCATTCAAAGTTAAGAGCAACGTTAAATTTGATCTAATGTTTCTTGGAATACTCTATATATTCATATAGTATACAAAAACATTTATCAACACTGTTTTAGTGACATTTATTATTTTAAAGTCTGGTAGCACTTGTAAGCTCTTTAGCTCTGTGGGTGATTTGTATGCGTGAGGTGGTGTTGCGAGAATTTTAATAATTTAATAATAATACTAAATATAACATGATAATTAGAATAATAAAAAATAATATATAAAAATGAATAATAATAATAAATAAAAGAAATTATAATTAAAAATTAATAATAATAAGATATTAAAATATAAGAATAATAAAACAAAAATAATATATACAAAATAATAAAAAATACATAATAACAATAAATTTATTTTATTTTATTTAATTTATATGTGCAATCAGTCTTATACTAACAATAAGCATATGTATTAATAAAAACTAACAATAATCGGATGGCTTGAACTCCAATGAGATCAATCCATATAATAAATAAATAAAATAAAAAACAAAAATATTTTGCTAAATACTTGCGCTTAGAAAACTTGTATTATTATTTGAGCAACTGCACATTATCGATAGCTACAACAGCTGCTTTAAAATAGCTTTTGGAAATAACAACGCTATTGTGAGCTTATAGCAAGAGTAAAATAAGGGAAAATAATTTAAAAACGCCTCAACAACAACAACAATTGAAATATATTAAATATAATATTGCTTGCACATTTCAAACTGTCGCACAGATATTATTGACAAATGCTCAGTTTAATTAAAGTTGGAATAGAAAGTGAAGCGAACTTGCTGAACTATTTGCCAAATGCTGTTTGCCCACATGCAATATAGTCAGTCAGTCAGTTAGTCTAGTGATTTCTAGTCAAACACGTCGGGCACAGCAAATATAATTTTGGCCATGGCCAAAACAAACTGTCGAGCTATACACATTTTGTAACCATTATGGTTTCGTTTTGGGATCGCTTGACGTTAGTTGGTAGTGCTCTGCTGGTGATGGTCGCCTGACCGCCGATGCTGCAACTCATTTAAGTTCTAATCACCTGCAACGACGGCAATTAATTAGCTGGCTCGCTCTAACGACAACGGCAGCAACAGTCATTAGTTTGGAAGGCTGGCCCCGAGGCTTCACCCAGGTCCACTAACCCGTTGGCAGCATCAGATAAACAACCACATCAGCATCAGCATAATGCGGCAAAGGAGAAACAGTCTGTATAGGTTAACAGACTGAGAGAGAGAGAGAGAGAGAGAGTGAAAGTTGGAGTGCCTGGAGCGCTATTAAAGCGACATCCGATGCAGCATCCCAGCACTCCGGCGGATATTACAAAGTAGCAGCAATAGCAGCAACAATATTGCAAAACAAAATATAATTAAGCTCTGACATTTTATTTGACATCGCTCAAATGCAACGCAGCTTAACATTGCCTTTGGCTTAAATCAACTTTATTTTGAATAAATGATATTTCTGAAAGTAATTCCAAAACAAACAGAAAACTTTTCCAAATATTACAAATGAATGTCAAATGAATGCAATGAGTTATAGACTTTAAGAACTTGAATTTAAAAAAAATGAATGATTGATATTAATTTTCACTATCTCTCCGGAGACATAATTTTTTCAGCTTAATTTTTAAATTTTATTTAAACTTAAATTTTTCTTGTAATTGCCCAGTGCCTAGAGCAGCTCCTTGCACTTGGCCTTAATCATATTGAACGTAACGCTGCCCACATTCTGCGCCGCATTGCTGATCATCTCGAATATGTGATGATTTTGCTGACCTTGTTCCACTGCGCGTTCGTGCAGGCGCTTCAATGCGGCCGCATATGCTTCGTACTTGGACGTGCTCTCCGTGTCAAGTTTGAACCGCTCATACAACTGTTGTATGTCATATAGCTGCCTGTGCGTCTCCTCGTACAGCAAACTGACCGTCTGTGGCAGCAGTTGCGACCAATGCTCATGCACCTGCTCCAAGAACTCAAAGTTGCTAAACAAAAAGATGACGAACAAGTCCAAACCCTTCGCTTTTAGCTGCTCCAGCAGCTGTTCGGTAATGTGCTGATCGGACTGGGCGCTCTCGCGCAGCTGCTCGTACTCCGCCCTGAGGTGGCGCTCTAGAAACTCATAGACACTCTGTCGCTTGTCGAAGAAGTCTGGTATGGCCAGCATATTGTCCAGCTGCTGCACCAACCGCTCCAGCTGCGTGGCATTATCCGTCAGATCCGCATGCTCAGCATCGAGAATGTCTTGCAGCAGGCCGCGCAGTATGATCACATAGTTGTCAATGATCTCGGCGCCCGATAGCTTCACGCGCTCGTACAACTCTTGGCCAAATCGGTTCAGATCGAGGCTGGTTGTGCTCTGCGTTAGATTCAGCTGCTCCAAGGCGGCACCCACAGTTTGATCAGTGATTAGGCGTTGCGTGCGATGCTCGCCCACGGGGCGCTCGAACTGCTGACAGAGGCGATGGACGCGCAGCTGGCGTATTTCCTGGGCGCTGGCATCTCGTGCAGCGCGAAATTGCTGCTTCAGTCGGCTCAGAAAGACCAGATTGCGCAGCACACATGTGTGCTCCAAATCGAGCTGGGAATGCTGTTGAGCGTCCAGCAGCTGCTTGATTAGCAACACCTTCAACTGCAATTTCTGCGAAGCACGCGCCGTGGCCAGCTGCTCAGCGTACTTGCTGTAGCTGGCATTGCGCTCCAATTGCTGCAGATAATTGTTGAGGCTTAGTTCGGCGCGCTGCTCGGCCTGATCGCTCAGGGCACGCAGAAAGTCCAGCTGATAGTCCTTTGCCGTCAACGAGGCGGCTGTGGATGGCCCAGCCACAACGTCAGCCACAAGCCACAGCAATGCCACCCAATGGAGCAGCGATAAAGTGAACATCTTCTACTGAATACTTCCGATTGCGAACTGCGCCTGCTGCTGCGGCTCATCGTGGGTCAATTTTTATTGCAGTCGCAATGTAAACAACGTTGTTACAGCTCAGCTTCGTCCGATTAGCAAACGGGGAACGACGCAGCCCAGTTCGTGTTGTGGCTTAGCGCGGCGTCGGCCGAGGGTCAGTCGGTTTGGCGATAACGACCAGCAGCAGAGCTGCTGAATGAACTAAATGAACAGGCTTATCGCTGCGACAGCCTGCAGTGCGAATGCACTGAGCGAAATGCTGTGGCCGTGGTGTTGCTGTGGCTGGCCCTGCCTCGACCGCAGTTAACTTTGGCACGCGACTAAACAACCCCAAGCCAAACCAAATTAAAATAAAGTTCACAATATTTGCAGCCAAGCAATTGCACACATCAAAAGTGAACCGAGCAAAAATTTTTGTTGTGGTGAAATTTGGATACTCTACCAAAGTGATGTAAAGCTCCTTACTTTATGAGAGTGTTAAAATAATAATAAGATGCTCAAATAAAAAGCTGAATAATCTATATTCAATTTATATTAAAAATAAAATTAAAGTTTTTAAAAAGAGAATTTAAAAAATATTAAAATCTATCAGCAAATCGTCTAATAATTAACTGAATAATATTTAATGATCTATATTAAATTTAGATTTGAATTTGTATTAAAATTATTCAAGAATTAAAAAAAAAAAATTTATTAACTCTATTGATCCTAAACAATCTAATTAAATAATCGAATCTAATTTAATTAAATGTATATTAAAATTATAATTAAAATTATTCAAGGGAGAATTTTAATATAATGTAAAAACTATAAGAATATGCTGAAATGAAAAGCTAAATAATGTATATTAAATTTATATTTAAACTTAAATTTAGATTTAAATTATTCAAGAGAAAACTTAAAAATAATTTCAAAACTATAAGAAGATGTGGAATAATTAACTGAATAATTTTAATGGCCTGTATTAAATTTAAGTTATTCAAGAATTGTTATTAAATATTGTTAATATTTATAAACTTATTTTAAATAATTTGACATAATTTATATGAAATTTATAAATTTAAACTTAAATTTAAATTTAAATTATTTAATATAGAATATTCTTCAATTATAATTATTAAAAGAAAATGCTCAAACAATTAATCTTACACTATTTATATTAAATAATTTTTATAAATTTCTTTAAAAGATTATCTTAAAATATATATAATTAATATAAAAATATGCTGAAATACAAATTTGGGCTTTAATCATTTTATGGTTTATAATATTTATTTCAAATAAAACATAATTTATTTTGATTCATTCAATATTAATTGAGCTGAACACTCCAACTAAATTAAGTACATATTCAACGCAATTTAAAGACCTTTAACTGTTTTCACATTTCAACGCATTTTAGCTGCATTGAAAAGTCGAAATCATCAGGACTTAGTCAGGACTCGAACACTAACTGCTATAAATAGCTAAAACCAACGACCGACTAGATGTTGGTTTACCCATTTACCTGAACTCTTCTCCACACTTTCTCCCTCTCTCCCTCTCTCTCTCTCTCTCTCTCTCTCTCTCTCTCTCTCTGCCCCTCTGTCTCTCTCTCTCTCCTCTCTGTGTGGGCTCGGTACGTGAGTGCACGTTCGAGACGGGGCAATTGTTGACCAAGCAGAGTTGCTCTGTGTGCCCGGCCACTGGCAAGTTAAATAAAAGTTGCAGACGCTTTTCATTCATTGACAAAACTTCAACGGCATCCTAATTGTGCCATGGCGTGACTCTGGTTGTATCTGCTTCAACCTGGACTCGTTCAAACTGAGAGCTGTGAGCCAGTTTTTACCGCAGCCTGATTGAAATTTGTCAGGTTGATTGAACCACCTTTTCGGCAGGACAGCTGATGAAAGGCTTTTTGCTTTCTTTTTACTATTTTTTTTTTTTTTGTATATCTACTTTCTTTGCCGGCTTTAAGTCATTGCGGATAGCAAACAAGTTTTGTTGCAGTTGCGTTTCGCCTTTTATTTTCTATTTGATTCTTTTCGTTTATTGCAAGTTGGCAGTATGCCCATCCTGTTCATTAGCTTTAAATATTTGATCAAAGCGACTAATGGCTAAACATACACACACACACACACACACAGTTGCAGAGCCATACAAATAAAAAAAAGTTGCCTGCTGTTGGCCCGATTCGCGTACTGCTGCCGCAAGCAACTTCATGATTGCCAACACCTATTAAGACAGCAGCCCACAGCCCACAGCCACAACACAAAACTTACGGGCGTAAAAAGTGAGAAACGTCCAACAACAAAATAAGAAGAGAAAGAAATAAAGTTGAAAAAAACGTCACAACGTACAAGTTTTTAGCCGAAGAAATTTTCCAACAATTGCACAATTGGCATGCGCTACGCATGCGGATGAATGCGCTGCAGGGGATTTAAAGGCAGCGACTCTTTGGTCAACAACAAAGGCCAGGCAGAGCCAACTTGAGCGGAAAGTGTTGAACAACAAGTAAAGTTCAAATTTTAAAGACCTCTGACGAATTTGATGTTAGAGAGATAATGCCACGAGGGGAATATTAAAGCAATAAGAAAAATATTGAATACCTAAAATGTAAATATGTATGCTGATCGAGTGCCAAAGAAAGAATTTGAGTTGAGCCAGAGTACAGCTCAAGCAGAGCTATGGGCAGAGCCATAGTAGAGCCAGAGAAGAGCATAAGCGGAGCCAGAGGCGAAGATAAAATTGAGCCAGAAACAGAGGCAAACGAAGAGATTGAGCTGAGCCAGAGTAGAGCCTAAGCAGAGCTATAGGCAGAGCCATAGGTAGACCCTGAGTTAAGTCTAAGCAGAGCCACAGACAGAGACATTGACAGAGCCATAGGTAGATCCAGAGTAGATCATTAGCATAGCCTGAGGCAAAACCATTGAGGACACTAGAGGCAGAGCCTTAGTTGAGCTAGAGCAGAGCTAGAGAAGCGCCTCAGCGGAGCCAGAGGCAAAGATAAAGTTGAGACAGAAACAGAGCCAAACGAAGAGATTGAGTTGAGCCAGAGTAGAGCGTAAGCAGAACCTTAGGCAGAGCCATAGGCAGAGCCATAGGCAGAGCCATAGGCAGAGCCATAGGCAGAGCCATAGGCAGAGCCATAGGCAGAGCCATAGGCAGAGCCATAGGCAGAGCCATAGGCAGAGCCATAGGCAGAGCCATAGGCAGAGCTATAGGCAGAGCCATAGGCAGGGCCAGAGGTAGAGCCAGCCTAAGAGCCTAAGCAAAGCCAAAGGGAAAAAGTTGAGGCAAGGAAAGAGCAAGACTGAATTGAGTCTAATTAAGAGGCAGAACCATAGCGCACACTAGAGGCAGAGCCAGACTTGAGTCTAAACAGATCCATAGACAGAGCCACTAGCACAGCCAGAGTTGAGCCCGTAAAAATAACGCTAAGCGATAGTCATTGATTAACTCAAATAAAGAAACGAATACAATGCTTTACAAGTCCTAATTTCCACATTGTAGAGGACATTGTCAACTTCAGTTAGCCTGACTCAGCACACTCGTATTATTCTATTAGTTTCGCTTTGTGGGTTGAAAAACTTTGCTATTATTTTCCATCACCAACGAACGAAGCCAGACACATTTTTGTTCTTCTTTTTTTTACAAAACCAAAACGAAACTTTGTATCTGTAGGGGTAGGCAATGGATGGGCCAAGAGGGGGCCCGAGAGTGTCGACGCTGGGCCATCCATAAAGCTCCAGACGAGCAGGAGACATCCTGGTTGGTTGGCGTGAAAAGTGCTAAAAGCGTTTAAATGAATTTAAAAGAGCGAAACTTTTTTTTTTATCCCTAACGAAAGCAAGGAGGAATTGCTCAACTCTTTCAGTTTTTATGCGTTTCACATTGTTTTTCCACGCTGTGATTTTGTTTAAAGTTATAAAGTTGGTCACCAACGCTAGCATCGAGTGGCCTGTGAGTGTGTATGTGTGTGTGTGTGTGTGTGTTGTTAGGGTAATTTCCATGCAAATGATAAGCTGACTCTCCGGTTACAGCCGGAAGCCAATGCCAACTTAATTGATATGCTTTGAAAGAACAACAGAAACACCACTGACAGTCACTGAAATTTCAGCCCGCACCGCCCGCGCTCTTAGCTCTTAAACTAACACTGTCACAGTCTATAGCTCGGGCCCAGACACCAAACAGTAACCCAATTCACAAGTCGCACAAATTGAGATGTATGGGCCATATAAATGCAGCTGAAAATCGTAAGAGCCAAAGGCAAAAGGACAAACATTTAGTCGGACACCGAACGCGAAGACACTTTAGAATCAAGTCCATTTAGATCTTATATATATAGGTTTAAAATATGTGACATTTATATTAAATTAAGAGCAGGACAAATTAATAAAAAAAAAAAATAATAATAATAAAGAAAACAAATAAATAAATAAATAATTATAATTGTTGTTACATTACATTATTAAATTACAAATTTCACTTTACAAATAAAAACTTGAAATAAATTTTGTGGAATATTTTTTTTTTATTTAATGTTTTTTTTTATTTTTTTTTTAAATTATTTTTAATATTCATTAATTTGGCCTGCTCTTCATTTCATATGAATGTCAAACATGAGTCCCAAAGTCAAGCAAACTAATATTTGATAAGGGTATAGAAAGTTTGTCTTTCGTTTAGTTTTCATTCGTTGCTCTGTGTCGTTGTTTCTAGTTGGCGGATTAAGCTATGAGTTGAGAAGCGGCAAATAAACATACAAAAAAGAAGAAGAAAAAAAAACTAGACATATATTTTTCAAGTTTACTTTTCGTTTGCTGCCGCTGCTGCTTCGCCTTGTGCTGATGAAAAGTGCACTTTAAATTGTATGCGCTATAAAGTATGCTACAAAAATACTGTTGGCTATGTCCGTGGTAGCATTTTGGACGCTCCGCATCGAATTTGGGTCAGGGTTGACTGTTTATGCATTTAACAACATATCTCACCCACTGAGGTAACAAACTGGCTTTGCCACTGCTTTCTGGTTTTTGGCCAAGTTCAGTCCAAGCGGCTGCCAAGCTTTTCCACTGCTGTCAGCATAGCACACAGAAATGCCAATGCACAATCACACACACACACATACAGACAGAAGAGCAACCCCAGCACTTAGTGAAAGGAAATCGGGAAACGGTAGCCGTAGCCGGGCATGTTAGTTAGGGCCGTGCGGCAGGGCACAAGTTCAATCAAGCAAATGTAATGCTGCTCCGCCTGCCAATTGCAGGCGAAAGCGCAAAATACAAAGATTGAAACTAGTTGTAGCATTGACAGTTTGACTGAATAAATGAGTGACATGGCAACAGTGTGTGCGTGTCCGTCTCTCTCTCTCTCGATGTGTGTAGGTGAGTGTGTTGCTGTGTGTCTTTGTGTCTGCATTGGTCTTGCTGTCGGCCCATGGTGTTTTTCCCACCGTCCGACAATTGTAAATGCAGATGGGGCGATCATATAGTTATAAAAATATTGTCAAAAGTATTTTTATTAAGTGTATAAAAAATTAAATATGTATATATATATATATATATATATATATATATATATATATATATATATATATATATATATATATATATATATATATATATATATATATATACATGAAATATAAATAACAATATATATTATATATGTAAATAAATCATGGTATCAAAAGTGTACACAAAAAAAAAAAATATATAAATATCAAATATAAATAATGTTATATTTTAGCTTATATGTAAACCATCGTATCAATAAATAAAATATCTTATATATATATAAACTATTATATCAATAGTATATAAAAATAATAAAATATATAAAATAGTAAATTTAAAAAAATATATATATATATATTTATATAAATATATATATGTAAACCGTCGAATTAATAGTTAAAAATATTTAAATATAAAATATAAATAATAATATATTAATATTATATTAATAAAATAACTAATAATTATTATTAGCCATTAAAAAAATAAAAAACCAAAATATATATAAATATAAGGTATAAATAATAATATATTAATATTATATTAAAGGATAAATAAGTATTTTTAGCTATTACAAAATATAAAATAATCCTAGTTGAATTCAGTTTAAAATAAATACAAATTAAAAACTGAAACAAAAAATTTTTTTTTTATTTGTATTATATAATATATAATTTTTTTGTAATATATAATTCCAAACTAAAGAAAGTAAATTTTGTAAATAGCGCTGACATTCAAAATCATCGTCCAAGACCTCAAGTCAGCCATACGTTGACCGAGGAATCCAAGATCCGCATTGATTGATATGGAAGTTGTCTGAAACGTTTTCTAAACGCTTAACATATTTTTGGTATGTTTTATGTGTCTTAGGCAATTTCGTATTAAGCACTCAACCCTCGCAAATTTGTCTATACACACACACACACACACACACACACAGACACAGACACTCATGCACTTTAATGTAAGCAAAGCAAGTCAGGAATAGAAGCTACTCGAGCGGAAATGCGCATAACTGCATCACAGGACCTACATACACACTCGCACACAGTCGCTGTAGAGCTGAGGACTGAAGTAACCGCCCTGCCTGCCAATGGCAATGGCAATGGCAATGGATGCGTCTCTTGCCTCTATCAGACCCTAAGTGCTGCTTTATTAACCAGGAGACGACGGCAACAACAACAACAAAGACAAGGACTAAAGCATCGACCACTTTGATGTGGACGTTGGCCACAAACAACAAACAAGCTAACAAAACAAAACACAGCCAAACAACAACGGCTACGGCTGCGGCGGCGACGAGGACGACGGCTACACTAACTGAAGTCTCTTGCTAAAGTTGACTTTGCCCAGCTACCCCAAATGGCGTCTCAATTATGCAATAGTGCATCCGATTGAATTACAACCAGATCCAAATTACATTAGCCGACTAATGGGCAATTCCACGGCCAGCAGCCAAAGCGAAACACATGTCAAAGCAATATAATTAGAAGTCATTACAGGCAGCGGCGGCAGCGATCAGTTTTGTTTCAACTATGAACGAATACGGTGGCAGATCTACGAGTCAGCAAAACTCTATTATTATCAAATGTTTTTTGCTACTACTGCTGCTGGAAATTGTAGAGGAATCAGAAGACATTGAGCAATATAACTCTTTGTGAGTTCCATTTTAAGTTAAATTTTAATATGAGTATTGATTGTGGATTAGGCAATGCGAACACTCGGCGATCAATAGGAATGACACAAGTTCAAAGTGATCGACTACAACATACAAAGGACAAACGAACAAGGCTACATCAACTCAGAACGTCGTAATAATCAAGAATATACTAGATATATATAATACAAGAATATATATTAAAATTCTAAGATAGATTACATCACACTAGTTATACCCGACTACATCGACTCTGCTCGTCGTTCTATATTATTTATTTATTACTCGATTTGCCGTGCCCCCATTGAAGTAGATATATTCTTCGTAGTTGTTGAATATTATCTAGAGCTAGATTTACAGTCGGAAGAGTTAACACAACCGAAGATTTAGTTTAAAATTGTTTCAGGAAGTTTTTTTTTAATTTTTTTAAAAAGTTTATCAGGATAACGCACCCAATTTTAAAAGTAAATATCTCGCTAAATTTTGACTAGCATTATTTTTTAGTTTTCTCTGAGAAAAGTATTACATTTTATTTTAATATTGAACCTACGAAATGTAGTCTTATACAAATTTGAAATTGATATCCAGCTGCGAAAAAAATAATTTAATCATAACTTTATAATTAGATTTAAAGCTGTTGCAACGCCACAATACAATCGTTGGCTGTGTTTACTCATAAGCAAAAAATATATTGGAGATTTCCAATACAATCAGCAGAAGGCTGAAAAGAGTACATCCCTTGGATATCGCAAATTAATTAATTATATAATAAGTTAATTTTTGAAACATGCACATAGCCAACACAATAGTCAAAGGTTTACATATAAATGCGCAGAAGAGTTGAAGAAAAAAGCTACAATAAAAAAAAAATAAAATAAAAAATATATAAATATTTTCTAAAAATCTAACTTTGTAAAAAAAAATTCTAAAAATTTATTTTTTTCCCCAATACTACAGTTATTACAGTCTCATGGCGCCTCTAACCATCACATCTCGCAAAAACTATGCAGTCGCTCTGACCGTTTACGACTGCAAATTTGTGTCGAGCTATAGTGTGCATCTGATTGGGCCCAACATCAATAAGTCCATACAGTTGAATGTCAATCCACACTTTCCAACCGTTTCGTATGTATTCAAAATGCCCAATTTAGATATGGGCAATTATATGCTACAATTAACGACCATAAGAGGATGTTATGTGAATAACTCAACGAGCTTACGGTGGAGTAACTTTAAAAGCTATATCAAAATATTAACGGCTAAGGGTTTTTATTATCCCGGCCAAATGCTGCAATTTCGTGTCTTCTTCCACAATGAGAAAATGCAGGGCGTAAGCCCAGAGGAGCAGGCAGTGATATGGATCGAGGACTCTAAAGGATACCGTGTCAAGGGTTACAGCCAGCTTATCGTTAAAAATGGAATATTTGAAAACAAATTGCGGCTTAGTTCATATCTGAATGAAGGTCTTTGGCGTATTTGTGCACGAAATGGATATCAAGTCGTTAAGGAGTGCATTGATATAATTGTCGAAAAATATAAATTATCGGAGATGATCATCGCCTTGAATGTGCCGGACAAAGTAAATGACTATGACGAATCATTTGAATTAGAGTTGACCGCAAAAGGCAATGTTGAGGGACCCTACGATGACAGCTTTATACTTTATATTGAATTATATACTGAACAGCACATGGAAACCGCCGCGCAAGTCGTGCAGACTGAGAACAAAATAGTAAATGGCGAAGCACATATCAAAATTGATCTGCTTCAGTTCAAAGAAACTATCTCCAAATCAACATCACCGTGGCTAAAACTAACAGCCAGTGTCAATGAGACGGACATAAAAAAAGTGAAAAACGAGACTCGGATAATAACAATAATGAAAAGTCAGAACCTCAATGCCATTGAGGAGGAAACGTATGTATTACCTGTGTATTTATGAAAATGCCCTTTTCCTCATTTATATGAATAATCCAACTAACACGAAGCCCTTGACATTCAGCATAGTCATTCCAGTTGGCAGTCTACGGAATGACACAGTGCATCTACATTTTTATGTGAACCATAAGGTTGAAATTGCCATATCTATGATGGTGTGTAATGGCATCATATTAGACTCCAAAAAAGTCTATCCAGATGAGTCGGGAACCTATTTTAAAATCGAAGTAGTACTGTCGCTAAAATTGTGGCCAGTTTTCCATATTATTTTGTACTACATGGACATTAACTCAAAGACTTTATGCATATACTCTCAAATTTTGGAAGTGGACCATTCAAATATCACAGGTGTAAGTATGCAGTCAAAAATAATAATCTGAATATCAAACCATACTAACCATCATTAATGCTTCAAAGGTCTTTGTCGACATGCCTTCGGAATTAGACCCAGCCATAAACATTGCATTTAATGTAAAAGCTGACATCAATTCCTATGTTGGACTCTCTGCAGTGGATAATCGAGTTTTTGCTCTTAATGAGACTATGAATAATGATTTTAATGAAAGCTATTTCGATGTTATAAAAGCGTCCTTGATTGCCACAGGTTCTCTGAAGAATCAGTATGGTGTCATGGAATCGGGATTTTATATTTTAAGCAATGCCCCTAAGATTTGGAGCGCACAAAAAAGTAATGTTAATAAATCGCTTTTTATGCTCATTCACGATGTAAACCTATGGGCGGTCCGTCGTTTTTGGGATCCTTAGGCGAAAAATTTGATTATGTACACGCCCGCTGAGGGTGCGGCAAATCGGGATTAATCCCGATTAAAATTGTATTTTCAAAATTTTTACAATTTAAAATAGCAAAATTAATTATTAAATCACGATTAATTTTGAAAAAATTATATATATATATATATATATATATATATATATATATATATATATATATATATCTGCCAATATATTATTTATTAAAATTTGCTTATAGATTAGTTTCTTTTTTTACCGTGAACGAGTATTATGGAGTCGGCAGTGTCCGACTGAAACGGCTCTTGTTTTTTTTTTTGTTATTTCATTAACTTAATTTTTTTTTTAGAAATTAAAATTCTGTTAAACGGGGAAATTCATAGTGAACAAATTCAAAAAGAGAAAGACACTAAAATAACCAATTCGTATTTAAAATACGACGTGATACATTATAGATGTTGTAGTATACCAAAGCTGCCTGAATTCTTTAATGATGTTTGGTTATATGACGACATAAACAAGTAAGTGCAGTGCAATGCAAGTTGCATAATGTAACAGATAACTTTCGATAACTTTCCATTTAGTACAAATACTGAATGGACCATCTGGAAAGCAACTGTGTCGAAAAAAAGGATTAACTGGAGACTTAGCGCATTTTCAATTCATCCAGTCATTGGGCTAACATTTCGAAAGCCTAACCCAACAACAAATGTAATTACCATCAACGAACTGCAGTGCTCGATATATACACCCTATACCGTACAATGTGGTAAATAGACCTTAATTAGACAAGTTAAGAAAACTCTTCGATTGAATTTCGTATGTCTCTTTCGACCAGGTGAAATTGTGGAATTCCACTTGAAGTGTACCAACTGGTCTCATAAAAATTTAGATGTCATGATAAATATCAAACATTACAACTTGGTGGTAATAAACAACAATGGCAAACACACTTATAATACAACATTGAAAATGAAAGTTATACGTGCCAATAAGACCAAGATAATATCATTTTATTTATGCGCCCTGCAAAGCCGAACTCTGAAGATGCACTTTTCCATAATGTCAGAAGGCGGAGATTTCGATGCAACTAAAGAAATCAAAGTTCTGAAAGATATTCATTTTTTTAATCGCTACTTCTTTTGGCACGATGAATTAACACTGCGGTATAAAACTATCCAAAAGCAAGTGCCTTTGTTGCTGAAACCAAACAAAGAGGGCCTCACGTGCTTTGCGAGTGGTCAATTGGTTGTGCCGAAGCTGCAAAATATTTATTTGGTCGATGAATCGGATAACGCCGAGGAAATGATCAGCAAACTGATGTCCATTTATTTGTTGTACAATTATTTAAAGGATTCCACATGGTGTTCGCCACGATATAAGACGTTCCTGCAAGACCGGCTGACCGGTGGCCTACAATCGCTGATGCGTCTGCGTCAGCGCGATGGGGGATATCAATTGTATGATTCAAAACAGCAGACGAACTGTAGCTCAATATGGTTGACCACGTATGCCGTACATTTCTTGCATCACCTGGAAAAATTGCCATTCATTACACAGGACACAACATTAATAAGGCAAAGTGAGATCTTTTTAATGCGAAATCGTGGAAGCCACGGACAGTTCCTCGACAATTGCACTATACCTGCTCGACGCAATTTAACAGTTTTGGAGCTAAACATTGAGATACTGAAAGTGTTGCAATCCTCGAACCGTCTGATTAATTTACAAAAGCCCCATTCGTGGGTTACCTTTCGCATGGAACAAATATATGATTACTATGCGGAAGCTAAACGCGGACTCAATACAGTTATATGGAAGACACCGAATGTGACTCAGAGCTGGGTGACATATCGGCGTGACCTAGAGACTGCTGGGCGTATTTTATCCAGAGATGTGACTCTGAAAAGGGTGAATCAGCAGTTCAAAATTTTCAAATGGATAACGACCCAAATTTTTGGAGTCAGTAGAGGGACCTTTTGTTATGAATGCTATATTGCAGAGCAGGCCTATTTCGACTATCTGAATACCCTGGAAGTTTCTAAATCAGAAATAAACATAACATTCTGGTCAGGACCAAGGAAGAAACCAATCAATCTACAGATCAATAGCACGAATGAATGGTTAGAGCAATCCGTGGAACTGCGTCCATATGATTCCAGCCTCTATTTTCGAGCCGTGGGTCTAGGTAACATTATACTACGATGCAGCTATGCATATTCCGCAAAAAATTCAAGTGCAAATTTATACCACACCACCATAAGCTTCATTAACAAATTGCAAATAAAATTTTGCGTTCAGCGCTTTGCACGGCATCGCAAAGAGTATAAGGGCACTAATATAAATATACAGTTGCCATCGGGCTATATACTGGATGATGACAGTATATCGGCACTGAGGAGCCGAAAATTGATTCATGTAAGTAAGCTTGCAGTTTATCTGACAAATTAGTATCCATATATTGACTAGAGCGCAAATTGGGAAACGTACCGAAATATATTTGATATACTCTCAATTATATTGTTATTATATGCTCTAAACCCAAGATAATCAGGGTTTTTCATACCATTTCCATGTTATCGATTAAAATCGATATTTTTAAATTTTTGTATGCGTAGTATGATGCCGTAATCGCTGAGGAAGTAAAACATATAAATTAAGTAAATACTAATTCGTTTTTAATAGTTAATAAATTGCCAAAATGTAATTTATTTTTTACTAATTTTATTTCACTATTTTATTTTTACTTTATTTAAATAGCATGCCACCTGTATGGATGGCAAAACAACACTTTTGTTGGCGATGGACACGCTTCCAAAGGGAAATTTCTATTGCTTTACTTTTACGACTGTGAAAATATTCAAGGCAAAGAATTTGAAAAGCTCAACGATGGTTACATATGATTTTAATAAATCGGATAATCCCGACATAGTTAAATACAAAGTATTTGGAGATAATACAAAATAATTGCCAATTTCCGTAATAAATATGTGTGTATTTTATATTAATTAGGCGGCGTTCTCATTAGCAATGTTAGAAAGTTAACTGACAAAAACAAAACTTTGGCCCAGCCAAGACTGGTGCGGATTTGACTCCCGAGCTGTTTACATGTCGCCCACCATCCAGCAGTTGAACGCCTTTCCACAAACACGTAAAACGCATGCTGCGGCAACTGCTTGTAAAGTTCAAAAGCCGCGCTGGGGTTGAGTGCGTTCCTGGATTTCTAATTTAATGACTGACGCGTGGCACTCGCGTATTTGCTTACGCCCCAAAGCGAAAATGAAAGCCAGTGCCATGTCTCATATCATAGACTGCGTTATGAAACGGCAAATGGACTTCTTCTGTTTCACACAGTTGTTAACTGAACAGACTCCGTACTTAAATATTATTGCATATTAATGAAGGGACAGATGTGGGCGTTGGTGTGTTTTGTAAAGAGGTAAAGAGGTGTTTGTGTGTTCAGCATGCCTCAACAAATACAAATAAATTAAAAACAAATTTCAAAAATGCTTTAAATGATTCAAAATCATAAAACGATAACAATCAAAGCAAGGGTAACACATGTAACTCAAAGAAGTTCGAGTTTAATTTGAGGTAATTGCAAAAATCAAATAAAACAAAACGAAGGCAATTTCATGATGTGAGATATATAAAATATAATACGTTTCATATAATAATAAACGTAGAATTTGGAGCGATATTAAAAATATATAAAATATAATATGTTTAACATAATAATAATAAAAATCGTATATATAATATAAAGATATATAAAGAGATAAAATATAATAATTTAATATAGTAATAATAATTAATATAGATAGTAATAATAATTAATATCTAGAGATATATAAATAAAATAATAATAATAAATATATTTTATATATAGAGAGATATAATATATATATAATACGCTTAATATAATAATAATAAATATGGTTTATTTAATTTTAAAAATTTAAATATTGAGCTCACTTTAGCTTAAAGATGTCCTTCAAATTAAACATAAATATTCAAAAAATTACTCGTTACATAGAAATAACATTCAATGGGTTTTGCAATGAAAAAAAATGATCGAAAAATTGCACACTTCAATCTTTTTGAATAACTTAAACAGCATAACATATTTGTTGAGTGTTTCGGAGTGCAGAACTGGACCGTAAAATATGTAAACATAAAATATTTGATGGAAGGAATGAAAAAAACTGCAGAAAATATGCATAAAATAAACATATATGAAATTGCCTTCAGGTAAATGGGCAAAAGTGCTGTTCAAGCTAAATTCCAAGTATGTGATAGAATTTTCAACAAATATTCACGAAAATTGACCTGCCAACAGCTAAGGGGACAATAAATGCTGAGGCGAGCAGTCACATGCAAACATAGCTTATGATAATGCCCAAAAAATGTCTAAGTGTTAATATAAAATCGCAGTCGCAGCCCAGCCCAGAGCTGGCCAACAAAAGGCAAAGGTCTTCGCCCAAAGTGCCTTCAGTTGGCCAGCAACATTTTCAATTTCTTCAGCAAAGAAAAAAAAATAAATGCAAAATGAAAAATTGTACAAAAATATGCATAACGTATGCAAAAATAACAAAAGCCGAACAGAAAGCAAAGCCAACGGCATGAGCATGTTTATAGTATTTTTATATGTGTGTTTGTGTGTTTATTTTTCTTTTTGGTTTTTTTTTTCCTTTTTGAGTGGTGCAAAGTGACGAGATGGGTTCGAATCGATGAGACATGAAATAGCTTCATTTATGGCTAGGACATGTAACAAAACTTGTTTAATTAAAAACTAAAAAGCACGAGTTTGGTAAAATTGACGATTTAGTGCAGAAAAACGAGCAGCGAACTAAATTCTATTAAATTGAAAACAATTTAGGAAAATATTCAACAAATTTAATAAAATGTATGATAACATAATTATTTAGTCAATTTTATTGTAAAATAAAATTGTCTAAGTTTAAGTTAAGTTTATTTGTTAATTGAATTATTTAAATTATTAAATTAAATTAAAGACATTAGCAAATTAAAAAAAAATTAAAAATACAAAAATTATATATATATAAACACCCTAAAAAATGTATAATTTAAACAAATTTCATAAATTTAAATTGAAGAATTTAAATATAAAAAAAAAGAATATTAATACAACAAATTTAATTTTCAATTCAAATTATATCAGAATATTAAACAATTTTAATAAATATGAAAGATATTGTAATATGCTTTCCGTATTTTTCAAATACATATGTAATGTTCTTTAACTATTAATAAATGAAAGCACACCAAATATGGGCAAAAAAAAAAAAACTTATAAATAAACTTATAAAATTACTAAGCAATATGCTATTAAAGAAATACCTCAACTCGCGCCAAAGAAACCCATTCTACCATTCACTGTCATAATTATCAAACCACATTCTGCGCAATTTTCCAAACAGACCTCGCTTATAACATCATCACTCATGCTGCATGCCCATGCTTTACGGCTTTATGCATAAGTAATATCATGTTAGTGTCAATAGTTGTCAACGAAACGTTGTTGACAGTCCCCATCTGCTAAGCTGATGTGACCCATCCAAAAAAAAAAGAGAGAAGAAGAAGAAATGAACGACCCTCCGTTATACGCAGAGAGCTGGTGTTTTTTCCTACATTTTTTTTTTATTTCATTATTATTATTATTATATGTATATTTATATATATATATATATATATATATATATATATATATATATATATATATATATTTTTTTTTTTTTTTTTTTTTTTTTTTGTGTAATACATTTGTTTCGTGGCACTTCGTTATCGCCATAGACGGCGCCCATCTCCGCTGCGTCGCCTCCGCAAGGCTAACACATGCTACACATTGTATTATTTTAGATTGGCATTACTTTTGGGGCCATTGGAGATGCCTGTGCTAAATACAGCGAAGCTCGTTAGTTTTGCTCTCGGCGCATGGATTCAGTTTTCTTCTTACGTTTTTTTTTTTTATTATTTATTTTTTTTCGTTTTTTTTTTTTTTTTTTGCTGCCGCTGCGCTGCGTTGCCAACTTCCGGAGGGGCGCCTCACGTTGCCCATGGCGTGTCCTTCAGCCAACGCCTTGCTAGTTACTGTTACGTATACGCTACGTTTGTGTTGCTATGTGTGTGCGAGTGAGTTAGTTGGAGGGCCGCATATGTTACTTTATTGGCATTCAATTTGAGTTATCGCTATTTTTTCCTGTTCATATGCGTTTTTTTTTTTTTTTGCGCCAGTGAAAATGAATTTTTCTACATTTCGCATAGGTCATTGTTGTTGCTTTGAATGCAACTAACCGAGAGTCTGAGATTTCACCAGCTAGTTTACTCTTATATTTGGGCACGTTTTTGTGCGCCGGACAGAGCAGTCACAGACACAAACTACCACACACTCGACGTATAATCACATTTTATTTGAACTTTTCTTTCCGTTTATTTGATTTTATTTTTATGCCATTTTCTGTTTGGTTTGCCTTCAAGTTTATTTGGCAGAAATTTTTTGTTGTTCCGTGTTTGTTATTGTTGTGTGCGCTAGGCCAAAAGTTCGTTTTGCTTTCTTTCGGCAAGCGCAAACGCAAAGTTCAAAGTTTATTTATATTGATTGGCTTTTCAGGTCATTTGGGTATGGTGGACGTCTACTGAAAATCATTGTAAATGATTTTTGATTGTTGCATTTGCTAAAATCAAAGCATTACCACCTGCCAGTATTGTTTTAATTGAAAATAACTGACAATCTAACTCAGTGTGGAATTTCTCAATTAAAATCTGAGCAGATTTGCATTTTATTTCATTAAATTGAGCACTGCAGACGATTTATTTAAGTAATTTGCCAATTTTCGCGAAAGTTACTTGGCTATTAGGAACACTTCCAAGCAAGTCAACATTTTAGTACAATTTATAGTTAGAATAAAAATTATAATAATAATTAATATTATATAATGAACTATATATACAATACAATTTTTTTTTAAATTAAAATCAAAATAAAAAAAAACAAAATTTTTACTGAATAGTCAGAAATTGTAGAAAATATATTTAATACAAATTATTTATCTTATAAATTATTATATTCATCTTATAAAAATATGATATTTAAAAATCTTCTACATCGAAATATGTCAAAAATATTTTATGGAGTAGTAGGAGTATTTAAATAGTCTTGGGCAACTTGTTCACGAAGTGAAAAGTGGAGCTATTGAAGCTAGAGACTTGAAATTTTAAATATTTACTCAAGATGAACAAAATTTTATAAATTTGTATGGATATATCTATGCCAGTCATGAGTTACTGCTAAAATCTTAATCTTAGAATTGAGGGCGTGACCTATACGAAAAATGAATTTTGGGCTAGAAACAAATAATAAAATTGTCTTTTCAGAAATGCAAAATAAGCTATATTCTCCATCTTTTAGAACATTCCGAGTGTATTAAACGGGCGGTGTCGGCCAACGTCAATTAAACTTGATGCCCACAAAATATCTTACATAATCATTAAATATGTATTTTTAGCTGTTTTCTTCGTAATTGACAGGCAACTTGGTTTCGTTGTTCTTGACGCTTCTGTCCGTCAAACTGATAGCTGTTCATTTTGCAGTGCTTGGGAGTTGATAAAGTTTTTGTAAAACTCCCAAAGCACAAACTTGGCTACCGCACAGACAAGTGGTCTCTATGGAGCGCCAATCGTAACGCCCATGAACGCCGAATTTAATTAAATTAACAACTCAAATTGTCAAAAACAGGCGCTGCAAATGTTGCACGAACTTCAGGTAGACATGGCGCAACAGCACAGGAATAAAAAAATAAAAACGAGAGCGAATAAATAAAAAACAACAACGACAGCAAATAATCAACAGGAACAACAACGGAACAACCTTATTAAAAACGTGTCAAAAACATTTTCATAAATATATCAAAAAGAACTTTTTGCGGGTTGTCAAACTGCCAGTTGCAAGTGTCAACCAAAGTATTTGCAGAAAGGCTGCGAAATCAATAAGCCAAGAAAGTTGTTTACCCAACGCTAACGGGGAACCACGGATAAATGTCGATAGGGGTTTGCTCTGCTAAGACCAAAATTTTCTATTGGCAACAGCGCAACAAGTCTATCTGAGAATAAAATATGCAAATGAGCTGCCAATGAAAATATAAACAATTGACAATGAGAACTTATTGATATTGACTGCAGCTAATTTGCGATTACACTGGCTAACAGGAAAACTCAAATTTGGAAAAATATTATAAAAATGGCAATTTAAAATAAATAGATATATAATTTTAAAAATAACAAAAACAGTAATAAACAAATAAAAAAAATATATATATATATTTTTAAAATATTAAATAATTTATATAATTAACAATAAAAATCAAATAAAAACAATAACATTTTTTAAAGTTCTTTATATAATTCACAATACAAAGTTTTTAATTTTTATTTAAAAAAAAGGTTATTAGTACAATAATTACTGTTCGATCTGTGGATATAAACATTTAAAGTCCACTGTTTATCACAAATATAATTGTAAGAAAATCCAGCTAATGTGGTCAGTTGTGTCCGGTGAGAAATGTGCCCCTTGGGCCATGCGAATTAGGAATATCTAGCGAGAGCTAAAAGTGCCAAAAATTGTAGAAAGAATGTAAGAGCTTCCCAAGCATACTAGAATATTCCGTCTCGTTAGACAGCCTAAAGATCAAATACTTCCCTATATATATTTAATTAATTTCAGTTTAAATTAAGTTTCTTAAATATATTTCATTACATTAAAAAAAAAGTTCTTTTATTATAGCTACAACATTTTTGTTAGGCCAAGTTTATTGCGTTTGAAATAAAACATAATTAAATTTTATATCTACAAAATATTATTATTATTTTTAATATTATTTTTTTAGTGGATTGCCAAAAGTGAATCTCAGACAAGTGACTTATTTGTTGTTGCGTAGTGTAGTTGTCTATTTTATATTCAACAATAAACTGAGTGTGCCTAGTTATTCCATAAAAGGTTTGAGTCGCTAAGTTAAGAGCTCGTATAATACTGTAAGTGGCATGAATATAAATTTTGGTTTATTTTAAGGACGCGTTTATCCAAATGTATATAAAAATTTATATGATAGCATTTAAGGAAACTATTTTTCGGGGACAATGTCAGACACCCTCGTAAAAGCGAACTTTGTACCAATTGGCGATAAGACGTGCGCAGCTTTCGCTTGTTCTACTCGAATTCTTTGCTGAATAACACACGAGATATCAATAAGCAAGAAAAATAAAATCAATTGTTATGATGCCATAACATATCACGCCCCATCTTCGAAAACCGAAATTCAGCACGTTGCAATGTGAGGCAAAGTTTTTTTTGCCGTTTGTGTTAGAGGAAAACTTAGGACCCTCGTGGGGGTGAACATAGGTATGGGTCTAGGCTGGCGGTGGCTTGGGGGATGTGGGTGTGGCGAATTTTTATTTTTCTTCTTCGTTGTGTGCGACTTGGGATAAACAAAGCCATAATTCAAGCAACGTTTACTCGCTCACAGCCTCAGACTTGCATAAACAAATTGTGCTCAACTGCGGCTCTAGTTGCTTTCGGGCATGGGCATCGGCATGGGGGCTTGGCCATCTTTACTGTCTGGCCATCTGAGAATCTGCGGGAGCATGCTCGTCAAGCTCAGCGTAAACATGATAGATTTATAGTTGGCTCTGTTTCTGTGGTCGCCGGCGACAACATTGCAGTGAGAGCGCAACGTGTAGCATACTTAATGGCGCTAGTCGGGTTGCCGCCAATGCTGTTGCCGTTGCTGCTTTTGCCGCTTTAGCTTAGCTTATCATAGCTCGTAAACACATGGAGTACCCACATAGACGAAGTACCCACAGAATCGCTGCAATCTCAGCTGTAGCCTCCAGTTAGGGTTTCTCGGCACTTGACTTTGTTTTCGTCAATAAATTTGGGGCAAGTTTTTTTTTCATTTTTTTTTTTTTTTTACTTTTTGCACCCAGTCGTCTCAGCTGCCATTTGGCAGCTCGGAAAAAACCACATGCTGGGCGGCTGTTGGTGAGCCACAGTTTACAGTTTTCTCCCAATTTTTTCTGCACTTTTTTCTTGCGGCGCCCGAAGTAGGCAAGCGTTTCGCAAATTTGCGTTTAAATGGCGTGTTAACATTTAAATGTTATTTTTACGCCCCATAAAATGGCTCCATAAAAACAAGGCAAAAGTATTACAAAAAAAAAAAAATAAAAATAAATAAATAAATAAAATAAAAACAAAAGTTTCTCAACTGCTTTGATATTTACAAGTGGTATACATGGCATAAACCAAACGGTTAACCGATTCGCAGCGCTTTTATTAAGTCTTAAAAAACTCAATTGTTAACGATAAAACGAGGCTAAAACTAAACACTTGTAAAGAACATATTGGACAATATATATATATAAATCCGAGTGGAATATAAGCTAACCTTTGCTGTGCAATTTCAATTGAATGCAAATTTCACCATTTGTTTATTAGTTCTTAAAATCAACAAATTAACAACGACAAAATAAACACTCAAAACATAAATGATTCAATATTCATTATATATATTCAGAAAGGTGGAGGTTGCATACAAAAAGTAAAAGTAAATAAATTAAGATTAAACATAATATTTGAAAATAAAGTAATAAAAAAAGCAAAAAATATGTATACATATTTATATATATAATTTCTTACTTTATTGTATATTTTAGAAAAAATATATTTATTGAAAATTGATTTTAAACAGAATTATTTTGTAGTAATTGTGCACATTAAAAACAGACACAAACGACTTCAGAGTACCCGTTCCCGGTCAAAAGCCACCATTAGTAAAAGATTTGTCAATGATTAAACTATATAATGCATAGGAGAAGGATTTTGGCTTAGAAAATTTTAAAATGACATAATTTTTTTTTTTATGCAGTCATTGGTTTTTTCACTTTTATCATTCTAAAGGTCTAACCATATAATATTTACTTATTTATATATACCGAAACCTAAAGAAATCTTAACGCTTTCTAAGATGAAATCTCTGAATATCTCCAGATAGCAAAATGATTTGTTTTCATGCATACAGGGAAATTTCTATTTTTTTTATTATTTTTTTTTTATTTATATTAGGAAATACTCAGAGCAAACGGACATGGTACAAAACCAATACAATCCTTTTACTGCCAGCAGGACTATGAAAAAGCCACACATCATATAAATATCCTCTCTTAGTTGTATTTAACAATATCCAATATATTAGCTCATAGCTCTATAGCTCACCGCAGCAAATCAAAAATTCAAAATTTCGCTCACGAACACGTCGTGTTAAATCATGTTTTGTTCGTGCCCGGCACGATTAGCATCAGCTCAAATATCTGTGCATATCCCCTCCCTTTAAAAGTGTGTGCTTCATGCAGAGCCGTTTGGGAGTATTTGAACAAAAGTATGCTTTGTTTTATTGCTTATGCAAATTGGCCGACTAATTTTGTTGGGGATGGCACGGCAAATCCTTTTGCTTCAGTCGCTTAGTGAACCTTTTTCCATCGCCAAGCAACTTTATCTAGTTCGCTTTTCCTTTTGATTTCATACAGACACAAACAGCGGCAAAGTTGTTCTTTCCTTATTTATTTCTCCTCTGCTCTCTTCATTTTTTCTTTACAAAATATAAACTTTATTTTCGCTTAATGCGCTTGAATGAGTTGTGCGCTGTGTGTTTGTTGCTGTTATTTTTCTGGTTTTCTTCCTTTATTGTTTCTTTGTTTTCGGAGATTTCTTCACTAAGCAGCATTTGGCAGGTTATTTTGTTTTTGATATGCTCTTAGCCAAAATGCCTTAAGCCAAACTTTGTCGGCACACGCATTCGCCGCAAACTGATATCTGCCGAGCCGGGCCTCGGGTTCTCAAATCATCATGAGACGAATTAGATGTGTACTTAAATTAAAGCTGGGTAATTTCAGAGATCTTTCAATTTTTTCTTTATTTGAATGAAAGACTCGAGTGTGTATAGTGTTTAATTAAGTCCTCATGTCAAGAATTATTTTATTTGTTTTTTTATTTTTTTTTTTTATGAAATTATTTAGTCAAATTAAATAGATTTGTAAAAAAAAATTTTTTCTTGAATTGAAGCTCTTTAATTTTTTTTTTTTTTATTGATAGTCATGTTTTATAGTGTTTAAGTGGTTTCGTCTATAAATATTTATTATCGTGTTGTGAAGACAATAAATTATTATGACATTGTTTAATATACTTAAATTGAGTTATACAAAAAAATTTGTACTCAACAAATTTTTTTTTAAATTCAATTATATCCTAAAAAAAATATATTTATTTTATAATTAGGTACTCTTTCACATAGCAAGAGGCTCGTTCTATAAATATTTTGTTGTGTTATGAAAATATTAAATTGATATGGCATCGTCTAAGTATAAACTTAAATACAAAACAATATTTAATTTAATTTTTACTTGTATGAAAGGGTTTGTATGTAGATTTATGATAACTACGAAACACATTGAGAGAACGGATTAATTAATTAATTAATAAACCAGCGTCTATTGACAGTGCCTTTGCCAACATGACTAAAAAAAAAAAAAACAAATAACTTAGTCTGGAAAATGCAGTTCTTTTTTTGTACCCACGCATAGTTTTTAAATATACCTGGATTTTAAAGAGGTAGTAGAAAGTGTGCTGTGTGGCAAGTTGCTGCTTGGCATCCAACACAGTATTTTTTTTTTGGCATGGAGCATGGAGCATGGAGCAAAGGCCATGCCTCGTTGCCGCCGAAAGGACTCGACTTGACGCCAAGGTCCTTTATCAAAGCGAAAGTTGTTGCACAGTTGCAGGGCCAACACACACACACACACACACACACACACACACATTCGTAGATACACTGGCACTCGCTCGCTTGCAGGTCAATTATCGTGCTTTGCATCCCACGCGCAGCTCACCTATCCTAACTGCAATTGCAGCTGTTCTGTTGTTGTTGTTGTTGCGGTTTTGTTGCCGCTGGCGTCTGTGGGTATCTGGTGAAAACCGAAAGCCAAACAAATTTGTAGCTTGAAGTTGGGCCATTGAGTTGGCGTCGTGTCTGTCGCTCTGTTTTTCTCTCGCTGTCCCGCTGCCTCGCATGACCTGCGGTTAGCAATTGCAATGCAAAACTTTAGCTCTGTCGCTAATTAGGCATTACATATATGCGATGGTTAAGCATCTTGAAGTGCACTAAATTGCGCTAATCATAAAACATGCACAACATGCCCATTCCAGGCACTCGGGCCAAGCTACTACAGCCACTCCAACCCAGTTTGGGCCTGGCCTTTGTATGCGGCGGTTTGTTTCAAGTGTTGCTGCTATGTAAATTATGCCACCAACTGCAACAACAACTGCAGCAACTACTACAACAATTGCCCAAGAATTGTGGCAATGTGCACTCAGCGTCATTTAGTGCCACACCCACACATCCACACTTAAGTGACGCCCACATTGTGCGCATTGACGACGCGTGCAACGAAGTGAATGCATAAGTGCAAAAGAAAGGAGGAGAGAGCATGAGCTTGGCAGTGAATTGAAGTGGGTGTGATTAGAGTGCGTGCCACCCATACACCCACCCACACCCCTACACACACACACATGCATAAATATATGCTCGCAACATTTCCAGACTTTCGCTTAAGTGGTTCACTATGTTCGCTTAAAATGGCAACAATAGTTGTCTATAAATTGGTTTGTTTACTACAAATGAACAAGCTTTGAGCACAATGAATGCAGGCGGAGAGCATGGGCCAGCGCCAGCAAATCAGTTTGCAATAAAACAAAAGACGGTTGAGTAAATAAACTTTACAAATAGAACAGGAAATTTACAGCTAAAGTGAAATGCCAATATAGAAAATTTATTTTACCGTAGCAATTGCTGAATCAAATTTGAAATTTGTATTTCTTTTAGCCAGATTTTCATACCAAAAATATATAAATTTTTGCAAAAACTTAAGCTGAAATGGGCAGAGTATTTCTGAGTCAGTCATCAATGCAAAATCCAGCATCTTTTTTAATAATAAACAAAATTTAATTCAACAACTTTAGCTCAAATGTCGGGGTATTTCTGAGTCAGTCATCAATGAAAAATCAAGAATCTTTTTTAATAAATACAATTTTATTTACCTAAGCTTAATAGCAAAAATTTAATTTAAGCTTAACAGAAACAGAAACTCAAACAGGCAGAGTATTTCTGAGTCAGCCATTTCCTATTGCAGCAGTCAAAAGTTTCTATAATTTTATGTGTTTAAAAGGAGATAATACATATATATGTTAGTTGAAAACTAAGAGCTTTAGCGCGCGAAGCCTTTGTCTAAGACAATGCAATTTCTAGCAAATATTTATAAGGAAGAATAAAATAAGATATATTCGCCGACCTTAAACTAGAAAAGGATTCTCTTATACAGGTGAAGAAGTTATATTGGAAGGTATGTACTCAACCATAAATGCTGTTCATACCTCACTTACTCAGAAATAATTTTGTTTTTAAATAATATTACTCAATTATTATAATTATTTTTTTTTTTACCATTTTAACATGTATTTTTTTTTTCAATTAATTAAAATTTTAATTTTAAAAAAATTATTTAGATATAATTTTAGATTTGGCTATAAAAATCTTTAGATATACATTGCCGTATACAAAATCTATATAAAGATATAATATAATATATATATATATATATAATTTATTAATTATGGATTAATTTAAAATAAAATAATATATATATATATATATATATATATATATATATATATATATATATATCTTAAATATATGTAGATACATATATATTTATATTATATTATATTATATTATATTATATTTATGATATATAGGCATATCTATATCACTATCGACATCCCATCAGTTTCGTTATGTATTTGGGTAATTCAAAAATATAAATAAATAAAACCCGATTGAATATTTGTTCAGACTTTGTAATAAATAACATAGAATTGAGTTTGAAAATCTTTAATAAAAACAAATAAATATGACTTATTCTACTCATTTGCTAAGTTGGAGCTGTTCCAACTCGTGGAGTAGCTGCTGCCAGCTGAAACCCATGCGGCCATCGGCCAAGTGCAGCCGACAGCGTTCGGGTATATGATTGAAAAGTTTTTGAAAGGGTGTATAGCGTTCCAAGCACTTGATATCGCCCAGCAAAATCAATTTGTGTTTGGCGCGCGTAATGGCAACGGTCAGACGGCGCTGATCCTCGAGGATTTCCGCCTCGCGCGCACGCTCCATAGTGTGGTCGGCAGCTGAGCTGCCCGTTTTCGTACAACTATAGATAATTAGATTCTTATCGCGTCCCTGATACTGATCGACCGTATTGAACTCGACGCCCGGCAGATGTTCGCCCAGCTTGCGCAGCAGCTCCACCTGTGCTCGATATGGTGCAATGACCCCGATGCGTTCAGCATCGTAGCCCGCCTCCAGCAGTTGGCCCAACAAATGCAGCACAATGGCCGCCTCGCAATAGTTACTGTACTTGGGCACACGGCGAGGACGACCTGAGTGTAATTGCGTTGGCTGCACTGTTTGCTCAGCGGCTTCGCCATAATGCTGCTCGATGCAGGCGCTGGTAGTGCCCAGCTGTTTGGACGCATTCACATAGTCCAGACAGCGCTGTGCACAATCGGCGGTGTCCAACAAAAACACCGATTGCTCTAAATGAGTTTGCAACGTGCGCTGCACCCAGAGACAGCATTGGGCCAGCGGCTCCAGCTGCAGTTTGGCAGTTTCAACCTGTTCGCTGGCGCATTGCAGTGCCTGGCCATAGGTCAAGTGGTTGGCCAGACGTGTAATGCTGCGATTCATGCGATACTGCAGTGTTAGCACTGCTGTGGCCTGCTCACAATCGAGGCGCTGAAACAGACTCTCATCAGCGCCGCGCAGACGCGCCTCACGGCTACGCACCAGAGGCGGCAGCTGCTCCGGATCACCGACAAGTAGGAAACGGCTGCTGTGGCTCAACGCACGCAAAACCGCCGGCTGCAGCACCTGTGTGGCCTCGTCCACGATGCAATAGTCGAACTGACGATGCTGGAACAGAGCATGTCCGGCCCCGAGACAGGTGACACCGACAATGCTTGGCCTTTGTAGTGCCGACGTCAACTGTTCAACTGTTTCGCAATTAGCCGTCAACTGTGCCTCGCTGATCCCCTGCAATTGCGGGTGGATTCGCCCACTGTTGCCCAGTCGCATCAGCGGCAGATTATAGGGCAGCAGACGCAACAGCAGATTATCGACAGCGGAATGCGTTTGGGCTGTAATTAGCACGCTGCGCTCCATCAGATGCAGCAGCCGCACAATGGCCACCAGCGTCTGGGTTTTGCCCGTGCCGGGCAGTCCCTTGATCAGCAGGTGTGTGTCGGTGGTGAGGGCACGCAAGGCAGCCACCTGCTGCACCTTGTTCAGCGAGCGCAGCATGGGCCCGCCCTTGCTGCCAATGATGCGAGGCAAAACTTTCTGCTGCTTTGGCCGTGTCCGGGCTATCACAATGGAGCGCAATTGAGCCGCACGTTCGCTGGGCGCCAGCAGCTGTGCCAGATTCGTAAAATTGAAACTGGCAAAGCTCTGCGATTCATGCTTGTCCACAATGAAGCTCTCCAGCGCATAGCGCTCGCCAAGATCACGCTCCAGCTGCAGGCACATGCTGCGCGGCTCGAGCGCGGTGATGTAGCCAGCGGCAATGGCCAGCCGCGAACTGCAGCTAACGATGACATATTCGCCCAGCTCGAACTGGAAGAGGATAATTAGGGAATTGTACAAAATTTTGGAGGATTTCTTCAATATTCAACTCACGCCGCTGAGCGTTAAGTTCAGTTCAGCCTCCGCATCCGCTGACAGCAATAATTTCTGTTCATAGCGTCCATCCAGGAGGCGGGCCTTATGATCCTTGGGCAGTTGCAGCTGTTGGATCGCGCGACCCTGCTGCTGCCTTCTGGCAGCTGTTTCAGTCCAAAGCGCACGCAGCTGATGCGATTGACGCGCTTGTTGCTCCTCGAGCGCCAGCAGGCCACACCAATGGAACACATACTCATAGTCGGGCTGGCTGAGATGCTCCAAGACTTGTGGCATTAGGCGTCGCAGCGGATGGGATTCACTCAACTCCAGCTGGGCGTCGGTGCTGGCAAAGCTGCAGCAGAGCGTGGCATAGGCGCAATTCCCGCAGGCACTATGATGAGAGATGGGCTCGGGCAGCTGCAGAGGCTGCAACAGCTTGCCAGGCTGCTCGATCGTTTCTTTGTCCGCCGGCAGCTGCACATCCCGCGTCAGATAATGCGCCAGATCGTTGCGTAGCAGTATGAGATCTCGCTGCTCGTTGCGACCCTCGTGCACCTCACGCAGGATGCCCTCGCGCAAGTAGAGCAACAGGCCGCTGCGCGTCTCCTGGCCCAGAGCCGAATGCATAAGCTGATAGAGCAACAGCTGGCCCTTGTGCTCCATCGAGAAGCTGGCGCGTCCGGTTTTCAACTCCAAAGGAATCGGCTGCTTCTTGTGCCGCACGTGCACAGAGACATCCACTTTGCCCTTGAGTCCCAGCTGCGGCACCCACAGATTTTCCTCAATATCGTGTATTTGATCAATGCGTCCTTTGTACATCTCCGCCGGCTGCACCGCGGGCAGCTTGCCCTCCACATATTGCGCCACGAAGTCAACAATTGGAGTCACAAATTTATATAGCTGGAGTTCGATCTCGGCACGATTCAGCTGCCCGGCGTAGAGCTGATGGGCCAAGGCAGCACTGTGCAGCATTTCCTTGAGCGCTGCCTCCACTTGTGACTTCTGGCGCAGGCGCTGGGATAAGACCGTTTGGAGCAGCTCGTGCACCAAGGTGCCTATGATCATCTAGAGGATGTGGATTAGGATGTGACACCGATCTGATCTAATCTGGCGCAGCACTTACCACCGCATTAGTTGAGTCGACGCCACGAAAGCGATCCTGCAGCACGGCCTTGCGACGGCAGAAGAGCGAGCCTGTCACTGAGGTGCTCGATATGAGCAGATCTGGATGAATTACGCAATAGCCCTGCTCCTTGTTAACCACATAGGCGGCCAGCGAGGGCTGCCATTGCGCCTTGAGCGACAGCAGATCGCCCTGCTCCAGGGGCGTCTGGTTCCATGGCGGCTGCAGGTGGCAGACAGCCTTCGCCTCGGCATCCTCGTCGCTGCGCAATTGCAGCACCAAATCATATGTCCTGGGCAGACGCTCCACACTCAGCAGCAGACAGCGCTGCCAGCTGCTCAGATCAATGCTCTTCGCTGTTATGGCTGCATCCAATGCACTCACATCGAACTCATTGTCGTCGTCCAACAAGAAGTCGTAGTTCTCCTGTTCGGTTGGAGTCGGCGGTTGCACGTCGAGATCAATTTGTTTTTTGTATTTCTTGCATGACGGCGGCACGTTGTTAACTTTACTAGGTGACAGCACTCGCTTTGCTGCTTGCATAATAGTTTATGTTTATTTAATTGTTATTGTTTAATAAATACTCGCACATAGTTCCTTTCGCGCTCACTCTAGTTTAATCGCGCCAAAATTTACAAGCCAGTGCTTACACACCCGTCATTTCAATGCACATATGTTCGCAGATGTATCGAACTAGCACAGGTTCGATTGCAGGAACTGACTGAACAAAACAGCAGTCAACAGCTGGTTCGATCGCTCGCTCATTTGAGTCACAAACATGTTCGTTGATGCTGTTCGCTCTTCACATTGTTCTTTTAATTTCGAACGTCTGTTTGCATCAGTTCGATAGCTGTTTTCTCTGTTCTGTTGAGTTCGATCACAACGCTCTTCGCTCTTTTTATTATTCTTTTGAGTTCGTTCATCTGTTTGCTGAAGTTCGATATATGTTCTCTTGAGTTCGATCACCAATTTCTTTTGGCGGTCTTTTTGAAGGAAGTAAGATTATTGTTTTATGGCTATTTATAATTATAGCAAACATTCAACTTGAAATGTTTATATAAATATTAAACTATACACTCTTAAGCAAGCGAACTGAGGCGTGAAATCTCTTATACTTATTCACACTCATTTAATGCATTCAGCATTTATAACCCTAATGACCGACACAGACAATATTCTCTCATTAAACGAGCGACTAATTGGCTAAGAGGATAACGAGAATAACACGACCATGCGATAAAGTGGACCGCAAAACGAGCATCTTTACTTAGTCCCAGACGGAGATTTGGCCATGTTGCCGACCAAGTGGAGCAGGCAAAAACTCGAAATCCGTAACTGCTTGTGGCTGTCAACTAAATTTCATATGCAAATCCTTGGCTCTGACTATCGCTACCTGATAATCTACTTGATTTATGCGGCTGCACACAGGCAGCAGACACTCTGCGCGACAGCCCAAGGGCCCATGGAGCCGCCACATGCGCAGCGCTAATAATGCCCAGCGCCTGTGGCATGCCGGGCACATCATTAATCTCGGCCCATGCGGGACATGACCGTTGCGTCTGTCGCGCCCGCCTGCCAGATGGCACTTGGCTGTCCACGTGGCTGACCTTCAGCATAATAATTCAATGTTAGTCGGGCTCTATGTGGCTTGGCCCAAAAAGACACGTGCTAATTGCTAATCAGTATAGATAAGGCAACGCCCTAGCCAGCCATTAAACGATGCTGCGAAGCGAAAGGCATTTCATTTTTATGACCAGTCCGGTTACGGGGGATGATGGAGAAAACCAAAGAGAATCTTTAAAGTACATCCCTCATAGCCCATACCCATACCCATACCCATACCCACACCCCATCCGTAGCCATTCCATATGGTTGCATTGCTTATTGTCGCTGTTGAGTGTTTTCATAATGGAAAGCACAGATTTGCCCACTTCGTTCCCTGTTCGGCTTGGCAGCTGACAAATGATCTTTGCTTATGGAAATAACTCAAATTGTTTGTGTGCTGCTCCCTTCCAGCATGGGGCACTCAGCTGCTCGTGTTATAGTTATAACCACTTGACTTTTGTCGAGGGCACTTTTTGGCTCTCGTTGATGATTTTTTTTTTTTTTTTCGTTTTTTTTTTTCCAGTTTCATTCCTTTCTTTTCACATGTCAACAAAGCCATCAACACATTTCACACGCGCTCCTTTGTTTAAATGTCACATTACATAATGACACTTAACACATGGGCGCCGGCCAAAAGGGCGGGGGGGTGGCGGCAGGTTTTGTGTGTGGCCACGCCCCAAATGCTGGCTAACAAAAGGAGAACATTTGCCGGGGCTGACTTGACTGTCGTCTTCGTTGTCGCCACTTAAATGCCAAATTAAGTGTAATTTTTATTGTGTTTACAGCGCCACAACAACAACAACAACAACAATGAATTTAACAGTTGACAAATTTGATTTTTCCTGACTGACTTTTACTTCTGCTTCCGATGCTCCATCTCTCTCTCATCTCTCTCCCTCTCTCTCTCCGCTCTGGCTCATCTCTTGGCTGTCATTAGTGTGTGTTGTCGTTGCCTTGTAATTGTTTATTTAATTGTTATGCACATGTGCGACAGACAGAGAGAGAGAGAGAGAGAGAGACAGATAGAAAGAGCGAGCCTGGCAAACAGCTCATGTGAGTGCCTGCCAGAGCTAGCTCGTTTGCCTGCCATTTAATGGCTGCCTGTTATGAGGGATATACTCAAAATGTCAGCAGACACGAACGTCAAACATTTTACAAAATTGAATCAAAGCGTTTTTATGAGCTGACTTTATTTTTCATGTCTTTTTTTTTTTTTTTTTAATGCCATATAAACTTTTGGCTAATTGGCCAGGCTATCTAGGAATTTAGCATAAATCCTGTTAGCCAAATAGCAAGCAGGTAAGCAAAAAGTTCAAGAAATTATAAAGCCAACGCTTACGAACAAGACAACGCTGATGAATACTTCAATTCAAGCATAAATTGCTCTGTGATAACTTGGCCAAAGTTATTTCTAAACAAAAATTCCTAAGATCTTAATTCTGCTGCAATATTTGAGTTTATTTAATATATATAAAATATAAATAAATATATAAAAATATAGAAACAAAAATTAAAAATATTTATTATTAAAATTAAGACATTGCAAATATAAAAAAAAAAACAAAGTCACTTACCTTGAAAAAATGGCATTTAGTACGTTGATAAAATTTAAAAAATTTTATTTTATTGGCATATGCATATATTTATAAATTTTTAATTGTTTTAAATATTTATTTTAATTATCTTTTTTTTATTTTGTCTATTGTTTTGAATTTAATTGACCTTTTTATACCCTGAACCCATTAAAAATGGGTAATCAGGGTATAATGGTTTTGTTGCAGCCTAAATGTATGTAACAGGCAGAAGGAGGCGTGGCAGACCCCATAAAGTATATACATATATTCTTGATCAGGACGACAAGCCGAGTCGATTGAGCCCTGTCCGTCTGTCCGTCCGTCCGTCTGTCCGTATGTTTGAACGCGTGGATCTCAGATTTTCAGTTTTAAAATTATATCTTCTACATCTTTATAGTAAGACTCTCAAAATCTTGTATTTAGTTTATTGGAACCTTTATACAATTTTGATTTTTGTTAAATTTTTGATGCCACGCCCCCTTTGCCACAATTTTAAATACACTTATTTCAAATACTAGAGACTTGTGCTTTTGCACATACACGCATATGAATAATGTAATTACGCGGACTTTAGGCTATTTCCTAGTCAGGCACCTCCGACTAGAGTTTCCTTAATTGTTGTTTGTGAATTAAGTGGAATAATAATGGTAGTAGTTAGATAATAATTGTTATGCTAATGATCATTTTGCTGACCGACTCTACCGAACTAAACAGCGCTCGTAGCGCTCTTATTTCCCACTCAATGATCGACTGTAAGGATCGAGTTGAGCACAACTTTTGGCAGGAGTTTTGCCCTATATAAGGGCAAGCCGTCTGCCCAGTTCTTCATTTGGTTTCCTGACCCCCTGATGGTCAGTCGTGCTGTGCAGTGCAGTCCAGTGTAGTGTAGTGTAGTGTAGTGTCTTCTCCTCGTCCTCCCCCTGCTCCTCCTCCTCTTCTTCTGGATTTGGTAAGTATTTAGTTAATAATTTTAGTATTAAGTATATTAAGCAAAATTGTATTAGTTATAACTGTTTTTTTTTAAGCAAATGTTTTACTAATAATTCTTTGTTTTTTTTTTTTGCGCGATTCTCTCCTGCTTCGCTCTCTATCGCTGCTGGACTCTCTCCCTCGGCTGGATTCTCTCCCTCTGCTGGACTATCTCCCTCTGCTGCACTCTCTACGTCTGCTGCACTCTCTACCTCTGCTGGACTCTCTCCTGGTACTGGAACCTCTATCTGGATTTGACTCTCTATCTACCCGCCTCTCTACTGCTGCCCGCCTCTCTACTGCTTCCCGACTCTCAAACACTTTACCGTTAACCGCCTCTCTACTGCTGCCCGAATCTCAAACACTCTACCGTTGTCCGACTCTCTACTGCTGTCCGAGTCTCCACTGCTGTCCGACTCTCCACTGCTGCTCGACTCTCAAACACTCTATCGTTAACCGACTTTCTACTGCTGCCCGACTCTCAAACACTCTACCGTTGACCGACTCTTTACTGCTGCCCAAGTCTCTACCGTTGCCAGAGTAATATGTTAGTAATATAGTAGGTATCTTAAGTAAAATTGTATTAGTTGTTAATGTTTCTTTTTACGGGAATGTCTTATTAATAATTTTATTATACAAAGAACCCATTCAAAACGGGGAAATCGCCTGAATGTTCTTCGGTTGCAATATGTATGTAAAATAGGCTTGTTTTGGAATAACAACTTTTCGATGGGTTCAGGGGATCTTCTAGTCGGGCACACTCGACTAGAGCCTTCTTACTTTTTTATATTTTTATTTTATAATTACTTCATTTATTGTTGTGTATTTTTATTTGATATTTGATCTATTATTTTATACTTCAACAATTGTTATAAATTTGTAGTGTATATTATTTCCTTCTATTGCTTACAATTTTTATTATTTGTTATGATTTATTATATCATTTTATTTTTTATTTTTGTTGTATTATTTTATTTTATGTATTTAATAATTTTTCTTATTTTAGACATATATGAAATATTGCTTTAAATTAATATTTATATATTTTTTGTATTATTGTTATTATATATTTAATTTGATTATTGATTTTAATTTGTTTAATAATTTTAGATATCGAAACTCAAATTTTAAAATTTGTTTTTATTTCACATACTCTTTTTAAGCAACAAAATATTTTACATTCCGGATTTCGCATTATTCAAATCAAAGCGAAATTCTAATGCTCATGTAATCAACGTCAACTACAACTGGACTTCATGCTTCCTCGCACACCCATACGTGCTCAGTTGCGGTTAGCCACTTAAAAGTCATCAAAGTCACATAACTAATTCATTAGGAATGTAAAAAAAAAAAACGGCCAATTCTCAATGAAATTCCACTGACCAAATACACTTACACATTCTCTCTCACACACACACTTACACGCCGACTGTCAGTTTTTGTTGCCTATTTAGCGGCGCAAATATTTTGCTTGTCAGACCAAAATAATGCACACACACACACACACACGCGCGCATATTTCAAATGCTTGGCATGAATTTAACTTAACCCCAGCATATCACTTGACTCCGACCCGGCGAGCCACCCACCCACTCACTCATTTAGCTTCGCCTTCGTGCTCTCCAACACATTTGCTCATTAGCATTATTGCCTGGCTCCACAGTTTGTTTGTCTCTGGCGTTTTCTTTCTTGTGCCCCACGACAACACGCAAATGAGAATTTCATTAACGTTATTAATATTTTCATTGTTAAGCGTTTTGCGTGCCTTGTAGCTGCTGTTGCTGGCACTGCCACAGATATGCATATTATAACTTGATTATGATGTTTGCTGACTGACTTGCCTCATAATTATTGTTTTTTTTTTTTTCATTTTTTTCGTATTTCAGATTTTTCGTTTTACATTTTTCATGGCTTAATAATTGCTCATTTCGGCTGTAACAGGCTTTTGTTTGGCTTGTGCATTGTTGTTAACAATTATGAGGCCACTTAAATAAATTTTATTGCTGCCAGGCATTGTCCGCCCGTCCACCAGTCCGCCTACTAACAAATTGACAATTATTTCGCCGCTTGCCTGGACCCAAATGACAAACGAGCCGCAGCCCGAAAGTTTTCGTGCCATTTATTAGCTTTTGAAAGTTTTACGGGTGTGATTTTGATTTAGCTTCAGGCCGAATCGTCCTCCAACACCAACAACAACACCTCTCGCTGGGCTAATGAAGTTTTCGAACGGCCAAAGAGAGTTGAGTTGAGTTAAGTTTTTGCCAAACAATTGACCGAAGCGAGCGTGCCCAAAAGTTGGCAGCTGAGTTATAAATGGTATATTTATCTTTAGTTACGTTTTAATAGTGCGCATTCGCAGCCCAAAGTTAGAGCTGATAATTTTAATTACTGCAATAAGGCAAACTAATGAATCTCAAATTAACCTCAAACACTCATAAATATAATCGACCGGTAATTTCGCTTTCTACCTGTGGGCCATTAAATTATGAAACTGGAGCAGCTATCCAGGCAAATTGGCTGGATGCAAGCAAAACTATTTCAGCCAACGGTTAGTGTCGTTCGGTGAAGATTTTGTCTCTTAATTATACTTTAATAAGGGAGATTTAAAAGAAAGGAGAAATAAATTAAAAACTACTTTTAGCTTTCGCCCTTCTATGCGGTTCTCATTCATCCAAAGGACACTTCAAACTTTCTATGCCTTACTTATACTTATTTAATAGAGTAAAACAGCAGCAGCAGTCATTCAAGGAAATAGAACAGATCTAAGAGGGCTAATTATTTAATACTGAGTTTCACTCCGTGCTTTAAAAATTAGATATAATTTAATATATTTTATAGAGACATATACACAAATAAAATAAGTAAATTTGTTGAGTAACTTTAAAAGGAATTCATTAATTAACACCCTTCTATGCGCTTCTCAGGAATTCAATTGACAATTAAAAATGAATATTAGAGCAGCAACAGCCCTAAAAGCATACAGAAGGCAAATCTCAGTGGGTGTTTCGATACTATATAGGCAAATTATTTAGTCCTAAACTTAAATGTCGCTCTAAATAATTTAATACAATTACTTCTTCAGATTCTCATGAATTCTGTTTGACATATAAAAATTCATTTTCATTACTTATTCTTAAGCATAGTGGAGCAACAGCAGCCATATCAGAATACGGAAGCGACAGCAAGTTTGAGGCTTGAATACTTGGCTCATTATTTAGCCACGAGCCTCTCTATATTATATAAATGTCATACAAGTTTTTAAATTAATAATAATATAGAGTGGAGGCATAGATACAAATTTCAGATATATAAATATAAGAGATATTAAGATATATAAATATATACTTTTTATATGCTGCGCCTTTCTATGCGATTCTCACCGTTTCAAGTAAGCCTTTAAAGCTCAATATGTTATACCTAATATTTATATTTGTACTTTTCTATCAAGCAAATTCTTTTTATAGATCTTTCTATTGTTCAGACCAATTTAAATATAATAATAAATACATAATTTTGCCAAATTAAAAGGTAACCTGTGTAATGACAGATTTTTGACCAAATCATCACATCCAGCCAGACCATGCCAATTTGCCCCTTCAATTATCCTAATCAATTATATAAGCAACATAGTCATATGTATAATCGGCAAGTTGTTAGACAAATCTCTGCTACGTTAAGTCACGCTTAGCCCCAATTTGATACGCATAATTAAGCGGCAGTTTAACAATTTAAGGATTATTCTATCAGGATTAAATTGACGCTCTTAACTAATTCATTTAGTTCGCTCGCTCACTCGCACGCTTAACGCCAGCTAAAATGCCATTTAATATACGAAACAGGCGATTCACATTATTTACGTTGGTTTTGCAATAATTGCAATACAATTAAATAAATAATTAAACTGATTGGACTGACGGATATATTAAGAGGCAGCCGCAACCAAAGCTGTCTATCAGAATGCAATTATGTAATAAAAATAAATATGAATGTGGTAGACAGACTCAAACGACTGTTCAATGCTCGTTCGCAGCTTTATTTAATTTAATATGAATATTTTTGTTTCGTAATGCTTGAAGTAGTGGATCTGTCAGTAGAGGGTGTCGAGACTGATATTTTTTATGTAAGCTAGCTCTTAATTTGTACAAAAAGATATAATATATAAATTTATATGCAAAGGCGGATGTGGGCGTGTTTACTTTTTAGCTCAGTTTGAATCAAAAATGTTCTATCCGAAAAAGCTGTAAACGAGTATTAGAATATAATAGTATATATATTTATTATATATCCCATCTCTAATTTCAAGGGAAACCAATATACTCTCTTCGCCGCACAATTGCATGTTAATATAATTATTATATAAAATCTTTCCACTCACCATTGTTGACCGTGGAGCCGCCGCCGCCGCCGCCCACGCTGTTGACATTACCATCGCTGCTCAATGCCAGGGTTGTCAACGTCTTCAAGACGAGCAGAGTTGCGAGTAGAGTAAGCAGCTTATGCAACATGTTGCCAAGAAATTGCTACAGTTTCTTAGTTTAAATGTTATGATGCAATTATAGTTAATTATTCGGTTATGTTCTTTAAATTTGTTCACTTTTTACGAACGCGTAAAACACATTTTATTTCATTAATGTAAATAACTGTATATAATTTTGTTTTTTTTTTCGAATTTGATTAATTGAATTTTTTCAAGCGCTGTTCAATTTATGTTTGGATTTATTTAAATGTTGTACATTTAATTAATTTAATTTTTCCTTGTTTTTATTATTTTTTTTTTTCGCCCTTTTGTGCGCTGCAAATAGAGAGAAAAAGAAATTATGAAATGTCATGGCATATTTTATCGATGGCTCACATAAATTTGCAATGAAATTAAAGGACTCGCTCCAATTTGTTTATATTTAATACAGCGTCTAAAAGCCGACTTTCCTGATTTATATGCCACAGCCAAAACCCGGGACTGAGCGGAATAAAAAATAAAAAAACAAGCAGTGCAAATTCTTGATTGAATTTTGCCTGACGTAAGCGGATTAAAACGAAATTCTATGAACAAAAAGAAAGCAAAAAAAGAAAAAAAAAGAAATAATAATAAAGCGAAGCATAAAACAAAAATAGCGGTCAAGTCATAAAAACGCAACAGACAAATGAAAAGCCATAGCCGAGGCAATGAGCAGCACATAAAAGGACAACAGTCCAGCTACTGTGGAGAGCTATAGAGCCGAAGATTGCCCTTTGAACCAGACGCTGTCTGCCTGCTGGATTAATTCCCAGCTACTTCCGTCGACACGTAGCCAAAGGCCAATGGACGCCGCTTCAATTACGATAATAACTGAGCTATGGACGCAACACGTGCCCAGACTTTAAAGCTGAGCTTAAAAGCAAGTTCCAATTAACATGTATTAATTACATATTTATTCAGCAATTATACTTGATCTTTGAATCGTGTTTTCTCCTATTCAATTGTCTTCATTTTCACTGTTTTTTCTATATAATCAAGTTGCTGGTTTATGAAAAAGAAAAAAAAAACAGATAAACGTAGCACAGTCTGGTCATTATGAACTGCCTGCGGCAACTCCTGGCCAATAACTCGAGCATTTGTCCAGCACTTGGACAGCCTCTCACCCTTTGCGACCTAGCAAGTACTATGACCATCATCATCAGCATCATCATCATCATTAAATCCCTCGTCTCGAGGCATCATCGTTTGCTCTGTTTTGCTTTTGCATGTATAAGAGCAGACGACGCTACAGACAGGTTGCCCTTACACACAATCACATATACCCTGTAGCTAATATTTTAAATGTAAATATTTGTATGAATGCAAAAAAGAATAAATAATAAATATTATAAAAATATAAGATAGAAATAAATGGAGAAATGTGAGAAACGGCGTGCTTGAAATTCTGTAAAAATCATTCGACTTAAAAAAACATATATATATATTTAAAATAAAAATATATAATATAAGGAATAAAACAGATTTTTTTCATATTCAAAAAAAATCATGAAAACATATTTTTTTAAAAAATAAATTATATATATAAATATATATTTATTTATATATAATGAAATTATAAATAAAATAAGGAATCAAATATATATTTTTAAATATTATATAGAAATATATAAATTTAAATATAACTAAAAAATTTACATTGGTTATTAAAAAAAATGTAGCTTTTAATATAATATTTTTAAAAAAATTGTTTCTTATTTTATTATTTTTATTTTAAATAATTCTATCAGACAATTGAAGAATCTTAAATGCAACATTTATTTAGTTATGTATGTATTATTCGACAGTCTATGAAAAGTAATTTCAATAATACAAAATGTAATATAAATTGTTTTAAACGTTGTGCATAAATTATTAAAATTTAAATATTTTTATATTGTTTTTTTTTTTTTTTTTTTTTTAATTTAAAGAAATATTTGACAAAAACAATTTAAAACGTAAAAAACTGAAGAAAAAATACGACTTATAATAATAAAATAAAATTGAAATGCTTATCAATAAATTCGAAAAAAAAAAAATTAAAAATAAATTTAATTTTTTTTTAATTAAAATCTTAAACAAATACATCAAATAAATAAAAAAAATATATATAGAAGAGCTGAAAATAAGTGTTTCTATATATAAGATAAAGTATTAAAATTAAAATTTTGGAAAACAATTTCGATGAGATTCAGATTCTTTTAAAATTAAAAAAAAAAAATAATAATAATAATAAAAATAATAATTTTAATTGCATATATTTATACCTACAAAAGAAAACAATCTTAAATGTTATGGTATTTGATAGATAATCTCAGAAATAATTACAAAAAAATATATATATATATATTTATTTTGCATATAAAAAGATTGATATACATATATAGATAAAGATAAAGGGTATCTAGCATATCAAGAAACTTTCTAGCGCCAGCTGGTTATCTATTTGACATTTTCTTCTGTCTGTTCATGTCATAAGCGCAAAGCAATTTGCTTCGCCAGCTGCAGCTCGCGCGCTGCAGACCTACAGCACGATACACAGGACTCGACTCTAGTCAACTATTTTGCCATTCAAGTTTTCGCTCTATTGCAATATGAATGCATTTCAATTAAAATGCTGGCGATGCTTTCTTAATAGCAGCTGTTGTGTGGTTTATGCGCTGCGTTTCTCGTGTTTTTGTTTGTCTTTGCTTTGTTCTCTGTTATTGAAATCAATTTCTAAACTTAATTGAATTTCGGTTTTAGCTTAAAACTCACAACTTTTCAACGAACATTCGTTCGCTTGTAATTTGCCTAAAAGTAAGCACCATGTGGGCAGAGAGAGAGAGAGAGAGAGAGAGAGAGGGAGAGGCAGAGAGGCAGCTAAAGTCGAGTTGCTTACATGTTTGACATGTGTATTAGCCGCCAGATGGGGGACACACTATGTGCCCAGAGCCTTTGCGCTATGCATATTTTAAAATGTTTGTTCACAGCCCAGCGATTTGGTTGAAGGCGGTGCCACGCCCACACACCCAGGGGCCCACACCAATGCGGGCGCGGCAAGCAGCAGGCTTTTTGTATTATTGCCAAAAGTTATTATGCCGTGGCATTCCATGAATTTCGCTTTGTGTTGCATACCTTGCGGCTGCCTGAAAGTTGTACTAGTTTTTTATCATATATATATATATTTATATAGATGTATATACACATATATATATATATAAATATACATATACATTTTTTGTATTTGCTTGAAGAACTTTAAGCGCGTGATTTTTGCAATTTGGCTAATAGCGAAAAGTCAACGTTGCGCTGTCGGCTTTGAATGCTCGCTGACAGTGAGTAATGGAAGAAAGAGAGAGGCAAACAATGCAACGAGCATAATGGGCACAGTATTTATCCATCTCCCTCTCTCTCTCTCCATTCTTTCTACCATTTTGTCTCGCTTTCCTGCTGAGCGCATTTAAATCAATATTAATAGCAATGTTTACGCCCCCGCAGACTGGCCAAGAATGCAACTGCCACACGCGGCAACTCCAATTGAAGATTTACCTACTTTTTCTCACAGTTTTCTGCTTCTCTCTTTTGCTGCGTATTGTATTTTGTGTAGTATGTATTCTTTTGGCTGGCCAGGCGGGCATTGCGTGTGCAGGACTCGCTCGCCTCCTGCCAAGTTCTGCATTCAGTCGCTTGTGCATAATAAATCAATTTACATTTTCTCTCGCCACACGCAAAAATGAAATGCAAATAACGGCAACAAACCATGAACGATGCAGCATATAGTACTCTATAGCATGAACACCAAGAACAGCAGGCAGGCCCAGGCCTGGTTACTGGCTGCCATGGGAGATGCCAGAGCGAGAGAGAGGGAGAGAGCGGGGGCCATGGGCTAAGGAGCTGGCAACACTTTTCACCGCAGAGATTTACGCGCACTTAAATCACAGCCACCAGAATTGATCGCCATCAATGTACATAAGCATTAAAAATAAAACATGCTCCAATTGACTGATGATAGCTGCTCGACTTGGTTATACCCTGCAGCCAGAGGGCTATTGTCGAACAATGAAATATTTATATACTTATTACATTTTTTATGAAATTAAAGGACTATCTGGATCGAGATAAATGAAGAATTAAAGGAACTATATATTTATATAGAATATAATAAATTAAATAATATAATAAAATAAATAATATAATAAAATAAATAATATAATAAAATAAATAATAATAAAATCATCAATAAATTCAAATATGTTAAGTTGAAGCTTAGATCATTCAATATGTTCTCTAAAATATTCAACTTCTCACAGATATGTAGCCTATTTTTCACTCACTCTCTCTCTCTCTCTCTCTCTGTCTATCACTCTGCATCTCTCTCTCTCCCTCTTCATCTTTTCTTCTCCCTCTATCTCACTCAGCTTCTTACTCTCTCACTCAATCTCTCTCTCCGTCTCTATCTTCTTCATTCTCTCCACCTCCCTTTCTCTTTCACTCCCTCTCCTATTCCTTCTCAACTAATACTCCTTGCCATACATATCATTTGTAGGATATAAACGGCAACCAAGCTTTGAGCGGAAGCTGCGCCACGGTAGCCACCGGAGCCGCCGGCACTTGAACATTTTCAGTAAAAGTCGATGAGTTTGCACTTAATGTGACACTTAATGAGCATAAAATATGTTAAATACCAACAGTTGTTGTTATTGTCCTGCTCAAAGGACAATTCCAGATGTGCATTTTATGTAAAATTGTTGATGTGCGACAACAGTTGGTCGGTCAGATCATGTCTCAATCATGCTGTTGTTTTGTAGTAATGTAAGTTGTATATATATTTAAAGTGGAACAGAATTTATTTAAATGTATATGAAATATATGTATATATATTATAAATATATATATATGTATATATATATACAAAATATATATTTCCTTTTTGAGGTGTTTAACTCATCTATATATATTTCTGGAGATATTTACAATTGATTTTAAACAGCTATTTTTCTTACGATTCTGTAGCGCATCTTGCTTTAAACCTTCATTATAGTTATTTATGGTGCTTTTCTATTTAAAAAAAAATTTAACCTTTCTGATTATGTATATCTGTATATAGAGATATTTTATTAGCATAGATCAGTCATCAGCCTAAGATATGGAATTTACTTAAAAAAATAAAATTCTAAATAAAATGTAAATCGAAAATTTGCGTTAAAAATTGGCATTAATAAATAAATTGCTATACAAATTTCTAAAAACAATTTGAATTTGTGGAAAAGTAATTTTAAAGTAAATATTAATTATTGTTCATTATATAAGATTTTTATTTATAATTACTATTAATTTTATTATATTGGGTTGAAAAAAAATTACAAATAATTAATCATAAGATGAGCAAATATTTTCATATTTCGTTAAAAATAAAAAATAAATAATATGTTATTTGAAATATTTATTTTATAAAATAAAATGCATAAATTTATTGCTATTGAAATAATTATTATTTGATAAAAAAAAATACTGTAACTGTGCATAAATTCTTTTAAAAGCTAGAAAAATTAAAAGTGCCAATTTAAAATTTTTAAATATAATACTTGAGCTGAAAAGTAGTAGTAGTAAAAAATGTAATAATTTTCAGCAACTGCTGAGCCTCTAGCTAATCCCTTTAGAGTGAACTTACATTTCAGTCTTTACAAGTCGATGCATACATATATCGTAGTAATTGTAATTATTATAGGTTAAACTAAAGCCTTTAAGTAATCAGCTTAAATTCTCAAACACTTTTGCTATCAAATTAAAAAATCGGCTTATCTCAATTGGCATTTGCAAAACAAATGCAAACCGAAAATAAATACAAAATGCGTAATAAAATATTTTCAAAACTTTTCTATTGTCTAAGTTGTTAAATTATATTCTACGATTCATATTTCATTTACTTTGATTACACAAAATTGCTTTCCATTTTCTTGCATTATTGGAGCCGAATTATTGAAATGCAATGCTTATATGTATATATGTATAACCATAGCCACTGCAAATGGAAATGCATTTATTGACTATGATTAAACCACAATTACAGAACATGTGCAGTTCTCAAACTATACACACACGCACACACACACACACACACACAGAAAGAGAAAGCGAAAGAGCGAGAATACTCGAATACTTAATGGCACTCAGCACATGGAACACTTTAACGCCTTGGCTAGTCTCTTGTTCAGAGTGAAAAGTTCGGGATTAAGTTTTCAGGCAATACAATGCTTGATTTTTCATGCGTAGCTGTAGTAAAACTTGCTTAAGGAGTTAAATACGATGAAATTGCCATTGGGGCGAGCATGGCGTTCGAGTTGCTTAAGCGCTGCAACGGAAGCAACGCATAAACAAAACAAAACAAAACAAAGCGAAAGCACACACAAAAGGCAACATTTTGCAGCATTTGAGCGTTGGTGCTGCTGCACGCATTAATAAACAAGGCAGACAGCCAAAAGTGTTTAATAACTCACGGCGGCAACAAGAGGGCGAGTCGCATTCGAATGGGCGAACAACTGATCGGGCTGACAGCTGCTTGCAGTGTATTTCTGCTCTTTTATATTGATTCATTCAAGGAGAATTTCTGGGAAAATCGAGTGAATATCAAAGTTGTTGAAAATGGAAAATATGAGATGATTTTATGACTATTTTCTTTGGTAAAAAACTTGAAAAGTTCTGCACTGAGCATTCATATTGGAAATGTGACTACTAACATCTGGTAAACTAATTTTAATATTTTATTTTTAGTTTAATATATATTTAAACTGATTTATCTTCTTGCTTATTATAAAATTTAAATTTTTATTTTGAATTTATATATTTTAAAGTGATTTCTCTACTTGCCTATTTGAAAATTTTTATTATTTTAATTTTAAATGATATATTTTAGAGTGATTTATTTACTTGACTCAACAAATCTTTTTTTAAATATATTTTTAAAATATATTTTTAGAGAGGGGTACTTGCTTTTCTGATTCATAGAATCTACCTTATAATTTATTTTATTAATTTTATTGCATTAGCTTCATATTTAATATTAATATTTTCCGTTTTTTCTCTCAATATGATATGGAACTAGAAAAGCATTTACAAATGCAAATTATAAATCAAGTTTAATTTTATAAAAAAATAAATAAATATATTAGAAATATATTAGTGCTTATTAATTAATAAAGAGCCTATATTTTATACAATGAAACATACCAATCAAATTTATCTAAGTACTAAAATAGAAAATATAAAGTTCACTTTCTCTCTCTCTCTCTCTTAATTTCATATTTATTCATGCATTCTCTCTTTTGCTCAATATTAATTCTTCTGTATTTTACATATAATATAATTTTTTTTTTATGAAAAAAAGTACCCTGTTTCTATAATTTAGAAATATTTCCAATTACAAAAAAAGCTCAACTGAAACTAACTTTGTCTATCAACTTAAATTCTTAAAAAAAATTGTTTAAGAGTGGCTTACAAAATTTGTAAACTCTTGTCTTTGTCTTACTAACGCTATGATTCTGTTTTCTAATTATTATAAATATATGGAAAAATAAACAAAATATTATTAATATATGGAAAAATCAACAAATTCATCAGTAGGTACATTTTTAATCCAAAACTGAGACGATCATCAGGAACATTAACGAGCAATTATCTCTTAGATAAAGAAAGGCTGAATGTGAATAATCTCAATGGCTTATAAATATATCATATATATTCTTATATGTATATCATATTATATAATTACCAAGCTCTTACATAGCTTAGTAAATTTGTTCACCAACTATAAATTCTACAGTTAGTCGTGTCCCCTTCCCCTTTCAGACCTCTGCCCCTTTACATGATATTTCTTTTGATAACTCACCGTGTCAAAGTGTCTCTGTTGCAGAGGGACAGAGCTGGAAGCTGGTTTCTAGGCAATCAATTTATAAATAAGGCAACGAGACGACAACGCGACGCATTTACATGTTTTGTCGCTGATCTGTTTTTGCAACATTTGCACAAGAACTTAATTAGGCAGATGCGATAGATACGATAGAGAGCAGACACAGTGACGCCGGCAAACACGTACACACACACGTACAAACACCGACATGTATTTGATGATGTACATCTAAATATGTATATATATATATATATATTTATATATATATGTATATGTGAGCGGAGTAATTGCTTAAAATAGCATCATGATTAATTGATAAAACAGCAACTATCTAGCAACTGCAATTACAATATTGGGATTAGGATACAATTCTTGTTGGCCGCTGCACTTGAACAACAACAAACGAAATACGCTTCAAACGAACTGAAAGTGAAGCACAGAGAACAAACTGCGATGAGTGGAGGACAACCGCGCGTTACGACAGCCGATTTGGCACTGAAACGAAGCAACAAACGAACACAGCATCATCAGAAGCGCCAGCACCAGCAGCCGACGATGCCGAAACCGAGTACCATTCATGGACCCGAGACGAAATGCAGACAAAATCCATCGTTGGTCTTCGGCAACGTTGTTAAGCGACGGCCCAACCAAGCTACTTGGTCCCAATACAGTTTTAGAAAATCAGATTGGATAAGCAGATGGCATCGTGCTATATTATTCCATTTGATAGCTAATTCACTTATCATAACATATCACTTAACCATATGCATATCTCAATATATAATAACTACTAATAAGCTTATGCCAAAAAGCTATTCAGAAGAAATGTTTCTTTAGAAACCCTTTTATATATAATCCTTCCCTTATTATTATTAAATGCATATCCAATCATAATTTCTTATAGATTTATGCATACATAATGTACATTTAAAAGTTATTTCATATATATTATTATAATATATTTATAAAAGCTATTTTTCATAATGAAATTATTTCATAAGAATTTACTTGTTTTTGAACTTAAAAACTACCTTAAAAATGCATTAAAAAAATAACTAAATAACAACATTTTAAATTTAAGAACAAGTTTAAATGAAAAACACATGCAACATTCTTTAAACAAATCCGAAATTCCTAGATCTCTTCGACAACTAGTCGAACTCGAAAATTTCTCTAAATATTGAAAATAAAACTTGAAAATGTAAAAAGTTAGCAATCACCTTTAAAAATTAAAATTTTTATAAATTAAAGTAAAATTTCATTATATATCCAGTATAAAAAAATTGCTATTTTTAATTGGTGTAAGGAATAAAATGTTTCGAAGTTTTTCAAAAATTAAACATTTTCTAAAAATAATAAATTTAATAACAGCACTTATATTTATAAGTAAATAAAGTGGACTACACAGCAGATAAATAAATAAATATGTATAAATTAAATATAAAATGTAGGTAATCTATAGTAAATATAAAGTATTTATAGTCTATAAAGTCTATAGTATATGTAGTCTACAGAATACTACAATATACTATATATCGCACATCCCCACACAGCAGATGGCATTTCAAAATATAAACAAATATTGCGTCTGCAGCGTTTTTACATTTCAGTCTCAGCATTTAACATGCGCATGTTAAATGTAAATTTAATGCATGTTCAAGCTTTGAATGCGTATCAAATCTTAATGTACTTTGAAATATGTGTGTGTTAGAAGAATTTAGAAGTGCATGTTTTTATGGCCAACATGTGAGAAGTAAATGAAAAAACTTTTTAGAAGGGGAAAATGCTTAATGGAAAAAATGAAATTTATGATTTTATAAAAATACATTTAAGTAAAAGAAAACATAGACTTAAAATGAATCACTTAAGCACGCCTTAGTAGTTGAGTCTTAACAACATTTATGTTGCGAAACTTCTGCTTATAACATGCCTAACAGCTCTTAGGCTGTACTGCATAGCCCCTTACCACAAGTCAATTTAACAGCAGAGGCAAGACAACATTTTTGTGGCCTGTAACAGAGTGATATTAAGACTCACCCCTGCAACTAAAGCTTAACATGCTGTTAAGTGAGAATGTTAAAATTCACCGTTATTACCCCAAAAGCTAACCAGAAGCATTAACAGTTGGGCAATCGAGCTTTTAACTCTGTAAGCTCAACTTATTTTTCGACCGTTAACAGAAGCTTTTCACACTTGACGCTTCCTTATTGACTGGAGCAACTGACAGTTCGAAAAGCAACGGTAAAACCAGCGAATGTCCGGGAACAGCTGATTGTCAAAATGAGCAACCCCCTGCCCGACCCTTAAGTCGACATTGCCAGCCATCAGCTGGAGCCAGAGCAGAAAGTTTCTGTTCAATGTTTCAGTTTACAAGCGAAACGGAAACCCGTGGAATCATGCGGTGCGTCACCAAGTGACGTCCCCACACAGTCAAAACAGTTACGCGCGACTCACTGTGTGTGTGTGTGTGTGTGTGTGTGTGTGTGGAGTAACATTGAAAAATGCCTGGGCCAGACAATTGCCAAAAAAAAAAAGAAAAGAAAATATGTGTAAAGAGCAAACAACGTAGAGAGTGAGCCTTGACCTCAAGCAATGCAAGTGCAATACGAACCAAGCAGCAGGCACAACAAAAGCTAGACAATCGGAAAAGTCAGAAGTGGGCGCAACATGACGCCCACAGCGAGTCAATTAAACCACGCGCAACTGTAAAAAAAAAAAACAAAACAAAAAGCAAAAGAGAAAATCCTTAATAATAACGCGAAATTAAAGGTGCATCCGAAAGGCAGTGCAAGCGGAAAACCTTTATAGAAATCCGACGACGCAGCCAAAGAGGACAAAGAGCAGGAAAATAAAAAAAAAACTGTGGCAACAGCATCCGCTGCTGTGGAGCATGGGTTCATGCTTTAGCAGCTGTGTTGCCACCGCCACCGCCACAAACTCCACTGCCACAAATTCCACAGCCTCGTCGTCTTCCTCCTCGGTTAGCTCCACCACCTGCGTGACGGCCGTCGCCAACAGCTGGCTGCTTTGGTAAGCCCCAAGCCCCAAGCCCCAAGCACCCAGCCCACATCCACATCCACATCCACTCGCAAGCCGCCTCCATTCGCATAGTGCATACAGTTAATTAAAATTGCATTTTGTTTACCTTGTGGCATACATACGTATGCTACGTATGCTATGCCAGGGTAAATCCAATAAGCGTGCTGCTGACTTGGCAATCAATAGCAGCTTAAAGGTGGCGACCCCCGCCCCACCTGCCAGCTGGTAATTAGCGCAATTCGTGTGGCTCAACTGCTATCAAACGTCACGCTTTATGGCAGGCCAGACCCAGGCGCTTGGCTTTAAATTGCATTTGCAAACATATTTTCTCTATGGCAGGGTCAACAGCCTAAAAGTATGCAACGGCTGAGTGCGTGCTGCCACAAAACAATGGCCGGAAGGGGCTTCACTTGCCATATGCCCATACATAAACAGCTGAAATGAATGGCAATTTCTCCCTTATAATACTCAACTCGGAATACCCTAACTCAATTTGTTAGGAAGTTGATGATGAATGAATGAGTGAATGAATGAATCATAGTTTTCATAAATAAACTTTTAGTTAATTATTTCATCTCGTGAAAAATAGAAACTTTCCTTTAAATAGATAGATAGATATCTCTAGATGTCTACATGTGTCACACATTGACAAATTCATCATACCCTATATGGTGTTAATGAATTCTGAATGAATGAATCAAAGTATTCATAAGTAAACTTTATTAAGTTCTTAACTATTAAGTCAGCCAAGCTCCAAACTATCCATAGATAGATTTATCATATGCTGTCGGACAAACTCATCATTCCCTAAACTTTCCTCAGAAGCTGTCGGAAAAATTCATCAACCCTAACTCAATTTGTATAGTATTTATATTTGGAGTTAGAGTGAACTTTAATGAATACTTATTGAATGAATCAAAGTATTCATAACTCCGATTTAACAACTGAAGAATTTCAGCTCATCCAAACCAAAATGTCTCCTTTAGCTAGGATAAATGTCACATGTGACATACTCTCGGGCAAATTGATCATACCCAACAACAGCCGGGGCTACAGAGTAAAGCTAACAGATTGCATTGTTCTTTTCACAGGCGTCGTCCCAGGGCGAGAGCTCGTGCTGCAGCGGGCACCGATGAGCCGGAAGCGGAACTGCTGTCGGCCACCAGTGAACGTTGCCAGCGACGTGGGCTTGTCTATCGCATATTAAAGTTCAAGCGGAAACAACAATGTCCACAGTTTCTGGACAGATATTGGGAACAGCAGCCCAGCTATGCGAAGCTGCAGAACGACAGGTGAGCTCAACTAATCAACTACACAATCAGTTGAGCAAATATTGGCTTCTTCTAGTGCACTGGCGGATATACAATTGCAAAATCTGGATGTGCACAAGCTGCTCAATGCGACGGCGACGCCCAGCAAGGAGACGGAGCTGCAGAGCTACACACGCATGGCCAGCTCAAGGGCCAGCTCCTCCCTGGACCTGGAATGGGAGCATGAATACTCGCAGTTGCGACAGTATCAACAGCGTCAGCAAAAGGAGCAGCAGCCACCACAGGACACACCGCCCCGAGTGACCTCCCAGCCGTGCTACTCATCTCTGGACCAATTGACGACGGCTGCGTCGCTGGCCGCCAGCCATGGACGGCATGCGGCAACGCGGCAAGCACGACTGGGCGGTCAACGCTACGGCGGCTCCTTTACGCGCACCTCCTGCTGTTCGTCGACACAAAACTCCTGGTCACACATATCCACGCCCGAGTCGCTCGAATGGGACATCGATGCCGAGCAGGAGCAGCAGCGGCAGCTGCGCCAAGAGGATGACAACTTGGACGAGGAAACGCTCAAACTACTGCATCAAATCGAACAGCTCAAACATCATGTGCTTCAAGAGACTGGCGATGGCTTAAGCATGGGCGTCGGCGCCAACGTAGGCGTGGGCATAGCGGTGGAGGAGCTCAGCGAGGGACTACAATTTCGAGCATCGCATTTTGGTGTGGCGAACGGCTCAGAGCTGGAGATCCACATTAGTTGATCTGTGCTCGATGTATATATAAATCGTATAAGACATGTATAAATAATGTACAAGAGACCTACAAAGGACCTGTAAGGAATGGACTAACGAACTAAAGCAGACGATAGAGAGGTGCTTCTAATAAGCTCCATTATAACACAAGTTTTAAAATACCTTTTAATAACATAAAGTTTCGAAACACCCCAACAAGAGAGAAACATTTATGAAATGTCGGAAAAATGTGGATAGACTTCGGAAAACCGAAAATACTCTTGCTGATATAGGAGATATGGAATTATAGCTAAGCAATAAGATATGGATGGTATTACAAAAATATTACGCATGAATAAGTCCGTTTAAAACCTTTATTGAATGCTGAAATAGAATAAAAAAAAGTTGATGCGATTATGATATCCTATGAAGCCTTTCTTAAGCAGGCTTTAGACCAAGACCAACTCTAAGATACATGTAATCTTAATATGTTCTGATCTGCAAGTGTAGACTGGATACAAGAGCCAATTCTATTCCTATAAGAAACTATAAACTTTGGATCTGATATCAAGGAAACTCCAAACTAAATTCTTGCGCAATTTAAGTGCCTCGCAAACTAAACCCTCACACAAACTTCTTCTTTTAACTCTGGTGCTACAAAGTGGCATCACACACAAGAACTATCCTATGAAAGAAATGAAATTCCTATGTTCATCATAAGAATCGACACCCAAAAACTTTAACCATAGGTATAGCTAGCAAATGCTAAATTTTTAATTATTTTCTATATATGTATTTGCTAAATAAGCGATTCACCCACTTGAACAAGAGAACTTACAGAACTTATATAACAGTTAAATATAATATAATTAAATATGCTCCATTTCGTTATGTTTTAGAGATTTATGCTTAATGCAGTTGATTATGAAGATGATTATGAATATGATATTGGATGCACGTAAATGCAAAGAACTAATTATATTTTCAAAGTTTATTAGGGAAAATGCAAACAAAATACAAAGGTACGTCCTTATAGAGCGAGTATTACACATGTATCTATATGTATATGTATATTTAGTAGTAGTTGTTGCGGTTCAACTGCGACCGACAAAAAATCTTTTCCTTTTAAGACTAAAACTAAACTGATTAAAGAAACGTTTGTAGAAAACATTCATCCACATTTGTGATTCGTTTTTACTTCATTTTCATTTTTTTGTGTCTTCATTTTTGGCTCGTTTTCAGTTTTGATGCACTTAAGTCTTTATGGCAGTACTCGTTGTTTCTCGGGCTCTAACCGAAGATGCCGGTTATCTTATTCTTTATTTTATCGAGCGTACTGGGCTGAGCCTGCAATTGAAGATGAAGATATCTATATGTAAGTATATGTGGTATATAAAGCGGTCGAGTACAAGTTAAGAGGCATTGCTGTAAGCGTTAATAGTAATTGGAAATTCCAGCTTGCGGTTTATAGATCTGCCCAGGAAATAAATTAGATATCTCAAGTATTCATTTAAATTTAAAAAAAAATTATATTCTAAAGTAGTCAATATTTTAAAAGTCTGCCTTCATTATATATTTAAAATTGTCCTGCCTATTCATTGTAGTCCCATGCTGCTGTCTGATCTGTCAACTACCCAAGCTTAGCTCATATATATATGTTGAGCAATTAGAAGTCTGCCTAGCTAGATAGTCTAACGATCGTATAAAAATTAATAATATGTCGGGAATTGGCCATACTATTGTCTATATATAAAATCAAGCAGTCCAAGAAACAGTTGAAGAGCTCGAAAATCATGATTTGGAGGTGTCTCAAGAGGAATGGAAACCTGCTATGACCAATAGAAAAAGTGTATTGCTCATCTGGGGGAATATTTTGAAAAACAGTAGTCATTTTAATTAATTTTAATTGTACAAATTCCAGCCTAATCAAAATTTGCTTTAGAAGAAATAATCATATCAACAGAGACAGATCTGGTCAGGTGTTGATACTGCATAGGGTTGTTTTGTAAATAGTATTAAATAATAAGTGTTATTCTATGAGCATTGTCCATTTCCTAAATGTCGGTTTATCCTACAGATTTATATATAATATATATCAATTGCTGGCTGTCCTTCATTAAATTTTAAGTTTTCCCAGATCTTTGCAATTTTATTTCGCTTACCGTTGTCTCAACTGGCTGCGCCTGTTGGAGCTGGCCATAATTGGAGCCGTAGCTATGGCCATAGGCCTGGCCTGTTAGGTCCTCCACTTGTTGCTGTTGTCCGAAATCATTTTTGTCTTCCAGCAACTGTTGCTGCGTCTGGCCAACATCACTGCCCAGTTTGTAATTTGAGTTCCAGCCAAGCTCTTCCTCCTGCTGCTGTTGTCCCTCATCGACTTGACCATCATTCCAGCCCAACTCCATTTGCTCCTGCTGACCCAAGTCCTCGACCTGCACTTGCTGCTGTGAGGGTGGCTCTTCACCCGCAGCCCGACTCCACTTACCTAATGTGGCGCTGGCAGTGGCCGATGAGCCATCGGCTCCGCCAGTGGCTGAAGCCGCAACGCTGCCAACGGGCACATTGAAAGTGTAATCCGTGCGACGATAATCGTAGCCAACATTTGCATTACCAGGACGATGATAGGGCAACGGCGCTGGTGTGGACACAATGGGCATGGGCTGAGGCAGAGGCGCCTTCGTTTCACCCTCCAGACCGGGCTCATCGTCTTCATTGTACGTCTCCTCATAGGCATGAGGCGGCTGGTCGCCGCGATCCTTGGAGAAAATTGGTTTGTGTACGGCGGTGCCATTGGTGGTGCCCGAATCGATAATGTAACCAGCATTGCCTCCAGGCAGACTGATCAATCCCTGACTCAGCAGATACAGCGTGCGACGCCAGATGCTCAGATCTTGGCCATATTTCTTGTACCTGGTTTGCAGCTTCTGCAAGCGCCAGTGCTGCTTGGACTCCCAGTTCTGTACCTCGGACTCTGGCAACAGTTTACGATGATTCAAGTAGGTCAGATATTGGAGCTCCTCCTCGCGGAACTGCTGCAGTTCAGTCAGTGAGATGCCATAGTAGCGAGCCACGGCCATGATACGCTCGAATTCCTTGAGCTGCCACTCCTTGACGTCACGTCTCGTTTCCTCATTTTGACGCTGCCAGTCGCGCAGCTGACGCAGCGTCATGTTCTGGGTGCCAATGAAACCGTAGAGGCGATCGCGCTCCTTCTGCTGCCAGGCTGTGAGCACGATGAGGTTGCGCTGCTCCAGCAGCTGCTCCTTGGCCATGTTGCCAACGTAGATGCTCTGGATGGGCGCCAGTTGCTCAAGTGCCACGCCATAGAGGCGAGCCAGCTCATGCTGATAACCGTTGTCCGCTGCGAGCAGCTGCAACAGCTCTCCATCGGTGATAATCACACTGGAGCCAATCTGACGTAGTCGCTGACGCTCCTGCTCCTTCCAGTCACTGCTCACCACCTGGCTATCCACAATCAGACCCATGTCGGCCAAGCGTTGCAACTTCTCGTGAATGAAGATGCTTAGCTCCTCAACGGACACACGATACTGCGGCGCCAGTATGGAAACATCGCGCAGCAGCAGTTGCTCCAATGCATTGCGATTGATGGGATGACGCACGACGGTCTGGTAAATACGTTCCAGCTCCTTCGTTTGCCACGACAAGCCATAGCCTCGCTCAATCTTACGCAAATCCAGCAGACGCTTCAACTCGTTCTTATACCACAATTTCAGCTCTTCAATGGTGATCTGATATTGACGTACTACGTCCAGCAAGTGCTTCTGGTCATTGAGCAGCTTCAATTGCAGCTCCTCAATGGTCCACTTCTGACGACGACGCAGCTGTTGATTGATCAAATCCTGAATATGCTGCTGCTCCTTTAGTTGCCACTCCTCAACGGTAATGGTGCCCGTGATGAGGCCTTCATTGGCCAGCTGTCGGGCTGATTCTTCCAGCCACAAATGGATGTCCTCGACGGTGATGTGATATTGCTGGGCCAGTCGGTCAAAGTTTGGCTTGTTGCGTATCAAATACACTTGGAACTCCTGCCAGGTCATCGGCTTCAGATGCGCTTCACTGCGCAGGCGTGCCGTCAAATATTCCTTCCAGGGCTGAGAGTTGGCTGTCTGATCTGTAATGCTTACGATCTCTTCGTACCGAAAATTATCTTGCGGCTTCTCAATGACACCAATAAGGGATAGTCGTGCCGTTTCCTTCTGCACCCACTGTTCCACCTGCTCCACGGTCAGATGATAGTCGTTGGCAATGCCATTCAGACGCGACTTGTCGCGCTTGAGGAAATCAACAAACTCCTGGTAGGTGGCCGAATCCTGCTGTTGCTTGAGCCAGTTGTTGAAGCCGTTGCTAATCTGCTTCTGCCATTGTGTTTGCTTTTCGAATTGCACAAGTCCCGAGCTCTGCAGGCGACGCAGTTCGTCGTGCAGCCAGTTATCGACCTGCTCGATGCTCACGTGATTCGTCTGGGACAAGCTCTGAAGGTGAGCGTGATCCTTGCGCAGCTCACGCTCCACATCCTCGTAGTTCAAGTCCTGCTGGTGCTTCAGCAACAACTCAATGAGACGTTCCTGTTCGGCTACCTGCCACTTGGCCAATTTCTCCACCTTGGCGTTGCCCGTGGTCTTCAAGTTGATCAGTTGCTGGCGCAGCCATTGCTCAATTTCCTCCACATTAACCGAATATTGATTGCCCAAATTGCGCAGATGCTCACGTTCCTTCTGCAGCTCCATTTCGAATTCCACATAGCTAATGTGAGTTTGCTCTTTGAGCAGATTCTGCAGACGCTCCAGCTCCGTCACTTGCCAAGCGCTGAGCGATCTAAGCGACGTCTCTGTGTTTCCTCTCAAACGTTTCAGCTCCGATATCATCCATTCCTCAATTTGTTCCACATTCAGACGATACTGATCAGCCAGCTGATTGAGATGCGCACGATCATTCAACAGTTTTTGCTCAAACTCAGCCGTGGACAGTCCATTCTTATACTCGGCAATGAGCGACTTGATGTAATCGCGCTCCACCAATTGCCACGTCTGCAGCTGCTCAATCTCAAATTGTCCCTTCTTTTGCAGATCATCAATGACCTGCTTTATATATGTCTCAATTTCCATAACACTCACATGATGCTGCTCAGCTAGGCTGAGTAGGAAATGACGATCGTTCTGCACCTGTAAATGAAAAAGAAAATGTTATTAAAGATAACAGTAAATGTTATACACTAAATGTTATAAATATGTTAACTTGCTGTTAATAAATATAACTTGTTGTTAATATTTTCTTTAATAAGTTTAGAACCATTATTATTTTTAGTTTATATTTTTATTATTTCTCCAAGTCATCTATGCTATAAATCTGCCATATTTAAGGTCAGCAATATTTTTCCACCCTAAAATATTGAAATTCCTAATTTAAAAATAACTTGGCAATAAAAATTTGGTATATTTGGAATTTTAGACATTTTTAGTTTGACAATTGGAAAATTTTGTCTATAATGGTTCGTTCTATTTTAAGTTTTATTACCCTTAAAATAGCAAAAATGTATTGAATTATATTCTCTCTTCGACTCAATTCAATTTTAGTTAGATGACTCATAAATTTATTAAAATTTAATCACTCTATTCATCAAATATTAAATTTCGTTAGCAAATAAGAATTTCAAACTAATTGCAGTTTAGTAGGATAAATTTTTAGTTCGACTTAAGTTCTTCATCTTTTATGCCTTGGCCTATTTAATTTACCAATTTAAGATTCTCTATTATATTTCGGACAATTAATAGGACTTTTTAAAGAAAAAATAAAAAATAATAATAAAATCTACGCACCTTGTTTGCGAACTGTTCCATTGTTATGTTGGACTGAGACTGCAAAAGAGACAGAATGCGCTGATGTTCGGCCTGTTGCCACACCGTCAGCTGCTCAATGTTGAGCTTGCCCTGCTGCTTGAGTCGTTCGATCTCAGACTGGACCCAGCGTTCGATCTCTTCGACCGAGGTGTGATACTGGAAGGCCATGGTCTGCATATGCTCACGATCGTTGCGCAGCTCGGCCTGCAGATCCTCGGCGCTCCATTGTTTGTTCTGCTTGAGCAGCGTCTCGAGACGCTCACGTTCGGCCAGCTGCCAGGAGGTGAGATTATCGATTTGGAGTTTGCCCTCGTCACGCATGCGTGCCAGCTCCTGTTTCATCCAGTTCTCAATCTCCTCCACCTGCACGCTGTACTGCGTGGCCAGCTTCTGCAGCAGCTCGCGATCCTGACGCAAACGCGCCTCCAGTTGCTCCGTGGACTTGTATTGCTGCTGTGCCAGGTTCTTCAGATGTAGACGCTCCACCTCTTGCCAATTGGTCAGCTTCTCGCTGGGTTTGAGCAGGCCCATGCCAATGAAGCGCTGCTCCTCCTTCTTCACGAACTGTTCGATTTCCTCGATCTGCACATTGTGCTGCATGGCCAGGCTTTGCAAGCGTGCCCGATCCTCGAGCAGCCACTTATGGAACTCCTCGACCGTGTAGTCACGCTCCTGCACCATGTTGGTCAGATTGCCGCGCCATTCCTGCTGCCAGTTCTGCAAGCGTTGCATCTCGATGAGGCCTTCGCTTTGGAGTTTCTGAATTTGCTGCTTAATCCATTGCTCGATCTCTTCGACGCGCACCTGGTTCTGTTGGGCCAGGCTGTACAGATGGGTCTGATCCTTGCCAATCTTCATCTCCAGCTCTTCAATGGACAAATCGTTCTTGTTGATCAGGTCCAGCAGGCGCTGACGTTCAATCTTCTGCCAGTTGTTCAGCTGTGTCTCCATGTGGAGTTGGCCCTCACGCTGCAGCCGCTCGCCCTCGGCCTGGATCCAGTGCTCGATCTCGGATACCTGCACATTGTAGGTCTTCGATAGATCGTTCAGACGAGCCCGATCAGCCAGCAGCTTCCGTTCGAATTCATCAATTGAATATTTGTTTTGCTGAACGATCTTGGCGATTTGCTGGCGCTCGGCCACCTGCCAGTCCTTCAGGGCCTCTGCCTTGATCAGACCCTCGCCCTGGAGCCGCAGTAGCTCCTTCTTCAGCCAATCCTGAATATCCTCGACGCGCACCTGGTACGTGTTGGCCAAATCAAAGAAGTGCGACTGATCATTCTTGATCTTCGCCTCCAGCTGCTCCACGGTCAACGTGTTGTGCTGCACCAGAGTTTGAAGCCTCTCGCGCTCGCGCTGCTGCCACGACGCCAATTGCTGTTCCACCTCCTTGAGCAGACCCTCAGACTGGAATTTCTTGAGCTCGCTCTTGATCCACGATTCGATCTCCTCCACGCGCACCTTATAGGTGCGTGCGAATTGCTCCAGACGTGCGCGATCATTAATGATGGAGTTCTGGAACTCCTCGATGGTCAACTGATTCTGGCCAATGATGTTGCGCAGCTGTGCGCTAACGCCGATCTGCCAATCCTTGATGTGACTCTCCAGCTGCTGCTGGCCCACCAATTGCAGGCGCTGCAGCTCCTCCCGTTGCCACTTCTCGAGCTCATCGACGCCCACGCGATATTTGGCCGCCAGATTCTGGACATAGGTGCTGTCCTGGGCCATTTGCTGCCGCAACTCACTGAGGCTGCCACGATGCTGCTTCAGCATGGACTCCAGCCGAGCGCGCTCAGAGCTCTGCCATGCACTCAATCGGGTCACCTGCTCGTTTTGCTCCTTGATCAGATCACCAATGCGTGCGACCTCGCCGCGCAGCCACTGTGTCTGACTCTGCATGTCGCCTTGATACTTGATCGACAGATCCTTGAGACGCTGCTGATCGGTGAGTATTGAGCTGTGCAGCTTGGCAATCGTAGCGTTGTGCTGACGAATCAACTCGTTCAGGCGCTCCTGCTCCTGGGCATTGTCGGCGATCAACGAGCTCGACTCGTGTATTGTGATTTGGTTGGGTATTTGAGGAACTTGGGGACCGAGCGAGTCGTTGACCTTGTTGAAGTAGACATAGAGACGCTGCAGCTCCTGACGTTGCCATTGCTGCAGTTGCTCCTGCGAGACGCCGTTCTTCTGCGCCAACTGACGCAACTTGGCGCTGTTCTCCATCTGCCAGCGATCAAAGTCTTGGGACGTGAAGCTATTCTGATGTATGAGCCAATCAAGGCGGCCACGTTCCTGTTGCTGCCAGGCAGTGGCATCATGCACCTGCGCCTGATACTGTGCCAACAGCGCTTGATAACGCGACAGCTCACGGCGATGGAACTCCAATAGAACCGGCAGAGTCGTATGATAGCGATGAGCCACAGCCAATAGACGATCCTCATGCTGATGCTGCCAGTCCTCCAGGCGCTGTGGCGTCGTCAGGTACCAGAAGAAATGTTCGCGCTCTTCGCGCTTCCACTGCTCATCACGCGGCACCGACGATTGTCCGAAGGGTCGGTTATTATCGTAGACCAGCTGACCGTTCTCCCAGCGTTGATGAGCCTCCGAGCCATCCACAGAGCTGGTGCCATCGGCATGCGTCGTAATCGTCTTATTAAAACGCCTGACTGTCACCGTTGACCGCGAGCCGGGTGAACTGGACTGAGCGTACGATGGCATGGCCGTTATTTGGCTATACGTAGGTAGAGGCCTATTACCATCGATGGTCACCACCGATCTGTAGTCCACCACATTCGGTTCCATTCTATGTGCAATCCAGTCCTGCAACGATGACTGGCGAGACAGTGTGGTGGCACGGCTAGAGGGCATGGGCATACTGATCGGATTCTGTGGGTAATAACCATGAGTCAACTGAGCATTTGCATTGCCGCCGTAGCTGGTCGATAACTTGGTGGCCTCGGTGCAGTTGCGATGCACCAAATAGGTCTTGCCATCTATTACCTTCACCTCGGCGGGATATTCATAGTTTTTCACCTCATCGAACCCACTCAAATCGACGGCTTTAAACGGACTCAGCTCCACAATTTGCTGCGTGCTGCCATCGGCATAGTTCTCCAGCACCTCCGCTGCCTTGCTATCGAAAAATGCCGGCTGCACAATGTTGTTATAGCTGAGACGACCCTGGCGCATATCAGTCACCAGCTTCTGGCTAATCTGCAGACAGAGAGCATCCAATTCGTTTGCGCTCTTGCCACTCAGCTGCTGTATATTAGCTAGAAGAAGAAGAACAAGACAAATTTAGTATAAATTTGTAGATTCACTTTACACTCCGCCAAAACAATAAACGCTCTTCTATGCAGTTCTCAAAATCCTATTGTCAAACATAAACCTTAATTTTTCCATACTAAGGCCAACTAAAAATGCTTAGTATAGGGTCAGTTCCAGTTTACGATTACGTCTTCTGATAGAGAATTGTACCAGATTAAAACATCGCTCGGTGTCACGGCCAATAATGATGTCACTTTTTATTTCGGACTCGCATACAAAAATAATCTTTGCTAAACGTTGCCAATTGAATACGAAATATATTCTGGGCACTTCCAGTAATTAATTGCTTAATGCTTTCTCTTAGCTTTCATACCTCTATCACTAAGTAGACCGATTAAGGTATTATTTTGAGTTCAATTTTGAATTGGGCGCACTGAACAAGCTAACTGAACTCTTGATGACCCTTTCCCCATTATCAGTGTTTCACAATTATATTCAAATATTTTGTGTAGATAGGAGTAATCGCGCCTTGTTTTACGATGTCCGGTAATAAAAATAAATCAAATTAAATTTTTAAGTAATTTATGTTTACTGTCTGGATGCTTTAGAATATGAATCAATGAACTTCGAAGCACATTAAATGCATCATTTCCGATGTGGATTCAAATCTTTAAGATTTTAGTGGAAATCATGTTTAGAAACTAATTGAAGGATATTTCCAACATTGAATTAATATTAAATATATTCAATTAAATTTGTATTAATTTAATCCCAATTAAGTGATCAAAATATATTCTGCAAATTTATTAAATATGATATAATATGATTTGGTTAATACTCGTTTACGGTTCCAAAACCCTCTCGACGGCAGTAACTTAATTATGCAATTTTGAAGCTACAGCTCTAGAGCATTCTAGTATTTATTTTTCCACACTAAATAAAATATATATTACTAAATTTTTTTGTTTTTTTTTTGTATATCATTAGGTCAACTTTAATTTTCTAGCTAATCTCTAGATTTTTTTTTTTTTATTTATTTTTTTTTAGACTTGAAGTAATATAGCATCTCCACTGTATAAATAAACCCAAACATAATTATTGAGCTACTCACCACTCCAAGGCAGTGAATGCCCCATGATGTTGCTGCTGCCCGTGGACATCGCATTGTATTCCTGGGTTAGTCGATTGGCAAACTCGCGCACCTCATTCAGATGATTGTAGGCCCAGCTGTTTAGCTGTGATTGACCCTGCAGCAAAGCCTGCGACTGTCCGCCGCCGCCGCCGCCGCCGCCGCCTCCTCCGCCATATGACGACGAGGAGCTGCTGCTAAAGCTCGATCTATAGCTGTTGTAGCCCTGGCAGCTGGCCAGTGCCAAGAGCAGCGCACACACGCCCAGAGCTCGCATTCTGGGCTAACTAGAACGAAGTTCAGAAGAAGACAAAAAAAAACTGTGTCATTCATAAATATTAAATGTGTTACAAATAATTACAAGTTCTTATATAAAAAAAATGAACAGAAATTGAAAATTTTTTTGTTTTTGTTTTTGGTTGATAACTGAATCTAGTTCAGTCAGGGATTATCAAACAACTGAGGATCACAAAAGGTTAAACAGCCGATAACGTTCATGTTAGCGCGTCAGATTTTTTTTCCTTTTTTTTTGTATGTTCGAAGCAATTCGCTGTTGTCTTTTGACTGTTTTAGTTTTTTTTTTTTTTTAATTTTTAAATTATTTTTATTTATATTTCCAATTTAAAATTCTTTTTTTTTTTTGGTTATTTCATCCGGTGCGCCATAATGTATTTGGTTGATAAGTCTTTAATGCGTACGTGTTAAATTTTGTTGTTTTAAGCAGGAATTCAGTTCATTTCAATATTGATTTACATATGCTCTATAGGCCGAACATAAATCAACAGCTTTTAATGCATCAACAATGTTCCATTTGTGTCACATATGGTCATATGTCTATTACGAACAATAATTTTATTTCTGGAACAACTTATTTTGGGGGCTAATGCAGCTAGAGTGCAGGCGGTGGCTATTTTCGGATGCTCTAAGATATATTTATATTTATATATATATATATATATATACTAATAAATATATATATATTTATATATATTGTACTCACTCTCACTTATAATTCACACTAATTGCGCTCTATTATTGTTAATGAAAATAAAAACTGATTAGATTTGGCAGGATCAGCACATGAGACAGACACACACAATTCTTTCACTTTCACTGTAGCCGCTAGTACCGTTAGTTATTTTCACCGTTCCCGTAGACAAATCGTTGCGCTGCGTCGCGCTGCCGAACAGCAACTGACAGCCGAGCGCCTTGTGTAAAGCTTTTATTTCAAAATGTTTGAGATCGTTGGGGTGTGAGGGAGAGAGCGAGCGGCAGAGACTGGACGCTGCTGCTCTGCTCTGCACTGCTCTGCACTGCTCTGAAAGAGCTGTCTGCCGTTATCAATGGTATTTTCGACAAAATAAAAACAATATGAAAATGTACTAAATATAAAACTCAGATCATTGCAGACGTCATAGTTCAAAGGCAAAAACCTGTATTGGGATCTTCTAATGAGCTCATTTGTGACTCACAAGCCGGTAGCTCGGAGCGATTTGATTTTGTTTACACCCAATGACAATAGATCAAATACGAATTGAATTTATTTGCAAATGCATATAAGTATATGATCTCATATGAGCTCCTGAGTTGCTCAGCGAACATTTGTTACACGACAGCGACATACTAATAAATGTGTTCCACGGTGATGGATGTCAAGGGAGGCGCATCAGTTGAGTGGGTGTCTCAAGTATTGCGGTGCTTAAAAGTGATTCAAGACAATTAAGAAGAAAATAGATACTTGCATATATCTATAATATATATATATATATATATATATATATATATATATATATATATATATATATATATATATATCCATATATATGCAAAAATCTTACTGACCTTGCAAAAGCTAAACAAAAATTTTGTCATTTCAATTGAATTGTTGAAGACCAAACAAAAAAACCGCAAGGGAAAAACCATTTGGGTATACATATATTTCACATCCTAGTTGATATTGATATTTAAAATTTGGAACGAGTTCTTTAAATTAGAAACCACAAAATAATTCGCTCGAAAAAAAAAAACAAAAAACAAGACAAATGTGTTTTCAAATTAAATTTTACGTTAAAAAAATATATGTATATATTTCCATAAATCACTGAAATGCGTGTTTGACAAACTCAAAGAAATATATATATTCACTGCAATTGAATGCAAAAATTGCTATAAATAAAAAATGCAATTAAATCAAAAAAAAAAAGTGACAATCAATAAATAAGTTTGTCATAATAATTTTAAATTTCTTAGAATTTTATACGTTAAAATACAAAATTGACGTTGACTTTCAAATTTGATTTGGTTATCCGGTTTTAATTTCGCGCAATTTTTCAACGCTGACTAATCTAAGATGTGCCAGCGCCATCTAGTGTCGCGTAGCAAGCACACTTGCCTAAAGCGTGGTGTCAGCAGGAACAACAACCAGGGCTGAACAAGCGAGTAAGTTGCGTTTTAGAGATGAGCATGCTAATGAGGCAATTTACGAAATTACGAAATAATAAACAAATAAATTTATATCATATATAATTTATAAATATAGTTTATAAATATTTCAGATATATTAATATATATAAAAAATTATTATTATATTAATATATGTAATAAAAATATATATGAAAATTAAGAACCAAAAAAGAAAATAAGACGAAAATAATATAAATTATATTTATATTATTTATATTATTATATTAATATTTCATATTTAATATTAAACATTATATATTAAAAATGTCTAATAATTAAGCTCTACTCATATTTTCTGTTAATTTACTTTTCATAATATCTTGTAGTATAATAAATTATTTTAATTTATATTTTTATATAAATTAAATCTATATAATTTATATTTAGTCATAACTGGCTAAGCAAACAGTTGTTCAAATTTAATAGTAAAACAAAATATATATGTTATTTTTCTATTTTAGCTTTTAGCATTAAATACTTTGCCTCGTGCAATACATCGTACACGCTGGCGTCTCTAGATTTTGGCCTGGTATCTGCGAAATACGTGGTTGATTTGTTTGCAAAACGCCCATTAACAGGCCTAAAATGTATCAGCTGGGCACCGTGTACAAAACTACTGTGAAACAGAAGCGGGCCCACAACTAACACAATGGTTAGTAACGTGGCACACACGATAATTGCGTATTAACGACTAAACTTTTGGTATTGCCTTAGACGATGGCAACGGGCAAGGCCAAGCAAGTGGAGCAACCAGGACAACTACAGCAGCAACAACAACAACAGCAGCTGCAACATCATCAGCAGACAACGCTTCAGTTAACATATCGCTTTGCCCTGTTCTTCATAGCCGGCTGCTTGGCCGCATTTGCCTTCCACGCGCTGACATCGCCATCGGGCTCGCTGCTGGGCTGGCGGCTGCGGCTGCATCACCTGCCAACGGCTTACTATTTGCAGACGCGCGATGAGTTCGCTGTCTACTCGGTGGATGAGCTGAATGCCTTTAAGGAGTTCTACGACAAGAGCGTGAGTGCCAGTGTGGGCGCTAGCTTTTCGGAAGCGGAGCAGACCAACATTAAGGAGGCGATGGGTTCACTGCGTCTCGCCCAGGAGATGTATATGTCCGGCAAGGACGACAAGGCAGCGCGACTGTTCGAGCATGCCCTTGCCCTGGCGCCCAAACATCCGGAAGTGCTGCTACGCTACGGCGAATTTCTCGAGCATAATCAACGGAATATTGTACTGGCCGATCAATATTACTTCCAGGCGCTCAGCATTAGTCCAAGCAACTCGGAGGCTTTGGCCAATCGCCAGCGTACGGCGGATGTGGTCCAGACACTGGACGAACGACGTCTCAGCTCACTGGATGATAAACGCGACGCTCTCTCCGCCATACACGAGGCGAACTCTGCGCTGAGACGCGCCAAAAAGGAGGCGTACTTTCAGCATATCTATCATTCAGTTGGCATCGAGGGCAACACCATGACTCTGGCACAGACCCGCTCTGTGCTGGAAACCCGCATGGCAGTCGATGGCAAATCCATCGATGAGCACAATGAAATTCTGGGCATGGACCTGGCCATGAAGTATATCAATGCGAGTCTGGTGCAGAAGTGAGTTGAGCAATAGATTTTGCTAGAATCAAGATGCTGATTAATTAACTTTAATTCAAGATTATATATCACGCTCAAGGACATTTTGGAGCTGCATCGCCGAGTGCTGGGCCACGTAGATCCCATTGAGGGCGGCGAGTTCCGTCGCAATCAAGTCTATGTAGGCGGTCATGTGCCGCCCGGACCCGGTGATCTGGCCATACTAATGCAACGCTTCGAGCATTGGCTCAACTCGGAGCACAGCAACTCGCTGCATCCGGTCAAGTGAGTAGCTGATTAACGGTACTTGCAACAGGTAGAGCTGAGTCGATCTCGTAAACCATAAATGAGAGAGGCTTAAAATTTTACAAGTTTACTTGTATATGCGTGTTTTTAATTTGATTTCGATAACTTATGCCAATCGATAAAAATCGGTAATTTTACTTGTTTGTTTAAACAGTTCAAGTAAAGACTTCAGATTTACTATCTATATTTTTTGTCACATAAAAAATTTGGCACTCTTATTTTCTTTAACCTTGTCAATCTGCCAGAATTAACACTTCTCCTTTACAGCTATGCAGCGCTGGCCCACTACAAACTGGTCCACATACATCCCTTTGTCGATGGCAATGGCCGCACTTCACGTCTGCTCATGAATACGCTGCTTATGCGCGCTGGCTACCCACCTGTGATCATACCCAAGCAGCAGCGCAGCCAATACTATCATTTTCTTAAGCTGGCCAATGAGGGCGATATACGGCCCTTTATCCGCTTTATTGCCGATTGCACGGAAAAGACGCTGGACTTATATCTGTGGGCCACCAGTGATTTGCCACAACAAATTCCAATGCTCATTCAGACGGAGAGCGATGGCAATGTTTTGGCCCAGCTGCAGCCGCACACGCAGCACAATTCACCGGAACCATACGAAACTGGCTCCGGTTCCGGTTCCGGACAAATGCCCTGACCTCCAGTGGTAAAGCTAACCGAATGGTTGCTCAATACACTCAGTAAATTATTTGTTGTATTTTGTATGTATTTAGTATAAAATGTGTGTATAATTGTAATTTCTTCTTCAACAACAGCAGCAAAGCCGTTTGTCAAACTGTGATCGTATTTAAGTTAAAAGATCTAACCAAAAAAAAAAATGCTTTATAGATAGCAGAATTATAACGTATGCACAAAGGGTAAAATGCATAAAATAGAAAATATACATATGTACATATAAGTAGAACGAATTTTTAATATATTTTTTCATATAGTATAAATAATGTCTTAAGCTAAATAACTATGCAACAGACTTCCGCTTGTGCTTGCATACGAATTTACACACACATACAAATGCATATTCGCAATAAAACAGAATATGTGTGTGTAGATTCAAACATAATAGAAGAGAACAGGCATATGTATGTGTACAAGTGTTTGAGATTGAGCGGACTTACACACATGCATGCATATGCAACACGCATCTCTCTCTTCTGTTGCGAGCATGCATTTGCATGTACATATATATGTGTTATATTTCTGAAAGTATGTTATATTCCGAACATGCAAAGGCATATGTATGTATGTATGTCTGTATGTGTGTAAATTTCGATGCAATCGCTTGCAATGGAACAGACTTAAAGTAGTGCGTAGTAGATGTGTATGTATGTATGTATTGAAAAAACTTGACAGACAGGACGAATATTCCAGAATGATTTTCACATAATAAAGGCATAAATTACAATATTATAATTTTATACATATGTCAATATATAAATCTAAATATCTAAACTTACCTTTCGACTGCATATCCACGTACAGTTGTATATATGTATGTATGTATTTATACAAAATAATGAATTATATATATTTATTTAATATCTAACTAAAGCACTCCATTTCACAGTCACGTAAACTGTTTTCAAAACTGTCACCGTTATCTGTCAAACTTATCATAGATTAATTCGATTTAATAAACGGCGCACGCACGTTCACACTTGCACTTGTAAAAAGAACTGAAATTGAGATGCGTCAATGGCGTCTTATTCCCATCTTCTTTCCCATGCTCCTTCCAATGCAACAACAACTTGCCAAGAAGAATGACAAATTGGAATGGAATTGGAGTGGTTTACTCCATTTTTTTTTCTCACTCACTCAACACAATTAGAATCAAGAGATGAAAACCAACAACAAATTTGAGCTGCTTTTGTTTCTCTTTTTACTTTTATTATATTGATTGAGACTGCAGGGCATTATTTATGCTAAGTAGCGGGGATTTCCATGGCTGAAGTAACAGTTAGGTACATGAGTATGTATACATATATATGTATGTATAAATATTAATATTATCATAAGTGTGTGTGCATGTTTGCTAGAATTTTGCAAGTGCGGCGAGTCATCAGGTTGTTGAACAATTTAATACTTGATAATGAATGAATTTTTTAGTTTCGAGTATACGAGGGTAGAGCGAGCAGTTGCTGATTTATTTATTAAAAAAAAAAATTACGATTATAAAAAAACTATTTTAGATAAAACAATATTTTACAAATTTTGTTCTTGAAAAAAAAAAAAGATTTATAATTATTAAAAAGCAATTTTGATTAAAAAACTATTTTTTAAACATTTTTCTTGCACAACAGAAGTTTATGATAATTAAAAACAATTTTAATTAAAAAAAATATTTTTCCTGCACAAAAAAAAATTATTAAAAAACAATTTTCATTACAAATTTTTTTCAAAATTTTTCTTTTTTTTATCGAAAAATTATTATTTAAAATTTGTAAAATTTTAATAATATTTGTATTAATAAAAATCCCAATTTCAACAACATTATATTTTTATTAGGTTATGTCCTTAGCAAAATTAGATATATAAAAGTGTGATCTATGATCAGCACTATTGCACATTCATATATGTATGTATATCACGCATGAATAATAAGCTATATGTATATGTATATAAGCTTTACAGTACAAGGCTTTACGGTACAAGTTTCTATTCTTTTCCACAACAATTGATAACAATAAAGGCACTCAATTAGAATCTTACAAGACTTAATGAACTATTAAGAGAATGTAGTAATAAAACTTTTACAGCTTGGCGCGCTCTAGATAGCTCTTATAGGTGACATCACGCCACCAATACGGACGTTCGTAGACACCTGGAGTGGACACGATGGTGCGTTGCAAATGGTGATAGACCTGTCAAGTGGGCGGGAATAAAATGATAAGTGAAATTCCTAGAAGTATTCAGCACTTGCTTACATTGCCATCGCTCATGCCCAGTGGAGAGTTCAAAATGAAATCGGGTGGAGCGAGTGCATCAACCAGAGCAATCGCTTCGTTCTTGAGCACCGAGAGTAGGCCCAGGATGCCCTGCTGATAGAGCTCGATCTGTGTGCTCTTGAGGAAGTAGCCACCCTGATAGAACTGAGCCGAGTATTTGGTCACCAAATTGGCGCCATAGAACGAAAGCACCTTCAACAACACCTGCTGCTCGGCTGAGGCGGGCAGGCTGGTAACGAACTTGTAGAAGATATAGTAAGTGGTGCGCTGCAAAGGGCAGATAACGTTTATGGTACAATCGATAATACTGATTATAGAGCCTAACAGACCTCTGCATAGATAAGAGAAAGTTTTTGTGCAGCGAAAACTTGAATATTGTTGCGTGTCTCGAAGGCATCCTTGCCAGCGAACTGCAGCTGATCGTAGCGCTTGATCGTTGCATCCAGTTGCCAGGCGGTCAGCCAGTTCAAAGCCTTCAGTAAATCTACAAAATAATATATATATATATTAACTATATAGTATTATATTCTAAATATATATATATATATATATTACTGTGCACGTCTAGAGCCTGGCCAGCGTTCTGCTCCTGTCCCTGTGTCTGCAGTATCACATTCATGTCCTTGAGGAAGGCGACCGTCTCCAATGGCGAAGCATCCACAAAGTTGGCATTGCTGCGCCGCAAGCTGATCAGCCAATTGGATGCCTGCTGTATGAGCGTATTGTTCTCGCCTTCGTAGGTGCAGTTGGCATCGTTGTCATTGCGCAGATCGCCCAAGCCGGAGGCGCGTAAATAGCCATGGCCGCCACAGGCCTCGCGGCACTCCTGAATGCCGTCGCGAGCCGCCCACGTGGCCGACGGCTTCAATGCCGATGAGATGGCATGTATTTCCATGCCCTCCCTAGACGTATCCTCGCCCATCATGCTACGCATGGTCATGTCCGCGTTCAGCTTGCCAAGCCAAAGGGTCACCACACGCATGGCAATTGCCGCCGTCAGATGCGGCATGAGACGATATTGCTGCGACTGATACTCGATCACGGGCCACTCCACGCTGCTATCGGCGGGTCCGAATTGCCGCCGGCTAACCGAGTAACGTGTGGCAATGCAAATCGCCTTGCTGAGCGCCACATAAGTAAAGCCGGCTATGTTAACACGACCCGTGGACAGGGCGCCCAGGGAGGCACCCAGACGTTTGCGCTGATCCTTGATGGGGCTGCTGTAGTTGCCCTGCGCATCAATGTCGCCCGTCTTAGACAGCAAATTGGCCTTCGGTATGCGATACTGATTGAACATGACAAAGCTGGAACATAAAATTATATTAAATCGAATTAAATTATATATATTTGACGCACCCATTGTCGATGCCATTGAGTCCGATTTTCTCGCCAAGATCGCCAACGGTGACGCCCGGGAAGGGCAGCAGCGTCAGCTCATCCCGAATGGGCACCAGGAATGCATTCAAACCCTGATGCTTATCAGCGGGCACATACAGCTGCGCATAGACAATCGCATGGGTGCAGGTCTTGCCCAGATTGCCCACCCAACACTTGGCTGCCTCAAAGTCCGGTGTGTGTATGATGAACTCCTGGGACTTGACATCGTAAGTGGCGCGTGTGCGCATGCCTAAATGACAAAAATTATTTACAAATTATAAATAATAACAAATTAACCATAAATATTTAACATTTGAATACCATTTGCATTCGTGCCGTGCGAGATCTCGGTGAGTGCATAGGCGCCCAGTATGCGATCATCCGCTATCTTGGCTATATATTTACCCAGGCGCCCAGTGCCGTGCGACACCAGGGTGCTGGGGAACATACCATTCGATAGGGAGAACTTGACCGAGAAGCTAAAGTCGTAGCTGAATATGGCCTGGCCAAAGGCCAGCATCAAATGCGGCTTACTCAGATACTAGAAAGATTTCAATTGTAATTTTAATTAAATACAAATTAATTATTTTCATTTCACTCACCTTATCAACGTCGAAGAACTTTTGTTCCCACAGCAAATGATGCCGCTTGTTGGCCAACTCCCTCGTCCGCTCCAGATTGGGCGCCTCTGGTTCGCGTTGGAAATCTGGATGCTTCTCCATCCATTGCCATATTTTGTGCTATAATTAAATTTAAAGGCAATTTGAGATTAGTAAAGCTTACAATCTGACCTCACTCAAATATTTTGTCAAGTGCTCGACTAATCGAACGTTTTTTAGATAAGCAAAATACTGTGACACATTCGATTTGCCTAAATGACTTTGGTAATTCTATTGAGATGATTATTCATAGCTTTGGCCAAGTGAAGTTCAAAGTCTAAGAAAACGAGTTTTATCTCGTTTATAGAGCAAATTCTTCAACAAATACTTATCGAGATATTTAAAATAAATATATAGTTTTATAATGATAAATTTTATACATTTTATAAATAATTTAATTGAATTTTAAATTAATAAATAAATATTTCAATTTAATTTTAACTTAATTTAAAATTGTTTAATAAATTATATTTAAATTTTAAATTAATTAAAATATATAATTTAATTTTAAATGCATTTTTATACATATATAAATTATAATTTTAATTTAAATAAAAAATATATATTTTACTTAATTTAAATATGCATAACTTTTATTTTAAATTATACTTTTTTAAACAATTATATTTAAATAAAAAATTTATATTTTCATTCTTAATTAATTTTCATAAAAATGTAATTTTAATAGAAAATGTTAATTAATTTAATAAAAAATAAATGTTAATTTTAATAAAAAATAATTTAATAGTAATAATAATATATAATAATATTAATAATTTAAATAAAAAATTAAAATATTTATTTTAAGATTAAAATAATTTTAATTTGTATATATATATATTTTTTTTAAATTATTAAATATATATTTTTAAATTAATTAAGTTAATTGTCCATCTTTCGTGAAATTTAATTCTCCTTAAAAAATATATATAATTAATGTAAAAAGCAATTAAAACTGCACTTTGAACCAGCAACAATTAGTAACGTGTCTAATTGGAAATGGAGTTCCAATCAGTTAATAGTTTTGCAAGCTTCTTGAAAAATGGAACAAGTCATTAACAGCGCAATGTAAATCCAGTTGGAGCTTTGCATTGTTTGGGTTTAACTGATTTAATCAACATTGAACATTGAACTTTGCACGGCGACTTAACTTAATGTGCATTTCATTGAATATTACATTTATGTACGGCGATTAAAACATTTTATACTCCATTTCACTTTACCTTTAGGCGAATGTGCTCTTCGCCCTCCAAGAGCACATTCAAGCGTTTGTAGCAGAAACTCGCCTTGTCTCGGTACTCCTGCAGCGGCCCACTCCGAAAGCTGGGAAAGATCTTCTTGTCCTCATATATGTTAGCTGGAGCGGCACTTTCCTTGTGGCTGTAAGAATCCACCAGGGATTTGAGTAAATCGCTTAAATTATTTGCGTTAAAACTTTCTTCACTTTGTTCATCGGCCATCGCGCTGACCAAAACAACTAAACGACATTTACAGTTACAGTGCAATCGTATGTTACTCACTTGGTAATCTTAGGTGCAACCATGTTATTTTCTCTGGGCTCTGGCTCTGGCTCTGTAATGTTTGACGTGTTAACGGTCAGCGATACGCTGCAACTGTTTTAAAACTTCATGAACCCGTCCTATTTAGAATAGTTTTTTAGCGGCTGGTTATCCGCTATTGATTTTGTTTTTTTTTGTCTTGTTTTTTTTTTACGATCATTAAGCTGAAAACCCATATGATTTCCGCTAACGACCAAGAGTAGTTATTGACGTCGAGTGGTGGGGCTATCCACAGAACTGTTGCAGATAAGAGGCCTGATAACACGTTTGTGCTGACCAACTTTATATATATAACTATAAGTTATGGTCATGATAATTGACATTAATTACTTTTGTAGTAAATAGTATCTGTTAGATTATATTTGGGCTAAAAATAGGCCATTTGAGCAACAGCTGTTTGTGCTTAGTCAGCGTTGAGAGCGCAATGCGATCAGCTGGTCACACTGAACGCCGAGCAATTGCATTTGGCGCGAGCTTTTCAAAATTTCAAAATTGAAAGCAAAGAATTTTAGCTATTGCAATATTGTTTTACATTAAATAGAATTTCATTTAGATTGGCATATTTGCATTTTTATTTCAACTTACACAATTAGGTAACATGCACGGCATTTGCTTGGCTATTCAAATAAAAATCTAAATATAATATTTTGTTTTATTATTGATTATCATTATTTCATGCGCTTAACTATACGTTTCTAATTCTAAGTTGTTTTCTGTTTATGTTGCAGCATTAATTTCGTAGTCTAAACGGAATTCCAATGAATGAGTGTTTTCAGTTTTAAAACAGTTTTTCAAATCATTGCAATAGGCTAAAAATTTGTGATTATTTTGTATTTAGCGTTTTAGACTCCGAATTAAACTAATTAGGTAACATGTAGTCATTGATTAGATATTTGTAAATCTCATTGTTTTCGTTCTAGCGTCGAAGTGTCGGGCATAATTTCGTTATGTTGCATTGATACTCATATAAAAAGCCATAAAAAAATTTGCTGCACTACAATTATTACGTTCCTTTGTTATATATGTATATACGTTGTATAAGCTGCTACAATATTGTTGCTAAAATGGACTAATTGACGCTCTCGAATGTGAATGTGAACATTGTGTGATATTTGAATGTTCTGATACAACCGTGTCTATATCTATGTAAAAGTCATGTTTCACAAATTTCATTATTTTGGCTTAAGGTTATAGAAAATATATATATATAAATATAATAATTAATTGATAGACATAATACTAGTAAAACAAACATTTAAATCGGTCAAATTGAAAGCAACAACAAAAATTGTGCTAAACTAATTACAATTAAAATCTCAAACTAAATATTTCGCTAATCAAATTAAAAACTAATCGAGATTACAAACATTTCCGTAGGCCTTTAAAAAAATATGTCGGGCGTGTCGAACAGATTGAGGCTCTTCTCCATTAACGTGCCCGACAGCAAATCCAATTCCACCTGCTCCTCGTGCACGCCGTGGGCGCTGGGCGACGATGTTGTTGCCTGCCCGTTCGGTTCATATCATCGACTCTGACAAGAGCTGGCCGCCGATGAGTTCGATGAGAAGGCCGACTGCAGGCTGGTCATCGAGCCCTTATAGTTGACCGAGCTGAGCACCTCATAGAATATATTTAGCTGAGCGCCCGACGGACTGAACCAGTGCATCAGATAGCTATCGTTGTGATGCATCACATGCGAGCCCTGCACGCTCTCCTTGTGCCGGCAGATCAGCGTTGGCTCCTCGCGGAAATAGTTGACGCCCTCCACAAACTCTTGCAGATCGAAGTAGGAAACAGCCGAGTCTAGAGGAGGATGAGGAAAAGGGCTAGTTTAGGCTTCTCTTAACTCTTTAACTAATTTGCACAAACCATTCTTGTCGGGCAGCTCGTCGGTGACGCGATAGAGCGTAAAGTGCAAATCGTTGCGCATCACATCAAAGTCCCAGGTGAGCACGCTCTTCGGATCCATATTACGTATGAGCAGTTCGTGAGTGAAGCCCGGCTTCAGCTCCACAGTCTTATAGAGATTCTTATGGTCGTGCTGATGGGCCGCCGACAGGCGTTTGCCCTCGCTGAGCGGCTCCGCAATGCTGGCGGATGCGGCACGCGAGGCAACAGGCGTCTCATCATCATGATCCTCCAGCGAGTTCATCTTATACAGGGTCTTGGGCACAAGGCCGCCCTCGTGTATCATGGTCTGATTGAGAATGAGAATGACGACAAAACAATTAGTTGAAGTATAAGCAAAGTGGGCCGGTTGTGGGTGGAAGAAGGGTGTGAAGGACTACGACGCTTTTGTATATAAAATTGATGGACTTGACATGGTTCGGACAGCGAAACAATGTGAACAGAGAGCACTTGACTGGGCACAAAGACAAACGACAAAAATATAATAATAATTGTGACTTGACTTAGGAGAGTTTAGAGAAGCTGCTTACACAATCGCATTCAGCTAAATAACAATGCGTTAGATATTTTCTATTGACTTGTTCCACATGCGTTAAATGCGTCTATTTAGCGTCGAAAAATGGGGCAAGGAAATTTTGGTTAAATTAAATTTACGAAAAATACAAAAAAAAAAAAAAAAATTATATATATATGTATATATACAAAAACAGTCAAATATTATTTGATAGAAATTTATACGAATATCATTATTCATTATTATGTTTTTGAATTTTTACACACAATTTTAAAAAATGATTTAGAATGAGAGGTAATTGACATTTACCTTGCACGGGCCGCCTAGGAAATCGGGGACAATTTCCTCATCGATATATTGAGCTAGGCCGTCCTTCATGTGCTCACAGTCGGGGCCATAGAACAAGAACTTGGAGCGAGTATGTTCGTCTGCGGAAAACAAGATTATGATTAAGATTTGGATTAATCAATAGAGCAGGTCAACAGTAAGTTATTTATTCAACATTTTTAGTTTAGTTTATAATTTTTAAGCTTGGATACTTAGCACTAGGTAAACATTTCAAAATATCTACTCTCTAAAACTTCCCCATCTAAAATACCGGAAATTATATTTTCCGATTTGCCACGCCCCTGGAATATCGGGCAAATCTTGACGCGTTATCTGACTAGACTATATACGAGCATATATTCCAAATTTCAGCTCTATAGCTTTAATAGCGGCGAAATAGTTTGCGTGCAAACAAACGGCCGGACGGACAGCTAGTCGGACATTGCCCAAAGCCAATATACTCATTTCGCTTTCATAACAAATTTAGTTTTCCCTTCTGACAACTCACCTATGAAAGCGCTAACAATGGTCCAGGCGATGGGAAAGACGCGCGGCGCACGCACCACCAGCACCCGGCCCATTGTCTCCGGATAGTTGCGCTCGACGGTTTCGGTGATGTAGAGCAGAGCTTTGATGCCTGGACGCCACAGATGGCGCATGGACAGGCCCTCCAGATCGACCAGCAGCGACCAGTTGAGCACGGGCTTATCCAAGCGCTCGGCTGATTCATTAATCTTCTGTATGCCCTCCTCGCAGATGTGCAGGGCCTGAGATACAGAAGATGGGAATAAATGAGAATGAGAATGAGAATGAGAATAACTAAGTGGTTGGGGTAACTGACCAGGCGTAGCAGGCCCTCCATGCCCAGCGACTTGAGCAAACCCTTGACATCCATGTGACCCAGGCGCAATATGTAAATGGGTCGTCCATCCTTGTCGTGATGATGCCAGCCGCCGGGAAAATGCTCAATGACCACAGCCGGTTTGCTGTACTCTTCGAGCAGGGCGTCGATGCGATGCTCGCAGCGCCATTTGAGGGAATCACAGAGCATGGCATAGGCCTGGCTAACGTGCCAGTCGCGTGCTGACAAGAAACGCAAGATGGTCTGATAACTGGGCATACGCTCCAGATCATCGACACCATCGAGCATTTTTCTCAGCTCCAACAGCTTGGACTCCTGCATCGGGGACAATTGGCCCAAGTTGCGTGCAATGAAATCGCCATCGAGCAAAATATCGTGATGCTGATCGGTGGTCGGGGATTTGGGTGCATCGAGCGGCGGCACCCAACGGTCCACGTGCGTGACGCCCTCCTCCTTCAGCTGGCTAATGAAATACTCAATGATCTCCTTGCCCTTGAGCGTCGTCTGCGTATACTGTTTCATGCCCATCTTCTCCATGGAATGCTCGAAGCCAAAGAAGTTCTTAATGTCCAGCGTGGCCGTCTGATCAAAGCATGTCCATTCGCTATTATCCGGATGGGCGTAGTAGCGGCAACGTTCGAAGATCTCGATGCGCGACGAGAAGCTCTCGTTCACGGCCTCAATGCTCAACGTACGGTTCGTCATGTCCAGATAGTTGTGCTGTAGAAAGAACACATAGTCCACGCCGATCAGTTTCTTGAAGATGTACGGCGCATCGACGGCCAGCTTGCAGCGACGACTCGTGTTCCGCTTGGCCCCATTCTCGAGGCACTCGTCCTTGATGATGTCGCAATCCAGCACGATGGGCATTTGGGGGCATGTGGGAAAGCGGCGCTCGTAGGCCTAAACAATGATAAATTGAGAAAGGAATATGAATGAAATATATTTGTTGTCATTTTACAGCCAAGCGACTGCCAAAAAAGGCAGCTTTTTGCCCTTGAGCAGCGGCCAATTTGCGAATATTCAAATGAACATGAACTTGGCCTAGGGCCACAGACCGCTAAAATACTGATATAGATATACATATATATATAGACAGATATTTATTTATATATATATTTTCATATCGCACAAGCCAAATATTGGCAATACTTTTTGGCAAATTATAAAACAGCTGCTTCTTTATTTACCCCGCCAAAGCAAACAAAGTTTCTGCTGCCTGATTCACTTTATTTTTGACATTAATTGAAGAACGAATATGCTTTTATTTCAATTCTTTTTGAAATGTTTTTTTAATTTATATATTATATATATATATATATTATTATATTTATTGACAACTTAAATTGCTTGAATTTTTATAGTTTTGGAATTTTTAATTGTATTTTAATTTATATAATTTAGAACGTTTTTAATTTAATTTTAATTAACGCATTTTAAGCAATTTTAAATTGTTTTTAATCTGTCTAATTCGTGGTGATTATAACTTGATTGGAATTTTAATTTTTATAATTATAATTTTATTGGAAGGTAAAACTGTTAGAAATTTTATTTTTTTTCTTTTAATTTTTAATTTGATTTATTTAGGGCATTTTGAATTTTAATTATAATTAACGTATTTCATGGGATTTGAAATTGCTCTTAATGTACACAATTTATGGTGATTATAATTTTATTGGAATTTTAATTTATATAATTATTATTTTATTGGAACGTAAAACTGTTAGAATTTTTTTTTTAGCATTTTTATTTTTTATACTCGATTGTGTCTGTCCGTCTGTCCGTATTTCCGTATGTTTGAACGCGCTGATCTCAGAACCTATAATAGCTAGAGACTTGCATTTTTTTTTATAGATTCATGTATATCACGCGCAAGTCGAGTTTGTTTTAGAAATTCGATAACTGTGCTCGTGTTTTTTTATTAATTAAAAACGAAAATCAATTTTCAGTTTTAAAATTATATCTTCTACATCTTGATAGTTAGAGACTCCAAATCTTGTATTTAGCTTAATGGGTCCTTTGATGCCACGCCCCTTTCGCCCTTTGCTGTTTGTGAATTAAGAAGCATAATAATGGTAGTAGTTAGATAATGATTGTTATGCTAATGCTCATTTTGCTGACCGACTCTACCAAGCTAAACAGGTAGCGCTCTTATTTCCCACTCAATGATCGACTGTAAGAATCGAGTCATGACCTCGACCGCGCTGGGCTCGAAAGAGTTGAGCACAACTTTTGGCGGGAGTTTTGCCCTATATAAGGGCAAGCCGTCTGCCCAGTTCTTCAGTTGGTTTTCTGACCCCCTGATGGTCAGTCGTGCTGTGCAGTGCAGTCCAGTGTAGTGTAGTGTAGTCTCTTCTCCTCGTCCTCCTCCTCATCTTCTGGATTTGGTAAGTATTTAGTTAATAATTTTAGTATTAAGTATATTAAGCAAAATTGTATTAGTTATAACTGTTTTTTAAGCAAATGTTTTACTAATAATTCTTTTTTTTTTTTGCCCGATTCTCTCCTGCTTCGCTCTCTATCGCTGCTGGACTCTCTCCTGCTACTGGAACCTCTATCTGGATTGGACTCTCTATCTACCCGCCTCTCTACTGCTGGCGACTCTCTACTGCTGCCCGCTTCTCTACCTCAAACACTCTACCATTGTCCGACTCTCTACTGCTACCTGACTCTCAAACACTCTACCGTTAACCGACTCTCAAACACTCTACCGTTAACCGACTCTCTACTGCTGATCGACTCTTCAAACACTGTTCCGTTAACCGACTCTTTACTGCTGCCCGAGTCTCTACTGCTGCCCGACTCTCTACCGTTGCCAGAGTAATATGTTAGTAATATAGTAGGTATCTTAAGTAAAATTGTATTAGTTATTAATGTTTCTTTTTACGGGAATGTCTTAATAATAATTTTATTATACAAAGAATATTGCAATTGCAATATGTATGTAAAATAGGCTTGTTTTGGAATATCAACTTTTCGATGGGTTCAGGGGATCTCCTAGCCGGGCACACTCGACTAGAGCCTTCTTACTTGTTTAATATATATTTATATATTTTATCACGATGTATATAGTGTTAAATTTTATAACATTCTAAATTTTTTAAAGTTACTTACATATTTATCATGGAATATATTTATTAAAAAATTTTGAAATACAATTTTTTTTTTAGGTATTTAATAATATATAACATTGAATAATTCATAACAAACATTTAAAATAAATGCTTTAATGCATTTTTAATGTTTTTATTTTAAATAAAAGTTATTGATTTTTCAATTTGCCTTACCATATTATATGACACTTTAAAAGTGACATTTTATACATTTCCTGGATTCTTTAGCTTTTTTAGTTTATATCAATTATTTTATTAGTTTTATATATTCTATGGCATTTTTAATTTATTATAATTTATACATTTTATGACAATTTTAATATTCTCGTAATTTATTTGAAGTTTTAACAAATTAAATTTGCGATAAATCTCTTTGAAACTAAGTCATTCAAATAAATAAATCAGTAACTTTCAGTTTTATAAACGTTCATAAGCTGTGAAGAGTATATTTGTTTTTGTCTGTCTGATGAATATAATACCTATGATATACATTACCCAGATAGACAAAACAACTACTAGGCTACCAATAAGCATATATATTCAAAATTTCAATTGTTTCTTGTTTTAATAGCTGAGACTGAAAATGAACATTGTACAGAGCCAATATACTCTTTTCACTTCGTAAAGGAGTATATAATGGTAAAAGCTACGCTCTTTGAAAGCGTGACAAAATGGAATACCAACAAATTATGTATAGTAGCTGCTTAGGGGTGTGGCACAGCAAAATTCAACCGAAATACAATATTTATAGAGCTGGAATCATCAAAGTTTTGAAGATAGACAGCTGTTGAGTTCCACGACTGATAAGTAGGGTGTTGGGTGTTTCATATTGGGGCGGATAACAAATTACTGTCTAAAAGTTTTCTTTGAAATACGAAAAACTTTGACAATCAAAGATTTATATAATGTAATAATAATAATAGTTTCCCAGAATTTTGTTCATTTATTATACATTATCGTGTGCAGCAAACCCTAGAAAATATTAGGCTGATACGATAAGATAAATGCACTTCAAATACTTATAATTTGTAAATAGAATTATCTACAAAACTGATAAATAATAAAGAAATGTTATTTATATGACATTTTATATAACTCAAAACCCAATGAATGAATATGCCTTGAAGCTTATCGAATAAGTCTAGTAGTTGAGGGTTACTCATTATATTATTATATATTTATTATATATAATTTTTTATTTTTTATTTTTATACAAAAGTTTTTAATAGAAAAATAAAATTTTTTACAGATTTTCCCTTTTAAGAAACAATAAGTTCCAAATATTTTGGGAGATCATTAACCATAAATAAATATTTGATAATTTATTGGAACTAATTAAAAATTAAAATTGGCTGATTTTTAAGAATTCGAATTATGTGGGAAATTCAAAAGAAAAAGCAGAAATATTCAATAAATTCGAGCGCTTCGCCTAGCTCATTATCTCACGCGAAGAGGCATGAATAAACAAATGAAAGAAATTACTATAATTTATCAGATAGATGTATATATATATATATATATATATATATATAGATAAATCTATAAATCGTTTATTATTGATGATGTGTAGCAACGCAATAAGGAAATTAGTTGTAAATTTTTAAAATATTACGATGTTCTGGATTGAGTTAGCAAGGACATGCGAGGGTCCTTTAAAGTCGTAAAGTGTCGAGACGCTGACATTTGAGGGGCTCGCACGCCAAAGGATAATTACTGTGGGAAAGGGTCGCTGCATAAATATTTGAAAAGTTCAAGGCACCGCCGTCGGTGCCTGGCACGTGTCTCGTGCTCTTGCCAGACCCGACCGCCTGGGAAAAACTAAAAGAGTAGACAACTCGTTGTCGAGGTAAGTCCAATATTTTGCCCTGTTGAACGCTTAATAATTTAGTCAGTCGCTCGAAGCGTGCGAATAGCCACATGACCTGGAAAAAAAAACATAGCTAAACCAAATTAAATTGCACCCAAACAAACATATTTATGGCTGATTGGGGCAGATTTATAGACTTGCAAGTGCCGCTAGTACAGTTGTCCCGAGTCATATGAAATGCTAATTGTTCATTAAACAGTTTTGCTATAGCATCCAATTTATTTTGACGCTCTCGCCCACGCCCCAGCCCCCACTCAATCCAATCGAAAGTGTGTGCAAAATTCACAGCTGGCTCATGTGACGTATGCGTAATAATACTCGGGACTGTCACGTTGACGACTTTGACGCTGATGCAAAATGGAAATTGATGGCAATACGTATTACATTTATAGCCTACGGTCTCTTCATATCTGCTGTTACGTCAACGAAATGAGGAATTGTAGACAGTAGACATATAAGAGTGTCGGGAGTATGCGACTAGGAGATACCCAGAAATAATGGACAGTATTTCTGATTCCCTCGAAGTCGGATACTCCCCACACTCTTGCTCTCCAACAACAGAAAAGTGTAGAGAGCATAAGTAAGAGTAAGGGTGCCTCTCAATAACAAACCCAAAAGGCTGCCAAGAATATCCGATTAGCAGGTAGGCAGATATGGTGTCTCTCCATAACAAACAAATTATAAAGAGCAAACAAGTAACGGTATCGGAAATATGCCACCAGGAGCCTCTCCACACCAACAAAAATAGTAGACAGCAAACAATTTGGAGTGTCGGGAATGTCCGATTGGAACATACCTATCTATATGATAGACAGCCGGAAATGTCACGGTTCTACTTGACATCCATAACAGGAATATTCTCCTTTACATGAATAATATTTTCCTTTACTTTATTCTTGTTCTACCTTTCATATGTTACACGAGCCAGCACAAAACTGTAATACCCTTAAAGTTACAAGTTTACTGTGTGCAGGGTATACCGAGCTCACAATTCCCATCTTGTTGTGGGCGTGCATAAAAATAGCTGACATTTGGGACAGCTCTTGTTAAATATGCTAAATATGTCTTGCAAATGTGAGACATATCTATATAAGCAGGTGTCTAAATTATATAGTTGCACTCTTTAATTAACAATTAAATTAGCAGATAAAATTTTGTTTAAAAATTAAGTTAGAATATAAGTTAAATAAGTGAAAAGAATGAAATAATTATGTTGTCTTAATTTTAATTTAATAAAAAAACTAAAATTCGAATATTTTTTATAGCAGCTAAACGAATATAAATTTTTTTGTAATTAAACTAAAATTAATATTTAAAAAATATAATAATATGATTTATATTCATTATTTATTACATTATTAAATTAATGCATTTAATTGGCTAAAAATAATTTTAGTTTTGAAGTAAAATTTTCGGCAATTTCCTGACTTATTTAAAATTAATTTTTTTTTCAATAATTTATTTAATTATCGACACATAAAATAAGTATATTTGTTTCCTTGTTCCTCTATTTTATTTTACTAAATTCTAAATATGGCTTAATTTCCACTATTTTATTCTTTATCAATTCTATTTAGCATGCAAAGCGAAAAATATTTGATTGCCGATTTCATCAGCTAGACTCCCGTCTTTATCAATTAAATTCGTAGCTTTTCCGTAATATATACAGTGCGGGTCTGTAGTCTAAATAGACAGCGAATGAGTCGAAAACGTGACTGATGTCTGATATGGTATATAGTGCCTAGTACTATAAAGCGATTATTTTTACTGTTAAGCCAATTAGCTTGACTTACTGTGGGCAAAAAAAAACAAAATCAAAAATAAAAAACAGCTTTTCGCTTCGTTATTTTTCGAGTCAATGACATTAGCTGTTTGGCCTTTGGCTACGCGTCGTCTGTCCATATGACAATTGCTGCCGCCATCATCATATGCAAACCACCTCAATTCAAACTGATAATGAATTGAATTCGAGTGCGACATTTGTTGGCGTATTAAATAAATGCGAAATTTAATTAAATATGCGGCTACATTGGATACTCCCCAAATAGATAAACACTGAAGAGTTTATCGCGGAAGATATGTGGAGGTCAATTAGTTAATACAGCTCCGATAGAGCTCATGGAGCGATCCATCATAATAGATATACGCTATCAGCTACAGGCTTTGTTTACCCTTTTGCAGTTGCTATCATTGAAAAAAATAAATAAGTGAGCGACTAGCAGTTACCCTAGCATATATATAAATAAATGATTATAGAATTACTTATGCTCAGATTTAAAAATGGATTTTTAAAAACAAATATTTTATGATCTAAATTAAATTATTTAAAAATATATAATCAAATTATAAATATATATTTCCTCTCCTCATATATATATATAAATCAAAATTCGGATTAAACAAAATTTTTTTTTAAGTGTTCAGGTTAAAATTAATTATTTTCTCGCTGTCTATGCTTGATCCCAAACTAAAAAAAAAAATTATAAATAAATATAAAAATATAATATAGTATATAATATAGAAAAATAATAAAAATATTTATATATGTATAATATAATATAAAAATTAAAATAAATATCTAAACTAATTTTTCATTAAAACTAACTAAACTTGGATGCAAACGAGTTTTTATCAATATATTTTAGGGCTATATGGAAATCGACTTGAGATATTAATAGTCTTATTAGTATAGAGTAATAGAGTATTAATGTGTATTTACAAGAGCTATTATGCACTTGATTCTATAGTCAAATTACTTAAATTCTGATCAACAAGAATTTTTAATTTTTTTTATCTCAAATTTTTAGGGTAAAAATTTTATGCAATACTCTTCACTTTTTATGAAAATGTTATAAATCTAAATTCTATATTTTTATAAATATATATATATTTTTATAAATATATATATTTATTAATATATATAATTCATAAACTGAATATTAATTAGGAAACACCTAAACCCATTTACAATTTACTATGGTCATATATCATAAAGCGTAGTAAAGTTAGATAAGTCAGAGATAGTGAAAGTCAAATACTTTCATCATCTAAAGCAGGTCAATTTTAATGTAAATATAATGAATAACAAAAATTATATAAGAAATTGCAAAAAACGAATTTATTCTGGGAAATATTTTTAAAAAATTTTAGCAACATGTAATAAATTAAAATGTTTGCAAATTTTCTAAATATAATGCCAATCAGATTCTCGTATTGCAAAAGTCAACTAGTGCATCAAACATGCTGTTAACCACAAGCGAACATGTTTGAACATACATACACACATACATATATGCAATCCAATAAGAATCACAACTTTAGTTGGATTTTGCTACTTTGTTTATTGTTGACATCTAATTAGAGTATTTTATATTCGGCAAAACAAAGATGCACACATAACTGTTCATTTTGTTATTGTTTATTGTCATATGTTTTGTAGAGAGTGTTATGTGTCTCATTTTGTTGATTGTTGTAGATTATTGTACACAATTTGCCCATAATCGCTTATTTCCGGCTGGAATGCAAAAACACGAACTGGGCAGCTGACCGACTGTCTGTCTGCTTCATAGCCCCTGCCCGACACGCAATCTAGTTGGGATGAAACGATGGAAGTGAGGCGTTCCATTCATGAAATTACATACGCGGGTTATTCAATTGAGCGAGAGAGAAAGGGATAGTGAGAGCAGCGGACGTAAGAGAGAATAGCGCAAGCGAGAGCGGGAGAGAGAGTGCGCCAAGGTTAATTTTATTTATCCGCTGCATGCGATGCGCGACGGCGTTTGACAGCTAAAAGAACAGAAGGTAAATGCAGGCGGAAGGAGCGAAGCAGCTGGATGAGAAATGATTGAGGAAAATACGGTAAAAACAAAGACAGCTGCGCTTAATTAATAAGATAATTTTGTTGTTGTTTTTTTTTTTTTCATTTTTATAAAAATGATTTAAGTCTGACACGCGTTGAGCGCATGCACACCCACACACACACACAGAAAGACACAGACACCGACACAAGTTACGTGGCGTGGGCGGTATCTGTGACACGCCTACTGCAAATGAGATACACACCTTCATAACGAGCTCAAAGGGATATTTGTAGACGCGCACAGGCGATTGGAATTTTTGCACCATTTTGTTGCTGTTCCTTGTTGTTGTTGCTGTTGTTGGCACTTGACACTGGTTAAAAATCAATTTTGATTCTCTCTTCTATTGCACTTTTTATTCACACATACGCGCCAAAATTTTCAATAATTTTTGTATTTCAGTTGTTGTTTGTAACAGTCACGAGAGTACAAAGTGTACAAAATTTTGTATTTTATTTCGTTGAAATGTGTGTTTTGTTTTTTTTTTTGTTTTTTTGTATTTTTTTTTTTTAATTCGTTTCGTTTCTCTGCAGCCCCAGCGTTTGTTGTTGTGCGTGCAACTGCTGCAGCTGGCTGAAAAAGAAAGCCTTTCCTTTTTTGTGTACACTCCGCGAATGTTTGACTGCTAGTTGCTAGCGATGTCGCATTGTATCTACCGATATATCGATAGGCACTCTATTTGAAATATCGATCTGTTTCACGATGAATGCTGTTAAATTTCAAATGTAACTGTTAGTTCGATTATGTGTTTCGTGCGTTACATTTGAAAATCAAAGTAGACTATATTTGAACAAGAATAGCCAATAACTATAATTTTTGATATATTACTATGGATTCAGCATACAGGCAAGTCTGCAACAGGCGCATCTGCTGTACATACGTCTTGACGTTCTCACTGCTCGTGCTCTTCTTCTACCATCTAATGTGGAATAATAGACGGAGTATTATTGGGCTAACACGGCTGCAGGAGGACGTCAACTGTATATCCGTACGTAATTTTGTATAACGATGACTGAAATGTTCAAAACGCATATTTATTTAGTATTTTGCTTGGCAGCATGCGCTCCGAGTGGGCTGCACGACAAATAAATTTGACTGCCTGCCATGCAAAAGCTCGGAGTGCGGCCCCACAGTGGAAATGCCGGATGCCTTGGCGTGCGAATCGAGTGAATTGAATAATTGTGTGGATACATTGGTCAAGCGCAAGATTGGCTCCCTCTTGGACGATGTGTATAATATTAAGAAGAAAATTGAGCACTCCATATGCAAGGAGAAGACAGCCGAGTCCGCCAAGCCGTTGCAATCTCGTATCAATTATGCCTCCGAGGAGCTAGGCGCACGCATCATAACGGCGCTAGCCACACCAATTGCGGAGAGCACTCTGGTCAAGTCGTTGCTTGGCTTGGAATTCAGCACGAATCCGCCCATAAATATGCTAAGGCCTAGCTTGATGCCGGGTTCGTGTTTCGGCTTTCGGGGATCCCAGGCAACGGTATCGATGCTTCTGGCCAAGACGATCTATGTGGAGCAAATTAGCTTGACCCATGTGCCCAAAGAGATGACTCCCAGCGAATGCGTGAACAATGCACCAAAAGAGTTTGAGGTTTATGTAAGATATATATATATATAAGATATATATATATAAATATATTTAAATATATTTTTGGCAGGGTGTCACGATAAAAGATCAGAAAAAGGAGCTATTGGGTAGATGGAAATACAAAAATGATCCAAAAAAACGCACAGAGTACTATGTGGTCAACAATAATTGTCCGTTTCGCACGTTGGTTTTTAAATTCTATTCAAATCATGGCGGCAATTCCACTTGCATTTATCGGTAATTCTAATATAATAAAATATAATATAATTTATGTTTGTAACCTACGTTTCCAACACAGCGTGGAAGTATTTGGCCGCGCATTGGGCGTTATTCGTTAAAATATTTGAAAAATCTGTAAATTGTGTTACATAAACTGTGATTTCTGTTATTACGTTGTTTGTTAACAGTTAAATAAAAGAATACGTATTTCGTGACTGAAACTTATGCCGATATTTGAATTAGGTAGCGAGTACTTAAATATCGCTATGTATTTGCGCCCAACGCTCATCTCTAAGGTGTAGGCTTAAAGTGAGACATGAGCGATAACGATTATCGTTTTGGTTTTGACAAAGATAAAATTGAAATAAATAAGTTAAAACACGATGGCCTGTGGCGATTAAATCTGAATAATAATAACAATCTTGTGGCGTGCAATTTGACACACAATTACGGCAGCCCCGATGGCGATGAGCAGCCGAAACTGCAAAGGACAATGGCAAAAGCGAAACAGAAACAGACAACAGCAGCAGCTGCCACAGCAACAACAACAACAACAACAACAACGACGACGACAGCAGTAGCAACAACAACAACAACAACTGGAGCAGCAGCAGCAACAGCAACAACAACAGCGATAGGCGCTGTTGCTGTGACGCCCACTTGTGTCGCACACATTGAGGACGAGGGCGGAGGAGCAGCATGCGACGGCGCTGCAGCGGACGATGATGACGGCGACTGCGCTGCAGCTGGCGCAGGCCTAGTCACCAGTGATAAGGCAAGTGTTGTTGTTGTTGTTTTTTTTTTTTTTTGTTTGCATTATAATTTGCATTGCCATTGTTTGTTCTGTTTGTAATAATGAAATTTTGTGTGCAGCTTAATGGCATCAGCATTGGCGCTGCCTACAGCCTGCTTGAGCTGCCAGCTGCAGCGGCAGCGGTCGCAGCGGCTGCTGCTGCTGCCACCGCACTCTCGCCCACCGATGCGGCAATTGGCGGCCTCAGCTCCAGTCGCACCTCGATGAACAACTCCACGGAGAATCTGAGCTATGCCAGCGACAATTATTATGCCGACGATCTCATATTGCTGGACGACGATGACGATGACGACGACGACGATGACGACGAAGATGATGTGGAGGCCGAGGAGATCTCGCTCAATTCGGATGACTGCGTCTATGCGTATCGCGGCGATGCCGCTGACTTTGATATGGCGGCGCTTGATGCCAGCACTGGCCGTGGTGGCCGCAATTTGGATTTTGGACTGGTGCGTGATGATGAGACGGACTTCCTTGAGATGGACTTTGAGCCAGATCCCTCGTCGGAGCTGGAGTTTGTGGCGAATGCACAGGAGGCGGCAGCAGCGGCAGCGGGCCATGCGAATCTCCTGCTCATGCAACGCGATTATAGTCAGCTACAGAGCGGTCGTCACATGTCCACGCCCACTCAGCCAAGGCAGCTCTATAGTTCGCCCATTGAAGAGCTGGGTATGCCGGCACCACAGGAAGCCCTGCAGCGTTTGAGCAAGAAATTTGCAAGGATTAGCCTGAATTTAGATCAGATTAAGGCCGATGCGGATGCCAGCTCTGAGGTGGATGCCGATGAGCTGCTCTGCGGCAGCAAGGACGACGAACAGGAATTTGTGGATGCGAGCAACGCTGAGGTCAACACTCTGGCCCACTCGCTGCCCAGCACACTCGTCTACAGCAGCTTCAATCGCAGCACCAGCGTGCCCAGCGAGCCGACTCATGCGGCCGCAGAGACGTGCAACTCGAAGCTGACAGGCGCCAAGCCCAAGCGTTTGAGCGCCCTCTCCAACTCCTCATCGCTAGTGTCCGCCTCGAAGTCGAGTTGCGCCTCCTCCTCGTCCAAGTCGCGTCGCTCCCAGCCCAGCTACGATGAGCGCTGCTATAGCTGCACCGATTTCCGTGCCGTCTCCCAGCAGCAGCACCATCAGCATCATCTCCAGCTGCAGCTGCTGCAGCATCAGCAGCAGCAGGAGCAGGACGATGTGGCGCCCATGCTGGTGGCAGCGGCAGCTGTGGTGGCCGCCAGTGCGGCGATGGCCAGCAATTCGACGAAATTCGATTTGGGCAGCGGCGAGGAGACCTGCCTCGACTGCCTCGAGAAGGAGTTTCTGGCCAATACGATTGGCAAGGCGCTCGACCTGAGCAGCTGTGCCAAGTGCCGCAGGCGTGTGGGCGGCCGTGGCAGCAGCCTTTCGCTTTACACGCGCGCCGAACAGACGCGCTGCCGCAGCGGCTCGCCGGGCTACTTCGGTGAATTTGGCGGACTCTTCAGCTGGCACAAGACGGCCGGCGACATGGGTCTCTATAACCAAAGGTTTATTTCGTGTGATAATAATTTTGGCGGCAGGCAGGTAAGTGTCCCAAGTCCTAATCACTGGCATTTACAGTTATGACATCCATATATCCAGCAGGTGCTCAAGCAAAGCTTTTCGACTGAACCGCTGGTGGCGCGCCTGTCCACGGCGCATCTGAGTGAGGAGCATCTGGTGCAGGCGCTGGACAAACTTCACATTTCCTACAACGCATCGCTCTTGCATGCCTACTTTGAGCGTCTGGCAGCGCCAGCGCCACCAGCGTGCGGCAATCTCAAGCAGCTGCTGTTGCATGCCTCCAAGCAGCAGTGCAATCATCGCAAGCTCAAAAAGCTGATCGAGCTCGTAGCGCAGCAGCAGCAGCAGCAGCTCAGCGTGCAATTCAAGCGGGTGGGTGTCGGAGAGACTAAGACTATATTAATATATATATTAAAATTTGCCTACTCTCCACACAGACTAATACGGGCCACGCCGCTCTGGTGGCCGTCAAGGTGAGCGACATACTGAGCGCCTGGCAACGTCAACGAGATCTCTATGTGCTGCGGCAGTTGGATGCGCGTTTTCATCGCGCCAACGTGCTGGGTAAACGTTGATATAGCTGCAACTAAATACAATAAATACATGTATTAAACTAAACACTATTTGCAGGCAAAATTGGACACATTGTGCGGCAGGCACAGCAGCAGCAGCTGCAGCAGCCAACGGCAACCACATCCGCCTCGGCAGCAGCTTCGACTTCAATCTCATCCATGCGACAAGCGCTGCCTGAATTTCTAATGATACCGCAATACTATGCTTGTGGTGAATTAACATTGACGCGCAAATGTTAAAGGCCGCCCAAACCAACAAACACAACAAAATGTTTATGCGTCGCTCCATTTTCTGTTCATTCTGCAAATGCAAAATAGTTCTCAAGATCTGTGCTGGCTTCGCAAAAATATTGTTCAAATATTGATTGTTATCTAAGCTGATTCCATATACATAAACCAACTATCAATGTATTCACGTATTCACGCATGTTCAGTATTTGTTTAAGCTTTTTAATATATTTATATTTATATATATATATGTTAATATATATATATATTTATATTTATATATATATATGTTAATATATATATATATTTATATTTATATTTATATTTATATTTATATTTATATTTATATTTATATTTATATTTATATTTATATTTATATTTATATTTATATTTATATTTATATTTATATTTATATTTATATTTATATTTATATTTATATTTATATTTATATTTATATATATTTATATTTATATTTATATTTATATTTATATTTATATTTATATTTATATTTATATTTATATATATATATATTTATATTTATATTTATATTTATATTTATATTTATATTTATATTTATATTTATATTTATATTTATATTTATATATATTTATATTTATATTTATATTTATATTTATATTTATATTTATATTTATATTTATATTTATATATATATATATATATATTTATATTTATATTTATATTTATATTTATATTTATATTTATATTTATATTTATATATATATATATTTATATTTATATTTATATTTATATTTATATTTATATTAATATATATATTTATATTTATATTTATATTTATACATATATTAATATATATATATATATTTATATATATATTTATATTTATATTTATATATATATTTATATTTATATATATATATATATATATATATATATTTATATTTATATATATATATATATATATATATATATATTTATATTTATATATATATATATATATATATATATATATATATTTATATTTATATATTTTATATTTACATTAAGCATTAATCATAATTCATTAGCTCATTTAGCTCTTAAAATTAATTATAATTTTTGTTTGTATTTGCAAATTTGTTTTTCGAATTTCTGCATCTAGTCTTGAACATACAAAAAAAAATCGAAATCGAAATCGAAATCGAAAACAAAAACAAAATTTCTAGAATTTAAGTATATGTCATATTAGCTGCCGGCTCAGATCTTGTTGATGTATTCGAATTGCATTTGTAGGCCAATGCTGCCTATTTACTATTACGATATCATGTATTTGGTAGCCACGCATAAACGTTAGCAATATTTAAGAAAAGCTGCAGCTGTTCAGGGCGGGGCGCAAGTGGGCGGTTTGGCGAGTTGTTAGCAAAACAAAAATAAGAAAAAAAAGTTAAGCGCGTCTTTATGTATGTGTTATAACGTTAATCACAATAACCGTTAATCGATTTGCAATATTTATAACAAATATATGTATAGCATATAATATACATATGTGTGTGTACACGTCACGCCCACTAAAGTATATCACAATATAATATATATATATAACATAATATGTGTAGCGTATATAGAGCTTAGCTTATATACTAATTAAAACATAAACTAAGTAGTCAAGTAAAACCACAAGAACACACTCACACACACACACACACATCCATATAAACCAACGTTTATACGCTGCACTAAACGTGATTTAGAAATTGATTTTAATAGTAAAAACTTACGCTTGAAAAACATAATTAAATGTTTATTTCATTTAAATTGTTGTCCATAAATTGTACGCTAAATACGTTTACACGTTGCAGTAAATGGGATTTCCAAGTTTTATTTTATTTTTGTATTTATTTATTTTATTTTATTTACAGCACTTAAATATATTCCTTAATTATTTTGTAATTTATGTATATGATTTTTATGCTAAATCATGTTGTAGTTGCACACGTATAAACATTAGACACATACATACATACATACATCAATTTTGATTGCGGTACAATATATATATATACATATATATATATATATTTGTTTTGTTAATTAAAGCTTAAATATTTAAAAAAATTTTAAATTAGAAAAAAAAAATTGTTTTTCAATCACGTTTTAGTTGCACACGTATCAACATTAGACACACACGTTTATACGCTGTATTAAGCGTGACTTAAAAATTTCAATTGCAATATAATTGTTTGTTGTTAATTAAATAATTGTAGTCTTTTAGAATAAAATCATAAATTACAAAAAAAAAAAAAAACAAAAATTGTAAGTCACGTTTTAGTTGCATACGTATAAATATTTATACACTGTACTAAACGGGATTTAAAAATTGATTTCATAATATTGTTTTTTTTATTCCTTAAAAAATATTAAATTAATTTTCATTAATTCAAATTTTATGCTAAATCACGTTTTCGTTGCAGACGTATAAACGTTACACGTATAAACGTTCCACGTATAAACGTTAGGCGTATAAACGTTACACGTTACACGTATAAAGGTTACACGTATAAACGTTACATGTATAAACGTTACACGTATAAACGTAAGACGTATAAACGTTACACTTATAAACGTTGCACGTATAAACTTTACACGTATAAACGTTACACGTATAAACGTTGCACGTATAAACGTTACACGTATAAACGTAAGACGTATAAACGTGACACGTTACACGTATAAACGTTGGACGTATACACGTTACACGTATAAACACACACACACACAAACTCTCGCTCTCTCTCTCTCTTTCACACACACACACACATTCATATACCATATACAATTCATAATGTAGCTGCAGCTCCTCAGACTTCTCGGATTACCCGCCCGCCCAAAAAAAATAAATAAATAAAAATAAATGAAAAAAAAAACAGATAAAAACTTAAGCAACGGTGAGAATAATGCTTTTTGTTTTAATAAAATTACGCTTTATTAATATTATTACATATTCATCTTTCTTCTTCGCTCTTCTAACAAAACGTTGACAAAATTTATTGATAGCGTTGCTGTTGTTGTTGTTGTTGTTGTTGCTGCTGCTGCTGGCGTCCAGCATTGTAGTAGCCAGGTGGACCGCCACTGGGCGGTCCTGGTCCCATGTTGGGCGGCATTGGGGGAGGCGGCGCCGCCGTATTGTAGTGCGTGGGCGGCGGCGGCTGCTGTGTCCAGGCATTGGCCGCATATGGCGGCATCGGCACCACAGGTGGCGGCGGCGGCGGCGGTGCGTGGTACATGTGATAATTGGCAGCGTTGCTGTTCAGATTGCTGGGCGGTGGTGGCAGTGGTGCGCCGATTCCAACGCCGACGCCGACGCCCGCATTGGGCGTGGGCAACGGCAGCTGCCCGTCGCCGGGCGGCGGTATGGAGACGACGGCAACGGGCACCGTATTGGCCAGCGATTTGATGGATTGGATATTGTTGAGTTCGGCCATCAGGCCGCCATTGCCGCTCGGCGGTGGCCCCGCCGAACCCACCGACTGAGGGCAGTTTGGATTTGTGGTTATTGTGGATGTTGTTATTGTTGTTGTTGTTGTTGTTGGGCTGTCGGCACGACTGGGCGGCTTCTGTGGCGGACTGTTGGGCTCCTGGCCTTCCTTCTGCGTCGACTGATACAGATCGAGCACCTGATGGCAAATGTCCTCGAGGATCTCCATGGTCACATTCGAGACGAACATGTCCCACCAGCGCTGGTGCTGCGGCTGCCTGCCCAGCCAGTCGAGCACCGTGAACTTGCTCAGTTTGCTGGCCAAATGGATGAGGGCAACGGCAATGATCTCGGGCTCCCACTGCAGGCAGACGACGGTGCTCAGCGAGTCGTTGACGAAATTCCATGCCATTTGGACCATTTTCTGCAGCTTCGGCTGATCGCCCTTGAAGCACTTGGCGTACTTGAGCAGAAAGGTGTATGGATGCTCCACCTGGAGATCGAATTTGATGGTCTGCAGCAAGATGCGTTCCAGTGTCATTACCTCCTCCTTGGGATCGTCGCCGAACGAGTAAAAATAGTTGTCGTTGAGGATGCCGCGGGCCGTTTTGATGATGTCGCGACACTTCTTGGGCGTCTCCTCCACCTTGCCGGCGAGGAACAGGCAGCAGCAGGCGGTGACGTAGCGCGGAAAGCTCTTGAACGAGTGGAACATGTAGAAGCGATGGAAGTAGACGACGCCGGTGGCCATTGTGTTGTGGCCGAGGCCCATTTTGGTGCCGCATTCCATGATGAAGCGTGCGCCCTCCTTCCGATAGCGACGCTCTGTGTCGTATGTAACGCCATCCAGTATTGAAGGTGTCTCGCGTAGCTCCTTTTTGTCATAGTACCAGCAAGGCATTTTTCTCTGGGACTACAGTGTGTTTTTTTTATTTTTTGTTTTTTTGTTAATAACATAAAAAAAAAAAACGAACCAAAAATTAGTGCTTTTCTTGTGTCATTTTTTAGCGTCTTTAGCTAAATACTGTCTTTTTGGTTGTGCAGTAGGTGGCAACGCCAAACGAGCAACAGCTGTTGCTGCTGGCAGTGTGACCGTAAGCACGCATTAATAGCGCGTGTGGATCTTTATTTAAAAGAAAAGAAATAGTGTAATACATTTAATTTCATTTTGTGCTTTTATTTTGGCTTTACAAAAATGCCAAACTTTTTGCGAAAGAGCTGTAACGCAATGAGTGCACCAGGTATGTTTGGCTTGACATTGATTAAGCATCAAATATTTACTTTAATTACGTTTGTTTTTTTTTTTCTGCTCGTGTAAGTTGACTTTCCACAATTTTTTTTTTTTTTTGTTTTCTTATTGCTGCCGCCTGCTACAAATGGCACAACACATACCTGTTGTATGCGTCCATGGCCGCCGTTTGGCCAATTAGCCGCAATGCCTTGGCTTAGTTGAGGTAACTATTTATAACCAGCCTTTCCAGTTGTCGTTAGCTTAATATGCGACTCTCATTGTGCAGACGTCTAAATAATGCGGTCAATATGCTCGTCTAACAGGAATTTGTTTTGCTGTTCCTCGTTACCCTTACCCTGGTGCAACTTCCCCTTCCTCTTCTCCAACACCAGTCTTTCGCCCACTTGCGTTTTTACAGTTTTCTTTTTTTTTTTTTGTCTTTTATGTCCACCCACTTTTAACGCGCTGGGCTGCACTCATTTGTAGTTTGCATAACAGCTGCATTGCAAAATGCCAAAAAAAAAAAAAAAAAAAAAAAACTGGTTATTGAGAACAAAACAATGGCGCGCCCTGGGGAGCCCAGACAAGTCCAGCAGCCTGCAGCCAGCAGCCAGCTTTATGACTAGATATTTATAGCCTTCTGTCTTCTGTCCATTGCTAGCATTGCTTGCGTTCGTCTCACATTTCATAAACAATTTGTATGCACAGTTGCAGTTGCGTCTGCATTTTTTTGCTGTCGATGTTATTAACCTTGCTGGGGAAGCTTGGGCAGCCTGTTGGCTCCTTGGTAGCTGGCCAGACAGGTCCAAGTTAATCAAATAGAATTGTGCCGGTCCGAGCGGCATAACCAGTTTACTTTACATATATTCTTTAGCTTTTACTTTGAACGATCGCACGCTCGCGCTCTCTCGGCCAGTTTGTTCGCTCTCTCGCTCTCGCTCTCGCTCTCCCTCTACCTGAGCCGTTTAAGACACGTTTGCAGCTTCGCTGCGCTTGCTGCTGTTCGGCGCTTTTCAGTCACTTTTCAAACGTCGCCAGTTACCAAACGGATCGCGCTAGCTGGCAACAACAACAACAACGACAATCCGTCCAGTCAAAGTTGTTTATATATACAATATATATTTTTATTTGTTAAATTTTAATGCGCGTTCGTTGCGGCCAACGGCTTCGCAAAGAAAAAAAACAACAAAAATAGTTATAAATAATAATAAAAATAATAGAAGTGGCTGCAACAAGTGCTAAACAACAACAACAGCAACAGCAACCAAAAGAAGTGCTTGCCTAGGCAGAAAAAGGTTTTTTTCAATAATACACAATAGCCATAAAGCAAGATTCGAATGAAAGAAAAAGAAAATGTGCTATAAAAAAAAAAGTTAAAAAGTAACCACAAGCTACGTATCGTGCGCGCACTCTCCCCCTCTCTCTCTCTCTCTTTCACACACATTCTGTTCCTCTATCTCGCTCTTTACATAAGCGCACTGCTACTTCCCCCTAAGCTTCGCTCTACTGCATGCATTCCTTGGAATCATTCTATGTGGATTATCGCTACGAGTCAAAGAAATAAGAAGAAGAAGAAGAACAAAACCCATAACGTTTGCGTTATTTGGAATATTTTTTACGTTATACCTCAGTCTATAACGCTAAATAAGTGAGTTTTATTATGAAATATTTACCGTTTATATCGGATGTAAATTAAATTTTAATTTGATTATTAATATATATTTGGGGTGTAAACAAAATTAATTTTTTAACTAATTGGAAATGAATTTTTTTATTGAAATGAAAGACTTTTGCTAATCAATTTTATGCGTCCGTATTTTCTCGGAAAATCATAACATAATCTGACATTGAATCGGATTACTATATTATATAGATATCGTAGCAAAGTCATTCAGGTATTTAATACTGCAAGATATAAAGATTAAATATAAAAAAATATCTTAAATAACAACTTTATCTCAACTCTTATTAGATGGAATTATCTCTAATCTTATTTGAAGAAATTATCTTAATTCAAGAAATAATCTTTAATAAATCATAAAAATGCTTTATAATGCGTTTCTAATGTTTTCGGTAAGCTAGAAGGAGGGGGCTTGCCCGACGCCAAATATGTTAGTATTCAGCAGCAAAGGCTCAGCTGATCTGATGTTATTTAGCTACTTCTTAATATATAATATTAATATTTTAATATTTAAATATTTTGCAATTTGCACATCTAGTGTCATTGCCCCCAAAAATAATCTAGAAATCATGCTTAAAGGCGTGCCGCAGGCGTGAGGGTATTTATTAGTCTGGCACTCTTAATTGTTGTGCTCAAACTCAGTAATTAAGCACTCTAGTATGACGACTTCAGCACACACTCCACACTCCATTTCTCTATATATCCACCATATAGCTAACTAGCATTATATAGATCTTGATATGCATTTGTTTTCGACTTTGGTAAACCTTTTTCTGGAACGGCATTTTATCAGTTGTTTACAAACAATAATTGCAACAACTTATTTGTACAATTGTTTCATAATTTTTTATTTTTTTATTTTTATTATTTATACTATGTAGCAGCAGATGATTCAGTTCTGTAGTACGCGACGATCCGGGGAATTAGCTGGGCCACACCAAGCGCTTGCATTGGAAATTAGCGCTGTTGCAGCTTGCTTTTTGTTGTGATTTATCATCCACGCTCACATTTCGCTATAAAAGTCGTTGTCTGTTGTTGTTGTCGTTCAATTGAGTGTTAAGTGTTTGGCGATTAGATCATCTGTGGGGCGCGTCAAGCCGCTTAGCCAAGCTAATGAGCATTTTGGCCGTCTCGACGCAAGCCAAGGCCATTGGAGCCTGGCTCAGTGAGCCGCAAGTTGATTGAACCTGCCTCACCGCATCCAGCCACGTTTTCTTTCCCTCTCTCTCTCTCTCTCTCTCTCTCTCTCTCTGTCTTTCTCTACCAAATTAACTGCGCAAAGGGTATATATACGAGACTACACCGCCTGGCATAATTATAGACACAGTTCTTGATTTCATCTTATTAATGATTTCCTTTGTTAAATTCTTGGCTTAAGGCGAGCATTTAAATTCTTAGCTGAGCTGCAAATCGATTTTGTGATTCATTTATCTTATTTGGGGTAAATATACTCACTGCACCTATGACAAAGCTAAAAATTAGTCATAATTTAATGTAAATTATAGTCAAGGTCGTTTAAGCTGAGAACTTAAGTATAATTAATCAATGCTTGATTTGCACGCAAAGAAGGTAAACTTGATCACTTCTAAATGTAGAGTGGATTAGTTCTTGATGCTTTTAATGTTTCGCTTACAAGACAAAAGAGTGCTAAAATGAGAATCATTTAATCAATCAAATCAAATTAAATTGGTGTTAAGTCACTAGAGATATCTAAATCACAACAATAACAGACAGCTAACATTTTTATTGAATCTTAACAGTAATCAATACCTGTTTTTATGTTACTTTAAAAGGCTGTAAGTTAACTAAACATTAGTCAACAGTCCTTTAACATTTATGCTGAAAATTTCTAGAACTATATGTTATAATTATAATATAAACCCTCATAATAACATCATCATGGATCACATATGAATATTTTATATAAAAATATTATATAAATAATTTTATATTGTTAATACATTTAAATATATTATTTTAATACCAGCTGTTTATAAATATTTTGTGTCGAAAGAATAAAATATTCTGTAGAGATGTAGAAGAATATAGTAGAACAAAAATATACTCAACAAATAATAAAAATAATACTTTCCTCTGTAAAATAAATACAAAGTTATTTAAGAATATAATTATTTCAAGAAAAACAAAAGTTGATTAATATTTGAATTATTTAAAAATATATTAAAAATACAAAAAACGTTTTTATTATGATTATTTTTTTTTAATTATTGAAGAGGTTTTTAAACATTGCCCAAACATGTTTTTACAAATTATTTAAAAATATTTTTAAAATAAAAAAAAATTTTGTATTATTATTATTATTTTTTTTTATTATTAAAAAGGCTTTTGAAAATTGCCCAAACATGTTCTTATAAATTATTTTAAAATATTAAAAAAAATATATTTTAAAATATTTAAACAATTTCATGTTTACTTGCTTACAATATTTAATAATATTTATTATATTTAAAATTATTTAATATTTAAGAATGCAGACATATGCTTTCATATCTTTCGATCAGTTTTGTGGGCATTGAATATATTTTTTTCAGAGCTAACAACTGCACATAGAGATATATTTTATTTTTTCATAACTCTATTTGATTAGCCCTCATAGTAGCTTAATGCAAGTAGCCAATTCACATTTTCGATTTATATCTTGATTTCGCACACTGTGCACTAACTCTATTGTTGTTGTTGTTGTTGTTGTTGTATTTAACTAGCTCGATGTTGATGAAGCTTTTGTACCAGACTGTTGAGTTGGTTTGCTTTTGTTTCTGAGGCTTTACTTTCCACAATATGTTAACAATTTTGATTGGCAATGTGATGCGTGGTGTTTGGGCCTCTGTTTGTGTTTGTGCTTGCATTGTTTTTAGCTGCCGTCGGGATCAGTGTTGCATGTTGCAAATTGCAACTGCAACAACGCGGCACTGTAATTGTTTTGGCCGCCGCCAAGCGTAACCGAACAGCCAGCCCAATGGAGCGGCGGCGTTGAACTCGCAACACTTTGAAAATGATTCTCTCCTCCGGACAGAGCACAGTACAGCACAACACACATTCTTAGCCGCACGCAATTGACCGAGAGCGAGATAGATCTCCGAGACGTAGAGCGCAGAGCGCAGAGCGTAGAGCGTACAACGTTCAACGTACAACGCACAACGCACTCGACTTGGCCATAAATCACGCGTGCCTTGGCCATATTTGTGGTAGGCTCTGTCGCGGGCCGCAGCCCATCAAATGTCAGCTACCTTTTAAGTTGCCTCTATTATTGTCTGTGTAGAAGTTGTTTTCGCCATATCGGTGAGCACCCAAAGTGCTCGTAATTTTTACTTTGCGTCTTACATGTTCCTTGACGCTTGTGAACTTTTGCATGATAATTACTAGCCCCAAACGAAAACCAGTTAAAAGCCATTTGAAACATAACTGTGCTTATTATGACCATATGACAGCTGCGTAAATAATCGGAAAGTTTTTGGCTGATTACTTTGTTTCCAACTCATTTTTCTTTCTTTTTTTTTTTTTAACAATTATATAATTTGGCTAAACTTGTTTCGGTTATGCTATTCAATATGTTTAACGCAAATATTTGTTGTCTTGCTTTGCTCTGGTATTTGAGACTTGAGCAATTTCAAATATTTTATAGACATTAATTTACTTCTTTTTTTTTGGGAAATGTGACAGATATTTGAGATATTTGATGGAAGTCGAGTAAACAAAGTAGAGGAGTTTTTATAGAAGCTAAAAGTAGTAAGAATAAATATATAGGCAAGAAATATTAAATATGCAAGAATATAATATAAATAAATAAATATATATATAAATATTTTTTACAGTCAGCCAAATTAAATTTTTTTGTTCAACTTATTTCGATTCTTATCCATGTTAGAGTTTTTTTTTTTACTATTAAATCACATATTTTTATTTTACATTTATATATAACGCACAAATTATATAGGAAACATTGTAATGTAAGAAAAAAAAAAACAAATAATTAAAAAAATAAAGCTCGTTCAACATATCAATGAATATTAACATAGCTAAAAATATATTTTAATATCAATAAAATTAAAACAGAATTTTGAGAATTTGAGCACAATTTAAAGTAATATTTGCTGAAGATCTTGATGAGCATTAGAAAACAAAAATAGCTAATAAATCATACTGTATACATATTAAGAAATCCAAGAGAAATAAATAAGAATGCGCTAGATGGAAGGGTCTGACTGGGAAATACTCTAACTCTTCGAATTTTATGTAAGTTGAGGGAGGATTCTGCATTTCATAAAATGTAAAAATTGCTGGAAATTAGAAAAATAGAAAAATATAAATTTTAGAGAAGCATTAGAAAGAATCTTAAGAATGTTGAAATAATTTGAATTTTTAATTTTTAAATTAAAAATTAAGACCCACATAAAAAAAAAGAATTTAAATTTATTTTTATTATTTATTGACTAAAAAAAAAGATTTTTATATTTAAAGAGAATTCTCAATTCCTGGCATCAAATTTCCCACATTTTCTGCTTCATTAAATTTAACTACAAACTAATAAAATTACACACCCATTCTTGAGAAGCCTCACAGTTCCAGCTGTTCGGGTCCAACATGTTGCAAAAAATAAAAAATAAAATAAATAAATAAACAAAGAAGCAGTCAGAAACCCGTTGCGCTTAGCAATTTACAGAAAATGCGTTACACTTAATTCAATCGCAGATAGAAGTTAAAACTATTCCGCTGTTGGCCCAATTCGCATTGGTGGATCTTTGAAGAAGCAGCAGCAGCAAATGGCCTCGAGCGCCCTATTATATATACCCCTTGATGGAAGCAACTCCAACAAAATTTCTATTTAATTCATTTAATTTCATTTAAGCCAACTCAGGCGAGAACGCCGCTTGGCCTTTGGCCAAAGTTATTAATAAGAGTTATTTCTTTTTTATATTTCTTTTATTTTTCTTCTTTTTTGCTTTGTGTATTTCTTTTGCGTTTCTTCTACTTCTATACTGCGAGGCGTTTACCTATACGCTGACCTGATTAAAGACAGCACGCACACTCGGAGTGGGACTCGAAGCTCACTCAGAGTGCGAGTAGAAAGTGTCGCCACTCTCTTTTGACATTTGTTGCAAGTCGGCTTATTGAACTGCCAATGGCTAAAAGCCATTTGAGCTGGGCTTGGTTTTCTGGTCGCTTGGGCTCTTGGCTACCCTCTAATTGAAAAATAATAAAAGTCAACCAGTTTTTTCGTAGCTGTCTCTCAACTTTGACATACAAAATTGTGTTACCAAAAGTTCATTGAAACGCTGTTAGCGCACAACAAAAATATGAATGTTAAAAAATAAGAAAAAGGTTTTAACATATTATGACAATGGCTCAAACGAATTAAGCTTTAAAGCCGCAGCTCGGAAAAAAAATTGTTGACTTTTATGTTTCTCTGCCTTTTGCTCTTTCGTCAGCATTTGTTGAAAATTCTAATTAAAATGTAAAAAAAAAAAAATAAAAAAAAATTGCTGTTTGAGAATCTTCTCACATTTATGTGCTGCTTTGACTGGTAACTTTTATGTGCCATTGTTATATACACACGACTGACGCCTGACGCCTGACGCAGCTGCCAAAGATCATGTGTGTGTGTAGTCGGTCTTTGCGTATGGGAAAGATCAACAATAGTTATAAGAAATAAGAAAAAAAAAACCATTATGCATAAAGATTTGCGTTTTCCATTCATTATACGCAATTAATTTTGTTTTATACTTCGTAAAATTCATGTTGCAAATACTTTGAACTTTCGAGTCATGAGAACTCGAAATTGAGTAAAGGTTTGAGCAAGTTTTTGAAGGAAGGCATGTATATATGTATATTAGCATTTCTTGTATATGTCACTCACACCTGTTGAGATTTTGTATACTCATTAAAAATGTTGAACAAAAAGTATATTGTTTTTTTTTTTTGCCGTCCATCCGTATGGATGGAAACCATTTCGCTGTTATTGCAGGTAGAGAAATTTTAAATTTGGAATAAATTAGTAATGTATACCCGGATCTGCTAAAGTCTTAAGATTTTCCTGATATGCAAATTGGCAAATATTATTTCTGCTAGAGCAGAACCACTATTATTTATAGTGCTCGAGGCCTGGAATTTTTTAATTTAAGAAATTAATCTACGCCCATTAAGGGGGTGTGACAAAATGTAAAAGTTGACATCACTTAAAATTCGAGAGATAGAAAACAAAAATTTTGCAAGTGAGTTACTGTTCAGATTCTCTACATAATACCGAAAATAACTATATATCCAAACAAATATATAAATCCAACCTGGAGAATCCAAAAAAAACTGTTTCTTCTATCGTTTTCGAGTTAAAACAAAAATTTGAGCAATTAAGCCACTGTTGACCTTCGCTATTGATTTATCAAAAATATATAGACAAATATATATATATGCACATGGAAATCAGAAAATAATATATATTTTCTAATTATTTAAATCTAGAGTTCAATTACTGCAGATTCCTTTCTGCCAACTGAGCCTTGAATGGGTATGAGTATTCTGCAGTCAGTAGCATCCGACTGCAATATTCTTACTTGTTTCTCAGTTATTTCGAACAGGCACCTGCTTGTCTTACTTGGACAATCAATTTCTTTTATAAGCAAGCTCACAAATCAATTGCTCAGGCTTCACTTTGATATTGAGATATTTTCGCATTTTTGCCTGACTATTCACGCGTTTCGCAATTAAATAAGTCGTGTATATTCAGCTTAAAGACATTGTCTCAAATGTGAGTTGACTAAGCAATGGGCTGGACTGAAGTGACAGGTAGATATAAAAAACTTATATAACTGAAAGCTGAAAATAGTTGAGCGAGTGAGATATTTTATATTATATATCTTATTATATATATAATCATTTATTTATTTATTTATTTTTTTTGTAGTATATAAATTCAATGAAATATAATTCATCAAATAATTCATAGACTTTCGTAAGATTGACAGTTAAAATTGTTTCAAAATAGTCTCGAATTTTAGGTTCTTCCCACTAAATAAATAACTAACGAAGTAGAGAGTTAATAATGGCTTTTTAATAAGTTTATCTTTACCCTTCTGCTGCTGTTGCTGCTGCTTTTACAATCGCAGCTCATTAGCATTGGCGAGCGGCCCAGATTTGGTCCATGACCGAACCGCAGCAGCCACATTTGGCCATTTCGAACATTTCTAACTTTCAACGTTCGCTCTCTTATGCTTATGCATTTCAGCAGCTTGTTTGGTCTTGCAAGCAAAACAAATTCAATCGTCTAACAATTTTCGACGCCCTCCTCTGCGTTCGTTCCAAACGAATTGGAGCTGGCTGGTGGCTCAGCGGGTAGCGTGAAGGCCGGAATCAATGTGTTTAGCTCCGATTCAGATTCAGATTCCGATTCAGTTTCAGTTTCAGTTTCAGTTTGGGCTTTTAGTGCATAGCATAAACACGGATCCATTGCCGCATATGTGCGGAACCACATAATGACTAATAACGCTGCCGATTTGCATGCTCTATGGGCACAACAGCTGAACAGACCCCACAATGTCTTGAGAAACAGCAATGCAAACTGGTTTTTTTTATTTTATTTTGTATTTTGTATGTATATTTTTTTTTATACAAATATTTAGATACATACTCGCATTCGCGCTCCATTGCAGTATTTTGTAGTATTCGCATTAAGTTGAAGAAAAATTGAAACCATTATTAAATGCTGTTGCCAGATCCGGTCTAAAGCTGTTGTGCCGATCTCCAGATCAGCTGCAAAAATGAAATGAAACGTTTTCATTGTAGTTGGTATCTCTTCAAATTGCCTTTAATATGCGATCAAATTGGAGTTGTTGTGCAGCTCAGTTGTTGGCAAAGTGGAGTCATTTATTCAAGCAATTATTGGATATGATTTGGTTGTGTAGATGGAATTATACTGTTGAAGGAGATATCTTCAAGTGCGTAATGGATGCTTGAAGAGAGAAGGGGAGTGCGATCGAATGATGGAGTGCGAAAAAGGGATAGAGCCAGAGCCAAAAGAGACAGAAAGACAAAAGGAGGAGGGAAAGAGAGAGAGAGAGAGAGAGAGAGAGAGGGAAAGGCAGAAAACACGATATGTTTAGACAAATAGAGAGAGAGAGAGAAAATTCGAAAGAGAGCAAGAGACAGTAAAGCACAGACGGTAGAAAGAGAGAGCCAAAGACAGAAAACTAGATCGATATGTTGAGAAAAATAGAGAGATAGAAAATACTAAGCAGAGAGAGAGAGACAGAGGGAACGAGATAGAATAAAACGGTGAGACGAGACGAAAGATAACGAAATATAGAATGTGAAAACAAGAGCAAGCGAGAGAGGGGTAGAGAAACATACAGGCAGAAAAAGAGTGGAAACGAAGGAACAAAAATAAATGGAGTCAGAGAGAATGGGCGAAGGATAGAAGAAGTGAAATAGAAATTAGAGAGGGAAAGTAAGAAAGAGAGGCTTAGGAATAAGAAATTGCAGATATAGAAACACATACATAAGAATAGGAAAGGGCAGATTGAAATTGAGTGACGATGAGGCAGAAAGAAGAAAAGACAAAGGCGCAAAAAAGAGAGAGAGATGGAGTTAGAGAACAAGAGAAAAATATAGAGATATATCGAAAGAAAGATATGAATATTTAAATAAAGAGAAAAGATACGTGGATAAATTAAAAGATAGATAGAGAGAAATGAATATAAAGATAATGATAAAAAATATGTGTGGGCATAAAGGATTAAATGAATAAAATGAAACGACTGATAAATGATTTAAATTACAGTAGAGTATTAAATATTCAATGCTAATAAAATCTGTATAAATTTGGATATAGGCAAATAATATAATAATTATTATAAATGCAAACGACTGAAGTATCACATAAATATATAAATATACAATAATTATTATGTCAAATAAAGCAGTTAAGTGCCATAGAAACGTATATGGAGGTCAAAAAGCGCAGATTAATAATAATTATGCTAATATTAGAGATCTTATGATATATGTATAAAAAATTCTTTTATATATCTATACATATATCAAATAATTTTACAATCCCTCTATGATATGCACTCTCTGGTATCCTCGCCGCAAGTTAGTCGAATTATGCGCTTAATTAACTAGCAGCAATCAAATCAAATCTTAATAATTTATTATTATTATTTTTAATATATTTCTCACATTTTTAACACCATCAATTCTATTTATATATTTTTCACACACCTAATGCCAAAGTGGTAGGAAGCTATTTGTCTGTTGCCTTGATCTATTGATCTATTACATGTATTGCCAGTTTTGCTGTGGCCTCCGCTTAACCAGTTCGAATCAATTTTTGGCCAAATAGCAAAATCGTAACAAATCGCGCAAATTGTTTCGTGTTAGCCATGCCAACACGTACCACAAATGTAATGCCCACTAATTTCCTGGCCAGCACTCTTTGCGCTTTGGGATTTATTCTTAGTTTTCTAGCTTGATTATTTTATTTTGTACAATTTTTTTTTTTTTGCTAGGCTGGGTAATTGTTTTTGTTTAGCGCTCTTGATTAGCGTTAGGCATGAAGCTGTGAGTAACTAAAGTTGAATGAACCGACCGGCTTCTCTCGATTCTTTTGAAATCTTCAGCGGTTTTTCTTTGGGCTCGCAACTCTTGCTGCTGTTGCTGTTGAAACTTCCGCTGGCCCGGCAATTGGCCACACTTTTACAGTCGGGACGGTTCAATGGGCTTAATTGAAAATTCATTTTGTTAATTTGTTAGCAATTATTGTGCATTTGATTGAGTTGAGTTGAGTTTTTTATTTTCGCTGTCACAACTTTCACCATTCAAATACTAATTTTCATAAACGACTTGACTCCTTTGCACTCAACAGCTGTCCAGCTGTCCAGCTGTCTGATGTTTCCATTATTATGCTGGCAGTCAACAAATAGCTTGGCTATCCTATAACAATACACACAAATATTTATATATATTTATTTATCTATTCATTCAGATATATGTATGCCTTAAGTGTTACGTTTGCTGCGATTTTGACACATGGTATTTGTTTTGGTGTAGGTGTTTGCTTGGACACGGTTCGATTTCTTTTTGTTTACGAACGGCTTTTTGTTTTGGTTTTTAGTTCGTTTTTAGTTTGGCTTTTTTTTTTATAGTTCGACTACCACTTTTGGCTATCTTGGCCTAAATTTGCATAATTTATGTAATTTCTGCGTCATTTTTTATTGACTCTCATTGGCATATAAAAGATATATATATTTTTAGCTTGAGTGTTAATATAGCCCGCGGCTTAGAAAATTTCCTGCTGAGCTTTATTTTGTATTGTTGAATATTGTTTACTTTTTTTTTTATGTTTTTCTATAGGCGCTTGTCTCATGTGTATCTTTGCAAAATTGGACTGTAAACCCGAGGTTATTTATTTGCCACAATTGGCTTTGTGGAATTCTTCTTGTTCATTTCAAATTTATGAGTTCCCATTTAAATTTTTATTTAAAAAAAAAAAAAAAACAAATATTTGATGTAGGCTTGGTTTATTCTGTGTACCACGTGCTAATTGTGTCGACAGGTTTTGAATTTAGATTCTTTTTTTTTATGTGGGCGTTATCGTGAAATGTTTCGCTCAGAGAACTAAATTATGACAAATGGCTACTAATAATTAGTAATTATCATGATTAGTTGGTATTTTTTGTATCAAATATTTGTATTAACAAATTCTGGAAATATGAAATTTATAATGTAAAGTTAAAGTTTCTCTTAGAATAATTTTAATATATCTTTTAGTATCATTTATTTTATTTTATTATATTTATTTTGATTTTAAGCTTATATATATATATACTAATTTTGTATTATATTTATTTATTTATTTTTTTTTAAATTTAAATTTTTCATTTAATATTATATATTATTATATAATTATTTTTTATTATATTTAAATTTAAAAAAATTATTTTTTTCGTTTTATATCATATACTATATATATTGAGAGTTATATATTTGTTAAAAAAAATTTATATATATTATTTAAACAATTTGCAATTTTTCTATTTGTTTCTAATTGATAAAAATATTTCTATATATTGCCAAGGACCTATAGATGATTTACCAGCTGAGTCCATTACATTTAATACATTTCGCGTAGTTTGAACAATTAACTTTTCTTAACTTAATTTTAAAATAATTGCTTTTTATATTCGGTAATTTCTCAACTCGGTCAACTACAGGAAATTTCACTGTAGATTTTCTCATACTGAAAATTGTTTTGCACAAAGGTGCCCTCTGTTATCGCTGGCTTTCGTTCAGTTATAACAGCAGTTTCAAAGGGCCGTGGTTAAACTCTTTTTGTTTTTTATTTTTTTCCCGGTGCACTGTTCCAAATCAACTTTATTCCCCACTGTGACGAACGAGTACCTTGGATGACCTTGTTCCCACAGAACTGAACTGAACTCAACACCGGCCACTAGCCCAAATGGCTATAATTTACTTGACGACAATTTCGGTCTGCATTTGCGGTTTCAATTCGTTTCGTTTCGTTTTACACACACACACACACACAGAACGAAAAGAAAGAGCAAAAGTGCAAGGGGAACACGGAAAGTAAATGGAAAAACTTAATCAAGCGACCGCAGCCGGAATACCAGAAAAGGTAGCTGCGATAAATTCAAATCAAAGAGCAGAGTCTAATTTATGGACTGAACCGCGGCTGCAGCGCTACCATTATTCCAGATTCCAGTTAACTGAATCTGCAAGCGCTGCACGTATAGTGCTGCACCCACGTTCCCAGATCCCAGTGCTCTGCAAAGCCAAGCCAAACCGATCCGATTCATACGTAGCTGTTGATTAAACGCCCACCTACTTTCCCGGCGTCAGTCCGTCAGCTGTTGGCTGTCCAATCTGTCTGTCTAACTGGGCTTATCATTTTGTTGGATAACGATGACGACGACGACGACGACGTGTGTTTGTGGGTTTGCCTGACTGGCGGCCATTCAAAAGCTGGATTCTTAAGTGCCAGTCTTTACTGTAGCGGCTGCCGCTGCCGCGCAAGCGCTGAGGCGTGTCTGGCTGTGGCCCACGTCTGCTCATTCATTGTTTCTTTCGTTTTTCTTTTTTTTTTTTTGTACATTTTTATATTGTTTTTTTCTTCTTACTTTTTTCTCTCTCCCGTCCTTAATAAATATTTGCAAGTCTTGTGCCACTTCCACGCGAATTTGGCACACAGCCGTCTGCCGTTCTGCCATGTTGGTCGGGCACAGCAACATCTTCTCGCAGTTTGCTATTCAAAATGTTTAATTTCTGCTTAATGGCATTTTTATGCATTGCAAATTGCGCTGCCAGTTTCGCAGTTAGGAATTTTTGTCTAGTCATAGTCATGTACATGACAGAAATGTTGAGAGACGGGTTCAGACCCAGGGCTAAACTGGAACAAAATGGGCGCTACCCAAGTTCCGTGTGTCGCGAGCGGCTTTGATTTATTAATTTTGCTCATGCTGAAATTGGAGAAAATATATTTTACAACACATCTGCTCTCGAGGAGTTGCAATATAATTTTTTTGTTATTTATTTAACACAGTTTTTTTTTTTGCAAAACAAATGACATTTTATTATAATAAAATGACTTGCATTAGCCTGTATATTAAATGTTTTTTTTTTTAAACAAGGTGTGTTTAAAAATTTACCTTAATTAACATTAATTTACAAGTTGGCTTTGGTGAATAAGTTAAGCATATATATAGTATAATAATATATATAGTATGAGAGTATATATTATGACATGCACTTTAAGTTAGGAAATTGCTGATGATCCTATAATTTATAGGTAAAATAAAAAAAAATTATTATAAATAATATAATTAAAAAATAATATAAATAAAAATAAAAAATAATACAAATAAATAATATACGAAATTATTAGTTTTAACAATAAGTAAATTCAAAATTAGGGTCTTTTGAAAAAATTTGTTTAAGGCTATATAAAGGGAAACTGGTGGGAAAGCAATTTGATAAATGCAAACTTGGAGAAAAACAATTTAAAAAGTTTTTTTTTGAGCACGAATTTTAATTCCAAGAAAATTAAAAAAATTTAAATATTGAAACCAATTAAAATGAAAATTTAAAAAAAAAATTGTAATAATGTAAAAAATAATTAATAATAAATAATTATATAATATATAATTATATATAATTATTAATTTTATAAATATTAATTTTATAAATATTAATTATATAATTATTAATAATAGTAAATAGAATACATAATTAACTTATATTACTACATATTTTAATAATAATTAAATTATTTCCTGCTTTTGAATATGGCTGGACTTACGAAAATTTTGTTCAGAAAAATAACAAACATTTAAAAAATAAAAGTAATAAATATATATGTGAATTTTTGATTACAAATGATTCTTCCTTAAATTAAACATTCTCTAATTCCTATCAAATAGCCAACAAAAAAACTTTAAGATCAACTGATTTATCACGTTTTATTTTCTAAAATAAAAACATTATTAACTTTAGAAAATAACTGTAAAAGAACACTAAAGCCTATTGCGTTAAGTACTTAGTAATGCTTAATGCACAGATTAAAAATCATCTCCAAGTATTACGCATTCACAATGATTACTAAAGACGCATTTAGAACATGTTACAGTTGCTAGGGTGAAATCGTCAACAAGATAAACGATGATTTATACAATTATTAGCATTTCAGGCAACAACAACAACAATAAATTATTTATAGAGCTCAACGTAAAGCGCATGTTTGCATAATGAACATGATGACGATGAACTCTAGAAAGAGACTCCTGAGAAGCTAAGGCTAGAAAGGGAGAGAGCGAGAGAAGCTTAATAAATTGCCACACAAAATACAAAACACAAAAAAAAAATCAAATCGCAACAAGTTTTGCGGTTTTCCCACGAACTTTATTTGTATTTGCACAAATGATTTGGCGATTTGTATTTGTTTTCAATAAAAATGTCACCAAATACACTGTGCAAAAACAGCAAAGGCAAAAGATTTGGCACAGTTACGAAGGCAGGTAAAAATGAATAAACAGTTATTGTAAAAGTACAAGCAAATTATTGGACCACGAACGGACAGCAATTAGGCCGCCCGCAAGGTTGCCAATCGCTTCGTGTATTTCATTAGAGCAGAAAATATGACTTATAATGAGCAGCAACCCAATTTGCATAAGCAATCAGCAAAAGTGAAACAGAAGGCGTGCCAGCGTAGCACGAGATCAATTAATGAGCCACTACTACCTAGTCTTATATACAGAGATATACCTTTATATATATATAGAGAGAGAGATATATATATATAACTATTGTGACTGCCTGGCATTCACTTTTCATGCGAAAGCTTCCTGCACTGCACAGTGAAAAGTTCCAGTTGCTGTTGCGGCATTGCACAACTCCTGAGAATGGCCGGCAACAGCCACAGCCACAGCCACAGCCAGAGCCACAACATCAAGACAATAAACAATACACGGCTAGAGGTAAAATTTCGTAAGCTTTCCGCAAACTGCAAATGGCCAAAAGGCAGCCTGAAGAAGAAGCCGCAGCGCAATTGAGGCAAGACACGAAAAAAAAAAAACAAACCCAAAATGAGATTGCAATTGTGCAAAGTTTTATTGTGTAGGAGTTAAAGTCGAGTCGACTTGAGACGAGTCAAATTTTAGTTTTAGCTTTGGTTTTGGAGATGAGTCGCATCAGCTCCAGTCTCGACAATTGTTCACAAGTTTTTCTTAAAGCCCCTGGGACGTGGCTGAAAGGGGTATGATAGTTTTGTCTAGAGGTAAGTAACAGGCAGAAGCTGCTGTGGTTGATACTTATATACTTGATTGCCATGACTAGCTGCGACTGATATAGCCAAGTCTGTGTGTTATTTTATTTAACAACTCCCTCTACGAGTTGAAGATAAACTTTTGTCCTTTTTTAGGTGTACTTAATTTAAGTTACTCACATTTTCTCTCGATACCCCAACTGATTTTCTTATTATCGATATTTATCGATATAAAGAAAATCTAATCTAAGCGGTAATGAATAAGTACAGAGGCTGTTTCATTCTCTCTCATTCTTTCTAACTCTCTCACTCTCTCTTTCTGCCTTGCTTGATCTCTCTCTCTCTGCTTTTCCGTCTTGCTTGCTATCTCTCTTTCTGTTCTGCTTGCTCTCTCTCACTGTCTCTTTCTGTTTTGCTTGCTGACTCTCTCTCTCTCCGTCTCTCCAAATTTCGTTTAGTTCAGTTCGTTTAGTTCAGGGTATCTTCCAGTCGTACACTTTTCTATTTTTTCTTCTATTTTTTATCTTATAAACTCTGTGGCACCCTAGCGAATGAGCAAAAACAAAATGTTAATGAATCTCTTTTAATTTTGTTCGTGGCCAGACGAAAGTGAAAGTCCATCAGCTAGAGCCGAGCTGAGTTGTGTGCAAAATGTATGAATAGAAATGCGAGCGCGCCGGCTTTTGTTTAAAAATTTCGTGCGTTTCACACGCAAGTTTATTACACTTTCAACTTTGACTGCGAAGAGTGTGCGAAATAAAAACGCAAATGTACAACAAAATGTGAACTGCACTCGAATCGAGCTGAACACTCATCTGACACTAGCCGAGAGAAAGGTGTTAACAACAACAACTTCGGCATTCAGTCGACAAAAGGTCACTTACGGTTCATTAAGATTATTATAGGATTGTGGCTGTTATCTCTTTGACAATTGAATTGACTGAGTCTTATTTAGCTCATGTCAAGCTGACAGCTTGTTTAGCGCACTGTTTTCATTATCGTTAATAATCATTTTACTTTAATTATGCCGTAAAACATAAATAAAAACATTTATATCACATCTTTCCACTAATGATACTCAGCAAAAACAGTGGAATTATGTGGAATTGCCTTTTTTTGCGAAATACAAAAAGTTGAAAAAAAAAAACGTTAATGGAGTAATAATTTATGTCTTCGCCATAGAACTCTTTTCTTCTCCATTGTACTTAGCAGCAGTGAAACGGGTGGAACTTGAGGTTTTATTAAACTTTAATAAAATAGGACACCATTTAGATCTATCCAGAATAATATTATATATTAAAATATTAAATAATATAAGACCCAATTCAATATTTTCTAAAACTGAAGAATTAAATTGCTTTGATTTTAGTACATTTAATATCAATATGTGGAAATCTTCTTATATGTATATCAATCGATTAAAATACAGCTTTAACAATGTTAACATATTTTAGAACTTATTGAGCAAGCAGTGTTGATCTTTAGTTTTAGTAAAAAAAAAAAAGTTAAAGCTAAATTTAGGCGTAAGCAATAAATTTTAGAACACATGTACTAAAACATTTGTGAATCCGCTTAGCATTGATGTTATCAGTGTTATTTTGAGCTTAAATTTATGAATTCTACTAAGCCTTATGGCAAATCATAATTGTAAGTTTAATTGCTAACGGTTGTATAGCATGCTGTATTTTTAGTACACATCAATATAACATTTAGAGATTATTTAACGTCACTCACTTATATTCGTAAAAGTCATTCGTGAAGTTAAAACTCTTTAATAAACAACCAATTAAAATGACTTAATTTAGTACAATTGCCTTAAAGAATTTGATAAGTACTAAGTGATGCTTTATTGTTTTTTTTTGCTGTGTACTAAAATGTTTGTGTTAATAATACAAACATTAGTTTTATAAAGTACACTTAGGGAACTACGGAATAAGTTTATTTTTAGTCCCACTGTGCGACGAATGCGTATGTATTAGTAATCTATCTAGTAAAGCTACTTAACAATTAGTTGACCGATTTTAGAACATTTAGATAACGACAAGCGTAATTTAATTTGAACACCAATAATTAGCCACCAACTAAACTTACTTGAATTTAGCACTTAAAATAATTTTTTCAGCTTCTTACTCTATTGTTTTTCGCAGTGTAATCTAAGAGCTTAAGTTTATTGTTAATGATATTAAGCATAAGCACAAGCATTACCTTCAGTGAGTACTATTAAAGCAATGACAAATGGCATATCTTTAGTTTTAGTACAACTGAGCAGAGATTTGTGTTCTTTTGTGTTTTTTTTTGTGAGTTTGTGTGATTTTGTTGCCAGCTGATTGGCGCTACATTGTCATTTGCCTTGTGCCCAATGTACTTGAGTGTTAACTGCTGTCCAAGACAATCAGTGGAACAGATATTAGAGACTGATAAACCTTATCACAGTGATTATACATTTTCCCTTTTGTTGGTTGTAGTTGGCTACTCCACTTGATACATGTTTGTATGCAAAAAAAAAAAAAAAAATAGAGAAAGAGAAAGAGAGCCAAGTGTGCTGACCATTCCGGCTGACCACCAGTTTGGTTTGCCAGCTCGTGTGGAATGGAGGCGCGCGATGATCAGCAAATTGGGGGTAAGCGCCCAGCGCCAATTGGCGGCTATCAACAGACTAGTTAAGCGTGGGCGTTGCGGCTGCTGATTACGCGTGACGTTTCCCGTTAACAAATATGTATATAAAATTTACAATCATTATCTCTGCGTGTATGTGTCTGTGTGTGTGTGTGTGCTGCTGCTGCTGCAATGTTCGGCAGTCGCACGAATCGCCGATTCGCTGCGTTGAAAAATATTAAATTGTAAATAAATACTAAAAAGCAAAAACAAAGGCAACAAAGCAAACAAGAATTATGTTCGTGTCGCCGTCGACGCGGCGAGTAATGTGTATGAGTGTGTGTGTGTGTGCTGTGTGTGTGTGTGTTGTGTTGTGTTTTTTTTTTTTCTGCCTAGTACTTAAGCGCACCTCAGACGCTGCGGTCGGCGTTTCGGAAATGTCGTCAGTCGCTGTCGCCTTCACTTTTCTGTGTTGTTTTCTTCTTCTTTTGTTGTTTTTTTTTTTTTTGCTCTCTGATACGCGCGCACCTTTCGCCTTTAGCCCCGTACTAAATGAGCGCTCATTTTAGTACACATTCGAACTGCGCGAAAATTGGCAGTGAAATTGCCAAACAAGAAATAAAGTAACAAATATCCATTTCTATTTCGCCCGACGACGCGACGCTTATCACAGCGCACAAATTGTTATGTTCTAATAAGATAACAAGTTTCATACGACATTTAACTCACTTCTGCCCTGAGCTAAATATGATTTTTTATTAACTTCTTGGTGTTTTAAATGTTGAGATTTTAGCACAACGTTTAAGGATTACACGTAACGAACGATCCGATTCTTAACGATCACAGGTGAGCACTTGGCGTCTGACGCATTTTTGCTCGAAGTGGGCGTGGCTTTTGCATAAATGCAATCTTTTTCATCAGTATATGAAAGAAAGAAACGAAAAAAAAAAAAATATATATATATATGCATATATATATATACATATTATATATACGGAAAGATAGCAAATGTGTACGATTGGTAAATATTGAATATTTTTGCTCTGAAAGCAATGAGCACATGCAGCTCTACATATAGACATGAACGTTTATTGGCACTCAACGTGTACTAAATGCAAGAGGTGCATGTACTAAAAATTAAAGTAAAAAGTACTGCAATTTTTAAAAACTATTTCATGGACTTGAAAAAGTAATTAAAAGTAACTGAGATATAAAAGCAAAATATTATAAATGTTCTAAATAAAATAATAAGTGGATTAATGTAAAAATGTACTAAATATTTTATAAAACTTTAAAAGCCCTTAAAACAGGAAAAACTAATGATTGTTCATTTTATTTAAAGTGACATACTAAATTACTTAAATTTATAACAAAAATTGTACTATATATGTACTAAATTAAAGAAATGTGTATTACATGAACTAAAAATCGTTTAAAGTTAAAAGCTTCATAATTTTATGATCATAAAATTGCTAAATATTATATATGCAAAAAGTTTTGGAGTTGATTACCAAGTATATTGCAATACATGTACTAAAGTAATGCTATGTTTGGCACACTAGTGAACTAAAAATATAAATTTAGTATGCTCATAAAGGTGTTAAATATTATGTTTGAAAAATAGTTGAACTGTGCTAAAAATTTGTTTTACAGTTCGAATAATGACTAAACTCTCGTTAAGTGACCAAATCTAAGCAAATCGTTAACTAAATGAGATGTAAATTTGTTACCGTATATTTTACAGTATGAATCACGCTTTGAATTTGTTTTTGTAATATTTTGTTTTTTTTTTTCGATAAAAACAGGAAAAGTGTACTGAAAAGTGTTTACACTGCATTTTAGCTAAAGCTGTAAACAAATAAGCAACTCATATCAATGCGAAGGTGTCTTAAATATGTAAATACCCCAAAATACACTTAAGACATATAACAGTTCCCCCTTTTTGGCTTATTACGATATAATATCGGGCAGTTTGTGCGATACTTGGCCAAAAGCAAGACAAGTCAAGTGAGTCATTTGACAGAATCGAGCAAGTGACGCGCCCCAAAATACAAACGTGCTCAAAGATTGAGAGAGAGACAAAGATCCCCTTCATACGATAATTCATTTTTGAGCTTTGTTGTTTATGAAAGGCCGAAAGAAATTTGTACAAAATTTATATGAACCAAAATAAACAAAGATTTAGGCAAACAACAGTGCGTAGCCAGGCCGGCACAAGGCAAGAATCGACAGAAAAAAAGAAAAACAGAGAAAGATAAAAAATAAACGAAACAAAAATATGAAACAATTTTGTGCTGCATTTTGTTGTGGGGTAAACTTTTGCAATTAAAAGCTGCTGGCAACTGGCAGACGATGCGTGATCCCTAAAAGCCAGATGGCTACCCAGAGAGTTTAAAGCAATCTTTAAGATTTCCGCAATGCCTGACCAAATCATACAGATATAGCTTTCTATAGCTATCTGTGTGTGTGTGTATGCGTGTGTGCCAGACTATCTAATAAAATAATTTATGCTTTTCTAAGAACATTTTGGCTGCCCTTCTCATGCCGGCCAGTACTAAAAATGTTGTTGTTAGGCCATAGGCCTTCTTCTTTTTTTAAGCCGTTTTATTTATAGCCGCGTACGAAATGTGACGCATTTCGTTTAATTTGGCATGCGAACTTATTTATTTATATAAATTTTCAAACTTTTTCGAGTGAATGACTTGTGTGCGCTTTTTTTTGTGTTTTACTTCTTTTTCGGTTTTGTTTTTTTTTTTTTAGTACATGTGACAGTCTTTCAATTGGACAACGCATTCTCACTATCCATATAATTAAGCACATAAAGGCACACATCTATATATGTATATATTTATATTCATGTATATCATACACCTATCTCATATAGCTCCGGCATTTTTTGCTGCTTCTGCACGTTCCAAAGTTCATTGCCGTTGAGCTTAGTGGGCCAAATGTTGATGGATGTTTGCAGCAAAGCCGAAAGTAAACAACTTCCGATTTATAATTATTGCATAGACCGCGCTCTTGTGGCCAGTCGTCTTCCATATAAGTTGTAGTTTTCTATCTTATCTTTTTTAGCAACCAAAATAAATAATCAAAAAACGCTGAAGCAGTTGTGCTAAAACAAAACACAAATCAGCTTTCGACTTTTGCTTTTATTATCATATATTGTCTGTTGTCGCAGATATAAGATTGATGTCATACTCTCAAAGTTTTAACACTGACTTCTAATGCGCTACATGTGTTTGCTGTTTCCTCTTATTTTCATCTTCCTCTTCTTTTGACAGCTGTCAAAACGTTTCGACTCGTACTCCAAACATTTTAAGTATTGTGTTGATTAATTGGGCACGATTTGTTACATTTGCATGTCAGTTATGACAGCTTTTCATTTTTCACGTTAAAGAGGAAGTCGCTTGAAAGTGAAAATTGCCGAAATAATGTGTTCTAAAAAGCGTCAACAAGATAACGAAACGTTCAGCTGTCGTTGTCAGTACGAAATGTGTTGAAAATGCTGTGTAGATATGATTATTTAAATAAGTTCTAAGCTTATAGGCAGATGTACTAAAGTTGTCTGAGAGTTAAATACTTAATGTGCTGCACTAAAAAGATAATGGAGTGTTAAAAATAAATCTACACATGAACATACATACATGAGCTAAAGAGTTTTAAACGTATTGTGTGCACCATCGATATGATAATAGAATAATTAAGACATGTGTATAAAACCCGAATAGATTTAAGTCATCGACATGTAGTAAAATGAAAATAAAAATTAATTGCCTAGTGTACTGCTCTGAAATTATAATAAACCCTTAACAGCCAAAGTAGCCGGTTATATTATACGTGTACTAAAGTGATCTAAATGTAAAATATAAAGTCTGATGTGAAAGAATTATTAAAAGGTCAAATGCACATTGCGCAGTACTAAAATGATAGTGCTGTATATACAAAATAAGCTAATTTACATACATGTACTAAATTAATCAAATTCAATATAATTTTATAAAATATATATGAAAATGGTACCAAATGTATAAGACCAATCTATACACAGATATTGAAGTTGCTAAACTAGCTGTACTAAAAAGATAAAGTTGAAGAATAAACAATATTAGTGACTGCGGTCTATGTGTTCTAAAAAGAAATATGTTAAATTTATAAAAAATACAAAAATGTTCCAAACGAGCTGACATACATGAACTAAGATCTAAATTTGCTTTAAGTAAAATTAAGGTTAGAAATGAAATGATAAGCAATCATTCAGTTACTGCGCATAGAATAAAAAATAATGTTTATCATTAAAAGTGTACTAAATCAAGTAAAGGCTTAATATACCTAGAGACCACGCCTAGCAATCTAAATTTTTAATATTTATAATATTTATTTGAAGGAATTTGGCTCGATTCGTGTAAACAATTTGTGTTTACGAATACATTTGACACTTGGCCAATTGGCTGTCAGATTGTTGTAATCAATCTACCTATGATATTTAGACAACAAACCAATTCGTTTTGTTTGTGATATGTCAGCTATCGATGGCATTTCGCACTCCTTAACTATATGTTTCGTATAGCTTTTCTTTGTAAGTTTTTCATTGTATACCCATGTGTATTGTGCAATATGTATTTCCAATTTTTTATTTATAAATAGCTTTGAGTTTACATAGCACGAATTGCGAAATAAACAACAGGTTGAACGCCCCCCAATGACGGTAGAGGGAAAAAAAATTTTCCTGTTTATATGTTGAATCGAATCGAATCGAAACTGAATACAAATACAAATATTTTGCCCTCACCCCTTATGACATTGAAAAGTGCGGACGGGGAATTGGGTTATCGGCAGAGCTTTTGTGCAATCCAGCACGGCATTCAAATCAGAATCTTAAACCAAATCTATAAATTGAAAATAATATTGTATACATAATATATTTACGAAATGCAGCTGCAAGTGAAGCAAACAACTTGCGACTCGAAGCGACTCGACTCGATTCGACTCGATTGGCGATCGCCCACGGTGCATTGCATTTTGAGGGGCAACGCTTTTCAAATATACTATATATATATATATATATATATATATATATATATATATATATATATATATATATATACATTATATGTGCGCCAGGCATACAGAAATACTTATTGGCATTCGGTTGGAGCAATTAAAATCGCCCCCGACTCAATAATCATAAAGGGGCAACAGCTCCTACTACCAGCTATATCAGATGCTTACACATCGAAACGTGCTAAGAGAGTGCTAAATTATATATTGAAGGCGTGCTGGCGTTTTCAAATAAACACTTTGCTAGATACCTATGTATATATAAGCTAACTTTGAGATGTACTAAAGTGTGCTAAATTCATAGAAAGTAGCTGAAATTTATAATGGTTACTTGAGATGTACTAAAACGTATAAAATGTAATCTGCAGATAATTATAATAATAATAACTTTATGCTGTACTAAAATGTGCTAATCTTGGAGGACTCAAATGCGCCCAACTTAAACAATGCCATAGAATAATAATATTTTTAACTGTGGTAAATTTTGCTACACTTGCCACTAGTCAATAATAATAAAACCTAGCGATGTACTAAAAAGGGCTAAACTTTTAAGGCAGCTCAAATGACTAATGTGATGAATGGTTACTTAAAGGCAATAAAATGCACTCAAATTATGAAAAATAGTAGATAATAGACTTATGCCTATAAGAGGCACTTTCAGCTGTACTAAAATGTGCTAAAGCTAACGAAAATTATTAAGTATTATCACTACAATTCCTTTAAATGTACGGAAATATTCTGAATGCGTCTGAGCACCTTCTTTATCGTTTCCCTCTAGCAAGACATTTGCTAAAGCGTGTACTAAAAATTGGCATTAACCTTGAGCTGCAATATATAATATATAAGCTAATAAATTTATGATTCTCACTATGATTAGCTAGATCTAGATCTAAAAATTATTGGTGGTAAGATTTTAGTTCAAAATGCAGTAAATATATACACTACTCGGCCATTGTATATATAGCTATATGACTCCCATTCTTATCAACAATTAGTACTAACGTTTCTTTACCGTTGTTTGGCGTTTTTTTTTAATTTTTTGTTTTGTTTTTGTTTTTTGCTTACAGATATCGTTTTCGCTTATCGAAAATACAACAAAAGTCTGTACCGAATGCTGCCGCCGAATTGCACAAAAATTCAATACACTTGCGATAAGGTAAATGGAAATAAATGGTGCTATATATGCCCCAGTTGCATTCAATGAGGAGAACCTGAAGAATCAGAAACGAACCGATGTGATACTTGGAGACTAAGCATTGCAACAACGATAAAAAATAACAAAATACATTACTGAATAGTATTTAGCAGTACTAGGAAAGAGAAACTGAAACACTGCATAGCAAAATATTAAATAGAAATTAAATAATTTGCTACAAGACTTGCCACATTCAACATGGAACACTTGGATCTGGCGGGTTACATAAATACGCCCCTAAATTGGAATTTGGGCGCATTTGAACAGCAAGGTGAGTTGATGAGAGAAATACGAATATAAGAAAATATATAAAATATATATATGATAATAATATAAATTAAATAAACTTAAATGATAACTTCTGAAATCTATAGGAACAGCTGCTAATCGAGCCATCAACCATTCACAAACTGAGCTTCAGTTATGCATTGCGTCACGTTGACTTTATACACCAAAAAGACAAAAAAAAGATAATCTAGTTAAGAATTTAATCAATGAATTTCTAGTTTACTGCCATGATATTTTAATCAAGGGCAATAAAAGATTGTGAATAACGAACAGTCAACAAGCTGTTTGTTCTTAATTAACTTTTACTGAGCTATAAAATCTTTTCGCATTGTTGGCTCACAAATCGATCGAAAATTTAGCAAATTTTAAAATTCCAAATTTTAATTTGAATTTCAAATGATAGAAAATTTTAGCACTTATTCAAATTTTGAACTTAGAGCTTTGAGCTGCTTTTCAAACAATAGCTTGTGAATCATACGAATGTCAATAGGAAGTTGAATTTCTATTTGATACAAATGACACTAGCCTAAAGTGTGGTTTAAATTGTAAAAAGTTGAAATCAACTTTAAGCAGCTTTTTAGCGGAAAGTTTGAGCTACATTTTATGAGCTGTAATATTAATATTTTTATAACATATTATTATTGCTTTAATACATGTGCTTAAAATGTAGTTATTGTTGAGGGGAGCTTTATGAACTTTCTGAAAGTTAATTAGGTTTATTCGCAAAAGCTTGAAGGAAATTATGTAAATATCAATAAGAAATTAAAAGTTTATCTCAGAAATAAGCAAGCCTTGTAAATGGTTATGGTTCTTATTTAAAAACTTAAATTGACTTCTGTTAGCTTCTTTAGCAAGGCCATTCAATTTTACTATTCTTTCATGACACTTGCTTAAGCCTTTTCTGACACATTAAACAATTGAAGAAAGCTTTAAGTTTCTTATTAAAGCTTTTTATATCTGTTAAAATCAGGCTTAATCAATAACAGAAGGTTGTTAGTTAGTTAATATATAATATATAAAATATAATATAATATAATATTAATAAATAAATAAATATTAATAAATAAATAAATAAACTGGAAACTGGTTTAAGAAAAGTTTGAATAGAATTTTATGAATACAATAGAAAATATTTCATAATATTCTATAGGCCCTAATTACTCCAATAGATATATACATATATACACTAAATTGACTCCACTACCTGATGAGTATATAAACTTTGTGGGATTGTAGCTGTTTTTTTTTAAGACGTTACACATTTAGTGACATAGTAAAACGCCCTTCGCCAAATTAAAATCTCGGAGACTAGAAATAGTCAACGAAAACCAAAAACTTTCAATTTACGAGCGATCCCTGTGTGGGGCGTGATTTATGACCGCACTGCTGTTCATAAAGTTGCATCTTTATTGATTAAAGAAATCGGAAGCTAGTGTCATTGGGTGCATAAACAAAGTAGAAGTTTCTCGCTCGTCTCTCAGCTGGTTGGCTTGACCAACTGATGTGACGAGTCTTTATTAATAAATTGCATAATTAAGCGGCATGAATCACACACAGCGTACAGAGGCGATGGAACAGCCAGCCAGCCAGCCAGCAGCAATCCCGATGCGGGCGCTGAGCGATAAGATCACAGCAGAGGCTGAAGCAGAAGCAAACGCAGCATTTGCAATTGCATTTTCAGTTGCAGTAAATGGAGCTCGGTGACTGTGCCTGGGCCTGGGCCTCAGCCTGCGTCTGTATCTGTGTGTGGATTGTCGCAATGTGCTTCAGTTTTGCTGCAGGCACAGCTGGAGACGGTGCTGCAAAAGATGCGCAAGTGGCTAAGTGCGCTGGAATTTAAAATGATCAAAATAAAAGAAAATAAAAATAGAATTTAAAATTAATGTGAAAATAGGGAAAAATTATCATAATCATGATTATGATAATGATAATGATAATGAATATGTCAATGATATTGATAATGATAATTAAAATGGCAATGACAAGGATAATGATAGTGACTAGTGACTAATGACAATTAATTGGATGATGTCAATGCCAATGACAATAGCAAATACCGTAGCAACGATAAAGGGAATGGCAATGATAATGTCATTGATAATAACAATAACAATGACAATAATGATGCTAATGATAATGATAATGATAATGACAATGGCAATAGCAATGCCACTAACGACGAAAAAGGCCATGACAATGATACTGGCAATAACAATAACAATGACAATGATAATGATAATGACAATAACAATAATACGGATAAGAAAAATATTTATTATAATTAATAACAAGAAAAACAAAAAATATTCCAATGATCAACGATAACAATGCCCAATGATAATCATAATGATAATGCTAATAATCGTATATAAAATTCGCTTCTAATGTACATCTTTTTCTCCACAGATGGCATTTACTTGTCCAGCTCGCGGCAAATGCTGGAGCCCATCATGGAAGAGACCTCCGAAGATGAGGAGCATGCCCAAAACAGCTGGAATGGCTACGAACAGCGCAACAGCAGTAGCTGCGGCGGCTTCTGGAGTTCCGCGGAGTCCGAGACGGGCTCGGTCATAAGAGTCGAAATTAACAAGGGTCAGTTTGACAATATATATAAATATATAGTTCATTTAACTAATTTTATTCTGTTTGCAGATATCGACGCAATGTCGGAACGAGACTTTGCCTGCCCGCCGAAGCGGGCGCGGCGCTCCCAGGAGGAGCTGCAACAGCTGCAACAGTCACAACAGCCACACAGTCTGGAGGATGTGGTGCAGCTGCGTCGTCCGCCGCCGCCGCGCTACGACGCCGAGGCACACAACAGTCTGGAGCGTTTCCTGGCGCTGGAGGCCAGTGCACGGGACAGCTACGGCAGCCAGGGTCAGCGCAACAGCACGGGCAGTTGTCGGCGCGGCGGTACCTTTGAGGACTTCTACTCGGACAACGATTCGTATCATTCGCTGTCGCGCAGCTCGTCGCTGGTGCAGTTCGAGTCGCTGGAGCGACAGATGACGCTGCAGGAGCAGCACCAGAGCATGAACAGCCTGGGCAACAGTTCGCCCTCGCTGCTCAGCTGCGATACGCTGGCCAGCAGCAGCGGCGGCACCAGCGGCAGTCACAGCAATCCAGACAGTCGTCGCGGCTCGGCCACCTCGCTGCTAAAGCGCTACGAGTCGAGCGACGGACGTCTACATCAGACCTACTACGAGCTGAACAAACTGGACCTGGAGGAACAGCAACGTGAGCTGTTTGGCGCCTGCAAGAGTCTGCATCAGGCGGAGCTGAAATCCGACTCGGAGTCGAGCAGCTCGTCCAGCAGCGACAGCAGCGGCCACAGCATGCTCAGCGCCTGTCCAGGCAAGCAAGATGCTGGCGGCGCTCGCCGCTTGCCGCTCAATTCGGCGGAGAATTTGTCGGAGGATTCGGGCTACTGTGAGCCGAGCACATTGCGGCGCAGCAAGAGCAAGAGCATACCAAAGAATTTCGACAAACTGTGCGAGGAGGAGGAGGAGCTGCTGCTGCTGGAGCATGAGCCAGCAATTGCTGTCGGAGCAGCAGCGGCAGCGGCAGCGGTCCCAACGCTACCAACAGGGCCACATTCCAAAAACTCCAATGATTTGTGTCAGACAAAAATAGAGCAGCAGCCAAACGAGATACAGTCGGCAATGGGATCGGCGTCGGCATCGCCTCTTGGCTCTCCGACGTTGTCTATTAATAGCAGCGAGAGAGACGACACACACTCGCCATCGCCCAGTGGATCGTCGCCAGCGTCTACAACATCGTCCGCCGCCTCGTTCACTTGGCTGCGCAACAGTTTGCCCGACATACGCGAGCCGCGAGGTTCGTCGCCCAAATTTCTAACGGACAACAACAGCTACGTGCTGGCCAACAACAAGAGCAACACCAGCAGCAGCACCAGCAGCAGCAGCTCCTCCACCTCTGCTTCCGCCTCGCCTGTGTTGGTGCGTACAGCAGCCACAGCCTCAGCCTCAGGCAGCGTGCCCAACGAGCTGCAGCAGCTGGGCAGACGTCGACGCACGCGTCGCCAGCAGCAGCCACAGCAGCAGCAGCAGAGGAATTGCCATAGCAGTGACGAGCACAGCTCCAGCGAGGATTTGGATAATTTCGATTGCAGCAGCTTGCCGCGCATTAGACGCAGCTGCAGCTGGAACGAGCGCTGTGGCTTTGGTGGCGGCGGAGCAGGAGCGGGTGCTGGTTATCTGAATGCCAGCTATCAGAATCTAACGCTACTCGATTACACGGATCCCAGTGAGAATTGCAAGCGCGGCACGTTGGACATGGAGAAGCGCAAACGCATTGTTTCTGGCGAGGATTACGAGCAGCTCATCTGCAAGGGCAACTTTCTGCTGGACGAGCTGAGTCAGATCTATGACAAGAATGCGTCAATATTGAATGATAAGACGGCGGAGCAGGAGCAGGAGCAGGATGTGCTGGACGCAGCGCCGCAGGTGCAACATGTCCAGTTGACCATACGGAAGCCGCCAGTGCGTCAAAAGCGGCAGACAGTGGAGCAGGTGCAGATGGAAACGACGCCACCGGCAGCTCCACCGCCCGCTGCCGCCGTCATCAGCTTCAGCAGCTTTGGCAAGACCTTCGACCAGGATCCGACCAACTTGCGCACCTCCTACGCCCAGTCGCTGGAGCAATGCCACTTCGAGCTGCCCACGACCAAGGCCAGTCGGGCTCCGGCGACGCCAACGCGCGCGTTGCCCAAGCGACGCTTCCAGAGCGCAACGGCCAAGCAGCGCAGCCTGGTCAGCAGCACGCCCAATCTATCGGCCTACGACAACGGCCAGGAGCCCGAGGATGACATATATGTGAGCAGTGCGCACAACTCGATGCATCAGCTGCCGCAGACGCCGACACAGCCGAAGCCCTTGGGCATACTCCTGCCAGCTGGCTCACGCAATTCATTCAGCAAGGAGGTGAGTTTCTGTCCCGTGGTGAGTAAATATTGCTGGCAGGAGCAGTCGTCGGAGGAGCCGCAGGAGGAGCACGACCAGACGAGCAGCGATGAGGAGCACGATGCTGGCGAAGCGGAGGAGGAGGAGGAGCTGTTGGATAACAACGATGCCACTGTTATATTTAACACCAAAGAGAACGAAAACATAGCAGCGCGCTACAACGAAGAGCAACAGCTAAGAGCGACGCAGCCGGAGCAAGAGCAAACGCAGCAAAGAGCGCAGCCAGAGCGAGAGCGAGAGAGCGCAAGCACTGAGCGTGAGCGTGAGCGCGAGAGCGCGATCGATGACCAAAACATTGAGAGCGATGACAACAATGAAAACATCGCCGCCGTTGCCACAGTGGAAACGAAACAGCAAACATCGCCGCAGCCCGTTTCAAGCGGCGCTGCTGCCGCCGCTGCTGTCAGTCTTGAAACACGCGTCGTCGCGAGCTCATCGTGCGCGATCGTTAAACCAGTTACGCCAGTGACGCCAGTGTTGCCAGTGTTGCCGCCCTTGCACACACGCCCCCTAAGCCTGCATTTGCCCATTTTGAGTGAACCGCCCACAAATCGCGCCCATCACATACTGTACGCCTCGCAGCAACTGCTGCAGCGCTACGACAGCGACGACAGCAACATGTCCAAACCTCTGCCAGCAGCCGTGACGCCAGCGCACATCGCCAGCGCCAACAACAACGAGTCGCCGCCCTTGAAACAGCGCAGCGTCAACAAAACGGATGAGAAACATCCCAGCTCCAAGAGTTTCCTATCGCGCTTCGCTCACGGCCTACGCTTCTCACTACGCCGTAAGAAGAAGCAGCAGGTGCAACAACAGCAGCAGCAGCAGCAGCAGCAGCAGCAGCCCTCGGGCAAGCAGAAGGCAACGCCGCAAAGCAATGGCAAAGGCCAGGATTTTATACACATACCGTTAAAGCCGCCGCGCAGCACATCGTTGCTCGATGATAGTACGGTTTCCCAGGCGAGCACGGCCAGCATACACAGTCGCCAGGCAATAGCAACAGCAACAACAACTCCCACAGCTGAGCTGGAGCAGCCAAAGACGTCTACGTTGCAGAAGCTGGTAACGGGTAAGCCCCCGTTGCCCAAGTTGCCACCACGGCAAACGCATGCGCCGTATAGCGTGGCCAGTGCTGCCAATGGCAACACGAGTGCTGCCCATGCCAGCGATGCTCTCTTGGCCGCCGAACGGCAACAATATGCGGCCTTTGCCCAACAGTTGACAGCGGGCCAGCGACACGAAATGTCGCTAACCGGAACGGATACGGATAGGGATAGGGATACGGATGTGGCAATGGCAATGGCAATGGCACGTGAAACCGAATCGCCATCGCGCGCCTCCGTGGCGCAAAAGACGCAAATGTTCAATCAGCTGGGTGGCATCGGTGCCGGCATACAGTCGCGTCCTTTGACCATGGTCACCGCCGTTCCGGTGGCCGTCTCGCCCATGCTCGATGATGACACCGATGCTGCCGGCAAAATGGGGCTCATCGAAACGAATCTGGACACACACGAGACGGTAATCACGGGCAAAACGCGCTCCCTGATGGACATCACCTGCAATCCGCTGCACAAACGGTATTTGGTGAAGCGTCTCAATGTGACCAGCGCCGTCTACGATGGCCGCCACGACCACGACGACGATGATGATGACGATGATGGCCATCTGAATGGTAATAATCAGCGGATCAAGCCATCAACACAGGCGAATGGCGTGCAAATCGCCTCAGTGCGCCGGCCACACAAAAGCATGGAATTTCTCCTGGACAAAGAGAATCAAAAGAATGTTTTGGTGAGTATCAACTTAAACCCATAACTGAACAATACAGTACAGTGAGCACTCGCTCAAATTTGTAATAATCTTGACAGTGGAATGCGTGTACAGTGAACACTCGATTAGTGAACAAAAACAAATCTATTTAAATCCATAATATTCCACTCCATAATCCGTACTTTACAGTCAACACTCGATTAATGAACAGCAACAAAAACTATTCCATTTTCTTGTCGACCCTAATCCAATAATCTTAGCAATAGAAGCTATATACAGTGAACACTCGATTAGTGAACAAAAAGAAATCTATTCAAAAAAAAAAAAAAATAATATTCCATAATCTTGCACTTTATGTTTGCCCATAATCTCTATTTTATGGATATAATCGGTGTACAGTCAGCACTCGATAAATGAGCAGGAACAAAAAATAAGCCAGAAAATTATATTCCATTTCCTTGCTCATAATATGAAAGATATGTACAGTGAACACTCGAATAACAAGCAAAAATAGTAGATAATATTCCTTTTTGATATGCCCCTTCCTATTCTCATTAACATGTCATATACAATTTTTAAGGATAATGCAAATATAATATTTGTATCTATTTTCATTACCTTTATCTATATATATTTATATATATATATTATATTATATATACAATTTTTAAGGATAATGCAAATATAATATTTGTATCTATTTTCATTACCTTTATCTATATATATTTATTTTCATTAATAACTCCATATATATACATTTTTAACAAAATATTATATATACAATTTTTAAAGATAATGCAAATATTTTTATCTATTTTCATTGCCTTTATCTATATATATTTATTTTCATTAATAACTTCATCTAAATAGATTAGCAATATTAGGAAAATAATATAAATTCCATTTTCATTATCTTTATTTGCATTGTTCACTCCAGCGCTGTTTCACTGTAGTTATTAAGCTCCTGTTCCTTCTTCTCCACCTACCCTTTCTGCTCTGTTCTGCTCTTTCTCTCTGACACCCATTTGGGTTTGTTGGCTGGCAGCAACTACTAACACATAGTTTTTATGGCTTTTGTCTCGAGCAACGTCACCAACCCCCCTTTATGGTATGATGAGCCGCTCCCATGTTTCGTGTGCCAAAAAAAAAAAAAACAAGGTCATTTCGCTATGTGATACATTTGATACATAATAAGACATAAATATTATAAGAGGTATTAAAATTCGTATAAAAAGAGAGCTAATTAATTAGAAACAAATGCGATTTTATTGCTATTATTTTATCCAAGCAAAGAAATAGTTAAATCTATGAATACTCTGCTAAATAATAGAGTTAATTTATAATATTTGAGTTTAATTCATTTTTATTAAATTCCTCAATTCAATATATATATTTATCCATATATAATATTTCCAAAATATTCAAAAAGAGCATTCCAACATCGTTGTTGCTCACTCTCCCTAACTTATGTTTGCCTCTATTCTCATATTAACATTACATTTTCTTCTCTTGCGTTCTTATATTATTTTTTTCACTCAATGTGCAAATTATGCATACGACGTGATTTCCATTCATTTTGCGCTCAGTAACTGTTTTTTTCTCTCTCCCCCTCTCTCTCTCTCTCTAACACGCTCACTCAGTGGCCTGCTCTAGTTCTTGCATTTCCAGTTGAGCACAGCTTTGATCTTCCTTATGCCTGTTAATTGATTTCGGCAGTTACACGTCTGTCCTCTCCCTTCGTGTTAGCTCTCGCGACACTCCCATTACGGCGGCACGCCCACCCTGCGCCCTGCGCCCTGCTGTTAACGCAGTCGCGCGTAACAGACAAAAAGCTGTGCATTTTGTGTGTCATTTTGGTCGCTTCCTTTCACGCGTTCGCTTTGGTGCGCTTTTCGCCTGTCAAGTCTGCCGCCGGCTGCTTACAGTCTTTAACACACTCTCTTTAATGCGAGCCGCATTAACATTTACATTTTCGTTATTCGGTATCCTTCTCCGCCTGCTAATCGGCTTTGGCGCATGGACGCGTTTTAAAACGCGCATGAAACGCCTTGAGTTAGGTTTTTTTTTTTGTCGCATTATGATTTATTAGATATTTAAGTATATTATGTCCATGTGTGTGTGTGTGTCTTTCGCTTTTATAATCCTTGAGCTTCACATCATAAATCAATGCCTTTGCGCCTATATTGTCGCTATTGTTTTTGCCTTTGTCGCGTCGCGCGTTCTCGCTTAATTTCCTTCGCGCGTTTTTATGCTTCCCCAACAAATTACGAGCAATTTAATGTCATCTTCCGCCGAGACAATGACCACTTGACCTTAGGTTATATAATTTGTGTAATGAAGTGCCGCCACTACGGACCACGCCCCCTTTCAGCCTTGTACCCAGTTTTGGCCTGCTGTGTTATTTTTTCCCTCTCTCATTATGTTAATCAAGTTGTTTGTCTTGGGGCCGCTTTGAAATGAACAAAATTTGGAATTGTTGACCCAAAAGTTTTTGCACAGTTATTTTGGTTCAAATGCTGATGAGATTTGTAAAGCGTTAAAGAGTCTTTTGTTGTTGCACAGCGTACACTTCATTTTGGATGGCAGTGTATTGTTAAAGTTTGCTTTATATTGCGGACTTTATTTTTTCCACCAGTGTGTTTTAAATAGTTGTGATCTATACAAGTTTATTTGTTTGAGAGCTGGCACTTAATTTTGGCCGCCAGTGTCAGTAGTTCACATATTGAAATGTTATTCGACGATGTTGTTTAGCGGACTGCACTTTATTTTGGACGCCAGTGTGTTGTATATGTGTAATCTATATAAGTTTATTGTTTGAGAGCTGGCACTTAATTTTGGCCGCCAGTGTCAGTAGTTCACATATTGAAATGTTATTCGACGATGTTGTTTAGCGGACTGCACTTTATTTTAGACGCCAGTGTGTTGTATATAATCTATACACGAGAGCTGACACTTAATTTTGGCCGCCAGTGTCAGTAGTTCACATATTGAAGCGGACTGCACTTTATTTTGGACGGCAGTGTGTTGTATATGTATAATGTATACAAGTTTATTGTTTGAGAGCTGGCACTTAATTTTAGACGCCAGTGTGTTGTATATAATCTATACAAGAGAGCTGACACTTAATTTTGGCCGCCAGTGTCAGTAGTTCACATATTGAAATGTTATTCGACGATGTTGTTTAGCGGACTGCGCTTTATTTTAGACGCCAGTGTGTTGTATATGTATAATCTATACATGTTTATTGTTTGAGAGCTGGCACTTAATTCTGGCCGCCAGTGTCAGTAGTTCACATATTAAAATGGTAGTCAACAATGCAGACTGCACTTTATTTTGGCCGTCAGTGTGGGGCGTCTTTTCAAAGGTCTTTGATATGTGATAAGAAATATTTTTATGATTTTTTAAGCAATATAATCGGATTGATAATACATGTAACGATAACTTTGCCATAATTCCATAAAGATTTCAAACCTAAAAATAGTTGCAAATTTTAAAATTGTATTATTTGAATTTGATTAAGCTTTTCGATATGCGCAAATGAAATAAATATGTATATTTACTATATAATTTTCCATTTGAACATTTTATCACGATTTCTATTCAAGGTTTTCCAAGTTTTTACTAAATAGAAAATATTTTGCGGTTTTTGCATGGATCACACATAAAAATAGAAAAACATTTTGAAGAATTCATTGGATGAGTCAATATCCTAGCGCAAAAATATGAAAGAATGCAGAAAATCATTCAAACAAATCCCATGAAATGTGTATATATGTGACTGTATACAGTAGTGTCACAAAATATTATTAACAGTGGACATTTGACTTGAATTTACATTACCATCAAATGTTAATGCACATGACTGTAAACAGTAGTGTCACAAAATATTATTAACAGTATACCTTAAGTTACATTACCATAAAATGTTAATGCATATACATGACTGTTTACAGTGGTGGCTCAATATATTTTAGTAACTTCGGAGAACTTTTGTTTAGCGTAAAAAATTTTTTATTTCTTTTAGTTAATCAATTATTCATAGTTAATTTATTAGGTTTAGCAGAGCATCTAGTTTTCGTTGCGCTTCATTAGTTTTTAGTTGTTCTCTCTCTCTCTTCCTCTCTCAATTCTTTTGCTTTGCCGGAAAAGCAATAAAAAAAGCGGCGCCCTTTTTTCTTCTATTTGTTTTTAGCTTCTTTTCGTTGATTTTCTAAGGCGCAACTCCCACGTTTTAGCTTAAAAGGCCAAAACTTTCGCTCCGGTTTCCGCTAAAAATTTGGCTATTTCGCTGCCGCCGCTGTTGCTGCTGTTGTTGTTGTGGTTGCAGCAGTTGTCATGCGGAATAATAATGAAAAAATAATTATATGAAAAAATAATTATATGAAAAAAAAGAAAGCATAGCATCAAAAATGATGTTGCCGCCACCAAAGCAAACAGCTGAAGCAGCTGAGAAAAAGTAAACTTAATTAAAATGTATATTTATTATCATACTCTTGTAATGTAAACAAATTCTTGATAAGAGCTTGAAAAATCTCTTTTCTTAATCCCGACAAAAAAAAATAGCCGAAGAGCGTGCCAGATTTATGATTCTTTGGTCACTGTGCTTCTTTATTACCTATCTTTCTTTATTTTCTTTTTTTTTTTTTTGTTAACTTCTGCTTTTGCTTATCTTTGCGTGTATTTGAGTGTCGCCTGATAAAACAAATGGTAAAAAAAAAAAACAAAAAAAAACACACATCCAACTACAAGAACAAGCAAACATACAAGAACAACGATTACTTCACTGTCCACCCAGCGCCTAGCATTCTTGTGCGCCGTAAATTATTAAATACTTAGCCCAGCGGGCTTTCAATTGTTAGATTTCATTTTCATCAAATATTTGTTGTTAACATTCTCTCAGTCGGTAAATATTGAATGCGAAGGCAAAGGCGAAGGTAAAAACATTGCGCGCTCGCACGCACGCACGCACACACAACAACAACAACATAGGACGAGAAGAAGAGCAACCAAAAACATCGCACGAGCAGCCGCCGCTTGGCTGCCTGCCAAACAGAGCGAGCAACTGGCTCTGCTCTCTTGTAATAACATAGCTCTGCTCGCTCTTTTCATGGTACATGATCCATGCTGTAAAGATTGCTGTTCGCTGTGCCGCTCGCTCTGTAGCTGCTGATAATTACATAATCTGTCTGTCAAAATTCCACCTGATGCCTTAACAGCGCTGTTATTGTGCTGTTATAGCACTGTTGCTCTTCCATGCGCGCTCTTTGCGTTACAGCAAACGCTGCGCTCTTAATTTACACTCTCTCTTTGGCTGTCGCCCAATCTTTGTGTATTTTCTACCTGTTTCTGTTGCCCATATCGACGCAAGGCTTATCTATGCTCACATTTTGCAGTTGTTTTTATTTTTGCCATATTTGCAGCACTTTGTCTTGCCTCGGCGATTGCATGTCTATCATTAGCAGCCATCTCGCTCTCACCTCTAGCCTAAAATGTCAAAACAAACGCGACAAAAATAGCAAAAGAAATGCAACTTGCTTTTTGTCATAGTTGCGGAAAAAGTCAAATTGAAAAGAAGACAAAAAAAGAAATAAAAATAAAAATAAATAAAAAAATTACAGTTAAACCGCTTTCTATTAAATAGTCAACAAAACGTTGAAAGTGCACAAATAATTTTCAGAGTAATTAAAAAATACTTGCATTGATATGCAGCTGAGCTGAGCTGAGCTGAGCTCATGGCTCCAGCGTTCATTTGTTTGTAATTTATTTAAATTGAAACGGCATTTTGTCTTGCGCCACAGTCTCTTCCCACACAGTGTGCACGCCCAGGGCGAAAGTGCGCATCGAGCAGGAAATTTTAATTAATTTTCGTTTAAATTTGTTGATCTCAAAACTTGGCTGGCCGCAATTTATTTCTCACACGCTCTTTCAATTACGTTTCCCATTTTTGCCTTTTTTTTCGCAGCGTGTAATTTTCATTTTTTTGCGTAAACACTTGAAATCGAGAAACTCAAAAGAATCTGTGATAAACAAAAGTTTCCATTTTGCAACTCAAATCAATTTTGTTGTTGTTGTTTTCTATATGCGTGGGCGCTTTTCCGCTGCGTGGGCAGCAGTCGAACCTAAACAGCAATTGCTTGAAAATTTATATTTATTTCAGCTAATTGATGAGTTTTTTATTTTAATTACGATCGACTCACGAAGCTAATTCAATTGGGCCAAGCTCATATATCTTGATCAATTATTGAGGGAAGAAATAAATGTATATATATAAATCTCTAATAATAATTTATATATATATATATTTTTTTTCATTTATATATATAACTAGCTCATATTCCTCATCAGCCTTAATTTTGATTTAATTAAATATTTGGCACACACATCAAAGACTTTATTTTCCACTTTATGGCAAATATTTGTATTTAGTTTAACTTTATCAACGTTTGCTCTGCCTGGCTTTTGCTTTTGGCCACATTTTCCATTCACACCTCAAATGGGGTTCATAAATTCTCGCCAAAAATGTAAATATGACTGCCAAAATAGCAGCCAAATATTTATTTCGATTCAAAACGATGTTTCGGCTCATTGTTGTATATGCTAAAAGTCAGATCGATTTACGACTTGGGCAACAAATAAATAACATTATATATACGATACACTTTCCAGCACACGACGAGTCGTCAGCTGACTTGACTTGATAACAAACACATTTCACACACCTTTTTGTTGTGTGCGTGTGGAGAAATTGAGTCAATAACTTTTGAATGAGATCGATATGTGAATATTATATATGATATTTATATATATATGTATATATATATATATATATATATAATTTTATAATTTTTAATTTTGTAAGTTTGTAATTTGACTCACGATTTTAGTCAAATTTCTTTATATATAAAATAAAAATATATTTATATTTGTATAGATAATATTATTATTATTATTATTATTATTATTATTATTATTATTATTATTATTATTATTATTATTATATATATCCAGAAGCTAGTATCCAGCGTTGCATGAAAAATAAAAAAAGTTGACAAAAAAGATTTTACTTACTAGGTTTTATATTATCTATATATGACAGTAAATCTTTTTTTCTTCCATATAATAATATATAAATAACATATCTTTTCGCCATCATCTATAACAGGATACATAACAGAAGAAATTTTGTTCAGGTCTTATATTATCTATATAATAAGAGATATAAGACATTTCCTAAATTGTCAGGTCTATATTATATTATATTATATATACTATATATTATATATTATAATTGGTATAGGAGTTCTTAGTAAGCAGTAAGTCGCCCTGATCATGAATATATATCCATCTGCCTGTTACATACATTTCAACTGATTTCCCATTTTTAATGGGTTCAGGGTATACAAATAAAAAATAATAAAGAATAGAATCAGAAAATACCTTATCTTAGTTGCAGATTTTATACATATATATACGCATAACAGAAGATCTTTTGTTATTCTTTCCACTTCCTTCCAAAATTCAAGGTTCATTCACATACGCACACTGAAATGTTATTTGTTTATCTTGTTGCTTTAGCACATATCTTAAGCTTTCAAGGCTTTTGAATACATCAATTAAATTAAATTGCTTCAACTTCTTACATCCAGCACTACTAGTTCTCTTAGCAAACAATTTGCAATAATATATTGAAATATATATCTAAAAAATAATCCAAAAATTAGATTTTTTTTTGCAAATTTTCTTTTACAAATTCTACTTTAAATACAAAATTTTTGTATAAAGCAGTACTATACTATAGATATATATATATATATATATATATATATATATTATATTTAGGTTTGTATAACATCTATCTATCGCCAAGCTCATCACTTAATGAACTCAACAACTGATTTTACGCAGTTTGCTGCAACTTTTCACGATCCGTTAATTTTGCTTAGCGTCGCCCCCCCACCCCTCTAAAGTAACTGAAATAATAAAAACAATAATATTTTCACTATATTTTGCGAAATGAACTTGCAATCTAAAAATAATAGCCCCTCCCAAATGTGAAAAACATTTCGCACATGCCATAAAATCCAAAACAGCAGAAACAAAGAAACAAGAAAAAAGAAATGAGAAGAGCGACAAAAGGAAAAAGAAAATGAAAATAAAAATAATTATATATTTGATTTTTCGAGTTTTGTATATATGCCTTAATTTTAAGCTGGCTGCAGCTTGTTTTTGTTTATAGTCGAATATTTAAGAAACGCCAAGTGGCCAGCGGTGGCGGCTCGATTCGTTCTACACCAAAATGTTCTTCGATCTATTTTTGGGCTACTTTGTCTATAATAAAAAATTATGATAAATTATTGTGCATGTGGATGGGCCAGCTGTATTCCAAGTCACTCGCATGTGATTCACATTTCTTGCTGTTGTTGTTGCTCAAAGTAATGCTTGAGTCTCCAGGCCACCCACCCACTCGCCGCCAAGCATCAAGTTTATCACGAGGCTGAGTAATTTATGAGTCGGCGGCAACGACATTCCGCAGTCGGTCACATCGTTGTCTATGCGTATGTGTGTTGTGGTCCATAAAAACAAAACAAAAAATTAAAATATGCAACGTCTGGCACAATAAAGCTTTAATATATGTATATCAAATGTAGCATTTCCACTTGCCTTGCCTTGAAATTTCACGACTCGCTTCTGCGCATGTTGGTAGCGAAAACCCGCCTTTAAAGCCGTTAACTTGAAGTGGCCCCTGCCTAAGCACGAACCATCGTCAAGATATGCGGAAGTTGCAGTTGCATAAATTCAAAAGGAAACAAACCCCTTTTCGCACAATATACCAAAATGCTGCAAAATGTCGAGCAAAAGGTTAAAGGACTTTATTATGGAACGAGAGAGGCCCAGTTGCGAGTCAACATTTGCCGAGGATGCGGCGTCTAGTGGCCTTTAAAAGTGGTCTAAACCGAGTGCAGCAGAGCGAAGGAAACAAAGATAGCTTTATTTTTAGTTAGACAAAGGCTTTACTTATTCTCTGAACTTTCTGAATTGTCTTTAAATGTTGAGCTGTAGAAATATTCCATTGAAATGAGAAAGATGAGCTCACTGACTCTAATCTAGAGAAAAATGCATTTAAAATTCATGGAATAAAGTCACGTACAAGAATTATGCTACTGTATAACAGTTTGTATAACACTTTAAAATAGATGAATGTGTCCTATTTATGGAATGCAACCCAATATGGCAAACAGACACAATAAAATTCAGTTATCAATGTGTATAATAGAAATTAAAGAGATTATTTTGAATTAAATATATTTTCACATGTATAGCAGTATAACACTTGTATAATACTTTATTATAGTTTGATGTGTGGTATTTATGGAGTGAAACTCAATAAGACAGGCAAAATGTAACAGAAGTAATAGATTTTAGTATAACAATTTGTATAACAGTCATGAAAAAATTAATTAATTAATTAAATTAAGCAATTAATCTAATATGCATTTTATGCTACTCACTATTTTCAAGCGAATAACGATATAACAGTTTGTACAACCTTATATAATAGTTTGATGTGTGGTATTTATTTATATATTTAGATTATATAAATTATATATTTAAATTAAAATTAATTCAATATGCATTTTATAATAATTACTATTTTCAAGTGTATAACAGTATAACACTTGTCTAACAATTTGTATGTTAGTTGATTTTATTCTTAGTCTATCAAATAGTACAACACACTTCGAAACTAGAATGTACAGTACTGTATAACAGTTTATATAACAGTATACATAAATATACGTTCGTGAATAACACATAATTAAACAAAAATCATGCTCAAGAGCAAATTCTTATACGTTCTTTAACTGTTGTTCATTTGAAATGCTTCAAAGTTGATGAGTTGATTATTCATGGATTGCTCATCTGCAGAATCAGCATTGTTTATTGTTCCAGAGAGGTCCATGAACTATCGCGTTATGGCCATGATCAATGCTGTGCAAACACAGTAGCACAGTTTCCCAAGTGGATACTTCAAAGTATTTTGCAGCCTCTTTTGCTCTTATCCATCAAAAGTTGATTTTTCTCGCTTGTTCTATTTTTTCTTCTCGCCTTTTTATTTATGGCCAAAGTTGTGGCTAAAACCCCCGCATACAGTTTGCAAAGCAAAGGCTGTTGGCGTTTTTTTTTTTCTTTTTTTTCAAGTCTGCATTTGAAACAAGCCCCAAACTGGGTTGAATAGACGCGTTGTGTGGGCCAATGGCAAGCAAATTAAGTTAACAGCAAACAACTTTCAAGGCTAACAAAACTGGGCATAATGCTGATTGGAAAATGCATACACACACACACACACACGCACAACAAAACGGTGTCAGCTGCCGTTGTCTACACTCAAAAAATGCACACCTGCCTTGGAACTGAGCTGCGTGAACAGCAGGCGGCTCATAGCTCAAGTCGGACACCCTTCAAAGAGACTACTGAAACAACAACAACAACAACAGGCAGATAGACAAAATGACAATAACAACAACAACAGCAACAGCAACAGCTTGCAGAGTGGGGCAAACAAATAACGCGCACTTCCTTTTCCGCCTCTGTGAGTTGCTCAACTCGATTGCATTCCAAAAATAGTCGCACACTTTGTCGGAATATATATATATATAATATATACACATGTATGTGTGTTTCATATATATATATATATATATATATATATATATATATATATATATATATATATATATATATATATATAAATCACATTTTAATGTGCCGCATCTTTTACAGAACGAAATGCTCCCGCATTTCTGTTTACCTTTTTGCTCGCTGTGCCACATGTTAAGAGCAATTCTAAATGCAAGGCAGAGCGAGAGAGAGAGAGACAGACTCGGATCTGTTTAGTTATGTAAAATATGTTTGTAGTTTTTACCTTTCTCACTCTCTCTCTCTCTCTGTATTTGGCTTGGCATTTTGTTTGCCCTTCTAATGCCTGAGGGCATTTCTTATCTCTAAATGGGTTTGCTCATAGAATAGTTTCATATAAGTGCTAAAAGGCGTGACAGACGATCCATCAAAAGAGTTGAGACAACAATTGTGATGTGTACTGGAGACACAAGGAAATAAATAAAAAAAAATGAAATTACTTTCTTTTTTTATAGAAATTAATTTACTTTGACATATCTTTAGATACAAAATAGCAAAATATTGCTTGTAAAAGAAGTGACTTATTTTCAGTAAATTTCTCTAAAACTATATATAATATTATTATTAATATATAATATTATATGTATTGTTAAGATATTGTACTATATCTTTGATTGTATCATACAATATATGTAAATTGCTGTTTGTTTACTCACTCATCTCTTGCTCACTCTTCTTTGTTACTCTTTGTGTAATATACAAAAATGTTTTAGTTCTAGTTGGTGCTGCTTTATCCTTTTTTCTTTGTAACGGTTAACATTTCTGTACTCTCATTTATTCCTTCTCCTCTATTTGTTATACCGAAACGTTTTACTGGTTGCACTCTATTGTTGTTGCTTTCTCTTATATACAAATATGCTTTGTTTTATATACATATATAAAATTTAACTAAATCTTCTTTAATTTGATTTCCTTTTGTAATATACCGAAACGTTTTACTGGCGACACTAAACTCATTTTGGTTATTATTGTATTTATAAATGTGAAACATATCGCAACTCTATTTTCTACGTCATTCCTTCTGCTATATTGAAACGTTTTACTGGCTGCATTATATTGTTGTTGCTTTCTCTTTAACCATTCTTTGTTCTTTATATGTATATAAAATTTAACTAGTAAAAGTAAAGAAGGTTTAAGTGCTACCTTCTTTACTTTTATTTATTTTTGTAATATACCGAAACGTTTTACTGGCGGCATTTTTCGTATTCTTTGTCTTATATTGTATTTATAAATGTGAAACATCTCGCAACTCTTTTTTCTCCATTATTCCTTCTGCTTTTGTGCTATACCGAAACGTTTTACTGGCTGCATTATATTGTTGTTGCTTTCTCTTTAACCATTCTTTGTTCTATATATATAAAATCTAACTAGCAGCTCTTAAACCTACTTTACTTTTATTTATTTTTGTAATATACCGAAACGTTTTACTGGCGGCATTTTTCTTATTCTTTGTCTTATATTGTATTTATAAATGTGAAACATATCGCAACCCTTTTTTCTCCGTTATTCCTTCTGCTTTATGTGCTATACCGAAACGTTTTACTGGCAACAGTCTATTTTTTTTTATGAAAGTTATAGCGCTATTCGATATATGACATTCGGTATGTAATATGATAAATATGAACATAGATAAATATAATGCCACCTTCTTATATATTTAACTCTTTTGTTTCTCTTCCATTCTCATTCTGAAATGCTTGGCTTTTTATACTTTTTACCAGATCATTATGAATTAGTATTATATCATAAATAATTGACCAATATATTTTTAGCTCTGCCTTGCCAACCTCGTTCATTTCAATCATCAGCTTAGTGCATAGCACACTTCTCCTTCTGCTTCATTATGGCCTCCTCTATCGCTTCGCACGTACGATTCCATATATAATGTTGCCCAGCATTTCCTTCAGGGTTTATTTTCAGTGACACATGCAAATGGAAATGACATTTGCTGAGTTGCCTTGCGCTCGCACCGCCCGCTCCTCTAGCATTTGCCTTGCCCCCATCGCCCTGCAGAGCCTCTGAAAGGTCAGTTTATGTGGCGCACTCTATGCGATTACAGCTGCTAGGTTGGTGGTGGCGCACCACACACAGCTGAACGAAAATAAAATGTAAATTATTTGTACATGTGTGCGGCTAGCTTACTACACACGAACAGACATATCTGAGTGTGTTTAGATAGTCAGGGTCGTCCATTAACCGCAGCGGGGAGGGCATATCAAACTCTGCTTTGGCTTCAGCGTGCCGTGAAATGCATTTGATAAATGCGCGGCACGTGCGTGCGGTTATTGTCCAGGTTTACAGTTTGACTGGCTGCCAGAACTTCAATTTGGTAGCCAGCCAAATTGGTTGCTATTTGTGGGGCCTCATTTGATTACAGTTCTATTTAGTCAGTATTATTGCTGCTTGGGGCAGGCCATAATCGAGGCATGAGCACATTTGTTTGGCTGTCATCAAGTATGAGCCAAAAGAGATTGGCATGACAATGGCCCTTTGCCTCGACAGCCACTTCACACAGACAGCTGCGACAGGCAGACAGACAGCCAGATAGCCAGACAGTCAATTGTCTGTCTCTCGGTCTGCCTGTCCCATCATTTGCGTTCTTTTTGCTCATGTCATAATTACATGACATGCCCGCCTAATTGCAATCAACAGGAAGCATAAAATGCACCGTTTGCATCTCTCGTTGCCATATGCGATTAGCTGACTACTCACAATTATAGTCAGAGAATTACCCTATGCCACAAAAGGTAGCGCTGACTGAAACTGTAAAATATATATATACTCTCTATATATGAAGTAAATAGTAATATGAAATTTAATTTGATTCCTTATAAAATCTAGTTAAATTCTGCATGTTATATCTGTTGACAACAGCTTGATCTTAAGGACAAAATTTGAAATTTTTGAAAATTTAAATAAAAGAAGAGACTCAAATTTATTCCAAATGTGTTCTAGACAAACTGAGAAAATTAAAGTTAAATTTAACAGAAATTTTATTGATATGTTAGCTAAAGGCTAAATGTTTGACAGGAATTTAAATAGGAAAAAATAAATTTTTTAAGCTACAAAAATAATTTAAGTTATGAAAAAAATGTTTAATGCTTAATTTTTTTTTATTTAACTTAATGTTAAATTTGACAGAAGCATGCACAATCCAAAAATATTAAAAAAGGGATAAAACAAATATTTTAAATATTAAAAAAAAATATATATATACATATATATAAATGAAATAGGGCTGGACGTTAAATTTGACATGTGGATGACATGGAATTTGGCCCTATATTCACATTCCACATATACCACATATCCCCTTTGCCTAGTTCTAACTAAGGAGTAACTGCAAGCTACTTCACTCAACCGACTCCAGGGCATCTCTGGGCTTATTACATTAATCTTGTCCCTTTTTTTTGGAGCCCATTTTAAACAATTTTGTCGCCCACATCCGTTTCCGGTATGGGCCACGTCACGTCACCTTCGCTGTGAACTTGTGTGGAGGGTTAAGTTCTTTGCAGTTGCTGGCTTTTCAGGGTTGTTTGTCGTGCGGCAAGGCAATCAATAGCAACGGGCTTCGTGGGCGTTGGCAAATAACAAACTTTTTGTTTGTTGCCTGCCAACCGGGCGAGCGAGCTGCTCAACAGTTTGTACATCCATCAAGCAAACAGTCCTGACCAGCCTCACCCCCGGACGCGTTATGTGTCAGTGAACTCCAGTTGATTGACCACAGGCACCTTTTGGTCAGTCAGGTGTTCCCTCCGTGTGCTCCGTGACCTGTGCAGCCAACTCAACTTCACTGGCTTAAATTGTGGCTAACAGCGCTGCGAAGGGTTGCATTTAACTTGTCCAAATTTGTCGAGCGTGTTGATTGTGAAGATACAATCTACATTTGTATGTCTGCATTGAAATGTAGACAGCTTAGATAAGAGCTTTAACTAAACATGAATATTCACTTAATTCTGTCGAGAATTTCCGGCTTTTACTCAACTCTATAGAAATTCGCTTTTTGTTTGTGTAACTTTTACGTGAGTTTATGATCATTTGTATATATTTTTTAATTTCTACTCTATTAATAGCGCAAGCATTTAGAAGCTATTAAATAACATTGATTATTGTATATAATTTATAGTTGTATGCTTGAAAGTTGTGTTTACTGGGATTTTCTATAGCTTGTGTTCATGAAAATTGTAGTTATATAAAACTTAACTCCTTTTACTCAGCTTGATATATAATCAATTAATAGTTTAATATTTTTATTATTTAATATTTGTGCTATGTAATATTTGTATTATTTAATTGTTTTATTATTTAATATTATTTTATTATTTATTTTTTTATTATTTAATATTTTTATTTTTTAATATATTTATTATTTAGAATTTTTAATTTATAATATTTTTATTAGTTAATATTTTGATTATTTATTATTTACTTAACATTTTTATTGTAACATTGAATTTGATTAGAAATTATTTTAAATATGTTAATTAATCTATAAAAAAAAACTCAATGAGCTCCATTTATTTTATTAAATCAGAGTAGTTCTTTGTTTAGTAGGCCTCTGAGCTTGCTCAGCTGAATTCTTCACATTTTCTGTATAACATTTTCAATATATACGCGATAATCCACGCTTACGTCAGAGTTCTGTTGATTTGTGAGCTTATCTAACAATCAATAAACAATCAGCTTTACAGCATTGCACAGACTCTTGTGTTGACCTCGTCGTTTGTGGGTGATGATGATAATGATGATGATGATGATGTTTGCCCCACATATGCAGTAAAAGTTACTTAGTTATTTAGTAGCGGCAGACATTACGCATTCGCCGCATTGACCCAATGCCTTATAAAACTGGTTTCAACAGCTAATGCGACTGCTTTCAATTGTGCAAATTATTTATTATTTATGGCATATACTATATATGAAGATAACTGTGTGTGTTTGGGTCTAGAGATACATCCGCTGCCCAAATAACACGCCATTTCAGAGTTAATTCACATTGATTTGCCTGCGCCAGCTCTGGCATATGTCATATATAAATATATCATTTATCATCGCATCGTATCGTGTGCCCTGGACAAATTAAGGCGTTCGCTCAGCGGAACTAACTGTCAAAAGTGAGTTATGGGTGGTGTGTGCTCGACTAGGAAATACCCTAATTAGTTTTATAAAGGTAAAACGAGAGTTCTACTATCAAAAGTGAGAGCTGAACTAGTAAATACCCTAAAGCTTTTTGTAAGAAAAGAAACGAAAACACTTCTACTCTTAAAATTGAGTGCTCGACTAGCGTATACCGTAACTCATTTATAAGTTATAGAATAATCCTCAAGGAGTGGCAATAAGTTTCACATACGATGGATATACATATATATATATATATATATAACGTTCCTCTAATATGTGTTCGACTGCCCCGCATGCTCCTTCATTCATCTATTTTCATAGGTGTGATAAACTGCTATTCCTCATAGTTCCATAGCCTCAAGGTCAGACTTACACATAGTTCGCCAGCTAATTGATTCCTCCTTCCACAATTGGCTCGTATCTGCATGATTGATGACAATCACAATATTTGTGCCTCAGACTTTGCATAGTTCGTATAAATAGTCAACATTTGTGTTGTCTGAAAAGCGCAAAACGCGCATTAAAATTATTGCATATTTATTTATAAAATGCTTAGCTTTAGTGTTCGTCTTGGCTGGTTTTATAAACAACATTTTTTCGGAGGCGACGACTGTATTTTTCTACTACATATAGTCAACTTGATCTTGTGTTTTTGTAATAGAACTCGTTTATTGAAATTCCAGTCGGGTCTGCGGCGTTATGTGATATGGGACTGAGTCAGACTTACGCAACGATTGGGCTTCTGATATGCCAGAAACACTTGTGTGAGAGGGTCGCTTAAATAAATGTCGAATGTGTTTGAAATTAATTATATATGTTTTTTTATAATTAATAGTCATAACTGTGTGAGGCAAAAACTATATAAGTTTATATATATTATATGTACATATATATAATATATAAATTTAAAGAGCATATGTGGTTGAGTCAGAAAACCGTAGCTTTGCATACGCCGTATACAAAATTAATTACTTCACAGCAGCTATCGATATTTTTAAGTGTTTGATAAAAAAAATTAGAACTCGTTTTTCAAGAAATTTTAAATAAAGTTGCCTTGGCAGTTATTAAAGAATTTTAATTAAAAAACAATGAGCTCAAAATAACTGCGAGCAGAGAAAATAAAACATATTAATAAATATTGACAGATATAGGTAAATATATAATAGATATAAATAAATAGGTATTATATATAAGTACAGATCATACAAGAGATCTCATACATACATATCTTATATATATCTTATTATATACAAAAATTATTAATTTAAATTTTTTAAAAATTTAATTTAAATTTGTCTACAACTTAGCTAAAGTCTATAATCCAGTACAACTCTTCTAATAACTCATTTATCTATTTCCTCTTCTAATTCTCGCTACAAATTACTAAATGATTTTCTTTACCCATGTCTTGGCTCGCCCTCGCTGACGTTTGTTTAGCTGGAGTCGTGTTGGCTTAGCTGATGTCAGCAATTAGCTTGATTAACGCCCATGCTTAGGCAATTAAATTCAATTGCTCAAGTTGCCAGAAAATTATGCAAAACGCACTTTTCACCTCGACGCTCGCTGACTCAGCCGCAGCCTTAGTCGGCGGCCCAGTTTTATTTATTTATCTTGTTTTTTTTTTTCTTCTCATTTTCCTCTTGGCTGTGATATCTCAAATCAAATGCTAAGGTGCTACGAACTCCCACTGACCGAGTTAGCCCGTGTTGGTCGCATCCTCATCCTAAAAGCTGCTGCCGCATGCCGTGAATTTTTGAGGCCGCTGACGCTGCCGCTGCCACTTTATTGTTTTAAAGTTAAGTGTTGGCCAATTGCCAAACAAAAAAAAATCAACTGAAAATCCACGTACAAAAATTTAATTAAACAAAAGCCAAATTACATTTGCGTAACTTAATTCGTATTCAGCTTTTTGCTGTTTGCCCCGCAATCGACATGAAATTCTGTGGCAAATGCCGCGTGGCGGTCGGCGCTTGCATAAACAGACCGACAACATATATAGACAAGCGTTAGACATTTGCTCTAACCACTGCATAATTAAATCCAATTTAAAGCCTATTAAAATTGGCCAGATGTGACTTAATTAACTAAAGTCCTCTCTGCTCCCCTCTGTATGTTGCAAATCGCGGATTGTGTTACGAGACACGTTTCATATATGTATACTAAATATTTGCAATTATTGCAAGGCATTTATGACGCACGCCTCAGAGTTTTTATAATTAGCGCCTCTCTTTGCGAATTTCATGGACTCGAATATCAAGCGTAAATATGTTAATGCATCGTTAAGACAGTTTATGTATTGAATTTCGCATTGCCTTAGAAATGTAGTATGAAAGAAAGATAGGCAGAGAGAGAGAGAGAGAAATAAAGAGCGGAAAAGAGAGGGAGATAGTGAAATAGAGTGAGAGAGAGGGACAAAGACCGAGGGAGAGAGAGAGATAGAGTGAAATAGAGTGAGTGAGAGAGAGATAGTTGGAGAGTGAAAGAGATAAAGAGAGGGAGAATGAGAGTGATAGATAGATAGTGAAAGAAAATGAGGAATAGAGAGAGGTTGAGAGACGAATGGAATTAGAAATATTGAAACAATATAAGGAGAACGAAAAATAAAGAGAATTATACAGAGAGAAACAGTTAGAGATAGAAATTTAGATATAGAGAGAAGCATAGAGCTGTAGAGATAAGAGATATAGAAATATACCGAAATATATATACATAGAAAGAGAGAGAGAGAGAAAAGGGATAGGTCTAAATAGGTCTTTCGCCTTAATTAGACAAATACATGCTAAAACTATTTATTAGATAGATTTTGTTTACTTAATCTCAGCAAATCAGAATTCATAAAATTCCATTCGAAGAATATTAAATTATATTGTCACGAAAATGCAAACGATATTTAATATTATAATAATATATATATTTTTTTTTATTTTTTTTTTTATCTTATTTGCGCCCATCATCAATTTAAAATTTGATAAAAAATTGCCAGCATTAAATTGCAATTGTCATGATTTTACTTGCGAGCTCTTGTTTATTTTCATTTATTTTATTTGATTATTGCTAAACGCCCCCTTTGATGCAATGCGAGCTTGGTTATCAGAGCGGAGCTCTGTGCGTGGGTATTTCGAGTGCAATTTATCAATGGAAGAGAACTTGTGTGACAATGAATTTGCATGGAAAGAAAGCCATATAAGGCGACTGCTATAGTGACTACACATACACTTAAATATATACATATATATAGTATATAGGTACCATGTGCCATTTATCAAAGCACGCCATTCATTTGCAAAGAACGCACTTGGGAGGGAGAAAAACGTAAAGTAAAGCAAATCGCCGACCGCCCCACATGTTGGGCAGCGGTTCAACAACCCGTGGAATCGAGTAAACGCCTCGTTTACGAAAAAAAAGTGTAGAGTATAAAATAAAACAACAGCAACGAGCACAACAAAAATCTGTGGCAATAATTTTTAATGTAAAACAGAGACGCATAGCTCTTTGAATATTTGCTAGATGAGATCACATGGAAAAAGTTGTTGGGCTGCAAATTGGGTTGGGTTCGAGTTTTATAGAATTGAAACTGAAATTGAAAGGGAGCAGCAGACATTAATAATAATTACGTGACCGCCGGCTTGACATCTGTTTGAAGTTTATGCTGGCAGAGTCAAACTGCAGCAGCTCGGCTCTCTAGATGCCTGTCCATGGATCATTTTCCTCTGCCTCTGATGGAGTTATTACAATGGCCCTATAAATAGACAGTCGCTTGACTGACGATCGGCACGCAACCGACTTTTATTTTCATTCGCTTCTCTTCCTCTCTGTTGTTTTTTGTCTTTATTATTTTGACCCTATTAGCGCAACTGAGTTGAACTGAAATGCTCGATATGCGCTGCCTTGACGTCTACAGTTCTTAAGAATTGACAAGGAATTGAATGCTTGACTGGGTGTAGTAATAGCGTAGCTAGGAGAGCTGTGGGCTTAAAGACAGATTTTAAATGTAGCTTAAGAATAAGTATAGTATTTGCTTAATATATATATTTCAGATATGTCTATATTTTAATTAATTAATTAAAATAAAATATTATTTAATCCTTATTTGAAAGTCTATTTATGACAGTCTAAACTATTGCCTAGGTAATTGAAAAAATTGATAAACTTCGGAGTAGAAAAAAGAAAGAAGAAATATTATAATATATATAAATATATATATATATTATACAGTCTCATAAATACATGAAATTTGTTGTATATTTTAAAATATATTATTCAATGAGAAAAGCATTTTTAATAATAATAAATGCAATATTTATATACAATTTAATATCTCAAAAGTATAATATTTATATAAATATTTAAATATTTCTCAAAAATATAATTTTTGTATAAGAATGATATTTATTTGGTACTATTTTAAAATTTATGAATTCTAATTCTAAAAATATATAAATAACAAATATTTTTGATTAACGTTCATAAATCAATATCAATAATGCTCAATTTGTTAAACGGAAAACGCTTCTGAAAACAAATCGTTTCACAGTTTTCCATTTTGTAGACAATTTCCAAATGAAACCATGAAATATATCCGACATTAAGAAGCCATCATAAACATAAATCAACTGGCAACAGATCTGTTATCAAGTGTCTATATAAATAGTGCAGTTTGTAAGACTTGTACCAGAGTTTTATCTATACACATATATATATATATATATATATAAATACTTTAACACATTCAGTCTTAAAGTGCTTCTCATACATATTGCAGGCTGTTTGCTTAAGCACCCCCAAAGTGCTACTAAAGACTACGCCACTGTCTCGCCCTTTTGTCTTTAACAAATGTGAAGCAATTGAAGTTTGGTTTTGTTGCTGTTGTTGTTGGTGTCCATCAACAATCCCAGGCACAAGTTGCCTTGCTACATGTCGGCACTGCCCTGACCCAAAACCCCCTCAAGTTGTTGCTTGTCTTGGGCTTGTCATTTGCCAATTGGCATTTATGTGTGTGTGTGTGTTTTTTTTTTCTTTTTGTAAATTGATATTTCCCGTTGGGTGCAGTCGCAGTTGATGCATTCTATCAAACAATTTAACTAATTTGTTTTCTCTATCTCTCTGTCTATTGCAGGTACGTATGCAGCAGATATGCCACATATAAGTATATATATATATCAGATATAAAACTCGTTTTATTCAACCACCTGTCACGTAAGTGCTTAATGCTTTCATGTTCGGACTCACTTCATTTAAGACAATTAATTAATGCTGTTAAGTGGCCGAAAAGGCGTGAAAGAAAGAGAGAGAGAGAGAGGGGGAAAAACAATTTGCAGCTCATTTCAAGCGACGGCGGCATCAATGGCATCAATGGGTTAAGTGCCTTCGCTCTTTGCCCATTTACTGTGCCGCTACGTGCCTAATTGAAAGTTCAGTGGATTTTGTGCAGCTTCAGCTTCAGCTTCAGCTTCATCAGAAGCGCTCTCATCTCTCAAGTGCATTTCGAATGAATCTCGTCGCGACTTATAGCGCAGCTGCCAGCTGCAAATTTAATTTCCTTGAGCCAAAACAAAGACACTTAATCATCTCAGATTTGCAAAGGGCAGCAGACATAGTTCCAAAAATTATAATAATAATAATAATGATCGTAAAACGAAACAAGATGAAAAAGAGTTTCATTAGTCAACGACGCGCTGCACTTTGTCCTCTGCCAGCCAGTTGTCTAGACAAGTTCAAGTCATTTGCCTTCGGGCCTGCTGAGGCGACACTCATCTAACCTGACACGACGGGCGGTGTCCTTCAACTAACTATTATTTGCCTCCAATAGTCATTAAGTTACTTTTGTTAAGTCTTAGCAAGTTTTGCTATTAGGCAAGTTAAATTGAGTTGAGAGTTAGCAAGGGAAAATCTATTAATATTTTATTTGATGAACTATTAGAAATTTTGGACAAAATATTAAATGAAGAGAGATAAAGTAGGAAAAACTTATGCTGTATTATTTATTAGATTATATGTGTATTTATTTTTTTGCTTAATCTAAATAGTTTATGAAAATTTAACTTATATTAATTATTTAATATTTTACTTAATATATATAAATTAAATTTAATTTTCTTCTTAATATAAATAGTATATAAATATACTGACTATAATTGGCGCTCTGTCCGTCTATCACTCACCGTCACTATTTATTCTATATATATATTTCATTTTTATCTATTAGCTGCTCATTGCAGTATGTTTTCATAATCATTCATAATCTATTGCTTAAGCAAAGGCTTAAAGACCCGACTAAAATCTGTCTGCAATTTCTTGAGTTCCATTTGATAGTAAATAGTAAATATTATAATTATTATTATATTAGAAAATAATATAATGATTTAATATAAATTTAAATTTATATTTTAAATATAAAATTATATTTTTAATATATATAATTATGTTATAATATATTAAATTAATATATATTAAATATATCCATATTATTAGTACTGATAATGATAATATTTCTTTATATACATATAATGTATATATTAAATTACAGTTTTTATATATAATATTTAATATATAAATAATAATGATTTAATATTCCTAATTATTAATTGTGGTTTACTATGCCCAATCGTAATAATAATTGAATATCTAAAATATAATATTAAATTAAATGTTATATATTTATATATTACATATTATTATTATATACTATATTTAATATATATTAAGTATGTCTACTAAATTACATATTTCATATTGAATACATAAATAATAATGATTTAATATATATATAAATATTAATTATTTGTTTTCTACTCCAAACGTAATTACTTCGTTACCAAAATTCAGCTGTTCAATAAACAGCAACTAAGCACCTTGCCTAAGCTACAGGTAGCTTAGGTGGGATTAAGTTAAACCAATTGCACCTTTATTCTGTTAACCAAGAGATTAGAGTTAATCTTACAGTTTTTCTTCGAGCCATCTTTAAGCCTAACGCCAGCTTAAATACTGAATTGTCTGCCAGCAGTTGGGTCAGATGGATTAGAGATAGGTAAAAACTCTAATATATAATTTAATTTAGTCAAGTTATTATTTTGCAAATTTATAAGGTTTAGAAATTTATAAGTGTGAGGTTATATTTTAAATATTTTAGATAAATAATTGTAGTTATTATGCTTTATATAAAGCAAGCTAAATTGATTTACTGGATAGATACTGAATAATAGCATATATAATTTGGTAACATAATATATATATTATAATAGTATATATGATAATCCATAAAAGATTATATATGACATATAAATATACATGGTTATGTATATAATATTTATAATATAATTTATTTAAAATTTTAATAATATAAATGGTTATATAATATATAAAATATTCCAAATATTATATATATGGTTCTATATACAATATATATATATAAATAAATAAATCTATAGGTATTTTCTATATATAATATATCTAAAATACTATAATATAATAAAATAAATAAATTTAATAAAATATTTATATAAAATATAAATATATATTTGGATGCAATGCCTGTTCCAATGCTCTACCAATGCCTTATCTAAAATTAAAATTGGTAACTTTATATTATTGTCAAAATATGCGCTTATGAGATGAGATCTCAGTCATCTTTAAAAATATTTTTAATATTATATATATTATATTTATTTATTTATTTATTATTATCTCTATATACCTCTTCTCTTAGCACTAGTCTAAGACTTTTCGTTTTTTATTTCACTTTTCCAACTTACGACCTTTAGCAAAGTGCTCATTGAGCTTGTAAATTCTTTGTACATTTTTTTTTTTAATTTTCTATCTTTTGCCATGAGCAGCTTGATAAGGCCATGTAATCTTATCAATTGTCTATGATTTGAATTGTTTCCTCAATGCGGCCTTTGTCAGCTTTATTAATAGACGAGACCTTGGCATTTGTCACATTGCAGTTTAGCTGCGAAGATATTGAAGCATATATAATATTCTGTATAATCTGATTATCCTTGATATAGTATTATATATTGATAATTATTATGCAATCGAAAGAAGGCCAAGGTAATATTTATTTATTGATTTCTCGACGCTTCGCTCTGGTCTGTCAGCTGCAGTCGACTTAAGGCGAAAGTGCACATTGCAAATATCGATTTAGTTTAGGTATAATATATAATATATACATATATATATATATCTGTATACGTGTCCCAAACAGATGTCAGCCAGGTGTTTGCCTGCGAAAGGTGCCAACTGTCAAATGCGATTTCCAAGGGGCTATAAAAGCCCCGAACACGTGTGTCCGTCGCGGCTGCACTGCAGCAGTGGGCGAGGGTCTTTGGGAAATGCCGAAATTAAAAAGCAATCAAGGAATTACCCAGGCACGGACCTAATTACCTGCGCCAGAGACTTACGCTGGTAGGCGAGGTGGTGGTGGGCGGTGGATTAACCGCGCCTACCTGTGCGCAGTGCGGGCCCAGATCAGTCCGCGTAGCTGATCTACCTGTGTCCTATATAAATCTCCTGGCGGCTTTGCTCTGACAACAGTTGCACAGCAGCCGCCCAAGTGAAAACATTGCCAAAACAAACGAATCTCAACTCAGGAAGCATCAGTCCTAAGCATCATGGCCACCTACACCTGCACACAGTACGTCAACTTTATGGATCCCAGCAGCCATGGCTCGATGAGCACTACGTATACGCTGGATGCAGGGCGCTTTGCTCAGCGTGATCTGAGCCTGTTCATGGAGAGCCTGGAGACGATTGAACGCATCGAGCGGGAGCGCTATGAGCGACGTCAGAGTCGCCGCAAGCAGAAGCTGCTGGAGGAGCGTATCGCTGAGCTGGAAGATGAGCGCTGCGTCAGTCCGACGCCCAGCGCCGAGGAGGCCGTCGATGAGCCCATCATGTACATGGAGGCCAAGTGCATACCCTATGCCATCAGCGAGTCGCTGCCCGTTGCCCAGAAGAGCAACTCCGGCTACGATATCTGCGACGACGAGGCCTATGGCAGCTCCAATCAGTCGCCACGCAGCAGCGTCACCTACTGCAGCTGCGCCGGCGTCTCCAGCACGGGAATCGACTCCGACTCCGCTGAGTCGGGCATTTATGGAGGATCAACACCGCCGCCGCTGCGGCCACGCTCCCAGGTCATCAGCAAGCCAAAGGCCAGGACCACGCGTTCCCGCATCATTAGCATGGTGCTCAAGCGGGAATATGCCAAGGCTCCATCGGCAGACGCACTGCAGCACTCCGATCGCTGTGACCACCTGCTCAACAGCACCCTCAAGCATCAATTCGATCAAATGTCCTCGAAATCGCGACGCGGCATTGCCTGCAGCCAGGGATCGGCCGAGGAGCGCTTCCTCGACAAAGCCTTGCGCTATCTGACCCTGTGATGGGCACAGCTCCGAGTGCCTTCAGCTTTAATCTTAGCATAAACAGAAATTATACATATACATATATATAGTCTATATTTTGTTTGCAAAACATATTGAAATTCAAATTTAATTGACAAAAAACTACATTTTAATTGTATTAAAAATATCATGAAATATTAAAAGCAAAAATATTCCAATAAGATTTTTAGTCTTTTTAAGTCTTTGCTCTGACTCAACACTGGCTCAGCTCTGACTCTTACTCTGCTTAGACTCAGCTCAGATCTGCCTATGGCTCTCCCTTTGGCTCTGCCTTCACTCAACTCAAGCCCTGCTCTGCCTCTGCTCTGACTCTTCACTGGCTCTGCCTTTAGCTTCATGTCGAATTTAATCTGACATATGTATAAATAAATTAAATGCCGAAATAACTTAATATACTTTGCTCTTCTTCTTCGCACAATTCTTATTTAACTTAACTTTAAAGCATAAAAGAGCAGAATATCCTATAAGAGAAAACCAATACTTATGTACATAAATATGCATATAAAACTCTAATTCCATTAAGTTCATTGCTTTCCAATGCAAATCCAGAGAGTGGGCACTGTGTGTAAGCTGGGAGCATTTTATAACATATTTTCAATGCTCTCATGCTCGCTCATATTACCTGCTCCCACCATCCCAATGGCTCCGTTGCGGCTGATCCCGTTACGGATGCTAATGGTGAGCGAAAGACAATTTCAGTGAGCTTCCAGTGGAGCGAGCAGTGTATTAGTATTAGTGCAAAGGGCAGCTCAGTTAGGTTGCGCGCTCAAGAAGACAAATCAGTCTGTGCTCGTCTGCTAAGCTGATCGGTCGATGAAATTAAGTGCGCAACGGTAGAAAATTTTCGGTAGTGAAAAATGAAGTAAATGGCGTTAACGATGTATATTTCGTGTAAAGTTATTTTTTTATATTATCAAATAACATTCTGAAATAACTTAAGCTCTCAGCCAGGTATTTAATAAATTAATTAAATATATATTTTAGCATAAATGAGATTTGCTGTTGACAGAAATAATAGAGAGAATATAACAAGTAAAAACACTTTAGGTCAAAATAATGAGTACACTAAAGGCATTAACTTTAAGCTGCAAGAATTAAATACGATTTAGCGTTGAAAAATAAAGGGAGAGAAATAAAGTAAAAACACTTAAGGCAAAAACCAAAGAGTATGCTGTAGGAGTTAACTTTAAGCTGCAATAATTAAATATTAATTGAAAGCAGTAATGTTTTTGTTAATTAACTTAAAGTCAAAATGAAAGTGACAAAGTATTTAAGCTGCAATACTTAAACGAAACCTCAAAGCGCTTTTACATGTGTACATTTATTATGGACACCACTGTATCATGTTCTTGTGGCTTCTTCTAATTACCGTTTGCTATGCGCATACTTTAAATCCACATGCTAAGCCCATGCTTTGTTCCCCTTTTGCTGTTGTTTCTGGCGTGATTTGCTGATTGTCTCTGCCCTTCCCTTTTGGTAGTGCACTATTCACACCACCTTGGTGTGGACGACCTACTGACATGATTGTCAACTGGCAACATCTGACTGCATCATCTCGATAATCTACTCCAATTTAACGGGCTGACGACTGCGTTGCTGCTTGCGTCGACTGCTTAAGTGTACCAAGTGTACCAGGCCTGGCAGCCTGATCTAAAAATAAACGAACGAGTGACACTCTGCCAGCTGTCAGCTAACCAGTGTGAAGCCGAAGCATCCACGACAGAGATGCCGAAGTGCGAGTGAGTGTGAGTGTATGAGTGAGTCTGTGTGTGTGTGTGTGTATATATATATTTGCTTCAAGCTGCCGCCTGTTGCTGTTCGTTTTGTTTATCAACTGGCACAGGGTGACTCGCGCTTCAACAGGGCATTTCACTGTGCCTGCATCCTGTTTGCTATAAAAACAACTAAAAAAGCTCAGCGCTGTTGCGTCTGTTTGTTGTTTTGGTCATGCGCCAAAGCTGCCATAATAACGGTTACAACTGGCGCTGGCTTTCATTTTGGCTTTGGCTTTGGCCTCTGCCTCGGCCTCCACTCAGTATCTATCACAAATTCAAAAGCGTAGCACACATTTCTGCGCCGGAAATGGCGAACGGCGCGTAGTGTGTGTGCGTGTGTGCGTGTGCGTGCATATACCCATATATGCCTGTGAGTGTGTGTGTGCCTCTGTTTGGTGTTGCATGTCGCGCGCGCCATGTTTGCTCAAGTAAAAGCCAAATTTGATTAATTAATTTAGCCTAAGCGACTAACACACACATACACATACAGCCCTACACAGTGAAGTCCTAAAAGTGCCAAAAAAAATAAAAAACGCATTTGCAAACATCCCTGCCCCAGCGTAGTGCAAGTGCTCCCCTGCTCTCGCATACATTTAGTACTCTGCGTGTTCCCTTGACAATAAAATATGAATTGATGCGCGCGCTGCGCCATAGTATCCCTATATATGTATATATATATATATAAAAATACATATTTATATGTATGTGTGTGTGGGTGTATCGTGCGTTCGACAGCATTATTTTCTAGTTCGTTTTTCCTTTTATATTATATATATATTTATTTTTTTTTGCTTGTCAACTTTTTAAGGTCAACTCGTGGCTTGTGTTTGAAGGCGCGCGCGTTCAACCAAAAATATTTCAACAACAAAGCGCAAAAGTTATAAAAAGAAATTTTTGAAAGCCATTTGCGAGTTTCGGGTTAAATTTTTGCTTCTTTTTTATTTGATTTTTTTTTCGGGGTGTGCCTATTTTATGGCTTGCAGTTTGCCCAACTTCAGTCTGTATGTGTGAGTCGGAGCTTGCGTGTGTATGTGAATGTTTTATTGACTTGCTGCCCTTTTTGCTTGTGTATGGCTGCGTGCTAATTGAGTTTTAGCATATATGTATATATGCTATTATATATATATATATATATATATATATATATATATATATATATATATATATATATATATATTAATGTGTGTGTTTTATAAAATTTCTATAAAATAAAAAATATCGCAAATGCTTTGTATTTTCTGTCAAAATTCAAAAAATAAAAAAAAAATAAATAAATAAATAAAATATATTCAGCTGAAAAACTATATAACAATTCGATATTCCATACTATAACAACAATATGCTGCAATACGATCAGGTAATTATATATGTATATATATTTATATATATTATAAAATATATATATTTGGCTATAGCAGACATATTGGCGTCAAATCAGCTGCCGGCATTTAGAATATGACCCACATATGCAGCGGCCGCTGCTGCTGCACAACTGCACCACTGCACCACTTTCAATAGTCGCTTCAATTGTGGCGCTGCAATTGTCAAATGTTGTCGCTCGTTGCACACGGCAAACAGCAGACGACTTGGCAGCAACTGCTCCTTGCACGTTTCCTCTTTGTTGCTGCTGAAGTACCTTTTGCATACGTGTATGATGACTGTGATTAAGTTTTGTTTGTCTTTTGTCTTTTACAACAACACTGCCTTGCCGTCGCCTGCGCTCCCCTCCCCTCTCTCTGTCTCTCTCACTCTCTCTCTTTCCCACTGACACTCTAGCCCTACTCTGCGGCTGTGCACTTTTACACTTAGCCACAGCCAAGGCAAAATGTTAGTAGCTTAGCATTGTTTACACTTGGGATGCCTTAGTCGAGTTTTTGCCTCTGCACTTGAAATCTTTTAAGGCACTTGAGAGATAACTGTGTGGGTGTAATTGAGCGTAGCTGTATGTATATGCGTATGTGTGTGTGTGTGTGTGTGTGTGTGTGTGTGTGGGGTGTATATATCTTTAAGGAGCTCCATTCAAATATCAAAGCAAAGCTTGTTCATAATTTGCTTAGGCTTTTTAGAAGCTCAACGCAAGGCCAGAAGTGTGCGTGCTTGTTATTCATACAGTAATTTACGAAATATGTGTAATAAATCTGATAAATGAGAGGATAAACAATAAACATGTTCATATTTTTGGCAACTTATAACTGGGTCAAGGTTTAAGATGTGAACAAAAAAATGATTTAAAGATATATTCTAAAATAACTATAGGCTTTTAGAAGGCGAATTTTATTAGTAATAATAATAATAATTATTAATAATAAAAATTAAAATAATAATAATTAACAATAATAAAAATAATAATAATTAATTAATAATAAAAACTAAACAAAATATTAATAATAATAATATCAAAGTGTATGGACTTATTGTATACATTTAATTATTGTTAAATTCAATTAATTAGTTTTTTTTATTTCAATATATATTAAATAACTATTTTTATTATTAAATATGTTTAAAACTTAATTAATTTATCATTGCTCAATATTAATTAATTATTAAAAATAATTTTTATATGTATTAAATAATTATTTTTATTATTAAATATAATGCTTTAAGACTTTATTAATTATTTTTATCATTGTTAAATTGAATTAAAAATTAAATATTTTTCTTATTTACTAAATAATTATTTATATTATTAAATCATTTATTAAATATAATTCTAATCTAATATTGCCTGAAGCATTATAGACTACATAAAATTATATGGTAATCTTTAATTTTCATCCATGTATATTTTTACACCTAATTCAATTCTCTGTAGACTACATGGAATCTACCCATATTTAACCTTAATCCGTGTATTTATTTTTGAACACCTCAACTTTGAACCTTCCATAATTTTCCAAATTTGTAAATCTGTTAAAACTTTGCCAAAAAAAGTCTTTACTGTATAATCTGTTTCATAACTTTTTTCACTTGACACGTCAAGGATTGCTCCAGAGCTGACCCAATGCGCCACTTACCTTAGGTCTGCTTAGGCAATCATCATCAGCTTTGCCAACTCCCACGCCTGCACAGATAACCTAGAAATGTCGCTGCAAAAGTTTTGTTATTTTTTTTTTGTTTGCAGCTGACTGGGCTGCTCTACATCATGCATAGTCCAGGCCAGGCCGGGGCAGGTTACGTTCGACACAATGGGCAAAAAAACAAACAAAGCAAAAAGTTTGCTTTAACTTATCGAAAACTTTTCGCTTTGCTGACTCAGCGCAAATGCGGCCCACGCATTGAGGAGGCAAAATTCTATCATTCAAGTGTCGCTTTTTATGCTCTCGCAATAAATCATTCAGACGAGGCTAGAATCTCAAGCTCCGCCGTGAGCAGAAGCGCCTAAGCAAAAACACAGCGAGACCTGTTGATATATGTCAGGCGCGTTTCTTTTAATGAACTCTTTTTGTATGGCTTAGATTGAGTTTGAGTGAAATAATTGATAATTAAATGATGAACGAGTTTATTAAATAATAACTAGGTTAAATAATTTATAGTTAGGCATGGTTAGGCAAAGACTTAACTAGTTGGACGAAGTTTTAGATTTGGCCAACAGATTGTGTTAGGAATTGATATGTAAAATATTGGTATATCGAGTGCCTTGTATATAATATTTTCTAAAGTTTTCTTTATTAAATTAATTTTTAAAATGATGTTCCATAATTTTATAATCCCAAAAAATTATTTTATAAAAATTGCTTTTTAAATAAATTTAAAACTAGTTTTTCTACATGCTTCAAAGAGTATTTTTATTTTAATTAAGTCAAAAGTATATATATTTTTATATATTATAAATATTGTATATTTTGATATTTTTATAAATTAATATAATAATATGTTCATGAATTATATATTTTCTATGTTTAAAAATATATATAAAAACTAATTCTATCATTTAATTATAAAATAATAATAATATGTAATATAAATTGTTAATTTAATATATTATAATTTAATTATATATATATAAAATAATAATAATATGTAATATAAATTGTTAATTTAATATATTATAATTTAATTACATATATATAAAATAATATATAACAATAATCAATACAATATAATCAACATTCAAGAATAGTAATTAAATATTCTTAATATATACCAAATAAACTAGATTTTAATAAATGATAATATATAATTAATTATCATTCATTAATTAAATATATATTATAAAAGTTGTCAACTTAATTCTAACCTATTCCTTCTTTCTCTTTCCCTTTAGCCACCTGAGAATGAGCTACAGAAATCACATGATCATAATCCGGCCGCTTTGAGCGAGCATCAGCTGCGTGTGCAGGCCTCGCTACAGCGCCTGAACATACCCGACTGGTTCCGACAATACAATCAAAATGCAGCTAGGTCGCCAGATGGCGCCGGTGCCGGCAATGGCGGTGCCGCCTCCTCTGGCGGCTATAAACCGGGCAACTTTACGCGTAAGCGCACACAGGACTCGGGTCGCTGGCAGGGCCTTAACTCGAAGACGACTTCGCTCAGTTCGCTGGGCTCACAGCGCTCTGATCGTAGTCCCCTGCTGTTGAGTCCCTCGGCGCACAGTCATCACGGCGGCCAGACAAGCAGTGTCAGCGGCTCGACGTCGGCCCATCAGGGCCATAGCCAGGGCGTTGGCGCCACACGTTGGTCCACCTCGCATCTGAACTCCACGCAGACATCGCCGAGCGTGTCGCAGCGCGGCAGCTTTGCCCGCGGCGCTCCCATCAACAGCAGCTTCATGTCAGTGGCCAGCGGCAGCAGCGCTGGCGGCGTCCTAAGGAACTCCTATCGTCAGCCCTACTTGGGCTGGCGCAGCACAGAGAAGCTCTCGCAGCGCACGCCCCACGAACGGTAAGTGTTTGCATGAATTTCGATAATTAAATCGATCAACTCTAATCGATTGTCTTTTTAGCTTGGCCAACTCGCTGTTAGCGCAACGCACATCGCCAACAACGGCTACGGCCACGGCCACGGCCACAGCCACCAATGGCATGCGAACGCTGCAGCCAGTGACTCCCGAAATACAAAGCTCCATCAAGGAGGTCACGTCGGCCATTGTGCACTATGTGAACGATCAGACGCAGGCGCAACAGTTGCAGCAGCAGCGCAGCCGTTCGGCGAGTCCCAATTCGAGGTAGGCAGCGGATCAGCAAAGAACGAGCAAACCATTGCAGCCAATCTATATGGAACACACATATATATGTATATACAAAATGTGTTCACACGTTGTCGTAGTAGTCGCCTCTACACCCCCTATTTCCACACCCCAACACAGTCTGTGTGTAGCTGTTATTACCAAACTATTTGATCAACCTCTATAAAATTCAGTTTCATCTCTGTATCTACCACGCATACAAATCGATCCCATTCATTCAATTATTTCCTACCACTGAAAACTTTCATTTCTATTTGGCAACTACACAACACGCGTAGCTACCTGTAAAACAATCCACATCAGCACCAACTGCAGCACTCGAGTCAGTAGAGTTTAGAGTTTAGCTGGCTGCCCCGAGCTCAGCGATGTCCAGAGGTAAGCAGGCCCCAAGCCAAACCTATGGGCTATGTCATCCTCATCGTCTCAGCGTCCTCCTACATGTGGCTAACCTGTGACTAATCCTACTGCCAATCTACATGTCTTACTTACAACAACAGCATATATATATATTCTATATATATATTTATATCTGTGCTGGCTTCTACTAAAACACTAAACAAACAACTAAACAACTTTCACCTCGGAAGAGCAAAACTTTGACTTGGATTTTTGCCAGCTTGAGCTTAGAATTGGGTCAGGTCTACTCTGTGGCCAGAAGCAGTTGATTATGCAAAGGCCTTGTATTTGTGCTAGATAAAGTCATATTATATTGATAATATTGATATTTTATAGTCAGCAAACTCTGCCTTGTAATAAGAGATAAATAGAGATGTACGATTTAAAATATTGAAAATTATAATTTGGAGAATATTCACTATTCTATATTCATATAGAATAGAGCAATAATTTTCAGGAAACTTAAGAAACATGGAAACATAGAAACAAATTTAGGCCAATAGATGGCGCCACACTCATTTCAAATCAAATTTTCCTTAGGGAAATTATAGAAAATTATGCATAAAAAAATTCAAATCGACTCTACAGATAATATTAAAAAGCTTAAGAGTATAGAAAAAATGTCCAAACTTGTAAATAATTCTATTAGGAAACTCCAGACATATATCTTGCTAATTTATGTCAATAGAGGACGCCACAAGAATTTGAAATCAAATATAATTTTCATGTTTTTAGAAATTATAGAAAAGAAAAAATTAGTTGACAATAATTAAATTGATTATTTAACTAACTAGACAAAAATGAAGTAACTATTTTTACAAATAGTATACAAATCATATTTAAATATTTGCATTTATTATTTATTAACTATAGTTAGATTACTTGAAATATTATTCAACAGCAACTAAAGTTTCGTAATTGTTTCTAATATTGATGTATTTAGTTTTTTTTATATGTTTATTACTTGATTTCACGCAATTATTTATAGATTATGATGAAAGTAGGAAAACAAAAGCTAAACAAATTTTTTTTTAATTATATGTTGCCATATTGATGTCTAATTACAACAATTAAACTCAGCTGATGACTAAATTTAATTTAGTTTTATAGCTAAGTTGTTAAAAGTATAAATTTCTAATGCTAAATCAATTGATATCGATAACAAATAACAACCGTATGATCAAGTATTTTTTAAAAATATTTTAGCTAAAGTTAAGATCGTGAAATAACCGAAAATTCATATATTTTGCACAACTGAAATTTCAGAAATTTCCTTTACAATTTAAGATCAATTCAAATTTGTTCTAGTTTTGAATCACAATTGCATTTGTCAATCTTAACTTTCCCACTTCTCTCTCAGTTCTAAAACTTTGGCAAAATATTTAAAACTTTGCACCGTACACACATAATGCCACTTGGCTTTGCCCTTCAGTGGAGTATTACGTAACCTAGCTGTTGCTAATGCGCTGTGATATCATAGTGAATCTCGATTATTGTTATGATTATTATTATTATTGTTGTGTGGCCGCACACAAAGACGCATTCAATCTGCTGGGCGAGCATTGTGGCAATCAGAATTGGAATCATTTACTTTTATCAATGTAAATCGTGTGAGATTTTTCCCGCTTCGTCCTCCATCAATATTTGCACAATGGCGTCGAGCCATACAAATCGAAATTGATTCCATTTCGCTTTCATGTTGAATCTGACAGTCGTCGATGCGATGTCCGTGCCAACTGTCCCGGGGCTATTAATAAGGTTCAATCAAAGCAGCCAGCGAGCGAGCAAGCGACCGAGAGAAAGGCCTCGCCCCAAACGCCGCATGCAATTTAAATGTCAACAATGCAAATGTCAGGCCCTGTCTGCCGCAGGACGTGGGACTACCTATTACAATATGTATATATTCATATAGATAGACATATGTACGCGGATATATATCCTGCCCAGTTGCAGGCCCAAAGGCCAGCTGCAATACCTGTGCCACTTGTCCACGTTTCAAGTGGAGCCCACTTGGCCCAACAACGGCCAGCTGCCAATCATTATGAAAATCAATAATATTAAAGTAGAGCAACTCACAGACAGAGGTGCTACGTTCCAGGAGTGTCTTTTATGGGGCCAGCGGGCTAGTGGGTTTATTCAATACTCTGCTGAAAATATATATATATATATATATATATATGACTAATATTTAAAAAAAAAATCTTTGTAGAGGACTTTCGAATTTTTAATGCAATTTTAGTTATTTTCCATATCATATAAAATTTTTAAATTTGTTATATGATTTATTTTTTAGTTTAAAGACATTCTATGGCAGCTTAGCTATTTTATTTTTCAATATTTTTAAACGTATAAAGTCGAAATTCGAATTTTGAGCAATTTGTATAGGCTGAACACGCGAAAGAAGTTTACAATTCTAATCTCATTTAATATCTTTTTTTCTTGGTTTATCAGATATACTTCTCCTTATATATTTTGTTAATTTTTTAGACATTGTGCAAAAAGTTCTTAAAACAAAAATGAAATGTCTTGAGTATAAAATGGATCTTGAACCTTTATTTCCGATTTTTATTTTATTTTTTTATTTATTAATTTTACCGAACCAAAAATTTTAATAAACTACATTTTATTTTTTATTGTCATTTTAATTTAATAAAAGATTTTAAAAATCTTTGTAAAATTCGAAAATATAAAAATTCCTATTTTTTAATTCAAGAAATTAAAAATTTTAAACAAATTTGAATTTTTTATATTTTTTTTTAATAAGTTTTTTTCTAGTAAACAAAATTTGTAATACTTTAAATTAAAATGCTCATTCCGATAATTTCTTTAAATATTGTTAGACAGAAGATATAAATCTATATTGGAAGTTATATAAATTTGTCTATATATATTATACATATTGAAATATTTCTTGCAACTATATCTTAACACGTAGTTCAATTTCCGGAAAGAGCATCTCGGTATTCTAGTTAAAAGATGTTTGCAAATGTTGTTTTTGGTTCTTTGTTGTTGTTGTCTGTAATCAGGCCGCCAGTTCGGCGCCCGTATCCTGCCCATTGCAGCCAGATGCCGTAGCAACCCTCCACAGCAGGCAGCATGGATTCGCTCCATCTCTGTTGCTCGCACACATACAGTCAGATGACAGCAACCCCCAACTCCCAACCCCCAGCTGTGGCATAGCCACCTCTTTTATGCTCTCGATCCCACAATTTGGCTTTGGTATTTCAGTATGTTCACATCCAACGACCATTCATTCGTGTGCGAGGTTTGCAGCCAGTCGCTACTCGAAAGAGCGCACAGCAAACATATATATATATATAGAGATATAGAAAAATCCAAATTGAAAAGAAAAAAAGTTTTGAAATGTGAGTAAAGGCGAGTGCTAACTGTAATTATGCCCAAGACTAGCTGAAAGTGAAGGCCGCATTTAATGTAATGGGCCGCAATATGCAAAGCATTGTCTGAGGTTAGGGCTCGACATGCAGCAGCAGCAGCAGCAGCAGCAGCTGCCGAAGCTGTCACTTTGCCACTGCCACAAGTTGAGTCACAGCTGCTGTGACGTCACTTATTGATTTTACTAGCCTGGTGTTTGTGTTATTGCTTTTGTTTTGTAACTTGTTTCAGTGCATTTGCGAATTATTTCACTAATTCTCGACTAATATTTCACAGAAAGTGCTGGCTGGAGAGCAGCTTCGTTGGCACCCGCCCGCTGGATTCACCGCAAACGCCCGTCATTGACAGCAGCAGCAGCCCGCCCGCCACCCAGCTGGAGCTGCAGCAACAGCAGCAGTATCAACATCAACAGCACCATTTGGATGCCACAGCGGTGGTTGCCATTGGACAGCCGCCACTACGCATGAACGGACTTAGCCGAGTCGGCGGCGGTGGCGGTGAGTCCACCATTTATATTTGACCAGCAGACTTAGGCGTGCTTAGAGCTTAGTGCTTAGTATATACCAATGCCAATCTACTCTACATATTTCATTTGTTTTCCCTTCGAACAACAATAAGTTATCACAAAAATCGTTTTGTAATCTAATGTGCACAAACCAACACCAATGAGCGCTGCGGCAATACGTATCCGCATCGATATGAAACATAGATGAACTCATACACACTGTGTACATTTGTATGGTAGCTAGGCGTACATTTGTTCACTATATATATATAGATATATAGCTTAAACAAAACTCTTATGATTTCACACACACACATTTGTAGCTTGAATTGCAAATTTTCTACATTTGTCTATAATTTGTAACAATTTGAACCTTTAGGCTGCGCAGGTGCAAATGCATTTGAAGTTTCATTTCAACGATTGTAAATTACGAAATTACACACACACACACACACAGAAGCATATTTTATAAATTGACAACTTTTTTGAGTAATGTTTTTATTAGTGTTTACAACAATTTATATTTTAATAAATTTACTATTTAATTTTATGATTAATTCGTAATAAACGCAGCTATATGGCATACAATTGATTTATAATTGTATTATTATTATTATGATTATGATGTGCATTATATAATTATGATTATGATTAATATTATTCTTATTATTATTATTATTATTATTATTGTACTCGTCCCGCCCTCCCCGTTCACATAGTTTTTATGCAACTCATGTCGTCATAGCCTACTTATCTGCGCATAAGTTTGCTATGATTCCCATTGGCATAATTCATTTCGAAATCACCTCAAAATCTAAATCAACATCAAAATCAATTTCAATTCTCATTTGGATTTTCAATTTTAGGCTTGGTTTTTAAAATTAGAAAAATTCACGCAGCTAACCCCCCATCTCCCCCCATCACACACACAAAAAAAAAAAACAAAAAAAACAAAAAAAACAATAACAATAAATTTGTAGCGTGCTATAAAGTTGAATATCTTTTATACTGTATTGTATTATCTTTTAAATGCAACGAACGATTCGAAGCGAGATTTTTATTTCGATCACATATATACTTTTATGCTCTATATAATTTTTGTAAAAATTATCATTACTATTATGTAAAGTAAATATCGATATCGAAGTGCTTTATATATATATACGTCGACAAAGCGGGCCTAGCCCTCGCTCACGGTGGCTACAATAAAAACTGAACAATATTTTACTCAAAATCAAATTATAATTTTGTAGTTTGTGAAATGTTTTCATTATTATAATAATTTTGTTTTCCCTTTAGCTGTAATTGTAGCATTTTCTTAGCCAACCCTTGCCCTGTGAATAATACTCACTTTGGCCTGTACATAAAACATTTTCTCAGTGTAATTTATTTGTTTATTTTTAGTTTGTTTCATTTCATGTTCTCAGCATATGTAATACCCCCATTTAGTTATAAGAACATTTAATGCGCTATATATTTTTTCAAGCCTAACAACAATTTCGTTTTTGTATTCTTATATTTTATGCCGTGCATTAATTACCAAAAAAAAAAAAACATTTTTATACAAAATTTGGCCCCATTAAAAAAAAAACATTAAATTGTAAAAAAAAATGAAAAAAAAAAAAAACAAATTGCATCTGTAGCGCCTGAACGCTCGTTGAGCAGCGCATCGCTAGAAGATGTCTTAGCCTCACTTTTAGGACTGCCAACTACCTCCTCCTCCAACAGCCAGAACACCAACAGCAACCACAACCACAACAACAGCAACAACAACAGAAACCAAGCGACAGCGGCGACCATTGCGGGGTCCTCGACGACAGGTATGAACCTGTAAGTTTTGTTCCAATATAACCGCTACCCAAAAAAAAAATTAAAAAAAAAAAATTAAATTAAAATAACAACAAAAATATGTGTGGAAAAAGATATTGAAAATGAACAGATCTAATGGGTATAGGCATAAAAACGAAACTTCCGTTCTTGTTTGTTGTTCGCATATAAAGCTCAATATATTATATATCTATATATACTCCTCTATAACTACATATCAACTATATATATATATCATAATATATATATATATATATATATATATATATATATATATATATACGTATATAACTAAAGATCTATAACTCAGTGCTAAATGTTTTCTGCCGTTTTCTTTTCCTTTTGTTTTCGGTTGACAACTCTTTCAATTCCCCCATGTTTTTCGTAGTTTTGTTGAAATACTCTTCATCCGTTTAATACTCAACCATCAAGTGCATATCTAGTTGTAGCCTTAGAGACATGTTTTCGTTTCGTTCTTGATTTGAAGCCTAAATTACACTGAGAAAAATACATGACATACATACATATAAAATAGTATAAGAAAGAGTTTCGCTGCGCTTGCGTCGTTTTGCAACACTGTAACACTAATCTACTCATAATTGCCCAGCATGCGAGTGCCCTAACCAAGGCTAGTCGAGACCTGCTCCATTGAATGCTCATTGTTGTTGTTGTTATACTGTTATATAGTCGTTGAACTGTTATACGCTTGCCCACTAATCAGCTCTACGCCTATATATATATATATATATATGTATATGTATATATGTATATATATATATATTTGTGTGTATGCCTATATTCCACAGCTACAGATACAGCTAGTCGTGGTCATCAGCTGGAGGTGCTAACGGCAGCGGAGCAGCAGCTGCTGCGCCGTCGCAGCGAGGGTGACGCGCCCGCCCAGAAGCAGAAGTCACAAAACCAAAGCCAGACACAAGCACACCAAACACACAGCCAGAGCCACTCTCAATCCCAATCGCAATCCCAATCCCAATCCCAGTCACAGTCACAGCAGCAAGGCAATGCCAGCAATCGGCGCGTATCGCTGGGCGACTCCAACGCCCACGCCCACGCCCACGCGGCGGACAAAGGCAACAGCAGCAGCATCAACAATGGCAGCATCTTTGGCGCCGCTGCCGGCGAGCAGCTGCAGATCAGATGCCGCAACACCAAGTGCGACGCCAGCGCCACGCCCGCCGATGCCAAGAAGCTGTACAAGTCATGCCACAATTGTACCCATCTATATTGTTCACGTGAGTGTCGGCGCGCCCACTGGGAGAAGCATCGGAAGGCGTGCCTGCACTCGCGCGCCTCCAATCTGTGCCGGCAGGTGTTAGCCACGTGCAAGGACGACGTCGACTCGCAGCGGCACCTCAGCCTGCTCGCCCGCAAGGGCAGCATCTCGCAGGGGCGTGGCGTGGTGCGCGTCCTCTTCCGCAGCGCCGAGGCGGCGGAGGGCTTCATCAAGCACGGATTCCAGTGCATGGGCGAGGCATCCTATGTCCGCTGGCCCGACCTGATGCCAGCCGAAATGGGCCTGGAGCTCTACTCGGAGCTGCTGAAGCTGAGCACCGAATACAAGCCCGAGTCCAAGATGCTCATCTACGTGGCCATTTGCGTGGTCTCCGAGGCGCCGGGCATGGGTCAGGCGCCGGTGCGCTGGGAGCGCCAGCTAGTCTCCCGCTGCGCCAAGCTGAAGCTGTGCAAGAACGTCTTGGCCGAGCTGGAGCTGCAGCAGCAGGCGCTGCAGCAGCCCCTGGCAGTGATGGCCGTGCCGGAGCGCACCGAGATACTCATACTCACCTTCAATCCGGGCCTGCGCACGGTGCCCGGCAACCGGGAGCTGATCCTGTCCAACATACTGGACATACTGTCGCGACGCGGCGTGCTGCTGCGCAAACACTATCCGGAGATCTATCAGCGACTGCAGACCTACACGGAGGGCCAGACGGACAAGTTCAATCCGGTGACGCTGCATCCGCGCGACTCCCAGACGGGCCAGAGCTTCGTCTGCATCATTATGCCCGTGCTCACGGACAGCGAGTTCATCAAGCTGCCATCGGCGGCCGATGGTGGTGGCAATCGTGTCACGACTATCGATGTCGGCTCACCAGCTGCCCTGGCCCAGCTGGACGATGATGAGCTGCTGACGCGCACCACCCCAGCGAGTTGATTGAAGGCGAGCAGCAGCAGCCGACAGAGGCGCAGCGGCAGTGCCACGCCTCCGCATAGCATGCACGCCTACGGCGATGCGCTTGGCTGTGGCCTGGAGAGCACGCGCATGTGAGCAGCAGCAGCAGCAGCAGCGACAGCAGCGACAGCTCTCGATCGTCGCTTGCCCTTTGATTAGCTCTTAAGTCTCCTACAAGTCGCTTCTTCTATCGTTCTCTATCTACTCTATATATATTCATGTTAGTTAGTCGACTGTGTTCGGTTATTTCAATTAACTAGTGGGCGTGGCAGTCGTATAACAGTAGTGCCCCCAAACCCCAAACCCCCCACACACATACGTACACTCGTTGTCTGGTACACCACAAACTCTATCAAATTATCACTTATCTAAGGCAGAATTTGCTGAAAAGAAAAAAAACTCTCGAAACTATCTAGAAAAACTATAATTTTGGGTGGAATACCCGCCCCAAATACTACAACTAAAACCAAAATTGCTCTAAACTTTTAACACTAACGGTAATAAGACAAGCTTTACTATCATATATCACTGAGCTTAGAGCAGGCAGCAATTGTCGCAGCAAGAGTGGCATGCAAAAGCTAAACGCTATATAACTAACAAGCTAGCAGTGCGGAATGGGATGGATGAGCGCACTGCAAATACCGTAGGTCCTAAAATTGTATCCTGCAGCTTCCAAACTAAACACTCTGATGATTGATTATACATATTAAACAATAATAATAATAATAATAATTATATTAATAATAATTATAAATCGAGCCACTAAACAGCCTAGCATAAGAGCCCGCAAATAAGTTGAAACATTTTTTTTTTTGGTACAAAATAGAACAGGCAACCACACACACAGAACAATTTCCTATGTAAGCTGCGGCGCTACTCACCTCACTTTTTATATAATGCAGTGTCACACAGACAAATCATCAATGGAAACCAACTACAAGTACTGCTACTAAGTATTTACGTGCATCCTCTATACCTATCTATATATCTTCTTGTTCTATGTGTTAAACGTAACAAATGGCAAATGATTTGCTTATGGCCTTATTTAAAGTTTGTTGAATTTGTTCTGCGCCCATCCGAAACGTAACATTTTGTAGCCTTTTAAATTTAGGTTTTGAATTTATGTGTAAGTCAGATGCGAGTCTAGGTTAGCTTAAATATATACCTATTAGTTAAATTTGTGTACTAAATACAACTAGAGTTGAGAATCAAAAGATAATAATATTGAAGCCCAATAATCAATTTTGAAATTCGCTTTTAGCTAAAATAAATATTTAGATCGATAATTCTCTCCCCCACATATTCCTTTTGCTAGTTCAAATTGCTTAACAAACGACACAATTTATACATTTTTGTGTAAATAATACAAAACATATACATATACATAAATACATAAATTTAAAATGAGTAAATGATCACAGTTCTCGCATTTCTCCAGATTCGTACAACAAACATCATTAGCTCTGAAAAAATATATTATGAAAACTGTAAGTTGTTTAGTACTTGTAAGAAGGACTTGAAAAACAATAAATAAAATGCATTCAACATTATTAAAATTAAATAACTATTATTATAAACATGCGGGTATATTATTATATTATTTATTGAAACTAAGCTTAGAAATTATTCTGTGCGTCCACGCAGTTTGCCGGGAGTTGCTTCCTCGATTTCTAACAATTTCATTGGGAGTCGAGGTTCGAACCACAGGTAATGCATTCATTTAAAATAAAAATGAGAAAAATGCAGAAGGCTCTTAAGTCTAAAGATAAAGATCTGTTATATTTTTAACATGGATTTGACAGTCTTAGAGTAAAGTAAAGCGATGATTTGGTGCTGAAGGTAAGTAGCTTTAACGTTATCCCAATCTGGGTTCGAATCCCGTCCGTGCATAATACTTCTTTTGAAAAAAAAAAAAAACGAAAATTTTTTATAACCATTGAAGGTGGAATTCATATTCCTGACAATTGCCAAGTAAAATTTTGTAGGGTGTAGCACAGAAAAATAGGAAAAAAGCTGAGATAAACTCTAACTCAGCCATTTAAAGGACGATCTCGATGTCCTTTGTGGTTCCATTGGGCTAGCCTCAAGGATTAAGAATATGTAATCCAGTCCTTTGCAGGATTTGCATAAGGATGATGTTAATCGATAGGGCTACCATTGGGCGAAAGGACATCTAACATCGTTCAGCAACTTTCAGAGTTATGAAGGATTTCATATTTTTCAGATTTTGGCCTATTTTTCCAAGGCATTTGTTCAGGAAAATTTGTCCAAAATTATGCCTCATACAAACTTCGCTAAGGAAAAACATCAGCAATTATTCAAATATGATTTATTTATTAAAGTTATAATTGTTTTGTTGTGTAATACTTATTTAGATTTACATAAATTGTATTTAAAATGTATGTTTTATGTTCTTATTAGCTAGTATTGTTTTTAAACGAATTACTGTACTATCCATATGTCTATACATTAGCCGATTGTACGGATGTGTATATTATGTATGTATATAGTACATGCCTGCGTAGATTCTTACGTATTTGCTTTTGATGTGGCTATCGTGCCCCCTCGCTTATATAAATCCGTGTGAATTACAACTACAATTTGTATACGGAAATAGACTATAACACTTAAATGTACCACACATTGCGCCGTATCTATGTTACATTCTATGAATAAATTAGGTTCGATTCGTTTCGTTTGTTTAACGTAAAAAAGCGTTTTTGGCGGCACACTTTCGAGTGCCTCCAAGCCCAATTTCTAGAGCCCTACGTGAAAAACTACGGTATAAAAAAAATAATAATATGTATAACATTAATGGTGCCTAGCTGGTAATGGTGATGATGACGATGCTCCCCTGCCTCGTTTATGTACAGGCGTCAGTTCAGTAGTTAGATGCAGCAGCACTGAAGGCGGCGCCGTGCTGTGGTGACTGATCTGCGCGCCGTTGTTGTTGTTGTTGTTCATGTGTCGCAGGCATTTGATAGTAGTAGCCTGGATAGGGCTGTGTTGGAAATGTTGTTTCCGATCCGGATGTCGAGCCCGATTGATAGGCAGACGCCGTTGCCGTAGTCGTTGCTGTACTGTTCGCCTTGGCATTGGCACTGGTTGCTCTTATCTATAAGCCACCGATTATTACCTCCTGTTGTGCATCGTCATCCATGTCTGGCAGTTCTTGCTTGTGCACAACCATGCCATCGCCGGCTGGCTGCCTAGGCGCCGTCTGCCCATACTTCTGATGTATGCCACGGTGACGCTTCAGAGCAAATCGATCTGCGAACGCTGCCGAGCATATTTCACATTTATAAGGCTTTTCACCCGAGTGCACCTTGGCGTGATTCTTTAGATGAGCCGCCTGCGAGAAAGCTGAACCGCATATCTCGCACTTGTACGGCTTTTCACCTGTGTGAATGCGGCGATGATTCCACAGCGTGGCATGGCGCGCAAAGCCCTTGTCGCACACTCCACACACATACGGGCGTTCGCCGCTGTGCGTACGCTCGTGATTCTTGAGATGCGGCGATTGCGAAAACTGCATGCCACATGTTTGGCATCTGCAAAAGCAAATTAATCCGAAGTTAAAAAAGGTGACACCCTGGAATACAATAGCCACCTACTTGTACGGCTTTTCACCAGTGTGTATGCGCGCATGGTTCTTTAGGTAGACAGCCTTGGCAAAGGCCAGTCCACAGATGGTGCACTTGTAGTTCTTTTCGCCGCTGTGCAGTTTCTTATGGGACCACAGACTGGAGTAGCGTGAAAAGAGTCCGCCGCAAATATTGCAGCTGAACGGTTTACTGGGATTTCTGGAAATTGTTGACCATTAGCTAAATAAGAAGTTCTGTATTACTGGTTACAAAGAATACTCACTCGGTCTTCACGGTAACTGTATTTTGCTTAACAGAGCCACCGGCGCCGGTATGGTGGTGTACGTGCTGTTGGCCCATTAGCACTACGCCGGATCCATTGCACTTTTGACATTTGGTCATCTGTTGGCTGTTGCGTTTCTTCACCGGATGATGACCCGACGAGCTCGGTTCGCGTTTGGGCGTTGTGCCGCCCGTTTGCTGGGCGACAATCTGTTGCAGCTGAGCCTGGGCTTGTGGTGTAGTTGATATGATTTGCACAGGATGCGTCATTTGGCCTATCGAAACAGACGATTTGATTAAATACAGTGAATGGAAAGGAACGTGGCAATTACTCACCATCAGGGGCTACAAAGATTTGCTGCTGTTGCGCAGCTTGTTCCGCCTGCATGCAGGATTCGCAGCGCACTTGTTTGGGCCCTTTACGCTTCGACTGATGTAGAATGGGATTGCCGCAATTGATGCACTTGCTCGACTTGGAGTTATCGTGCTGCTGCTGCTGTTGCTGCTGCGACGCTTGCTGTTGTTGCTGCTGCTGCATAACAGACTGCTGCACTGGTTCCAGTGTATCGGAAGCAACGATTTGTATCTGACCCATCTGCCCATTGCCGGTGAGAATATTCTGCGTTTGCACCAGACCCTGCGCATTCACTACCGTTATGGCGTCCGATGACTGCTGGTTGTTATGCTGCTGCGGATCTGATCCATCAGTATGCATCCGCTTGTGCGCGTTGAGCAGCGCCAAATGTTGAAACATCTCCGAGCAAACATCACACTTGAAGCTGATGTTCGATATTGTGTTTTGGAGCGGTGAAATCGTCTGTAGGGCGAAACGAAAGCATATTAAAAGTTGGGCCAACGCGCAAGAAAGAGTCTTGTGCTAGAGCATTGCTAATTCTTTTGGTCATTCAAAATATTCCCTGTCTTTGCGGCTTTTTATCAATTTACAAAAATTAACTGCCTAAAATGGTTTTTCGAATGTGCAATCAAGCGTAAGCGTTTTAGGATTTAACTACATAGTTGAATGTCTTAAAGTAGGCGGCGTCTTTACAATTGTGATATATTTGCTTGTTGAATTGAAGTAGTAAATATTTTCATTATAAATGAGCAAATATTATAAAGATATTTTATGGAATAGCTGAAGCTAAGACACAATTTGACTTGGGAAATGTCAGAGCAGCTACAAACGTTTCATTCAATACTTTGCTTAATTTGTATGAATTAAAATTAAAGTATGTTAATGAAAGTATCATAGGAGCGGTCAATTTTAGAGAAAAGTTTAATTAATGTAATTAGTGTCTGTTTGATGATTAGAAATGTGCTTCATATTAATCATGCCTTGAGCATATGCTATGAGATTTACATATAATTGAGCTTGTTATCGCAAGCCAAAGCACTACATTTATAGACTTTTGCCTTGCTATCCAATTTCCTTCATAATTTGATTGCCCTAAGAACCGCTTTGAGCGAGAGAGCTTACCGCCGCAATGGGCTTATTTTGATTGACAATCTGTATGCGTCCCTGTGCATCCACAGTGGCTATTCCCAGAGCTGTTCCCTGATTCAGTGGCATCCCATTGACCAAGGCGTAGTTGTAGCCGCCCACTGGCTGTGCGATGTAGCACGTCTTATTGTCGTCAGTGGTTGCCAACTGGGCTAAATTGACTGTGCCGCCATTGCCCTGTAAATGCGCACAAAATGAAATCGGGTTAATCGGTTATTTATTTAGCACTCAACTCGCACATTGCACACTCACGTTTGTTGTGTAGTAGAAGGTGGGCTGTTGGTCGGCCTTTTGGCCCTCGATTTTGGGTTGTTTGAGGATGGTGCCGTCTGCTGTTTGGTATTGTATGGTCGCCGGTTGGCCGTTGATGGCGTTTGTGAATATTATGTTTTTGGTTAGGTCTTCCATTGTATGCGCAAATCACTATTAACACAGAATAAAACAGATGCTTATTTTTTTCATATTCATTTCCACTGAAATAAAATTCTGCGAAATTTGTTTAAATAAAATGCACAACGGACGTTGTTTCCCAACACTGTCGACGCCAATAATGCTGGGTGTGCGAGCGAGACAGCTCTAGGGCACACACGTCAGCGAAAAACGACTGATTAAAAATGGCGACGATGAGACAAAAAATATGTATGCGCTGCACACACATCACAAACGAATACGAAATTATAACTTCAATTGTAATGTGCCGCAGTCTGCCAGACTATCGGTACTAGTTTTAGCGCGTTTAAGCACATTCACATATTATAGATTTATCACAATTTCATATATCCACACTTTCACGCTTGATTTGGTATTTTACCTTTTACGCAACCAACCACAAGAAATAGTTTCTGCTGCGCCTCGCACGCCCAGCGCAGCACACACAATATCTTTAGTCGTTTAATTTAGGCTGGAACACTTATTTTGAACACCATAAGTATTGACCGGTTATCTAGTTTTATCCACTTTATTTTGTTTGGAATGAAAGCAAAACTCTATTATTGTTTTTTCTTTCTCTAACAAATTAAATTCCAGCACAAAAACCTTCTGCTCGTTTGTTCTTTCGTACGTTCGAATGTGGACTGCTGAAGAGAGACGGAGAGTGAAGAAAGCCAGGGAGAGAGCAGTAGCGCATTAACCGCACCGTAGAGATGCCAGACTGTACGCAGAATCAAAAATGGGTGACCATATTGTGAGTTGTGTTAAATTTCATATTTAATACTAAAGAATATTCTCTTGATATTGTTACGATAATATAATTTAAAAATATAATATATTTAAAAATAAAAACATTTATTATATATAAAATGTATGTTTAATAAAATACTGGCCTACATTATACGTGAAGCTTTATATTACCATCTACAATGTTAAATATGAATATAAAACTGTTTTTAGGAATTTATTTGGATCGCGTGTAATTATCAAATTGACTTATTATACTTTCCTTCGCGGCTACACATTAAATACCAAATTGAAAAATTTAAATATTGCACAAAAGAACATCTAACAGTTAGGGCTGTTTAAGTGTGACCATATCGCATGCAGCTACAAATCCAAATTTTTGCGTTGGGGTTGAACTGTACAAAGTTATGTGTTGAAATGCACTTACGAGGGTGAATGGCAAAATTGAAGGGACTTTTTGGCGCCAAATCAAATATATTTAAAAATCAAATGTGCAATACGACAATCTGCCATTTAAATGTTAAATTCAATTTGAACTATGGCAAATTTGCATCTACCGGGTGTTCAAGCAAAAGACAGCCAGCCGGCTTTATGCCAATGCCCAATGCCTAAGCCGCCTACGCTTAGCCGTGCATTGAAAGTTGTAAACTGGCTGCCGTTGTCTGCGCTGGTCCAGGTCCAAGTCCAGCGTCGTGTCGCCGTCATAAATTACACTTTCAAATTATTTGCAACATTGCATTTTGGAAAAGCTGACGGCAAATTTGGGTCAGCAGCAAACGTTGCCGTTGCTGTTGTTGCAGACATTTTGGTGGCGGCGGTGGCGGTGGCAGCGACCACAGCAGCCTTCAAACTAATGCTCATTTCCATTATATTTTATTCATTTGCCTCAAATTAATTGCTTTGTACAATGGACGTTGCAGCTTTTTGGAGCGCAAAGCAGCAGACAGCAGCGTCGTCGTCGTTGTTGTTGTTGTTGTTGTTGCTTCGTTGCAAAACGTTCAAATAAACGAAGAAGAAGAAGAAGACGGATGCTCAGTCGCAACAGCAGCAACAACAACAACAACAACTCAGATAATTAAGCATACAACAACAACAATTACGGCCATGTACTTAGATTGCAAATTCATTTTTTGGTTCAACGTTCTGCTTGGCCCAAACAATTTTCATGCTGCACGCTTCGTTGCACATCATTGCATTAATTTGTACGTTAAAACTTACAAAAAAAAAAAAAAAAATGAAAAAAAAAAACTAAATTAAAGAAAGAAATATTTCAACATGTGTGGATTTTTGTGGCATTTGTTAATGTATTTGCATGCGTGTGTGTGTGTGTGATGTAAGTGTGTATGTGTGTATGTATGTATGTATGTGTGTATGTGTGTATGTATGTATGTATGTATGTATGTATGTATGTATGTATGTATGTGTGTATGTACGTATAAGTGAGTATCTATGTATGTATGTACATATGTACGTATATGTACACGTATGCAAGTATCTTTGTACGCATGTATGTATATCATATATTTATAGTATGCATATATGTATGTACACATTTACATAGGTACATATGCATGCATGTACATATATGTAAACGTATGTATGTAGGTATGTGTGCATGTGTGTATGTATGAATTTATGAATTTACATATGCATGTATGTATGCATGTATGCACGCATGTATGCTTGCATATGTGTCATATATGTGTGTACAAGTGGATACATGCATGCATGTATATAAGTATGGTTAAATGAATGCATGTATCGATTTACATATGTGCATATGCACGCATGTATATATATGTAAACGTATGTATGTAAGTGTGTATGCATGCATGCATGTATGTATGCAAGCATGTACACATGTACACATCTATGTACGTTCGCCTGTCTGCCAAACACGAATTGCCGCCTTTGTTGTTATTATAATTAAGTTCATGCCATGCTGCCTTATGCCTTATGCCTTATGCCGTTTTATGTGTACGAATTGCTGTAAGCACTTTCAAAAAGCCCATAAAAATAGCAACGCAATTGTCTGACAAACTAAATCAGCGCAAGTGCGTGGAGAAATTTTCACTTCACATTAGCTCCGGCTGTTGTAATAGAGACGAAGCAGGAAAAAACAAAATAAATTAAATAAAATCAACTCAAATGTAAAGCCAAAATACAAAATCAACATAATCTGAAGCGTTGACGGCGCCGCTTGTGTCAAACGCATTCAAATGAGCGAATTTTAGAATTTGTTAAGCTCACTAAGCAGCGGCAGCGGCAGCGGCAGCCTCAGACGAGTTTTCACTTTTGTTCATGCAAAAGAGACCTATTCGCTATCGCTTTTCATATATATATAATATATATATATATAACTTTTTTTTACGGTTAATTTATGCCGGCAACGAATTTTCACTCTCGCTATTTTTCCGCATTTTAGACTCTGTCTGGGAAAGTGGGCAAGCACCAACGATGGCGATGGCGATGGCGATGGCGCATCCGCCAAAAAACTAAAAGAAATAAGAAACGACACAGAAATGAAAAGTGCGCTTTAAAAATAGCTAAAGCCAGTCGAGAGTCTTCCAAGAGTCTGAGCCCAAAAATTGTGGACGGCGACGGCGATTGGAGCTTGTGGGTTAGATTAGAAAGTGGTTGGCATCGCTTCATAGCGCCAATGCATCGACGGCTGCAGATTCTTTTTGCAAACAAAAAACTAAAGCTTTGCCGGCTGGCACACACACACACACACACACACACTTGCACATTAATTGGCATTTTTGCATGCGTTGGCCATGGCTGGAACCGGCTGCAGGTACTCACTCGCCAGCGCTGGCCGCCAATGAAAGAGAAAATTGGCCCCAAATCAAGTTCACTATCATTGGCCGTCGGCGTCGCAGCACTTTTTGTGCAAACTAATATTTTAAAATTGTTGATTATGATGACTTTTCATTTCGTTCGCCGAGATCTGGATTGTGCAGCAGCATCACCATCACCATCACCATCAGCAGCAGCAGCAGCAGCAGCAGCATCTATAGCATCAGCGTTAGCATCAGTCAAATTGCACTTGCAAGTTTTTTTTTCTTTTCTTTTCTGTTTTGTTATCTTTTGCTTTGTTTCATTTAATTTGACGCTTGAATGCCGACGCCGACGCCGACGCCGCAGGCCGAGTGTCCATTAGCCATGGCTGGAGCTGCAGCTGCCTGGACTGCACATTAAGCATACGCAGCTTTGGCCCAGCCCCCATGCGTCTATTACTTAACATGACTCTTCCTCTCCCTCACTCTCCCCCCCTCTCTCTATCTCTTTCACTCTGCCTAGGTAATATTTCACGGCACATTACATTTTTGGCCAGGCTTTTTGCAACACTCGTCGCAAGCTATTTATCATATTGCACATCGTTGGTCCGCCCGGTCGAGCTTCCATTCAGGAAGCAACTGGTCTTGGCCACCTGGCTTGACCTGGCTCGCCTCAATGTCAGCAGACGTCGCTCAGCCACCAATGACTTTGGAATGACTTTTGTTGGTTTCATGGGCATTCATCCGAGTTCTTCTGGGGTGAGCTTTAAGTGCGAACTTACTGAAGCGTTCGAGTTGTGCATGGCAAATTTGCCTACGCTTATCTGCGCTTAAGGTTAGCCGATTATTTGGCCCAATTGTGCACCGAGCCAAGCAAATAGTCCGATAAGAATCCGTAGCCAAGCCGCTACCATGTGGGTGTCAGCCCTGTGTGAGATATGCTCAAACTGTACATTTTCTAGTTCTAAATTTTGTGAATACTAATTTGTTTACTCTGCTCAGCATAATAACAGTGGTTTGCTCTACATACTTTATTCACTGTTAATGTCACGCTGTTAACTTCACATTAACATATTCGTGGGCTACATTAGCGAAATAACAGCGGAGAGCTCAGATCTTAATTTATGAATTACATTTGGAATTTTCTAGAATACTTTCTACATTAATGCTAATGGTTGTCAGTGAGTTCTAGATATTGAATATGCTATAATGTGTACGCTGTTAATGTCACATAAACATTATCATTTATAGAACATTTTTATGGGGTATGAGAAATATTTTGCTGTATAAAAGTTTGAAATTACAAGGAAAGAGAGAGAGTCGAGTCGAGCTAAGTGAGCTGAAAAGCCAATGATATTTGATGGAATTTGCTACTCAAAAATAGGAATTTGCCTTTCCGAAGTAGTTTTACTACTTATATTATATTAAATTTGAAACAAAAATAACCCCATCTCATCAAATTTTTATCTTAATTCAAAATATCTACGAAACTTCATTTTTTTATCTAAAAAAAATTCATTTTTTAATTTTTGTATATTTATTAATTAATTTATTTATATATTTATTTCTATATTGAAAATTATTTTTTTTTATTTACTTACATATGTATATATTTTATTTGTAAGTTTATTAATTTATTTATTTTACTTGAATCTTAACAGCAAAATCTTCAAAAAATGAGTTTTTTAAAAATGTATTTTTATAGTTGTTTCTTAAATGATTAAATAAATATATAAAGAAATAATTAAATTAATAAATAAATAAAAAATTATTTATTAATTTAATTATTTCTTTATATATTTATTTAATCATTTATCGAACAATTAGTTTTCTTTTTTTTTTATTTAGTTCCATATATAATTATTTATTTATTCAGCTATTTATATTTGCGTTTTATTTAATTATTTATTATCCATTTTTAAATTTATTTTTATTTCTCTGGTTTTTTTTCTCTTAATTTGTCTATTTAATCAATTATTTATTATTATTATTTTATTTATTTATCCAAATAAGGAGCCTTTTTTCCCTTTAGCTTCACATATTACCAACTTTCCTACCAACTATATTCCAGTTTCAAATGCGCAGTTCTCTCATCACCTTGACTATATTCTATTCTAATTCTAGGTAACTAAATCGTTTCGGCCTTTGTAAAAGATAAAGCATTTAAACGCAACTTTTGTAAAATCTAAAATACCAGCAGCAGCACTTACTACCAGCTGCTTAAGACCTTGGCTCATGAATTACAGCTGAGGATTTTCTCAGAAATGTTCGCTTTAATTCAAGTAACATTGAAAGCTTCCTCAATTACCATGCTTTTAATACAGTTCACATGGCAAGCTGGGGCATAAATCCGCTCTAATTTACGAAACCCACAACGATTCTCGAACGATTCTTATATCTATTCATGATTTGACCCTATCGAAAGCTTTGACTACTATTTAGCCATGCTCCGCTCTGTGGCTAGTTCACACCATAGCCAACATGATCCGGTAACCTTCGCAGCTCAAATCGGACCCTTTTCCTCTCTTCTGGGGCATATTATTATAGCACATATTTGGAGTCCGCTATAAATTGCCGTTGGAAAGCAAAATAGAAACTATATAATTAGTAATGGCTCTAGGTACGCCCGGAGGCGTTCCGTTTTCTGAGGCCACAGCCGTACATGACAGCAACAAAAGCTTCAATTCAAATTCATCCCAAAAAGCAGCGTCAGCGTAAATGAAACTGAAAACTCTCACGCGCTGAAGATGACAGATGACAATGATATATGGGATTCTTGAAATTGAAACCGAGTTGAGAAGAAACCAATACGTTTGTTTGTTTGCTCTGTACAGCGTATGCAAACGCTGAGTGCGATCTGGAGAGGAGCCAACTGATGGCTGATGGCTGTTGGCTGATGGCCGCGGTTAAGAAAACAACTGCAATTGACTTTCGCGTCGTATGACACTTGAAGAGCGCTGGTAATGATGATGGAACAACAGGCCCAAGGAACCGGGAAGCAAAGACCCGCTGGAAGATAAACTGGCTAGAACCACTTTCTACCATGAGCGCAGCAATTCGTCTGTCGTTGGGGCAAAGTAAAAGTCAATTTCTTCACCGGCTGTCGCATTATATATAAATAAACTTTTTTTCTTTTTGGGGCCGAGACGACGACGTTTTAATTTGGTTTTCGGTTTGGTCATTTTTTCTTCTTATTTCTTCTTTTTTTTTTTTGCTTAATTACGGCATGAAAATCGTAAACCGTTTTATGTCTTTTAAGGGCAGCGGAACAAGAAAAAAATGTTGGTGCGCTTTTGGCAGCCGTTGGGCAAATTTGTTTCTTCTGTCGCTTCTGTGTTCATTTCTCTGTCTGTTTGTTTGTTTGTTTTGGCTGGTATGATGAAAAGGAAATGGGAAATTATTACGAAAATTATGTTGCGCTGCTTGGGAAATTGGGCCATACTAAGCGAGAAGTAAACAAAATAAAAAAAAAAAAACATAAACAAAAGACTTAAGACACAAACTTGAAGGCAACGGCAGCTGCGCCCGCATCCCATTCAAGCAACAAATTAATTATAACATGCAGCCGTAGTCGGAGCCACAGCCCCGATTGTCTTCTGGCCAAGCGCATTAATTATGCCAAAGACAAACAAAGTTGTCGGCGCGGGAGTCTAAGCTTCAAGCACAGTGGAACTAGGTTACACACGAAGCCATCGCCATCTCCAACTCCTACTCCAACTCGATCTCCAGCTGTTGCTGCGAAAGCCGCACAAGCATTAAGGCTGCTCCATAAAAATCAATAACATAATATATGAAAATATAAATAATAAAATAAAACTAAATATAAATAAAATAAAAATAAAATATATAAATAAAAGAATAAGTCTGCGGCACGTGTAGAAGATATTATTCTATATCTATATAGGGTTCTATATGATTTTATAGATCTATGATTTTATAGTTGATGAGCTATTTGATGCTGTACTTCAATGACCTCGTTTCTTTGAGAGTTGCTGGGCAAAAGTTGGTAATGCCTTTGATTTAATTTATTTAATTAGGTGTCCAGTTATATAAGAGCTAAATTTTATTCGCAAGCTAAAATTTTGATAGTGACTAAAGACATGTCCCTCGTCTGATAAACCCTGGTAATCTTCTAAGGCACAAGTGTACCTCTTATTAGGATTATAATTTTAGAAAAATAACTAAGATCTTTAAGATCATTAAAATATTTTTTTACTCTAAATAGTGAGCTCAAAGCTTTTACAAGCAAAGATACGGCCATCAGGGACAAATCGTTAAAAATTGTATATTCTTCAGTTATAGATATATACCATTATATATGTAGATAGATATAGATATAGTTACTTTTAACATGGTAAAAAGAATGACAAAAAAGGCGTGGCAAGTCGGTAGAAGCTCTATCGATTGTCTAAAAATAAATTTTGTTCCAGTTTTAAATCCTTGATTTCAATTATTTAATTTTTAAAGTAAAAAATTTGTATTTTTTATTGATTTAAATTGCAAAAAATTGGTTCTAGATTAAATATTTTTATTCAAATTGTCACTACTGCAAAAAGTACAACTAGAACGTATTTCTGTGCTCATCATCAAGCGATATAATATATGTATATATAAATTTATATAATTTTAATTTTTAAATTTATTATTTTTATTATTATTATTATTATGATTATTTAATATAATATAATATAATATAAATTATGTATGTGCCAAATAATCATATATATGCCTATTTAATATATTTAATTGAATACTAATGAAAATCATATCATAATCATATATAATTCAGATCATAAATGGTTATATGAATTTCACTAAATTGTAATATATATCCCGTTTAAGGATTATTATATATTAAATATATATTATATTATATATGAATTATATATTAAATATTGAATATATATAAATATTTACTGCAACCCCCACATCTACACGAGTTCTGAGCTGTTGGTACCACTGTTTGGCCTGGCTATAATTTAGTGACGCAGTCGCAGCCGAAATCACATTGCTCACATTTGCATAAAATGGCGATGCGATAAAGTAATCAACCCAAATTCAGTGCAAAGATTCGCACGGTTAGCTGTCGCAGCATCCGCTTGGTGCGACGCCAGCGACGCAGCCAGCGCAGACGCCAGTGTCGCAGCGACGCAGCCAGATTCAAGCGACGACAGCAGAGCTCCAGCAAGAGCATTAGAGCTGAGCAGAATTTCATAATCATGAGCCACTCATATTAATACTAAATACATCGATTGACCCACTGACCTGCACTGACGAAGCCCACGCCGAGGGCTATGAATGCGCCTTGGAGCATGCGCATGTTCAGCGCGCTGATCATCTCATTGTCCTGCGGCTGGTCCTTTGCCTCGTTGCTCTTGATATTGGCATTGGCATTCCCGACGGCAGCCAGCTCCTTGGATTGCTGCGCCTGATCCTTGGTCATTTGCCGTGCCTGAGCCTCGTACTCAGCCGTTGTCATCTTTTCCAGAATGCCGCCCTCAAACAGGTGCATCAAACTGAGGGATGGGGAAAGGAAGTCAACAAATATGTAAATATGTTTATGTAGGTGCTGCCACCCACACGTCATTGAGGCTGTCCAGGAAGGGACAGCCAATCTGCACGGCCACCGCGGAGTAGCGCGTGTACAGCTTCTGGCTGAGCTGAAAGTTCTTGGCGCCGTATTGCTGTATATTGAAGTAGAGCGTTTCACGTCCTCCCAACACCGCCTTGTTCTCCCTGCCATCGGCAATCAGCTTGATGCCCGCCTCCACGGAGTCGATGAGGAAGCCCTGATGGTCGTTCGGCTGCTGTTGCCGCATCTCGGCATACAACTGCCTGAAGAGCTCTGTGCCATTCTCCAGCATCTCCAGCGAGCTGCTTTCCTTTTCGACATACAAACGGTAGCCATCCCGCAACATGGCTGCCTGTAGGCGCTGCAAGGTGTTGATGGGCGCCTCATGAGCCGGGCGTGCAAACTGTGAGGTCAACTGGGCCGAGTAGACATCAGCCAGGACATAGGTGGCGGCGACCCAATAGACAATGGTCAGGAACTTGGTGCGATAGTCGTGGTAGAGCTCATGGCAAGCTGTGGCATAAAGAGATATAAATTGATTAGCTAAGGGCAACAGGGATTGCTCTATATCTCCATCTCACTCACACTGCTTGAGGAACAGTCGCAGCGTGAACCAAATGCAGCGCTGGAAAAGCTGCGGCGGCATCTCTGGCGCTGTCTGGGGACGATTGGCTCGAGCCTTCTGCCTGACCTTCAGCACACAGGGCGTTATCTCCTTGATGTAGGCCATGTAGAAGCAAAGCTCACCCAGGCGCTCCACGTCCATGGCAATCGGTCGCCTGCGCCACTTATACGGCATGATAATGATGCCGTAGAATATCGGGCCGGAGAAGACAATGGTGAGTATGAGATATGGCCAAATGTCGAGCTTAAAGGGTCGCATTATGGCCAGGGCCTCGTTGAGACGTCGCGGCGCGTGTGTGGCGAAGGCGCCTGAATCGGCGAGCGTGAAGAATGAGAACTCAATCGCCTTGCGGCGCTCCCAGCTGAGACCCACGTCACCCAGAAAGAAGTCCGCCAGCTGTAACGAGAGACCCAATGTCAATTTGTCAGCGACGAAACGAGACGAGAGAAACGCATTTGTATGCATTTGCTACGTACACCACTTTGCAGCATTCCGATGCCACCGGTGAAGCTGTCATTGGCCTCGCCATTGTCATCCGTGCCACGCAGCGAGCCCTGCGTCCTGCCCGGCGCTTCGATGTATTCGAATGTAAAGTTCATGTGCTGCCGCAACAGCACCAGCAGTTGATGATCGCGACCTCCCGTCACATTCGCCTTCTTACAGCCCGCATTCTCGAACTCCTCCTCGGTGCCGTTGCCCAGGTTGCCGCTGTCATTGTTATAGCTCACCCAAAACCAAGGCGGCGACTGCAAGAATGAAGTTTCTACTTAACCAGAGATGTACTACAGATACTATATCTAATATCACGGTAGTTTCTTAAAAAATAAAAAAGTGAAACGCTTTTAGTGTGGGAAAAAGCAAAACGTTTCTAGAAGAAAGCATAAAAAGTCTAAGCTGAGCAACTAAATGTCTTTTTCTACTTAGAAAACATAAAAAATAAAAAATATAATAAAAAAAAAACATGTTTATATATAAATGTATAAATAAAAGTAATAAAATATATAAAAGAGAAGATTTTATTACTTTAAGCTTTACGAAGTTTATGGTTTAGATTAATGATATCTGATATGATATATTTTATACAAAAAATATATATATTTTGTAAAAAAAAATATATATTGTAGAAAAAATAAATATTTAAGAAAACAAAAGTAATAAAATACAAAAGAAAAAATACTTTAGTACTTTCAGCTTTTCAAAGTTGATTGATATTAATATTTGATGTGATATATTTTATAAAATATTTTGATTTAGTTCATTTTCTATTAAACATTTATAAATATTTAATTTTCATTAAATTTTTGGTACAATGCAATACACTTGTATTGGCCGGATATTGCGAGAAACTAAAGAGAAGGAAGGAGAATGCGGAGTGAACAGATTTGGAGTTGAAGATCAAGATCATAAAAAAATAGTTTTTGAATTATTTTGAGAAATATCAAAAGGAGAAGGAATACAAAATATAGATCCAAATTTTCATGAATAAAAATAAGTAATTTAAAAAATAAACAATTTGTGCTACTTTTTAAATAAACTTCGTACACTTATTATCACATATGTGTGCATCATATAATATTTGCATAGCTTTAGAGAAATATAAATAAATATAAAATAGAAAAAAAATTTTATAATAAATTACTTTTTTCCCAATATTTTTTTACTTTTAGAACTTGTATACCTAAATAATTTTGCAATACTCTTTGAATAGATCTCGTATACTTATTATCACATACATTAAATAATTGTTGTATAGCTTTTAAGAAATAGAAAAAAATTTAAAATCTTTTTCTCAGCTTAGCTTTATAATACTTGATAATATTTGATAATATTATAAACATATCCGAATTTAAACTAACGTATTTTTTCTTTCAGATAGACGAACGAACGGATTGATGAATGGATAGAAATATAAACGTTGCATCAAATCATCAAAAATATTAAAATAAATTTTTTATTTTCCCAACTGCAATGGAATAACTTTGTGTTGATCCCTAAATATTTAAATTAATTTCATAAAATTCATTATCACGAATTAAAATACAATATGAATGAAATAAAATAATAATATTATTATATTAAATTAGATATTAGTTTTTAGTGACTCACATGAAAGACGGGCACATGGAAGAGGCGACCTTGAAAGTTGGCATAGACTGTGGCGGCGCTGGGCAGCAGTGGGGTCTTCTGTAGGCCCAGATTTTCGCCATCGTACCAGTTGACCAGGCGCAGTTGGCTCTTGGCCGTGGGCATGGCCTGATTGTAATAGATGCGAAATGCTTTGGGCCGCGGCCTTGTGATGACCACAGCTCGCATCGGCTGCTCAAAGTTGACGCGCGTCGCATTCGGCGGCTTGCTGGCGCCCCAATAGAAGATGTACAGACTGAGCCGATGGGCCAGTCGGCGTTCCTGTATGCGCGCCGACAGCTCATCCGGTTCGTGGAATATCAAATTGACGCACTCGATGGCGCCCAACAGATTCGCCTCGATGTAGTCGAAGAACAGCTCGGTGTCATAGAAGATGACAGACTTGTAGTAGAGCTTATGCAACCGCTGTATAAAGTCATCCACTTGGATGGTGTCGTTGTTCGCACAATCCACACCTAGCCAACGCGAGCTGGGCATGGCCAATATGGCCAGCTGTCGCGGCTGCAGACCGTGGATGATCTGCGAGAGCGCTGAATTGCAATTGAATTAAATTGAATCGATAAATTAATTGGCGCCGCCTCATTGGCTCATTACCTACCTACTGCCACCACGGACTCATTGCACGGCCTGTAGCTGAGCATGGGCCAAGCCAGCGGACAGCAGATTAGACATAAACCGCACAAGAGACTGAAGCGCATGTTGCGGCTCGAATTGGCCAAAAGTTCTGCGAGAATCCTTTATATAGTGCAATTTATGATAGCTTTTTTGATGCGCAATTATAGCATCAATGCTTAAATATCACATGTCAATTCAGGTTAGACAGACAGACAGACAGACAGACAGTTGAGCTGCGCTGACTATCGATTTTCATAATCGACTTTGCTGCCTTCAGCTAAACATCACTTTTACAGTGGCCCACTGCGTGGAGTTTGCCAGTTATTTTAATACCCTGAACCCATTGCACACCATTTCAGCTACTGCATTAGTTTCGGATTTGTTGGCTCGAGTATAGCTACTCCGGTGTATTTTGTCTATTTATTTTCTTTTATTTATTTTATTTTTGTTTTTCCGTTCATTTTATTTTTCTTCTATTTATTTTATTTTTCTTTTATTTATTTTATCTCTCTATATTATTTTTATTTTATTTATTTTATCTCTCTATATTATTTTTCTTTTATTTATATTATCTTTCTTTTATTTATTTAATTTTATTGTTAATTATTTTAATAAATACAAATTTGTTTTATTTCTCCTATTAATTTAATTTAAAAAAAAAAATTTATTTTAACCCTCTATTTATATTGTTTTTCTTCTATTTATATTATTTTAATTCTATTTATTTTATTTTTCTTTTATTTATATTATATTTCTTTTATTTATTTACTTTTTCTTCTATTAATTTTATTTTTCTTTTATTTATATTATCTTTATTTTATTTCTATTATCTTTCTTTTATTTATTTAATTTTTCTTCTAATTGTTTTAATAAATATAAATTTGTTTTATATCTTCTATTAATTTTCTTTTTCTTTTATTTATTTTAACCCTCTATTTCTATTGTTTTTCTTCTACTTATATTATTTGAATTTTATTTATTTTATTTTTCTTTTATTTATATATTCTTATTGCTTGACAATCATTTAATAAAGTAAAGCAGATAAATCTATGCATATTTATAAACGCTGATGAGACAATGTTCAGGGTATCTGCTAGTTGGGCACACCCCCACTTCTTATTTGTTCTTTTTCATTTCTTTTAATTGTCAGCAGTTTTCTTTCTCATTCACTCTCTCTTTCTCTTTCTTTCTCTGTGCAACGTTAGATCTGTCAATCGAACCATGATCGTTGCCAGTTGCTGCTGTTGTTGTCGTCAATCTTCTAATGCTATTGACATTAATTCCGTGTTGTGCGCATTTTTCTTTTTCTGCTGCTGTTGCTGCTGGTGCTGATGCTGCTGCTGCTGCTCCCGCTCCCGCTTTCAGCTCACATGTCAACGCTCCACTTTAATGCGCCAGTCAATGATTTATCGCAATCACCAGTAGCTGCGGCAGCAGCAGAGATTACAAATGTGGCTGTATACTTAACTAGTTTGTGGGCTGCTGCGGACTGCATCATGATTCTCTAACAAGCTAAGGACACAGGTAGACTTGGCAAATATATATATATATATACATATATATATATATTGATATACATATGTATATAGACTTATTAGCTTAAACAACTTGAAACCGGACTTGAGCCCTTGCTTCCATTTTAATAAAACATTAAACATAATTAGTTTGACTTAATTTAGTCAGAGAGCAGAATCAAATGTGACAATTTCTTGAAAGTCTATAGATTAGATATAAAATAATTATTATAAAAATCTTAAGATTAAAATGGTCAAAGCTTAATTAAGGCTTTGGCTGTCTCTCACCCAATTCCCGGACTCGTTTAGCAAATACAGGCAAATCATGTATTTATATATTTCTAAAGTATATATTTCATATCTCACACGAATGGCAATCAATGAAAGTCGCTTTAAGCCGTTTTGTTTGACCAAATTGGTTGGCGATGCCAATTTTGGCGATAGGCTCCCACAGCGCCAGCTCAGCTCAGCCCAGCTCAAAGCAGCGAAAGAGAAAAGCCGAAAAAAAAAAACCAAAAAAAGATGATGACCCGATTATGATATGAGAGCGTATATAATTGCCATGAATATACATACGTCTATATATATATACACAATATATTTGTAATTTATGCCCTCAGGGCAGTGGGAATAGAATGTGGTGTAAAGAAATGAGCTGAAACGGAAACTGAGGCCTTGCCTGACCTTTGATCAGAGCTAGCCAACGAACACAGAGACAGCCACAGCCACAGCCACAGCCTCAGCCAAAGACGGACTAGACAGATATAGGTATTATAGAAATCTGCAATGTTCGAGTCTGCAGCTATTTATAAAGTCGGCTAACAAAAAAAAAAATAAATAAATAAATAAATAAAAAAAAGAAGCGCAATAAGGACGTAAAACAAATAAACCCCGCGCTCTGCGTTCGACAACTTGTTAAACTTCAAACTGTCTGCAAACGCGACATTGTCTGATAAACGACAACAGCAACAGCAACAAGAAGAAGAAGAAGAAGAGCAACGTCCATGCTGAGTGGGCAACTGTCTGGGCGATTGCATCTGGTCGACGCGGCCTCTGTGACTGTGACTCGCAGTCTTAGTCTGAGTCCAAGTCTACGTCTGAGTCTGACTCTGGGCAAGAGCTGAGCCAGGATGCAGCCGCACGCCAACACTTTTTGTTTCAACGCGCACGATAGTGAAATGTGGCCCGGTTCGGTCGATGGACCGGCCCTACGATCGATGTCGATGCTGCCACTGCCGTTGCCGTTGCCGCTGCCCATTGCCCGTTGCAGCAGCAACAGCGACAGGCTAAGTGGATTGGTAGATGCTGCCATGGCAGATGGGGGCCGGCACGTTTAAATGCACTTTATTTGTTTTGCCAGCGAGCAGCAGCTACGTGAGCCCTGAGCACTGAGCCCTGCGCCCTGCGCCCTGAGCCCTGGCCCGGAGCCGTGAGCCATCAGCCGCCCTCTCATCACCATAACGAGCTGTCAATTGATGCAGCTCGCATGTAAATCACTTACTAAAGCCGCCAAGACGAGTCAGGACAACTCTAAGCAACTGTAATTCATTTTATGGGAAAATCTATGAAAACCGTTAGAATAAGAATAGATCTAGCTGAAAAAACTCTTTGAGAATTATTACACTCCTGAGCAACCTTAAATAGGCAGAGTTTAGCTTAAGACTAGAGAGGGAGAGCGAGGGAGAGGGTGAAAGAGTGAGAGTGACAGATTGTGAGAGAGAGAGAAGGCAAAAGAGTTGCCGCCTGTCATATATTCTATATATTCAGAAGGAGGCGTGGCAGACCCCATAAAGTACATATATATATTTTTGATCAGGACGACAAGCCGAGTCGATTGAGCCCTGTCTGTCTGTCCGTATTTTTGAACGCGTGGATCTCAGAACCTATAATAGCTGGAGACTTGAATTTTTTATAGATTCGTGTATATCATTATAGCTTTATGGGTCCTTTGATACCACGCCCCCTTCGCTCTTTGTTGTTTGTGAATTAAGTAGAATAATAATGGTAGTAGTTAGATAATGATTGTTATGCTAATGACTATTTTGCTGACCGACTCTACCGAACCAATCAGGTAATCCAATCAGCTGTTATTTCCCACTCAATGATCGACTGTAAGAATCGAGTTGAAAAGAAAAGAGTTGAGCACAACTTTTGGCGGGAGTTTTGCCCTATATAAGGGCAAGCCGTCTGCCCAGTTCTTCAGTTGGTTTCCTGACCCCCTGATGGTCAGTCGTGCTGTGCAGTGCAGTCCAGTGTAGTGTCTTCTCCTCCTCCTGCTCCTCCCTTCTTCTTCCGGATTTGGTAAGTATTTAGTTAATAATTTTAGTATTAAGTATATTAAGCAAAATTGTATTAGTTAGCAATGTTTTACTAATAATTCTTTTTTTTCCCGATTCTCTCCTGCTGCCCTCTCTATCGCTGCTGGACTCTCTACGTCTGCTGCACTCTCTACCTCTGCTGGACTCTCAACCACTCTACCGTTAACTGACTCTCACACGCTCTACCGTTAACCGACACTCTACTGCTGCCCGCCTCTCTACCTCAAACACTCTACCGTTGTCCGAACTCTCTACTGCTGCCCGCCTCTCAAATACTCTGCCGTTGTCCGACTCTTTTATAAACCAGCCTTTCATTCCATTCCATTCCATTCCATTCCATTCTATTCCTTTAGGCCAGAAAATTGCAAATACATTAAAATTATGCAAACTGAAAATTATATTCACAATTTTATGCACTTTAATAGGCTTATATAGCCATAAAATAATTAAATATTAAAATAAACTTTAGATCATACATTCATTACTAATTTTCCGTTTTCTTTCCATTTTAGAATAAATCAAATATGAAGTCCCACAGGCAGCAGTCCGAATCGCTGTCATCGGCAAGGCTGTCTAGCTTCTTCTTTAGCTTTCTTAGTTGTTTCTCATCGCTAAAAATGGCTTTGAAGACGCGCTGCGTGAATGAATCGGAGACGCCAAGTCTCTTCAATAGCATAAGCACCCGTTTCTCAAAGGCGGTATACATAGCGGCCCGTTGGTTATCCTTATCGCTGCTATCGATTGTGATGTCATCCTGATCGTAGATTGACTCATCCAAGCTGTCTGGCTGCTGTTGTCGTTGCTGTTGACGATGCATTTCGTCGTAGGCGAGATACTCGTTGTAAATCATTATCTTTTCGTCTAGCTGTGAAATGGGCAAAGCCACGGCCTTTTCCAGGTGTTCATACTGCTGTACGAGTTCCTTATTTTCAGTTTGATTTCTCAGCTGTTCGTATTGCTTGAGCACTGCACTGATCCTGCTCGTAAGTATGTCGTCCAGTTGCAATAGCTGCAGCGTGGGCTGTCCCGTTTCTATATTAATGCACTGCATCAGCATTGGCAGCAGCAACGACACTAGCGATAGCTCCAATACTTTGATCACTGTTGACATGACGACGAACTTCTAACTCCCAACTGTTGGCGGACGATGTGTCACAGCTGCCTTATAAAGCGTTCGCAGTTCCCTGATAAGCTTGAGTTATGAACCGACATTTATTGAGTTCTCAAGGTCTAAAATAATAGCTGAAGTCTCACACTGGACTTGTTGTCGTTTTCGAATTTTTTATGACTTTCAAGTTTGTTTACTTTTTTTTTTTTTAAATTTAGCATTCTCATAAAGGTGGACCAGTGGGAGGGTTTGTCAAAAGAGCATAGGAAATATTTAAATCGAAATTGGAAAATGTAAAATGTAAGTTTTTTCAACGGTCTCTTCTATGTGATTCTCATAATTTAAGGGTATTTATGTTTACAATATCAATGAATGGTATATTACTAAATACTAATTATATAAATATACCTCAAAATATAGCTATAGATCTCCCTTATTGATTGATTACAAGTGATCGATGTAGGCTCTTTGGGGTATGTCCCAATACATGGTGCGCAATATATTTTAAAGTTTCTCTTATGCTTAATATTCAAATATTATTGACGATTTTATTGATGACATTGAACGTATGCATCAAAAGGCATCTACAATGAATGATAGGCATTTGTATTAATTGAAGGCATATGCTCTATTTAAACAGACAGTTTTTGTTAATATGCAAAATAAGAGCATTCATTCACGTCCACTGCAAAGTGGGATCAAGCAACATTTCTGAATATCCCCTCTCGAAATCCTTAGCCATATCCATATAATATAATGTGTCATTTTCATAGGATGGAGTTGTGTAGTCATCAGTTGAACGAGTTGATTCTAAATAATCCAGACCCATAGGCGTTGTCTATATGAATATCACATTAGAAAAGGTTCAATAATTGTTTAAATCAAAATCCATTAATCTTAAAGAACTTACAATCGGAATACTCTTATCCTGGAAGTGTACAATTATTCGGTATCTAATCTTATTAAGAGTACTTCCCATTTTTTGCACTGAGAGCTTTATAATTATCTCAACAATTTTTAAAGCCTTCTCCTTTGCCCACTGCACGATATCAGTTTTTTGCACAGCTTTGGCAATATAGTTGACGACATGATTCGCTTGTAATATTAACTTTGGCGCTATCATATAGTCATCAATGACATATTTTTTAATAATCGGACTCCAATTAACCGAATCAACTTTGCCATAAAAATGTTCCCGTAACTTTTCGAAGATGATATCTTTTTCAATTTTAGCCTGGACTATCAAAAAAGTACCTAAAAAAGATATGGAATAGAGTTTCTATTATGCATATAGAGTTTACGACTAGCACTAACCCAGGAAACATATGATTAAAACACTTGTTAAAAGTTTCATTATACCCGAGCTAAGACGATATGCAACTATTACTCAAATCAAACTGCTTTTACGTGTTATACTATTATACAAGCATAGCCAAATGTTTTTAATTTTTTAATGAACCATACTACGAGACTTGGCTATATGCTATTGGTTCTAATGGAGCTTGTTGAGATATGACTATATGCAATTGGTTCTACTTTGAGTTGCTTTAATGCTGTGGCAAATATTTTAATTTACCAAAGCCCTGACTAAAATTAAGGATTTGTCCTCCTGATTAGATCAATTTTTAAATTTAAATTTAAATTAAATTTTTTTAAATTATTTTATATATTAAAAATTTAATGACCTTACATATTTAACAAAGTTGCATGTGTATTTATATAGTTTATATTGGAAGTTCTTGTTAAAGTCTGCCAATAAATTGAGAACTCAATATATATAAAAAAAAATAATAATTTTTCCTTGACTCGAACTTAGGCAGATCTTTCGCCCGCATAGGAGTAGTCTCCCTCATTTTCTTCGTACTCCACATTGATTGTACTCTATGTGTGAGAAATTGAAATTGTAATTAATATTAAGATATTAAAATTAATTAGGTTTTTTCTTACGGGTTTCATATTTTTCTTCTTCAAAATCATTTTGCGATAGGCACCCATAACATGGGTATTCATATAGACAACGAAAGTTCGAAGTTTGCCCCTTGAATACATCTTAAATTTCTGTCCGATCTTTTGCCAAAGAGCCTTTTTCCACTCTCCATAATCATCATATGCGTCCAATTCATTGGCGACATCCATCAGCATCGTCAATGGTTTGTCAGCCACGATAAGTCCGACGTCGACCCAAGCCTTAGCATGCGCATGCCAGGGCACTCCATCGACCATTTTGTATACACGATTCCGAAAATGATTGACCAAAATATGATCGCCTTCTGAAGCAGTTGTATTGCTTATTATATTATATTCAGCATCCTCGGACTTGACTATACATGCGAAGCGGAATGGCAAGATATAATTAAATATACACAGATCCTATAAAGAACGTACCATATCTAATAAGGCTTATAAGGATGAATGTTTCAAGAAATTGAAGCTTCATTGTTGTCAAATGACTGAATATAACTATTCACAATCTCTTGAAATATGGTCTATATAGAAATAAACATATTAACTAGTTAATGAACCATAGCCACATTGATTTACCGCACTTGTCTCGTAGATTACGCAAAAAGCACGAATATGAACAAATTTTATAACATTTAGAATTTTCAACTTTAAAATTATTTTGCAAGTCCAAGAAAACTTGAAGACTCCTAAGTTAATATAAAATATTTGTTGTAGTATATTAATAATATTCTTTAAATAATTGAAAATGATGTTGGTTAATTTTTTATATATATGTATGATAATATTAATACCAATAATTATAATAGTTATAATCATAATATTTATATTTAAATATAAAAGACATCAATTCTAATATTTTTTACTTTCATTAATTAATTAATTATGCACAAACAATATTATAATTTTTATTTTTTAATAATATACAAAAAATATGATTTAGAAATATTAAGTAGTTTTAATGACAGAAAACCAATCCAACCAATCCAAGTAGTCAACTTCAGTTATCCAGCTTTCTTGACCATTGGAACGCTTACACTCTCTGCTATACAGATTCAGTTTGTACGACTTTAAGGAGTTCGGCTCATTCAGGGCTGACTTCAATTCCTCTTTTTGCTTGCGATAGAAATCTTTGCATTCATTCGATAGTTTCTTATCGACCAAATAGCTGTCGACGACAGCGATGCGACTGAGCAAATTATTCTCCAGATCGAGCCTCAAGTAATTATAGCTCAAAAATATGCTATAGGCGCGTTTTTTCAGCTCCAGCGCTTCGGGTCCCAGACTTCGTATATGCTGCAGGTAGGACGTTTGCTGCTCGTATTCTATATGGCCAACAATATGGCCTACGCGAGATATTGCTAAAATATGTTCAATCTTCAAATTGATCTTTTCGTTTTCGCTCCCAATATTATTCTGAAAAACCTCAGAGTTGCTGTCACTTTTCATTTTAGAATATTTGAAGAGAAATTACCATATTTGTGGCCATTTGTGTGAACCATGGTGTGGTTGCTATGATTGTCGTTGGCGGTGGTTCGGATGTTTCGGATATTTCTGTTTCAGAATGCTCTTTTACAGAAATCCTAGAGCCCTCTGTAGAGTACGTTGCTAAATCCGATTGCAAAATGGATGCCCATCCAATGGCCGCTGTATAAATAAGTCTTAATATTTACTGCCTTTCGCTTAAAGCATTAGCTCGATTTTCCATAACTTACGAATTGTGCTGAACAGCAGGCACAGAACTTCAAGACAATATAGTATACTTCCCATGTTTTTGCTATGCAATGCAATTGATTTGCTTGAACTAGTTGGGTGTCCTCCTTTTATACTCAGAAGTAGTGAGGCGGAAAATACAATTTTACTCAAGATAATACTTAATGAAAGTTGTCAAAGCAAAGCGGTTAAAAGCTTTAACATAAATTTTAGTTTTATTTTTCTTAGGGTTTTATTTTTAATTTAATTATTTTAAGCAAACATATTTTTCTTCCTATTCAAACGGCCTTGCTTAACTTGACTTATGTTACTATTATGCTATATCCGTATTTAGTAAAATAAATGTAAAAAGGTTTTTAATTAGATTAGAACAGAAATAAATAAATTAATTAATAAATAAATTTATAAATAAATAAATAAATAAATATATAAATAAATAAATAAAAAAATACATAAATATATAAATAAATAAATAAATAAATTTAAGTATTTATGGTGAATATTCTGCTAACATCTGACGTAAGGCTCCTAAAAGTAAATCGGTTAGCCAAATTCACTGCCTAATATTTTACCATAGAACACCTTTACACTTTTACAAACTCACGCCTTAATTAGCAGATAAAAGTTAATTTTTATTAAAGAAACATTAGAGCATCTGTCATTATAATTATTTGTAAAATTAAAATTGCATTTAATTATTTTTAGTTTGATTTTTAACGGGTTAATAAATGCCATCCACAACGTTGTGGAACGCAACAAACAGAGAAACAGCTGCGCTCAGGTGAGCGCAGGTGAGAGATACTCGGCTCTTTCAGGGAGAGAGCGCACGATCCACAACAATGACGATTACAATGACGAAGAAGACGACGACGACGACGACGACGACGATTTGGTTGTTGTCGGTCGTTCGTCTTGCTGGGCTCAGCGTCTGGTCTTGCAGTTGGTTTTCCAAGTGGTCGAGTGTTTAGCTCAGTTCTTGAACGACTGCTGGCCGTGTTGGTAGCCAAACGCGGAACGCTGCTAGCTAAAACGTGAACACCGGAATCGTGTCTCGAGTGTCGCGAGTCGGAATCGGGAGTCGCATTCGGTGGCGGCAGACAACGCGTTTTGCTTTCAATAGACGTTACTTGGTTCGGCTTTATGGACATTTTGTGAAATGCAAAAACAACTTAACAAAATCAAGCACAAGAAATCAACAAAGTGAAATTTTGAATGCGTTTTGAAAATTAATTGGCAAAAAGAGGCATAAATGCTAGCAAATAAAGAAATCGCTTCAGAAAATTAAAACAAGTTTGAAGCCGCAACAACAACAACAACAGCAACAAATCAACGAAACTAATAATGCAATTGATATCCCATACAAAGTGCATGACAAATTGTGTATGAAAAATTAAATAAACAAATTGAAACAAATTTAAATCAAATTAAACAAGGCATTCAGCAAGGCGCAAAAGTCTTCGAGGTGCGTACAAAAATTCAATTTTATAAAATAGAAATTAAAGAAAAAAAATAAAAAATAAAAAACAGCTGAGAAAATAGAAAAATAAATAAAAATAAAATTGATAAATGTAAATAGGAAATAGAAATTCATCAGCTGACAAAATATAAACAATGGAATTGTTAACCAGTTCGAAGAGCTGAAATTGAGTGAATTTTTTAGTGTCTATTTTATTGTTGTTGCCGTCGAATTGGTGTAATGCAAAGTTCTTGTTTTTTGTTTGGGCAAAAATAAATACGACTATATCGCTCTCCCGACCAGCTTATATACAGGCACATGAAAACTGTTAAAACCTGTTTTCAGCGGCGCATGCGCCAAGCAGAACTCGACAACAGCAACAACAACTCAAACTGGCAAGAGAAGAAAAGTTGGTAGGGCCCTGGCCGAATCGAATCTTTGAGCAAACTGTGAAGCAGCCGGCCCAAAAGACGTACAACACCTGAAAAGGAGGCGCAACAGAAGCTGCCTGTACACGCAGCTCGATAAAGCCGATACCAAATTTATCAAGTTCAATTCAAGCTGAGTTTCGACTTCCTCATCTAACTCTGGCCGAAGGGCGAGGAACCGAACTGCACTTGTGCAAACAAACGCATCAGTCAAAAATATATTTCAGTTTTTCAGTGTTTCAAGGCCCCTCGCTAAGTATCTATCTAGGCAGTATTTGCACAGCAGCCGCCACTGAAACACTTCAATTTCACAAATTTTAACTCTCTGTTGCTTTGTTGTTGATGTTATCTGAACTGGCGCAGCTTAAGATACAAGCGTGCGAGCAACAGCGCCAGATAAGCGCGAGATATGCGCAAAGCAACAAAAAATCTCAAGAAAACAAAAAAAAACTTATAAGATGCAAGAATTCTTGGCATTGACACACCGAAGATCAGATGCTCTTAGATATGTGGGTTGAGGGGATTCTTGTAAAAAAAAAAGTTCTTAAAATACGTGATAAAAGAGAGCTCGATATAAAATTTGATGTTGGTTTTCCTGGAGATATATAGCAGACCTATATAAATAAATACCTGTAAAATTACAAAATCAATTCTATATTATTTTAACTATATCCATTTTTTATATTCTCAAAAATATTCAAGTCTGTCCAACATAAATTAAGATAATAATTTATCTTTTGGTTATGATCAAATGCTATTATAAAAGCTATCAGCTCTCTAGATCACAATCAAGCTATTTATTTATAATTATAATATATTATTATTTTAAAGAATTAAATTATAGCAATCTTACCTCCCTAATAGGATACAGACGACTTGTTTGCTTAGAATATTATGAAAAGATAAAAACTTCAAAGCAATTATTAGGCATTTATGAGATATAAATTCAGAGTATATAACGAAATATATGTAAAATCGAACTTACATATATAACTATTTATATATATATCTATATATATATATATTCAAAAATATACAACTATTACATTTATATATATTCATCTATATAAATCGGAAGTATAAAACTGAATATACAATGCTCATACTTTTTAGTCATGTCTTGTATTCCGTTTTTGCTATTAATCAAAAGAATAAAAATATGCCTAATGGCATCTTCCTGTATGTGTCACGCTTTTCCCCAGAAAATTTGAATGATTTTTTGCAAAAAAAAAGAAGGGTATAAATCACATACAAGAAAGAATCAGTCGAACAACTCAAAACAGCCGGCCAACACCTGCCGGTGCCAATGAAGGTACACCCCAAGGGAACACAGCCGAAACTCACTCTCTGTCTCCTTTGCTCACGCTGTCTCTCTGGACAGTTTCATACTGAAGGCGGCCTCTTTTGGGATTTATTCATTCATGCAATTCGTGTCCGTTTCATTTGCTGTGCTCCTCTTTGTCTTGCATGCAAATTTTTGCGTTTCATTTTCTGTGCATATAAGTCTAAACATATATATATATTTCTGCATAGGTATATAAGTGTAGGTAGAATTACGTTGAGTGTGCATGAGAGACATACATAAACCAAAGAAATATATATATGTATGTATATATATAAATATATTTAAAACCATAAAAAAACCGCACAAAGCTCTTCGAACAATTCCTGAAAATGTCTGTTGTTTGCCGTGTTGCCCAGGGTCATGCCAAGTCACAAGCCAAGCCGAGCAACTTTCATTAAAGCCAAACCCACAATAGCACGCCGGAGCACTATGATATATATATATATATATAGATATGTATGCTTGTATGTTTATGTACTTAACCGCTTGTATATATACCAGTGTCGATCTCTATGGAGCCACAGCGTTCAATCAAATCCAATGCAAGAGCATGTCAAAGATCACAGCAACGGCCACAAACAATTTATGATTATAATTAAGTCCAGTTTTGTTTTGTTTTGGTTAGATTGGTCATTATGCAATTCACGAAGTTTAAGCTTTTTATGCTATCTAAAACGGTTATGAAATTGTTCTAGCTTAGCCGCTCCCCCTTTTAGCTAACAATTTACTAGATTCTTGCACCATAGTCAGAGAGTAGGTGGAGTTCTTAGTTGGACAAGTTTATTTATGTCTGTTTCGGTTAGTTCCTTTCAAATTTTTAGCATATGCTAGATCTAGACTAAATTTATTTAACATATAAATCTTTGTTTAGTAAACAAAGTCAAAATCATGGAAAATCGTACATATTTTAGCATTCTTGGGCAAAATATTGTATATATGGCAAAAGTGAAACTTGAGTTAAATATGTGATAATAAATATATATATTTATATATTCTGATATAATTTACTATTCCATTATTATTTTATTTCTTTAAAATTAAAAATTTAAATTTAAATTTAATATTTAAATTATTGTTTCATTTATTAATGCAATTATTATATTGTATTTGCTCTGTAAATATTATAAATAATATTCTTCCCATTTATTATTATACTTATTTATGCATGTCTCATGTGCTCTCAAAATAATTCTGCTCCAACTCTACATTCGCATATTCCTAAAAAATTTCTGTAAAATTCTTAAAAAATTATGCATGAAATTCTGTACTTTTGTTTCGTTGCCTCAACAACGAGTTGTTAGGTAATCAGTATAATTTTATGGCTGTCATAGATACAAAAGCAAATTGCCTTCGTATATTTTTGCTTTCCTTTTTCATTATTTTTTCTAAAGAGAACGTTTTGATAGATAGCATTTGATCGAATTTATATATATTTATAAACATATATATATATATATTTGTTTGTTTGTTTTCTTTTTTGTCACTTTTGTTTGCTTATTGTCCTTGACAGCGCCCGCATGATCGGTAATACGTAATTAACTGTCATTGGTTTGCAGTTTGGCTTTTAACTCTTGGCTCTTGGCTCATCGTCTAATTAATCATTTGTTCGAAATGCCAATTTGTTATTTTTATGAATTTATTTTTCAATTTGTTCAATTTTTTGCCGTTGTTTGTTTGTTCATTTGTGTGCTGCGTTTCTTTTCCGACAATTAAGCAACTTTTGTGCAATTGCGCCCGTGCGATATCAAAAACTTTAGAGCTGGCGCTTTATGCTTTGCTTACCCACGGCGAGGTTAAACTTTGACCTAGTTATTCAATTTGAGTTGGAGTTGCGACGCCGTCTGCCGGCAATTCATCATGTTGCAAATGATATTCAAAATAAAATTTAAATAAAATTGTGCAAATATTTGCATAGCCAGTCGAATGGCCAACAATTAAATCGAGTCTACTTCGCGGCGCCTGCGCAACGCCCATTAACTCGACGCGCCTCCTCTCGAGATGCCAGCACAAAAACCAAAAGTTTCTGATAATTATTTTCATTTCATTTCGCTTTGTTATTTTTCTACTTTTTGGCCAGAACTTGACCAGACTTTTGTCTATAAATAGACAACACTTGTGCGGCAAAAGACAAACAATGCCAGTTATTAATATATTAGTTATTTAAACAATGTGCTGTGCGAAAAAAAAACAAGCATAACGAAATTAATAATAGCACTGAAGAGTCATCGAGAGTCACTTCAAGCTGTCAACCACATAGCTGGTGTGTGATGTAGGCGTATGTGGAGCTAGAGATGGGACATAGCAAGCGATAACTATCGGGCTATTCATAGTAAAAATTAAATTCGGAAATATTTTCAAATTGAACTTCATTAAAAGAGATGATCAACTACATGGGATAGTTATAGATAGTAAATGGGACTTATAAATATATTGTCATGGGAAGAATTTAGGAAATATTAGATAATGATAGATATGGGTAATGTTAACTGCATGTTATAACTACAACATTGAGCTTTAAGAAAGCTTCGATGGGCAATATAGTCACTAATTATAAATTTATATCAGAAATTTCTTATATATAGTCACTAATTGTAAATGCATATAAGAAATATCTTATTTGACTCAGCAAATAATATAACAGATATCTGAGCGGCAAGTGTTATTTATAATAAACTAAGTTTCAGCTCAATCAAATTTCAATTGTATTAAAAATATTGTAAATAATGCAATATATAAATAATAATTTATACTAATAATAATAATGAATAATAATAACTAAAAATTATAATTATAATGATTAATGATAATAATAATGAAGAATAATAATTATAATAAATAATAATTATAACTAATAATTGGAATATAACATTCTCTTGATTTAACCTTTCTGAGCAAATCTTCCATTTATGCGCACATTAAACCCATGTCGAGACAATTTCAACAGTTTTTCGCCTTTATTAACTCCGTTTCATGCATAGGATTAGCTCCATATAAATACTCAGATATCATTAATCATGGCATACAGAACTCACCCATCACCAAAATGCCAGAAATTGGAGCTCCATAGAATGGGTCTCAGAGTCAAGTTGGTTCGATCAGCGGGCGGGCGGCCCGGCATGCACTTGATAGTTCATTATACCAAATTGGGCTAACCTCATATGGGTGTTATGATTACTATATGTATATAGTATACAAATGTGCTCGTATATCGGAGCACGTATTACTGTCGTCCATTTGCGGAAACAGCTATCGACAATAAATGTATAACGTAATACAATTTCACGCTTGAGACCAGGGCCAAGTGGAGTTGGCTTTGGCTACTGGTTATAGACCGGACAATTAGCCAAAAGAAAAAAATATCAAATTTGATTTGTTTTGTCTGCAAACGCCACTTAATAGATCAAAAATGGAAATGTCTGAAAGAGAAACAGATGTTTGACTTGGAACGTGGAGCTTGGAACCACATACATAAATGAGAAACATATGTTAGAGGTCGTCTAGCATAAGAATACAAAGCCACAGTCAAGGCAAATAAACTGTAACAACTTCTGGGCAAATGAAGTGTATCTAATTGGATTTACCAGCTAGCTGATCATAGTCGGATATATTATATATATATATACATAACTGTATGTTATATGTTCGTGTGTTGCGGCAACCCTGTAATTGGGTCACTTCATGTGGCAGCAGCTGTGCCGTTATTCCATGTGAATGTCATGTAGGAAATTATGTCACACCAAAAGTTTTGACAGGCTGAGGAAATGGTGCTCCAATAAAATACCAAAAAATATAAAAAAAAGTTCAACTCTTCAACTCATTTGCGGTCATGTTGCAAACGGAAAACGTCGCTCGGCTATAATCACAAAATAATAACCAAAAGCTCCACAATCCACTCTAGAGTTATGTAGCCCCGCTCTTCCGAAAATTGGACCTACGCTGCGGAAATAGCGGGTTTTTGGATTTCCAGACAAATGAAGAGATAGAGACAGAGAGAGAGAGGTAGAGAGAGGTAGAGGGAGAGTGCGCGACAGATAAAGTGCCATCATAAACGCCATTTAATTGTACGGAGTAGCAGCTGAGCCAAGGGAATGCCAGCGATAAGCCAAACAGACGTTGGACAATTGCCTGACCTGGTTTCCATTACGAGCTTGCGGGTGCGGGGCGTGCAGGGGAGCTGAGGGGTTATGTAAATGACTGCACTCGTGAGTGCACTTACCAAAATTAGTTCACAACTTTTAGTTTTGGTTTCAATTTGAATTTATTTTACACTTGCCAAAGCGAGGGTATTTGGAAATTGTGAAGAGCTATGCTGGGAGGCAATAGCGATGCAGATGGGGCAGACAGTGAGAGAGAGGAAAAATAACTTAGAGAGAGATAATCGAAATGTGAGCGAGGGGAGGAACTAATGATATTTGGGAGAGACAGAGAGAGAAAAAATAGAAGGAGACTGAGAGAGAAAAGTATAACGAGAGTGAGAGAGAAAAAATATGACGAGTGAGAGAGAGGAAGAAAAAATAGAAAGAGAATGAATGAGAGAGAAAAAATAGTAAGAGAGTGAGAGGGAGATAGAGAAAGAACACAGAGAAACACATAGAATCCACTAACAACAAAACACAGAAAGAGATATAAAAATAGGAAACTCAATTTATCAATTAATAATAAATTTAAGTCCTGTTATCTAAAGCTTAATATTAATTTTTGAAAAGTGTTTAAAGAGTTAAGCAAATAAATATTAACTAGAAAGATTTTCAGATAAAAATGGTTAATAATAAAACGAAATTTTACAAACACTTTTTAAAAATATTTAAAAAAGTTTCTATTATATAAAATTCACATTATAAATATTAAATAAATATTTAAAACAATCTATTATACTATATAAAATTAAGCATTATAAATGGTAAATAAATATTTTTAAAAATTCTATTATATAAAATTAAACATTATAAATGGTAAATAAATATATACATAGATTTTAAAAAAATATTTTTATCATTATTTATTTAATTTTAAGTTGCATTTTACTATGCTTAAGCTTTATACTTTTGTTTAAAATATCGATGTATATTTATATATATATGTATATTTATGGAGTAACTTTTTTTTTTGGTTTTTTTTTTTTCTTTTTTACGTATAAAGCAACAAATTGAAAGAGCATTTAAAAACTCGTTAGGTTGAATGCCAAAAGTTTTGTTGTCTGTTATGCGATTGATTTTGTTGATCTTTAATTTGATTGTTGTTATTGTTTTTCGTCAAAAAGTTTGACTGTTTTACATGCCAAACACACAAACACTCAGACACAGGCACACATACGTGATCTTAGCTTGAAATGGGCCAGCTTGGCACGATTTTTGGTGTAGTTCTTAAGCGCAATGTCGTGCCATGAAATGCAAACACATAAAACATATAAAATACAAAAACAAAGAAAAAAGCGATTTAAAATCGTGCTGCAATGCTACAAATAATTTGGTAAATAAACCAATGCCAAAGCGGACCTGCTCAAAGACCATAGCCAGAGAGAGAGAGAGAGAGAGAGAGAGTGCTACCAAGACATATAGTGCGCGAAAGAGAGACAAAGTGTAGCCGGTGGCAACAGCCTCAACCTGTGCCACTTCCCAGAGAGAGAGACGACGAACGACAAAAGACAATGCGCCAATGATGACGACAATGAGAAGCAGGCAATAAAATACAAATTGACAGCCAAGAATGAAAGTGGTGAAATTTATTTAACCCGGCTTCGGCCATGGCTCCGTCTCCATCTCCATCTCCATTGCCATCGCCATCGCCATCTCCGTATCTCTCTTTCTCTCCGTCCGTCTCCTGTTGCCTGCTCGCTGACTGCTTCTAGCTGAAAGTGAGCGACAAAACAGTGACAGGCCAATGCGAACAGTTTGTAGACCGGACCAGATCGCAACGGGCCAATTCAAAAGCCATAATTCTTAAAAAGCAAAACCGAATACCGAAACGTGAGAGCGACTTTCGTTGAGCGCGTTTAAAGACGCGCACAAAACGCGCACGCCGCTTGCAGCTGACAGAAAGCGCGTCTAATTACAACAACAACAACAACAACAACAGCAACAGAAACCGACTTCGACCCGGCTACGCAGCTACACGGCACGCGGCACTTTTTCTAATGAGCTCTCGGGCATTTGGAAACAAAATTCTAAATGACAGTTGACAGTCAACAAATTGAGGCCAAATCGTTGACCAACCGCAAGGCACAGTTCGCGCACTCCCATTCGGTTTCGGGTCGAGCTTTGAACTGCCCCAAAGCTGCAATTAAATATATAATTATTTCTATGATTTGTCATTTATCATATTTGTCACACTTTTTCATCGTCATTTATGCTTTAACAGTTGCTCGTGGTTGGCTTTAAATGTAATTTAAATCGTGATTTCGCCAAATGCGTTCTGTTCATGCAGCTGCAAGGCAGCTATGCGACAATTACATTTTAGTTCATAATAATTTCAGTTAAGTGATTTACTGATAATAGTTTATATATAGCTTGGCTTATATTAGTTATTGTATACTATTAAGTGCGAGTTCTTCGCTGATTCATAGCATTCATAACTCGACCAGCTGCTCAGCAAAATATATAAAAAATCAAATTACTTCAACATTTTTGCCATTTTATTTGTATATATCCTTATCTGAATCACAAATGCAATAGTAATTTTATTTTGATTACATTTTCATTGTTCCCATATATTTTTTATTTCATCCAATTCCTTATAGAGTACTAATCTCTTGTATGCATACCTCGTCTCGTTCTTATTGTCACATTTTTGTTTATCTGCTCACTCGTTTAAGCCTTTCCCTTTGCCTTGCCCATTTCCCATGTTCCACTCCCCATTCCATTCCACAATTCTCATCTCTCTCTCTCTCTCTCTCTACTTTGTATGTCGTAGTGTATTACTTTTTCAACTTTTTATTTACTCTAGCAATTTCGTGTCGCTAATTAGCAGCTAAGTTGTTTGGACCAACCTTTATTTTATGGCTCGACCGTGCTACCCCCAAAAAGCTAAGCGGAATGGCCCAGAACACACACACACACACACACACACACTCATACTCACACAAGTCACAAGTCAGAGCGTTGAGGCAACAACTATGCTAAGTTATGCAGAAACGTGCAGTTTTTATTTGGTCATAAACCTTTCGGCCAAGGCTCAAACTCAGCTCGAACCGGGTTGAAGCTGACACATAGCGGTGATCAGTTGATGAGGTTTTTGTATGTTTTTTTTTTTGTATATATATATATACATATCTGGTGCCAGCTCCCGGTTAGGCTTTTTATATTTGTTGTGCTGTGTATTCAATTGTTTCCCTTTTTTATACCCAGCACTAATTGACACGTCGGGTATAATGCAGTGGCTTTATGCAACAGCTGCTATATAGATTATATATATTTTTAAAGCATAACGAATTCAGTTTAATTAATTTATTAATGTGCTATTACTCAGGAAAACTATATAATAGGTTAGGCAAAATGTATTATTATAGAAGAAGAATATTAAAAAATTAAAATACAAAAAAAAAAAAATATATATATATATATATATATATATATATATATATATATATATAAATTAAGAAAAAATAAAAAATTAATGAATAATTTTTTTTTAAATATATACAAAATGTTATTCATAAAATTTGGGAATGAATGGATAAAATACTTAAAAAATATGATAAATAAATAAAAAAAAAATAATAATAATAATTATATATAGTAGAAATATAGTATAAATAATAAAAAATATCAAATAATATAAATATAATTCATAATATACAAAAAATTAAGCTTTTAAATTATATATTTTGAATTTTCGTAAATATTATTAAAATAGTTTAAAATTTTAATCGATATATACATTATCAACTTATATCAACTTAGCTTTATTGCCTAAGCTCTGCATAGGATATCTATGAGTTTATCATCTTAGTGTCTGGAGCATATTTATTTATTTTTCTTTTTCGTGCCGTGGCAACTTTAATGGCTTCTGTGTGTCGAACAGTTGGAAGTTGGCTTGGAAAGCGTGGGTAATTTTCATTTCGCCTGACAATAAAAATATAATTATGACTGCGTTGTTTATGTTGCACAAACTCCTCGGACTCATATGCAAATATATACGCCTATATAAATATATACATATATATACATAGAGAGAGAGAGAGACTCTCTTATGTATGTGGTCTTTCGCCAGCTTGTGAGAATGATGTCGACTCACTGCATATTGGCCAGGAAGTTGTGCAATTTGTCTGCCCGTATAAACATAGGTTAGTGGTATATGAGGATTCATCCTCGCTCAAGAAAAGAGCTACGCATGACTTGGCGTTCATTGAATGAACAAAAGACTTTCAGTTTCCAATTGCTTTTATATCGCATTTCTTTTGATCTTCGCATTTCTGTTTTGCTCTTCAATTCGAGCATCCTGTTGCTTCCTTTTCTTTTGAGTTTTGGGTTTTTGGGATTGGGATCGGGATCGGAATTGGAGTTGGGATTTTTCTGTCGGTTTCTGTCTCGGGTTCCTCCCTCCTTCACTTTTGTGTATTTGTGGGCTCGCAAAAACTCGTTTAATGTCAGGCAGTCGCGCTGCTAATTAGGTGATTTTTCGAGTTCGAGCAAGTCTTATTTATTATGATATTTTTTGTTGTATTTTTTGTTTTTTTTTTCAATTTTTTCCTTTTTTTATGTATTTTGTTCGGGTGGGCGCTCACATCTCGTCGCCGTCTCGCAGCAATTACAATAAAAGCAGCTTCAGTTCGTGCTCTTGCATTTTCAGTTTCCTGTTACCAAAAATAAAATAAATTGCGACGACTGATGTTGGCACTTAATGAATTGCGCCAGCACCACGTCGAAACTCTTTAAAACCAACGGCACGTCTTGGGCTCTTTGCTGATTAATTGTGATAAAAACACGGAGTGCGAGCGAGACAGACTGAGCAGTACTTTCAGATGTTATAAATATTATATTACTAAATGAAGTTGCATTCCTTGTAAGGCACTAAATGCTCATGACCAAAACCGTTGCAGTTCGTAAAATTGAATGCGTTTCTCGCTTTCGCAAATGTCAAAATAGCATCGGGTATATATATATATATAGTATCCTGCATAGCTGTGCAATTTAAAGAGAAGAGAAGTTTTATATTTTTTTAAAATATTTTAAATATCATTTATGTTAAAAAAAATAAAAACAAAAAAAATATATATATGTAAATTATATATTTTATATTATTATAATATATATTATATAGTATATATAATTTATTTTAAAAAAGAAAACTCTATTTTTATGATCTATAACAATTTATAACATTTTAGCTCAACTTTTTAATTTTTATTTATTTCTTTCTTTTAATTATTCTTTAAAAATTCGTTTAGAATTAAGAGAAAATCTTTGTTTTTTCTCACTTAACTGTAAAGTGTGTAAAGCACATTCTTTAAATGTTTATTCATACAATTCTAGCATACTCTAACATCATTATCCACATACCTAACTGGCTCGCTAGATCATTTGTAACCTATATCGTTATAGCCATTATGAACACTACGATTTCCGCCTTCAGCTATTACATGTCCAACTGCTCCGGGCACAAATCTTTCTAGTTGACGACAATCATTAGCTAGTTATGGCATCTGCCACGCCCATTTGTGTTTGTTTGCCCTAAAGAAAGCCCGTTAACTCCCCATTTATAAACCTTTTTCCGGTTCTAATGACACGACTCAACGTTCCATAGGCCAAGCCCAAAAAGCTGCCCAACAATATACAAAATACTACTAGACTTACAGATATATAAGTACGTATGTCTGTGTGTGTGTGTGTGTATGCGTGTGTGTAAGTACACACATTACACTGCACAAACTCCATTAATTTCTAAAAGCTATAGACAACATTCAGCCATATATGGTTGAGAGAACAACAAAGGAAGCAAAGAGAACCCAAGCACAAATAATTCTTATTGCTGTTTGTCTTGGCTTTGGAGGAGGTGTACGAGGAGGAAGGAGGTGGAGGAAAAGGTGGTTGGGGGCCACCCCAGACTTGAGCTCGTGCTCGAGCTCGCGCTCGAGCCGCAACTCTGACTCATATGCACTTTGGAATTGTTCAATGGGGCACAAAGCTTGACTGGGTTCATAAGTGGGCCGCCAGAGACACGTGTGTCGCCGCTCTCGCTCGCTATGGACATATATATAATATATATGTATATATATATATTGCCGTCTGTCTAGGCCTGCAACAGCAGCCCACATTAGAAGGCATACAAAATGGACTTGCAGTTCATTAATTTTCATTGTCAGCCATTTTCGGGGCGGCTATGCAAATGTCAAAACTTTTAACGCTCAAGAAAAAAAAAAAAAATGTCACTTGCCGATGACTCACAGACCAGATGTGATACCAGACTAGCCAGATCTGAGCGATGTAAACACACACATATATATATATATAAATGTCCACCTCTGCTGTTGCAGAGTGAACTGCATTTTTGACAACTTTTTATGGGTCGATTACATAAGTCGCTCAAGTTTCAAGCTCCAGCTGACTGACTGAGCCGCCGGATGCTCAGCTCTGGGCATAAGTTTTAAATAAATTATGTAAATTTCGTTTTTGAATATCTTTATTTTGGTGACATCGTCGGCATAGTTCTAAGTTCAATTGTTAGAACTGTGCTGCGACCACGTGACGTCTAACGTCTGACGTCTGATGTCTGATATTTGATAATGCCCTCGCCCCACTCGCTGCGCTCAAAGTTTTGTATTTTCCTCATTTTTCGTTCGTTTCCCGCTGACTTTTTCACTTAAATTGTTTTGCCTTTTCTGTTTGTGCTTGCTCAATGAAAAATTCCTTAGTTGTCGCTGTGTTGTTGTTTCTTAATTAGAGAGCGGTCCACGCCACACACACACCAAACTCCAGCTATCGACATCATTTAGCCAACAGCACGACGCACGCTGTCAGCGCGCTTGATCCAGACACTTTCTAAGCAAACATTTTGATCAGATAACAAGTCAATTAGGTCTGGACACGATTTGAGCATAATGTGTTAAAACTCGAGAGCGACCATATGATAATCATAATGATACTGTTATGTTGTGTTAAGTTACATTGAACCAGCCCGATAATGTTTATTAGCATATTATAGAAATCGAAGTTGTCAAGGAACTGAATCGAGATCAGATCTGCAATTTGACCTATTTATTTAGTACAAATTAATGTTCATCATGCTTGCCAAAACCCATTTAGCACTAGGCATTCCAAGGCAAAAGCCCATATATATATATATATAGTGGGGGCAGAGAGATATTTAGTGAAAAATTGCCTTAATTTAAGGCACACACAAAATGCGCGCAGAGCAAATGTTTCCAGCAGAAACAAAAGTGAAAACTTTCACTTTTGATATTTGTGTAGAGCGCAACATTTATGTTTAGTCGGGTTTTTTTTTTTTTTATTTTTATTTTTATTTTTTCTTTATACCACACGACTTAAAATCTGACTGCCCTGCGACTGTTATTTCTTTGATATTACCATAAATTTGAATTTCGTTTACATCATCAGGCCGAGCGACGACGAGTTCGACGCTGGCGACGCTCGATGACGACCTCTCTCGGCGCTTCTCATGTGTAAAGAATTGTTGAAAACTAAGGCTGGGCCTTTCTTTGGGCCAGGCCACAATGCAGCGTGCGCGCGCGTGTGTGTGTGTGTGTGTGTGTATTTCGGTATTTTAATGCGATAATTTAAAACTTTTTCGCTTTCATTTCGTTTAAGCTTTGGCTATTAATCAGTTATGAGTCTTCAGTCTTGATACAACAAGTTAACCTTTTTCCAAATGCCGCCGACGCTCGAAGAATCTCCTCCAGACAATTGATTGCGCAAGCCGCGAGTCTCCCCCCACCCCCACAGCAGCAGGGGGCCACACCAGGCCCATTTATCTTACAGTTTTTCAATTAAACTTTGTTTATTTCTTCGTTACATGATTTTGTTGTTTTCTTTTCTGTTTTCTGTTTTCAGTTTTGTTTTTTTTTTTTCTTGTTACCTTACTCTGCATAGATAACAATTTAATTTTTTGCTATTTGCCCCGTTTCCAATTGCTGCCCGAACCTTGTGCACGGGGCTAACATGCATGCTAAATTGCTAAGATAAAAAGCAAAGTATTTTGCGGAAATACCAAATGCAAAACATGCGGGCCACGTGAACTCCAAAGTTAGATACCTAAAACGTAGAACTACTGAACTAAATTACATCAGAATTGCTTGAAATTAGCTAGAAATCAGCACTTGAACATCTTATATAAGAGTGCGAACTACTTACGACAAAAGTCGGCTCAGCCCAGTGAAGAGTTCGTAACAAATTACACTGAATAGTTGTGTGAGAAGGGAATGGTACGCATTCCAGAAAATGTAAATTTAAATACATTTTCTAGATGCTTGAAATAACATTGGAGCGGAAGAAGATGCTAGAGGGAGAATACATATATATGGACTAAATATATATATATATATATATATATACATATATATATATATATATACCTTATATATGTCTACCCTTTTGTCTACATATTATGCGTAGTATTTGCACTGAACTTTCGTTGACTGCTGCGAACCCAGTTATCTATAGACAGCTGAAATTCTTTTGTGCATGTGAATGAACCGTGAGACAAGCTAAAATTAAAAAAAAAAAAAAACCCTTTTATTCTGAGCGGCACTCATAACCCACTTACAACAAAAGGCGTCGAGCAATGGACTAAATAGATGATATTTTTAGAGACGAGTTGATTTTGGCCAAGCACTTTGAAAATGTTTCAATGGAATTTCTTTGCGGAACGACACCTTCACACAGCTTAGCCAGTCAACAATAATAGCCCTGAACTTTCGTTGGGTTGTTAACTTGTTGCTGTTGATTGTTGGTTGTTGTTGTCGTTGTGGTTGTCGTTGTTGTTGCATTCGCTCCACATGTGTACAGCTGTTTTTAATTTAAAACTTCATTTAAAACTGAAATGAAACTTGTTTTCCAGCATTTTTGTTTCTCATTTTTGCAGTGGGTGCAGTTGTTGCTCTGTCTACTGCCCATATTATATTTTATTATATTTTTTGTTGTGCTCCCTTGAATATATAAGCTTGACGAAAATGTACAAAAAAAGTTTAAAATTGTTGGTTTATTTAAGCAGAAGCTTAAATACTCTGGCTGTTCCTATATATTAAAAAAAAAAAACATTTTTTTAACACTAAAAAAAATTTTTTTAATTCTACAAAATCTAATTTTATTTTTTTTCTTAAAAGTAGAATAAGAATGTGTTTAATGGAATGTCTTTTATCATAATAATAATGATATAAAACATATAGTGGAAATCATCTCAAGACACATAAAAATATGCCTATACCCTGCCTTAGGGTATACAAAATGAGAGTAATACATATAAATAAGCAAAAGTGACATTGTGTTGGCATTAATTTACATTGGTCGATGGAACATGTTTAATGCATTTTATATGCATTTTTCTTTGTCAATAATTGAATTTTCGGAATTTCAAGTTCCCAACTGAACAGATGCGTGATATATATATGATATGTATATATTATATATATATATATATATATATATATATATATATATATATATATATATATATATATATATATATATATATATATATATATATATATATATATATATATATATATATATATATATATATATATATATATATATTTCAATATATATATTTCAACCTCTCTGTCACTCTCTCATTCCTCTCCATATTGTTGTCATTTTTTTGGGATTTTATTTATGTGATTTGCATTTGCTTTTGTTATATTGCCTTTTGGCTTTTGCTTTCGATTTTCGTCTTTATTTTTATTTAATTATTTTAATGTATTTACTTATTAACGCTTTTATTTTACTGCCGCTGTTGTTTTTTGCCACTTGTGTTTAAATATTGAAAGATTGAAATTGCTTATTGCAGCTTTATTTTAGCGTTGAGCTGCCTGAAGAATTTCAAAGTTGTGTAATCGCAATTTCATTGAAGTTTTCGGCTTTAAAGGTAGCTAAGAAAATTCATTGGAATGCCAAATGGCCAACAGAAAAATGCGCTTAAACGAAGAGCTAGCAGAAATTCAATTGTGCTGATTTTTTTTTTTTTTAGAATTCGTTTTAGATCTTAAGATTAAATTGTGTTGAGTTCAGTGCAGTTGTGGTCACGCAACCAAGTTGGAATTATTGACAAATGTCAATTGAGAGCGTACTGATTGAATACTACTTACATGAATATAGATTTAAATTAATAATAATTAATTAATAGATATTAAATTAAATTAAAAAATCTTAAATTATAAAATATATTAAATATTTGATTAGAAAGTTAGAGCTAAAAGTCTCTATCTTAAGCTTTACACCAAGAACTATGTTATCCAGACTAACTTCTATTTTATTTATAATTAATTTCTGAATAATCTAGATTATTTATTTTCTTACAAAAACCCCCCAATAGACCAACTAGTTATGTGGTCAATGGTCCATAGAAATCCCTAGTTTATGCCACCAAACAGGCTCCCACGCTACGCTAGGTTTGAACATCCTATTAGAACATCTATGATTAGTACTATGACTGCCTGTTTGCCTAGTTAGCCAAGTCATTAGCATTCCACATCGATTGCCAATGCTTATGAAATTCTGGTTTCAAATGCAAAACATTTCTCTCTCTCTCTCTCCCTCTCAATCTGGTTGTCTCCAGGGCACAGTTCAAGCAAAGCGAATGTCTGGGCCAACAAACTGCAGGAAGTTCTATTTGTATTTGCTTAAACACTTGTCAATACCCAAGCCACCAAGCCGCCCAGACCCCCAACACCAGTCAAAGAACCCTGTTCAGCAGTGCCATCCATCCCAGGTATGATGTGAGCTGTCGTGTGTGTTGCATGGTGCCATATCCCATGCTATGGGCATTGGGTTACCTGTTCTGTGTATTTTGTTGCATTTTTTGCTGCTTCGGCTTCGACAATATTTAAATAGGAAATTAGGGTCGACTTGGCTGGCTGGTTGGCTGGTTGGCTGGTTGGCGGCTACTCGGCTGTCTGCTGTCCCCGGTTGGCTTCCGCCTCTGGCAACGCCCTGAAGCCCGTTTTTCCAACTGTAAGCCGAGCCCAAGGCGCTTTCACAAGGTTTCCCGCAGTTTGCTCAGAATACATTGCAGTTGTCTCCATGTGACTATGTCATGGTTTTTTCTTCACTTTTTTTTTTGTTTTAACCATGCTAATTAAAGTCGGGCTGGACCGGATTTAATTAACTGCATTTACTGTTAGCGCTAAACTGGTGCACTTTTTATTTTCTTGCAACTAGAGGATAATATTGGTGCGGCATGAAATATGCAGATGCACAGATGCAGATGCTTAGATAAGGTATTATAAGTGTATTATATGTATTACTAATCAAACAGTTGTAGATATGTGAGCCTTTGAGCTTGGATATATATGTGTGGGAATTGACTATATCAGACAACTATCACACCGTTGTCAAATTATCTATAAAGTAAAAAGTTTGTAGTAAAGAAACTTTTTTCTTTGTGAAGAAATTAGAAGTTCAAAAATTTAAATCAAATTAATTATAATTGAAATACAAATTTACTTATGGATAATATTTATTATTTCTTTGCATTTATTTATTTTTTATATTTATTTTATATTTAATAAATAAATAAAAAATATGTATTTATTTATTGCTTTTTATTATTTAATATTATAATTAGTTAATAGTGTTTGTTATTTTATTTATTATATATTTATACATATATATATATTTTTTAGATTTTGTTTTTAATTATATTAATTTTGTTGTATTAAAATATAAATATTAATTAATTTGTTTTATTTTATTTGTTTACGTTTTATTTCTTTTATATATATATATCTGTTAACCTTTTTAAAATGGAGTTTAGAAGTCACGGTCTTCATTCTCTATTTTCCTTATATACCTATAAAATCATATGAAATTATGCTCCTATATCATAGAGATTCTATAGCTAGAATTGCCATTTTATCATAACTGTCATGTATTATTAAGTCATATTTAAGTATTACCTAAAGAAAAATTGAAAAGCAAAGTTTTCATGTCAAAGTGTATATAAAGAGTATCCACTCTTCGTTGCTAAGCTAAACAGAAATCTCTGCAATATTCTAGTATTTTATTTTCATATCATTGCACCACATTAAAGGATGCACGTCTTCTGGCTTACATATATCTGACTCTTGGCTAATGTTTATTATTTTTCACTTTTAATTGCAGCTCAACGGCAAATTCTCGCTATCTCTGTCTGTGTGTGGACAAGGAAGCTCGTGTTTGAAGGTAAGCGACTTGGAATAGCCAACGGTATCTTGGACGCCACTTGTTCAGCTGCCGCTGTGTTGTGTGTTTGTGTTTTAAACAAGTTCTTGAGTTAATTGCCCAACGCACTTGCTGGCTTGCCGTTGATTTCAACAATTTGTGCAATCATCATGTGAAAATAGGTATATTTCACAATAAATATGAAATATAAAAGGAAAAAAAAAACCCAACATTGTCAGCATGACTAAGAATTGCCAACGCATTTGTTAACCAGCCAGACTTATAGGCAATATTTGGTATTTAACCAAATTGCGCAAATTGCATAGCTCGGCTAAATGACAGTTTTCTGTTGTTGTTTCGCTGCTTGCGGTGGAGAAAGGGGGCGGAGCTGTGAACGGGCTGGATTTGTTGAAATTGACTCAATTTGTGTGGTGAACTTTGAGGCCCGCTTTGAATACCGGTTAATGGAAAGTTACATCAACCGGTCCGTCGGTCCGTTGGTCGGTCGGTCGAGCGATTCGCTAATCGTTCTGGCCAACAAACGTCTTTTGTCTTTCACTTCAAATTGGCTAATCTATTGGCTTACGCAAGGGTTGATGAGCGTGAGTTCAATGTACTCGTCGCGGCTGATTATTCTGCCAAGCAATCGACTGAAATAAAACATGTACCAATGCCATCGGGTATAAGCAACTGCGTAATACTCGTTCAGAGTATATGAATAGACTACATTTATTGATTTCAAATTAATATTCAATTAAACTAGCTGAAAGTTTGTTATATAAACTTTAGCTTATATAAGACTCTACTACCTCTCAGCTAATCTACTCCTTTTCACTTTCCACATAACAATAGATTTGAAATATTTAAAGATGATCTCAAGTTATTATTTCACCAGTCAGCTGCTGTCTGTAAACGTTTTGAGTCTTCATTCATATGCTGATAAGCCAAGCCGCTTAACGTGATTCACGTTTATTCATCGATCAATTAATAATTTATGCAGACGTTAATTGCTTTTCAATGTTCTAAAAATATTTTTAAAAAACCACCTGATATGGAGTTGGCAATTAGAGTAAAAACCTATAAATATATTTTTATGCACGTTTATCAGAACTAATTTGCATGATTTTTTCGCTGATATTCGACTTTTATCTATATGCCAGAAAACACAGCTATATATACTATATATATATGAAAGCACAAATCCCGTGATTTTATGCTCATCATAAATAAGTTTTTATGATATTTTCATTAAGTTAAAGTTTATTCTAAAGAGCTAGCAAACGTGATTTTATAGATATTTAATTTGTGAGAATTTTTATTATATTTATAATATTATGTATTATAACCCAAATAAGGCAAGATAACATCTTTGAGTTTTAGCTTGAAAGTAAATAATTAATTTTTATTATCTGACAACTTGGCGTAAGACTTAAATCTCAAGATCTTAGCAGCTTGAGTTGGTCAATAAACAACTAATAAAAAATAAATATTAAAGAGTAAATATTCAAGGTAAATAATATATTAATATTAATATAAGTAATAAATTAAAAAAATAATTTTTGAAAATTTTGTTTTATCAAAATAAAAATTAAAAAATAAATATTTAATATAAAATATATATTAATATTAATATAAATAATTAAATTATATGTAAATATATAATATAAATAATTATATAAAAATAATGAATATCTGAGATTTTCAGGTTATCAAAGCCCAAAATATACTCTTAATCAACAATCCGCTGCCATAATAACTAAATTCTTTGCCCATCTCATATCTATTACGCTCTCTGCTAGATAGCCCAAATTCTTAGTCTTTTAAATTTCTGTACGGTCAGTTCTAATATAATTTGCAGTTACGTGATTTTGTTCTTCCATTGTTAATATTGTTGTTGTGTGCCTTCATCAACTTTGGCATGTTTTGTAAGGTTCCCGCAATGCTTTTTAATTGGATTAGAAAAAGGGTAGAACCAAACAAAATGCGCATAATACCCGTTGCTATTTTTGCAACGTTCTTGCTGTGCTTTAATTTAATTAAAAGGTCAACGTACCTCAATGCCGCTTCTTACACACACACAAAATCAACATTTTTCATCAGCAACAGAAACAGAAAAAAATCTGTAAAAAAATATGTTAAAATGGCACGTTAAAAATTAAATACTCTTGTATGATATATGAGTTGAAGAAGTGGTTGAGAAATGGTTTCGTTTTTGAGATATATTATTGGTTTATTTACCAAATGACATACTGTTATGATTTAATGGGGTTTATTCATTCATAAAATATTTTTGTATATAATTTAATTTAATATAATATCAATGGTCGCCTACTTCGGTAAAACTTAAAGATTACTTGAATATATACCTAATCTATATCTAAAATCTATAATTCACATGGAATCGTTTCATAGCTGATCACAATATTATAATACCCTTTCAAAGTGTATTAGAGATTCTTTTCTGTTTCACATTCTTAGCCAAGAATTTTTGGCAATTAGTTGGTCAGGAGGCGCACAGAAAAACAGTCAACAGAAGAAAAAAAAAATATATAAAATAAAAATAATGTTGTAGATCAAGTTTATGTATTTAATGCCTGGCGGGCATTTCAATCTGTTTTCTGTGTTGTTGTTTGCCTGTTTTCTTTCGATTGTTTTTTTTTTTTTTTTTAATTCCTAAATTTAATTTGCATGTTTGAAAATCATTAATTTGCCAGCTATTAAAAATTGCTGCCAGCGAAATTTTACGCTGTTTTTATTTGTTGTTGCTTTTTCTTAACAAATTAGCCGCCGTGTGCGCAACTGATTTGCATTTTGATTTTGCTTTTCCAAGCGTTTTTTTATCGCATGTTTTTTTTTTCAAACTTTGGTTTTTGTTTAGTTTTTAGTGCAGCTAACAGCTCATAAAAATTACACTACTCGAAACTGGTGAAATTTGAACGTAACGCCACAGTGCATTTAACTTTCGTTTCAACGGTTTTCCCTCGCTGAGCACAAGAAAGTTGTGCCAAGGGATGAAGCGAGGTAGCGAGATCTGAGGAAGAACCAGCTAAGAGTGCTAAAAGTATTAAGTGGATTAGGTATAAGTATAAGATAGCAAAAAGGAAAAAATATGTGAGATTTTTGAAAATGTTTTCGAACTGCAAGGGAAACTATTGCTTTTAACATTATCTTAGGGCAGGACTTAGGCTAAGGCTAGGTTAGTTTGGGTCTGCTACCTATGGACGTTTTGTGGCCCTTTGCGATAATAATTTCTTTGAATAATTTCTCTTATGCTATTACCTTATACTATCAAAATTATTTTTATTATTCGTTTTTTTTTCATTAAATTTTTATTGTTTCCGCTTTTGTCTTATACTCCACAGGTCATTTAGCTCTAAACCTTAACTAAGTAAATTTTTGTTACTAATGCTAGGTTATACTATATAATATTACAGGTTTTAGTTTATAAATATAAATTAGCTGTAAGTTTTGCCAAGCAACTGTTTGAGCTTGCTGCTGGAAGTTCAGTGCGTTTGATCAAGTTTCAACAAAATATTTTTTTGTAGTCTTTCAGCCTGCTATCTGCGTATTGGACTCTATTTTAAATATATAAATATATAGTATAATACATATTTTAATATATATTTATTTATATATATTTATATATATATAATATTTTCATATATCGAGTCTGCCCCATTCATTCATTTGTATGGGTTTTCCTATCAGATTTTCCCTCTGCTTACTTAACACAGATCCTTTCTAACACACTTCGAGCGCGAAACACTTATATCTCTTTCTTCATACGATAAACAATCTGCAGACATGCGGAAGTCGTGTTATATATATATATATACATACATATATACATATACACACATATTTGTACGTGTGTGTGGCATCGTAACATTTATTGGTATCGCCCCGCGAACACGCGTCAAACTTAACTCTCTTGGCTAATCAATCATGCGGCAAACATTCACAACTCTTGCGGCTTGAATGAAAGTAATTTGAATAGCGTTTGTCGGCGTGGGTTTTGCGCTGCTCGTCGTCGCACTGTGCTTACGATCTATGGTCTTTACCTGTGTCTCTCTGACAGGTAGGCTACAAACGCATTCACACTTTGCCAACTGCCAACTGTGTTCGTCAATCGCTCAAGCGGTCAATTGTCAATAGCTGCCGCCCGATCGATTCGTACCGCTCGCTGCACGTGTCAGGTGTAAAAAATGATATGAGTGCTGTTTAAGTGAAAGATCGACTTCTTTCGCGCTATTGTATTTTGGAGATAGTCAGTACCTTTGCCTTTAGCACACTTGAGTTTTATGGCTTTTTCCAATGCATTTCGAGCAAACTCAGCAGTCAGTCTCCAGCTCTCTCTGTCTCTCTCTCTCTCTCGGGGCAATAAACCGTTATGCAAGATGATGGAAGGTCTAGAGAAAAGTTATATTTTCTCTGTTTTCTTTCAGCTTTGTCACTCGACATGTTTTGTTTTTTCTTCACCTTCTTCTTCTTCATCTGTTTTTTGTTTTCTGTTTTCTTACAGTTTTCTTTTGATTTCGCCCCAGCAAATCAGGTCACAACTGTCAGACCCCACTGACAATTTGTTAGCGCATTTCCATGCAGTCCGCCCCCAAACCCAAGAATAAAGATCGATGAACGTCTTGAAAAGCTGACAATTTAATTGCCGTCAATGCTTGACCCATTTTCCATAGCATTTACCGTTCATTGCATCATTTCGAGAACATTTCAGTTCGTTTATATTTCAGTATTTTTTTGTTGTTTAATTTTGATTTTTTTTCACATTTTTTTTTTTTTTTTGGTATTTTAAATCTCCCGCATGCGCGAGTTTTTTATTTGGATTTTCTTTTGTTCACTTTTTTTTGGAATCATTAGGGTCTCAGATCGTTGACTTTGATTAGAGCTGTGCTTGCCTCATTTACATTTTGATGGCAAGTCGCACTGTGACTAGGATTTCATTCACTGAATATAAGCAATATCAATGGCCACTAATTAATGCCAACACATCAAAGTGTCAAGCCTTGAAATTTGACTAGATCTAGCCAAGTACCTGCCCTCTAGTTCCAAGTAAACACAGAAATATAGAGACAGAGAGAGAGAGAGAGATAGATAGATAGATAGATAGAGAGGTCTCAGGTAGTTCAGGTCGCGCATTTTAGACTGTTATCATCTTGGTTGGTATTTCTTTTGGGTCCTTTTGTACCGATATTTACGCAATACCCGCTTGCGGTGCCTTTGTTGTTGGCCCCTCTCTCCCAGCACTCAAATATTTTTTGCGTTTTTCTCTCCCTCTCTCTCTCTCTCTCTCTCTCTCTATGTCTCTCCGTCTCTATGGTGATTTATTTCAAATGGACCGAAACAAAGACAAAGATTACGAACGACCTTTGACCAAATTGAAAATTTCAATGTTGAAATGGAAATTTGTATGGGAGACGCCACCCAAGGCGAACGATTTTGGCTAGAAAACTGTAGCAAGGCAGCCCAGCTTCCATCCCGTGGAGCGGCTTAGACGAAGCTGTCAAGCATTGGCACGTCCCGCATGCGGCATGCTGCATGCGGCATGCTGCATGTTGCATGGTGACAATAAGCCGTGTCCTGGCCTTTCACTTTTCAATTTTATTTTTTTTTTTATCAACTCAGCTGGATACGGCCAGGCCGTGCCCCGGTTAGCAGCTTGTGTAGGTGGTCGGTCGAAGATTACAGTCAGAAATGAGAAAAATACCTGTGTTCATTTCGAAACCTCTGCGCACCCACAGATTGCAACCTGCATACGTTGGTTCGTACCTGTTCGTTTAACAATCCCAATCCCGAATGCTAAAGCTAATCTTGAACAAATGTTTGGACTTAGATCTCACTTCAGTTCAGTAAGCTGTTTGGGGCGTGGCTCAGTGCACTGTTTATTTTAGCAAATCCAGCAGATTTGCGGCATTAACGAGACTTTAATATTTCAAGCAGGCAACACTAACAACTAAAAACTCAGATCCCAAAAATTTGATTAGACCATGAAGCATTTTGTCGTCGCCGTCGGTGGCGGCGGCGGCAGCAGCATCAACATCGGCATCGCCAATGGGTAAGACGGATTCGAGCCTAAAAAGGCAGGCAACCCATTCGTCTTGGCCAATTAAGACAATTTGTTTAGACTCGGTCTTGGCTGCGCCAACTTGGCTTGGCTTGGCTTGGTTCAGCTCTGCTCGGCTTGACTTGGCTTGGTCAGTTGGGTCGCCCGGCCTGTCAGTCAGCACAATTCGAATTTCCAATAAATCTAGCAGTCGCGCTATTGAATCTGTTGCCTAGATTATTGTGGCATAAATATTGTCTAAACACATATATGGTCAATACCAGTTAGACAAATGATTAGATGGCCCCCTCTCAACGTTCTATGGTCATATTGTGATTTTAAAATCCGATAATTGAGTGGCCCCGAAGTGTATAAATGTTTGGGCCAACAACTTGTGTGTGTTTGTGTTTGGCTATAATAAATGATCTTTACGCTATGATAGGCCTGGAATAAACCCCTTTGCATAATTTTCGCTTTAAATGGTAACAAATGAAAATTTATTGTAAGTCAGAGACTGAAGCTGATTGTTTGATAGCTTTTGCATATTTAGGTATCAACAATATTAATTACTGCTAGCCAATTAACGAATTTGTCAAGAATTCTAAAAAGAAAGTTTTTTAGTATGCGGAATAAATTGACTTCAGATTTGCACAGATATTTATGGCGGATGACCAGATCAATATTAGAAAAGGAATATATACAGGAATATAAACATATATATATTTTTTTAATTTATTTGGAATTTTTGCAATTATAATCATTTTATCACGATTTTGTCTATGAGAAATTTTTGTATTTATTTGGCCTGATAACATTTTATTAGCATTCATTATTTATTATATTTATTTATTGCTAATTGTAATGATTTATTATTTATTTTGTTTATTCATTATTATTAATAATATTATTTTTTATTGTTTATTTAATTATTATTATTATATATATATATTTTTCTATATTTATTTATTATTTTTTAATAACAAAAATTGTATATGAAATTAATTAATATTTTAAAAAACTGTTTATGTTAGCATTATTAAAACTATAAATTATATATATTTTATAAAATGAATTAATGCTTCCTTTTTTTTTAGTTTAAAAATTCTCAAGTTCGTTTAACAATTTTGTTGAATTAGCTCAACGCCAACTCTGACTATATAAACTCTGCATACTACATTCTATATGATAAATTGATTATCATTTTTTTTTTTTTTGTTCGATTTCTCATTTTTCAAATACTTTCATTGTCCATCATTAGAATTATTTTTATTCCACTCTTACTGAACCTAATGATTTTTATATTTAAATCAAATTTATGAAATCGAAACGAATTTTCTCTGCCTATCCGTTTCAGTTACAAATAAATTTCTAACTATTTAAATATGATTAACTGCATGATTTTTCAAAAATAAAAATTTAATTATTCAGGCAACTTTCTCACACACAACATTTGAATAAAACCAAAAAAAAAAAAAAAAAATGAAAATGAAAAAGAAAACCTAATCAAATGTTTACTTATGATACGTTTAATTTGAAAATGTGCTTTTGATTTACTTTTTCGTTAAATTTCTTTTGCATTGCATATTATCGTCATTATCGCGAGGTGTAATGATCATTGCATTCAGTTTAATTGGCTTCAAACACGCGCTGAAAAAGGAAAAGCAACTCCGCTGCCCACTCCAATGACTGCGCATGCGCAACGTCGCTGCCGCTGTTGCAGTCACAATCGCTGTCGACGTCAGCGACGCGTCGTTAGCTTCGCCTTTCGTTGCGCATTTTCTTGGCGCTTTTTAATTGCCTCTCTTTACAGTTCATAAATTTATTGCCATAGCCGTAACGAATAGCCAAAAAGTACTCCAAAATTTAGTCAAAAAAAAAAAAAAAAAAAAACTGTGCAACAAGAACAAAGTCAGTTACTTAACCTGCGCATAGGTAATAATATCAGGTGAACTTTATATATGTATAAAAATGAAATCCGAGCGCATATTGCAACACCTTTATGAGCTCTTTACAAATCAAAATTTCATTTACACCACGTCCATAAATGTTTACAACAAGAACCTTCGCTGTTAAGTCATATAATTAACCCAAAACACCAATTTCAAGGTTAGATTTACAATGGAGCCTAAGGTCCGCTATGCCTACTAGGCGGACTACTGCCGACTGGCTACATCTATCAAATAAACGCACAATAAACAATAATTTTGTTCAGTATTTTGGACAGATAGCCAAGAAATTCCCAGTGCAAACAAAGCGCTGACGATGAAACAATTTTCAGCTTGTTTGTTCAAAAATTAATAAATCAATGAGCTATTGTTATAAATTAATGACTGTGAGTGTTCGTGTGTGTCTGTGCGCTGGCGACAAATAACCAAAAGCCAAAAACCATTAATTGATAAGAAAAACTTTGGACTTTAAATTGTAATAAATTCCATGAAAAATTCAGATTTTTATGAAAAACTAAAATGTATATTGAACTACCAAACAACAAATATAATTTTGTCAATAACATTAATAACAGGCGACCATAAATATTTGTCTCTGATCAATGCCGCAGCAATTGACTGCAATCAAATAATTAACTCTTTTCTTGTGTAAGGTTAGTTAGCACTATATGATATAGCAAAACTATAATCTCTACAGAGATATAACTAATTTTTATCACTCAGATAACATTAGTTTCTAACTGACATAGCTTACGTACATTTCACAATCACGTCGAAGAGCTTTCGCTTTGAAAGCTCACTAATATATATGCATTTAAAACTACATGTGTATGTGTGTAGTACTAGTTTGAGCCAGATAACACTTGTGTATCGATTAGTAGTTGACACACCTACACCTTTTTATTATGACAAAACTTTAAGAGTAATTCTATAAAACAACTTTAAGTCACCAAATTGGTGTATTTACAATAATGGGCTGTAAATAGAGTAGAAATGTTAAAATGAAGTGAGTAAGTTGCTTTTAGACTACGATGAATTGAGTGGGTATAGCCCTGTCTGTCTGTTCGTATGAATCACTGCTTAAGATTTGCCACATATATAGTAGCACAATTTAAAAAAAAAAAATATATATATATATATATGGTCATCATAAGCTCAACAAATTTGATTGGGATAGTCCATCTAGAAGAAAAAAAATTGATAAAAGAAGCACAAATTAATTGTAAAAGCAAAGGTCGTAGTATCTTTTAGTCAGGCACTCCCGACTTGATCACTCCTACTTCTTAATAATGTTAAACTGGCGCATTATCATGCAGACAATTACAAATTTTGGATGATTGCAATATACTAATCTCTAAAAATGATTTTATAAATCGTGTTTCCAATTATCAAGCTGTTAAAATGTTGAAAACTTAATTCACCTGAAAGTTCAAATGCTGCTCTATGCTCACATGATATTCTAGCTATTGACAAGCTCATAAATATTTAACGATAGCAACAATCAAGCAAGTGAACTTTTCATGAAGACATTGCACATATAAATTATAAAACCCGTGAAATGTCTTTAGAGTTTTCTTTCACGTAAAAGTCATGCGTCGTCTTATGACAATTTAATGATTGCTGCATGTGGAACGATTGACACATTATAGGCGGCTAATTGACTTTGTTATTACAGCAGGCATGTGTAACAAACAATGGAATTTCAATTGCCAGATAGTTATACAAATCATGTTAATTGAATTAGTTTGGCATCTCGACAAGTTAGCTAATCATACATTTTCTCTCTTCTGTTTTGCCTTTGCAGCGCTTTTTATGGCACAGTCATGAAGTTGTCGTTGCCTTGCGCCTGATTATCAGCCAGCCAACAAGCCAGCAGCAGTCCCTTGAAGCCTTAAATCGACAACATGTTCAGTCTGTTAAGCAGCTCCCAAATCTATGGCCTGCCCCAAACGACAACAACAACAGCTACAACGACGACGACTACGTCGGAGCAAACAACATCCCCGGATGAGAGCAGTGGCCAAAAGAAGAGCAACAGTCTGCCCCATAAGAATCACAAACCCCAACAAACAGCAGCCGCTCATCGTCGATCGACGAGCAGCCTCAGCGATACGGGCGGCAAGTTCTTTGCCAATCTAAGCTCCAAATCTCCGAGCCAATTCATAGAGAAGTTCATCAGAAGTGAATTGCTCAACGGCTACGACACGCTCAAGTGTCAGGCCGGCGGCGGGGGCAAGAGTTCAGCCGATAAGGACAAATCTTCGGCCGAGAACAGCCCGCTCTATAGTAATCTGCAAACGGATTGGGGCAGCTTCAATTGCCTGCAGGGCAGCTATCGCAGCCACGGCGACGGCGAGTTCTATGAGGCGGTACAGATCAAGACACCCAGTCCCACCACCAACAATAGCAACAACAACAGCGAAGTGAATATGCGTTCCAAGGCGCCAACGGGCGCGGCCACGCTGCAGCATTACCAGAAGCTGCCGGAGCCCAGCTTGGAGTCGCATTACAATACTCAGGCAGCCGGACATACGCCTGCCTATAAGAAACTCGGATTCGGTTCAAGACTGCAGAAACAGAGTGCAGAGCATGTAAGTATTTGATCAGAAATAATACTGTTAAAAATTATATAAAAATATGAGAAATTTTTAAAAAAATATTAGAGAAAATAGATTAAATAAAATTTATATAAATAATATAGTAGCTATATAGAGTATTAATCAAAATTATACGGAATATAGATCTTTTTATTCGATCTATATTCCGTATTATTTTGATTAATTCATGAAAATTTCATAAAAATTAGAAAAAGTTAGGAATATTAATCCAAATAATATGGGAATATTAAATATGGGATATATAGCTAAAAAAAAAACGTATATATAAAATAGAAATATACAATTAAAAAAAAAAATAATAATAATAATAAATATAATATAAATAAAATAAAAATATGCATATAAAAAATTGAAGAAAATTTTATGGAAGATTTTATAGCACAAAATAAGTAAATCCGAATGAAACTTATTTACTCTATCCAAAAAGTCATATAAGATTTTCTATAACAGAGATAATAAGAACAATGAAGAGTTTTGAAAGATTTTAGACATTATATAGATGCAGCGGCAACTGATTAAATAAAAGATACACAAAAGATATAATGAATTTATATATATCTTAAAAGATATATATTTTTAGTTTTATTTTTAAAATAATAAAAAAAAATTTAAATATATATATATTTTTAAAAATTTTAACATATATAAAAATAAATTTTTAAAAAATATATATATTTTTATATAGAAAATATATATTTTAAAAAATTTTAATATATATTTTTTTAAATTTTAATATATACTAATTTTTTTCAAAATAAAAGTAAATATGCATCCAAGCAATTTAGGTGAACAGAAATAATATATTTCAAATTATATTCCTCTTTTAACTAGATAATCTCAAACAACACTAGACAGTTTTATCAACTAGGCAGATAAAGATCTAAACACGTCTACCTTGGGATGACTCTAATCTTTCACTTTCTTTTCATTTTGATTACGACAGACAAAATGCAGTGCATTAAAGAGTTTAAATCAGTTTTTATCTAAAGCAAAGATCTACTTAGTCAGACTTAGTCTGCATCATATGGGGGCAATCTGCACTTGAGATCTGAGGGGCGGGGCTATTTATGGGGTACGCGCGTGCATTACTGTGATTATGTGAAGAGCACGCGGTTAGGGCTTTGCTTATCACTCAAAGAGCTCAACTTCGGTTAGATAGATGACTGTGCCCGATTGCTTTCTTGGCTTTCTAATTGGCGTGATAAGCCAATGGCTAATGAGCTGGCCACCGTCAATTCGCCTTGGCATTAATTGTTTTTGCTTTTGATTTGCTTCGAGTGTTGAAATCATGCGAGCTGCATTGCTTGTCGCATTATTCGCATTGCACATGCCACAATATGTACCTGTATCTGCGTGAACGTGTCATCTTCAGAGTTCTGCGGCAGCTGCAATTATGCCCATAGTTGGTCAATATAGCACGCAGATGCCAACTGACTTGGCCAAATGGCCTTCGATGAGGGCGGATGACACTCGAAGTTGGATCGAGTGGCGAAAATATGACATGACAGCGAACATAACACAAAACGACAACAACAAAGTCATAAATCTAACACGGTTTTGGCTGCATATCAAAATACACTTTTACCATTTTGATTTATTTTCTTCTCTTGTTCAAAACAAAACATTTGATAAGATAGAAACTGGAGTTTTTTTTTCGTGTGGACAATTAGATACCCTTTGAACGATGAATTAGTGCAAAAATTAAAATTTGCACTTGAATAATATATAAAAATTTCAAAAACATAATTCTAATAATAATTTTATATAATGCATTTAAAAAAATTGTATTATTATTATTATTAGTAAGCACTCAGAGCTTCTTTTTGCTCTATTTTCATTCTTTTGTATTGTTTCACTACAAAACAGATGCATTCATATTGCCGTATTGCTTATTCACATTATAAACATATTTCTATATAAATAAATATTACCAGTCAAGGTATATTGTAAATAAATTCATTCACTTTTTACAAAACAAAAAAAACATTGTCTTTCTGATTGATTTCTTTCTCATTCCTGTAGCATATTTCTTTGAAATTATCAAATCAATAACACTTTTGTAGCATACTTTTCAGCATGCCTAGTAAAAGCAGTTGGCTTATTCCAAAATTCACTTTCTCGAAAAAATCGACACCAATTTTCAAAGCATGTTTCTTGGCGCATTATATAAAAAATGTATACATACAAATTTTAAATATATATATTTCTATATATTTTATATATATATTTATTTATTTATTTATTATCAAATAATAAATTTTTTTTTAATTAAAAATTAAAAATTGTTATATTGTTAAATTATTATATTGTTATATTGTTACCTTTAGCAATAAACACCTGTAAGTTCCCTTTACCTATTGCTATATCTATATCTAAACATATCCAAAACCCTTCCTGACAATATTATCCAAATCAATCCGAATGTAAGAACGCATATTCCCCTGAATCAAAGCACATGTACTAGATAACTTCAGTTAGCGACCACCAGAGAGTTGCTAGTGTGCGTCATTAGAATAAGACCCGGGTGAGATAAGGTGTCGCAGCTCTACTATCAATCAGCAGTAGCTAGCCGGCACGCTGACATCGTGCCCATAGCTAGTTGTCAGTTGTCATTTGGGCGCTGTCCAAGCTGAGTGTCGACTGAACCACAACGATGGTGGGCATTTGGGGTTTCGGAGGTCATTTCAATGTGCTGGGAAACCATAAGGTTTGCTTGGACTAGCAACAGAAATGGTTGGAAATTTTAACTAATTTGATTTTATTTTCGCATATCTTTGCAGAACTCAGACAACTCGCAATCCTCGAGAAACACACATGGCGGCGGCGGCGGCGGCGGCGGCAGTAGCAGCAGCAGCAGCGAAGTGCAACGCAGCTCCTCTGGCTCCAGTTCGTCTGGTGCGCCAGCGGCAGCGGCGGCGTCCAATTCTCCTGAGCGTCTACAGCGTCGCCGACTATTGCAAATGATCTCCAACTATGATCAGCAGAACAAGCAGCTGCATCGTGAACTGGCCAAGGAGAAGCGCCGTCGCACGGAGGAACTGGCCTGCGTCGTCAAATCCCTGATCTGCTTCGAGTCGAAGCTGAAGAATGACATGAAGACAGTCAATTTGCGTCTATTGGATCGAGATGCCGAGATTTGTCGGCTCTTGCGACAGAATCGTGCGCTGCGCAAGCGCCTGGTCGATCATCAGCGCGACGAGGGCATGGTCGATGACCAGGAGACAAATGCCGACGAGGAGGCGCATGTGGAGGAATGCCTGGTGCTCGAAGCTTTGCAATGCAACAATTGCCGCAAGCAATTCTATGACATTGAGCTGAGAGCCAGCGGCACACAGACCTGTGGCAAGGAACTGGGCGTCAGCGCCAAAGGTGAGTGTCAGAAATTTGATTCTTATTTGAAGTAAAGAAAAAATAGAGTTTCGCTGAGAGTGATTTGAGAGTAGAAAGAAAGGGAATGCGGCATTGGTTCGCCGCAAGCAAGTGCTATTAGAAACAAATGTGGCTAGAATTCTTTGTAGATTATTTTCTGTAATTTGCTGAAATTATTATTATTTTATTTTTATTTTCTTTGTTTAGTTTTTATTGTTGCAGCTTTTTGTATTAGACTCTACTGCGCATTTGGCTCTAAAGCTTAACTAATGCGTAATTTGCCTAGTAGCGTTAAATATATTTATACTATTTAATATTTCTTTGACAAGTAGAACTGAACCTATTTTTGATAATAGAGCTTGAGTGCTTCCCAATAGTAATTACAAAAAAAAAGTAATAAAAAAAAATTAAAACAAAAAAACTCGAAATATTGGGAAAAAAGTACTATTTATTTATTCGAACAATTTTCGTGTTTTTTTTTTTATTACACCTCAATTGATTTAATCAATTTCAAGTTGTTCTGATAAGAAGACAATTAGACCCTTCAAATATATTTTTAAAGTAGTTATTAATATATATTATATAAAATATATACATATATTATATAAAAAAAAAATATATATATATTTTGAAATATATATATATATAATTTGAAATATATAATTTTTTTTTCTATTTTTTGATTGTGTTGTTAAGTTACTATATTTGCAGTATATGGATTCAACGCTTAATTTTAAATAAAATAAATAAAAATATATATATATATATTTTTTATAATATAAAATATATATATTTTTTTATAATATAAAACATATATATATTTTTTAATAATATATATAGTTTATATTATTATTAAAAATTCAATAAAAAAAAATTTAAAGATAATTACCTAAATTGTTTCTTGACAAATATGCAATCGGCCAATTACAATTCAAAATGTTCATAGCTTTTTTTGCGCCATATATATTGTGCCTATCTACACAAATATAAGGCCTAAAGCTGCCATAAATGTCAATCAAAGTTAATGCCATAAAACAAAAAGCAAAAGCTATAAAGTCTGGCAAATTAGCAAATAAATATATATATTAATGTTCACACGAAATATTATTGATTGTCGCGCATTTATTAATTGAAAATTAATAATATAATTTATTTATAACAGTATTTTAGCAAGATAACCAATAACAAATAACAAATGCAAATTACATTTCCGTACTCAACTAATATATGAACCAAATTAATTATTTTTTGTCTATTGTACTACAATCTTAAGTTTTAATAAATCTTCTTCCGAACTTGAAGCACTTCTAGCTAATCTATTTTCTGCAAACACAGGCTGTCATCAGTGACTCATAGGTCATAGCTAGTTTATATAGCTATCAGCTTATAGTGCGAAAATAGAAATAGAAACGCTTAATTAAAAAAAAAAAAAATTAAAAAATATAAATAATAAAAATAAGTAAAAAAAAAATAAATAAAATATATTTTTAAATCCTTTGCACACCATCAACTCTGTTATCTATAATAAAACTCAGTACTAATTATTCTCTCCCTCTCTCCCTCTCTCTCTCTCTCCAGCTGAGCACGGCTCTTCCAGCGATGACACGGTCTCATCGTCGTTTTATGGCGCCAGGCGCAGTGTGCGTTACACAAGCAAGCGTACAGCAGGCACGTTTAGGGATTATATGCGCTCCCGGGCAATGCACATCGATGATGCGGCGCTGGAGCAACAGTCGGAGGAGAACACGAGCAGCATTAGTCGCGAGGATTCGCAGACCAGCTACGAGCAGCTGCACAACTATGCGCGGGCCATGGAGCGTATGCATGGCGTGAAGTCAACGCTACAGGATGGCGACTACTCCGAGCACAGCAGCCTGGAACTGGAGCAACAGCAGCAGCAGCAGCAGCTGCAGCAACGTCGACGCAACAGCTCAGCGTCTAGTCGCAGCAGCAAGACAGCCTCCTCGGTGGCCGCCCAGCTGGAGGAGGACGATGGCATCTTTTCGCCCACACAGGACGATGAAGATTTCGATGAACTGGATCCGGAACAGGAGCAGCAGCTGATGTCGCGTGGCGCCATCAAAATCGTGCAGCGACGCTGCGCCGACTTCTCAGAGGCGTCGCCCAAACAGATCTATGAGACGACCACAGACGATTGGTATGCGAGCGCCTCGGACCAAGAGGAGCTGAGCACAGCGCCAGTGGCGGCCAAGTCCTATGGCCATGGCGCTGTCAATCCCGTGCTCGAGTGCGTCAATCAAATCTTGCTGCAACAGTCGATGGAGGAGACACTGCGCGAGCCAACCACCCCCAAGTCAGCGCTGGCTCCGAAGGCAGCCTCCAATTTGCCGCGTCGCAGCTCGCTGAGTGGCCGCAGCGGCACCAACGGACGCAAGCGGGTGCACTTCTCCACCAAGAACAGCATGGTGCATGTGCCGCGCCACGACGACGAGGAGGAGCAGCATAATGGCAATGAATTGATCTCACACTATCATCCCATGGCAGAAGCCGCTGTCCCCACACCGGGCCACACCGACACCCTCAACTACGAGAGCATCTACAGCAATGAGTACGAACCGATTGGCTCGGAGCGTGCCTCCAATCTCTACGTGGACATGGCAGCGGCCTCGGCCGATGCCAATGTTGTCATCACTAAGACGTCGCAGAAATTGCCACCCGCATTACCGCCGAAGCCGGCCAATTTGCTGAAGTTCAAGAAGTCGCTGCAGCAGCTCGACGAGCACCTGGACGAGGACGAGGGCGACTGTGCGGTATCCACGACTACGACTAGCGAACCGGACTACTGTTCCATAGCCGAGGTGGGCGTGACGAGCGTACAAATTGTGGCCGACGTTCACAATGTACCCGAATCGACCACGCCCACTGAGCCGGAAGCGGAACGGCAATGTGAACAGAAACTGAACCACAATAGTTGCGATGATGATGGTGATGATGATGATGATGCCTGCTCAGCGGCCGCCTCGCACAAGACTGAGGAAATCGAAGAGATTTTCGCCGACATACCAAAGCTACCCAATGTGGCGGCCATTATAGCGCCCAAGCAATCCGCTGACTATATGCTAATGGCGCCCAAGGCGCTGCGCCTCCAGCTGCCGCTCGCCACATCCAACACACAGACGATGCCCGCCCAGTACAAGCGCAAGCATGTGCCCAACATTCTGGCCGAGATCAACAAACGCATGAGTTTGCCCAGTTCACCGACCACGCCCACTACGCCCAAAAGTTTGCCCACAACGCCGACATCGAAGTCGTTGCTGCAGCTGGCCGATGCCAGCAGCGGGCTGCCATTGCAGGCGGAATTCGATTGGTACAATCTGGATGCGGAGTACGATAGAAGCAACGAGGCGCCAAAGGGTACGCAGAGCGAGGGCATGCTGGAGGAGATCAGTGAGGACAATGAATGCCTGATCGCAACGGCTGACGAATACAATCTGGACGAGGAGTTTCAGCTGCAAACCGAGCAGGAGGATCACGAGCAGCAAATGATGCACCAGGAGGATGAGCAGCCGGAGGAGGGCCCGAGGCAGGAGCAGCCAATCATCAAACCAGAGCCCGCCAAGGTCAAGCAGATGAAGAAGAATTTAGCCAGCTTCGAGAAATTCATAGAGGGTTCGGGACTGAGCACCAAACCCTTGCCGAGCAAACGAAAGATTTACTTTAATGCGCCGTTCGTTTAGATCGCCAGTTCCCTAGATATGCCTATAGATATATATATATAGGCATATCAACCAATACTATATTATGTTTACAACGAATTTAAGTATAATATATTGTGTGCTTAGTTTTTTATGTGTTCCGTCTTTTTGTTTAGTTCTTAAGTTGGCAAAGTATTAAAATGTTTAGTGAATTTTCATATGAATAAAAGCAAAAAATATTCAAATAAAATAAAAACTATTAAAATATATTATTAATGAGGTGGATTTATGCTGCAATATGTCTAGTATTATGTATGATTTTCATAAATATTCATTTACCATTTAAAATACTCAAAAATGAGACACAAAGCCTTTCTATGTGATTCTCACCATTTTAAGTATTGAGCTACTACTGATATTCTATATAAATATCAAACATAAATTCTTTCGATCAAGTTCCTCAGTAATCGCAGCGGATATTTAGTAATACTAACTATAGGTTCTACTTTGAAAACTGATTTATTTTGAAACAAGTAAGAATTTCATTACCGCCGCCCTTCTCTGCGCTTCTCAACACACCCACTAATACTTAGATTACTTCTAAGCAAGCTAAAGTATTAGTGCTATTTTGAAAACTGATTTATTAACAAAAAAAAAGGAAGAATTTAATTAGTAGTAGTTAGAATATTTCTAGTAAGCCTACTCAAGGGATTTTTTATTAAAATCAAATAAAAATTGTATTAACAGCCTATTTTGCTTTTTTCTTTACATTACTCTGTGCTTTTCATGTCTCTTAGACTATTAAATAATTTTAAAAATCAATTAAATAATTAAAAGTTTGAACTTGTATTTTTTTTAGAAATAAGAAATAAGACTTACAGTTTCTCTTTCTATAACTGACTCGCTCAATCCATCGCTTGTCTTTCTTTACTTTATAAGCTCTTACCTAATTTCCTCTGTCTATACTTCTCCCTTTACATTGTTCTCTCTATGTCTTGCTCAATGGCTGCTGCGAACTTTGTTTGTGATAGTGTAAAAACAAGAGACAGATAGCGTGTCTAGCCAAGGTATATATCTACGGTATATCCCAGTCGAGCATAGCCCTAACATTTCATTAGCTTATTTTTATTATAATAGAAAAAAGTCGAGATTTTTGACAACGTTAACTAGCTGATGTTTTTTATTCATCATTGAGATTATATTGTGCAAAAATACAGGCGGTGCATTTGCTTATGTTGTACATTCAGAGAAAAGGAACACGCACGCGTTAGGCTTACATCGAAAGCAGTCCACATTCAATAATTGTCTTCTTTGCCAACTGAGCCATTAAACATAAAGCATATAAACTGTGCAATCAAATTAGCTACACAAAAGCTTAACATAAACTTAAAACTTAATACTTTTACACTTGCACTGGCTGGGACTGGGGCTGGGGTTGGGGCTGGGGCTGGGGAATTCCAGTTGAATCCAGTGGCAAGTGTGTTTAATACAAGCTGGTCTTCTTCATGATGCGCAGAAACTCCTCTTGGTTGACTTCCCCGTCGTTGTCCAGATCAGCCTCATCGATCATCTCGCGCAGCTCCTCGTCCGACAGCGTCTCGCCGAGCTCACGTGCGACACGTTTTAGATTCTTAAATGAAATCTTGCCCGTCTCATCGTCGTCGAACAAGCGGAATGCTTTCAGTATCTCCTCCTTGATGTCCTTCTCGGCCATCTTCATGGTCATCAGGTGCAAGAAATCATTGAACGCAATCCGGCCGCTGCCATCCTTATCGATCTCCGCTATCATTCGTTTGATTTCCTCTTTTTTGGGCTCAAAGCCCAGTGCCCTTATGGCCACCTTAAGCTCCTTAACCTCTATGTAGCCGATGCAGTCTTTGTCGAATACATCGAATGCCTCTTTAATGTCCGATTTTTGTGCTTCGGTTAATTCAAATTTGGGTCCGGACTTTTTGCGTCCCTGCTGCGTGTTGCGTTTCGTATTGGGAGCACTTGCTGCTGCTGCTGCAGCGGCGGCGGCGGCGGCTGATGCTCCTGCTGCTGTTCCACTTCCGGCAGCATTCACTCCAGTTACGGTTGCCTCCATATTTGTTTCTAAAATCTGATAACTTGAATCAATTTGATAAGCAAGTTTCTGCGGCAGCACGATGAGCCGTCACAAAATGTAATTTCATAACACACGCAAATGTCAAATGGAGACGTCACGCGGTTACCGCTCAGCTCACCTTGACTTTGACGGGACGATGTGCAACTGTGAAGCGTGTATCCTTGCACTTGTGTTTGAGGCCAATTACGACGCCCACACACTCACTCGCACACACACAGACAGACACAACTATTCGGTGGTTGGTTGGTTGCTTGGGTGGGTGGCAGCTGGGTAGGCTGCCCTTAGCGCTCGAGTTGTTGCTATTATGTTGCTATAAATAACAGCTGCACTTAGCGTTGCGGCTGTTAGCGTTGCTCTGTGCTACGCAAATCGTTGCTTTTCACCTGCTTGGCATCTGCCGTCGCTTGTTTTGTAACGGGACGCCAGTTTTTTTCTTGCTAAGTTTCCTACCAACAATTATTTGTTTACCAGCCAAAGGGCAGTAACTGCACACAGGTTGCTCACCAGCTATCGATATGCTGCGGTGCGATAACAATGTGGCGGCTAAGCGATAGCAACTAGTTCAAAAGGCGCTTGCGCTTTTTTAGTGCGTTTTTGTGAAAGCTGAGCTAGGCGTAACGGCTTTTTAAAGAATTGTGCGGGTTATTATTTCAATTTTTGTTTTTTTTTTTTTTAATTAGATTGATATTTATATTAAATAGCCTTTATAGAATCTGTCATCTTCTCTATCTGCAGTTGACAAAAATTCCCCTTTCTGTTAAAAATTCTTCATCAGCTTCACAATCATGAAGAGAGGGCAAAAACAGTGAGATTAACGAACAGAGAGACGTTCATGAGTAATTTTGCTCTCCTCTTCGTCTTGATCTAGCATCCTCTTCTTCATCTACCTGCTGCACAAATTTCCATAAGAATATTAAATAAGTTGTGGGTATATAAATAAATTTTTCTCTTATTTAAAGTATTCTCTTCAAAATTTCTATTCTCTTCATATAGTAATGCCTTTATTTCTATATATGTTTATAAAATATATAAATATATGAATTTTAATCGTTTTAGAATTTTAATTTAGATTTATTGATTCATTCATTATAAAATATTATACATATGAAATTATATTATATATTTTAGCATATATTTAGCTGTATACACATAGTACAAATTTTATAATATATAATTATAATTAATCAATTAATCAAAATTAGTATAAAAGACTCATCAGCTAATGGGCTCTTAACTGATTTATTGACGTGAAATTCTTTGAAAGATCAAATTTTATATTCTTTGAGAAAGCTGGAACGATTTATCATTTTACTGCCACTTAAGAATTATCAGAGATGCTCGCAGAAGTATGCAAAGCAAAGCAAAAAGAGAGAAGAGGAAACAGAAAGCATAATACAAAGAAAGAGTTAATTAATTACGCCCGTTGATTTTGCATGACAAGTCGCCGGCAAATCTGGACCAGTTTCTGTTGGGCATTGACATCTCGTGCTGCAGCAGCTTCTTCTCCGGTAGCCGACTACGACTCATGCCGTTTGCCGGTTTTTTGTTTTTATTCCCATGTTCGCGCCGCTCCACAAGGGACACAACAAGAAAAGACACAAAGGTAACGCTTTTGTTTTGATTTTTTGTACGCACATTCTTCGTGCTTATTTTATTTATTTTTATTTTTTTTTTTAACGTCTCAAAGTATTATGATTACGTCAAAGACTTTGACATGCGGATTAAGAATGTGAAAGAGTCGCTTGGTGAGGAGCTAACACAAAAATAGAAATGCCTTAGCTTCAATGAAATTTCATAGAAATATTTCATGAACTTTAGATCTATGATCTATGACCATAATAATATAAAATTTATTTATTAAAAGCTCAATATTTTAATAATATTTGGCCATAATACTTAATAGATGTAAACTAAAAATATTTAAAGTATTTAACTATAAATTTTGATTAGGCTTTATAAATAATATCAGACAGATATATAATAATTTACTTAACAAAAACAATGAAAGGCAAAGTTCTAAAAAATAAAAAAAAAGGCAAATATTTTTTTTTATATTATTCATTTTATTGATTTTCTAAAATCAATTACTTATGAAATATAAATTGATCAAAAATCTATATTATAAATAATATATATTTGTAAATTTAATTATCATATAAATTCATAATAATATATATTTTTTCTTATATTTCAAAATAAATAAAATCGTAAACTATTTTAAATATATTTACAAACTTAATTATTTTTCTAGGCATTTGTAATCTTTTATTAACTCTCCCTATTTCCTGTCACTTTAAGAGTATTTAATGTCCGGCACTCTGGGCTCAACTTTCCTTACTTGTTACTTTAACATTTTAGAACGTTGCTGCGGGCGTTCTCTTTTATGTATTTCGTACCTTTTGAAGCACGCTCCGTTTGCGTATAAATAGGAGCCTTCAGTGGGATCGCCAACAGTTTCGATTCGGGCGCGCATGCGCAAAGGTAACCGCGACAAGTGAAAACGCCTATTGGAATATATAAATATATATACAGCACACTTTGGATAAGTCCAGTTAAGTAAGTGAGTGAGTCAAGTGTAGTGAGAACTTTCTTTATAAACAGTTGTCGTGTTTGTCTGCAACAGTAAATGGACATCAAATTGAATATTAAGTGGAATTTTTCTCTGTGTGCGTGCGTGTGTGTGTGTACGTGAAGTGCATAAGAAATTTCTTACTGTGTGTTTTTGTGTTAAACGAATTGTGGACCAGGTTTATGGATTTTTAATAGTGTCCCATAAACTGCACAAGTATTATATATATATGTAAATATGTATATATATATATATATATATATATATATATATATATATATATATATATATATATATATATATATATATATATATATATATATATATATATATATATATATATATATATATATATATATATATATTTGTTATGAAGGAAACAAAAGTCTTTTGTTCTGCACAAGATTTAAATGATATGTGAAAAATATATATCAACTGATATATAAGGTGCATATGGATCATAAAGAAAGTTCCACGCAGGCAAATTTTATTCAAAGCTGCCACCTTTCTCTTGTTGCACAATCTCTTCTACTTTTTTTTTGCCACATCTAAATATGCAGACAGGATCAGTGGGCCGAGGTTCTTGACGTTCAATGAACTCTTTCGCTCTGCTTCTCCCTATCTCTCTCTCTCTCTTCTTCAATGAAAACCTGCCCAGTTTTAAATCGCAAAAGTTGCCCAACATCTTTTACTCACATCATTGGCGTGGGTTCCATTTCTTTTGATTACCATATATAATAACATTCTCCCCCGTATTACGTCTCTTTTGTGTTTGATTATCGAAACAAGAACAAAAATAATCATGAATAACGAAAACAATAATCAAAGAAACCGGTCAACATCGTAAAGCTTTTAACCTAATTCTAAAATCGGATTTGCATTCTAGGCAAAAAAAAAAACAAACCATTTTGGCACGCATATTTAACGAAAGGTTCTGAATAATTCAATAATTATTAGTAAATATCGAAAGGCAAATAAGAGCATTAAAAGTCACGATTGTTGACTCATAGAGCTAAAGTTCCCAAGCCTTTGTCTGTTGCAGTTCAAGGATTCCAATGCCGAATACACTGCCTAGCAAAATGTAGTAAACATAGATTCTATAATATAAAAGAAATATAAAATTGTTGAGCCTAAAATTTAAATTTTTAAATTTTATATGAAAAACCTTATAAACCTTTTCCTAACTATTTCATAAATTATCTCTATATATATGTTCTCCATAAATATTGAATATTTTCTATATTATGCAAGCTAAATTCCTCAATAATATGTTATAGTAGAGCTTATTTTATTCTTCTTAAAATAAAAATTAAAAAATAGATTTCAGCAAAAAATTATTTAAAAACGTCTACAAAATAAAGTTGCTAAAAATTGTTCATTAGGATAAAGCAACTAAATTTTACCTATGAATACCTCGCTCAATTTAGCAACCACAGCTACCAAATTTTTTATGTAGGCAATAAAATTAAGATTTTTTAAGAAAAAAAAAAATTATTATTAAAATATATGTCGTTTTATCTTCAGAGAAAAAATCAAAGATTAAGGCTTACTTTGATTCTTGACTATGTGGTTCCAAAATCGGTATAAAAGCTAACAAAAATTTTTAAATTATTATTTATTTTCTTATAAACTATAAATTCCACTGGAAATAATAAAAAGGACAATAAAGCGATTCAAACAGATTTTAAACCATCTTAAAGAAAGATTTCAAGATTTATTTTGAAGCTGGATATGTCTATAGGTATATATGGAGTCTCCATTTATAAAAAATTAATGAAAAAAAATTGATATAAATAATTGTTTTATTTATACCACATCAAAGCCACAGACCAATTTATAACGCAGCGGCACATTCAAACAAACACTTGAAATTAATGCAACAGTAAACAAAATCAATTTATGAAATCAATTTTAAATCTTGAGCTGGCAATTAAATGACGCAGCGGAAACAAGTTTCCTATCTCTAAGCTAATTTATAAACATTTTTTGAAAAATGGTGGGAAAGAAGTCAACTTTCTGATTGTTTCTTTTGGCACCCAAAACAGGAACCCATCTGCATATAATTGATATTTTGTGGGCGTGGGCCTAGGTCATGTTGCATCTGGCATATCAAATTTTTATATATACATATATATAATATATGTTTATTGCCTTTAGACATTTATCTCTTACAATCAATAGGCATATAAATAAGTTCCGGGCACAAATAAAATAAAAATAATAAAAAAGAGTCAAACAATTACTTCCCAATTTGTCATCCAGCCTCAGCCTAACCTAATTAGAATGTACGCCGCATTGCCGCACGTAATATGAGAGGACAATGCGCTGACGTGATAATGCGTGCGTCTGCTTTAATAAATCATGTATATAGCCCAATATTGGTTAAAAATCAAGTTACATTTTATGACTCAAACTTCAAGACAAGAGAAATTAGCTTGAAGGCTGGTCACACTGATTTAAATGTTAACGGTATTAGTGTATTTTTAGCCTTAATGGTAATTTCCAATAGTTTCTTTGCAGTTGAAGTGAAATCTAAGCACAGGCAGTAGAAGAGCGACATTTGAACATGCGTAGAAGAGCTACGCTTAACGGGCTGCTGGTAAGTTGCAAAAAAATCAGAGAATACAGATCATATATTCTTTGACCTGTAGTAGTGTAGTAGTAATAGCTAAAAATTAGTTTTAGCGCTAGTTAAGTAGTAGAATTAGTGGGAGTACAATTTAGTCGTAGATTAGTAGAAAAAGAAAATAGTAGTAGCAGTAGTAATAGTAGTTGTTACTACTATGAATGGTAATAGTAGTAGAATAATAGTAGTTGAATAGTAATAATAGTAGAATAAAACTAGTGGTTAAATAGTAGTATTGGAATAATTTTGTAGTATAACAGTATTAGTTGAGTAGTAATAGTAGTAGAATCGTAGTGGGTAAGTAGTAATAGTAGAATAATTTTAGTGAATAAATAGTAGTAGTGAATAGTAGTAGTTCAATTGAAGTAGCAGGAGAATAGTAGAATAGTAATCAAGTAGCAGTAGTAGAGAAGTAGGGTAGTAGCATTAGTAGTGAAGTTGAAGTAGTAGCAGACTCCAGATAAATGAATCTTGAATCATGACTAATAGCTATAGAGTAGAATAATAATAATAATAATAACTGATAGGATGATTTGGCAATAATAATTTTCTTTATTATTCCCAGATTTCTCTTATATATACTCTAACAACTACTATTTATTTAAATTCCTATACAGTTGCTTTGCCTATGGGCAACAGCGGCCACTGGGCACATCCGCATCGAAGCGCCCGAGGTGCATGTGGCTCCCAGCTACAAGCCGGCCTTTGTCCGTGCCGCTGTGGAGAGTATGCCCGTGGAGGATGAGCCAGCTGCGCTGAGTCGCTTCAGCATACGACCCACATTTGGTGAAACGTTTCTGCCGCTACGCAGCGCCGTAGAGAGTGTGCCCAGCATCAATGAGCGGAACGTAGCGCAGCTGCGTGAGTCGTCGCCATTGCGTTCCTTTGTACGCGACTCTGTGGAAGCGCAGCCCAGTGATGATGATGAAGATGACGAGTCGATAGAATTTGCATCACCCGCCAGCTTTGTACGCGATGTGCCGGAGGAGTTCCAAGAGGAAAAACTCTCTCATCTGCTGGAACCGGATCCCTGGTCGGTATCTGATAAATACGCCGCCTTCATAGCGCCCAGCTCGAGTGACAGCTATCAGCCGCAACCCTATCGCTCCGGCTCGCCACACCAACAGCTGCTCAAGGCTGTGGACGTTGAGCAACTGGAGCATATCGATGAACTGGACAGTTACACAGAGCAACAGTTCTATGGTGCTCTAGCCCAGGCAGATCTCACGCAAGATGGCGCCTATGGCGCTCTGTTGCAAGCCAAGACCACAACGGAGAAGAAGAACTTCAACATGGCGCCCAAGGTACTCTGTTACATGTCCAACTGGGCCTTCTATCGCAAGGCCGATGGGCACTTTGTGCCCGAGCAGCTGGATCCAAAACTTTGCTCAGCGGTTGTCTATTCATTCGCCTCCCTCGATCCAGATCATTTGACCATACGTGAATTCGATCCCTGGGTGGATATAGAGAATCAGTACTACAAGCGCGTTGTGGCCCTCGGTGTGCCCGTGCTGATTGCCATGGGCGGTTGGACAGATTCGAGTGGCGACAAATATTCCCGCTTGGCTGGTGATGAGATAAAACGTAAAGTCTTTGCCTCCAGTGCGGCGGGTTTCTTGCAACGTCACGGATTTAGTGGCATTCACTTGGACTGGAACTATCCCAAGTGCTGGCAGAGCGATTGCTCCAAAGGACCGGCCAGCGATAGACCCAATCTGACGAAGCTGCTGCGTGAGTTACGCTCAGAGCTGAAGCGTGCAAATTCCAAGATGCAATTGGGCGTGGCCATCTCGGGCTACAAGGAAATCATCAGCGAGGCCTACGATCTGGCTGACCTCTCCGAAATTGTGGACTATATGACAGTGATGAGCTATGATTACCATGGCGCCTGGGAGGGACAGACTGGACATGTGAGTCCGCTTTACGGACGTCCCCAGGACAAATATCCGCAATACAACACGGACTACACCATGCAACTGTTGGTTAAGATGGGCGCACGCCGTGAGAAGCTCATTATGAGTATACCCTTCTATGGACAGACCTTTACGCTCGACCAGAGCAGTCAGCGTCTGGTGGGTGAGGGCATACCGGCCAATGGCCCTGGTGAGGCCGGCGAACTGACCAAACAGCCTGGCATGCTGGCCTACTATGAGATCTGTCAGCGCATACGCAAGCAGAAATGGCAGACCGGACGGGATGCAGATCGGAAGTCGGGACCCTATGCCATGCTACGGGATCAGTGGGTGGGCTATGAGGATGCAGCCAGCGTCGAGGCCAAGGCCCGCTATGCGGTCAATAATGATTTTGGTGGCGTGGCCGCTTGGACCATCGATCTGGATGACTTCCAGAATCGCTGTTGCAGCGAAGCCTTCCCATTGCTGAAGGCTGTCAATCGGGCCTTGGGACGACTCAATACGGAGCCACCGACGCGCAGCAATTGCGAGCGTCCACCACAGCCGGTTACACCGGTGCCACCACAAATGACGACCATCAGCAGCGACGGCTCCTCAGGTGGCAGTCACAATGATCACACCACTGCCTGGCCCACTTGGGATCAAACAAGCACAACAACGCCGAGGCCCACTACTAGTACCACGACCACGCGACGACCCAGCAGCACAACTACCCGAAGACCCACTACAACCAGCACCACCACAACGCCCGCCTGGTGGACCAGCACTGCATCACCCACAACAACCAGACGTCCCGCCAAGCCTAAGCCGAAGCCCACTAAGACAACTCCACGTCCTGCCCACACCACTATACCAGTGCCAGCACTCGTCTATCCAGTGATACAGGCCGCCAACTGCGAGGCTGGGGAATTCTATCCGGATAGGAAAAATTGTAATTCGTATTATCATTGCATTATACCGGGTGAACTGCGTCAGCAATTCTGTCCCGGAGGCTTGCACTGGAACAACGAGGTGAAGGGCTGCGATTGGCCCGCCTCTGCGCAATGCTCGGTGAAGAAACAACAGACGAGCACCACTAATAGCGTAGTCATCACTAGAAGCACCACTCCAAGGCCCAGCAGCAGCACGAGCAAGAAACCGAGGAAAACTACGACAACAGTGAAGCCCAGTCGCAAGCCAACGAAACCTGTTCAGAAGCCTTTGCCAGGAGCTAGCACCACTCGTAAACCAAATCGCACCACACGACGTCCACGTCCACCCACCTCGTCCCGCTGCAACGAGGGCGAATACTATACGCACAGAAATTGCGGCAAATACTACATCTGTGTGAATGGAGCTCTGGTGCCCAGCGAATGTGGCAGCGACTTGCATTGGGATGCCCTGAGAAAGATATGCGATTGGCCTGAAAATGTCCAGTGTGTGACCAGCAAGAAGTATTTGCGCATTGTGCAGTCCAAGGCTAGCGAGGAGGATCCATGCAATGGCGAGGAGCGTGTCCCATATCCCGGTGACTGCTCCAAGTATTTGTTCTGTCTGTGGAATCGTCTGCAGGCCGCAGACTGTCCACCTGGATTGCACTACAACGAGGCGCTGGGCAACTGCGATTGGCCAATGGCGGCGCAGTGCAAAGATGATGGGGGAGCTGGCACAGTTTCCAGCAGCGGCAGCTCAAAGCCTAAGCCACCGGCAGCAGCTAAACCCGTGCCGACAACGCAACGACCCAGCACAACACCGCGACCCACTTATCCTACGGACAAACCACAACTCCAGCCGCTCGATGGTCACTACAAGGTCGTTTGCTACTTCACCAATTGGGCCTGGTATCGCAAGGGTCTGGGTCGCTATACGCCCGACGATATCAACACCGATCTCTGCACCCATGTGATCTATGGCTTTGCGGTATTGGATTACTCCGAGCTAACGCTACGCACTCACGACTCTTGGGCGGACATCGATAACAATTTCTACACACGCGTCAGCGGGCTGAAGAGCAAGGGCGTCAAAGTCAGTCTGGCCCTGGGCGGCTGGAACGATTCGCAGGGCGATAAATACAGTCGCCTTGTCCGCAGTGCAGCGGCTCGTGCGAAATTCATTCGTCATGCTCTGGACTTTATTGAGAAATATGGCTTTGAGGGTCTCGATCTGGACTGGGAGTACCCGGTGTGTTGGCAAACGGAGTGCAATAAGGGTTTCGCTGATGAAAAGGAAAGTTTCACTGCCTGGGTCAGGGAGCTCTCGGAGGCATTTAGGCCACGCGGTCTACTGCTTTCCACAGCCGTTTCGCCCAGCAAAAAGATCATTGATGCTGGCTATGATGTGGCCGAGCTTGCACGCTACTTTGATTGGATTGCTGTGATGACCTACGATTTCCACGGACAGTGGGATAAGAAGACAGGACACGTGGCGCCTTTGTATCATCATCCCGATGACGACTATGATTACTTTAATGCGGTAAATAATGGCTGAGATGATTATTAAATTTATTTTCTATGTGAAATATTTTTCTTTAGAACTACTCGCTAAACTATTGGATAGAACAGGGTGCTCCTTCCCGCAAGATTGTCATGGGTATGCCGCTATATGGGCAATCCTTTACTCTGGAGAATGCCAAAAACAATGGACTCAATGCCAAGGCACCAGGACCTGGTCAGGCGGGTGAATTTACTAAAGCAGCAGGCTTCTTGGCTTATTATGAGGTGGGTCTATCTACCTTAGTTCCTATCTTAATTTCCAAAACATTTAATAGGAGATTTGCTCAGTAGTTGTGACTTTACTTTAAATTTAATGCTTAAACCCATTCATTCATTTCATAGATCTGCGAGCGCGTCAAACATCAGGGCTGGGAAGTCGTTCAAGATGAACGTGGTCGCATGGGTCCATATGCTCGCAAGGGCACTCAATGGGTCTCCTATGATGATCCCGCCATGATACGCAAGAAATCACAGCTGGTTCGTGCGCTCAATCTAGGCGGTGGCATGGTGTGGGCTTTAGATCTTGACGATTTCCGTAATCGTTGCGGTGATGGTGTGCATCCATTGCTCAGGGAAATACATGATGTGCTAAAGGATCCTCCCAATGGCTATGAACCAACGCGTAAGTCCATAAAGATAAATTAAACTCATTTTCTATTAATTTCAATTAATAATCCCATAGCTGGGCTAAGTCCTGCAGAAGCGGAATCTGTGGAAGAGCAAGCCATTTCAGGTGAAGTGGGCACAGCATCAGTGGAAAGTGAAGGCGCACAATCATCACAGGAAAAACCTGGTCAGGAAAGCAGCGAGGCTGAAGAAGCCGAAAGCGAAGGCGGCGAGGAACAGGAAGAGGTGGCAGTCATGCAGCCACCAGAGCCAGAGTCTAGCTCTGAACACTTCAGCAATGAGACTGGCAACAACGAAGCGGTCAGTGTTGAAGTGGGCAACAACAACGAGCCTGAATCTTCGCAAGAAAACGAAGTTGATCCCAATGAGGACATTGAGGAGGGAGATTTCGAAATGGAGGCAGGCTATCCAATAGCCGACTCCGGCACAGACTATAAGGTCGTCTGCTACTTCACCAACTGGGCGTGGTATCGTCAAGGCGGTGGCAAGTATTTACCCGAAGATATCGATGCCGATCTCTGCACGCACGTTGTCTACGGCTTTGCTGTCTTGAATCGCGATAAGTTGACAATTCAACCGCATGACTCGTGGGCTGATCTGGACAACAAGTTCTATGAGCGCGTGGTGGCGTATCGCAAGAAGGGCGTGAAGGTAACCGTAGCCATTGGCGGCTGGAACGACTCAGCGGGCGATAAATACGCTCGCCTCGTTAGAAGCGGAACGGCGCGTGCTAGATTCATCCGCCATGTCATGGACTTCATCGAGCAGTACGGCTTTGACGGTCTCGACCTGGACTGGGAGTATCCGGTTTGCTGGCAGGTGGACTGCAAGAAGGGCACCGCCGACGAAAAGGAAGGCTTCACGGATTTGGTGCGTGAATTGTCGCAGGCATTCAAGCCGAAGGGTTTGCTACTCTCCGCCGCTGTCTCGCCGAATAAAAAAGTCGTCGATGCGGGCTACAATGTGCCAGAACTTTCACGTTACTTCGACTGGATTGCGGTGATGGCGTACGATTATCACGGACAGTGGGATAAGCACACGGGTCACGTGTCACCCATGTACGATCATCCAGAGGGCACGACGACCTTCAATGCCAACTACTCGATTAACTATTGGTTGGAGAGCGGTGCGGAGCGCAAGAAAATTATTATGGGCATGCCCATGTACGGTCAGTCCTTCTCGCTGGCCCAGGCCAACGACAACGAGCTAAATGCACCCACCTACGGTGGCGGGGAGGCGGGCGAGGCAACGCGTGCTCGTGGCTTCCTGGCCTACTACGAAATCTGTTCGTATATACAACGACGCGGATGGAATGTGGTTCGCGATGGACGCGGTCGCATGGGTCCCTACGCCTACTCGCGCGATCAGTGGGTGTCCTTTGATGATGCACCCATGATACGACACAAGAGCGAATACGTGCGCGCCATGGGCTTGGGAGGAGCCATGATCTGGGCCCTGGACTTGGATGATTTCAAGAATGATTGCGGTTGCGAATCTTATCCCCTGCTAAAGACAATTAATCGCGTGCTACGCGGCTATCCGGGACCACATCCCAAGTGTGCACTGGAGCAGAGCGAAAAGACAATGGGTAAGTTTTGATGATTCTAATATTATTGAGATAACTAAATAAAATATCCTATTAACAGTTGCTGGCGACAAAGGCACTGCACACTCAGCTAAGCCTACGATTAACACCGTCACCCCCTCGAACATAATTGCGACTTCAGCTAGGCCAGATCCTGGTCAACCCATTGATTGCGCTGGCCGTAACTATGCATCGCACGAGCGTGACTGCAACAAGTATTACATCTGTCAGTACGGCGAGTTTATTGAGCAACGGTTAGTCGAAGATCTCCTAGAGAATGCTTAGGGTTTTTTCCTAACTTTCAATTACCCCCATGCTCTGTCTCCCTTCTAGCTGTCCGGCGGGTCTACACTGGAACGAGAACTACTGCGACTGGCCCAACAATGCGCATTGTGCAGTTCGTTCGGATCAAACCACTCAGCCGCCAGTGGTGCATCGACCTAAGCCCACTAGCACCAGTCCGAGCAGCAAACCCGCTACGAAACCCACCAAGAAACCCTTCACACCGCCCAATAAAAAGCCCATAGCTCGACCCAAGCCAACGCCAGCTCCGCCACTGGGCAGCAATGAGGAGTACAAGGTCGTCTGCTACTTTACCAATTGGGCGTGGTATCGACCCGGCCAGGGCAAATATGTGCCCGAAGACATTGATGAGAATCTCTGTACGCACATAGTCTACGGCTTTGCCGTGCTGAACAGCAATAGTTTGACCATCAAAACCCATGATTCCTGGGCAGATATAGATAATCGATTCTATGAGCGAGTTGTGGAGTACAAACAAAAGGGCTTGAGGGTAACCGTGGCGATTGGCGGCTGGAACGATTCACTGGGCAGCAAGTACGCTCGACTGGTGCTCGATCCTCAAGCGCGAGCGAGATTCATTGAGAGCATTTTGGTGTTTATTGAGAAATATGGGTTCGAGGGCTTGGATCTGGACTGGGAATATCCGGTGTGCTGGCAGGTGGACTGTGCCAAGGGTTCGCCAGCTGAGAAGCAAGGATTCGCTGCGCTAGTTCGTGAGCTCTCCGATGCCTTCCGACCACGTGGACTGCTGCTCTCCGCTGCCGTCTCGCCGAGCAAAATGGTCATCGACGCCGGCTACGATGTGCCGAAGCTGGCTCGTTACTTCGATTGGATTGCCGTGATGACGTACGATTTCCATGGCCATTGGGACAAGCAGACGGGTCATGTGGCCCCGCTGTATTACGTTGAGGGCGATACCAATCCCTACTTCAATGGCAACTATAGCATACACTATTGGCTGGATCAGGGCACGCCACCCAGTAAACTGGTTATGGGCATGCCTCTATATGGCCAATCCTTCTCGCTGGCCGATCAGAAGGCACGCTCCTTGAACGACAAATCCATTGGCCCGGGACAGGCGGGCACCTATACGCGCGCGGGTGGCTTTTTGGCCTACTATGAAATCTGTGAGAAGGTCAGTGCTGGCGGCTGGACTGTGGTGCGTGACGATGAGGGACGCATTGGGCCGTATGCATATAGCGGCAATCAATGGGTCTCCTACGACGATGTGGCTGACATACGACGCAAAGCGCAATTTGTGCGCAGTTTACGTTTGGGTGGCGGCATGGTCTGGGCCTTGGATTTGGATGATTTCCGTGGCCGCTGCGGCTGTGGTAAGCATCCGCTGCTTCGCACACTCAATCAAGAGCTTCGCGGCATACCCGGACAGCGTGCCAACGATTGCACATAGTAATATTAATTATTATTTAGTGTGAATTATATTGATTATACCAATTCCTTAGCTGCTGACTAGGCTCGCAATCTGTTCTTAAGATTTTTGCCAATTAGTTGTAAGCACACGATTATACACAACCACTCCAATATATAAATAAATACTTTTTAAACAAATTCAAACATTTCCGTTTGGCGCCAACTCATAAAATACTAAATAGTATTTTTGCAAGCAGTCCAAATACCATATTTAAAGTGACCTTTATTTTTAAACTCACATCAATCCAGGACTGAGCAATGGCTATGCGTAAGCTAGCCGCTGCCTTTATTTAGCACCACAAATTTAGAGTGACCATTAATTTGCATGACACAATAATACCAAACAAGGGCATAGCACGTAACAAGATGTAAATCAAGCAAATATATTTGAAATATAAAATAAATATTAAATAATAAATAAAAATATATATATATAGATATATATATATTCTTTATTATATATATTTTATTATCTAGATTTCTACTATATATTTATGAATATTATGCTTATATTATGCTCTAAATTTGTATCATACTTAATTAATATATTCTAATTTTCTTTTTTCTCTTCAACTAAACATCTGTCAAAAATTCAAGCTAATAAAATTTCCTTATTTAAATAAACTTTACTTTTTTTCAGGCAAACTAATACATGTTTACAAATTAGGCATTTTGTAAAATGCTTAAATCGCAACGTGTATGCACCCCTAACAAGAACAAATTATAGACACACAACGCGGGACATCGTGTGTGGGTGCTTCGAACAGCTGTTTCAGTCCAGAATTTCAAGCGCAAAAAAAGTGTCCACAAAAACTTAATGGAGAGCACAAGCACCACAAACTGAGAGCCTGAAATAGGACAGAGAGAGAGAGAGAGAGAGAGAGACGCAAGAGAAAAGCTTTTTGATGTGTGCGTAGTTCAGCTGAACTTCGACGCCGTTCAAGTTACGGGTCGACTCTCAGTCGAACGGGCAACGAAGTTGCAGACGCAACAAATTTTGTGGTCAGCGGGTCGTGGCTCTGTTGTAGGCATTGTTTCTGGTGGTGCGTGGCAGCGGCAGAGCCCAAAGCGCAGCTTCTGTTATTGTTTATGCACACAGACAGCGCGAACACACACACTCACACACACACACGCACGCACGCACGCACGCACGCACACACACACATACAAAATTTTAGTTCACTCGCACAAGAATCCAAATCTAAACCTGCGCTACTCTAGCGCTCAGTGACGTCACAAATTTGATCGTGAGAAACAAATTTTAAAAGAGCAACAAACGGACAGCAACAACAGCAACAACAACAACAACGATGAAGCAAATCTACCGCATCAACTTGAGGCATTTAGTGCGTCACATTCAGAATCAACAGCGATTGCCCGCCAACAACAATCACCGCAAATTCACCTGCCTGGCGCCAATCACTGACAGCAATGCCAGCTACATCAGCAACAATCTGCAGCAACATTTGCTGATTGCCAATCGCAACTACTCCAAGTTCAGCACGCATCTGAACAGCGAACGTGCAATGGAGCTGCTCTGCAATCTGGATGCAGATGAACGGCACAATTTACGGGATGCAATGTTTAAGCTTGAGGCAGACAAAGAGAAGAAACAGTACGAGAGTAAGTAAAGCTCATATAGATCAAATATATCATATATGGCATATATATCATATCATCGGTTTGCTTAAGTTGTGACTCGACTATGAAATATTCCATATTAATGGACCAAATCGTATATATATATATATATATATAAATATATGTTCAGCTATATATGGCTCTCATTAGACAATAAAAATAAATCGAGCTTTCAACCTTGATTTCAATTCAAATTTGCTCATTTTATATAATAATTTCCAACATTTCTTTTTATAAAATATACAAAATTTCTTACACTGAGATTTGCTCTTCTGAAATTTGAAAAAAATCCTGTTTCTAACTTTGAAAAACTGATGAAATCAGCTATAGTGATTCATTATCAAATTATGTTATTTTATGTATAATTTTTTGTATATAATTCTTTAATAATTCTGAAATTCTGAAAAATCCTTTTTTTAAATCCTGCTTTTAACTTTAAAAAAAACTAATGAAATCAGCTAAAGTGATGAGACATTATCATATAATGCTATGCAAATTCATACTGATCACATAAAAAAAAAAAAAATTATTTTCTCGTAATATTTTGAAACCTTGAAGTTTTGAAGTTCTTCAAACATTTCTTGGACCTCGAGGTCCTTCTAGGCCATATTCGATCGCCTTTGACTATATAATGAAAATATTTAGGCCAATCCACGCTTCTTAGCCTCTGACTCGAAGCACTGAAGGTACTTATCCGTTGCCTCGCAGTGATCATCGGGCACTGCGATCGCCGCACAGACATCTGCGATTTGCAGAGCCAATTCGAGCTTGGCTGGATCCCCGGCTGTATATTGCCTTGCCTTCTCCTGGCCTGCTGCTACGTCCAGTTTGCCATTGGCGTCCACCAGTTTCATTTTCTTCATGACACAGGCGCGCAGGCATTTGCCCTCGTAGGTCTTGGCAGGTTCTGGTTTTAGGATACTCTGGAGCTCTGCATCGCTTACGCCCACCTCAGCTTTGCACTGCTCGGCCGTCTCCTTAAATTTCGCCCTGGCTTCCTTTTCATCAAAGGCTCCAATCAGAGCGGCGCCCAGCAAGGCAACAAGCACCACGGAGTAGACGAAACATTGCATGTTGTTAACTTGGCTTATTGACAAACTAAACTGTTGGTGTTGATGTCCAAATGCTGTGTTTTATAGCCAAACGCCGTAGGCTCTCAGCTGTGAAATTATACATTTCAATGTGTTTATCAACATGACAATATATATGCCTTAATTGTCCAAATTTTAATATGCATACTAAAGCAGTAAAACCTTAATTATAAGTAGTGAGCCATGGTTCTCCGTGCGAAATGTGCGGCGTCATTTATTCAACTGATACAAATATATATAATTGGCTTGAACAGTCTAATCGATGTCAACATTAGCGTGATTCAAGAGTTTTCTTAAACATTCAAAATTGCTGTTTTAACTAAGTAAATCCTTGGCAACATTTTATTTGATTCATGTTGACAGGAAAATATGTTGGCAACGTTTTTAACCTTTATACTAGCACTATGTTGCTCACTTATCGTTGGCAACATATGTTGCTAAGAGCATGCCAGCTTTAGCAACATTAGCATATTTCACATAAGTTAGGCTAAGATCATAGCTCAGCAACATTAAGCAACATGTCTAGCTACATCGAAGTAGCTTAAAGGCTTGACAGCATTTTGCTATGAATGTTGCGAGTGAAGGCGTGTTGCTCCAGATCATGCTAGCAACACAAGTTTCGGGCAACATTTTGTTGCCAAGTAAAATTCAAGCGTTTGTTAAAATGGGGAAAAAATTTAAAATCGCAGTAATAAATTCTGTTGCGAGGGCAGCTTTAAGATTATCTTGATAGCATGTAATTGGCAAAAGCTTTAAAATAAATTGTAGGCATTAATTTGTTGCTAAGGCATTTTGAGCAGTCTTCAACTTGTTAAACCCTGAACCCATTGAAAATGTATGTAACAGGCAGAATAATGTATATATATTCTTGATCAGCACGAAGAGTTAAGTCGATATAGCCCTGTCCGTCCGTCCGTCTGTATGAACGCAAGGATCTCGTAAACCACAAAAGCTAGAGATCTGAAATTCTTTGTTTATTTTTTTTTTCGATAACTCATCCTGTTTCCGAATTATCGATCAATTTCGATAAATTTGCTTTCATTTATGTGACCCATTAAAGCTAGAGACTTCAAATTTACTGTGCAGATAGGTGTAGTGAATGCGGACATTTTGTAGTTGTTGAATTATGGATACCACGCCCCCTTCGCCCATAATTTTAAATACTAGAGACTTGTGCTTTGGCAAATAGACGCATATGAATGCCATAATCACACTGTGAAAATTTGATTAAGATGAATAAAGTTCATCTACGAAAAACGTTATTAAACATTTCAATTCCCATATCATATGTAGGCATATTGCAGTCCAAGCGCACTCGCTGCGCCGTTAGCAGAGCGTGTGCTCATTATTGCGTTCGTATGTGTGTGTGTGTATGTGTTGCTTGTAATTTTATATATATTACAAGCAACACATATACACATAATAAATAATAAAATAAATAATCATAGCCTGCTAGCATAGTCGGCTATTCGCAGAGTTCAGGGTATCTCCTAGTCGAGCGGTCTCCACTCGAGCTTCCTTACTTGTTTATAATATTCTAAAATAAATAACAAACTCTGAAATTTTTTTGTTTTTTTTTTTTTTTTGCCTGTGACAAACAATTGCTCCACTTTATTATAATCCTTTTCACCCACTTTGATTGGGTAGAAGGCATAAAAATAAACTTATACTAAACGGAATTTAGGTAAACTCGAAATCCTGCTGGGTCATGCTCTTGGGTCATATCCATCGTTGTCTTTGATATATATATATATATATATATATTTACATCAGTCCACGCTTCCCGGCCTCCGTCCTAAAGCACGAGCTGTACTTCTCAGCTGCCTCGCAGTGATCGTCCGGCACAGCGATCGCCGCACAGATATCGCCAATCTCCAGGGCCAATGCGAGGTTGGCCGGATCACTGCCCGTGTATTCCTTGGCCTTCTCTCGGCCAGCTTCTACATCCAGCTTACCATTGGCGCCCAACACCTTGAAGTTCTTCATGACACAGGCACGCAGGCACTTGCCCTCGTAGGTGCTGGCGGGTTCGTGTTTCAACGCACCTTGGACATCAGCATCGCTGGCGCCAACTTCGCCTTTGCACTGCTCGGCCGTTTCCAAGAACTTGGCTATGACTTCCTTTTCGTCAAAGGCTCTAATCAGAGCGGCGCCCAGCAAGGCAACAAGGACCACGGAGTAGACGAAACGTTGCATGTTGTTAACTTGGCTTATTAGCAAACCAAACTGTTGTCGTTGATGTCTGAAAGTTAGCTTTTTATAGCTAGAAGCTGTAGGCTCTCAGCTGTGAAATTATACATTTCTAGACAACTAGACATTATATATATTCGAATATATATATATATATAGTTAATTGTCCAATATCTGATATGCATAATTAAGCGGTAAAGTCTTAATTATAAGCAGTGAGCAAGCAACATAGCCGCGCAATGCCGCCCAGCAGCCGGTGCCACTCCCCCACACTGGCACTGCTGGGCAAAGCTGCTATAAGTAACTGTTGGCCAATTTGTTCTGTGGCAGCCGCAGAGCTTTCCTTTTGGGCGTACGTGACTCCTGGCACCGACAACACAGCAAATCAACGCACAGATTTTCCAGTTGCCTGTGCGGCATCATTTATTCAACGGAGCCAAATATATGTAATGCGCTTGCACAGCCTAATCGATGGCAACATTAGCATGATTTCTGAGTTTGCTTCTGATGCCTGCCTGCACAGATAGCAAAATGATTGGCAACAGTTGTTAACGCCTTGCCAAGATTTTATGTGTGCTTGGGATTTAAGTTGCAAAAAGTCAGCAATAACAGTATTAACTTCAATATTAACTCCATTTAACAAGGCTTATTGAGCTGATGAAGTGCTTGGCAACATTTGCTTTGACTTATGTTGATAGCAAAATAAGCGGGCAACATTTCGTGTTCTCTGCGGAAACATGCTTATAAACATCTTTGGCAACATTTTCAAAATATGTTTACCCTGACACTGTGTTGCATAACTATTGCTGGCGACATAAATCACATCAAATGTTGCCAAAGATTAATGACATCATTTTTCATAAATAAACTGAAGTCCAAAAATGTTGCTAACACGACACAGATCATAGCTCGGCAACATTGCTTCGAAACATACATTAAGCAACATGGCAAGCTGCATTTGAGAAGCTTATCTGACTGTCTACATTTTATGTTTGTTGCTAGGAATGTTGCGAGTGCTGAGTGAAGGCTTGTAGAATGTTGCGTGCGATCATGTGGCTAGCAACACTAAGTTAAGACAGCACATTAATGCCAGTTAATTGAAGCCTTTAACACATTTTACAAAATATCAAATATTGCATAGCAGCTTTAAGATTGATTTTCTTGATAGCAATTAAAACCCTAAAATCGCTGTCCAATTGGACATTATTAATGCATTAATTTGTTGCCAAGTATGTTGCTAGCACATTTAGGGCTTTGCTTGTTTGACAGTCTTCAGAACATTTCAGCTCGCAACAAAAGATGCTAAGCCTGAGTCCTTGAAGCAGCTTCATGCTAAACAAATTGTTTTCAGTGCTCACCATAAGCTTTTTGCGCTTTACAGCAGTGTGTACAAAGCCAACAAGGTCTTTAAATATGCGCATTTAATCATGCATTTGTTTTCATATACACAGACTCGTATATACATACATAAACATACATATATATGTATATATGTGTGTGTGAACGTGTTTGTATTTACATTTTGTTGTCCGCCAGCACATGGCGTGGCACATGTGTATCTATAGGTAACGCATTGCTCAGCTCGTTTAGTGGCTGCTCATTAAAATTTCAATAGCAGCAGCAAAAACCACAAAAGTTTTGCGCCGCCTGCAGCTGGTTGAAACTTGCCGAAACTGCTTTACGCACCGAGCGCAGCGTCAGCGTCGCCGTTGACGTCGCAGCTAACGCAACAGCAGCCTGTCAGCTTTTATGTTAACTTTTCTTTCCCCCTCTCTTCTCACTTGCTAACAGATATATATATATATATTTTTTTTTGCTCTTTAAAACTTTTTGATTGGCTTTTTTGCTGCTCTTGAATGGAAGCAAATTGGGTTAGGAAGCAAAGAAGAAGAGAAAGAACACAAAAAAAACTGCATTTACCAACACTTGACTACAGTCAGCCCTATCTCAACTCATCAGCAAAGCAGTTTCACGAATTTCCACACGTAATTTTTTTTTTTTTTTTTTTTTGCTTTTTACTTTGTTTGATAAGAACGTGTTGAGTGATTTGATAAATATTTGAGCAAAGCAAATGTTACGTGAAACAACCTCTTAATCGTGTTGCTGATACAGAGTAAAACATTGGGCACTTGAGAGTAAATAGAAAGGGATTAAGTATAGTTCGATAAGGGAAATAGGAAAAGGTTGAACATATTTTAAACCCAAATTTCATTGAATGCCAAACTTGTAAAAAAAAAACTGTTACAGATTGGGGCAATTTAAAGTTGAATTTAACTCTTCTCTTTATAGTTTATATCATTTTTGTACTCTTATCAGTTTACTTTTCAAATAAATAGATAAAGTTATCTCTAATCTAAACTATTTATTTAACTAATTGAACTGCAAAGTTTCTTAAGCCGATTGCAATAAGTTTAAGCCTAACACAATAGCATTTGCATAATCTTAAGCCGGAATATTTTGTAGTCAAATGCAGACGAGCGGAAGTTACATTTTGCTTCCGATTGGCTTCATTCTCTTTCTGCTACTGCTCAAGAGCGCGCTGGCAGAGCATTAGCATACATGTATGCAGTGAGTGCATATTGTGCATGCTGTGAGCATAGTAGATTATGCATGCATGTATTAGTGAACAATTGACACACGCCATTGGCTCTGGTGCACTTGCTGAGGCGCCAGTGAGCGAGAGCGACACGTGCTCTGAAATAAGTTTGTGTTAGTGTGAGTTCTGGAAATTTACTTGATGAGCGTCTGATCTAAATTTCATGTAAAGCGAAAGTGTGAGCAAACAAGGGAGAATATGTGTATGTGTGAAGCGCGAGAGTTCGGGCAAGCCGAAGTCGTTCAGTGGCTTGTTGAGTGGGTGATCTAACATACATATATAAAAGGAAGCAAGAGAGAATATGTACGCACACTCAGCTGCTTGCATGTATGTGTGCACTCCCGCCGTCAGCTGTAGCACCTAATGCAGTGAGGCTTGAGTACCTGATCTAAAATATGAGTAAAAGGAAAGCAAGAGAAAAATAGTGCATATATGTGTGCACACTCAGCTGCAGACTCACGCTCAGTTGGAAGCAGTGCTGCTGATAGAGCGGAGGAGTAAACGCGAATCTACTCAGTGAGCGCCTGCAGCTGCAAGCAGTGCTACTCATAGAGCGGAGGAGTGAACGCAAATCTACTCAGTGAGCGCCTGATCTGAATATGTGCAACAGGAAAGCAAGAGAGTATGCTGGCAAGTATGTGTGGGCTTTACTGTAAAATGTAATATGAGGTGTATTAGTATGTATGTATTAGTGTGAGCGTCAGCTCAGCCTAGGCTCAAGTTGAATCGAACAATTTAGTTAGTGGACGACTCTTGGACTGATCGGACGCAATTTTCTGTCTGCCAAAAATATAAAAAAGTCAAATTTGCAGAAAATTAAGCAGAGTGAGCGAGAGGGAAATATAGAAATGTGAGCTGGAGCTAGGGTCTATAAAGCACTTGAGGTAACATTAGAAAATAAAATGAGTAGAAAATATTAAAGTTTAATATTAAATAAGAAATATACAACTAAAAAATTATTTTATACATCATTAAATATATATACATATATATTTTTTTAACTCTACACATTTAAGCTGTATTTAAAATGATGTCTATATAACAACCATTCAACTTGACGATTCAGTTCAACTGCCTCAACAACTGTTGCTTTTGCGGGCAATTTCCAACAGCTTCACTTTATGCTTGTTGCCCTGAAAAGCTTTTGATACTTGAATGAAGAGCCAAGCTAATCAAATTAGCGGTTGGCTGGAGCACTCGAAATACCAGCAGGCATTTCTTTTTTTTTCAATTTCTTCTTTTTTTTTTGTTGGCAACAGCCGAAAAACGTGGAATGTCCCACAATATTTGCGCAACAAACCTCCTGCTAACTCTGATAAGCAGCAAGCGGCAATTCGTTTGCTATTAGGGTTGGTCGAAGCTGATTTTCGTACACTTGGGCACACACACACCTACAACACGCCCACTTGTCTGCCCCGGGCACATTAAATGATGTTCATCGTGCTGTGCGAGAAAAAGTCGTTGAGCCTTGAAGCGAACAGCTGCTCAAGCAACTACAGCAACCAGAACACCCACTAAAGCCCACTCGCTCTCCCTCACTCCCTCACGCTCTCACTCTTGCTCTTTCTCATTTTGCTGCGTACTGAGAGATTCTATTAAGCGTTATTTGACCTCAATTCAGACTTAACTAAGCATTGTATCCGCTTCCCTATGTTGACTGAGCCAACAAGCAACAGAATTTCAAATTTACATTTGCTTTGGGGCTTCATTTATCACAATTACGCAAGGCCCTGTCGAGGGAATTTTAAGAGGGGCTGTTAAGGGCTAAAAGGGGGCGTGGCATGTGCAACCTATTTGATAGCTGCATCATTTATAAGCTCACCCAAGAGCTGGGAGTTATATGTATATCGTATGTGCAGGCAGCCAGTTGATAGGCTGACAAATGAGCACACGCAGCAAATTGTACATTTTACACCATAAATACAGCAACAACAACAGCTAGTAAAGAAAATAAAAGTAAAAATGAAAAATCAATAGGAATAATATGCACGAAAAACCACCAGGATAAACAACAATTAAGCGCGATATCTGATTGAATATGAAATGTGGACAAAAATTGTATTCAAATTGCCAAAGAATTTTTTTCAAGTAAAAAAATAAATAATAAAAAAAATAATACATTAAAAACTAAATATTATATTGAAAAAATATAATATATATATAATATTTTTGTTACATTCTTATTAATAATTGTTTAAATTATAGAAAATGTTTATCATTTTCACCTTTAATCCCAACTGAAGACTAGCTAAAATATAGTTTGTAATATTCATATTTTTGCGTTATACATTTTTTAAATATTTACTTTTTCCTCTATATTGCTTAGAAATCTTTACTAAATCGAGGCCAACAAAAGCCCAAAACTTCCCTTAATAAAAAAAAAATATATATATATATTTAATAATAAAAAATAAAAAATATTTATATAATTAATTAGTAAATTATAAAAATACAAAGCAACTCTCCAAAGGTTGCAATTCTAAATTATTTAATCTCCAATCCAAAATTTCCCTTAATAAAAGAAAAATAAAAAATTATTTAATAAAAAAAAAAAAATAAAATAATTAATTAGTAAATTATAAAAATAAAAAGCAACTCTCCAAAGTTTGCCGTTCTAAATTATTTAATCTCCAATTCACTTTCGTTTTTTCTGTAATATTTAAACACATAAAAAAGCTCGTTAAATGAACCGGAAACGGAAGAGAACAAGTATGAAAGATGAGAAGGCAGCTCAAATATGATGGCTTTTGAAAAGAAATGTAGCCTGAGTGCCTGTCGACGTTTATGACAGCCTTTTGAAATCCAGTAGCTACCGCTGTCTCTTTCTCTCTACAAGTTTCTCTCTTTTATTTGTGGACATTATTCAACACTAAATGAGTCATTCATGGCAGCGCGCTGCATAAGTATGCAACATAAAACTCTGCCTCCTGCAATTTGAATCAATTTAGCGAAATTTTCTTTTTTTTACTTTAGAAAAGCACGTGCCGATGTGTTTGACAGCATCTTGAGGTGCCACCTGAGCCAGAGATGAGGTGCGAGTGGATGAGACAAAAACAAGCAAAGCGAGCAAGTTTGAAGAGCCAGGCAACAGGCTGCTGCTGCTGTGTATCTGTGTCTGTATGTGTGTGTGTGTGTGTGTGTGGTCCTTTAAAAGTCATAAAACAAAGCAACTCGACGCAAAGCACAACAGACAGACGAACCGACAGACACACGGAGAGCGTGAGAATAAAACAGGGCAACAATATAAAAAGAGAGCAACAGAGGCAGGCAGCACAAAAAGCAAAGCGATAAATTGAATACGCTGCACGTTAAGCTTTTGGGAAGCTGGAGCTGAAGCAGCAGTAGCTGAAACTCTGGCCCTCAGCCCGGGCAGGTGTACATGGCTAAATACGTGTACATCGCCATAGTCACACACATATACATACATATACGATATACACACACATCCACACACCCACACACCCACACACACAAAGCTGGCTTACAAAGTTTTTATGCTTCTGTTTTCATGACCTCTTTGATTGTTGCGCATTGAGGCAGCCGCAGTATTAGTTGAGTTTGTATAAAAAGCAATAGCAACAAAACTTTCGCTTTACATAAAAAGCAGCAACAGCAAGGAATGTTTTAATTTAGCCCACATTAACGGAGCTTTTCAGGCTAACAAAAATATAAATGTTTTCTTTAAATTTGCGTGCGACTTGTATGAAATTTATATAAAAAATAAAAAAAAAAAATATTTTAAAGGCAGAAAATTTGTACGGACTTAAATGAATATATATATATCAATAATATATCAATATATATCAATAATATATGTGTTTATAAAAAGTATATACCAAATTATATATTATATATATAACTAATACTAAAAGTAACTAAAGAATTTATTTTTTATATAAATGAATATAATTGATAATATTTTTTAAAATTCTCATAAATTAAAATACTGTATTTTTTATATTTTTTACTTTAAAAAGGTTTATTAATTTTAGATAAATTCTAACATTATTTTCTGTTGTATCTGTCAACAAAATATATTAATAAATTTTTGTTTAATGCTCATATAAATTAATAGAAAATATTTATCGTTTAAATTGTAATGGAATTAGTAAAATCTACGTTGAATATTTTGTTTATTTTTTATAGATATTTTGGAATAAATATGAATTTCTAAATAAATATGAATTTATAAATAAATATTAATTTATAAGTAAATATAAATTGATAAATAAATATAAATTTATAAATAAATATATGATAAATAAAATATATCCTCATTACCAAAGCAAATTAAATTTAACTTTTATGTTTAATATTTATTTATTAATTTATATTATAATTCGCATGAAATGCCTTCAAACGGAATTCATTAAAAATTCCTTTGCTAACCAAAAAGCCACTAATGATAAAACCTATTTGCTGTTGTTAAGTCATTTAAATTCAGCTGCCTTGACTAGCACAACTCACTCGCACTCACACACGCACACACACTCATAGAAGCAGAATACAGGCAAACAGTGGTTCGTCCTTGAATACACTTTGGCTAATTTGTGTTGCGTGCCTTAGGGCCAACCTCTTGACTTGTTCATTTGTTATGTAACTTGAACTTGGTGAACTTCTTGACAATGCTTTCATTTTTTACATTTTTAAATAGAGCATATACATATGCATATATATATATATATATACATATACATATGTATACATATGTATGTGTATGCATATGTATAGTTTTAGCCAATTTATATGCTAAACAGTTGAAGGTGCAGCAGCAGGGGAAGGAGCAAGAGCAGCAGCCAGCGAAGCAGCCAATAAGCGCAAGTAAATGTTATGCAAATTGTCGACACACACACACACATACACTCACATTCCATTCAAACACATTCAAATTGAGTTTGTACTACTGTATTTGTTCTTCTGTTTGCTTGGCAGCAAACACACGCAGGCACAGGCACAGCCACAGTCACAGTCACAGTCACGCCTTCCCAGTCACACCTATACATTCCAGACATCACGTTTTCCTGTTGCTTCTCTTGAGTGAAATTGCTTTAGCCATGATAGCAATACGACGGTTTACGGTTCTGTGGCAAGAAAAAGTATATATCAAAGTAAGAGTAAGAGCAAAGGGAAGCAAGGCAAAAGTTAGTCAGATTTCATCTTCGAGTACGAATCGAGTGTTGCCTACTTTCCAGCGCCCGTTGCAATTTTCGCTTGCCTGCCTCTGCCTCTGCCTCTGTCTGTGTGTGTGTATGTGTGCGTGCTCAGCAAATCAAAGTCTGTCTGTGGGCGTGTGCTTGTGTGTATTCGCGCATGTGACACACTGAGCAGCACGCGAAAAAAAAGGGATGTGTCGAGGTCAGTTGATTGCCCTTGTGGCCTCTCTATGGTAATACCCGCACCGCGCTGACATTGTGTGCTTAGGGTATATACGGCTTGATATGTTTGAAAATAATTAAATTCAAGAATAATAAAATGTCAATTGAATTAATTTTGAAATTTATGTGAAATCTCTCGGAAATATCTATATTAGAAACTTTAAATATTACAGCTACTTAATTTATTATTTTTTATTATTGTTCATTAATTCATTCTGAGACTATAACAATCGACTTCATGTGATGTCCTTGCTTAATACACTGTAAACACTGTAAATAATTTGCTCATACACTATAAAACTTATATTAACCCCTAGCACCGGGTATTTAATAGTCTAGCTATTTCGCTTCGCTTACTTTATGGCATGTCTTTTTGGCTGTGATTTGGTAAGTCAACTGTGCACTTAATGCTTTAACACTTAACCGACAGCTAAACGACATAATTGCCCTGAAAATTGCTTCAGTGTTCATGCATTAAACAAATGCCTTGCCCAAAACTCTTCACTAGGGAATTTATTTTTATGAGCTAAACAACATTCACGTACGTTTGAGTACTACACATGTACTTACACACATAAATTCATGTACATATATGCACATACATATGCTTATATTTAACTGATGTGCGACAGGCGGTGCCTAATGACAAAGTAAGCCCTTGTGGCATATGTTTTATACCTCGCAGTAGGCGTGTAACGGGTTAATTGATAGCTTGAATTTAATTATGGTTGGAATATTAGCTTTATCTGGACTAATTTTATTATTTTTAGGATAGGAATCCTATTTACTAAGAGAAATAAATTATAAATTATCAATATAATGAATACTAATTAAAATTTTATTCTTTACAAACTTTTTTTCATTTTCTAAATAATTATTGTATATTTTAAAATTTATTATTATTATTATACATGAAAATAAACAAATTTAAAGTATAGTTTTGTACAATTGTTAATATTTCAAAGCATTATTTTTCCCAACAAAATATGAATTTTTTATTTTTAAATAAATATTGCATATTTTTTAATTTAATATTATTATGTATGAAAATATCTTGAATATATTTTTAACTACTAACAATTTCAAAGCATTATTTTTCCCACTTTTATTTTGAAATAAATGTCCATTTAAATGAGTTTTTCAAATAAAATATTTAACTACTAATAATATTCTTTATATCATTTATATGCATTTTCACACATTCTGTTTCACTTACCCAACACTAAATTCTGCATACGATATTCATTACTTGTAAGCAGCACTAAACTCATACATACGATATTCACTGCTTGTAAGACACACACGCATTTGAAGAGACCGAGCCTTCCAGAAGGCGACACGCACACACTGACACTTTTAATGACAGCCGTTGCGATTGCTCTGAGAGTAGCTGTAAAATAATTGCACACTTTTGGTTGGCAACAACACTCACGATAATGATAATTACGATGGCATTTACGAGCTCTGTTTGACCTGTGTAAGTGTTAGGCATTTATGTATGTGTGTGTTCTTTTAGCTGTCGACTTTCACTTTCAAGCGTAATTATAACACACATTACAAAGGGCAAAGTGCTGAGCAAGCTAACGACACCCAAAGTGCCACTATAATGCGTCGTTTATGCACTTCAACACAGGCAAACACACGCACACACAAACTATGCATAAGAGGGAGAACACACACACACGCGCGTGCACATATTTGCGCACACGACTGCGTAGGCGCGATGCGTGAAACTATGCAACGGTAAATTAACGACAGCTGAGGCCATGACAAAACTTATTTTAGTTTGACACCAGCATGAAAACACACTGACAGTAATACGGTTATGCGTGCAGACTAATTCAAAAACGCCAAACTAACCGTAAATGACTCATTTTTGCGTTAATTGAATAAACTAATGGCGCCCAAAGTGTGGCCAAAATGCGTCTATTGCGCACTTTTAGCACTCACATTCACACATAGTTTACACATGCAAACAAAAACAGACTGCGTTGGCGCGACTGCATTTTTTGGTATTCAGCATTGAACGAACGACAACTGCGGCTTATGCAAAACTTAATTTAGTTTCACATTGGCATAAAAGTCACTTAACCACACGCAGATCTACGAACTGAACCGATGTGCTTGTGCTCGCACTTCACAAAAAGACTAAATGCTGCTGAACTAACTCAGCATGGATCAGTTTTGCGTTCTCAGTGCTGCTGTTAGTAACGCATTTTCCAGTTCTCTTTCCATATTTCGCAATTTCACTAGTGGTGCAAATTTGACTTTTTCCAATCAGCTCTGGCGTTTTACAAAACCAAAAAAGTGAGATGTATGTAACAGCTAGCGGCAACTATAGCTATGTTGAATCATAGAATAGCTCTTTTTTAGTACTAACAAAATTAGCCAAAAAAAAAAAAGCTTTTTTCTGAATTTAATTTTTTGTTTATCTATTTCTGGCTTTTATGACTGGCTCGACATAACTTGTCGAAGATGAGTTGCCACCACTTAACATGGAAAGTCATCATTCCAGCGTCCATCGTTGTTAATGAATTTAAAAGGGTGGCAACATCTCCTTTTCAATTTAAAAAAGTTTTTTGCAGCAAAATCTTAAATGAATATTGCAAAGGACGTTCTCGTATAAACTTTATATCACACACCCGCATACTCTGACGCATACAGCCATGCGTAAAGCCATTTATGGCCTTGTTGCTTGTTAAATGCAATTTTAATACAATTCGCATGGCTTCATTTGCAAAGAGGTTGGCTCTGCGTGGGGCTGCGATGGCTGTGTGGGTTTTTTTTGTTTGTACATTTTAAAAGCTGACACCTTTCAGCTTTTCACCTTTTTTAATTAGCGTTGGGAGTGGAAAGACAAATTATATAGTTATAGTATGCAAGCCAGATATTATATGAATATTTATGTGCTAAGAACATGAATATGAATGAATAAATATGAATAATTATGAATCTTGGTATTTAATATAGAAGGATATATATTTAATAAATTAGTTTTCTTTCGAATTAAAGCTTCAAATATTAATATTTACCTAAAGAAAAATTTATTAATTTAAATATTAATCAAATTTAAATATTTAAATTAATAAATGTTGCTTTAGTCAAATTTATATTAAATATATAATATTACAAACCATAAATAAATGCAATTTATTTAAATGTATATGAAATAAAAATAAAAAAAAAATAATAAATAAAAAAATATGTTTTAAAATATGTACTAAACATATTTTAAAATATATATACATTAAAAAATATTTATATCATATATATATATATATATATATATATATATATATATATATATATATATATATATATATATATATATTAAATTTTATGAATAACAATATTTTTTTAAATACATATTAAATTTAAAGCATAAAAGTGTGTATATTAAATTAAAATATAAAAATTTATAAAAGTAACAATCAATTAATATTTGAGGAAAAAAATAGTAGAAACACAGCAAAAAAAATTCTCTCAATATAAATTACACACATAAACCCCTTAAACAAGCATTTAATTATTATCTATTTTTAACCTTCGACTAAGTCATCAAAGCCCATCATTTTAATTTTAATGAGTCTCATTTTTGCAATTGAAATTTAGATCATGTGCTAAACGATGCATTGCATTAGTTATTATTTTAGTCTTAGCATGAGAGTAATAAGTACTTATTAAGTTAATATTATGTTTGAAACTCTCACATTTAATGACTATAAACTATTCTTTTTTTTTTCATTTATTTACATATATGTAAACACCTTTGTCCACATGTGTTTTGATTTTCAACAATGAATCATTTGTCACTACACAAAAACAACAACAAAACAATACTACTGGAACTATATAATACACAACAACAAACACAATCACCATCGTGTTCAAGGTCAACTGGCTGTTGGCAGTTGGCGAACACGCTTCGGACGTCTATCCAATAAGGTGGGCGAGGTGGATCCAACGGGCACATTTTGTGCGGTGCCCGATGAGTGGCTCAAAAAGAAACTCGGTAAAAAAATAATAATCAAAATAATTCAAGAGTTAAAATTACAATTTATATGAAAAGAAAAATACTTAAAAAGAAACCGCAACAAAATTGTACTTCAAGTGGAAAACTGAATTTTTTTTTTTTTTGTATTTTTTTCTCTGTTCATTCACAGTTGAGGCGGCGGAACCACCAACGGCTCGACAATTGTATAGCAGTAAGTAGAGCTTATTTATATATATATATATATATATATATATATATATACGAGATATATTTTACAACTTATTTTCTTCATTTTCCGTATCTTTTCACAGTTTTCTTTGTGAATGCAGTGCCATTTGTTGCTTTTGGCTTTCTGGACAATTTTATTATGATTATGGCCGTAAGTATTTAAGAGATATATTACTCTTTAAAGTATGAATGAACATTAATAAGCAATTTATATAGAAATTTTGATTAGTGTTTATAATTATTATTATTTGATTATTATTTATAATTTTTATAATTTACAATTTCCTTTATATATAATCAAATTCAAACAATTTTAATTAGCTATTAATTAAGTTTGTGATTACTATTTAAAAAAAATAAATAAATAAATAAAAAATCAATTTATTTACTATTAATTTAATTTTGTGATTATTATTATGAAAAAATCAATTTATTTAATAAATTTTATGTAAATGTTTAACAATTCCCTTTATATATAATCAAAATAAAAATTTGTTTATTAGCTATTAATTAATTAATTTTTTGATTATTATTATGAAAAAAAAAATGATGAAAAATCAATTTATCTAGTAAATTTCACATCAATTAAAATAAAAAAAATTGCATATTTTATATATTTTATTTTATTTATATATATATATATATATATATATATATATATATATATATATATATATATATATTTTATTTTTAATATTTAATTATAAATTATCTATCATTTTCCAGGGCGAATATATTGAAAGCTCTTTGGGTCATTTTATTACGGTATCGACAATGGCAGCTGCTGGCTTGGGCAATACCATAAGTGATATTATGGGCATTACGATGGCCACCTATGTAGAGGAGGGTTGTCAGATGTTGGGCCTCAAGCAACCGCGAATGACACCCGCACAATTCGAATTGAAAGCGAGCAAACGAACGGCAAGCTGGGTGAGCACTTAAGTTGACTAAGTTGAAAAAACTAGAACAGGGTATCTTCTAGTATATCATTGCCGACTATTTCACTCACTGCTGTTTAGGCAAACATTTATTAAATTACTATTTTGTTTTTAGGGCCGCATCATTGGTATCACAGCTGGTTGCCTGATCGGTATGTGTCCCTTATGGATAATGAATGACGAATCAAAAACTGTCGCAGAGGACTAACTTGGCTATTTAGTGTACATGTCTTAACTAGTATAAATGGTCAATTCAGAATGCTTTGCATAGTCCTTACTCAGTTAGACGAACGAAAGTGACACTCAGAGTACCTACTAACTAAATACTATTTAAGATAAAATGTGTTTGTAGTTAACTAGGCTTTAAAATTATGTACTTTCAGACTGCACTTTATAAAAAACCAGAAGAACTCATCTTAACTTAAGTATTTTCTTTTCATTTTCATTCGGATTGAAATTTAAAAAAAAATAATAATAATAATAATAATAATAATAATTATATGAAAGTGACAATGTATTGTAGCTGCAAAAGGTCCAAGAAAATAGCAAATCGAAAACTAACAAATCAAAAATAGCAAATTTTTGTAGAGAAAATTACATGCCTAAATCATTGGTCATCCATTAAAAACTAGCGAAAACTCCTTAATATTAATAATAAAGCCTGCCGAGTAGTAAATTAATATTAAAATTATTATTTACATCGTTTTTACACCTTTCACTCGCCACACTGTAAAGTGCCTACGAATTGCTTTAACTATGCACCTCACTTCTTGAAGCTATTCCAAAAAAAAAAAAAAACAAAAAAACAAACAAAAATCGGCTTTAAATAGATTGAAATTGCATATTCAACATAAAACAGTAGCAAGAAATTACAAAAAAATAAACATTATGTACAATATCAAAGTCCAAATTGTAGAGAGCTTAACAAATAATAAAATATATCAAATTGACGAATATTTTGAAATCTTGTTTGATTTTAGCTTAAGTGCTTAAGAACGCCTTTCTATGCGATTTTCACTGTAGGCATGTTTATAATTCTTAGCTAAAGATCTTATTTTTTCGACTATTTATTTTAGTTGAAGATTGAAATTCATTTTAATGAAGATTGCCGTTCTATGCGATTTTCATTTTAACAGTTTTTGTTAATTTTAGAAATCTCTTTTTGTCATATTTCCTTTAAGTTTTAAATATTTAAAACAATTTATTTCTGAGCAACTGATTTTCATTTCAGTAAGCATCACTGTTCTATGCGATTCTCAAAAAGTAATACTTACCCAGCATAATTTTATGTTCCATCAAATTTATAATCTTTTTCATATTTTAAATATAAACTTTTTTTATTTGAGTTACTTTTCATTTATTTGACAATGCTCGTTCACATTGTGAAACGAGTATATTGGATCTTTAGTTATTTCCATTTAGTGGAATTCGAACAAGTGTTACACAGTCGATTACAACGATTTGAATTATTACTATAAATATGATTAATGTTGAAAAAATATAATTTATTTGCAGTCAAAATTTATGTTTGACACTATTGAAAGAATTGCTCTGGGGTTTATGAATTAATTAATGTAAAACTGAACCAATAATTGTTCTTAATAAAAAAAAATAAGAGTGGAAGGGTAAACTGTAGCTCGTACTTTAGATGAACTTCGGCCACAGCTCCGGCCAACGCACCAAGAACGACTGATGGGAGATCGCTTCGCTGAGGACTTGCCAAAATACGGATGTGTTCCTAGTTTCATTCCAATTCCAGTCTCTCATCGGAACACGATGCTCACTATACTGCGACTTGATGTTCAGCCAGTGTTCGGTGTTGTCCTGCTGCTTGGTTGCATATTCCATACGATAATTGGGTGGTAACAAGGGATTTGGGGGTCGCTCGTCGCGCTGCCTACGTTGCATGGCAATCAGTCTTTCCTCGTCGCAATATTGCTGTTCCAGTTTCATAAGTTCAGCTTCCACATTCAAAGCATTGCAACTGTCATTGGGTGGTGCAGCGCGGCTTGATAGCTCAACGGGCGCGGCATCTGTGGCATTGGCCGTAACAATGGGCGTGAGCGGATTGAGCGTTGTGTTAACCGTTGCCGTTGCAGCATTGGTTGTGTCGGTGCGTCGATGCCAGAGTGTGCCCGGCAGTTGGCTAGCAATAAAAAATGCGCCAGCGATTGTAAACACGCTTGCCGCATAGCTCAGGGCCAGAACAGCGAGATTATTTAGTAGGAATTTCATTAGAGTAAAGTTGGGCAATAGCTGCATCAGTTCACTGTAGGTTAGCCAGCCGCGCCGCAAGCCCTCGCGCTGCGCCAGCGTTCGCTCCACGCTGCTCAGCTTCTCAAAGAATTGCTCGTTCGATATGTATATCTTCCAGTCCTGCCAGGATACAAGGGTATCAATCAATTATGTCAACTCGTTATAGAATATTTCTATGAATGCACTTACAATGGCTGTTAGAAACTCGAGTTCCAGTTGTTTGAGTTTATCTTCGGCCATGTTGCCCTCTTTTGCCCAATCCTCCAAGTAGAAACGTTCATCGTGGCCGGCATAGAATTTTGTTGAAATCATCTGTAAGCCAAAATAACACGAAACAAAACAAGTTTATGAGTAACCATGTGACGTCAGTGTGCATGGCGAACAGCCAAAAACAGAACAGAAGACATTTATTTTATTTGATTTGTGCATGCAATGCAGCAATTCTCATTTCGTATTTGAAAACTAATTGAAATTCCCAATCACAGTCAAATACTAATAATTATGGTCAAATATTTAGAAAGTGCATTACTCATGTGGCTGTGACGTCACAACTTTGTGCATGGCCAAAAGCCAAAAAGGTGATATTTTATATAAAATAAGAAACAGTTATATATACAATTATGCATGCGCTGCAGTCAATGCGACTTATCAGTTCTAGCTGCCAGCTGTCCTCATTAAGTTTTAAATAAATGCCAAGCTACAAAAACAACGATCGCACAAACACACACGCTCACGTTATTTACTTATTATAGCTTGCTAGTGATGCCAATTTGGCTATTTTTTCTGTCAGTTCTCTTGATTTGCAGCCGCTAGCTGGAACTATAGCTTGTAATTTATTTTTCTGCCATTTTTGGATTTTTTTTACTAGTTGATCGCATAGTTGGCAACACTGTGAGCTACGCCGTTTTAGAACGGTTTTCACTATCCAAATATGTGTGCGTGCGTGTGCTGGTTTTGTGTTTGCGTTTTCACTGATTGTGCGCACATACAAACAGTCAAGTATGTATGCGTCGTTGTGCGGAAGGTGGGTTATCAATCAACAGGTTTTTTGCCACGAGCTGATGGCAAGGTGAGAACAGCACACTTACCAATGAGACAACGAACAGCTCCTGTGGCGTGATTCTGTAACCGTAACCGGGATCCAAATTATTCAGGCGATCCAAGTAGATGAGCGCCATTATCAGAGAGCATGGTGTTGCATGGGTTTTGCCAGCAGCAATTGAGCTCAAACGATGCAGTGAGTGGCCGCGATGTGGCTCCGAGAACAGATCGGCGGCATACTCCGCGAATGGCATGGAAACTTCCATATCCGCCTCCGTTGTGTCCACGCCTCCATAGTAAAGCGTTTTCCGTATACGATTTATAAACTCACCGTGCTGCATCACCTGCGTTTAGTAAATACATTTAGCAATGCATTTTGTGCGCGAGCAATATCGACTATTGCTCTAATTACCTTTTTAGGCGCAGATGCGACGAATTTACTTCGCCCCATTGGAATAAAAATTGTTCTGCGTCTTTAGCGTGGAAACGAAATACTTGCGAAGAGAAACGTCAACGTTGCCACATCAACAAAAACCAACTGTTTGGTCATGGAGCTGAGCGACAGCAGGGTTGTCAAGAGCAATACAAGCCACAGAGCAAAATTTAATTTTTACTCCCGCCCTATTGTTATTGTCGAAAAAAAAATAAATTTTGAGTTCTGACTTGTGTACATTGTTCCTGCTCCTGAAGAATCTGTCAACCTGATGATAAATTAAAATGAATACTATTTTATCAGCCATTTGTTATTGTTCGGTACGTGATTTGCCATTCGCATGTTAACGTTAGAAAACATATGATTTCACAACACTCGTTGCGTTTTAGTTGAAAGAAACGTAAATCACAAATAAGATTTAAATTATGTCGCGATTCAGCGGGGCGCTGCAACTAACGGATTTGGACGACTTTATAACACCCTCACAAGTAAGCTAGTAGGAAATGAAAAACTGTAAGGAATTATGCTAATGAGTTTCATTTTAGGAATGCATAAAGCCTGTGACAATAGATAAGACAAAGTCAAAAACTGGATCCAAAATAACTGTGCAAGCCGATGGGTACTACGAGGAATCAGAGGTATATAAAGTTTATAAATGGATTACATATTTAATTACAACTATTTAATAATTCATAGGCCGGCAAGCAAAAGCTGCAGAAGGTTGAGATCACACTGCAAGATTGCCTCGCCTGCTCCGGGTGCATAACCTCCGCGGAAGGCGTGCTCATCACACAGCAAAGCCAGGAGGAACTGCTCAAAGTGTTGCGCGAAAACGAAAGACTTAAAGCCTCCGGCGACAATGATCAGGTGCGCACAATTGTCTTCACAATTGCCATGCAGCCGCTGTTAAGCCTGGCGCATCGCTTCGAGCTCGGCGTGGAGGAGGCAGCTCGTCATTTGTCCGGCTATCTGCGACAGCTGGGCGCTGATTATGTGCTGTGCACAAAGATTGCTGACGATCTGGCCTTACTGGAGTGCCGACAGGAGTTTGTGGAGCGATATCGCGATAATGCCGAGCTCAGCATGTTGAGTTCCTCGTGTCCCGGCTGGGTGTGCTACGCTGAGAAGACTCATGGCAATTTCATATTGCCTCACATTGCCACAACTCGTTCACCGCAACAGATCATGGGTGTGCTGGTAAAGCAAAGGCTGGCCGAAAAACTGGGCGTGCCCGGCTCGCGGATTTATCACGTCACAGTTATGCCCTGCTACGACAAGAAACTGGAGGCGTCACGCGAGGATTTCTACAGTGAGGTGAACAGCTCCAGGGATGTGGATTGTGTGATTACCTCAAGTAGGTGAAATGTTTACGCTACTCGAATATTAATTGTAACTTCGGCATTTCCAGTTGAAGTGGAACAAATGCTCCAGACAGAGGAGAAAACACTACAGCAATTCCAGCCCTCAGACATGGATTGGCCCTGGACAGATCAGACGCCTGAGTCTATGGTATGGGCGCACGAGTCCACCATGTCCGGCGGCTATGCGGAACACATTTACAAATATGCCGCCCGAGAGCTATTCAATGAGGAGACACCCAACGAGCTCCAGTTCAAGACATTGCGCAATCGAGACTTCACTGAAATCAGCTTGGAGAAGGATGGAAAGATCGTACTTAAGTTTGCCATTGCGAATGGCTTTCGGAATATACAAAATCTGGTGCAGAAGCTGAAGCGTGGCAAGGGGCCAGGCTATCATTTTGTTGAGGTGATGGCCTGTCCATCCGGCTGCATCAATGGCGGCGCACAGGTGCGTCCCACGACAGGGCAGCATGTGCGCGAGCTGACCCAACAGCTGGAAGAGCTCTATAAGCAACTGCCGCGCTCTAATCCAGATAATGCCTATACCAAACATATATATTCCGATTTCCTAGACGGCACGCAAACCGATAAATCCCAAAGCCTACTCCATACCAGCTATCATGCTGTGGAGAAACTCAACACTGCTTTAAACATTAAATGGTAGCAAACTATATACATTGTGGATCACTGTAGATATATTTCGTACATTTAGGCTAACAGTTGCTATATCAGTTTTATGCAAGACAATTTGTGGTGTTAATAAATAAAAAGGTGTAATATAATTTTAACATTTTTTTAGTTTTAGGGAATAGATTTTTTTTTTGACAAAAATTAAAAATTATTAAAATAATTTTAAAGTTCATTATAATTATGAAAATACAACTATAAAATATAAATGTGTCTGCTATTTATTTTTTAATTAAAGAATGTTTTTTTTTATTTTTTTAGATAAAAAATTCAAATTAAATTGAATTTGATTGCAATAAAATTATTGTTTTTTTTATCGCCAACAGCAATTGTTATCGATGCCACACACCGTTTTTCAGGCATCGATAAGTCGATGCCTCGTCACCATCCCTAAATACACGTAAACCTTTAGACAAATCGGAACATAATATGATATTAAAAATATGTTTTTTGCTACTGCCACTCATAGCAATTGCAGTTGGACTTGATGAACCACAAAAGGTTAAAGATAAATCCACCAAACTGCCACCCTGCAAAGCATGCACAGTGCTCGTGGAATCATTCAATTTGGGCTTGGAGCGCACCAAACGAGGCAAACATGCCGGCGGAGACGCCGCCTGGGAGCAGGAGAAAATGCGAGCCTATAAGAATAGTGAAGTGCGTTTCGTTGAGATCCAAGAGCAACTGTGCAGTGAGGTTAAACGCGGACAGGATCACTGCCACATGCTGAGCAACGACCACGAGGCACTGCTTGAAGACTGGTTCACAAGCAAACAGGACGAGGAGCCTGACTTGCATGCCTGGCTATGCATCAACCAGCTTAACGTTTGCTGCCCAAGCAACACATTTGGACCCACATGCCAGCCATGCACAGATTGCAACAATAATGGTGGGTAAAGGTGTAAAACTTAAGTGAATCCCTTAATCCATGCAATTTTCCAGGCAAATGCAAGGGCAACGGGACGCGCAAAGGCAACGGGCAGTGCCTCTGTGACACTGGCTATGCAGGCACCAATTGCAACGACTGCGATGAGCTGAATTATGAGTCCTTTCGTGATGAAACGAAGCTGCTGTGCAGCCCTTGCCATGCCGCTTGCGGTGATGGCGGCTGCACTGGCGCTGGTCCAAAGAGTTGCCGCAAGTGCAAGGATGGCTGGCGCATGGACACCGAAATGGGCTGTGCGGACATCAACGAATGTGTGGATCAGGTGCAGCAGCGGGCCTGCCAACCCCAGCAGTTCTGCGTTAACAACGAAGGCTCCTTCTCCTGCCTGGAATGCGATCGTTCCTGCGATGGTTGCGATGGCGATGGACCCGACATGTGCAAGAAGTGCGCCGATGGCTATCAGCTTAAGGATGGCAAATGCCAAGGTGAGTGCGCATATCGATGACCATGACTTTGGCAACTATCACCATTATATCTCTTGCAACTGGAACTGTTCACACAGATCTGTCATCGCAGCAGCGTGATTCGTATGTGAACATAACACGATTTCTCACCTACTTCGGCATGTGCGTGGCCACCTGTGTCATCTTCCAGAGCTCCACACATATTGCGTATATCGTTGGTGGCGCGGTGGCCATCTATATAGCTGCCTCCGAGTATTGGCTGAATTGGACAGCGCAGGGTGGCGCCCAAAAGCCAGAAATAGACACAAAGCAGCTAGAGGACTTGATCATGAAGTCGTTATAAGTCATAAACAAAAACAAGCGAAAAAAACAAAACAAAACAAAAACAAAGAAAAGAAAAGAAAAGACATTTGGAATGTTTGCTGATCTATACGTTAATTTTATTCTATGAATAATTCGTAAATGAGCATTTGTCTGCAGTATTTATATTATGTTATATTTTTCTATATTTTTTTGTTTGTTTGCAGTCGCGTTGAAAGCGGAAATCGATTCAGAACCGGAAGTGGTAGCTTCCATGCGTGAGGAACTGTAACACGCACAGGTCACAGCAACAATTTAGTCAAATTTAGTTTAATACAATTACCAAATTAGATTTCTATTATGAAAGACCAAAATTGCCAAAATTGAAAACACAAATTTTCTTTTGTATGAGGAGAAATTTCGAAGAAATAAAATTGTAGTGTTCAAATATAGTTGGCCATATGAGCTGAATTTTCTTACATGTATTATTGATGTATTTGTAAGTATTATTGTATTATTAGCACACACAGCATTTTTAAAACAAACAGAATAAAACGTTTTTCGATATATCCTCGTCGTTTTTTATACCATTTTCAAAAGATAAGGCGCCAATTTGAAATTTATTGTAAGTATCGATACCTGTAAAAAATTCTCAACAGCTGTTAACATTATAAAAGCGCCAATTTTAATTTTCTACTTTTTATTTTCTAAAAGGCTTAAATTGCTTTAATTTTTAATTTGCTGCGTCAATTTGTAAAAAAATTAAATTAATAAGAATGTGCTTATATATATCGATATACATGTTTACTTCGCCTGTTTTATACCATTTCTAACAGCTGTGCTGGAGTTTACCCAATTTGAAAATCTTAACTAGTAAAATAATCGATAAAATAAATTATTGGCCAATTGGAAAATCTTAACTAGTGAAATAATCGATAAGTTTGCATTTGCAACAGCTGTGGTAAATTATAAGCGCCAAATTTAAATTTAGCACTATCCTTTAAAAGCAAATAAGTTAAAACTATATATATTCTAAAAATTTTTTAAGTAATCTCTGCTTACTTTTTATGCGTATTGTTTTTTAAATTAGCTACAATTGGCTTTAACGATCAGACCTAACGTAATATCCTGCGGCAGTTTTGCGCATGTCCAACTCGCATCCATTGCCATAGTCAACAGCAGCGGCTGGAATTTTGGAATGCGGCATATTACTGCAACAGCAGAAGCAGCAGGAGGCGGCAGCAGCAGGAGCAGCAGCACGCGTAGCAGCATATTTGATATTTGTTTGTGCGTACCGAGCTGCTTGGCCAGAAGGTCAAGTTTTGCTGGCCGAAAAATCAATTCAATTCTGCTAAAAAAAAAAAAAAAAATTAAAAAACAAATGTCACAAGCGTTGCTTTTCTCGTAAATAAGGTAAACGTTAACATTTTCGCCACACAAAATCAATACACTTTTTTTTTTTTTTGGCCAAAACACTTGGCCATACAGCATATAGAAAAGCAAGTAAGTAGGCTTTTGCGTAACCAGGCAAAGCACGTAAATAGTTTCGTTTTTTTTTTTTTAGGCTGAAAGTTATAAACAAAAATTTCAAATAACGTTAAAGTAAGTTTCAGAATTTCGGAAAGATCGAATAAATAAACACAAACAACACACAAATTTGAATGCTAATATGTCGTTGCCGTCATCGTCGTCATTAACAACAACAGCAACAACAATACAACAACAACAACAACAACAACAACAGCAGCAACAACAACAACAAACATATGGCCTGACAGTGAATGATATCGCGACTGAATATCGACCCTATAGCGGATCGACCGGCCTTATGCCCGCCATGGCAAGCGAACGACCACAGCAGGATAATCGCGAAATTCTGGAATGCGAAGACACTTTAGAATACTTTATTAAATTCCCAAAGACGACGGCCGACAACGATTTCGTGCTGGTCAGCGGCAACGATGAGCAGAACAACGTGCCCATTGTCATGCTGTTGGGCTGGGCGGGCTGCCAGGATCGCTACCTGATGAAATACTCGAAGATCTACGAGGAGAGGGGGTGAGTGGTTGATGATAGCTTTTAATTAAGTTATAGTGGGGTGTGCCCGACTGGGAGATACCCTGCAATCCGTTCGATAAATGTCTAAATATTACAAATTAAATATTTTTTTTTTTCAAATTCAATAATGAATAGCGCCATCTAGCGCATCTTAACTCAAGTAGCGGCTAATAATTCACTCTCGCTTTGCCTATTGGTAAAAATTTTTATTAAATTACTTCTGTATTATTGAAAGGATTTTAATGAAATTTGCCGAAAAATTCTATTGAATATTCTCCAAATTAGTGTATAATGCAAACTCCATATTTTTGATTCAGCTTAAATATTAAGAATTTTCTGAAATTGTACGCCGTTATCCAAAATTTAACTAACATGACAATTTTATGAAACTAAATACAAAATTTGGGGACTCTAGCTTAAAAGATGGGCGATATATAAATGATTAACTAAATTTCGATAACATTTGAAATCGATTAAAAATAAATTCGATATGTCTACAAACGCATTTCAAGTCTTTAGCGCTTAAAAAGACGGACGAACGTACAAAGGGCAGACAGACGTACAGGTCATCCAAATCCACTCAGCTCGACGCTCTGTTACCATTATGCCCAGATTTCCCATTTTCCATCTAATTGAACTCCTCTCGCAGTCTCATTACGGTACGCTATACGGCGCCCGTGGACACGTTGTTCTGGAAGCGCAGCGAGATGATACCAATTGGCGAGAAGATACTGAAGCTCATACAGGATATGCATTTCGATGCGCATCCTTTGATATTTCACATCTTCTCGAATGGCGGCGCCTATCTCTATCAGCACATCAATTTGGCCGTGCGCAAGCACAAGTCCCCATTGCAGGTGCGCGGAGTCATCTTCGATTCGGCGCCAGGCGAGCGACGTATGCTAGGCCTATATCGCGCCATTACCGCTATCTATGGCAAGGAGAAGCGCTGCAATTGCATCACGGCCCTGGCCATAACATTGACCCTAAGCATTATGTGGTTTGTTGAGGTGAGTGACCCCTGTGGCCCCTGCGTCCCCCATTTCCGATCTGTGTCTAAATGCCCAACTTTTGCAGGAGACTTTTGTGGCTTTTAAGAGCTTGTTTATGAAGTCGACGCCGGTGCACGCGAGTCCATTCAGCGAGCTGAAGAACGAAACTAACAAATATCCGCAGTTGTTTTTATATTCGAAAAGTGATGTTGTCATACCATATCGAGATGTTGAGAAATTCATACGCATGCGCCGTGATCAGGGCATCGATGTGTCCTCCGTTTGCTTCGAGGATGCGGAGCATGTCAAAATCTTTACCAAATATCCAACACAATATGTCCAAAGTGTGTGTAGTTTTATTAGGAGCTGTCTGGATAATACTCTAACGTCCTATCACTTAACTGGCGATGCCATCGAAGGCACCATGGAACAGCAACATCACCAACAACAGCAACAACAGTCAAATTTGAAATACGATTAGACAAAACAAAACAAAACAAACAAACAAACAAACAAAAAAAAAAAACGATTTTTTGAAAATGGTAGGAACGCGCGCAGAGGAAAACAACGCATCAAAACACGTATGTGATAGGCAGCACAACTATTATAAAGCTAACTAACTTACTATTTGCAAAACAATACTCGATTGGATACAAATTGCAAAAATTTTAAACGTAACTATTGAAAGAAAAAAAAAACTAAAAAAAAAAAAAAAAAAAAAAAATTGCAGTTGACCGCTTGGCGCCCGCTGCCGCTTTAATGTAGAAACGAATTTAAAAGTTACTCGAAACGTGTGCATTCTTATATTTTTCTCCCCTTTCCCCTCCTTGGCAAAGTGCACAAAAACGAGCGCAAATAAAATAATTGATCATAAATTTTAAATAGCGCACGAGTTTAAATTTTCAAATTGCAATTGTTTTTCGAATGACAGCTGACTGCTATACAACTGGCCAGGGTGTTGTGCAATTATCGAAATGTTGTGGCGCAATCGTTTATATTCGATAAGTTTTGGCGAGTCGCCATCTTGGAATGTGCGAAGAAGAAGAAGCGAACAAAAAGCAAGCGAAAAATCTTTAAGCGTATTTATTTAAATGTATAAATTGCATAAATCTATATATTTAAGACCAAGCACATATATTTATTGCTCCACTCATCAATATAAAAGAAACCCCAGCACAGCTGCCACGTTGCGTTTGCCCTAAAAGGCTTAGCCAAAAAAAAAATCGAAATCTCCGACGGCCCGAAGGTATCAAACACATACACACGCACACCGTACTCTCACATATACACAGTCCACCACATATTAGTGCAAGCAAAAAGAGGCAGAAGAAGCAAAGCCAGGCAGAGAGTGTTTTTCCATACATCTCGGTGAAGCTACTTGGATCCTAAGGTAAATAAAACAACGCCAACAATAATAGCACGCTTAGGTGTGTATCCAAATACATGGAAATGATTCTGCCGCCATCAGCGCCACAAAAGCCGCGGCACACGTCGAAACAACGGTGCACGCGCTAGTGTGCGTCTGTGTGTGTGTGTGTATGTGTGCTTTTGATTGTGTGTGCGCAATTAATGCATATTTAACATTGATCCATTTATGTTGCAGACGCCGTTGCCGACTTCTGGTCAGGCACAAACAGCACACAGCAGCAGCAGTGATTGTGTTGCGGGCAGGTGATATAACTAAACAATTGCGACAGCTTGCAGCGGACTATGTCTGACTATTTGCGCCAGCAGAAACCACTAGAGCACACATAGCCATGGCTGCGACGAGAAAATTGCAAGGTAAGCACAATTCTCCATATATATACATATGTATGTATGTATGTATTTCATATGATGTGTATTCAAATACTGATACTGTGAACATTATCGATATATCCCCCGATAGGCGAAATTGATCGATGCTTAAAAAAGGTAGGCGAGGGCGTGGAAACGTTTGAGGATATATGGAAAAAGGTACACAATGCTACAAATACCAACCAGAAGGTGAGCATATAACACCATCTAAATCGGATATGTCTCGCCTTTCAATCATATACTAATATATGTACATCCTAATTGCAGCAAAAGCATCTCCAAGAAAAGTATGAGGCAGACCTTAAAAAGGAGATTAAGAAACTGCAGCGATTACGAGATCAAATCAAATCATGGATTGCATCCGCCGAGATTAAAGATAAAAGCGCGCTGCTCGAGAACCGAAGGCTCATTGAAACGGCAAGTTTTAAATTGAAATTCAAACGTGACCCAAAGATCACTTTTGATCAACATTTATCGTAGTTCCACTTTCAAGATATATAATCTTTTGAAATTTCTTGTACCCACAGCAAATGGAACGCTTCAAGGTTGTGGAGCGGGAAACGAAAACAAAAGCGTATTCCAAGGAGGGTTTGGGCGCCGCACAAAAAATGGATCCAGCGCAACGGATCAAGGATCATGCGCGCAATTGGTTAACCGGTTCAATTAGTACATTGCAAATTCAAATCGATCAGTATGAGAGCGAAATTGAATCGCTGTTAGCGGGTAAAAAGAAACGTCTGGATCGCGACAAACAGGAGCGTATGGATGATCTGCGGAGTAAACTGGATCGTCATAAATTCCATATAACCAAACTGGAAACGTTGCTGCGATTACTAGATAACGATGGTGTCGAGGCGGATCAAGTGAACAAAATCAAAGATGATGTCGAATACTATATCGATTCGTCGCAAGAGCCAGATTTTGAGGAGAACGAGTTTATCTACGATGACATTATCGGTCTGGATGAAGTCGAGCTGAGCGGCACGGCCACAACGGATAGCAACAATAGCAACGAAACGAGTGGGTCGCCCAGCAGCGTGACATCCGGCGGCAGTCCATCGCAATCGCCAGTTACAGTGCAGCAGGTGTTGCCATCCTCCTCCACACAGCAACAGACAGCGACGGCGGGCAGCAGCAGCGCTGGCAGTGGTACTAGCGCCGCCAGTGCAGCCCAATTCCAGCATTTGCAGGCAGCAGCAGCAGCGGCGGCGGCGGCAGCGGCTGCCGCCGTTGTCGCACAGCAATCGAATGGTAATAATGTGGGCTATGCGAGCGACACCAGCGCAGCTTCATCCTCAGCGACAACGTCCACCGAGGCGACAACAGGTGGCGAGAAGCGCAACAAAAGTAGCGAAAGCAATGCGAACAGCAGCAAAGCCAAGGTAAATATAAACTGACTAAAAATAGGACTGTTTGGCGGGCTGTGAAATTTTTAAACTTGCACACATATAGTATATATATTTGGAAATATATTTAATACTGAGGCCTATATATATTTGTATATATAAATATATATATAATTAATATATATATATATATAGGCCTGAGTATTAAATATATATAAATTTTTACCAAATGTGCAGTATTAGTAGCTTTGATTTGTGTTGTGTGTGGGTGAGAAACTATCTTTCATCATAAGAGTATCACCATTACTATATATAAATATAGAGTAAGTCGATCTAATTCTATAGATCTAGCCAACTGCATCAAGAACTCAAATATATTCAATTATCAAAATTATATAAATACTTGATAAGCTTCAATATTTCAACATTCTACTCTACTCTATATTTTCTAAATCGATTGTAATTCTAATTTACATGTATATTTTTATATATACATTGTCAATAGTTCATATATGTTGTCTGTTCAAAGATGAAAATATTTTAAAAAATTTTAGCATTTCAATTTAATTTCTTTCTATAATTTAAAATTTTTATCAGTTGTTGTCCACATTAATAAAACTCATTTTACTTCTCATATTAACCGTAAACTCTTCACAGCAGCAACCTCAACAGCCGATCAAGCCGACGCCAGTGCGTGCCACAGTTAAAGCGCCCGCGGGTAGTGATAGTAAGTACCTCAACTATATACCAATTAGTATATTTACTTAATAATAAACTAATTTAAATTCTATTAGCAGCTCAAGTCAATAAGATTATTAGCTCAACGCCCAGCAAAAACCAGCAGCAGCTACCCACGGTCGCTTCCGTTTTAGCGTCTAGTGGGACACAGAACAACACCAATAGCAACAACAATAATAACAGCAGCAGTAGCAGCAGCAGCATCGTCGCTGCTAGTGGTCACAATCCTGCCGTGCAGCCACATGCCCCAACGCCTGGTCTGAGTGCAGCCAACATAACTGTCCCAGCAGCAGCAGCAACATCAGCGGCGACAGCAGTTGCAGCCGTAACGGCAGCATCAGCGAGCAACAGCAGCAATAACATTCAAGGCCAATCTGTGATTCAAGCGACACCAACAATTGCATTTGCAGCGGTGGCTAAACACAACACATGTAAGTGCCAAAACACTAATTAACTTTCTTATGGTATATTCCGATTTATTGAAAATGTAAATTGTATTAACAGCACTACTGGAAAACGGACCTGCCTCGCAACAGCAGGCAACGGCGCCCACGGTGGCGGCCATTGTAAGCGCCAATGCACAGGCCCAACAACAACAACAGCAGCAGCAACAACAAGCAACGCAATTATCCAATCTTCAAACGAATTCCTCACACATGCAAAACGGTAATAGATTTTGGTCCAAATTAGCCAAGGGCTAAACTCAAATAGTAATTGCAATTAATAGTAATGATTTAAAATGGCTTGATATTAATGTGGCGATGATTTTTTATAATTTGATGAATTAGTAAGTGTAAATGATAATAATCATTCATAGTAAATGTATTGATGTAGCCTATAGGAATTAACTACCTTTTATATATATATATATATATATTATACTAGCTATAAACTCAGACGTTGTTGTTGTTTGATAATCCATTTACATTTGGTGCTTTGTTCGGAGTGTCACCCAGTTGCGAGCACTCAATATGAATAGTTTTGCAAAGGATATTTTTATTTTGTTAACAATTATGTCGATGTAGACAAACTAATCTCAGATTTTACAGACAATAGAGCCAAACACTATGACAAATACTTGTGTTCATTAAGACAATTTAATTTTGGCATTCAATTGAATCTAGTTGGCAATCTCCACCCACATACACTATACACTTACAAAGGGTATTAAAACTTGGTAGTTTTCCAATTCTGTTTTTTTTTTTTTTTTCGTTTATTTTCAAATAATTGTTATTAATATTTGTAATGCTTATTGCTATTTGTTTCGTTTGCTTTTGCAGGTCTGCCCGTCTCACTCAGTAGTAGCAGCAGCGGGAGCAGCAATAGCAGCAGCAATAACAACAGTAATGCTGTCGATGCGATTTCATTGAAAACCATGGCACAGGAAGCCATTAATCGATCTGTGATCGAGCCCAATTCCCTAAATCAGCAGCAAGCAAGTAATATAGATACGAGACAGCAGCAGCAGCAGCAACAACAACAGCAGCAGCAGCAGCAACAACAACAACAGCAGGCGCAGCAACAAGCAGCGCAGCAATCACTGCTGCAACAGCATTTCAGCACCGAAACAACTGCCAACCAACAACAGCAACAACAACAGCAGCAGCAGCAACAACAACAACAGCAGCTTCAGCAACAACAACAAGCAGCGACAGCGGCAGCTGCAGCAGCAGCAGCGGCAGCAGCAGTAGCAGCGCAGCAACAGCAACAACAAAATGCAGCAGCGGCGGCAGCAGCAGTTGCAGCAATTGGTACAATCGTAGCTGCTGCCAGCAATGGTCCCACAGCTGGCAGTGGACTCATGAATCTGGCGAATGCTGCTGGTCAGCCAACAGCCGTTAGCGGTGGAGTTGTAGTCACAGCCAATGCCAAGACGCATACATCGCAGCAACAGCAGCAGCAGCAACAACAACAACAACAACAACAGCAGCAGCAACAACAACAACAACAACAGCAGCAGCAGCAGCAAATGGCCACAACGGAGGCGCACATACCACCGCTGTTAGGTGTCACGCCGCTGGGTCCAACGCCACTGCAAAAGGAGCATCAGCTGCAGTTCCAAATGATGGAAGCCGCATATTATCACCTGCCACAGCCCATTGATACTGAGAAGCTGCAAACATATTTTCATCGCTCACCGGTGCAAACACCAGCGCACTATCCACAGGTGAGTCAGGTACATTGATACAATTGTCATCCTACATGGCTACAATTGATGCATTTTTTTTGTTACCTTCCATGCATCCCAGGCTCAGCTGCCCATTTACGATACCGTTGAATTCTATCAACGGCTGTCGACGGAAACGCTCTTCTTTGTGTTCTACTACATGGAAGGCTCCAAGGCGCAATATCTCGCAGCGAAGGCGCTAAAAAAACAAAGCTGGCGCTTCCACACCAAATACATGATGTGGTTTCAACGGCACGAGGAGCCCAAGATTATCAACGATGATTACGAACAGGTGAGTGTTCAATTATGTCAACAAATCATGCATTTATAACTCCGATTTAAATGGCTTACGCAGCTAACTGAGGATTCGATAAGATTACTGATTTGTCGAGAGAAAATATAGAAATGATCGAGGCAATAATAATTGTCATAGGTATAAAACTTGTATGAGTATTTGTTTAAATTGCAAGCGGTAGAAATATCGAAGATCTTAATACGGACAGCAACACCGACATTGCTTAAAACCAAAAAACTCATTTTACATTTTGTGAATGAGTATAAAAATCAAAAGTCAAAGTCAATGAAATGCATAATTTATGTGCAATAATTTTTCATTTTTTAATTTCTCTTTTCATAATAATTGAAACACATTTTTTTAAACACATTTCGGCCGCACCATCATCTGCATTGATTTGTATGAGTATGTGGAGCTGCGCCAATTATACCAACACATGCCTTTGGCTGTAAATTCGTTGGAGTATTCACCGTTCAAGTACAGCCCGAAAAGATTGCTAAAGAGGCAAAGAAAATGTTTATATATATATATAATATAATTTTTATCATCAAACCTATTTGTGCATTCTTTGTACCACCAGGCGCCGGTTCGATTGAGTGGACAATCCTTGCTAATGCCTTCGAATCTCTTATCAAACGTTGAGAACTTTTGGTCCAAGTGATAGATCATCGCATCTCCCGCATCTCCAGAATAACTTCCCAACTTTTGCAGGGCATAAAATTCATTTTCACTGCTAATAATGAAGTGATCATAGTACGCATATCGTGTTGCTCCATCAAAGTCCTCGAGATGTATGTACAGTTCGTGAGCCTTGCTCTTGAGCATTAAATGCAGTCTTTCCATTCCGATAAAGAATTCACTTGACAGTTCCCCAAAGCCGTATTTATAATTCGTCCAATTGCGATAGAAATTTACGCTGCCGTCAAATCGATGTGCAATCACGGTCCAACCCAGGCCGGCCAAATGGGAATTGCATAATGCCGGGAAGGGTGCAAGGCCGGGCACTTCTATTGTGGGCAGGTGGAGGGATAGCTCATTTTATCTGTCGCTAGATTTGTAGGTTTCATTAAACTATCTATCGAGCGTGTTGAATTCGTTGCTTCCAGAAACTCATGAAAGTCATCAACTTCTTGAGCACTGCCGCCATTGGTTATGAAAGCAATTGTTAATAAAAATAAAATGGTTTTCATTTTAAAAAATATTATATTTAGTATTAGTCTGTGAATTGAACAACTCGAAATGCGCAAGGAAACTAGTTGAGTTGAGAATCATTTTTGGCGTTTATATAAGATTGAAAGTTTCGCATTACGAATTATCTGATAGCATTATCTGATTAGATAGACATACACCGACAAATATATTGCCATATGCTGACATATATATTGCCATATATTGATAATTTACTTTGCTTTCCAGGGTACGTACATCTACTTTGATTATGAGAAATGGAGTCAGCGCAAAAAGGAGGGCTTCACCTTTGAATACAAGTACTTAGAAGACAAGGAGCTGAATTGAATTGAATGCTGCGTTGTTGTGATGCGGATGCGTCGGCTGTCTACGAGGAAATCAATCCATAACTACAATAATGAATCAATAGCATACAATAATCATACCATACCACAAACACACACCACACTCACACTCTTAACCATCGAACAGAATCAGAACACTCACACTTACACACACAGCTAAATCCCTAAACTAATGAAGAGATCATGTGTAAGCGAAGCGATAAAGCTAGCAAAGCCGTAAGCATAAGTGAAAAGGAAGATTGAAACGGAAAACAAAAGAAAAAAAAAATGAAAAAAAAATGAAGTATGATACTGATACTTGTTCGGAAAACGCATGTAAAAACATATGCTTTTTTATATAAATGTTTTATTGTTTATTATTTTTTTTTAAGAATTACTTTCCTACACAAAACAAAAAAGAAAAAATATTTAAAAAAAAAAAGAAAAAAAAGAAAACGAAAAAAGAAACTAAAACTATAAAAAAGTTATGCAAAATACGTGCAAAAAATTTTGAATTTTCTGGCAGTTGTTCCTCGTCCCGCCCGCCCACGCCCTCGCAGCTGCTCCCGCCACGCCCCCACATAAAAAAAAAACTCCTATTTAGTATATCGCTTAGCGTTCTCTCATACATTCATTAAGCACTTCCAAGCTCGACCTCCCTCCACCTCTGCCCCGCCTTTCCCTCCTCACCCATCGCACTTGCATCATGTATAAAGAGCGCAGCAGTGTGCAGTAAATACTTTTAATTATAAACAAATTAGCGCACCGAATTTTTTTCAATGCGTTTGCGTAGAAACGTAAAAGAATAAAAGAAAAAAAAAACTCGTGAGAATAAAAGTAAACACTAATAAAACTTCAGCTGATCTTATTTAAATTTAATAATTGTAATTACGATTACTAAGATCATTGATTAAGTTGAGCATGATAATATGGATGCTGCAAGGCAACCATAAAACAAACAAACAACAAATTAATGCGTAAAAATACCTTTTTTTTAAATGTAAGCAAAATAAAAACAAAACGTGAGTAAATAGTTGAAACATGTTTAGTGTTTTCCTTTGGTTTTATTTAATTCTATTTTATTTTTCGTTTCTTTCCATTTAGCCTGTTAAAATCCTCTGATCGGTTGAGCCTCAATTTTGATCGTAAAAAAAAACAACAAAAACAAAAAAATTAAAGAAAATGTTAATAAGTCATATTTAGTCAAATGGTATAAACAAATGCATTTTAGAATGTTTTTGCGTAAATATAGCATTTTTGCTAAACAAATAACAAAGAACGAAATACATATTTAACAATTTTACAAGAATAGTTTTAAATGGAAACAAAACACAAAATGCATGCAAAAAAAAAAAAACATTTTAAAAATTATAAAAAAAAAAAAAAAAAAATGCATTAAAATATACATACAATTATACGCCGCCCATTGCGTACTGGATTTTATTAAAAATATAATTATATGGATATTTCTGGTTAAAATTTAAGTGGCACTATTTTTAATGGAGAAGGTCGACTTACATATGTAGCCAGTCTTATACAGCGCATTAATAACATTTCAGCTTCTACTTATATTATTACTGCAGTGTCAACGCCTGATCATCATTCTCTTATACCGATATATGTGTGTGTTCCTTATGCCTAACTTATACTCTTAATACGCTCCATTTCGTATAAGTAATTTCTTTTACGCTCTTTCTACTGAGCAAGTCGCTGTTCTCTTATACCGAAACCAGCATAGTATAAGTGTGTCACATACAACTAAACAATAATTCCTTATACTCTTACTTCAGTGCGTTTCGTGTGAGTAAATCTTATCCACTCTTGTCGATTGGAGCTGCTCATCTCGAGCTGTGTTCAGTGGCTATTGGTGTTTTGACGTGAGCAGACGTGCGTCTCGCATTGAATTTGATTTTATCTTGCGAACCTTGTATTACAAAATGATTTATTTATCATCTATTTACCAATTGGTGTTTTAGCTCGCATTAAAATGTTTTATAATTGTGTTTATTAATTTGTGTTTAATGCTTCACCATAAGTTATATTGAACAGCTGCTGTTTGTTAAAATTATTATTATTATTTTTTTTTTTTTGTAACGGTAATCTGTGTTCGTCTACGCCTCTACTTCCTGCGTTCATTGCTTTGATACGTTTGTTGCTGTTGCATTTTGCTGCTTCAGTTTTACGTATGTATGTATTTTATATATGTTTGTATGAACGTTATGCGCTTTGTGCAAGCAGAATAAACTATGCAAGAAAGGGGCATGTGGACAGTTAACCTTGGGAATTTAACGTCTTGGCATTGCCACTGTTTTGTTTATTCAAAATGGCGTAGACAGAGTAAGGGATGCACAAACTTGCACCTTATATGATCTACATAATTATTTGGGGAATTTGATGTTTCATTAGACGAATTAATTGCTAATATTATTTAAATAATTGTGCAATTTAAATTATTTCAATTTAAATATGTATAATATATTATTTATTATCTGATAATGTTTTATTAGAAATTGTTTTTATTTATACCTTATCGATTCAATATTTATTTATATATGAAATCAATTAAAAATTAGCAATTGAGATTATTGATAATGTGGATTCTTGGAAAGATCATTTGTAAGTGAAAAATTTCAATAATTATAAATTTAAAAAAAAAAATTATGAAAATAATTTTTGTTCTACTTTGAATTTTAATAACTTTTGATGCATATGTATATATCGTATATATGTATGTATATAGATGTATATTATCGTAACATTTCATAGATTAAAATCTTGGTTCAATTTCAGCCTCTCCTAGTTGTGGAGCACGTATATTTTCCCCAGAAATAAAAGCTCGAAATCGCAATATTTACCACACACTTGATACTACTAGACTTTAGAACTTTAGAACTATATGATGGGCTCAATATAAATAGAAGTGAAACCAATATATCGCCTTTATTTGGCTGATAACGGACGGGGTGCCAAGCAACAATTTGAAAGATAACGTCAAATCTATTTGAGCCAAATCGAAAATGGTCGTGTGCCATGACTAATTATGGTGTTTATAGCAGAATACCCCCAATGTATTCGTCATGCATAGGTGTGAGATAAGCCTAGCATAACATACTGGGCACAATAAATCAAATCAATTTAATATTGAATAAGAGTTCTTAAAAGATTAGATATTGCTCAAGTTCTAATGGGGCTTTAACGTCCCAATTTATTTGCTTTTTCACTTTATATCAGTTCTTTGGACGCACCAACATCTTCATGGCTTTGTAGGAATAGTTGTTTCCACGCCACATCCTCCAGTACATGCCCTTCCTGTGTGCACCATTCAAGTGCAATCCAAAGAGACTTCTAAGGGCATAGAAAACGTAAATATTTAATATATAAATATATAGTCAATTATATTGATTCTAATCCTACCCTAAGGCACAGTCCGTGTACTACCAGCCACCCATCTGATGCACGGCACAATTGTTCCTGGAGACGACATTGACCCAATCGTAGGTTGTGAACTTCCCGAATATACACCAATGCTCTTCAAGGGATAATTCTCCTGCTCACTGCCAATCAGGAATTTATCGTGAAGGGCATATCGAATGTCTCCCTCGAAGTCCTCGAGCTCAAACTTCACCTCATGATCTTCAGTGGAGGTTATTTCGTGTAGCTTCTGCAAGCCAAGGAAGAACTCGCCATTCGAGTCCTCGAAACCTTTCTTGTATTCCGCCCAGTTCCGGAAGAAGTTCAAATTGCCCTCGTACCTGTGGGCCACCAGTGTCCAGCCATGCAGCAGCTGATGAGGCAGACAATGGAAAGGACAATAAAGGCTTTCATATGGAAAGGACAATAAAGGCTTTCATATTATATTTCTATCAATTCAAGATATTTTGAAGCTATTGAACATTGCTAATGCATTAAGATTTATTGTATCATCCTTATCACTGGCGCATCAGTCATATTTCACTCTGTGCTGGCAGGCTTATCAAAGTTACATTTTGACTGACAATATGATTCCCAGAACCACAAACAACTGCTAAATATCTTAACATCTGGCTGGACGGGTACGTATACTCAAAAGTAAGTTGGTCTTAATATTTGATATTAATAGTATTGTAACAATTATAAAATAATTTTTAATCAATACTATATGCTGTGCTATAGTACATTTATATAGTATTCAGATTAAAAATGATTATAATTATTAAAAATAATTTCCATAAATTGTAATAAATAATAATACACAATCCTATAAAACTGCTTGGAAATAGAAATATATTTTAATCATATAAATTTCTAATAGACTTATTATAATATAATTTTTAATCAATCCTATATACTATGCCTTAGTATTAATGATTATAATTATTAAAATTAATTTTCATAAATTGTAATCAATTTTACAATGGCTTTATCTATTCAGACCAATTCCAATTGGAATATTAAATCTAATAAAAATGCTTGAAATAATATGTTTTAATCATATCAATTTCTAATAGGCTTCGATGTATACAGTTTTGTAATAATTATAAAATAATTTTTAATCAATACTATATACTGTGCCATAGTATATTTATATAGTATTCAGATTAGAAATTATTATAATTATTATAAATAATTTCCATAAATTGTAATCAATTTTACAATGGCTTTATCAGACATGTTTTAATTCCAATTGGAATACAAAGTCCAATAAAAATGCTTAGGAATATATTTGAATCATATGAATTCACTGGGGTATTGCCAATTGGATTTCCATAATCTAATAAATTGAATAGCCAAGAAATGCTTTGTTTTGATCAAGAATATATTTAATAAATCTGCGATGATTTCTATAATGATTTACAACTTTAACGATATTAAGCCAACCGGAAATTAATTCTAAAAAAACCTTTTTCTAAAACAATTGCCAAAGATTCGCATAGAAATGCATCAAATATATATTTTATATATATATATATATATATATATATATTATTATTATTATTATACATAATATTTATACGCGCTGCGCCTGCGTATTGGAATTTATTGCATGCAAAATATGTACTAATAGAAAGAGAATGAGCAATGACAATGACAATGATAATAAAACTAAAATGTAACAAGAGAATCGGCGGCAGATATGGACTTAAAATCGAATGTATTATTATAACTACTAGACATTGGTGGGCTCCGCATTGTTGCCCCAGACAACATCATCGTCCTCGTCGTCATCGTGGCCCCAGCCCTGATCTGCCTCGGCATCTGTTTCCGGGCCATTGCAGCTGGTCGCGGCTGCCGCAAAGCGACTCGCATCAATTTGGACAATTTCTATTTCGCGGATGGCGGCGACCTTTGTCTCGATCACCGGCTCCATGTCCTTGAAGAAGTCAAACTCGGCCGGCTCGGTGGTATTCGCCGGCGTTGTCAGCTGCACCTGTATGTCCAGCGCGCTGAGATCATCAATGAGCATGCGATTGGTCGGTGGTGCGGAGGCCTTCGCAGCAGCCACTGCGGACAGGCTGGAGCAGGCGGTGCGGAATGAGTCGGTGAGCGAGGGCTGTGTGGCCTGAGTTGAGGTGCTGCTGTTGGTTTCCAAATTGTTTAGATTCAGCTCGTCCAATGTCGCCTGCTTCACATGCAGACGCTGCAGCTCATCCGTATTCTCCCAGTCGGACCACGCCTCCTCCTCATCGTTGACCAAGGTCTGTTCGTGCATGGAGCTGTCGGCATTGTCCGTGTTGCTGTCGCTACTGCTGCTGTGGCTGAGCTCCGAGGGTTTCTCCCGCATATTTGTGAGGCTCTTCTCGTCCTCGCCGCCATCGGGACTTAAACGCAATGGCATCGGCGCCACATTGGTCTCCACTGGCAGCGGACTGCCAGAGACCATATAATCGACAGCATCCACAGCGCTGCCATTCATGAGCGGCGTAATCGAGCGCGGCTCCGTCCACGGTGTGCTGCTGTCCGTGGAGACGGCGGCATGGGGTCGTCCGTCCGAGAAGCAACGTCTACGATCTCCGCCCAGCACAGTGGCTGCACCCAGAATGGGCACCAGATCGGCGAGGCAGCGCAAAGTCTTGGCCACGAGCACATCGTTGGTATCGTTCATGCCCAGCTGCAAATGCGGCAAGATCTCACCCTTCAGCTGCTCATCGCTCAACAGGCGCACATACTCCATGAAGTAGTCCAGCAGTATGAGTCGAATCTGAGCATCTCTCAGGCGAAACATTTTCAATATATGTGGCAGCAGATAGTGCAAATAGGTTTGAGGCGAGAAGAGAGCTGCGGTTCCATTCTCCGTCTTGGTGCGCAGCACGTAGGGCGTGACACAGTGCTGGGCGGTGGGATCGAGCAGTACCATGCGTGAGAGCAGATCACTGGCTAGCTGAGAGGCAACCACTTGCTCGTCGAAGCAACGCAGGCGTTCGATTAGATTGCTGAAGAATTGCTGACGCTCCTGGACCGACTTCAATGGCAGCTCAAAGAGAAATGAATGTATCAAGACGAATTCATGATTGAAATACGGATGCAGGAGCACGGCGGATAGCTTGGGCCGCAGCTCAATATTCAGGTGCTTCAGGTGTGTGCTGCAATAGTCGCGAAATTCCTGCACGTACGGCGTGCTCGTGCTCGTGCTCGCTTTGCCCTCGCTGGCGCCGCACTTGTCCAGCACCTGCTCACAGAGCGCGGCAAAGGCGAACTGCTCGATGCCCAGTTCGCTGTTGGCCGAGTCTCTGGCCAACGGCTGGCGAAAGCTGTGCGCCAGATCTATAAGCTGCTTATTCAGATCCTTCGCCTTCCACACAAACTCAAAGCCGGCCAAGCGCCAGCTGCCCTTATCCGTCACATAGATGGACTGTGTGCATATATTGAGATGTCGTCCCATCGCCTTCTCAATCAGGAATATCAGACTGCAGAGTATGGTGCGCAGGCCCAGGCATACCTGTATATCGCTCTGCTGGGCCAGTACATCGTTTAGCGGACGCACTCGCTCCGTGGCCAAATGCTTCTGGCCGGACTCATCCCATGTTGACATATATTTCAATATATACGGATGGCGATAGATCATCAGATTCTAAACATGAAACATATGATATATATATTTCGCATACGTATTTCGTACTTGTGGCACTTACCTTTATGGCTCGCTCCATTGGCCCTTGGGCCGCCCACAGCTGGCCCTTGACAAGCACTTCACCTTTGAATATGGACAGCTCCTGGCCGCCGCCGCCCTCCTCGTTGCATGTTGTTGGCGATTCGGCATTGTAGAGTGCCCAAAAGTCATTCACTTCGATTGCGTTTTTATCAATAATCAGCCCTTTTAGTTTGCTGCCTTCATTGCCCATTTTTTATAAACATTAATAAATAACATTTATGTTAGGTCAACGTCTTGCACAACGTAAGTGTAACATTTTCGTAACGCAAAACACTGTTAGCGGAACTGTTAACGCAGCTGGCAGTGTTGCAAAATGCCAATAATGCGTATGTGCATATCTTTGCAGCCCTGGATACTATGTACCAGGTCGAAGGCGAAAAGTTTTTGTTTTTCTATTGTTTGTAAATAAAAAGGAAAAGAATAAATACAAAATGGATTTGTACGATGACATTGACGCAAAGCCGCGTGCCAGCCAAATGGACGGATGGTCGTCGGGCATTAAAATGTTGCAAACACAGTTGGCAGTGAAGAAAGCCCAACTGCCAAAACCCAACGCGAGAGATCCAATTAAAAAACCGGTGAGTCTGCATACATCACGCTACTCACACCTGCAATTATCATAATCATTTCCATCTACAGCTTATGACACCTGTGGTGAATCTGCGCACTAAGCGCAGTGCAGACACTGCCGACACTTTTGTGCCCGTGACTGTGGCAGCCAAGCCAATTATAACCAGCATCACAGTGGCGCCAGCTCCGGTGCTGGAGAGCATTAAAACAGATGATTGGGACTTTGTGGATGAGTACGATCCGCAGTGGCCCAACGAATATGAGAAGCTAAAGGATAAATCGAAATCCAATGACAAATCGCGCAACAGCGGCGGCAACGCCAATCGTGGTGAGGATCGCGATCGGGACAGAGATCGGGATCGTGATCGCAAGCGCAATCGTGGCGGTGGACGCCGAGACACACACAATCACGATAACTCCCCGCCAACTATGAAATTCAGTGGGTTTAGCCAAAGGCAAAGTGACGAGGACCGCTACAGTCCGCCAGCGCCGGGTTCACTGTCTAAGCAAGGTGGTGGTGCGGCCATTGCGCCACCACCGTCTCTATCGATTGACAACGGTGATGGCGCCTCGAATGTAACTATACCATATAGCGCCAGCTCGGTTGCAGCTAAGATAATGGCCAAATACGGCTTTAAAGATGGCCAGGGATTGGGCAAATCGGAGCAGGGCATGTCCGTGGCTCTGCAGGTGGAGAAAACATCTAAGCGTGGCGGTCGTATCATTCACGAAAAGGATGTATTTCTACCACCACCACCATCAACCTCACCACCTCTCTCTCAACTGCCTGCTGTAAGCGCATTGCCATCCGCTTCGAGTCCAGGTCCTGCTGTTGCTACTCCAGCTGGCTCGATGCCACCGCCAGCATTGCCAGGCGGTCCACCGACAGCAACAGCACCAGCATTCGCCAGTGAGCCAGAGCCTAGCATAACCGAAATCATGAAGGCGCCCAGTAAAGTGGTGCTTCTTCGCAACATGGTCGGACCCGGCGATGTAGATGAGGAGCTCGAGCCCGAAGTGAAGGATGAGTGCAACACAAAGTATGGCGAAGTGAATAGTGTAATCATACATGAAGCCTTCGGTACGGTGCCGGAGGATGCCGTCAAAATATTTGTGGAGTTCAAACGTATTGAGAGCGCCATCAAGGGTGAGTTTTTAATTTAAATTAATAAATACTACTATCATAATTCATACATATATAATACCTTACAGCTGTTGTGGATTTGAATGGACGATTTTTTGGCGGACGTCAAGTGCGTGCTGGATTTTATAATTTTGATAAATTTAAAAGTTTTCAATTGAATTAAGCCAATAAAAATAATTTGATATAAATTTACATTATTTTATTGTTGTTTTGTAATTTAAGCAAAGCGCCCTCTATTTGATTTTGTTTGTGTGCTTGTCGGCACTCGTTATTGGTATGACAGAGTTGCTAGCGTTTATTATCGATAATTGCAGCTGACTGCGACAACTCTAATAAATATAATCATACACGCTACGACCAATCGACTGGCTAATGGGCGTAATATAAATATGTTTCTTATTAAATTACGTTTTCAAATTGCTGGCTAAGCGATATTTAATATTTCTGGTTAAGCAACCCTCTTTCAGTGCAAAGCTTAAGCCAGCACAATCAAAGCAGGCGTGTGATAATATTGTGAGAACTCACAATAGCTGGTTGTATCGTGCCTAGTACACATAGCTAGTGCAGAGGTTTGGTTTGAGAACTGAAAACAATTATCGCCAATATTATTCGCTTTCGCTGTGTGTTGCAAAATTGATTAACAAAAACAACTTAAAAACCAAGGTGAGTTAACGACGCTCCTTCGTGTAGTCTAACAAGTTAATATTGATTGTGAGTGTGTGTTAATATACAAAACAACAAGCTCAAAGAAAAAATTATAAGTATTGTGTTTTGCTGTTTTTTTTTCCTTCTCTTGCGCGAATACATAAGCCAAAGCAAACGAACAGATAGCAGTGCAGAACGGTAAATTCTCCAAATGTCAACGACACAGAGGCACTTGTAATTAAATTCAATTAAGCTGCAGCTCGTACTGAATTTGTGTATCAATTTTCATAAGTGAAAAAGAGAAGAACAACACAGAAAAAAAAAAAAACAATTCGATACGAGACGCAGGCCGCACTCGCTCTCCCCTTCTCACCTACAAGTCCACGTTGAACTCGTGCCCAACCAGCCAGCCAGCCAGCCACTGCCTGCAGCTGTAGTAGTAGTTGTGATTGTTGTTGTTGTTGGTGTAGCTGTTATAACTGCAACACACACACACAGACAAACGACGGCTGATCACATTTGTTGTGCTCTGAGTGCTTTATGCCAATCAACAACAAAAGTTTTGCATTGTTCGCAGCTTTCCCTACTCCCACCGACGCCCAGCAGCGGCCATAACAACAACAACAACACCAACATCAACGGCAATAGTAGTTGCTATATCCAACCCATCCAAGTAGTCGTTGTTTGGGGCCATGGGCCCGCTATCGCCGCTTTGTATATGTGCTGCAAGGTAAGGGGGCAACTCCAACCCAATTGAGGGTTTTGGCTATTACCACTGTTGTTGTTCTAACTCTCTCTCTCTCTTTCCATTCTCTCTTTTTGCACTCTCAGTTTATTGCACTATTATTCAATATTCATATATTGCACGCACATACATAAATACAAAATTATTTATGTATATTTACATATATAAATATTTCTGCTTCTCCTGCTTCCACTCGTTCCAAAGTGGAGCAGACGCGCCCCGATCGCCCAACATATGCACACATACATATGTAAATACAAACAAACCGTTGTTTTTCGGCGTACCTCCCTCTCTCTCCCACTCGCTCACTCACACACACGCACACATGCGAGTACTCGCATTTGTTGCCTGCTTCTTCAATTATACTTTCGAAAATATTCTATTTTTATACGAAACATTATTTTGCGCCTGGTACTCGTGAAGTATTTTCTTTTTCTTATTGTATATTCTGTGGGTGCACATATTGAAAAATTGAAGAACCAGCAAAATGTGTGCACATTGCGCCAGCCCTTTATAAATCCTGTGGGGCTGGCCATTTTGTTGGTTACAGTTACAGTTATTTATAGAGCTTTAAGCATTAACTCAAATAGGACTGAAACGGAAGGGGCTTTTGATATATGAAGTCAACTGCATTTGTTTATTAATGGTTTAATAATTCTATTGGTTAATTAATTACTAATTGTTTGTTGACTATTTTCTAGAAACTAACTTAATTTATTGATTAAAATAAAAAATTGAAATTTAAAAAAAAATCAGTTATTCATTCAAATTATCATTTATGTGTGGCTCTGGCATTATGACTGACGTTCATAAGTATTTAATAAACATTTCCTATGCGGAAATCACTGATTACTTTTACAGATAAGAACATGTGATTTTATAATTAACTTGAAAATAATTCCTTTTGCCAAATGTTTTAGTTATAATAATGCCAAGAATGTTATATAAAAATTAATATATTTGCTTAGAAAATACATTAAACATTTGCAACATTTCTTATAAATAGCTGCCGCCGCACACATTCCGTTATCTGACATTCCATTAGAAATTTTATGCAAATATTTTTGATTACTTTTTAAAAAATATATATGTACATATATATAATTTTTGATATTTAAAATTCTCTTCACTAACTAGCAAATGTTTCGATCCAATGTGCCTTGACCAGAAATTCATGAACTGACAGTCGGTCAACATTCGGGTCGATCTGTTTAGAGCACAGAAATTTTGTAACACTCGAATCAAATTCAACCTCTCTAGCTAAATACATTTTATCAGATATAGATTTTACTGTATGACTGTCTGTGCGCATTTCACACTTTTCAGTTATGGTCTTGGTCAGCAAGGAATGGCAGAGCAATAAGGATGACGAGGAAAAGCCCAGTGCGGCAGCAGCAGCAGCTTCATCGACAATCTCAACAGCAGCCGTTGCAGCAGTAGCAGCAGCATCAGCCGCAAATAACGGGATTACCAGCGTTACCTCAAGCTCGACCACAATTGACCAAGATATAACAGCTAGACCAGTAGCTGTTGCCGGCGGTGTTGAATTGTCCAAGCGCCAGCAGCGCATCCATAAAAAGTCACACATGATGGAGCTGAACAAGAAGGCCCAACAGGAGCAGCAACATCAGCAGCAACATCAGCAGCAGCAGCAGCAGCAGCAGCTGCAGCTGCAGCAACAACAACAGCAACAGCAACTGTTAATGCGGGAAAAGCACGAAAGCGAGATGTGTGAACTGTCAACAGAGAACAGCAACAGCATGGACAACATGATTGGCGCCAATGATGCTAACGACAATATGGAAAATCGCGAGAACAATAATACGACAGCGATAGAGGCCTGTGACTCCAATACGAACACATTAATGCAGGTGAGTAGGAAACCCATTCGCCTCTCGGATGCAGTTTATTAACCATTTCGTATCGCATTTTCTCAGGGTCATCTGACACAGAAACAGGCGCAGCTACACATGGCCATGAATTCGGTGCTAAATGCCAATAATACAACGACGGGCGGTAATCTATTCAGCTCGATTGGTGCCTTACAATTGCCTAATGAGACAGCGAATACGCTGCTTACCAATACGCAGGACATGTCGCCCGGCGAGGCCCGAATCGTCCTGCAATGCGAGTTGAAATCGCACAAGTTTGAGACGCGTAACATTTTGCTGTCGCCGGGGCAGGAGTGCAAGGTCGGACGTTTGATTGCCAAGAGCAAGGCGAGCGAAAGCAATGCCATATTCGATTGTAAAGTGTTGTCGCGTAATCATGCCATGCTCTGGTATACAACCGACGGTCGTTTCTGGGTAAAGGATACCAAGTCGAGCAATGGCACCTTCATCAACGACAACAAGCTGGGCAACGAGCCGGCCGAGCTGCATAATGGTGATACCGTCAAGTTTGGCGTTGAGGTGATTGAGAATTCGCGCCAGGAGGTGCACGGCTGCATCATAGCGCGAGTCACACTGTTTTTGCCTGACGGCCGTGAGGCCATCTCAATAGAGTCGGAACAGTTGCAGTTGACGGGACCGAATCGGATTAGCTATGATGAGATACAGCGACTGAATGCATTTCTACAAGAGGCCGCCCAGCGCGAGAAGATGCTTAAAGCGAAGCTCAGCAATCTCCAGGGTGTGCTCGATTCGACGCGCAAAAACTCCGCCATGTGCTGGCAAAGCATGATTACCGAGGATCAGCTCTTGCATAAGATCAATCTGCTTGAGAAGAAGTTGCAAATGATGGAGAAGAATGTGCCTGAGAATACATTACGCAACGAGGTGAGAGGGTTGTTCCAATGGAAGCTATTGTAGCATACCTTTGGGGGCATCAGTAGAGATCATGATGATGAAACTTTTCCGTTCTTATTGGCAGGTTGTTAAATTGCTTGAGGATAAGACCTCATATCAGCTAACTGCCAAAGAGGCGCTGCACAAGGTCTATCAGGATCGATGCGAAGCCATGCAAATGCTGTCCAGAATGGAGATGGCCTTCACCACATCGGACAACGAGTGCAACATATTGCGCGGTCAGATATTGAGTTCGAAGCAGACCTTACAGGATTTCAATGAACGATTGGAGCAGCTGCAGCTGGAATATACGGACTATAAGGAGGAAACGCTGCGTCAGCAGCAAGAGGCTAAGAAATTGGAGGATCAACGGCTTGTGGACCATAAGGAGCAGCTAATCGCGCATGAGACCGAAATGGAGCAGATGCGCCAACAACTGATGCAATTGCAGAAAACGATTGCTGATCATGACAGCGAGCAGGCGCTGCAGCAGCAGCAGACGCTGGAGCAATTGAATGCGGCCATCGCTGTCGGTGAGGATGATGACGATGAGGACGACGACGACGACGACGACGATGATGATGATGATGATGATGATGACGAAGACGACGACGACGAAGGCGTTGAGGATGCAGACGACGAAAAAGTCGCAAATAAAGATGACAAGGGAGTTACTAAAGACGAATTTCAGGTAGCAGATGAAGGTGCATCGATCAAAGAGCTGCACGAGCAGGAACACAAGGCTACAGTAGCCAGCAAATCTAAAACTGTAAGTGGGGTTTGTTACATGACGACTTTCGTTTTATTCAAAATGCGCATTGATTTTGCAGAGCAAGAAGACCAAACGGCAACAGAAGGAAAAGTTCGATTTGAAACACAAGGTGATACGCAAAGGCACCGTAATGAAGCTACTCAAGAACTCGGATCTCAAGGGCGCAGACGGTGGCGATGTTTTGAAGGCCATATTCAATGCTGCCGACTCTGGCGATGATGAAGAGCTTGAATCAAAGTTGGATTCACCTGAGGCATCGTCCACGAGCGGAAATACCTTTGCCGAAGTTGCCTGCGATGAGTTCATACACAAATCACCCAAGCACACACGCCTCAATGGCATCGATGAGGTGATCGAGGAGTCGCCGCACTCAGTCCACAAGCTGGAGACACAGGAGACCCTCGTGCGCAGCACCGATGGACTGCACGATAGTGATCTGCCGCAAGAGCACGCTGTGGACATGTTGCACGAGGAGTATATGTTCTATAAGAACAAATCAGCTAAGCTAACCAACGACATAAGCAATCTGGAGGATGAGATGATGATGCTTAAGCAGCAGCTGCAGTTACTGCAGGCGCCACAAAACGCCGGCGCCCAGTCACGCAGTTGCAGTGGTGCAGACGATAAGGATAAGAGCGCAGAGACCGCCACGGATGAGGAGGCGAAGGCGCTGCTGGCTGAGAAGGACCTCTGTGGTGATCTTTCGAGCTGGCGCGAAGATGTCAACATCATGAACGATGTTCAAGTGGAGCGTGAGGAGGAGCTGATCGTCTACAAGGAACGCCTGGAGCAGTCCGAAATGAGCAACATCGAATTGCGCAAGGAGATATCTGTGCTGCGGCTCAAGCAGCCAATGGTCCATGATCACAATATCTTATATCGTCGAGCTCTCCCCTTGGGCTGTGTGGCGCTGGCAGCGATAATCTACTTGTTGTCCATTCGCTTTTAACACTACTAGGAGATCAGCACAGCGAAAACGTCGTACCTACAGCAAAACGAGATTCAGCAAGCAGATATATATATATATACGATATACAACATCTTGTGGGGCGGGGGGACATGCGGGGGCGCGTGTTGGATGCTGGATGTGCACTATATACAATAGGAAATAATACACAAAACAAACAAACAAACAAAAATAATGGAAGTAATGGATGTAAAGTATGCAAATCGGATGGACGCAGTTATACAGTTACAATATTTATATATCTACACGCTATTTATATATATGTATATATACACATACATATATATGCATATATACATATATATTATCTATATCTATATATGTATATATTCATGTATATACATATGTATATGTCTATATATATCTATCTATCTATCTATACAATCGAGCTTTACTCGCCATTTTCTATTCTGTTCTATTTTTCTCATATTTTGGACCACAAAATTTTTAGTTGTAAATTGAAATTGAAACGAACAAAAATCAACAAAAATAACATTTAACCGACAGGTGCGCACATACATATACACAACTCACATACACACACATATTCACACACACACACACACACACACACACATATACACACCCACATATATAAACACACAGATGGTTAGTTAATTTTGAAGTAATTATATTTAAAGAGATTCCCCAGAATAACTTTTTTTGATACGATCCTTATTTTATTAATGGTGCGATTTATATGTATGAGAAACCTTCGAATTGTGTACAAATCTAGAGGAGAGCAGAGGCGGCGCCTGGAAATTGGATGTTGGCGGCGAATCGATCATTAAGTTTAGCATTAAGTTGCAATTATTTACCATTACCAGCTATGTTTTATGAAACACTATATTTACGTATGCTAAATGTTGATTTATGTACTATAATTTAGTTGATTTTTATTGTCCGTCGTCTCATTGTAAGCGAGCGAGCGTACGTACGTGTAAAACATTTATATATATATATATTCCGAAGTGAAACGAAACAAATTTTGAAAAATGCTTGCGATATCACAAAAAAAACAAACACTTTTAATGTATGCAAATAAAAAACGAATACAAATTAATAAACACACAACACTATAACGAAACGAATGCATTTAAAAATATTTTTGCACTTCTAAAATAAGAGAATTTATACAAATAAACAGTTTGAGGAAAATTGTTATGTTTGAATTTGGCGCTTAAATGTTGGATTAATGCGCAAAATGCTCTGCGCATCAATATCGTAAGCTTGTTTAAATTTCTATCGAATAAGCATATCGATTACGAATACGGGCACACCGCGGCTTGTGGATTTTAGCAGTTGGTAGACGCAGTCATACTCAGCAGTTTGGTCGGATTCTCTGTGGTGCGCACAGTCGTCTAAGCGGTGTATTTTTCCATTTATCTCTGGTATTTAATTAAATATATAAATTAAATGTGAATGTAATGTGTAAAACATTTGTTTAACCACTATCGGCTGCATCGATTAGTACAAGTGTTTGCTCGCATTAAAATTTTGCGTAGACAACGGCCAAGCTATTTGCAGTAGCCACTAGAGATGAGCGATTCGGTGACTTTTTAAAAAGTCACTGTGTCAACTGTTCCTGTGACTTAAGTTTAACACATCTGCAGCAAGGCAGAGATGTCATGTGGTGCTTTTACTTTCAATTCTTGACGTATTGTGAAAAGTCACAGACACATACACATATTCCAAATCGCTCATCTCTGGTGCGCTTATGTGAGGTGGGCGTGACGCTAGGCGGTAGCGGCGACGGCAACAGCAACGGCAACGGCGACCGAAGCGCAGCCAAAGTGAAATGCAAAGAAAGACGGGATTAAATACAGTGAAAAAAGCGTTGCAAAAGCTTCGAGTATTGTTATTGCAATATTGCATGTTCTTTCTCTTTTGTGTTTCTAGCTAAAGGCCAACAAAATCGCAAGTTGCGCTTGTGTGCGTGCCTGTGTGTATATGTGTGTGTGTGAGTGAGTTAGTGAGTAAAACTGAAGCGGCAATAACAACAACGAGAGAGCGCAACTCTGTTTCTGCCTGCAGATGTGGAAATAACTAGCCGAAAACAAAAATAATAAGAAAGCAATAAGACAACGAAAACTGCCTTGCTGGCTTAACGGATTTACCATCGTCGTCGACGTTGTTACAAAAAAAACACTAAAAGAAAGAAAAGGTAAGGGGCCCTGCCAGGTACAAAATAAATGCATATGAAATATTGCGACTTTTGACATTACTCTGTGTGAGTGAGTGTGCATATATATATACACACATATATGTATGTGTGTATGTGTATGTATTTGTTTAAGTTTGTGCAAGTGTATGTCAGATAAGCCGCATTCCATGATAATAACAGCTGAAGTTGCGTAGTCCAAGTCAGTGTGTCACATTGAGGAGTCAGCGAATGCAGCAGTTCTCGAAGGAAAGAGAAGGAAATCAAGCTATAAATATAGCTCAAATTTCTGGCAGTTATTTTTTAGAAGTATTATTTATTATAGTATAATAAATAATAATAGTATTTATTAAAGGGAAGAAAGCTACACAACAGAATTATGCTATAAATATAGCTAGAATTTCTGGCAGTTTTTATTGAGAGGCTAAATAATACAATTTGGCATAAAATAACAACACACAAACTCTTCTACTTCATTGTAGAAAACTCTTATATACTGTTGTATATTGATCCATTGGGAAGGGTAACTTTGCCTATCGTCTATCGCCTATCGATCTGTAATAGAGTAGAGATTCAGCAGATGGAATCGCATTATATTCAACAATGTCGCATGACCAAATATCAACAAAGACTCGTTTTTGGTAACTAACTTGTTTTTGCCATAACAACGCAATACAAAAGCAAAAATAACAAAAACCGAAAATTTATTAATTTATTTAAGCTATCTTATTTGCAAAGCGTATTACTTATAAATATTTTTTTTTTTTTTTTTTTTGCGCCACTTATCACAAGTAAACATTCGACACATTTATAATTCCATTGCTCTTTGCTGCCTATCTTCAAAAAAGCGCTCTCTAGTATATCTGTCTTCTCGCGCTCTTCGCGCTTGTTGCTTATATTTTTTGCTTTCCGCTTTTTGCCTATCTTCTAATTACACATACAGCACAAGTTAATGAATTCTTCGCTTAGTGTGCTTGCTGTATGTACAGTTTGAAAGTTCTCCACAAATATGTGTGACTGATGATTCATAACGGTTAACACGCTTATTGCCGTTTTTCTTTTGGTTGTCGCTAGAATACGTGCGCCAGCAACATCTGTCAGCTTGGCAACATTGTTGCCCAGCATCTTATGGCGCTGCCAATGAACTTTTGCACTAAAATAAACAAACAACAAAAAAACTTTCACTTAGCGAGCCCATTGAAAGAGATAAATGGCATAAGATAGCCGACGCCAATTGGCCAATATCCATGACGTGCCACGCACGCAGCCCCCAAATAATCCAAACAGTCAATTAAAAATGACAGCGCACCGATTGCGAAAAGTGAAAAGCAATCAAAAAAAAAAAAAAAACCAACAACAAACACAAAATAAACAAAAAAATACACTGAGACGAAGAAGAAATGAAAATAAAACACACATAATTGCTTATAAAACACCCACGTTGCTCACACGCCGGCTAGTGACGTCATTCGACTGCAAGCCAAAATTGGCAGCTTGCCAGCCAGCTAGCAACACGCACATGTATCTATACATGCGATTATGGCGATCAGCTGGCAACATATAGACCACATTATAGCTTATTGCAACTTGAGGCTTTGCGGTCTTCTGGCGCGTTAAATAACAGATGCCACACAAATAAGCATAAATAATTATACTGTGATAAATTAGCTAACTGTTTATTTGCCTTAGCCAAGCTTAGGCCAGCTGACGATGACGAGACGAGACCAGACGAGACTTGGAGATCAAATTACCAGACAGTCTCGTGTAAAATGTGTCATGCCATGCATCTGAGTGTCTGTGTGGGTGATAAGAAATTAGCAATATCAAGTCGAGCCACAAATGCGCTTGCCAAGTGGGAGTCCATTATAAGATTATATATGTATATGCCTATTTATGTATATAGATATACATATATTTAGCGCTAATCGTTATTGCAAATAAACCTAGCTTAATATTATTTTATGTTTGTATACAAATTTAGATAAATTTATTTAAATATATACTAGATATCTAGTTTGATATCTTTTAAACTCGTTTTAATGTTACTTAACAGTTAAAGCGTAGCAGAACTGTTGCTTAACATAGTATATGCTTAAATGTTGCCGAACGGTTAAGGGATCCGTGTTGCTAAACATTTTAAGGAGCTGCCCATTCAGCTGTTGCCAGCAACATACTAAACTTAACAGCCCGCATGACGTCAGTGACCGCAGCAGGCAGTTCAATGGCTGTCGCCAAGTCTCAACCAAACATGCCGCTCCTTCAATATATATATATATATATATATATATATATATATATATATGTACAATAAAAACTATGACAAAGCGCTTAGCTCGTCGCGCACTTGAGCCGTGCATTAAAAGTGAATATCAAAAGCCAAAACAACTGAAACAAACAGTCATCAACAATGGAAAAGTGACGCGACTTTTAGCATTGATTGTTTTTCGGCTTTTAACGGCAAGTTTTGCTTTGTTTTGTCGCTCCCACTTGAAATTGCTCCTTTTTGCACACTTTTTGTTTACAGACCTAAAGAGCTTCAAATTTCAATGAGTTGCAACGGTTTCAATTTATTTCTGTATGCAAGTACACTTGGAGAAAAACTTAAGAAATAAATGTAAACAAAGGAAAAGTATATAAAACATAAAAAGTTTAAATGAAAACAAAAATTTTAATTATGAAAGTATAAAAAATAATATATAAAATATTTAAAAAAATATATATAGAAATATTAAAAAAATATATATAATATATATATTGAAATATAAAAGTTATAAACAATATATATCTTTATATATATATATATATATATATGTGTGTATATATTTATATATATATTAAAAATATTTTTTTTAATATAAGATATAATTTTCCACATCTTTGGAAAGGCTTTTTCTCAATATTTATAAAATGTGTATCATTGCATATTCAATAGTATGACTTTCTAGAATGAAACTTTCTTTCAGTGTATGCATAACAGCATTTTCAGTTGGTTTTCTGCTGGTGTATTGCTCATGTTACAGTGAACACTCGAATATGCGGCCCGTGTCAACTTTCACTGTATTTGGCTTTTAAGTTTATTTCTTCTGTGTTTTAATTAGACCCATTGCTTTGTTTTAATTTTATTAGTATTTGCTGTTGTTGTGGCAATTATTTGATAGCACCTCGAGGCAGTCATCGCACAATTTAGGGTATTTGAATTTCTCTGCTTTGCTTGGAAAGTTTGGCAACACAAAGAAAGTCGAATGTGTATGCAAATCTGATTGAAACCCAGCTGAGCTGAGCTTGGCTTGGCTTAGATTAGAAATTCCAAAAGAATTCGGCATACGAATTACCTAATAAAAGGGGCTACTGTTTTTTTATTTTTATTTTTTGTTTAACAAAAACACTTCTCTTATCGCTTTTGCAATTTATTTCATTAAACATTGCCGAGTTAGTTTCCTTAAATTGTTTTTTGTTATTTATTTAGCTGGCGTAGGTAAATATTGATAAGCATTGGTAGGTAGCATTGGCTAACAAGTTCCGCTTAGTGACTTTGTTAATTAGAAAAAGTTTCTACGTTTCGATCAATAAACTTAACTACTGGAACCTACTTTCCAGATGTAGAAAAGCATATATTTATATAAAAATAAAATATACTTTATTTGTATTTTAATTTTATTATATATCTGATGTTGATATTTTGCGCAATTTTAATGAAACTATTTCACATTATAAATTTCTATCATCTAAAAAAGCGCTAAATACGATATGTATTGGTATATGCAAGGGTTAAAGACCAAGTTATTAATGTGCTTTAAAGCTTGCTCGTTCTCTCTAACATTAAAATACCGTCAAGAGGTCTAATTAGAATTTAGCCAGCGTCTCACGTCGATGCTAATTTCTGCATACTTAACATAGTGTAAAATAACATTGACATAACATTGTCTTGTAGATTGTACAGTTGCATGACTATATCTCACTGTTAACGATGAATTAAGCAGAATTTGTTTTTCTTTGTAGAAAGACATAAAACTTAGAAAACAAAAATAATTAAGTTATTAATTTGATTTTTAAATAATGATTGTTGTTAAACAAATTTAATTTTTGTTATCATTAGTTATAAACAAAACATTCATTAACTGATGTCTGTAATTTATGGCGATTAAAATAATATTTATTTTCTCAGATTATAATTTATCTATGTGTACTTATGCATATATTATTTATTAAGCAAATATCATGCGTGGGCGTCGCCCAAAGTCGATCGTAATCTTCACTGCACCAAGTTTGCTTGCTTATACTTGATAAAAATATATAATATATATAATGTTAATAATCTAATAATATATGTAAAATATAAATTAATATATATGAAAAAAAAAAAAAAACAACAAAAGAAAAAATACAAATTTATATATTTTTTTTCTGATAAGAGTATTCACTAGAGAGAGAGAGAGAGAGAGGAATAGACTTCTGTTTTGTTCTCTCAGTAATTAAATGTCAACAGCGACGCGCACAGCTGTTATTCCACTTTCAGCAGTCTCCCTCGCTTTCTCACTCTTCCTCGCTCACGCAGTTTCTCAGTGAGACTCACACGGCTTCCGTTTCGCTCAGCTTCTTTACCGGCATTTCAAATATGCTTCGTTCGCTTATCTAAAAACACGCACACACGCGCCTTTGTGTAGCAATAAACATTATTATTTATATTAATCTGCTTTGAAATGCGCCTCAACTGAACAACTTTATTTGCCAGTATTTGACGACCTTGCGCTGAAACCAAAAAAAAAAAACACACTTGGAACTGCGAATTGGGAATTGAGAATAGGGAATTGGGGAATTGGGAGCTGGAAATGAATTCATTTGCTGTTCGCATTTGGTCTGCTAATGAATTAAACATGAAAAGCAGCCAAATCGATTTTCATTTGTTTAATAGGTCACGAAAGCAACAACAACACAGAACAACTTGAAGAAGTGGCACTGAATATCAATGTGTAGATGACGAAGAAGCACGCACTTCTTGCAATTTGCCTTTTATGGCTATTTAGCATAGTTTGTTTCCACGTTTAACCCGCTTAACATGCGCAACATGCGTCAGCAACATTTACACTTGCCATGCAACATTTTCATTTGCATCTAAATAGATTGAATGTATACATATGTATATACATATGTGACATGCATTGATCGCTGTTAAAATTAACATATCTAACTGTTAGCAACATTTTTGCTGTAAGAGTTCAATTTGTTAGCAAAGTTAGCAGTATCATGTTATATATTTACATACTCCTGTTAATAATTCAAAGATCTCTGTTAACATTACATTAACTACATAACAGCTAGCAACATTCTAATTACTCTGCATAAATTTAAACAGAATTCTCTATAAGTACCAAAAGAAATTAATATTTATAATCAACTTTGCAACAATTTAGTTTTAAAGTCTGGGAAAAAACATAAATCAGCGACGTTGTGAAAAGTGGAAAAACAGCTTAAAATAGGAGCACACAAAAAGAAAAAGAAGACCAAGAAACCGGCTTAACAACTTGATTCAAAGTTCAAGGACATTTTTGCAGTCTGCGCGATGCACAAAAGTTGCAAGTTGCGTGAATTGCGTTGGTTGTAGTTGTTGCAATATTGTAGGCGACATGGCAAGTGGTTTTTGTGTGGAGCCAAGTGAAAACTGTCACATGGCAGCTAGGCGCACCCACAGGGGAACCACAAGCCACACAAGACACCCACTTCGCCTTCTAAAGTGCAAACATTTGTTCGCCCATTGTTGCAATTTGAGGGCGGTGGCCTCCAAAGTTGAACTTTTACTTTTTCCTAACACGATTTTACATGAGCATGAGCAGGCAATATATAATATAAAATGTGCATTTCGAGAGCAGAATGAATAGGGAATGAACTTTAAGCGTATCAACTTTAAATTATTTAGTTGAGGATTTCTTATGGATATATTAATATTACACTTACAACCTTTCTATGTGATTTTCAAAAGATTTGATTATTTTTTTCAATAATTTTCTTATTATTTTGAAGTCACTTCCCTGCAATTCTCATTAAATTACATTTTGCAAACTGAGTTTCAAATTTCTCAGTATAATTTATCTTCGAATTGAAGGTATAAATCAAATATAAACCTATATATATCAAATATGTGCTTGTTTGTGTGTTAAATGCAAATAACTTAACAATTGAATGCAATAAAAAATAATTATTTAATTGATTTATCAATAAATTCTCAATTGAAAGACGAATAAAATGAGACCCAGTGTAAGAAAAGATAGAACGTAAAATAATAAATAATCAAATTGATATAATTAATGGAAAATATGATATTTAGACATATATTGATTAATATGCAAGTGCAAATAATTGAAATAAATATAAAATATATAATAAAATAAATTAATAAAAATAAAGACAAATATTACAGAATAAATAAAAATATTTTACAAATATATATATATATTTAAAGAAAGTTTTTTTTTAAATAATATTTAAATTGTTGTTAATAATTGAAATAAATATAAAATATTTAATATATAAATAAAAAAGAAAAATATTATGCACTTCAAAAAACTTTGTTTTATATATATATATTTTTAAAATATTAATATTAAATTTTAAAAAATATATATTTAATAAAATACATATTTAACAAAATATTATTTATACTAAAAAACAATTAAAATATTCAAAAGCGCAAATTGACAAGTTTCCACTTGTTCCACAGTATGAAAACTAATGAGCAAGGCATATTAATAGATACATTGTTTCAACCCCGTCTGTCTGTGTATGCGTGTGTGTATGTGTGTGTGTGTGTGTATGTGTATGTGTATGTATGCACTTTTGCGCTGTGTCAGGTGTTTCTATAAAACGAGCGAGCATTAGCTTTGTCTGCCTTTCTTTATGCAGACGTAAGTGTGTGTGTGTGTGTATGTTGGTGTGCGTGTTGATGTTTGTGTTTTTTGTGTGCGGCTTTTAACCCTTGGCCCTTAAGTCAGCAACCAGACAGCGAGGGTTGCTGCTGCTGTTGTTGTTTCTTCATTAGACTTGCCAGAGCAAAGCACGTTCATAAATCTTCGCCCAACTTGGCAGCTGGATGCTGTGTGCTGTGCGTCTCCATGCGCCGGATTACTTCCTTTGTGCCCAGTTCCGCATTTAAATGCCGGAGTTGAAGTGTCGACGTCACTTGAACACATGCCGTATTTGGGGAGTTGGATTCCACAGACGCATTCCCTAGATGCCGCCTGCTGGCTGCTGCTGTTGCTGCTGCTTCTTCCGCCTTACCAGCCCCCTTTTACAGGGCAGCCAGCTGTCACAACTGTTGGGTTGTCTGCGCGTATCTTTTTCGCCCTCCAGTCCGCCATTGCCAAGGGCAACTGTCACGTTGTAAACGCCTTCCGCCGCTGGGCGGCCTGTTAATATGGGCACAAGCTTTTCATTTTGCTGGCCTAATCAGCATACTAAACACGTTTGCGGCTTTCTCAACAATCTACCGCTGCCCAATTTTTTATAGCAACAATTACCTCAGCCCAAAACTCTTCGGCTGTGTCCTGTGTTTTCAATGGAACAGCGCACAGTACAGTGCATATATATATATACGTGTTTTACCTTCAACTAGCTGTTCCTATTGATTAATTCGTTGACGTTGATAGAAAGCAAAAAAAAAAAGGGTTGGGGAAAGGTTTTTTTTTTATATTTTATACTCAACTGAACTGAATTGTATTCTGGATTATATCTATATAAACATTTCTGTTATACTTAAATATATTTGATTTTAATTTATGCTTCAAACAATCAGCAATATTTTATTTTACCAAAATAATAAATATAAATAAAAAATTAAAAGTATATTTAAAGATTTGGTTTACAAATACTTTGATTCCACAAAAATATCTATTCCTAATAATAAATAAATAATCTTAAGATTGTACGTCCCAAATTATATTTATTCACATTTTAATTGAATCATTTTCAGCCAGCACTGAAACAAATTTGAATTTAAATTCCCGCTTAAAACTGAATCATCTACAAAATTATTTAATGTCTTTCATTCAAATACTCCGAACAAAAGTATTTATAAAGAAAACTATTTATAAAATTCCAAAGTTAATATCTCAGACAATATAAAGAAATATGACTCAATTAGCATAGCGTAAAATGGATTCATTAACAGTCTGCATGGCATCCCATAATATTTATTTCTCTAGAAAAACCGACGATCAAAATAACTATTTTTGAGATCATTTTATTTTATTGTTTATTATTTGTTTTCATTTGTGATTCAATTGTCAATCAAAGCTGTCAATGTACATTGATATATGAATTGATTTTGTTTTATTGCCGCTGCTTCACTTGTTTCTATTCCCAAATCGGTATTTCAATAAAAAGCAATAAAATACAAAATATTTTAATTAACTTGAAGAATTAAAGGTGAATTGTTTAGAATGCGAAACATGGATTGGAAATAAAATTTCTATTTAGAAATGAAAATAAATATTTGAAAGGAAGAACACTAAACAATGAAGGAATATAATGAATATCATATAATGTGACGTATTGATATATGTTACTTGTGTTACGTAACGTAACGTAACTAAAATACAGTTTTTGGTGAACTTTTTCGATATTCCCATTAATTTTGTTACATTAAACGTAAATATTACAAATATAATGAATTTTCTAAATGCTATTTTTTTTATTATTATTATATTATTTTTTAACAATTAAGAAAATGCTCTAACGTCTCTAGGGAGACTATTGGCTTAAACTTGATATGTTAATGTAGAAACTATATTATTTAATTTATCTATTATTATAGACATGTATTTGGAAATGAATTAAAATGTTCATGAAGACATCAAATATCAGTTATTAGCTTTAAAGAACCGAACTTAACCTAAATTTGGGCAATGCAAAATATTTAACTCTCTTTAGTAATAATAATAATATTACATTATAATTTGATGGTTCGTTTCAGTTGCGTGGCATTTTCTTTTTTTCCGGCCGTGGTTAGTTTATTTTTATTCTTCTTTTCCTCTATTTTGCTCGTGGCCCATTAATTTGACGCTTGAGTGCGTGTAAACCTTAATTAAACAACTTTTATGAACTATGAATTTCGCAACAACAGTAACAAAAAAAAAAAATCGTAACTCTTATGGCTCTCTTAGCAATTGTCTCTGTTTGTTGCTTTGTTTTTATGCCATTTTCATTTATTATTTTTTTTTTTTGGGTGCAACAACCGATGACAACGTGCTGTTGTGGCCGCACCTGTTCAACGGGAAGACTTGCCCCTGTCTACCATCTCCCTCTCCCTGGGTCTCTCTCCGTCGCCCAGTTTGGCTATCTCTTACTATTTTTGGCACATGTGCCCACTATTATAATATGGCCCACCATTTAAGGCAATTCAAATTATATTTTATTCTGTAATCAAGTGAAATTTAATTATAAATGCAATTTTATATTATTGACTTCGTCTGGGTTCAATGGGCGCTGCTTCAATTGGCTAGATTCGCTCTGAAGTGTCTCTGTGCTCGCTATGTGTTGGTGTTTGCTGCGTGGGCAACTGATATGACAAGACCAACAACAGCGACAATAACGAGAAGAGCAATCGCCGCCAACGCACATATTTCCTGTGCTCGGCGGCTTATCGATTTTTAGTTTGACGTAGTAACGATTCTAGTTATTATTTCATTATGTATATATATTATATATATATATTGACACAGGGATGTTCATGCTATATGTAACAATTGTCAGTATCACGATTTTCATATACTAAGGCAAAGTCTTTGGATGCTGAAGAAGGATCCAATAAGAATGAAAATGTAGATATAGATATAAATATAAACATATATATAAATATAGATATAGATATAGAAATATTATTCAAATTTGAGTTATAGATATAAATATACATAGCTGCAGGGTATATCCTAGTCAACCACTTGCAACTATATCATCTATATTCGTTCGACTTGTCAAGCTAATATACTATTTCTTGGAAATTTACCACCAATTTTTATTAGACAAATATCATTAAAAATAGACTAAGAGACAAGCTCGCGCCGGCAAGTGCAAAATGTTCACACTTTAAGGTAAAAATCAATTAGAATCGTTTAAAAATAAACAATAAAAAAAAAACCCCCCGAACTGATGAGATTTTCGAAGAGTTAACTGTGATATTTGAAGTACTCTAATATGATTTGCTCACAGTGGCATAAATTTGATCTATATTAAATATCTTAAAATTTATATAAATATAAAATATAAATATATATATATATATATATATAATATATATAATAGATGTTTTGTTTATTTTATAAATTTTAATTTAATTTTTTTTCTTTTAATTTTCCAAATTTGAGTACCACCAACAACACATCCGAAATTTGTATATACATTAATGTAATTATTCCTGAGGCAATTCTCTCTCTCTCTCTCTCTCTGTCTTTGTTATCTCTCACTTCTGACAGCACTTAAAAAGTACAAATGTTAAGCGAATCGATAACAATCTAAGGTTTTTCAATGAAAGCTGATAAAAATTGTTAATTGTTGGCATTTAATTAAGCGGCTTATAAATGTTTAGTTGAAGTTTTCGAAAACTTGCTTGTAAGAAGTGTTTAGTTTTCCATTTAACAGAAAGTGTGAAAAATTGTTTCTCTTTTTGATTATCTTGACTTGATTGCGTTCCCACAATTGTTAGCGATCTCTCTCTCTCTCTCCCTCTTTTTCTCACTCGAAGGCCTTAGCATAACTTAAGTTTACACAAGGCGTTAAGGTGTTTCAGTTTTTGTATGGCTCATTGCGTGCATACCCCTAATGTAGGTGACATTGGGTCTGTCATAGTTTTTCCATTGCATTCGCAAATGTCATCGTTTGGCTTCCATTTCGGTTCGTATTTCTATTTGGGCTACGAGGAAAGGAGACAGTTAGTGTTTGTGTGAGAGGGAGAGAGAAAAAGGTCAAATGGTTTTTTGATTTCATCGTCGTCGGAGCAACAGCCAAACAAAATGCCAAATGTCATGCTCAATGGAACCTGGGAACCGTTGCACTTGCTTGGCCAGCAGTTCTGACCCACTTGGCAAGCATATTGGCAAAATCTGCGCCATTAGGCCAAGCAAATACAAATAGAAAGAGGAACAGCGACAACATATGAAATTTCTCTACAATTTGCACTAATAAAGATGACGACAACCTTTGTTTCAAATGGCATTGGCGTTGCTCCTTGGAGGATTGGCAGCTGCCTGGCTGGACATTAATTAAGTTAATTACCTGTCGTCCGTTCGCCTTTTGGCGTCTAAGTGGGCGCTGCCTAGGCACGCCTCGATATGGCGGCACGATGGCTAGCAAAAGGTGGCGTCATAATAGCGCTGGATAATGAGGTAATGGAGCAGTCATAACTCCGGGCATAAATTTCCATTTGCCAGAGAGAAAGGCAATGCAGGCAGGCAGCCATGAATGTTGCCGCAACATATCACGGCAACATGAATACAACAACAGCAACAACAACAACAACATCAACAGCAAATACTCTTCATAACATACCATACAAAATATCGTAATTCAAATTTATGGCTCGACACGCGAATCCCCTCGAAAAGCACAAAAACTGAGCGTCGATCAAGCTTAAAGTGCTTTCAAAGGGGTGTGGGAGATAATGCGGGGAGTGGTTGGGGTAGCTTGGTAGAGAAACCAACACACGTCTTGTGTATAAAACAAAAGCTAAGTGAAAACAGCAATGAATTAAGATAGCATCGAAGCTGTGATACACTTAAAAAAAATAAAAAGTTTTTTAGTTTATTTTATTTAAAATTATTTTCAAAACTTATTTTGAATATGAAGTTTATTTATTTTATGTTCAATTATTTTTAAAATAAATTTTTTATGAAATTTATTTATTTTATTTAAAATAAAAATTGTTTTATATGAAATTTATTTATTTTATTCAAAATTTGTATTTCATTTATATAATTTAATTTATTAATAATATAATTTTTCGTATTACTAATATATTATTATTATTATTATTATTTATTATTATTATTAATATATCTTTATTCTTATAATTATTATTTTCTTAATATTTTTTATATTTTCTACCCATAAACTTCACTCTAAAAATGATTAAATGATTAAATATGCAATTGCAACGGAATAAGTAGTCAGAACAACGGGAAACAGCTGACAGCTGCATTTTAGACAGAGCTTCGATTTCCCACAGCTGAAATCAAAGAATAGCCGGATATGCATTACAGAATTCGTGATAAAGTTATTGTAGCCTTGGGGAAAGGGTATTCATACAAAACTTAAATTCAGACAGCTTGCAACGATGGGCACACAATGGCTAAGTGAAACGTGCCTGTGAAGAATAAAAATTATGATGGAAAAAAATGGATATAAAAAATCATAAACGAGCTTCAATCAGCGGCGCGGCCACTGATGTGCGGGCGAGTGAGAGGTAGCCACTGCCAATGCCCAGGCAAATGCGAGAGCGAGAGAGTGAGAGGCAGCTATGCCTACTCATAACAACGGTCTGACATAACCCACGTTCAGGCTTAGGCAAAGGAGCAGGCGACGTAAGGGAACAGCTGACTCATTGAACGGTTATGCACGAGGATGGCATGTGAGCGAGGGAAAAAGGGAGAGGGCTATAGTAGCAGAGCGAGTAGAGATAGAAGAGGCAAAGTAGGCATTCAATTGGCAATGATCGCTTAATGACAACAATTTCAATAATTTGCACAGACTGTGACGTGAAACATGGAATGTCGAATGTGAAAAATGGATTGAGGAATGTGGAATGTGGCATGTGTGGTGGAGCGCGTCAGAGTGCTTAAATGAACTTGACAGTAGAAGAGATAAACTGATTACTCTCGCAACTAGATAGCGTGACAGTTAGTTATCAAATCGCCCGCTGGGTCACTGTGGCGCAGCAGCTCTTGTGGTCCCTAGCTAGCGACACCTGTTGTCCAGAGGGCTTAACTAAATGTCACAAAAGTCTTAGTTTCAAGCACAGACAGATAATTTAATAATCTAGTATATTCAATTACACGAACTTAAGTCCATTTAGCATGACTAATAGTCAAACAAGTTTTTTTAAGAGAATAAAACTTAATTTAATTTGGTTAATTGCGTTAAAAATGTTAATTGAATATTTTTAGTTTTTATGATAGAGCAGAACAGAGTTTTTATGGAATAATTTTAGGTTTTCGTCTCGCTGTTGTTGGGACTATTTAATGAGGATTCGCAGAAGTGTAGATTAAACATATATAATATGATAGAACCAGAATGCGTTTTTTTAGAGAATTTAATTTTTTTTAAAAACAGATTGCAAATAAAAATAAATTAATTTAAAAAAATATATATATATTTTTTTTATTATATATATTTAATATTATATATGAAAAATATGATTGGAAAAAACTAATATTTATATAATATTAACAAACTAAGATTAGACCATTTAACTTATGATTTGATAAGTTAAGATACTCTTAAAAGGCCATATCAAGTTTCAAGCTTAATAAATTCTAATTGGATTATGCTAAATGTGGTCTAGTTGGAGTGTGGTGACAGCTTTCATTATGAAAATGACTAAAGAAACTAAGCCAGCTCTAGTTGGAGCTAAACGATGTGGATATGATTACGGATACGGACTCGGTCACGAGATACTTCCGTTAATGTCCTGGGTGTGTCCGCTAGTTGGGCCGCTGTCGATATGAATCATCAGGAGGAATTTGGTGGCACGACCTGGTTTCGCGGTGTCAGCAAGTTGCCGTTACTGTTGTTATTGTTGCTTAACGGTAAATCGGTCAACGTCGTGGGGTCATCAGTGGAATCTAGTGCAGCAAGTCAGCGAGTCAGGCAAAGCACCGAGCACCACTTGGCTGCAAAATATGTGGTTGCAAACAATTTACGTAAATTAGCGCAATTACAGCTGGCATTCTTTTTTTTTCCATTTTCCATTTTTATTTATTTTTTTTTTGTATTTTTGCTGTGTGTATCCGTCAGATACTTTCTAGTCTGAACAAACGGAGCCATTGAAACCGGTTTCGGACTTATTTCTTTTTTTTTTTAAGAGTTTCTGTTTACAGTGAGTGTTTCTAGTGTTTGTAGTGTTTACTGTTGTATGTTGAATGTTGGATGTTGTTATTTATTGTTGTTTTTGCCAGAAACGTCAACAGCTCCAAATAGTAAACATACAGTAGTCAGGGTTGTTGTTGCAAGCGAGAGAGACAGAGAGAGAAACATTTTCCAGACGCACACATGATAGAGACAGCAGCAGCAGCAGCAGCAGCGAGAGAAATAATCAGAAAACGCACTCCAATAAAATATGATGCAAAATACATATACGTTAGCATTATCAAGAGCGAAACATACAAGACAGAGACGCCGCCCTCGAATGTATGCCAGATGCCGAGGCTTTGATCTGCATTTTACTCGAAATTGGTTCAGCATAAATCTAATTCTATATTTCTCTCTCTCTCTCTCTCTCTCTCTCTCTGTCTCTCGTTTTAGCATGGAAGTTCAAACGGTAAACAATATGCACAACACCGCCGCCCTGTTGTCGTCGCTGCAAGGTGGCAGCAGCGCCAGTCCGAGTGCTACACCCAAGAAGGTAGCCGCTAATGCCGGCGCCGGATCGGCCAAGCAAACCCCAACAGAAGTCGCCATTTTGGAGCAGCTCAACAAGAAGCAGCAGCAACTGGATCAACAAGCCGCCGCTGCCGTCGCCGCCGCCAATCACAGTCGCGACTGCGACAGTCCGGCCAGCTCCAACTCGGAGCTGGAGAAGGATTTCCTTGAGCTGCGCGACATGAACGGCTCCCTCACAGGCAGCGGCAGCGTTGGCAAATCGAATGGTTCGCTTAGCGGTGCCTCATCCACCAATTCAGCACCGCCGGGCGCCAACGGACGCAGTGCCAGCGGCGGCGGAGGTGGCGGGGATTGCAGTGGCAACATCAGCGCCAGCGATCCAGCTACGAATGGTAACGCCTTGCCGGCAGGAGCTGCTGGCGCGGCACATCTGATAAAGAAGCGCATCTCGAGCAGCCGAACGCCCACACGCAAGGCGCATCGCATCAAGTTCTATCGTAACGGGGATCGCTTCTATCCAGGCATCACCATACCCGTCTCCAATGAGCGCTATCGTTCCTTTGAAAGCCTCTACGAGGATCTGACACGGCTGCTCGAGGAGAATGTGAAGATACCCGGAGCTGTGCGCGCCATCTACAACATGGGCGGCAAAAAGGCAAGGGAGTTCTTAGATAATTATAGTGGAGATTCCATTAACGTTCTCTGTTTGTAGATCACTGCATTGGATGAGCTGGAGGATGGCCAGAGCTACGTTTGTTCCTGCAATAATGAGAATTTCAAGAAGGTGGAATACAACACCAGCTCCCAGCCGCTGGCCAATTTGACGCTGGCGAACAACGGTCGCTCCTCGAATCATCGTTTGGCCAAGCTGCAGCGTCCCGCCTCCCCCCTGAAGAATGGCGCCCTGATCAGCAGCACTGGCAGCAACAATACGCCGGCGTCCAATGGCGGAACTGGAGCCACCAACGGCAGTCCGCTGAACAGCTCACGTTTCAGTGAACGGAATAGCGTGGTGCATCCGCGGATTGTGACACTGATTAGGAATGGGACAAAGCCGCGTCGGATAATGCGGCTGCTCTTGAACAAGCGCAACAGTCCCAGCTTCGATCATGTGCTGACCGCCATCACACAGGTGGTGCGACTGGACACGGGCTATGTGCGCAAGGTGTTCACCTTGTCGGGCGGATCGGTGTTACAGCTGGCGGATTTCTTTGGGCCGGAGGATGTGTTCTTCGCCTATGGCACAGAGCGTGTGAATACCGGTGAGGACTTTAAGCTGGAAGCAGACGAGCAGCGGGACATCAATGCCATACGAAAAACACTGCGCACGGCAGGCACCACATGCAAGGGGCCCAAGCCCAAGATGCCTGTGAAAAGCAAAAAGGTTTATCCGTCCGAGGCGGCCAGGGCGCGTGACGCTGGCGAATCAGCCGCCACACAGGAGGACGAGCAGGCGACACTACTTAAGAATACGGGTGTGGAAATTAGTGATCTGCCAGCCGCCATTCGAGACAATTACACGCTGGGCAAGATGATTGGCGATGGCAACTTTGCCATTGTGCTTAAGATCAAAGATCGACAGACGGGTTTGCCTTTTGCCCTCAAGATCATTGACAAAAGCAAGTGCAAGGGCAAGGAGCACTACATCGATGCCGAGGTGCGTGTCATGAAGAAGCTCGAGCATCCGCATATCATATCGCTCATCATGGATGTCGATCAAGTAACAAACATGTACCTGGTCCTCGAGTATGTCAGTGGTAAGTTCGAATTTCACGAGAAACAACTGGAAGTGGAACGGGAATGAACTGGAAGTGAATGGAATGGAGAGCCAATTCTGAATATAATTCCAATTGGAATGCGAATTTCCTATAAGCATGAATGGAATTGGAGAATAGAGTTAAAGCAAATTTTGAAAATATTCTAAAATGAATTTCCCTTTCCTTTTAGGCGGCGATCTTTTCGATGCTATTACACAGGTCACACGCTTTTCGGAAAGCCAATCGCGCATTATGATCCGGCACTTAGGCTCGGCCATGTCCTATTTACATTCCATGAGCATTGTGCATAGGGATATTAAGCCGGAAAATCTTCTGGTAAGTTAGCCAAGGCAATCTCATCATAGTCTCTACTATACAAATAATTTTCCAACAGGTGGAACTAGACGAGTATGGCAATGTTGTGCAGCTTAAGCTGGCCGACTTTGGATTGGCCTGCGAGGTAACCGAACCGCTGTTCGCTGTCTGCGGCACGCCTACCTATGTGTCGCCCGAAATATTGCTGGAAGTGGGTTACGGCTTGAAGGTAACTGCTCAATATATAGTTTCTCCTAGAAAATGCTTGTAATACTTCCGTACTCTTCAATTAGATTGACGTTTGGGCTGCTGGCATCATATTGTATATATTGCTCTGCGGTTTTCCGCCTTTTGTTGCGCCCGATAACCAGCAGGAGCCGCTGTTTGATGCTATCATCTCAGGCGTCTATGAGTTTCCCGATCCCTACTGGTCGGACATCGGTGATGGTGTGCGCGATCTAATCGCCAATATGCTGCAGTCAGATCCGGATGTGCGCTTCACCAGTGAAGATATTCTCGATCATTATTGGACAATGGGCAGCGAGGAAAACGGTTGCAGCGGTGGTGTGGACGGTGGCGAGTTTAGTAGATGAATCATGGCCGTTTGGGGTGTGTAAGCAGACTAGTTGCACCTCAGAAGCCATCATCTAGTAGTTTTTGTATTATGTAATTTAGCGCTATTCTATAGGCCTTAATTTATTATTTATACATATTAACACATAAACTACACACATTGCCGTTAAGAAAGAATAGTAACGAAAGAAACAACACCAACAACAGCTGCAACAACAGAAATAGAGAACATAATAATAATAACACCGTGACCGGCGCTGAATAATGTTGCTGACAGTTTTCTGAAATTCCAATTTCCAAACCGTTTACGGTTCGCTCTACTTTATTTTCTTTTAACGCATATATATTTTTTAAAGAAAGGTACATAGACATACATAACATACATATACATATATTTTATTGGTATTTTTAAAAGTGTTTTTAATTAGTATTTTAATTGATTATAAATTATGAATAAATGCATGTTATGTATATTTTCATAAATTGTTAATTATGTTTTCGGATGCTTTTGCTTTGTTTTACGTATATGTATGTTTTGCTAGCACTTGTAATGTAAACGATAAACGCGATAAAAAAAAAAAAACAAACAAAAACAAATACATACAATAAATAAGCGCATTTATACAAACACCAATAAAACTTTAGAAATATATATATATACTGATATATAAAAAGAAACTATTAACAATGAATTTCGATTGTAGTTAAACTTAAAGTTTGGCGGGTAGCAAAATTATTATCGATAGTCGTTAGTTTGCTGGTTTTGTTTGCGTGTGGGTGTAAACTAAAGAATCGATGAATAGAATGCAGAGTTACTTTGGATGCCACAATATAATCCAATTCGATGGGTGGGTGAATGGCAGAAACAGCTGTTGAATGCAGAATGCGGTCACACTTTAGCTTAAAGATGTCTTGATAAGAAAGCAAATCCTAGCGAAAAAGCTTAGAAAAATGGCTGATACTTTGCCAATTAATAGCGTAAGTGCCTCATCAATATTTGTTTAGCCATTTCAAATGAGATATCGATTCTATAGGACTCCGGCACTGATGAGGAGGAGGAGATGGAGCCAAAGTTCAAGTACCAGCGAATTGGGAACGATCTCAGGAATATACTCAACACGGACGTTGTTACATGCAGTGCCGTCCATGCAAAGGTAATCTTTGCTTAATTTTCTAAATATTTAAGCTCAGCCCTCGATCGTATTTTAGTTTCTCATATTTGGCACATTCCGAGGGCGCGTCTACCTGCTAGATCACCAAGGCAACTCAGTGGACTCGAACCTAAGCACCGGAGATCGTCACACACACTCCGTGGCTGTTAATCACATCGATGTGGATCCAAAGGGCGAATATGTCGCAACATGCTCTGACGACGGACGCGTGAGTCAACGATAAAGCAATTTTTAAAAAATGAGGGTACTAAACGATAATTTGCAATTGTAGGTCAATATTACGGGCTTGTTTAGCTGCGAGAACAATCAAAACCTCAGTTACGGCAAATTTATAAAAGCAGTGGCACTAGATCCCGAAGTCAAATCGGGTGTGCGACGATTTATAGTTGGTAAGATAAAGACCATAAAGAGCGCTTAAATTTATTGTTAATAATTGTATTTATTTAAGGCGACGACAAGCTCACGCTCTATGAGCGAAATTTGCTCAAGAAACTGAAGCCCAGCGAATTGTGTTCGGTTGAGGGCAACGTTTTGGCTATTTGCTGGAAGGGTAACTTTGTCGCGTGGGCCAGCCATTTGGGCGTGCGCGTGTACGATCTAAGCGAGAAATGCTCACTAGGCCTTATGAAATGGGAGGTGCCGGCTCAGGCACGTCTCGAAAACTTTCGCTGTCATCTGCGCTGGTCCAATGCCAACACTCTGCTCATTGGCTGGGTGGACACCATACGAATTTGTGTGATACGCAAGCGTAACAGCATCGAAGCATCCACTAGCAACCTACCCGGCTACGTTGTGGATCCAAGTAATGAAAATCGTCTACCTGCTGGATATTTTATAACATTTTTTCATCTTAACTTTCAGTCTCCACATTTCAAACGACTTTCTACATTTGCGGACTGGCGCCTCTCGCTGCCAGCCAGCTGGTTGTGCTGGGCTATCGAAAGGATCGCAGCCCCAACTACAAGGCTCAGCGACCAGTGCTGTGCGTCATTGAGTACAAAATGAATACCTCCGAAGAGGTGTGCACAGACAGCCTCACCTTACGCGGCTTTGAGGAATATACGGTCAATGACTATAATCTCGGCTGCATCATTGAGGAGAATCGGTATTACATTGTAGCACCCAAAGATATTGTGGTGGCCAGCCTGATTGAGACAGATGACCGCGTGGAATGGCTGATCAAGCATAAGTAAGTAAACGAATTGCTAGAACTAGCTTTCAGGTTAATCTAGACAGAAGTCGCATAGTCCAGTCCGATATACCCAGCCATATTCACTCAGTAAATCCCATTTTTACCTCTAGCTCTTTAGAATACTGCTGCCACAGGAGCAATTGATTTATTTATTTCTTCATAAATATCTTAAATCATAGAACTTAATTACTAACTTTGGCAATATGGGAAGTCAATTGAAAGCACTTAAGCTACAATGCTGTCGCAGCACTTGTCCGCAGGCTTTGTCCAGTCGTAGTAGTAAGAAACAAATACACGCTGGCCGGGTATCTCGTGGGTGCAGAGTTTGTTTGCATAGAGATCATGCATTTGGCGCGGACTGCGCTTGTGCAGCACCAGATGATAGGGACGACACTTGCTGGGCGTGTAGGCTGTATCGAAGCGAGGATCGTGCCAGCGATAGACATGACGCATTGGCGCCAACCAGGTACCCAGTGAAGCATCTTCCGAGACATAAGCAGATAATAGATGGGTATTGTTGGCGACGTGCTCGCATAGCTTACGGGAGAGTACGTAGCCACCGCCTAGAGCATAGTTGATATAATTCTTGCCTAAATAATAATTTGATTCGCGCCAATGCCCTTTGGTCTTGATGGTCGCTCGTCCATTAAAATAACCCCAATAGAGCTCGGGCAGCGGCTCATGTCCATAATCTTTTCTGTTTCTTAAGAGCTTGCGGTCGTAGGACACAAGCTCGTTGAGCAGATTGTCCAGCTTCACATAGGTGTCATCGTCCACTTTGAGCAGGTAGGAGAATTCATAATGTTGTGTCAGCGCATCCAGCGACTGAATCAGCTTCTCTGTCAGATTCAAATAGTCATCGTGCAGTCGTGGCAATAGCAACAAATCCTTGTGCTGCTGCTGTTCATGCTCCAATTCGGCACGCAGCGTGGCGCTCATCTGCAGTGTTCCGACGGCAAATAGATACTTCAGCTTAATGTTGCGATGCACACGTGGTTGGTCAAACTGAGGCAGTTGCTGTTGCCAGTTGATGTGCTGCTGCAGTCGCTGCGCCTGCGTAGCAACTGTTTCCATTTGCAAATGACCGCCGGCTCTACTATAGGTGGGCAAGTAGATATTGTCCTCGGGAAAGTAAATCTGCTTTAGTGGCTGCCCCAGACGCAGCCACGTCTCACGCATTCCTTCCCTTAGCTCGGCATTCCCCGGTGCACTGAATACGAGTATCACTAAAAATAAATCCGGATGAGGCTCAAGTTTGGCAACGCCGCTGCGTTGTGCCGGACATTTGTCGACGGCTGTTAGAAGGCGTGTGATAAAACTGCCAAAGAAGAACGCTGTTATGGCCGTAAAAAGCGTAACCAGGTTATTCATGCGACGCATTTTGCAGTGGTAAATGCAAATTTCCAATGAACCGAGGCAAATACAAAACTTGTTAATTAGGCAAACAGCTGTTCGCGATACTTTTCCCTGTATATCGATACTTTCTAGAGGTTTCGCGGAATGAGCAGATAGTACTTAATTTATCGATACTTTCAAAAGGTATCGCGGACCACTGTATTTTGTAGGAAAGTTATCAAATAAGATTTTAAGTGAATTAATCTTAATTGTAATGTCTATTGTATATTCTATCTAATCAACATATTCGTTTGGTTTTATGCAGTAAATTCGAAGAAGCCATGGAGATATGCACACATGGAGGCACTTTGCCAATGCTCTCTGTTGCTAAGTAAGGAGTTAAATAATAAAATAAAATATAATGTTAACCGATCATTTTTTGCAGACTTTATATAAACCATTTGCTGACCATGAAACAGTATGAAGATGCAGCCAAGCTATGTCTTCGTGTGTTGGGCAACAATAAAGCGCTGTGGGAGGAGGAGGTCTTCAAGTTTGTCAAGTGCCAGCAATTGCGTTGTGTGAGCGCCTATTTACCCACCTCGGATGATTGCAAACTAGATCCACATGTCTACGAAATGGTACTTTATGAGTTCCTCAAGTTCGATGTGCGTGGCTTTTTAAATCTCATCAAGGAGTGGCCGCCAAAGCTGTACGATGGTTTGGCTGTCATAAATGCCATACATGATCATTTTCGCAAACAGAATGCAAATGAGCTGCTCGAGTCCTTGGCCCTGCTCTACTCCTATCAAGGCGACTACGAGAGCGCTCTACGCATGTACTTGAAGTGAGTCATGGGTAACACACCTTAAATGCATGTACTCATTGCCTCTTCTCTCTGTCATAGACTGCAAAACAAGGATGTATTTGAGCTAATCCGTCGCTTTGAGCTGTACGATGTTATCTCTAAACTAATCATTCCACTCATACAACTGGATCGTGAACGTGCCTTTAAAATATTATTGGATAAGAATAAAATAAAACCCGAAGTGGTTGTACATCAATTGGAACAAAATCAGGAATACCTTTACTGGGTAAGTAGACGACATAAAGCCGATTCGCTCTATGCTAATCTGACCTCTATTTGTTTCAGTACCTGGATGCGCTGGACAAGATTAGCAGTCAGGGCACATTTCACCAGAGACTAGTTGCCTTGTATGCCAAGTATGATCGAACCAAATTGTTGCCATTTCTGCGCCGTTCTAACGACTATGTCATACAAGAGGCGCTGGCGATATGCAAACGAGAAGAGTTTCATCCCGAAATGGTCTACTTGCTGGGCCGTATGGGCAGTATCGTGGAGGCACTCAACATAATCATCCACAGTGTAGGTGTATCTAAGAATTACAAAATACCGGTAATTTGACCCGATGATCTTTGCAGATAAAGGACATTGAGATGGCCATTGAGTTTTGCAAGGAGCACAATGATGACGATCTTTGGAACATTATCATCGAGGAGTCTACAAAACAGCCTGAAATAGTAACCAAAGTACTGGATGGAATTGTTGGTAAGTTATTGGATTATATTTGAGCATTATCAATTAATTATTCTTCGTTCTTAGATTATGTGAATCCCGTGTTAGTGGTCAACAAGATAAAGCTTGGCCAGACAATACCAAATCTTCATCAATCTGTAGTTAAGATGCTGTGGCATTACAATATCGAGGAGGAAATACACACAATTGCCCATCGAATCCAATTGACCGACTACTTTGATACGCACGCCGAGGTGGTGGCCTTGCAGCGACGCGGGCGTCAGGTTACCTATGATAAGTTGTGTCCCAAATGCAATCGTCCAGTTATCATTAAGGACACCGCGCCTCCCAACGGCCTTACCATATTCAACTGTGGCCACATTTACCACAACAACTGCATGCCAATCGACAATCGTTGCGACCAATGTATAGACTGGGATAGCATATTGGAGGACGACGACTAATCATCATTGAAAGACACAAACTACTGTGAATGGCAAAAGTCTGAAAGCGGCTTAGGACCATGTATTATGCTACAGCCAGCAACAATATTATGTATCGTTTCCAAGCAATGTACATTTTGATTGATAGCTTTAAGCTTTGCTTTTATGTATGTTTATTTATTTATTGATTTAATACAAAATAAAGTCCACTAAAAGGGAGAATCCAGATTGTACGCGCCATAGCAATTGTCCCACGTGGATTTGTGCTTACAAATGCCTTGGAAACGGGGGCAATGACACAAAGTCGTCCAAAACTCTGAAAGTAACAGGCCAATATAGAGGTGCTGTGGCCAATCGGTAGTCAAGTCCGTAAGCTATCATTTGACACCAATTTTTTGCGTATCCTTCAAAGGATTACAAAGTTATGACTCATTTTTCTTATGCGTAAATCCCGAAATGCAAAAAACAGACATTTGATTTACCAAATTGTCGGTGGCAAGGTTGATTGTGGATCGAATTGAGAAAAAATATAGGGGGTTGTTGTTGGGCCGGAGTGGCAGGTTTTGTTATGCGTGTATTTTGTTGATATTACTGAGAGAAATCAAGTACACAATTAATTTGCATAGTTATTGGGAAGGAGAGCGAGAGAAATGCCCCAATTATAACTTTCAACAGATGAAGAGAGAAGCACAAATACTATTTTTTAAGAGAGAAAGGAGAAGAGAGCCGAATGATAGAGAAACACGAAGATTTCGTAAGAGAGTGTATTGTTACATGATAAATTCATGATACCCAGCCGTGATTCGAACCTGAGACCCCAAACATCACTTTTTCCCCTCAAGCACAGATATCACAGACCCTTAATGAATAATGTAAAAACTCCTAACATATACTGTAGTTTTACTGCGTTCTTTTCTAAATTTCCTTTTAATTGTTCGCTGGCTCTGTCGTACCTTCAATCTTAATTGAGCGAGATATAAAAACAATCCAGTTAAAGTAAATTACTTTTAATGGAATTTCGTAACTTCAGTACGGACTCAAAACTAGAACTCTTAACATGTGCATAATCTAAAATCGTACACGCCTTGAAGGACATAATCAACAAATAAAAAAGGACTTGTTTAATAGAAACTTACAATTTATGCATGACATATTGGCAATTGTTTTTTATTACAACTGTTTGTGTTTATTTCTTCTTTCACCCCCAATACACACACTCCAAACGGTAGTCAAATGCACTTATGCATCAGTCTCGGACTGAAGCTTAGCCACATAGGCGGCCTTGTGGGCGGCGACCTTGGCCTTGCGTTGCTCATTCGTCAGTTTCTTGGCGTTCCACCTCTTCTTAACTGGAGCCGACTTCTTGGTGACCTTCTTCGGGGTAGGATCGTTACGAATGGACTGATGGGCCTTCTTGTAGATGTCCTCAATCTGTCAAATAAATTAAAGATATTAAAATTTGCTCATACGTCAATTGAAAAATCAATTGATATGCTGATTAATATATATGGAATGTGCATCCGCAAACAGAAAATTCAACCCATTTAGAGGGATGAACTACGAACATAGGTTACTAAATTTTACTGTGGTCCATTCTTGGCACAGCCAGCGTCGTTGGTAACAAAACGCAGCAGTAATTTTGAAAATGGACGTCAGATACATATTATATTACTATAAAATAGGAATGTGCAACCGCAAACAGAAATTTCAACCCAATTAGGAGGATGAACTACGAACATAGGTTACTCTTACTGTAGTCCACAATTGGCACAGCCAGCGTCGTTGGTTACAAAACGCAGCAGTAATTTTGGTAATGGACGTAAGGATCAGATCAAATTGATTTCACTTACGTTGTCAGCGCGGATGCCCAACTTGATGTAACGGCTGAACTGACGCTTGAAAGCCTCCTCATCCTCCTCCTCCAGAGTGCGCATATAATCGGCCACATGCTGACCGAAGATATGGGCACGGTGCACATCGGCGTTGAAGCTCTTGGTCTCGCCAGAGTAGCCTGGGAAACGCTTCACCGAATGGGGGATGTTCAGACCACCATCGACAGCACCCTTCATGGCGCCGAACACACGGGCACCGGTGGTGGTGCGTGCCAAACCGACATCCAAGTAGCAACGGAATGCTCCTGGTCCCTCATCAACCGGCTCAACGTTGTATTCCTCACCGGTGACCTCGGTGCAGCCAGCGTACAGAGAGTCCAAGCCCAATTTGTTGAGCAGACGACGGGCAACGAGCAAGCCAGTGCAGTAGGCAGCGGCATAGTTGGTCAAACCCACCTGTAAGTATTATAGTAAACATTAGATTGATTTCTTCTTGTACTGCCGTATGACAATTTCAATTAATTTACCTGGATTCCATAGTTGGGCAGCTCGTGAGAGTAAGCTGAGCAGACAACACGATCGCCTTCAATGCGAGCATAGGCGATTTGGGCGGTGATGTCCTTGTTGGACAGACGCACAATCAAACGGTACTTGGGCGTGTTGTACTTGTTCTTGTCCTGGAAAGTCAGACGCTTTCTGGCATAGTAATCAGTTTTGCCCTCACGACGCCTACGGAATTTAACCTGGTAGCGCTTGAAGTACTGCTTGTTCTTGACTACCTTAACGAAACCCTGTAAACCACACACACAACACAAAATAATATTGGTTATTAGTATTGGCATGAAACCCACAAGTTTAATCTCTCAATTAAAGCTGCATCAATCGCTGCTTTTGTATTATTTGACATATTTTCACTTGCCAGCACTTTAATTGAGACGTTTTTTGCATTATTTCATTGATTGTGCTCACCATTTTTCACTTTTTAATGAAAATCAAACACCGACGTAAAATACGCGATGTCTTCACACGTAGGTGAAAAAGAAAAAGGAAGAAGCTGACAGGCCGCTTAGATGCAGGGTCGTATTTTGCTTACTTTGACGTTTCACGTGCAGCCAACTTTGCATGCTTTTGAAAAATGCGCCAGATGGCGTGTTGGTGCTAACATTTTAGTGCGCGCGAAATCGATAATTTAAAAGTCTGGTGAATTTAAAAAACAGTATTACGCAGTGCATTATATTTTAGTAACAATGACTCTAAATGTATTTGGACATTCACTTCAAATTCCTCATCAGCATTTTGAGCGCCATAAAATCGATCAATTTCATGTTGAAATTTCTGTGAAAAATACACTTTTAGTTAAATGAAATAAATGAATGATTATTTTCTATATTTACCAAAACTTTTAAGTGGGACGCTTCATCTGGCGCTGCAGGCTCATAGTCGGGATCAATATTTAATAGTAAATGCTGCTTGATATGATATAATGCCGTAACATCTTCAGTTTGTATGGTTATAGCTGTCTTGCCATCCTCTACGCTGCTATAAATGCTTAACTTACTATCTATAAAGTATAGATCGAGGAGATTATTTTCAATCCTGCCTTTGGCATTGCAAATATCTGCAATTTGCTCTAGATTGAGGCAACCAGACGACAGCATCTTTTGTTCCACTTTAGGCTGCTTCCGCTTGGTATTTGCTTTAGGCAGAATATCTGATAATTGAGGTTTATTATACAGATTTAGGGCATACAGTTGACCACTGAATAGCTCGCGATATGTGTCGCTGTGCTCCCGCACTTGGAATGGCAGAAGAACTGCGCTTAGTTGTGTCTGCAGCTCTAGGAATGCAACCAGTTTAACCGTAAATTCAGGCAATCTCTCTTCCAAACCTTTCTTCAATGGAATTATAATTCTACATTTGCGACTCAACATCAAATCCGTGGGCACACGATGCACATGGGCATTGTGTCCATGATAGACGAGCAATTGCCAGTGGCTGCTGCAAAGCAACGTTTGGCAGTCTTTAAATCTCAACTGCAATATGGCATAAATGCCATTGCTGTCGAGTTGCGCCTGCCGGGCTGTATGCAGCAGCAGCACATCAACTCCGAAGACTGGCAGCTGTCGCCGGAACTCTAGCGTTGCCTCCAAGCTGCCCTTAAAGCTCGCTTCGTTGCGTGCAACTGCCAAGAGCTGTTGCTTCTCATATTCCCGCTGTATGGCTGTCATGAGCTCATTTGGCTGCTTCTCGTATTGCTGCAGAACCTGAGCATTGCTACGCAGCTGCTCCATGGCAGCCGCTGTTAGATCACTCAAACCGCCTGCATCATCATTTTTCTCTGATAGCTGATCCACGCTAAATGCAATCTTATAGAAGATATTGTTGTCGCTGAGGCACACGAGCTGCTCAATGTGCTGCACCCAGGCGCAGGCTTGCATGCCGGGCACGGACTTCACGCAGCGCTGCACCTGGCAATCATCCAGCTGGGCATCGTATTGGAATCTCAGACGTACCAGCTGCTCTCCATCTGTGTAGTAGAAGTCGCCGTTGTCACTGCTGGCATCAAAGTCCAGCCACTCGCTCCCAGTATAGTACATCTGCCGCTGCTTTATGCCCAGCAATTGGGACATGTACCAAATGTCCACGGTGCCGCAGCTCAGGCAGACTAAGCACAGATTTTGCGCAGGCAGCAAGCACATAAAATTAACAGATGTGGTATATATGCAAATCAGCTCAATGTTGTATTCCTCCTCCGTTTCCACATCTTCATCCGATTCCTGTGGCGTTAGGGCAAATACGTGACCCGCAATGCTAAATATATGTATTTGTTTATTGGCAGTTGCCGCTGCTCCAAAGATGCACTGCATGAACTTCTCATGCTCCTGGGCAACGGTGATCGTCAGCAAGGTATAGGAATCGTTCTGCCAGTCGCATTGGAATATATTTTGTTCGTCGTAGGTGATGTCGTAGCTGTGCTGTAGAGTGCTTTCTCCCTTGCCCAAACTGGGCAAATCCACATAGACTTGGAGCAGCAACTTTTGAGTCTCATCATCGTAGCGTACCACGCTGAATCCTTCTTGGGTGCGAGCAAAGGCACGCACTCCCTTCAGCCAGGATATGAGATGCAGAGACTTGATGGACCCGAAGCAATGCACTCGTCCGTCCGACATTAGCAGCAGCGTGTTGTATTCCAGCATGTGAATGCTACGCAGAAGACTGCCCTTTGGCAGTGGAATGCGCACCTTCGTCATTTCCATTCTATTTGTTCTCTTCGATTTCTTGAAGCGATAATTCAGCAAATAATATTCATTCCAAGTGACGAACACGGACTTTGTTTTGTTGTTGCTGGACGAAGAGTGACAGATCAGACCGCAAGGCTGGAACAATGTATCATCTTCAATGGACCATAGTATGTCATCGTCATTTTCCACATTTGAAGATTCGATATCTTCGTCTATATCCATGATTTAATTCCTCAAGGTGAATAATATTCAAATGCAATGGTACCACAATAATAAATAGACGAACAGTGTGACCAACACAAAAGAAATATGCAAAATGGTATTTTAAAATGGCGGTAATTGTTACATTTAAATATCGAACAAATCAGCAATTAAGCATATATATATATATATATATATATATATATATATATATATATATATATATATATATATATATATATATGACTGCACAATGCGCATTTTATGTATAATTTTAAATTTTTTTCAAAGAATGTTCATTGGTTTGTTGGCCGCTAAAAAGTTTTACTGCTTACAATATTTTATAATATGGTATTTATGCTTTACATATCGACTGCCCTATCGGTAATTTCTGCCCATCGCTATTAGACTTGGACAACGTAACGACCTGAAACTTTTTAAAAGCAAATCCAAGTGGACCAGGTAAAGCGTAGGGCAGCCATGGCTTTGTTCATGCGGCTGTGTCGGCGCAGCTATACGACAAAGCTTCAGGATCATCAGGCGGCACTGATGGCACGCAGTTTACCTAAGCGACAAGCTCTGCCCGGCGTCAACAACATAATTGTCATAGCTTCTGGAAAGGGCGGCGTAGGCAAGAGCACTGTGGCAGGTTAGTCTTTAATAATTTAAATCAAACTAATATAATTAATTTACATGTATTACAGCTAATTTCGCTTGTAGTTTGGCGAAGCAGGGAGCGCGCGTTGGGCTGTTGGATGGGGATATTTTTGGACCAAGCATTCCCCTGATGATGAACCTCCACAGCGAACCTCGGGTTAATGATAAGAATCTAATAATACCCCCACAGAACTATAATGTAAAGTGCCTATCCATGGGTATGCTAACGCCGCCCGATGGTGCGATTATATGGCGCGGCCCACTGGTTATGTCAGCTATACAGCGTCTGCTCAAGGGCGCCGATTGGAGTCCATTGGATGTGCTGGTCGTAGATACGCCACCCGGCACTGGAGATGTACATCTCTCATTAACACAACACACACCCATCACGGGCGTCCTGCTAGTCAGCACACCGCACAAGGCGGCCGTCGATGTAACAATTCGTGGGGCTGAAATGTACCACAAACTGAAAGTGCCAATCCTTGGCTTAGTCGAAAATATGCGCTACTCCATCTGTGACAACTGCAATCATCGCATTGAGTTTTTCAAGCAACAAACTGGAGCCTCACACCCGAAGCTGCCAGAGACGCTCATCTCATTGCCTCTAGACTCACATATAGCCGATTGCGGCGAGGCGGGCACACCTGTTGTCATCAAGCATCCAGACTCTGAGCACGCAAAGCTCTTCAATAAGCTTGCTGCTCAGATTTGGAGCACATTGCAAGAGAGACAAGAAATAAGTGAAACAGCTAATGAAACGAAAATAAAGTAATATGTGACTATTGATCCCATTCCCAGTGTCTTGCAGCATGCCGGTGAGGAAGACAGATGTCTTCCAGATGTATCCAGCAGATGTATCCTCTTTGGATATATAACAGAAACTATAATATCTATACTACATATTCTTCGATTAACTTTCAACAGGTTTTTGTTTATTTGTGCTTCTTCAGTTTCTTCATTTTCTTCATGGCCTTGCGATGGGCGTATTTATCTGTTCGCTTTATCACCTCCTTATACTTTCGTTTGTTAAAGCTTTGGAAGGCCTCATCCGCCAATAGTTCATCCACCAGTGACTTCTTGGTCTTGCGCGTATGTTTCTCGTCATAGTGATCCAGCGGCGAGTGCTGGACTGTGCCGATTTGGAAGTATTTCGGCAGCACCTTCAGGTCATTCTTTTTGTAGAAGTGTTTAGGATCCAGCACCGAACGCATTTGTATGATCTTCAGCTCATTGCGCATCTCATCCGTAACTTCCGTGGCCGGCAAATCAAACCAGCCGCTGCCCTTCGTCTTAGCACGTTCCGCCTGGATTAAAAAAAAAAAACGATTATATACAGGAAGACATAATTTGATGGATTTATATGAAAGGATGGAGCACTCAGATTACTAAAGACGTCATCAATGTGGCAACAGCGTCTGCCTCGGCCACTGCTGTCTTTTTGGGCGACAATAGCCCTATGTTTCATTGTTGAGTAGAGTTGTGCGCCCACGCCTAAATCATTTGTCTTGACTCGACGACAAACAACAGTCTAGCGCTAAATGGCATTAATGTTCCGTTGGCCTTACAGCAACCGCCACATGCTCCGAGGCGGCCACTAAGATTACAGCGGACGAAACTGTGTGCTATTGTCTGTGAGTGAGTCTCGGCTAGCAGCAGTCGCCTCAAGCAGCAGACGTGTGCGCTTGCCGCGCCCATGGGCGCAGCTTCGGTTGTCGAATATGTCATCATAGCTCTTCCTATAACCTTTCACTTCTCGCAGTTTTACTTACTCTGTTTAGTATGGGCTGCTTCCGTCTGGAGACTGTGGGTAATCCCTTTTTCTGTTCGATGCCGTTTAATTCCTTTGTACTTTTCATATCTTTTTCGACATTTGTTTTACGCATTTTTATGTCATCGCTCGTCTCGTTGTTGATTTCTGTGATGCGCTGACGTTTTTGGAACTTGTGTGTTCCAGCATTTTGTGCCGCTTCGTTTACCATCTCAGTTACTTCAGCTAGATGCATGGCCACTTTGGATGGCACACGTTTGGTGTTTTCTTGTGCAGCGGCAACAACTTTGCCAACATCTTTGCAGTTTATCTTGACGCCAAAGAATTCCATTTCACCAGCATCCTGATCATCTTCCGCATCGCTATCCTCCTCATCAACAACCAATTCTCGATTCTTGGAGATCTCATTATACAATGCAGTGGAATGCTGTTGGCCATCTTCACTGAATAATTGCTGGTCGCCAGCAGTGTCCAGCATAAACAACGACGCCATTATTACATTTGCTCTATCACAAACTAAATTAAGGCGCAACACATGAGGCGTCGACTACTAATGTCGCCGTCTCGTTGTGATTGGTAAAATATGCAATCGGCAACGTATTTGTAAAAAAAAATTGGTCACACTGAAGTTGTTCCACACGTGTTTTGATTTCAGCTGTCAGCGTACGTTAGCAAAAATCGTTTCGAGAAGTATTGAAATACCTAAATATAATGCCAGTTTTCTTAAAAACGCACCTTGCAAATAATATTAAAAGTTATTTAATTTATAAAACGTAGAAAGGCATTACTCGGCAAACAAGCTCAGTCATAAACAGTTGATTTAGTCTTTGTCGGACGCGCTATTGCGTATTATTAGGAATTATTACTTTAAAAATTGATTAAACAGCAATTTTTGGTGCAATGTCGGTCTACAGTGGTAAAACGGCCAACACATCTATACTGAAGCCCTTTTCCAATGCGGATCGGGAACGGGTCAAAACAGCAGCCCTCAATAAGGTGCGCTTCATAACGCCCAAGGAGAAGGGCATCGTTGAGTCGGTGCGCGTGGCATTAGAGGAAAAGAATTTCCATTTGATACAGGAGTTTACATACTTTCTTCGGGAAGCTGATCTATGTGTAAGTAAAATAAAGTACTATTGCATAATTTTGTTTAATTATGCTGTCTATTAATAGGATGATGAAGTCGTGCAAATTATGAAGGATGCTCGGAAAATAGTGCACAGCCTGACTCCGGACTTTGCCAATCTTGTCGAGGCTCTGCTGTCGCTTAACTGGAAAAAATATAGCCCGGATGCCATTCAAGCCTACACAGAATTCAGCATCGACGTTATGATTGCCCACAATTCATATATACATATTGGCATAGCCAAATTAATTGTAAATTGGATACCCAATGATCAGGAATCCGCGGAATGGCTCAATGGTTGTCCATCGGAACGCGTCAATGCTGAATTGGAAACTGTGCACAATTTACTCAATCGTATTCTAACCGCTGTGCCCATGGCCTTCGATGTGGTCATCGATACAATTGCCGTAAAGTTTCCATACTTTAAAAAGCCAGCTCACGTCACAGCCGGCTATTTGCACAATGTGCTGTGGCTGATGGACTACAAGCCGGTGTTCGAGGAGCTGCTGATGCAGCTGGTTCTGCAGAAGTACGACATTAGTTGTAATGACTTATGTGAAAGGCATTTGACTAATTAAATTTTCTTGGCAGGCTGCTCATACTGGACGTAAATGCGCCACGCGATGCAATCGAAGCACTCATAGAGGAAACCGATGACGAAGATGATAAGATGGATGATGAAGCCATATTTGAAATGGAGGATGTGAGCGCTCCGCCTAAACCTCCATCATCGCTGGAGCATCCCATTGGTCATATGCTGGACATATGTCTAAGAAAGCTTTTTAAGTTCCTCGACGACAAATGCCGTCCGCAACCAGGTTGCACCGATGAACAGCGTGTTGCCAAAACTCGATTCTTCAAGACGCTGGTGGACATTTTCAATGAAGTGTTGCTGCCCAGCCACAACACTCATCACGTTCAGTTCGTCATCTTTTATGCATGCAGCATTCGTCCTGCATATACAGAGATCTTCCTCACCGCCCTATGGCAAAAAGTGCAGAATCCAAATGTCTCCTCAATCATCCGGCACGCAGCCGTTAGCTATATTGCTAGCTTTCTGGCACGTTCCAAATTTGTGCCACTGAGGTGAGTGAAGACTCATTTATCCTATTTACACATTTATACTAAATGCCATTAATTTCAGCACAATCACCTACTATCTTAAGGAGCTGAGCAACTGGGCAAACAATTACATCAATGACTCAGATGAGTTTAGCAGCAAGAACTGTTCCTTGAAAGCTAACATGGTCTTCTTCTCCATTTGCCAGGCCATGTTCTACCTAATCGCTTTTCGTGCGCGCGATTTGACTATTAATCATAAAAGTAACTAATTTTAATACTAATTTACTTGTTGATTGATATTAACTCAGAGTTTTTGGTTATCCAGATTTGAGTTTGCTGAACACACTGCAGTTATCTCGGTTGGCCATGTGCCATTTCAATCCATTGCGCTACTGTCTGCCACCAGTGGCAACGGCATTTGCGGGCGTCACACGCACGTACCAATTGGCGTATTGTCACACTGTGCTGGAGCGCAATGCACGTCGCAAGCTGGCTACCATCTACGGGCATGATAAGCTGATGCCAGAGGAAACGCTTGAGACATTCTTTCCCTTTGATCCATACATTCTACCACTGTAAGTTGCTAGATTATCCTTCCTTTATCATTATCACTATAATTAATTTCTGATTAATTTTACAGATCCAATAAATACATAGAACCCATTTATCTAGTCTATAGAGTGCATGAGCTAGAGGAGTCTACGGAGAGTATTGCTATTGAGACTATGCGGCGCAAGCGTGGCGATTCCGAAATGATAGAGGATGATGACTTCATACTGGCGGATAAGCGGCAAAAGGTCAGCGAACTGTCCAAAAGCCAACAGTTTGATAAGCAATTTTACTATGGGACTTCGCCTGGGTTTAACCAATAAGATGTAGGGGACATAGATGTAATATTAATTGGTATTTATGAAATATAGACTTTAATATATGATATTAAAACGTGATCAAAGAATGAGTGCATTGGACGTGGTATTCTTATGCCGTTCGCCTCGCATATGCTCCAGTCTGTGGCCCGACGTACGAAAAGTTTCGCCGCATATTTCGCATTTGAAGGGGCGTTCGCCGGTGTGCAATCGCAGGTGCAGCTGCAGTGAGGTCTTCGAGGCGTAACTCCTGCCGCACACCTGACAATTAACGCTGCTTCGCTGTGGCTGGTGCGTCTCCAGGTGTCTGGCCAATGTCGACTTTAGGGCAAAGCGTTTAGGACACACGTCACACATATGCAGCTTAAGCTTGGAATGAGTTAGCAAATGCCGTGCCAAGTCATTGGGCCGCTTGAAGTGCTTGCCACACTGCAGGCAACTGTGCTTCAGCTGCTTTGCATCCATCAAACGCCGCAAGTGCAGCAGCATGTGTGTTCGGCAATTGAATTTGCGTTTGAATCGCTTCTCACAGTAGAGACATTTGTAGCTGCGTTGCGATAGCACTGGCTGCGGCAGCGACTCGATGAGTCCTCCTCTAAGCGCGTCTGCTTCTTGTTTCGCATGTGCCTCAGAGGCTGATTTCGTTTGAAAGGTGCGACTGCAGTGCCTGCAGCTGTATACTGTGTAGGGATGTTGCTCAGCGAGGTGATTGTGCAGCTGACTCCTGGAGCTAAAGCTGGCGATGCACTCGCTGCAAACATGTTTTCTCTGACCAACATGCATACGCTTGTGATGCTCATTTAGCTTGCTCTGCGTGGCAAACCGCTTGAAGCACTGATGGCATAGACAGGGCGTCTCTTTGGTGTGAGTGCGACGGTGCCTGGCGAAGCACAGTTCCTTATTGCGTGAGACAACTGTGTGTTTTCTTAATACCTAATCTTACCTTATCAGATCGTAACTCTTGCTGAACTCCTTAGCACAGTATTCACACACATAGTAGCATCTATTGGGTTGCTGTCGCAGAATGCGCTGTGTGATGAGCATGCGGACATCACCTGCCGGATTGAGTTTGTCCCTTAGTTCTACTACATCACAAGCTGCTGTCTCCTCTAGAGTGTCGCGTGTAGCTGCTGCTGGCTTTTGGCTTACAATTGCTTTATCTGCAGACGTATGGCTGCCTTGAAGCAGCTTTAGGGCAGCCAGCGCATGCTGCGCTATGTCGGAGTCGTCGCCGGACTCCTTTGCTACATCGTGTTTGATGCGTATGTGACGTTGCAGTGAACTTTTCTGAGAGAAACGACTGCTGCAGCTGTCGCACTGCAATAAATGCATGCAGATATAGGCATGAAAACCCATCAGCAGATGGCAAAACTTACTGGAAAAGCCTTTTCAGTGCTATGCACAACCAGATGACGACGCAGTAAAGCAGGCTTGGAAAAGCACTTGCCGCATGTATCACAGTTGTTTAAACTTCTCATCTTCCAATATTTTTCATATTTTTCTCACCAAATTTTTCTTTTACTTCGCAAAACTCAAGCGACTGAATAACTGTAAAGAAGAAGAATGCTGATCACAGCTGATTCTGCTGTTATTTCAATAGCAACCCGTTATGCCTGCATTCATACATATTCAACCCGCATTGTACAAAAAAAAAGAACAGTTAACTGATTGTTTACGGCAATCATATAGAAAATCAATTCTATTTAAAACTTAGTTTAGAATTAACCAATCTACACAATTACAAATCGTAAACAAACACATCTCTCATCTCGGGCTCGGCTTAGGCAACGAATTCATATGGAATTGGCGCCAGGGCGATGGGTTCTTCCAATTTCTTGACGAAATGCGCCTTCTTTGGCTGCTCGGGCTGACGCTTGAGGTTCACCCATTTGCCGTCCTTCTTTGCTGCCTTGAGCAGACGCTCGTTCTCCTTAACGCGACGCAGGAAATCTTCACGGCACTTGGAGTGATGCACATGCTCAATGCGCACATTGATGCGCTTGGCTAGAACCTTGCCGCGCACCCGTTTGTTTACAATGACACCAACGGCGTGTTGTGTGACATTGAAGATGCGACCAGTCTTGCCGTGGTAGGCCTTGTACGGCATACCCTTCTGGACGGCACCGTGTCCTTTAATGTCAACGATGTCGCCGTTCTTGAAGACGCGCATGTATGTGGACAGGGGAATGACACCATGCTTGCGGAATGGGCGAGAGAACATGTCTCTGGTGCCGCGACGGTAACCCTTTGAGTTGGTCATTTTGTTGGCTGCGGTTCCCTGCAATAAACAAACACTTTTAGCAACATTTCACAGAATATACATGTGCACGGCACACGCGAGCACAGTTTAACGCGCGTTTCAACTGTATTTTATTGAATTGTAATGCAATTTGTACAAAATATTGGCTAACCTTTTACGTATCGACGTCCACGCGGTCGTGAAGTTGGGGAAAGAAAGAAAGATGGCTACCCGTTTGGCGTTGCCACACTCATTCTGATTTGACGTTTTCGCAGGGCTGCCACTGCTTAATAACAAGTTGTGCAACCCTGACCAGAGTTGAGTTTCCGATTATTTTGCAATTTTCAGATTTGAATAATTTCTCAAACAAATCGTGTTTATCGTGCTGTCACGAGCTTGATTTGAATTTAAATAGGCGCCAATTAAGTATTTCATTTTATTAAGTTAAAAAAGTTTTACAAATTCAACAGAAAACTAATTAATATTACATTTTTGCTTAAGTTTGAGCACTTTGGTACACACACACATAATAGTAAATGTCATTTTAATATCTCGTTACATATAATTTATATTTTAACTATCATATATATGTATATATATATATTATATATATATATTTATATAAATGTGTTTTATAGGCATATATTTGTTTATATAACTTGTCCGTTTGCGTTCACTAGTATTAATTTCTTCACAAAAATTCTAAGAATGTGGCGTCACTTCATTTTGTAATTATTACATGATTGGAATATCAAAGCACAAACTATTATTAAGTTATTTGCGGGCATTTTTGTCAAATATATAGTAGGATATATATATATATATATATATTTATATATATGTATATTTAGCTTATGCTTATGCATGTGGTACGTATATATAATAAATATTGTAAATAATTTCATAAATATATATGTAACCCATATAAGCATGTGTATACCAATATATATATATATGTATATAAATATATATGAACAGTACATACATTTCGACTTCCACACATCGATGTAAACATAAGATTTAACATTAAGTGTTGCCTTTATATTAAATAATAATTAGTTTAATAGGTTATACTTGTTTCGTTTCGTTTGGTTGGTTGGTTGATTGGTTGTTTTCCTTTTCTCATCCGCTGTCCTTATTAAAGTTCTTTTCAGTTATATTATATTATATTATATATATTCATATATGTATTTGTGTGTATATTATTGGCTGTTTTTTTTTTTTTTTTTTTTTTTTTTGGATTTCACAAATCCCACTACAAAAGCAGTCTCTCAAACAAATCCACAACATGTCAAAGCAGTGGTCATGCTCCGCGTCCCCTTTTCCATTCGATGTCCGATTTCCGTTGTCAGTATTTTAAGGCCTAGGCTGCATCCTTTTTGTTGTGCCCGTTCTCCAACGGCCTTTTTGGCACACTGGCGCTGTTGCAGTTGTTGTCGTCCTTGGGCAGTGTCGGCTGATGCTGCTGCAGCTTCTGCTCCAGGCGCGTTTTGTACGTGTACAATGACTGCAGCGGCACATGCAGCAGCTCCACGATCTCCGTAAAGTTTAGCTCTACAGTAAATAGGGATTAAATCTGAAAGTCTTACAACTGTAGTCTATATGAAGACGTACCATTTTCGGCTGTTATATAGCCATGTCGTATCAAGAAATCAATAACTACGGGCGCCGATGTCGTCTTGAAATCCGGCGTGAATACACGCTCCACACACTCGTTGGCTGGCAGCAGCTCAAAGGCCTGCACCTCGCCATCGGCGTTATGTGGCACAAAGTCCACTGGCAGCTCCAAGTCAAACACATATTCAGTATTGGGGAACAGGCCCTGATCGCTCTCAAAAAAGAACGAGACACAGCCGGCTGAAACCAGATTCTTGACGAGATCACTTGGAATGGATGCCTCCTCGGCGGCCTCCTTGATGGCCGTCTCCATAATGCCATAGCCAACGGATAAACCGCCGCCCACCATATTGTCCCATTTGCCAGGCCAGGTTTCTTTGGTGTTGGAGCGCTGCTGCAGCCAAATGCACAAGCCGTGCTGTGGATGCCTCACATAGCCATTAATGTCCACGCCGTATTTGCGTACGCCAAACAGCGGCGTCGCAGCTCGCTCCATCTTCAGCAGCGCCTTGTGTTCGAACTTCACCTCGAAGCATTCATCCCGCCAGCCTTGCAAGGCCGAGAACAAACCATCGCTGCGCAGATTACGTAATACTTTCTCCAGGTGCACGGTACGTTCGTTATAGTCCCGGAATGCCGGATTCAACTCGACCAGACCCTGCCCAATACGATAATATATATTATCTATATACACTTGAATCTCAAGATTCAATTGTTGCTATTTTTGGTTAATATTCACCTGCTTGGTATATTGACAGTCACGTATGCAGAACACTTCAGGAAACTTGAGCAGCTGCTTGTAGACGTCCGCTTTAATGAGACCGACTTGCTGCCCCCCAACCAGAAATGGGCGTATGTCATCCTTATAAAAACCTGTGACACAATTAACGTCAATTAGTCAAAGCAGAAATTGCAATTGATATGACCCTGACATACACAGATAGCTGGCTAATTGTCTTGTGGCTAACAAAGAAATACCTGAGATTCGATTTGTAATTCAATTTCAATTTGCGCTGTAACTAATGGTATTGCAATGGTAAGAGTAATTTATCTGTGAGATGTGAAAGTATCTGTAAGATGAAAAACTATCTTTGAAATAAAAATTTATCTGTGAGATGCAAAACTATCTGTGAAATAAATTATTTTTGAGATGCAAAAGCATCGGTAAGATTAAAAAGTATTTATGGGATGCAAATTTATCTGAGAGATACAAAAGTATCTGTGAGATATATAAATAATTGTAAGATGAAAAAGTATCTGTGAGATGCAAAAGTATCTGTAAGATGAAAAACTATCTTTGAAATAACAATTTTTCTGTGAGATGCAAAACTATCTGTAAGAATAAAAAGTATTTGTGAGATGCAAATTTATCTGTGAAATACATAAGTATCTCACAGACGAAAAAGTATTTGTGAGATAAAAAATTATCTGGGAAATAAAAAAGTATCTGTGAGAAACATAAATACATAAGTATCTGTGAGATACAAAAGTATCTGTGAGATACAAAAGTATCTGTGAGATACATAAATACTTGTAAGATGAAAAAGTATCTATGAGATACAAAAGTATCTGTAAGATACAAAAGTATTTGTGAGATGTAAATTTTTCTTGGAGATGCAAATTTATCTGGGAGATACTTATGTATCTCACAGTATCTGTGAGTATCTGTGAGATAAAAAAGTATCTGTTAGATACATAAATACATAAGTATCTCTGAGATACAGATACAAAAGTATCTGTAAGAAGAGAAAGTATCTGTAAGATATAAAACTATCTGTAAGATACAAGACATATAATTATATAGAAGGCACAAAAATATCTGTGCGATACAAAAGTATTTGTAAGATCAACAAAAGTATTTGTGGAATGCAAAAGTATCTATAACAGACGTAAGACGACTAACGATCTGGCATAAGCCTCACTTATGCGTAACGTAAGCTGATATTATAGAATGGATTCATATCCGCAGCCGGAGCTCATTGTAAATCAAACTATATATAAAATTGCACTTGCGAGTTAAAGTATTAAAGATAAGAATAATGGCAAACGTAACCATAAATAATTTGTTATCTCATAAGAAGTAATAATTTTTAAATAATAATATCTAACGATTCACTATGATCGTTCCAGTTAAAACTAGTCAAAACTGCTACAGATTCGGCATGAATCTAGACAATACCTAGACGAATATATTCATGGTTAATTTGAAACCTGCTTATCACCAAAGCATTCATATGTTTATTACTATATAATTATGATAAGCCGCCTTTTATTCAATGCTCAATCAGGCCGATTTCGGCTGAATTTTGTTCAAAGTTTCATTAGCAGGCAAAACCTATTTGCCCAGTGTGGAAATATTCAAGTTCATTTCCGAGCTCAATTGGAGAAGGCAAACAGCACGCGCTATTTGATTAGATAAGTCGAAAGACCTAAAAGCTAATAGAAATAATAGGCAACTAATTAGTCTTAAGTACTTTTTGCCTGAATCAAATAAGGAGGAGGTTAAATATTAAATAAGGAATTATTAAATATATTATATATTTGTATATAGTAATTATTTAATAAAAGATTTATTTATATATATATATTATTTATTGATATATATATTATCTATATTTTAATTAGATTCATTTAATTTTCCTTTATGTACACGAGGTAGGGTATCTGAAAATACAGCACAAACAAAGCAAACAAATCTGAACAGCTGGCATTTTTATGGATCACCCATAAACAGATATAACTGTATATCAGTATGGGCCACATATGCAGTTATTATCAGCAATAGATAATCGAAATGCAATTTGTAATTAGCAACTGTATTAATTGCTATTAGCTTTTAATTAATCCTTTGCTTACTCTCCTTAAATAATATTAATTTAATTGACATTTAACTCTAATCGCTTTCGCAAAATCAACAAAAGCCAATATTTTTTATTTATCAAATTGTGTTGCAGATAATGAAATCAATATACTAGTTTGTGCCGGTCGGTGCGATCGTCGGCTAAGCTCTCAGTCATTGCGTCACTGGCTTTGCGAATGTATAGAGCAAAGCAACAAAAGAGCGAACAAAACATAAACAATGAATGGCAATTTACTTTTCGCTTTAAAAACTGGAGATAAACAACTTGAAATAACGAAAAAAAAAATAGTTAAAGCAAAACATAAACAGAAAAGATAATACCGAAAACATTGTTGTGATACCCTGTAATTTGCAGGAATGTGAGAAGTCAATTCGAAATTTAAGAATGCTAATCAGATTAAAAAGTAAAACCAATTACGTAATGCAGATTACGTATGACATAAGACTTGACAAGACTAATAAGAGCGCGCACACACACATGTTATATTCCAATTGGATCGTGGTGCAGTCCAATTGGTGTGCTAAGCAAGACCGAAGTACTTAAAGAAATATTCAAATTTATGATCGTAGCTAATTGGACATTAAATTTACTGCAAGCCATATGCTCAACTATTAAAGGGTATGCAAAAAAAAAAAAAATAATAAAAATACACATTAAATTGAAATTCGTTTCGAAATTCATAGCAAAACAAGTTGAAATAGTTGAAAGCAAAACAAAAAGCATGCCGAATAGCAGAAAGCGCGCATGCCGCGTTATCAGCGAAGATTGAGAGCTAAAGAGTGGTAAATAGAGAAGAATAGAGGTAGAGAGCGAGAGAGTGGGAAAGACATAGGAAAAGAGAACGGTTCTATCCCAATTAGGCGAGCATACGTACATATGTCTGCGTGTGTCACTTTTTTTTTTGCACTTAATCAAGCCATAAACATCTATCTCTAAATAAATATATGTACATATATATCTGATTTTTATAGCAAGTGTGATTGTGTGTGTGCGTGTGTGATGCTTCAGCTGTTGCTGCATGTTTGTTGCTGCTGTTGTAGCTGAAAATGCTAAAAGTTGCCCTCAAGGTGATGCGATAAAAATCTGGTTACAAGACCAAATCAGTGGCAAATAATCTGTAAAATTGCTGAAATCTGAATACACATATTTTTTTTATATTTATAAGCATACATACATATATAGTTCTATATAAATATATTGTTGACTAAGTTTAGTCATAAGGCAGGCAAAACAAAAAAAAAATTGATTTATATTCAGATTTACTAAGCAATTGCTTGATAAAAATGATCTTGCATAAGAGCTGGTTGTTTATTTAGCATTTTGTTTAATTGCAATTAATGTGTAAGGAATTGTGAAGTGAAATCCAATAGGGCACAGCTGTTGCGTTTATTATTGCGAAAAACTGGACGGACAGCCGCGGCAGCAGCAGCGTGGTAAACAACCAAATAATTGAGTGCCATCATCGGATTACCAGCGTCAGCGCAACAGGTGAACTTATCGAACGGAAGTTGTTAGATCGATAACACTCATTCAATTATATACAGCACTTAGGGCGAGAATTTTGCGCAATTGCTAAGTCATAAAAATAGCCAAAATAGCCAAAAGGAAATTAATTTCAATGTCAATCAGATGCTTATTGGATGCTGTGAAACGAAATGGCAATGAGACATTTGCTGGCGACGTCAACAGCAGCAGTCACAGCAGCAGCTGCACACAAACATTCACAAACACACACACACAAAGGCACACACGGACGCACACTTGCAAACACAAGTAAACAAACTAATCGATAATTTGCACTCTTTGGCTCTCGCTCTTACTGCAATTGCAGTAAACGGTATATGCTGCGCCCATTGTATTGGCGCCCAAGCCGCCCACAATGTGAGTTGGTGTATATATGTATATACAGGGTCAGTGGCGGCCAAACCCATTTTCATGGCCGAAACACGAACGGCGAACAGCAGCGGAGAACCAAACCCAAAACAATAACAAAGAAAATAAAGACGCTGATGAATATTTAGCTGTATTACTCACCTGTCAAGTAGAAATTATTAAACTTTTGCGCCAGTCCCAGCAGACGCGACAGTTTCACCTCGGTGGACGACATTGATGACGGCAAAGATAGATAGAGAGTACAGGCTCGGCAAGCCAAAGTAAATACAAATACACTTCAAATGCCGGCTACCTTTGCCCCCACTCCGCTACTTCAACAACTCCCACACCAATAACAACAACAGCAGCAGCAACGATAACACTCAGCAACGACGCTTTTTGTATGTGTTTTTGGGCTGTTTTCGTTGTAATTGTGTGTTGTCCTCGGTAATGACTCCCTTTCCTTTTTTTTGGCCGCACCAGCTTATTATTAATTTTCTCTATTTCAATTAGGGATAATGGACGAACCAACTACATAAAACCAACCATCAAAACACAACCGCACGCAACGAAAACCACAGCCGTAGTGCTGCAAAATACGCGCTCAGGTTCGATAACGATCACAACGTTTTGTGAGTGTTGCAAAGCTGAAATCAACAGCTGATTGGTTAAACAGCTGTTTTCGCGTACAGCGTACTGCGCTGGGCAAACAGAATAATAATGTATAAGTGTTGTTAAACATAATCTCGTATAGTGTTGAACAACACACGTGCGATACAAATGTCACGCTGACAAAAGTACAAAGTTAGAAAAAGTTAGAAACATAAGCAGAGCACGGGAAACGCATTCGTTTCCCATTTGTGTTGTAAGCTTCAATAAATTGACATCTGATTGATCGTAAATTAGTAACTAACCTTGGCAAGGCAAGCGATAAAATTCCAAAATGAGTGACGACTACTTAAGGAAACCGTTTTCATTAGCTCCCTCACCAGCCGGTAAGCAACCGCCGCCGCCCCCGTAGGCGCAACCATTACGCAATTTGACGATGCTGTTACGCGAATGAATGTTTTTTGAATGAAATTCAAGTTTAAAATTGTTTTTTGATCGTGCATTGCAGTTGACGATACACAGACATCGGCGTCGACCTACACATCAGCAGCGAGCACATTCAGTAGTGCTCCCGTCTCGCCATACCTCAACTATGATTCCCGATTCCTGCAGCAGGCGCAGCCAGAATTTATATTCCCTGAGGGAGCAAACAAGCAACGTGGACGCTTTGAGTTGGCCTTCTCACAAATTGGCACCTCTGTGATGATTGGCGGCGGCATTGGCGGTTTAGCGGGGATCTACAATGGCATTAAAGTTACTAATGCGCTCAATCAGACGGGGAAGCTGCGTCGTACCCAGTGAGTGATTAAAACAGAGTGTGCATTCTGTCTTTTCTTTTGCATATGTATTAACATCTGTTTTATTTATAGATTAATCAATCACATCATGAAACAGGGTTCGGGTACAGCGAATACATTAGGTACGTTGGCTGTCCTTTACTCGGCATGTGGTGTGTTGCTGCAGTATGTTCGTGATCAGGATGACAATGTAAATACTATTATAGCCGGTTCTGCCACAGGTCTGCTCTACAAATCGACAGGTGATTTGACAACAATATTTATTTATTATATATATATATATATATTTCATATATTTGTTCATACTCCACTTTAGCTGGCCTGCGAAAGTGTGCTCTGGGTGGAGCTATTGGTTTGGGCATATCATCTCTCTATTGTCTATACCTGTTGGCGCAAGAGAGCAACAACACAAACTCAAGTCCAAAATTCCTGTAGGTGAGACGGCGGCGTAGTCCTTAATATGAGTGAACAGCTATAGCTGGCTGCCAACCCAATTGTGGCTTATGGCAGGCGATACACATCCGTATTTGTGTAGACAACGCTTCGAAGCGCTTAACCGTCAAATATATAGTTTTGTTTTATATTATAAATACCTATATATATATATATATATACATATAAATATATATATATATGTGTGTGTACATTTATGTATATATATATATGTGTACATGTATGTATATATATATATATATATATATGTATCTATCTATATATATATATATATATATTTAGATTTATCTGGACGAGTAAGAATTGACTTTTTAGTTTCAATGTTAAAATCGACATTAGGCACACCAAAATTCTTGTTGCGGATAACCAAAAAAATCATGTAAATCAAATCGAGCTAATAAAGTGGGTATGCTTTAAATGCAACTTGCCATAAAAGGAAAAGATTTATTGTAATAAATGCGCCAAGACACTGTACCACTGTTACTACCACTATTTCTACTGTAATGTTATCCACGATCTCTTAATAGTCGAGTGCACCGGAGTCGTCATTGGTTAGAGCTAAGACCTTAACGCTTTTGCGCTCGTCCACATCATTGTTGGCTGGCGCCTCGCAGCTGGTGTCCTCCGTGGAGCAGGTGTGGCAGTGGCAATTGACGGCCTCCATATAGTTGTACTTGCGTATGCTATCATCCGCCTCGGGATGGCAGTTTTTCAGTGTGGCCACCGAGGGCTGGCGTTGCGCATGCACACAAACCGGGTGAAAGGAGCGCTTATAGGGGAACTTCCAATCAGATATCTCGCTCGAATCGCAACGACCCCAACAGCTCCAGACGCTGACAAAATCCCAGCACTCGCGTCCCAGCAAATCCGACTGTGTCACGCGGTACGTGTACAAGCGTCGATGGCAGCCAAGTGGAGCGACTGTGGGTCCAGTGTAGACGGGTTGGAGATCAACCAACTGAGCGTTGGCAGCACGCAGCAAAGGCGAGGCCAAAAAAATCAAAGGCAGCCTGCAGATGTAACAGTATAATGTAGGACAGTTACCAAATTTTTAAATTAATGCCATTTGCTCTCGTGACTTACAACACTGCAAGCATTTCGAAGTTTCCAATTGGAGTTCTGATTGGAGTTGCGTACTGCTTGCGTCGCAGTTGGCTGCGTTCTGTTGACTTCTCTCAGCATCGATTCGTATTTATAGTCAACCTGTGGATGCTGCTGCTGCTGCTGTTGGGTCGTGGCGTCTGCGCATCAAACGGCTGGCCTAAAAATAAACTTGATAATTGCTAAAGGGTTTTGCATATGAAATCCAATTGGATTTTGCATGACCCATTGACAATTTGAATTCAAATTTAAGGAAAGATAATATCTAGTACTATTAATATTCTGCATTTTATTGTGTATGATGCAAAGAATTTTGTAATACCATGGGAAATTTGGATAACGGAATTTTCTTGTTGAAATGTCGAAAAATCGTAATATTCTGGCAACAAAACGTTTTTCGCGCCTCATGTTATGCAATAATAATTTGTAGTTGAGTTGCCAAGAATTTGTGTGAGCTATCCGAAAGGGGAAATAAAAAAAAAACGGTTTCTATGGACGTGGGCCACGCTGCGAATTTCTGCACCAGAATACCTTTACCCACGCTAACGCATCCTCTAGTGTTGTTGTGTGTGTACGTACGCCTCCAAACATATTCGTTGGGCAAATTCGACGGTGGTTGTTATCTCTTAAGGGGTCACAGCCGGTTTTTTTAGGGTAGGGGAAGAGGGAATAGAACAGGGACCTGTTCAGAATGTGATTCAGCTTAACGCTGGCTACGAGCGGTCACGGCGTGAGCGCCGCCTACGACCGACGACGAATCTCATGATGCGAGCCATACCGCTGATTACGCAGTTGCACCCGAAAGCGCCGATTATTGTCGGGGCCTCGATCCTCAGCCTGGCGATTGAGGTTGGCGGCGGGCAGGACAGCTGCATCGATAGCCGCAACAGCTGCGGCTGCAGGCGGAATGCCAGGCGCTGGCAGAGGTAAAGCCACCTGCTGCGGCAACTGCAGCTCCTCACCATCGATATCCTCGTTGGGACTCTCATCATCTAAATCATCCATGGCTGGATCATTGTTGTCCACCATCGACTGTGAACGATTCGTGCCGCCAACATCTTCGCGCGCCATTGCCGTGGCCATCAAACGCTGACGCCGCTCCTCCATCAGGCGATCACGCTCCTTGTGTATATAGTCCCGCTTGTTGGGTAGACCCGCCACATTGTTGGCCGATAGCGCCGAACGTACAATGTTCATGTCCGTTGCCTCCATCCACTCGTCCGTTTCGGCCACGTAGCATTCCGTGTGCGAGATGGTGGAGACGCCATTGAAGCCGCCAATGGCGAAGATCATATCGTCGATTATCTCCAAGCCGAAATTGCTGCGCGAATGATTCATTTGGCGTATGAAATGCCACGATTGGGATTCCGGGTCAAATCTCTCGCCAGTGGACAGACGGGATGTGCCATTGAAGCCACCAATGACGTAGAGCTGATCTCTGAACGCTACACAGCTAACGCCGGAGCGACGATGATTCATATTGGGTATGCGGGTCCAGACATTGGTCAGGGGGTCATAGTATTCGGCACTGTCCAGGCACTCCTGGCCATTGAAGCCACCAGTTGCATAGATGCGTCCATGCAGCGTGCATGCGCTCGCATCGGATCGTTGCATGTTCATGGGCGGAATGATTGACCATTGATTGGTTTTGGGATTGTAACGTTCGACGGTGTTGAGGCGATTGTGTCCATCATAGCCGCCAATTGCATAGATCATGCCATTTAGCTCCGCGACGCTGACGTAGCAGCGCCGGCAGTGCATGGGTGCGATCTCGTTCCACTTCTTTTTGACGGCATCGAATACGCGACAGGTGTTAAAATATTCGACGCCATCGTAGCCACCTATGGAATAAATTTTAAAGCCGAGAACGGCGGTGCCGTGGTAGGCGCGTGGTCCAGCTGGATCCTCGGCATTGATGTTCACCCAACGATCGGCACGCGTGTCATAGGTCTCAATGCAACCCTTCGATGTGCCACCACTCCAGCCACCAATTGCGAAGATGACCTCGTGCGGCAGTCGGGGCATCGCCAGCGGTGGTGTCGTTAGCTTGGGTTGAAAGGGCAAATCAAATGGCACGTATAAGTGGCTGCTGCAGGAGCAGAGGGGTGTTAGCTTTACCTCTTCGGCTTGTGGGTTAAGAAAGTCCAGATCATACATGAATTTAAAGGTATCAACTATCAGCGGTTTGGCAGCCTCGCATTGAATGACATAGGGATGCTCCTTGACCTCCTCCATGAAGCACTAAAGGATGGCACATTTTATATTTATATGCATATATTTATTGATTTCGCAATTGAACTGAGGTTACCTTGGGAGTCATCAGACCAAGGCGCACGCCAGTCATCAGATGCGCCACATGCTGCTTACGATTCTCTGGATCTCGGTCAATCCATTTGACGCACAGCTTCCAAACGTAATCCTCTTCACGTGTATTCAGCTCGTCATCACTAATAATGCTGTAAAAGTCCTTAATGTTCAAGTCTAGTATGTCTGTATTCCGGGCTGCCACATCTGTGAAGTACCTAAGCGTATAATTGCGCGCCTTCTGGTACAAGTCCTCGAGAAAGCGAAAACTGTTAAATGCGAAAATGGAAAATGCGAAAATGGAAAATGGAAAACGGAAAATGCCAATTAAAGAGAATAATAATTTCTGCATGCGATAGTCAATTAGAGGAGATTAGAAATGGAAAGTTGTTGACGTGGATAATTTTAGTTAGATAATTGGAACTTATACTGACCGCGCAAAACCCATGATACTGACACAGTTCTCTGGGCTTAGTGTACGGCTGAGATAGTCTTTGCATTGTTTGACCAGCCCCACCATACCCACATAGTCCGCACAAATTAGCAGCTCGTGCACGTTATCGTCGCTGATGTTGGTCTTGCGCAGGTAAGCGTATTGTATCACACAGTTCATGATGGACGCACTGATTCCTGGTATATGTACGACACGGCTCTCATCATTCCCCGCACCAGTGCGGCTATTAAACCCCGTAAACTGTGCGCTGCCGGAAAACAGTAAAATGGAAGCAGCAACAAAACACATATAAAATACATATTAGACTTCAGCGTTGATTGTGTTGGAAGTTGCGCCAAGCAACTGAATTACCGCTCATACACTTACTTTCATTTAAATTAAAATTGGTTGACTAACTATTTTAATCTTCTAATTACACATAGTATGTATGTAAATGTAAATTTACATATTCTTATGCGTTTCCTCCATGCACTTAAACATGATTGCGTTGTGAGTTGGATATTTCAGTTCGCAATGACACTTAAGTTATGAACATGTAAGTTAAAGCGAGATGCATATTGTAACTGCAGTGAGGTGGATATTGCACGCCCTTCAATCATGATCTGTTGTAGTTGTATGTGTGTGCTGGCGGCAGTAAGTTTGTGAATGCATGCGTATGTGTGTGTGTTGCTACAGTGGGGAATAGAATAAAATAGTGTGTATAGTGCAGGGTTGCTATTTCTGACTTTATTGAAAAAGGCCATTCAATGATTCAATATAACTATAATTACAAGTAGTCGCTATAAAAAAAGCCAAATTGGCAACACTGTATATGTGTAATATTCGGGCATTAACTTGTGTATGTGTCAATGGCTGTTCGTATGCACTATTTATGCATGTGTGTGTTTATATGTGCCTAGCTAGCAAGTTGAGTAAAATAATGTGTGAAGTGTGGTAGCTATTGTCATTCATTATGACATTAATTATGTGCAAGTTAAAGCGAGATGCACACAAGTAAAGTGAGGTGGATATTTAAATGCCACCATGGGCCACGCGTGTAATATTCGTTCATTAAGTCCACTTCTCTTCTGTTTGTGTCGCCTTTTCGGCGAGTTGAGAATATTAAAATTAAAATATATATTTAAATGTTGTCTAAATATTCTGAAATTCCCTACATAAGTGCAATTTGTTCACTCACCGAAAATATGAGCTGCAGGAACACATGATGGCACGGTGCACATTGAAGGACTGCTCACCCACCGAAATCTGCGCGTCGCACAAGAGATTCGCTTCGCGCAGTTCGTTGAGCACGTTGAGAGCATGATCGCTGACAATCGGTGATAGGGATTTAGTGGACGGCTTCTGTGTGGGATTATTTTCGAGTTCATCCCCTTGATAGCTGCCGTCCATATCCACGTCCACCATTTCGATCGGTGCCAGTTCCAGTTGGCCCTCATTCATGCCATGTAAATGATTACCGTTTTGCCGATTCATAGCGTAAGCGAGCCAGCGATTTTTTTCTCGGTTGGGTCTGAAATCCTGGTCCTTGTCTAGATCGGTAACATTCGATTTTATTGTGGGAAAGAAGCAGGTTTGTAAATTGATTTACAATAATTGCATATGGGTGCGACGATAGTCGAAAGAATGGTATCCTACCAAGCGAAACGCGTTTTGTTGATATTTTGTATTTTTTGTGGGCTGTTTTTAGGGAGAGATCTCTCCGTATTTAACAATAGGAACAGAAATAATGTTCGATAATTAATCAACAACAACGAGACAGTTCTCGTAACGCACGAAATGGGACTACTAAGTGAGAACTAAAAACTGAAAGCACCCTGAGCAGGTTTATTTCAATGTGCCAGCCGCTCTGGCTCTCACCTATGGACCCAACAACAATTCACTTACCCACGCTTTCTGTTTTCCCCACTTTTTGGCTACGTAGCTGAGTACCACAAGCCAGGCTAAAGCATAGGCTGAATTTGAAAATGTTCAGATTGCCTTGGCTTTCTGAACTAAACACAAGCTTTGTAGACATATGCCGCAAAGCCTAAGAGAATAATTTTCATGAGTATTAATTTCAAAAAAAAAAAAAAAAAAAAAAAAAAACAAATAAAATTGTGTTCCATTAATTCAGCTATATCTAAATTGGTATTTACAATTCCTCTCTTAAACAAATATTTGCAGTTTCTTTTGGCACAATTATTAATTGTTAGTTAGATCTAACAAAGAGAAGCAAATTATGGTTTTCAGTTGACCCACATATCCTATGACATGCCATTGATGTAGTCCTGCATAAACCTATATAAAGTGTACCGGGTTTTTGCATAATATGTAAAAAAATGCCCCAAAAATATGTATGTATGTTTTTTGTTTCAGTTCACCCATAGCCTGGATGGTACCTAGTTGACCAAAATATCCTTGGTTAAGTCATACCATTGATATAGTCCTAGTGAACCTAAATATCAAAATCCTTTCGATATGCGCCAAGAAATATGTATGCTTTTTCTTTCAATTGCCCCTCCCCTATCCTTCTACTCAATTTTTACATATGTGCAAAAAATTCATACCATGGCTGCACGATCAAAATTTGTATGTTTATTTCTCAAAAGTACCAGGCGAACAGAAATCAGCAGTAGGGTGAAAAATATTAGTTAATAGTGCAGAAATGTAAGTTAGCACAGTACTGGTTATTAACATTAACAGAGTTAGATTAGTTAACAGAAAATGATAGAGTTAATTAACGCAACGTTTTACGTTAACCCACTTTTATTTAACATAGTTATGTTGCTGTTTATTAACATTATTCTTTTGACTCACTGTTATATAACTTTACTCTGTTAACTAACATTTCCGCACTGTTTATTAATATTTTGCAACCTACTGCTGATTTCTGTTCGCCTGGTAGATCAGCACATTTTACACACAAAAATAGTTAAACAAAACGGCAGCAGCGGCTGACCCTTAAGTTATGCAACATTTTTTACTAAATAAAAATATAAAATAAAATCTATCTATGCGAATTTTTCTGGAACGCGCAGTAATATGTAGGTCTTTAGAACTCTATCTATGGTATTGTAAAATCAAGAATATTTAGCTCAACTAGGTACCATCTGGTAGGCAGAGGAGTGGTTGTTCAAGGGGCAGCTGAAAGGCATTCATGGCATTTGATCATATATCTCATACATTTGGCTATGAATCATGTTTTAGGTTCACAGGACTATATCTATGGTATAGCATAACCAAGGATATGGGGGTCAACTGTGAAACATCATGAGGATCACTAGGATATCAATGATATATGGAGTCAACTAGGAAGCAATATTTAAAATAAAATTATTTTATAAAGTAATCTTTAATAGTTTAGTACTAAGATCAACTAAATAAAATAAATACAAATAAAAAATAAAAAAAATTATTCTTTGTTTTTTACTGCACTTCAATAGTTTATCTTTTAAGGAATTATCCTTGTTGTATCCCATAAAGCTCCTTAAGCTCCTTTGACATATTCTGGAATTAAACAGTTTATATTTAGCGTTAAAATAATGGAAAATGTAATCTAAAAACAGACGTTTGTTTCTTGGTATATATTAAGAATAAGAATATGCAAACATTCTTTTTATGCATGAATATTTTAGGCAAGTTTTACCCTTTTCGTCCTGCATTATGTGCAGCCCATTTGCCATGGCGTCGTCTTCGTTCGTCTTCGTCGTTGACCGTAATAAAAGGGCGCGTTGGCTGCGAGTCGAGCAACAGTTCGCTTTGAGCTACGGCCGAGATGAAGTCGCTGACGTTATTGGCTTTTGTCTTGTGGCTGCTCTGTACGTGTTTCCTGGCTGTGGAGAGCAGTGTGGCCCCAGGCAAGGATGCCTGGCTGCGTCCCGGCTGCCACAAGGTGGGCAACACGCGTAAGATCTCCATACCAGACTGTGTTGAGTTCACCATTACGACGAACGCCTGTCGCGGCTTCTGTGAATCCTATGCGGTGCCATCGATACCATCTGTGCTGGCGGGCGTCTTCAGGCCACCCAAGCCCGTCGTGTCCGTGGGTCAATGCTGCAACATGATGAAGTCCGAAGAGGTGAGTGCACTACACAGACTGCCCAGGCGATGCAGCCATGCTAATTCATAAATTTATCTGCGCAGATTCAACGTCGCGTGCTCTGCATCGAGGGCATACGCAACGTGACCTTCAAGAGCGCCGTCTCCTGCAGCTGCTACCACTGCAAGAAGGACTAGAGGAATCAACTGATATATATTGATAAAAAAATGTATTTAAATTTGTTTGCCCGAGCCACTGAATTTTTCCGTTTTTAAGCTGTTTTTCTTTGATGGATACAAATAATAATACTAAAACAGATGAATTCTGAAAAGCCCTCAAATTTGCGTGCGATCACTCTCCGGTCCAATTGAACTGCAATTGCCGGAATCCAATAAAAGATGCCCCATATCGGCTAGCGCCGACTCGATTGCCATGCTAAATCTAGAGGCCGAAATGTGCGGATTGTGATTCCAGGCCGCAATGGTGAACGTAATGTCCTTGTCACGCAGATTGTAGCAGCACCCGTAGCCGTCCGAGTTGAGGGGCCCGTAGACCATGAACGAGTCATGCGGCGTCATCAGCTGGGAGCTGAGTATGCGAAAGTCTTTCGATTTCAGATAACCCTCCGACAGGAAGAACTCGGGCAGCGCTTTGCCATGCTCAAGCGCCATCTGTTCCAGGCCAAAGAAATGCCGATCTATGCCGCGTCCCCTTAGCGCCATCATCGCCTGCTGTCGATGGTAATCAACAGCGGCTTTCAGGGCAATCAAGCGATTTTCTGCCGTGTTCCCCTCCTCCATCATGGCAAGCACAAACTTCAGCGATAAATTGCTGGTCGACCGTATAACCTCGCTGCGTCCGAATTCAAAAATGCGCAAGTGTGCCGTCTCCATCTGAGGGGGCAGCTCCTTGTGCATTCTGTAAAAGGCCAGCTGTAGTGCCATCTGGACGAAGCTATCCGGCTCCAGATGCTGCGCATTCAGCAGGCTTTTGCCATAGCAATCGAATCGGTACGCGTGCAACTGCAATCGACTGCTGAGCTCATTCAATGTCCGATGGGCAGCCGCCAGCCAGAACGTGGCGCACTCATCGACTTCATCAAAGTGAAGCCACTCCAAAGGGAAATTCTTGCACGAGTCCTTGGCATCCTTGCCATAGTTTGGATCCGGACTGAAAGGGCAAGAGAAGGCTTTAAGGAATTCCAATTCGAATTCGATTTCGAATTCGAACTTACATTTTTTTTAGTACATAGTCCATGATGCTCGCCGCCGGTTGGGGCTCGGCGGGCGAGTGCTCGCAGCAGAGACCTGCTAAGCCACACGGATTGACAATGAGCTGCAGGGTCTTGTCCATCCAGCGATTGCTGCTGTTCATATGGGGGCCACCGCCATGCATGAGTTGAGCCGCCAGCACAGCACGCTCCTCGCCCACTGGCACCGGCACGGAATCATCCAGAGAGACGGTAAAGAGAGCTTGCTCAATGCATTGAATGGTCTTTGCGTTCACCGCCTTGCGGCACAGCATCTCGTGTCCCTCGGCCCAATGCTCCCTCTTATCGTGCGTGAGCAGGCCAATGGCTGGACCCAGATCCCTGCCAGACTTAATTACCTTCAACAGCTGCTTGCGGATGTGAAGCACATTGACGATGCGCTTCTCTACGACATCGAAAACAGGAAGCTTATAGAACTAAAAAAAAAAAAAACAATAAATTACTACAGATTTCACCATTTAGTATATATCGGAGCGGGTCTCACGTTATTCTTGTGTATGACAACAACATAGTCCGATGAGCATTGCTGCAGAATATCGCATGAGCGCTGCGGTATGCGCACCGTGCCATACACATTATGGAACTGACTATTGTCCAGATCGTAGCCTTCCAGCTTGCGCACGGGCAGGTGGTTGTTCTCGATGATTCTGTGGAAGTCGCACATGGCATATATGGCTTTGGCCGTAAAGTCCAAATAGGCCAGGCTATTGCGAAAGTTTTGCTTGGGGAACGATATGCAGGAGCTCGAGAATATGGTCAGGGGAGCACGGTAGCGTAGGTAGCTGACGTTGGTCCAGCGATCGGTCAGCCAATTGACATTTAATTGTCCAGCTTCTTGCAGCAGCGCCTGCAGTTCGAGGCCCTGATTTCGCATGAAATCCACTGTTAAGTCCTCCTCTCTCTCCATGACGCTATCGCTGACCAGCGGCTGGACACTCTCCAAGTAACGGGTGAGCGTCTCTTGCAGCGGCTGCACCGGGTACTTCAGCAATCCCTTTGGCACTCGATTCGCCCGCCGACGCTTCAGAAACTGACTGACTTGTTGATCGTCCTCTGGAATAACCTTTCCCAGTTGCTCTCGAGTGGAGCTCAAAGCGGGCATAGCCTGTGCCCTGACATCGCTTAAGCAGTTCGCTCTCATCTCCGGAGCGGAATTCGAATAGTACGCTGTTGGGTAGACATCTGAGCGGTTGCCGCTATGGTACGTTACAGGCTGTATTGAATGACTTGTGGCAATCGATATTCTCCTGATCTTCGGACACCTCTCCTCTTTATCTTTTCTCTGATCGCTCTTGGCTTCGATCTGCTTGGGTTGAGCCTTATCTGGTTTGCCCCACGCCATCACATAGTCCACAATTTTCGACACCAGCGGCTTTTCCTTTGTTGATTTCGATCTGGTTGACGTTCGTGAAAATCTCGGCTGGTAGAGCAGTTGAAACAGTTAAGCCAATGCCCAAACTATTCGATAGCTGCACACTCACCATGCCCAGAAAAGGTTCAGTAGTGAATAATGCACGCATTATAAAAATTTTGAGAAGAATCGAAAGATTATACAAAATTTAGAAGCTAGACAATATATCTAACGCTAATGTGATATGTATATAATGTGTGAAACTTACTGAGTTGATATGTGTTGAGAATGTAATATGTAACTGAATCTCGTATTAAGAAAAGAGCCGGTCTTAAATCAAAACTTAGAATTTAATCAACATTATAAAACATTATTTTTCTCGAATTTTTGAGAAGGCACTACAACTTGGACTTCTTAGGTTCGTTGTCGAGAACAGCCTGCATTTCCATTAAAGATTTTGAAATCGCCGAGGCGTACTTGTTGGGATCTGTTTCGTGATTAAAACTCCACGCCGAGACAGCCAGGATAATATCACAGTTGCGTGGATTATAACAGCAGGCATAGCCGTCATCGGTGGACGGGCCGTAGCCCATGAAAGCATCGTACACGGTGGCCACTTGTGATGTTGAGACACGGAAGTGCATCGACTTCGTATACCCCAATGATGAGTAGAAACTGGGCACTGGCAATTTGTTTTCTAGCGCCATCAACTTTAGACCCAGGAGATGGCGATCTACGCCACGACCCTGTAGCGCCAATCGCGTATACGCCTGATGACCACGGACAGCTGCTCGCAACGTTTCTGCACGTTCCGCGTCAGATATACCTTTTGTGGTCATCGCCTTGCAAAAGGCGAGCGATTCATTCGAACAGGAGCGTATGGTCTCAGTGCGTCCATTCGCGAAAATACGCAAATGCGCTGACTCGTACTGAGCAGCCGGTTCCTGGTGCAATCTAGAAAATATTCCGATTAGATATTTCTGTGTAGAGTTTTCCCTATCAATTCTATATACTTGTAGAAAGCCAATTGTAATGCCATCTGCACGAAGCTATCTGGTCCCAGCTTCGTTTCTTTAATGTATTCCTTGCCGTAGCCCTTAAATTTCAGTACCTTCATTTGTAGATTTTTCACCAGCTTGTCGATATTCGATGTCGAAAAATACAGCAATTGATCAATGCAGGGCGTCGTCTCAGAGAACTTGAGCTTGTCTGGCTGTTCGCACATATCATCGGAGCCGTCCTCACCATAATTCTTTTCGGCGGCCCTGGAAAATCAAAAATACAATTTAGAAAAACTCGAAAATAGTATAAACTTTGATGGTGCCCACATTTTCTTCACCACGTAGTCCATCATCATGGCAATGGGCTGACCCTCAGCAGGCGAATGCTCATAGGTGAAGCCAACATTGCCATTCGGATTGACTACCAGTTGGATGGTTTTGTCCATCCAGCGATTGCCGCTGTTCACCTTGCTACCACCACCATGAATCAGCCCCAGAATCAATTCATTGGCTCGTTCAGCGGGCTTGAACTGCACACACTCGTCCAGAGAGACAGTGAAGAGCGATGTCTGTATAGTCTTCATGGTCTTACAATTGAGCGATGATTTACTCAGTGCCGCATACGCCTCGGCCCAATTGTCGCGCGAGTCGGTGGTGAAAATGCCAAAGGGTATACCATGCTGACTCTCCGCTTCCATAATTGTGGCCAACTGTTTGGCTATCGCCGTAGAAGATAATATTTTGTCGTCCTTGTCGTACACAGACATCTTGTAAAACTATTGGATGGGAAGGTAATAAATCGAAGCTAATCAATGATTTAATTTAATGAAACCTACGTGATTTTTGTAGATGACCACAACGTGTTTGGAGCACGGATTATATATAAGCTGGTCCGTGATGGGCGCGGGTATACGACAAGTGCCAAAGACCTTGCTAAACTGGCCGTTGTCCAGCTCGTTTTTGCCCATTTTCACAATTGGTATCTTGCCAGCATCGACAATGCCTTTGAACTCGCACAGTCCAAATATCACCTTGGCCGTATAGTTAATATATTCGTTTTGATTTTTAAAGTTTTCCTCGGGAAATGTCATGCCGGGGCTAACGAAGACCGTGACGGGATCGCGGTATTGCAGATAAGCGACTTTTTGCCAACGATCTGACAGCCAGTTGCAGTCGTCCTTGGCGGCAGCCTCGAGCAATTCCTGGAGTTCGTCGCCTTCTTTGTCCTTAAAAGCTGATGTTATCTCCTGCTGTTTCTTAAACTCTTCGGGCGTTAGCAGAGGCTGAACGGTGGCCATAAAACGATCCAATGTCTCCTGCAGTGGCAGCACATGATACTTCAAAAGGTTTTGCTTCGGCGAGCCGGTCGGCTTTTCCCCCGACGACTCGGAACTTTTGCTGCCATAGCTGGCAGGCATCAATTTCACTAACACATCAGATGCTTCCTTGGTGTTAATGGAGCCCTTTGTCTGTTGAGGCATTTATTAGTATGCAGTTGCTTAGCTCATCTCAATTACTTACCAAATTCCAGAAAACTCTTCCGTTCTTCAATATTCTCATCTTGGAATTGCTGTTTTCAACGCCTGTCTCAACTTGGGAGCTGCAATCAAATATTTATCATTGTAATCCAAAGGTTATACTATTTATTTTCCTGTGTGTGTGTGTGTGTGTGTATGTTCTTCACCTTTGGTTACTGTGCATAATAGGAAAGAAATTGCGATAAGCAGGGCGTTAAGATTAACGCTAGGCGACGACGCAGACAGCGACTCGAACACTTGGCAAATTAACGATATTTTTAGCGAACGCTCAATATCTGTTGGTCGTCCACGTAGGCAAAAGTGCAGTTAACTAAATTGATATCTCAGAAAACACGACCGGTTTCTTTTTAACCAATAGTATAACTGTGCCGTCGCCGCAGTCGCTGCCTTCGTCGCGAACCTGTAGCTGGTTTGTTGTGTTATCGCTGCCTGCGTTGGCGTCGATTCCGACGTCGGCATCGACTTCGGCATCGAAAGTGAGAGCAGTTTGTGTGCAATGCTTTTTTGGCAATTGTTATGCTTTGTTTTTGGGTGCAAAGTCTGTGGACGTTTTTTTCTTACCCTGCGTCTTGTTTGGTTTTTCGCGGCTGCCTTTCTTCTGTTGATTCTTCTCGGATGTTATTGGGCCGAAATATGTTGTGTCATATTTTTTGAAATTAAATAAGATGCACGAAGTAGTCAAAATGTTTATCCAAATAAGAAATAGCTTTTCGCAATAGTGTTGATACACTAACGATAGTATCGTGCGAAAAATACTTATTCTCTTTTGAGCTCACAGTCCACCCGCAAGAGGGACCACGACGGTGCTTATGCCTTACACATCTGTTAAGAAACGACTACTTGAGTACATTCTGTTAACGGGGGAGCGTATTCTGTTAGGTGGTGGAGTAATTCTGTCAAGTTTACATTAACTTCGCACGCGCCAAATTTAAATTCAAATAAATTAGAAACAATTTTAATTCTTACTTAATTTGTTAAGCATACTTTAATGGCATACATTTCGAAATGCTATATTAAATAATATATTATTAAATAAAACATGTTTAGTTTTTTTTTTTTATATTTTAATTAATGCATTTATTGCAGTTTAAATGGTACAATTACATGGTCTAAGGCTAAGATATTTAATTTCTTGTGCAAACGCCTCGCTTTGCGCATAAATTCTGCTTGGAATACAAAAATCACAGCAATTCTTAGCATAGATTATGAACTTGAACTACAATTGTTGTGCTTATTTCTCTTATTCAGATTCCTTCATTCATAATTTGCTTTAATTCAAATTTAAATTCAAATCATTTGTGGCACCTCATGGAGGTGACTTGTTCACTAAAATTAAAGCGAAAGTTAACTTACAAACTGCTTAAACTCGATATATAAATAATTCCATACAAATTTTTAGTTTTTTTTTTGTAGTTGTTTTTGTTTTTGTTTTCTTTTGTTTTTTTTTTTTTTTTTTTTTTTTTGTAAAAAGCCGCATGCAGCACTTGGTGTGCGCCATTTGTGTTTGGTATACACAGAGATAGAGGATATACATACATCGTTCTTTTGTTGTTTAAAGCTATCACAGTATTTGAAAAGAAAAAAACCAACGCTTGGCTTTCCATATTATTTACACTATCAAAAAAAAAATGCTATATAAAACCAAAAGCGGCGATGCCAATGCCCAACCAAACTAGCAAACTAGCTAACTACATCATCTATATGGATATACCGACAACCTAAACTATATACTAAACTGGTGGCTTATTCACTAGACATGCTTCGTCATGCCTGTCGTCCCATCGAACTTCTCGGGATGTGCATAGGGTGTCCAGCTCGATTTGCTGGAGGTGGAGCTGGAGTTGGTCGAGGCGGGCGACGAAGCAAAGCCGCTGCTGGCCAAACTAACGCCCAACTGTAAATAAAAAGAAAGCATTTATTGGTTTGGTTTAATTAACATATCAAGTGTATGCAAATCCCCTGAGAAGAATCGACACGCGTGACCATTTTTTTTTTTTTTTTTTGTTTGCACGAAAACGAGTTTGTTGCCTGTTGCCGACCGCCGTTGTCTGCTGACTTTAAACCTAATCAATTTCATTTAACGCGCCCGTAAATTTTGGCCATAAAAAACAAACAGACGCAACCTAATGAACGTTCGGGCAGACACGTTAGCCAGCTTGGCGACTATTTCCTTACACTTAGATTAAGCTGGGTCCCCCCCCGCGATGATATAACCAATTACAGGTGGGCTTGGCTCTGCTCACCTGTTGCTTTGCGCCCGCTTGGCTCGAACTGGCTGCATCCACAGTCACATCCAAGCCGTTGTCATCGAAGCAATCTATGCATATATCGTCGTCATCATGCTCCACTTCTATGCATGAACTGGACGTGGTTGAGTTGCGGCTGAGCGTCACAGTGTCGCTCTCATTGCCCTCGTCGCTGCTCTCCGCATCGGAGAGCGCCGGCTCCAGCTCCAGAGCGAATACCGACTGTCGGTGCTCCTGATGATACGCCTCCTCATCGCTGTTGCCACGTATTATGACATGTTTCTTTGCCGCTGGCACATCATCCAACAGCTTCAATTCACACGGACTGTACACCTGATTGCCGCCGCCCATGATGCCCCCGCTGCCCGTCAGATTCTGCAGCAGATTTGCCCGTGCGTATTTGCCGTCCGATATGTTTGTGGCCTGACGCGTAAAGCTGGACATGTGCAGGGTGGCGCGTGTTATGGCATAGACCAGCAGGCCTACGCCCAGCACCAGCGCACCCCAGAAGCCCAGCGGATTGACCAGCGGCAGCAGATTCAAATAGAAATTGAAGCGCGTATCAAGATCATCCGGCAACTTAGGCATCATCTAAAAATATAGGAATTTTATTATATTATATGCATATTTATTATATGTGTTCACTTACGATCTCGAACCACAGCATTGGGGCTGTCAGATGACTAAACTTTGAGACTTGCGGATAGTTTTTCAGATCCTTGAAGTGCATGTTGATTTGGACTTTTACGGAGAGCGAGAGCGGCAGACCGGATTCCTGAAAGTGCGCGCAAATATGCAATTAGTTTGTGAACTAACCGGGTAGTAAAGTGTCAGTTATTTGTTGCCAAGTACGACCCCATTTCGACTGCACTTGGCCTAATATCATTAAATTACTTAAATATAGGCCTGGTTGTGCCGGTTGTCCTTTGCTTTAATTTCGTTTTTTTTGCGCGCATTTTCCTTGAAATATATATAGCTGCCTCAATTGACATAGTGATTGATTTCATGTTCAATTACACAATTATTATTTATGCATTTAAATATCAAATATTTGCTGCGCTTTAATTGCCCGCTAAGCAACAATCACACAAGTGTTGTTAAATTTGTGAATTGCAATTAGTGTTGTAGGCGGTCATCAAGAACTATCGATGCCACGATAAGACTATTGTGAATTGTGTAAATTTGAAATGCGTTCGCGATCGAAATTCAAAAATGATCGATGCAACGATAAGTCTATCGCTCCGACTATTGTTTGTTTGCAATCGAAATGAAGGTTAAATTTGCTGCTGAAGGCGCTCTTCAATAATTATCGATGCAACGATAAGTCTATTGCAACGACTATTGTGAATTGTGTACATTTCAAGTGAAGGTTAAACAACGAATATCTTGTCAATCAAATTCCAATTCCGTTAGCTTAACTGGCGCGTACTTCAAATAGTATTTCCTTTCCTGTTATACATAAATTTAATACAACTTTAAGACAGAGCAGCTTAGTCGTGACTAGCGGTATTTACGGTTAACTTAATTAGCCGGAAATGTAAATATTGCAAACGGCAGCTAATATATAAATTTCAATAATAAACAATTAATTTTCACGCGATTACACTCGGATCGGAAGGTAGGCAAACAAATTAAGCATAAAATAAAAACTACTGACAGCAATTGTCGACAGCAGCAATAACAACAACAACAACAACAACAACAGCAACTAGTTTAGCATGATTAAGTCGAATATTATTTTGAACGAGCGAATTGTTACACTTAATGTGGAGAATGTTTAATTAAGCATTGCGTATAGAATCTCGTAAATTTCGTGAATCGTTCGAATCGAAAGTTGTTTTTTTTTTTTTTAATTTATTTTTTATAGAGCGACAAGGTTACTTACAGGTTGTATGACAAATGCCGTTGAGTGCTTCTCAGGATCTGGTTGCATGCCTGTAATATTCTCCACCAGGCCAACGTCGCCATTCATGAAATGCGGGAAGCTGAGCGAGATGGGGAAGCCATAATAGCAATCCGTGACGTCAATCAGGCCAACCGGCTGGCAATCACCTGCAATGGGACAGAAGAAGCAATTGCAATATTATTATCAGTTTACGGCAGCTGCTTCTTTGTTGAGTCGGAATAACATGTTGTTGAACGCCCCCCTACCATATGGGGCGAGCAATTGCGTGTCTCCCAAAGCCAGACCCATGACTTTATCTAGATACTTTCATTACAAACAATAAACAAAACACAACAAAGCGACAACAATACGAAATAAATGTTTCGAAACATGCGAAACGCGTCTGTCGCGCTGCTCGTTTGCGTCACAGCTTTAATATGATGGAATATTTTGGAGAACATAGCATAGAGTCGCGCCGCCTCAAGCCGTAAACTTGAAAAGTGGCAGCAACAACAAAAGCAGCTGATAAACGGAGTACTCTGTGGGGGATATCAATTAGCTAGAGCAAGTGGAGGTACGTTTAAAAAATAAAAAAAAAATATAATAAATAAAAAAAAAATAAATAAAACAAGAATTATTTGCGCTTTGAACTGGGCAATTAAATGTATATCGACTGCGTCGATCATAAAGAATGAGACTTGGCTCGATCAGACTTGTAATTCTAGGCACAACAGCATTACAAATTAAAATGCAATGAAGTAATAGTTCGAGAAAGATTTTTTTTTAATTGTTCACGACAATATATTGTGATTGTGGAAAATATATTGTGATTGAACTAGTCGCGGGGTCAGCCTCAAACTGACTTTGAGTGGACTTACCATGGCGACAGAAGCACTTGTTGGCCTCGTTGATGGCACCGTTGTCGAAGGCGTTCTCCTCGAAGACATAGTTGTAGCCCTTCAGGCTGCCAAATGTGCGCTCCTCACCATCTCGATACTGCGGGAATGGACTTAAAATGATTAATTGAATTGGAAATGAAAGCTAATCGCAGTTACCAAATTGATGGGCCGGCACATGCTCTTGCGGAAGAACTTGACCGTGTCGTTGGGCTGGATGAAGCTCTTGAATTTGGTGCCATCGGAGGCGTACTCAATGTTGCTGCAGTGTTCGCCCTCCCATTGGGGCAGCGTTGTCTCGCCGCGGTAGGTGGCATATAGACCCGATATGGCCGGATCTGGCACGCCCGTGTGGAACGTCTCGAAGTCCGTTGAGAAATCGTACATGCGATCGATCAGGCCCACCTTCTCGAACGATATCCAATTGGGCAGCAGCGTGTTGCCCAGCGTCGCCAGTGTCGATGGGAAGCCAAACATGAACTCTCTGGCCGTCATCCGGACAATCGGCTCCGACTTGGTGCTGGCAAAAAGTCCTTGCATTGGCAAGCGTACAAAGAAATAGTTACGATCGGCAGTTAAGTGGGAAATGGCCTGAAAACAGAAAAGGAAATACAAAAATCACAAATTATTAAAGATATAAAAATATATTAATTTGGAATTAAAAATATAATTAAAAATTTAGTATTTGATATTATTGTGGTATCAGGTGTATATAATATAATATATAATAATACTATACAATTTTTCATTTAATTCTCCCTTTCCTATAATCTTTGCCATAATTTTGTATATTTCTTATTTTCGATAATTTTGCCAGTCTCTCCTTCTATACATGTAGCTATCTCATAAGCTATAAATTTGTTTCCCATAATCTTTCCTATAATTATTCATATTTTTCGATGGTTCTCTGGCAGGCAGAGGTAGGCGGAGCACGTTGCTAAATCATAAACTATAATAAATATTTGTAATATATATACATTTTGCGTAATCTGTATTTCCCATAAACTTTCCTATAAATTTTCGATGCTTCTCCGACAGGCAAAGGTATGAGGTACAGAAGGAGCATGTTCTGGCCTGCCAGTCTCTGCTTCTATATCTCCTTCTAGCTATCAAATAAACTATACAAATTTTTATTGTGCGTCTTTCCTATAATTTTTCATCTTTCACATTTTCGATGCTTCTCTGGCAAGTAGAAGTATGAGGATCGGGTAGCTATATCATAAACTATAATAAATATATTTAATATATATAAATTTTGACAATAAATCATTACTTCCTATAATCTTTCCTATAATTTTTCATATTTCACATTTTCGATGCTTCTCTGACAGAGAGGTATGAGGTATAGTTTATAGGTAAACTATAAAAAATTTTACTTTAATTCCTTTCCTATAATCTTTCCTATATATATTCATATTTGCCAGTTTCTCTGTTCTTCTCTGCTTCTTTTCTCGCCCCCAATTAGAGCATTCATATTTGATTTCAATTAGATCTCAGGGAAAACCCAGTTGATGACGGGTTTGCTAATTGCACTTCATGTCAGGATCTAACAGAGCTGTGCGTGCCACATTAACAGCTGCTCAACGGCTCGTTAGCGTCATAGCTAGATAAATGGATCAATTAATGCACAATAATTACGTACTTCCTGTGCAGCAGGTAATATTTTATAGGTGCTACGGGCACTTGTCAGATCGAATGCATTATTCAACATTTTGGGTCCACATTGCACCCGGATGCTAAATGGACTCGAAACAAATCAAATTCCTCTCTTCTTATTCTTCTTCCTCTTCATTATCATTATCATTGTCATTATCATGCTCATTATCATCAACACGATCGCTTGATTGACATCAGAGAGAATCGAAGCTAAATTGGCATTTGTGCGCGACACAAAAGTGTTTTGGCATAAATTAAGCAACTGCAACGGCAACTATGTTAATTTTTAAGTTTTAATTGAAACATCATAAAGTCAACAATTAATTACAGATCAAATGTCCATAAATATCTACATATGCATGTATGTATGTATATATTTATTGATTGAATGTACGTAAATGCGCTTTTGATTTGTTTACGATATTAAAATACGATATCGTCATTAATCAGTGAAAATTGCTGACAATAACAAACACGCCCACCGCCAGCGCCAATAATAATTATTGTAATAAAAGCAACAGCGAAACTTTCGAAGTACGCTGGCGTGTGTGTGTGTGTGTGCGTGTGCGAGCGAGATAGCTGCTTATGTTATAGTTAACGGTAGCTATTCGCATGACGCGTCGCTTGCTGCTGCTGCTTACTCACACTATAGCCATCCCTGTCGCACACACTCCCACACCACAGCAAATGCTCATTGTGTGCAAATTAATTGCCTATCATTTAGTTAAACATGCTGGAAATTTTTGACGCCACGGTAAAGTGTAACTGTATGGTTGTTGTTGCTGCTACTGTTGTTGCTAGTGTTAAAATGTAACGTTTATTGACCTAAACGTGAGTCGCGCCTTCTGTTAATGTTTTTGCTTTTTGTTTTTGTTGCTGCTGTTTGCATTTCACAGCTGACTTTTTTCAATTTCATTTTTTTATTGTTGTTGCTGTTGTTGTTTTCGTCATGAGCACGGCACGCGATTTTTATTGCTATTGTTGTAGCAGATTTAACGGTTAATTATGTAGTTATTTTCCGTGACAAATTACCCACGATTATATCGTATAAAGCCAATAGCCAATAATCTGTCATCAGATTGCATCAGATCAAATCAATTTAATTGTAATTGCAAGAGTTTAGGCATGGAATAAAACTAATAAGTATACTATATAGTATATTATATATATACATATATATATATATATATATATATGTATATATGTATTTTTTGTTTTAATAAATAGGCATTTCCTTTTGGCTTGTTATATGCAATTAGCATTATGAATATATTATTATGGCTGTAATACTTTTCCATTACAAAATATTTAGAGAGAAAAATAAAATTTAAATGGCTTATAAGATAAATAATTATTGGAAAAAAATTTATATTTGTCACTATTTTTATTTTTTTGAGTAACTGACTCATTTGTGTGTTTTAATTTTTTTGAATACTGCAGAGACTACAACTTTTTTTTCCTAAACAAATATTCGATTTTAATTGTTTTTTTTTTGTTATTGGTTTTTTTATTTTTTTAGAATACTTCAGGAAGTTGTGTTTAAGATTATGTATTTAAATGATTTTTTAGTGTATAATTTATATAATATTATGTTCACCAAAAATATAGTTAAGAATGTTAAGAAAATCTAATTTAACTGCACTTTTTTTACACAGGAAAATATTCAAAACATAAATATTTTATATTTATATTTCTATCGATGTAAAATTATCACATAGATATTTTTTATACATTATTTTAATATTTTACTGAATAAAATAAATTTAGTTAAATAATATGATACATTATAAAAATATTATTGTTTTCTTTAAATTTCCTAATGAAATATATTATCTATAATATTTATATATATTTTTTATATATTTATATTTATTTTTTTGGAATATATATAACACATTTGATATATATATATAATTATATCTATTATCGTACTCACCAGCATAGCTATATTCAGCATGACGACCTCGTCGTCCTCCTGGTGGCCCTCGGAAAGATGCTCCTGCCAGACCAGTGGATGGCTGGGATTTGTGGACATCGTATTGTTGTCATTGAATGTGATATTTTCATGTGTCATGAGCTCCCTGTAGGTAAAAATCAAAATTCGAAATGAGTTGCCAATTGGATAGATGCTCTCGTCTTGTCTAACTCACTTGTACACATAGGGACCCACTTGCTCCACCTGCAGCTTTTCGCGGCCCGCTAGAAAGGCCTCGGCATTGGTGATGTTGAACAAATATATTTTGATATACAGATCGACTGGTGGCTTGGCCCAAAGATTGAAGATTTCACCATTGTCGGCCATTACCAATTTCTGCAAGATCAAGTTGGATATATAGATATATATTTAGATATGTTGATTCAGATGAATATGGTGCCTTCAATGGCGGGCCAAATTGCAAGCCCCAAAAACGGATTGCACTCGAGAAACTATGCGTATGCGTATGCGTATATCTGAGGTACGTGTCTGTGTGTCGAAGGCAAGAGAATCGTTAATAGCGCATTATGATCGTCGGTCGACCGTTTGGCAAAGGCTAAGGCTGAGGCAGTTATAAAAAGCTTTAGTTTCTGTTTATTGGACTTACCCATTTGAATATCAAATCGTAGGGTTGAAATACTTTAACCAGCACCGCCGCTGTTATGGCCAAAAACCCAATGGCCAGCAACAAAAAAGCGCCTGCAAAACAGAAAAAAAAAACAACAAAAGCAAACAAACATTATAAATAGCCAATATATAGATATATAGATGTATAAATATGTATTGAAATAAGTTGATAAGTTGCGTCGAGTACATATAAATGACCTCATTAAGTTAATTAAGACACGATTAATTATGCATAAATAGGCAGCGTGTGCGACACGTAAAAATGAAAATTGAGAATTGAATTCAGACAGAAGTATGAAATATGAAATATGAACACAATCTATGAAATTTGCATAACAACAAAATTATATTTTCATAAATTCCGACGTAATGAATTTGAATATCGGCCGCGGTCTTTTGTGGAAATTATGAAAAGCTCGCTCATGCGCGGCTTACAGAACTCTCCACTCTTTGCCCGTGTGAACTGGGCAACGCGTGTGGCAATTACAATGCTAATTGGAATATTTTCAGCATATCTTGTTATATATATCATAGGAGTATAAGAGAAATACTATATATATTCTCTCTTATAATAATAGCTTATTATATATAAAAACTCTCCAATCTTTGTCCATGCCACCTGGGACATTAAAGAGGATCATAAGAATACAAGAGAATTATATATTCTATATTTTTCTGAGATCTCTTATTGGATATTAGAAGGCTTCGAAAAAATTATAAATTATAAAAATACAAGAGAATTACTAAGTATATTCTATATATATTATATCATATTAGATATCATAACTCTCCACTCTTTGCCTAAGTGAACTAGGTAAGGCGTGTCTCAGCTACAATACTAATTGTAATATTGCCAGAAAGAATATCTTAGGATTACAAGAGAATTGGTATACATATTCAATATATATTATATTATATGAGATATAGAAACTCTCCACTCTTCAATTAATTACTTAATAATACTTATAATATATGGGAAGGTATTGAAGGAGATTATAGTAATACGAGAGAATTACTAAATATGCAATCTTATTAGATATGGGATAGCATTAATGAAGATCATAGAAATATAAAAATGTACTCAAGTAACTGAGAGTATAGCTTAAGGTAATTTATTTAACGGAGCTTATACGAGTCATACAATCGACCCTGAAATGTTAGCCAGGCTTAACTATGCCATATTGTCTGAGCTCCAGTGTCAGTCTGAAGTAAATTATGTTAATCGCTATGGTAAGCATTATGTCTGAACAAGACAGAATCGCGACACTCTGTCGACAGCTGTAGCTGGGCGTCTGAGCACTTGACTTATCGCTCGAATCAGCCGAGTTCCTCGTGAGACTGCGACAAGTGCTCAATGTAAGTTGTTTGAGTCTTCAATCATTTGCCCCGCCCTTATTTATGCGTGCATACAAATCTCTTCATTAAGGCGGGCAACAAGAACAAAAGTTGAACTGTTAGCACTTATGTGCGAGCGTGTTAACTGTGCCCAACGACCACAACTGGATTCTGGCAACGTTGTTGCAAATCGCTAAGGAATTTCAACGAACGATGCGTGGCAAAGACACGTGCATGAGCATGAGCCGCAGCCGCCGTTGCTGCCGCTGCTGCCGCTGCTGCTGCTGCTGCTCTGCTGATCGCAAATAGATTGGGAGAGATGGCAGCCAGAGAACGGGTTTCCAATTATCAGCCAACAGACCAGAGCCATCAACATTCAAATATACGACAGAAAGAATTAAGAATATACATAAACTTTTGCTTTTCTATAGACTCTATACATATATGCAAATGTATATATAGCATATATATATATATATATATATGTATATATATATGTGGAGCTTGCTTGCATCTGCCAAGGAATAGAGGCAAGCCATATAGCCACGACTTGTTTGGCTCTTAATGGGCTCACTATTAAAATGCACAGTCAATGCTATTTCATGGGGCATATGACAAATGATGTGTATAAATAGCCATAGGATATATCAAAGGGAGTATAGATAGGCGATTTTCTAGCTGTTTTATATAGTTCTAAGAACAAATTATTCATGAGTTTCGTCGAATCATTTACATGCTCTGATATGCCTCGAAAAGTCTTTCTATAGAAGTACTTTCTAAAAATCAAATGGTTTGAGCTGATCTGCTTTGTTAGATTTTTTAAGTTATACATATATATAAGATCTGACGGACTATAAAAAAAAATAATAATAAAAACGTTATCTAGTTTGTAGTTTTTTTTAGTATATATATTATATATAATATCTTATATATATATAATTATATATTAGTAAACCTGAGTAGTAATTCAGGCATCCATAAAAAAATTTAAAAAGAAAAATTCGTCTTTTTATTATCCCTGATAATCTCATGCAGTATATATAACTCAAAAATTCCTATATATATCTAATGGATATATCTCATTTCTAAGCTACTTATACTCAATAATAATCTCACTATATATAGATATATATATATATCATAAATTCCTCAGCTCAGTCCAATAGGAAAACGCACATGTTTTTAATCGATCAAGCTGAACCCTCTGAACGCGCTCGTTACGTGATTAACTAATACGAATTCCATTTTGATTTGTTTTTAAAATTGATGCAGATTTAACTCACACTTGGCTATATAATTTGTATAACAATTAAAAAGATCAAGCCGATTAGCTGATCTTCAATATTAAATAACACTTATTAAATCAGCACAGCTTTTAGCGGTAGGTAAATCAATCCGATATATATATAAATATATATAAATATATATTCGCACCAGCCCAAATGAACGTTGAGCCAGATTGGGCCGGTTCATATATATATATATATAAATCTATATATATATATATATATATATATATATATATATATATATATATATATATATATATATATATATATATATACCTATATATATATATATATATATAAATCTATATATATATATATATATATATATATATATATATACCTATATATATATATATATATTCACACAAAAAGATCGCGTATAATTCCAAACGGAATGAATCACATTAAAACCGATCTTGATCTTGAGCTTAGGCTTTCGGACTTAGCCTCTTAGAGCATATCGAATTCGTGGCGACCTTGATGTTAATTCTGACGAGCTGTGTGTATTTATATTGAACTTGTTCTCCCGCTGTCAGTGGCCGTTTAGATCCTGTTGTCTCAGGCGCAACCAGTTTGAAAGGGAATTTTCCCTTTCAGCCAATTGGTATTCTATAGTTGGCAGCCCATTTTTAATGATCGCGAGGGAGATCAGAGCTACATAAAAAGCCTTTAGTATCGTAGAGCCGTAGTGCATACATAGGGATCACGTTCCTAACCACTAACCGCTAGTTTATGACATAATGCTTGTTAATTACAGTTATTAAACAGTCTCCGATTGGCTTACACATCAATTGGCGGCGATTCTGTAATTGCTGAAAGTGACGCAGCTTCTCCAGCGAGAAGCGGCGATGCGAATAGAGCGCACCCAGAAAATCCTTGAGCGACTGACGTCGCAACCGACGACGCACCACGGTCATAATGAGTGTATATCGATATGCCTGCTACTGTTATTCAACTATACACAATGTACACGAATTTATACATCAATATATTTGTAATTATATTTGATGTGTTCGTTGCAAAGTCAAAGCCAAACTAAAAGTCGTTGTATTGTCAAGGGTCCGATGTACCCTCGGCTACTTTCATTTCGAGCTCGGCAAATTATTAATTGCTTTTGATGCGCTCACAAAGATTATAATGAAAAAAGCATGCTCTTTGTCACATTTATCGAATTGATGAAGTGATTTTTCAAATATATTTAATGAAATTTTAGTTTAATAAAAATAAAAACAAAATCGAAATATATAGAAAATATATTAGATAATAACTGAAGACTTAAGTTTTTAATAAAATGCAAAACAAAATTTTAAAGTAAATTAAATTTTTTTTAAGTTTATAAATAAATTTCCAGAAGCTTAAAAATGCAATTTATTTTAAAAAATTATTTGAACTGAATTAAGTTTTTTATATTTAATTATTATATTAAAAATAAAATTATTATATAAATATTAAAAATATAAAATAATAAATTAAGTCTTCATCTAAAAAGTTTTGGGTAAACTACAAAAATAAATTTTAAATTAAATTTTTTAAAATTAATAAATAAATTTAAAGACGTTTAATTATTAAGTATATTATAAAAAAATTATTTTAAGTGAAAAGTATTATTATTGATTGAATTTTATTATTGAATATTAGTATTATTTAATCATAATCAATTATATATAATTTATATGCAAAACTTAAAAATTAATTTCAAGGATTAAAAAAATTATCAAATATATAAATTTAAATTTAAAAAATGTATATTATTTTTGATTAAATAATAAATAATATTTTATGCCCATTAAATTCAATAGAAATTTGATCTAAATAAATCTAGGCAGCAGAAAAGTTAGTGTATTCACCGCCTCGACTTGCTGTGTTCGCGTCACTTCAAGAGCTTCAGCATTTTCGGTTGGCTTTTAATCAATCGTTTTGTATGCATTGGCGGTGCCTGAGTTTAGTGGTTAGGTGCAAACGACAAAGTTATGAACAAAGAACGCTTGGCTATATTTAAATAATGAAATCTTGATTTGCTTTGCGTTCGTTGTGTTCAAATTGAAAGTTGCCAAAAATCAAAAAACCGAATTAGATGCAAGCAAAAAGCAAAGTAAATAACAAGCAAGCAAGCGCTGCATATTCAAATTATGTTGATACGTTGTTTGTTCGTTCGATTACTTTGTTTGTTACTCGAAAAATGTATTTATAATTTTTGTGATGTGCGGCACGTTCGGCAGGTGCGCTTGCCACCCACAAAGATTTGGCAAAGAATTCGTGGGAATGGGCCATCAATTTGCAGTTGGAGCACGCAACGCACGCGTTCAACAACAACAACAACAACAACAACAACAACAACAACAACATCATCAACAACACAACACCAGCCAGACAACAACATGTGCTCGCGAAAATAACAAACACATTCTCGAAGTGCTACCACGTTCGTGTCTTAAGTCTTTTGTTTGCTTATCAATAAATTTCGCCTGTCAGCACTGAAACGAAATCGAGCCGGGAAAAACGAGGTGAACAAAATAGCAAACTAATTCTACGGCAACTGCCTCCGTTACATCATTTGTATGGGGATCCAAAAAATAAAAAATTAAAAAGGGGGCGTGGCTCGCGCAGCTGCTACTCACTACAGCTACTGTGTATGTGTAGAGCAAAACTGTATAAAATGTTTGTTGATTCCATTTTGTTTCATCTTCTGATGTGATTTTCAATTAAGATTGCGTCGTATCAGACGATCGATCGCATAGCCTGTAGGGCAGGTTAATTTTTGTTAAACTAATCGTTAGCTGAATATCGGCATTGATTTATAGTTATGTCTTATGGAGAACAATTGCGTTGTCAGCATTCGGAAACCTGATCTGATACACAACATGACGTCAGGCGACTGAAGAGGTGACTGACCACACTGAAGTTTCGAACTGGGCAAACTTTAACTATCACTATCTGTGCTATCAGAACCAGGAATATCCCATAGAAAGTGCCAAGCTGTTTGTTGGCTGCTTTTTTCTTTTATCACTCTTTAAGTTAACCCAATTATTTGTTTATGACACTCAGCAGCAGACACGCTCAGTATGCTGATGTACTCATGGATGATCATGAATCACAGTTAGCATTAGCCGACTTTTGCTTACTCTCGATGAATTGGCAAGTTTCTAGTGCTCTCAGCCGGCAACAGAGAGGGGAATTACCCAAAAGAGAAGATCTACTATTATTAATGCAGAAAATATGTGAACAGCTTCTATTTAAATATATGTGGAATGTTGGCAAGTGTGGACAAAGCTGACGCAAAAATTGATTATACGATGATCGGGCTGACGGAGAGGGTGCCCAAAGCCGCGCAAAGCAATTACACGGACTGCACGTACTGTGAGGCGATTGCAACATTTCGCCTGTTGCAGCAACATGTTGCTGGGGCTATAACTGCAAGCAAACATTTTTAATGAGTTTTATTTGCTTTTTTTCAGTGTTTTTCTTTTGATTTTTTTTCGTTTTTTGCGCAAAAATGCATTAACCAAAAGAGAGGTAAAAGCTGACGCCTACTTCGTCTGCCCTCTGTCGCAAGAGCTGCATTCAAAACTATTTAAGCTCACTGGCTCATGATGTCTATGGCATGGCAGCCGCAAGACATCAGACATTATGGCAACAGCTCGCTGGCAATCTAAGAGAATTTCATTACAACACAATTATAAATATTGATGATTGGGAACATGAGCAGCATTTTCGACTAATTTCTTAATTTGATTTTGAGTGCAAATAAAACAGAAATGGTTAAATTGCTTGAAACTCAATCTGGTTTTGCTGGGTAAACTAAATATAAGTAAAATTTGACTTCATTTTTTAAAGTGTATTTAGTTATTCATATATTTTGTATTCAATTTTGTTGAATTTATTAAGTTATTCATATATTTTTTAATTGATAATTTAATTTTATTTTCAATATTTATTTTTAATTTAAATTTTATATATATATTTTTTATTATTATTTGTTTTTTACCTTTCAAGTAATAAAATGCCTTTTAAATTTGTTTGACATAATTTATATCTTTTTAATTTTTAAGACATTTTTAATGGGTGGCTTATTAAAGAAAAAAATTAATTTTGAATTATATATATATTTATATTTTTCCTATTTTGGCTCTATTATTTTAATGTTTCTTGGATTTCATAGGAATAATTAATTTGTTTATGATTGAGCATAAATTTGTTTAGCAATTTTTTAAAATAATTTTTTAACATTTCCTTTATCTATTTAAATACATAAATGCTTTTAATTTCTTATCTATTTAATTCGAAATATATCTTTTTTAAATTATCTTCAAATTTGAGGAACAAATTTAGTTCTATTCATTTCGTATTTTATGGACCATAAATTTTGGCTCATGGACTACTTCTTAGATAAAAATTAATTTAGGCTCTAAAATTCTTGAACGTTAAAAAAAACCTTTTGTTAGCCGCATTTGCGATCTAAACGCATATTGGCATAGAGAGTTTATGCAAAGATGTGGTCGCACCATTCATTGAAATCTTGGATGAGCTAAATGGAATACGGCGAATTATAAGCAGCTGCTTTAAACTAGTTTTGGCACTTAACGCAGTCAAACTTCGGGCTTACAAATAGTATAGAAAAAAAATATACGAGGAAGAAGAAGCAGAAGAAGAGATCTCCTGCCAAAATCGAAGTCAACGCATCAGCGACGCGTGTGTTGAGTTTGATGCGGTTTTTTGATTTTGGTTTTTTCTTCTTTGGTGAAATATGTGGAATGCCAGTGGATGGGCTTCTATTTATTTATTATCAGCAATGAACCGCTTTTTTGCATAAATAATTTTTTGCACAAAAACAAAAATTCAAAAATAAAACGGAAAGAAGCAGAAGAAGCAAAAAACGCAAAAACAACAGCAAATGTGTATAAAAATACATAAACGTTAACAATCCTGTTTGGCCATGAGCAGGCACTTTTATTGTAATTATTTATTTTTTTCTTCTTCTTCGTCTTCTTCTTCTTCTTTTTCTGCTGCTTTCAGTGTCGATGTTTTTCTTAAACACATGTGTCTATATCTGCTCGAGTGTGTGTATATACATTTGGCCGGCCAGATTTGGGAGCAATTTATTCGAGCAGAGTGCGAAACTTGTTCGAATCTTGTTTCCAGCCAGAGAGGGGGTGTATTGACACCTAATGAATAACTGTGAAACAATCGATTTGCTAATTCTTCTGGCAATGCTCTGCCTGGTTTGGGCACTTTTTCAAATGTCAATAAGCAAGTACAAATCGCTCGTATATTATATATATATATATATATATACACTCACATAGTGGATACATTTGAATTGAGTTTGAAATCAATATTGAAATGTTCTCGGATATGTATAAACAAACAAATATAGATAAATATATATTGATATTCTTTCATCTATTCTTTTCAAACACTTTATTTGATTTTTATTTGAATAGTTGAGAACTCGCTTTGAATGCGAAATGAACTATGCTTTGTTTTGATTTATGATACAATCATAAACAAATCAGCTGCTTATTAATAAGTTCGCCTTTCGCATCTGTTTGTATTTTGGGGTTTTTTTTGTTGTTGTTGTTTTTTTTTGCGTGGTTTGCTCGTGGCTCTAATTAGAATTACCAATATGTTTGGGCGGATCACTTTGAGACTTTCACCTGTTCAGAGGCGACAGCTCTATTAACAACTTGCGATTTTTCTGCTGTTACCTTTGCCAGAGTTCAGCCCGTTCAATTAGACGCTCATAGCGTACAAACATTCATATATATTTCTCAAATGCATGACTAATCAAGATAGCACTGCAGCGAACTTGCACTGCATTCGACAATGTTAAGTAATATTTTGGCATTGTATAACAGATCGAACTACAGTTCGATGAATATGTATATATAGATATGCATATATATATATTATATATACTATATATGATATGGTTTGGCAAACAATTCAACAAATTCAAATGAAAGTAACGGTACATTGTGTTGATATATGGAGTTATGACGTATTGCCATCGCAATATCAAACAATCACTTTAATTATTAATTAATCAATTATTATTATTTATAAATATTTTTTATTTTCAAATTTATTTATTTATGGCAACAAAATTTTATTTAAAAAATGCAAAACAGTAAAAAGTTAACTAAAAGGTTATTTATAAAATATATATTTTTTAAAATTTATTCTTTCTTTTTATTAATTTAAAAATAATTATATATATGTATTTTAATTTTAATTTTTTAATTTGAATATTATTTTTATTTTTATTTTATTTTTATTTTTAATTTCAAATTTGTTATATGTGTAAAATACTTTTTTAATTTGTTCTATATATATATTTTTTTATTTTTAATTTTTTACTTGGTTTGTGCATTTGTATGCCATAGTTTGATTATATATATTTCGTTATACGTTTAATATTTTATATTAAGTTTTTATTTATCATTTAAATTTATTTAAAAATAAGTTCTCATAATAATTTGCTTGTTGATTAAGCATTCATTTATTTAATCAATTTTGTACTCAAAATGTTGTTCACTTTTTACCATAAAATTGACCGAATTTTACATATATATATATATATATATATTTACATATATATTTTTTTCGCTCACTTTATTTTATATATTTCATTTGGATTCACTTCTGTACTTTAATTTATATTTTTATACAAACTTTTTATTAACAAAACTAAATCTTTAGAATAGCACTTCCCTCCAAGCTTATCATATACTTTATCTGCAAATATTTAATGATATCTATAAATCTTTAAAGGCGACGTTTATTTATTTTGCATTTAGCCCTGTCTAATATTTAATTTTTCTTTGCACTCACAATTCGCATTTAAATTTTATAGTTTTATTTATTATTTTCGAATAGAAAAATTTGCTGCTCATAATTATATTGCCGACATTTATAAGGAAGTAAATATTCAACTAATTGCGTTCAATTGTTTTTTTTTTATTCAATTTTGTTTTTTTTTTATTATTATTATTTTTAGCTCTTCGCAACGAATTCTGATTTATTTGTTTATTTTTATTGGGAATAGAGCTACAACAACAACAACAACAACAACATATTATGTATTTAACATGTTCAAGAAGAGCTTCTGTGATTTTTTGACAACGTCTTCGTAGGTATCTTCCACTTTTCGTTTAATTTGCGGTGTAAATAAACGCATCGAACGAAAAATGTGCGAATTCGTGTTGTTCTTGACTTTTGAAAGAAACGCGCGCGAGTTTTTCAGCGTATTTTCAACATATGTATATATAAAATTATATATGTACTATATATAAGTACATATATATATATATATATATATGTATATATATATATGCACATATAAATGGCTTGATGAAGGTGACGACAAAAATGTTATCTAGAGGTCAGAGTGTAGAATAGAATCCGTTACTTGTCAACTACCTCGAATGCAAACAGCTGTAAGTCGCGCGCGTTTTAAAACGCTCACAAACCGCTTGGCAACTGCAACATGTATACAAACACAAACTTGTATGGCCGCACTTGGTACGGCTTCTAGGCTTTTATGGCTGGCATATGGTCAAGTTCAGGGTCAAAATGATGCCTGGCCAGCTCGCGTGCACCAGCCAAGTGCGCGACGCGTTTTGGGCGCGTTTTGCTTTTTGCTTCATCTATGGGGGGACCATTGCCGAAGACTTTTGAAGCCGAAAGATGAACAAAAAACTGTGTCAGTGCCAAAGAGTTGCTTATTTAATCAGCAACGAGTAGAAAAAACAACAAAACATAAAGTGCTATGTTAAACAGCATCGAAATGTTTGTTCCGTATGGCGGGTTTTTTTTCCTTTTTTTTTTTTTTTTTTGACGCGTTTTTTAACGCGGCAGTAAAATTTTCATAATTAATGCAGACCAAAGCGAAGCGACAAAAGATGCGTTCAGCCGGTTTTATTTTTAAACCGATTGGTGATTGATGAATATTATAATTTTTGGAATCTTCGAGAAGCTCTCAGCCACACACTTTTTGCACTTTATCTCATAATTATTATATTTTGAACACTTTGTCGATTGGATTATTTTTTGGTGTCTGAACTTACGTGTGGGTGAGCGTGCATTGTGCTTGCCATGCTGGCGCTCATCGAAGAAGCTGCCCAATATGTCCATGGGCTTCATGGAGCGATTTGCTTTGAGGCTCTTGCGGCGCTGGGCGCGCTGTAGCGCCGCCAGCGCCGCTGCAGCTGTGGCAGGATCGGCTTCTGGCAAGGATGTGGCTGTAGCTGGTGTTTGCGTCTGAGTTGAACTCGGATGTGGCGGCTTTGTGGCGGCTGCGCTTGTGGCCATCTGATTTGGATGATTCGCATTCACGCCCGCCTCCTCGTCGCTAACACAGACGGCACTATAGCGACGCGAGAACATTTTGCCAAAGTCCTTCATTATAATTGCATTGGCATATGACTAATCAAATGTTTTGGGATTGGATTTGTACACTTTCGTACACTTGAGACACGGCTTTTGGCACTTAAAAACTTGTTGCTTTTGCTGCGTTAGCTCCTTGGAATCAATTACCACTTGCTCGCTTAATATATATACTAACTTTAAATAACATTGATAGACTTGTGCATTGAAAACTTAATTCTTTCTAAGTGTGTCCCAGCTGGATGTTGGCCAAAGCGCGTTTGCGTCCGTTCGCTGGCGTTGCTCGCTTATGAATGAAAACCCGGACGTGCGATCGCCGCACCAGGTAAAGTTACGGCTTTAAGTTTGGACTTTTTTTTTTCTCGAATTTTGTATTTGTTTTTTGCTTTTGCTTTTTCGTTTTTGCAGTACGAGTTTTTAGTACGAGAGTTTACCTGTCCGCCAACTACAAATAGTTTTGTTCGTTCTCTCGCACGCTCTCCGCACGCTCTTTGGTCTAGGGTGGGCGCTCGTTCTCTTTGCCGCTCGCTCGCCAGCTGCTCTTACGTTACGTTAGCGTTGCGCTTTACGTGATCACGTTTAGCACGCGCTCAGCTGTTGCTTTGTTGTGAGCCGGTCTACTGAGAAGCCAGCAGCAGCAGCAGCAGCAGCGAAGACGACGACGACGGCGACGCAGACGCCGACTGCGTTAACTGTTGCTTCTTTAGCTGCTTCGCTGCTGATCTAAAGCCCGAAATGTTGTAAACCAGTTTCGCATTCACTTGCGCCGTTTCGCATTTTGGGGAAATACCATTGGCTGGTAAATAAAGGCAGACATTACTCATACGGCGCGTGGTACGCCGCAACAGCTGGTAGCAGCAGCAGCAGCAGCAGCAGAGGCAGAAGCCGCATTATGGAAAACTTTTAGATATTTTACATGCGCACTTTGTGCCATCAGCGACATACGCATTTTGAATCCAGTTTATGTTCGTTTGTAACAAACAGCATCAGCATCGGCATCTACGGTCGGCAGACACAGTGTTTTTTTCATGTTGCTATTGTCTTCGTTTTTTTTTTTCGACTTTTATTGTATTTAGTTTTTTTTTCGTATCTTGGGGCATTCACTAAAAACCCAATCACCTTCAATTTTGCATGCAAGCGTCAACAATTTTGTTTTTTTTTTTTTGGTCATTTTGATTTTTGTTAAGAGTTCAACACAATATCAACTCGATATTTTGTTTTCTTTGGATCGCCTCGCCGTTTAGAAATTTCTCGAATGCTTGCTGTCGCTAGTAACACGCGAATAAATGCACGTTATTAATTTGGTTTCAATCAAAACACGCCCAGCCGAACAGTTACTCTTGGCAAATATTTAAGTGGCATATTTGCATTGCTATTTGCGCTTGGCAGGAGGCACGACATGGCGCATACCTGAGCTTTGATTGTGGGTTGCCAGAGATTAGCCAGTTAGCTAATGGAAGACTTGCATTCAAAACAAAAACAAATCAGGCGATGCTTCCTGTTGTGCCAACAGTTCTTGTCCACCAACAGTCGATGAGAACAACAACTCAGCTAATGTGGGAATTCTATTTGTTTGTCAATGTAACACATAAATTAGCAGCTTAACTTAAGCTGAACAAGTTCTTAAATTTTGTTAAAAATAGATTTTTGGGATTTATGGCGGAGCTTAAAAAATTCATTTAAATATATAAGTAATAAATAGATAGAAACTTAATATGGTCTTAGAAGAGTTCTTCAGCCAATAGAAATCTATTTATTTGCTGCATACTTTTGAGGAAACTGTTAGCTATGCACTTGTAATATTAGCTAATTTCACTAAAAAAAAATAAATAAATAAATAAAAAAAAAAATTATTATTTTTGATATGGATAATTTAAAGATATTTTTACCATATTTATTATAAAATAATTTTTATATTATAATCATTTTTATATTATATAATATATAATAATATATATATTATATAATATTTAATTTGTAATATAAATAAATAATTTTTATATTTTATATTACACATTATATCATAATTTATATTAAATAAAATTTATTTATTTATATAATATAAAATATGAATATTATTTTATATTATACATAGGTAAAAATATCTCTTTTATATTATTTTATATTTACAATATTGATACAAGTTATTTAATCATAAACATTATTTTTATTATTATTATTTTTATTATTATAATTCCAAGGTGGATAACAGCCTTTGAAAGAGCATTAAGCCAGTTAAGTCATAGTAACGACGTAACATAACGACTGCATAAAGCATTTTTACCTACAATACCTACTAAAAAAATTGTTGTTTTATTATTATTATAATTTATCTTAATATTATTATTATTTAATTTTTTTCAAGATTCTCATTTATGTTTCAACTTTTATAGTAGCATAAAAATAAGCAACAAAAAAAATTATTTTTATTATTACTATTAAAATTTTCTAGATTCTCATATATGTTTCAATTTGTTTAGCTTAAACATATACATAGTTTAGTTTATACATATATGCATATTTCTGTATAAGATTAACAACAACATAGAACTAATCTACCCACGTAAATAACATTTGATATAATTACTATTCAAATGAAATTGGTAATTTAAAATTGAAGCTTTCTATCCGGCAGCTGTTCAAGTTTTTTTAACGCCCATTCTGAAAATACGTCAATCGATACGATTAGAGCAAAACGTAAAAAACATATATTGAATGTCAGCAAATATATATAAATTGCATTAAATACAGTTATTGAATGTCGGCGAATGCAATTTTTGATTGCATGCAAAATAATGTCATTGAACTTGACGTTGCAATTTCCAAACTATAATTATTATTTAATTTCGTTTCGCATATGTGCAACGTGTTGCTGATTGCCTTTATCAGTAATTCGCAAAGAGCAAAACAATAAAATATAATAATATTTATTTATATATTTTTCGTAAGTCTGCGCGCTGGGATGCTTTATCAATTTCCGCATTGACAATTCATTTGCCGTTAATCTTTGACTCATACGGCAACAAAAGCCGCAAGTTAACTTTTGTTGAGAGCACCCAAAGAGATGTCAACTCATTCCCATTATACGCTTAGCCACATGACCTTGCCAAAGGCCGCTGAACTCACACTTTGACACAACAACGACACAGAATACACATGGACAGAAAATCAGATACCAAACACAACAAAAAAAAAAAACTTTTAAAATATATATAAATGAAATAATACATAATATTTGGTAATGTTGGCACTGAGGAATACCCTTCCAATGAATACCCTACAATTGGTCTATAGTAACTTTCTCTATCAGGTTCTCTTTAGCTTTTCTTTGTTCGATTATTTCCCACGCTCAACTTAATTATAGCCCCTCTATGCAGTTCTCATAAATTCAAGTACAATTGAACTTTGATTATATGTTTAGTGCCATGTTAATAACTTGTATTTCTATGTAATTAATATATTGATAGCCGTGTTTACATATTCAAAAAAATAAATAACAAATTGATTTTTTTTGATTGATTTTGTCTACTGGAAATTTATTGATTTCCGTATTTGAGCAGTGGCTGGCTTATCATAAAATTTTGAAAAAAAGTATATTTAATGGGCTCAATATAATTGGCGTAATTTCCTAGAATTGTTTACAGTTTAACAACTCTTACCCTAGACGCAGTCATTAGTGTTAGTCAAACGTCGAAATGCAATCTGTTATTGATATGAACTGGCGCTAATTGGCCAGCAAGTTGGCCAGATCGCAATAGATCCGCACGTCAATTCTGTAATTAGCGCACTAGCTGGCTAATTCGCACTTGGTAATCATAGTTAGGTTTTCACTTTGATTAATTGCAAATTGCATGCGAAGCGAGTGGTATGCGAGACTGCATCATCGAGCGGGTTCAGCTGGGGTCATCAGCTATTAGCAATTCGACTAACATCTAACATATCTGATATATCTGATATATACATATATCCATTACAATGTGCCAACTGCGGCCCAGAAACAATTTGCTTGGCTGTACCTTCTGGAACTCCGAAATTCTGTGTCGCAATTTACTTTTTGAGCGCAGCTCATGTTTTATGGATGGCCAGTGAGACTTTGCCATCAATAAACAATAGTTGCAGGTTTAGTTCTGTCTAGCGGCCCAAGCCGAAAACCAAAGTAAAATTCCATTTAATTCGGGCACGAAAATAGACAAAAGTTCAATTGTTCATTTGAAAGTGTTAAGCAGACAAGTGCAATTTAAATTGGGACAGAGCTAACAAAAAAAAAAGAAAAATAACAATTAAAAAGTTGAAGAACAAAAAAAAAAAGAATAGCGAAAGCAATCAAAACATTATAGTATATATATGCATATATATAGTATATACAATTACATGCTTTGAGGCAATTTTCTATTTCAAGAATGTTTACAACAAAATTTTTTTTGTCTTCATTTATGGTAAGGAGCAGAAAAATATTTATATATATATTATCATATAACTTGTATAACAGATGTTAATTTTTCATTTAGAATTTCTAAAAATTTTTAAATATATATTTTATAATTTTTATAATACATGTTAATATATTTTATTTAAGAAAATATTTAATTTCCTTTTTTTTCTTAATTGTAGTTTAAAACTATTTACAGTTTTTTTTTTCTTAAACTCTATAGCTCATTTATCTCTAAGCCAGAAAATATTTTTAAAATATGTATATATTATAAAAATTTTGGAGCAAATATTTAATAATCTTTATATAAATTATATAGTTTTTACAGCAGCCACTTATACTTCTTTATAGCATATTTATTTATTTAGCCATGTCAAAAAAATGTCAAATAAAACTGAGTCCAAATAAAATGCTTAGTAATTACAGCCAATTGCCTTTCTTTGGCTGTGCTGCTTGAATCTGGTTTTCACATTAGCAGTCAGGTTTTAAAAACTTGGTTTGTTATACAAGAGTTTTTTTTTGCGCCAGATTTTTGTTTTGATTCGGCTAAATATTTTAAGGGGTTTTTTTTTTTTTTTTGTGTTCTTTTATATTTAGTTTGTTTACACAAAAATATAACTCAATTTCAACTCTAGTCCATTTATGGGTGTGCAAAATATATCAAAGTTTTCGGCAAAAGTTTTATTTATACTACATTGAGTCATTCTAAATTAATAGATTTTGGAGATTATGCGCGGGTTGCCGTTAATTTATTATTATTTTTTTTTATTTTATTATTGTTATGTTTAAGTTTTAGAATTGCTGAATTGAAGTGGGGTTTATTTTAAAAATAATTGGTCTGCTAGTCTGCGTAAATAATATATAAATAATTAATACAAATATTAATAAATGAAAATAATTCTGAGCAAAATGAATTTGTTGTATTCACTAATATTGCTCTACACTAAAATGAAATTTTCTTAACTTAAATTAATATTTAAAAATTAAATTTTATATTTAAAATGTCTTAAAAATTTTCAAATAAATACTGAACAATAAATTCTTGAAATCAAGTTTGTTCAACTTAAAATACTTTAATATTTAAAATAAAAATTTTTTATTTGCCTAATAAATCTACCCCTAAATCAAGTTATCTTAACTTATAAGAGTTAAATTTTATATTCATATATTTCTAATTATAGTAACTTTCAGATTTCCTCAGCCACCTCCTGGTACATTTATCATTTGACATATTCTAAACTTTTAGCTGATTCAGCGCGTGAAGAAGATCTTGGCTATTTGCATTCGAGAGAACTTGTTTGCCAATTGTCAGCTTGATTTATGATTGAAGCAAGCCAACGATGATTTGACGATAATGATAATGATGGTGTTATGATATAGGGAATTTAGATGAAATGGCTATAAAAGTGCGAACTTTGTGCAATGCAATAAACTTGGGTAGTTAATAATAGCTAATTTGTAGTTACAATCAAATATCAAATGGGTATATAAAGTCGGAGAGAGAGTGATATATATGATATAATATCAATTTTGACCTTTGCATTTGGCGCACGTGCCTCTAATCCAACCGAGAACAGCGTCAAGTGCAATTATCGATCGACTGACGTTCGATTTCTGTATCGATTCTTGATTTCCTCATGTCGGGTAATTAGAAAAACAAATCTGACATTGTTGTCAGGCGGTGATTTTTATTTCAATTGCAGTCTTTGGCTAGTCCAAGTTGAAGTTTAAGTAATGCGATGACTAAACTGTTCCGGTTCGATGTGACTGTAACTCCCCGTCTCAGCCAGACTATGCGTAATACATAATGGCCAATCTGAACTATGTTTTATGCTAAATGTAACTATGTAAGTTTAACAATTACAGGGGCAACCACTTTGATCTTTAACTAGATCTGTCTGTGTGAGGCTAATTAGTCAGCGCGATTTCACGTGCTCTTGTAACCTTCAATACTATTGTCGAACGTATCATGTCCATGCAATTGTATTTTAATTGATTTAACTCAACTGGCATGTTTACACAGCCTCACATAAAGAGATATATCATAATATCTGCTTCGTCATGCCGGTGCGAAAGAACCTGAACCCAGATACTGGCTTAAGAAACAACTGAATTTTCTGCAGGGGTATGATTGACTATGAGATGCCCTGCGTGCAGTAGAGCAAATAAATTATGAACTTATGAATTTTAATTTTAATTTCTATATATGTGAATGGGTTTAAAGTTGACTTTATTTCGACAAAAATACCTGAAGATAAGGTTTGTTTGAAATAAAAAATATGATTTATATATGAGTAAACTTATTGAAAAATTGAGGAAAAAGTCTGAGAAAAGTGAACATGTTTTTCCCAAATACCATAACCAAAACCATAAATATAATATATATAATATATAGATTTTTATTGTTAAATATATATATAATATATAGATTTTTATTGTTAAATATATATATATATTTAACAATAAAAATCTATATATTATATATCTTATATTTATGGTTTTGGTTATATATATATTTTGGTTCTATATATTATATATATATATATATATATATATATATATATATATATATATATATATATATATATATATATATATATATATATATATATTATCATATAATAATATATGTATATATATATCATATAATAATATTATTATTTATTATATAAGAATATTTAATAATATAATAATAATAATATATCTAAAGTTCTTAGAGAAAATAAAAACAAAATTCTTTAAGACTTCTTCGTGTGCTAAAGAAAGATGAAAGAGAAATTATCAAAGGGATAAAACAGAAACTATCCAAGGGAAATTGAGTAAATTCTTATAGCTTTCGATTTGCATACAATAGCAACGAAAAATTAAATAATTAGACCTTAAAAGCAAAGTAAATTTATTGAAGAAATTATTGGATCACAGACAGATTCTATTATATTTAAAATCACTTTAGAAGAAGCTCGAATTTCCTCAAGATAATATATTATATCAAAGGGTATTTCATCATCATCAAGGCACAGCCTTGTTTTTTTCCATTCCTCCAGAAACAGGGTATAATTAGGTAATCAGAGAAGAGAGAACAACAAATGAGAATAACAACGACAAATTGCATTGGAATTTCACAAAATACGCCAAATTCGCGTTTGTTCGCTGAATTCCTCTTTATTTATATTTTTTTATTTTTTGAATTGGTTTTTTTATTATCTTTTGCACCATAAGATCGGACTCTGACCGGGCGGCTCTCGTCAGCGGCGTCATGAGCTATTGGACTCCGTTGAGTCAGTCAATTCTGTCAACAGTTCCGACGTTTTTTTTTTGCATTTGTAATTTGTGGTTTATTTGCCATTTATAAGTGGCTCGTGCAAAGAATTTTGACTTATGGGCTTAGCAAATTAGTAAATGGTCGGAAATAATTCAAAGAGTAGCCTATAAACACTTGAAAATTATATATATATATATATATATATATATATATATATATATATATATATACATGTTTTAATAACTTTGGCAATCTATATATTCCATCAGATTTTAACCACTTAGGCTGGATTAAAACTGAAACGGATGATTAATGATCACTTAATATAAGCTCATTTGTAGCTTAAAAGAAAACTTCATAAAATAAGTGCAGTCAGCATATGAAAGATTAATGATCTTTAAACAGTAACTTAGTTAAAATAAATCTTTTTTAAAAATCTGCCTCAACTCCAAGTGATGTAATAAACATAAGCAGCAGAAGACTGAGACTGAGCTGTACCTTGACAAGAGCAATACAAATCGAAGGGAATCAAGAAAAAAAAAACAATTATGAATATGAATAAAAATGAAATTGATGTATTTTAAATGACTTTATATATATATTTTTTTTTTCTTTTATTTTATTTTTATATATAACCAATAAAAACTACAAAATAAGCCAACATGTATTATTTTCAAAGAAATTACGAATATATATTAATTAATAATTTCAGAGTACGGTATAAAAATGTTGACCACTATGTGAAGAATATTTTTAATAAAGTATAATATACTATTGATCAACTGAAATTTTGTAAATAGTTTGAAATAAATAAAAAATGGGACTTGAATGATTTGAAAAAAAATTCTTTTAAAAAATTAGTTGAGCCAAATAAATTTTTATATTTAATTTAATAATTAATTATTTAATATTTAGTAATATTGATTATTTAATTATTTTAAATTATGCAATATAAATATATATACATCGAATTTTAAATATGAATAATGAATAAAGAATGAAGAATGCATAAAAAGAAAATTATTGTCATATTTTTTGCGACCTCTCAGATTCCTCTGTCCACATTAAAAATTAATTTTATTATTATTATTATTATAATTATGAAAAATTACAATAAGCAATAAACGACGCATTTTTTAAGCTCAATTGTGCGAAAGCCCCACAGAAACAAGCTTTAAGCGAAAATTTCGGCCGCTAATCATGAATTGGCACAAATTGAGCTGGACCCGGGAAACGGGCGCTACTGGTTTTATATATATATATACACACACATATATATATATATATTGTGTGTGCTTCTTTTTTCTTGAATTAATTTAGCTGCGTCGCAAATTAAAAAACTGCGAAGAGCGCCAACAACCAAAATAAAAACTAAATAAATTGAGTTACATACATAAATTATGGTGTATATGTATGTGTGGGTCGTAGCTGGAAGTGTTGTATGTAATGTACATACATACATACATGCATGTACGTATATATATATGTATATATATGTATATATTTATGCCAGACGAGCCCCGAAACCTTGTAACACTTTTATTAACATCAACATCATCGACACCGTCGCCGCCGTCATCGAATTTCTCATGAACAAAATAAAATGTTTAATACACTTACTCCATAGCCAATGTTGGTATTATTATAGCTTATAAATCTATCTGTTTTTATACACGCCCAAGTTCAAGTTCAGCCTCAAGTACAAAGGCCTACAGCATGTCCCTCCCTCTCTACCGCCCTAACCTAACTTTACCTCACTCTCCCTGCCTCTTTCTCATCCTATATACTTATAGATACACGCTTACTCAATTACGACAACAATCAAAATTTATTTAATGCCCAACATGCAATTTACAAGCAAATAAAACCACATAACCAATCATAAAGCTCGCACAAACAAATTGATATTTATATATAATTAAGTTAAGTAAAATATAAACGAAAAACACAACAAATAAATGTTCGACATAATGAAGACATTTAGCTCAGCTAAAGGCGTATGAAGTCGTAAAAAAACAAAAAAAAAATATATATATAAACAGAAACTATATAGAAATATGCTCTAATTATATGGGCTGGGCGTTGGGCCGCGCCCCATTAACATTTTTACACATTAGTTACACAAATTAAGTAGGCTATTAAATTAGCATGAAACTGTGACCAGTGGCACTCTAAAAATTATATGCTTCCATTATATAGCTCGATCATATATTTAATATTGAGCCTAAAAAGTAAAAGTTTGACGTCAATGAACTGTTTAAGTTGAATTTGCTGAGAACTTTACCAAAAAGACGAATTTAAACATGGAGAGAGACAGATTGGCAATACATATATTTACTATATATAAGAATCATGTGTAGACTTAAGATATATAAAAATATTTGTGAAAATCAAAGAAATTACTTTGCGAATGAAAAAATATACATATATTGTTTTAAATAACTTGTTTTTAAATAAATTTTTTTAAATACTTTTTTTTTAATAATTTAAATCATTTTTGTTTAAATAAATAAACATCGATTAAAATATGCATAATATTAATTTATATTAAAATAAGTTAGGCTTATTCAAAAATCAATATTTTTAAATTTATTATTTTATTTCAATTATTTAAAAAGCAGCTGATCCTATTAGAACTTCAATATACAATTTTCTCTAAAAGGAAATCTCCAGTAACTTCACTTCGGTTTAGAGCGAAAAACGAAACATACCAAATATATTTTAATTTAATTAATATTAATATTAGTAAGTTTTACATTTTAAATTTTAAATGCACAAATAAAATTTATAAAAAAAAAAATTAACACAATATTATATAATCAACAGCCATTTAAAAAAATTAAAAATGTATATTTATTATATTAATTATGTATATTAATCACAGCATGTGGATAAACATAATTATTATAAGTAATTGCTAGTTTTTAAGAACTTTTTATAGTGTTGAAGTGTTGAAGTATTGCTGACTAGATAAGCTCGTTATTTATAGTTTCTATCTTTAATGGCTGTTGTTTAAGTAAATCCTAATCGAATTGAGCATCTCTTTAAGAACAAGAAAATTGCAATTGACTCACTTGTTAAACAATAATTATAAAGTATTAATAATTTTTTAAGTTATCTCCGCTCTCCATAAAATTCCCATTGCACTTACAGTTAGCACCTCAATATTATTAACTTTATTTAATTAGTATAAATTTTGTTTTTTTTTTTCCATATTTTCCCATCGCTTCAAATCTCGAGTTAGATCAGTGAAATTTATATTTCAATAATCGTTTGCTAATTAATTACACCTTCCGGGTTTTACTTGCCCATCAAGAAAATAAATATTTTTTTAAGTACATAATTTAACATTATTTATTTGAGAAGAGTGATCTGGCAGACGCCGTGTTTACACTGAGTGTTGCGATTTATTTATGCGAATTCTGTTTGACAGCTTTGATTGATGCATTCAGCTTATTTCAATGTATTCGAATATAAATATATATTACTGTTTTTTTCGGGTTAACTTGGGTCAGTACTGATATGTGTTATACAACTGCATCGGCGCGCAAAGATAGAGATTGTTAGATTGTTTAGAGATCAATGCACTGATAGATTTTTATACTCAGTCACTTTTAATGGGGTGGAAATTAAAAATGAATAACAATTAAAAAATAAATATTGTCCCAGATGATAATAAGAAAAAGTGTTTAATATATATATTTTTTTAAATATTTGTGATAAGGTTTTTACTAGAAGCAGCGCGAAATTAATGAGATATTTATTTATAATATATATATATATATATATATATATATATATATATATATATATATATATATATATATATATATATATATATATTATATTAACAAAAATTTGGAACAAAATATATATATTTTCCAAATACATATATTTAATTTATAAATATAAATAGAATGTGACCTTCTGGAGTCCAGATCTGAGTTAACCTTCACTGAATATATACAAGTTTTAAAGTAAATTTGAAAACTTTTCAGGGTGATTGAAAGCTCTTTAAGGGCACAATGTCAAGCCTTTGAAAATCAAAGATATACGAAGTATAGAAGTATATATTATATATATACTAATTAATAGTATACTACTACTTACTTCAAACTGTAATATATCTTTAAAGGCACAATACACTTGATAATATATAATAGTATCCCTATTAGTGATATGAATGCAATAAAAGAAATATAATAAATATTTTCGAATTTACTTTAAAGTTTTTTTTAAAAGCATCACATAAAAAAAAATTTGTTTAATGTTATAATTACTATTATTATTTTTTTTTAATTAAAAAGATTTGATGTGAAAATTTAATTCACATATACAGCTATTCAATTATATTCACAATATACATATATATCTATAAAAGGTATAATAGATGTGCACATTTACTTACTTTTGGGTTTTGAAAACATTTTCCTTGTTTTTGAGTGTAATTTTTTTTTAAATAATTTTAATGTGTTTATTTAATTTTATATAATTTTAAACATGCACTGCCCACGCAAGCTTCACTTGTTTTAAAGTCTCATCGCAGGAACGAGTCCAGATAATGCGGAAATTCAGCCCAAAAAAAAACTGTCTATATCAGCTGGCAACCGCCAGCAATCGAATGAATTTGATTTTAAATGAACCAGAGCACAACTCGAATGATTGAAATGTTTTATATGCTATATGCAATAATATTAAGCGAACTACATACATATATTGCATGCATGCCAGATTATACATATAAGTGTATACATATGTATGTACAATCTACATGTGAAATAAGAGCTTTTGGAGCATCCAACTGGAACGTCATACATATGTCTTATCAGAATCGAGCGCACTCGAAGCAGACGGACAATCAGACCGACAGACGAGCCAGACACAGGTGTTAGTTTTTTGTATTTTGGGTTAATTTTTTTTTTTATTTTTGGTCAGCTTGGCCAGCAGCTGTTCAGGCTGCTCGAAAAAGTAACCAATAGACGTTTCATAATTGACCACACTGCGAGCCCTAATTGGGTTAGTTTTAGTTGTTGGTAATCAGCTTATTGCACTTTTGTATTCAATTGGTTTCTTTGTGTCATGCTGCTCGGCAGCTCGCATTAAGTCGAGACGTTCGTTGGTCTAATTAGCTGAAGCCCTGAACTATATTTATTATTCCATTGATTTACTCCATACACATATGTATGTATTTATATAGCAAGTCTTTTGATTTAGCACCGCACACTTTAAACACTTTTCTATTGGCTTTCGATGGGGGGCGCTCGATGAGAGCGACTAAGCTAAAGCGAAACGAAATCTCTAATCAAAATAAAATACCAAGCTGAAGAAGTCGTTGAACGTAGCGACAACAAGGAAGGCACCGAATACAATACAAGAAGAAACTCACACACACACACACACCCACATACATGCATATGTGGACTGGAAGCTGGAAAGAGCGATAGCGGAGATCAGCAGAAGAGCGTGTGCCCACAGCTGCTCCCGAGTACATATCAAAGAAATAACTGTAAATATGTCGCATTTGGCTCAACATTCCAATGGAAGTACTAAAATTGCCTGCCAGCTCCAGGAAGCTCGGCATGCAAACTAACTAAATACGCTCTCTAAGAAATTGCTTAAGAGAAACTTATTGAAAATAAATAATTATGTATCTTATATTACAAATATTTTTTTATTTTTAAATCTTATGTGCTAAGAAATAAAAAAAAATAAAAATATTTAAAAATAATAAAATAATTATACTAATAAAATATGTTGAAAATAATTTCTGAGCAAAACAATTGATAATGATAATAACAATAAAATTATTTTAAATAAATTAAAAATTAAATAAATAATTTAAAATTTAAAATAAAATATAAACATATATATTTTTTATATTTGATGACCTGATTAAATGTTAAGTTAATTTTTAATTTTTAATAAGATCCAACATATATTTATATTATATATTATTTATATTTTATATATTATTATATTTATATACAGAATTTATATACAGAATTATAAATATTATACAGTTTTTACAAGAACTTTATATTAAAGAATAGCTAATTTCTAATAATAAATAATAACCAATTTTTTACAATTTTTCAATTAATACAAAAATGTAATTTCAATAAATTAAAAAATTTTAAATTTACCAAAATTGATAAATAAATTTAAATATTTTTATTTCATTTTTTTGTTATACTCAGAATCTCTCCCTTAAACGAAATATTATATTCCATAAGCTCTATCTTTATTTACTTCAGTTGTTTAGCTTCTAAGATCTCCAAAGACTCCTATCGCGGGTTGAACGGATGCCAACAGTAGCTGCCCAAGCCGACCCTAAATGCTGATAAAATGAATAAATAAATATATATATTGTATAAAGTATATATATAATAAATATATATATTTATTCATTCACACACTCAACTATTTGAAAGGCGAGAAATTCTATTATTCTAGAATCAATTGTTGTGACCAAAGAGAGTTGTCAACTGAGATAGTTAGTTGGCATAGTTGGACATACTTGGGCATGGTATGAGGGTAGATGATTAACTATAATTAACTATCGTTTAAGGGGTTCAATAACACGTATTCTAATCGCAGTTAAATTAGTTATACAATATAAGAGTAACGCCTACATTAAAATCCTAATACAAGAGATATAAATATAGACGATATGTATATGAATAGTTTTGCATCGTATAAGCCTGGCTAACTGGCCGTTAAGGTTTTTATTGCAACCCGCAATTAAGGCAAATCAAGTGCGACATATGCTGTTATTAACAATTATACAGGTCAGCTCACAGCTCTCAGCTGAAGTGACGCAAATGCCCAGGAAAGTGAAGGGAATTTTGCTACACATGCACATTAAGAATTCAGATATAAGATAAAGAGACAGAAGAAAAAAAACAACAAAAAAAAAAAACTATAACGAAGACGCTACTATCGAACACTAAAAAGCATTTCCGCATCTTAAAACCTGTGTAAGAGGCCGACTCTTTTCCAGTTGCGGCTTCGGTTGGAAGGTCACGTTATTGCTACGCCCCTCTGGCAACCCTAATTTCACACTTCCAATCTACAAAAGTGAGACGTGGCCGGCCTCTGGCTTCGATCTTGGCGCCAAAGCTCCTTCCAAGCGCCTCAGTTGCCCTCGAGAGATTTACGCGCACAGAAACGAAGCCCAGAAGCCACAAAATTTTGTTTGTCCTCAGTGTTATTATTTTTTTTTTTTAAATGAAAACTTTTCTTTTTGAGCACGCGGCTTAAGAATTCTTATTATTATTATTATTAGTATTTTTTGTTTTTCAAAAATATTATTTTAATTTCGAAAAAGAGAGACTTTATTTTACTTGTATTTGTTTGAAATTCTTTTCCCATCAATAAGTTAATAAGTTAAAAACAAATATTGATTTTGTTTAATTAATATAAGTTTTTTTTTAATCGATTCCGAGCTCAGTGGCTTTTTATTTCATTTCTGGGTTTCCCGCTGCACACGTGAGTATATGAACAAAATTACAGTGGTACGAAAGTGATTCAATTGAATTTTAATTGCTTGCTGAACGAAAACACGTGCATTCCGATAGCGTTTGTGCCATTTAATTAAACGTTAAGGTGAAAAATGATTTGTGGTCTAAATAGTTAAGAGCTGCGCATGGTCATCTCTATAGTTGCTCTATTCTCTATTTCTCATTCTCTTCTATTTAAGAAAAATATTATTACTATATATTTTATATATTAAAATTTATCTTTGTATTATAAATATATTCATTTAACAGTTTTTAATAATACTAGGTATTAACTGCCCTATATACCCTATTTCTGATACACAATTCTCACTCCACTAATTAATTGTTAAATTATTCTATTAAAAGTGAGTTAATCAATCTAATGCGAATCAGCATATATTCTGATTCAATTTCAATTTCAATTACAAATTAATCTTGTCACACTGTATAGCTAACTGTATTCATATACAGTTAGCCCCCCATGGCAAACTGTCACACTAAACTTAACTTCGTATAATTGCAAAAAAAAAAAAAAAAAATAAAAAATTAAATGCACTGGAAGCTGTTCCACTCGGACTCTCCATCTCCACCTTTTCTTTGCATTGCAATTTCCCTTTCACATTCTCACTCTCCCTCTCTATCTCTTACTCTTTCTCATATTTGCACTGTGTTGACATTGGCTGTTTAATTAACACCGTAAAGCCGGTTATTTATTCCACTTTAGTTGAGCGTATTTCATATTTTTATTGTAAATAATAATCTTTTTATTGATGTGCTTGAGCAAATTGTTTCATTTCAACAGTTTTATTGTATAAATTAAATTTTATATTCGTAGAATTTGATTAATAAAAAAAATACTATATAGTAATGTGCGATCAACTGCTAGAGATAGAGTGATTTATTAAAGAACTTGAATATTTCTTAACCAGATAGTTATTGACTCTTATGATTCTAGATATTGGAATACTATCTTGGCTTGGATACTCGCATTTTAAATATAAAATAGAAATCCTGTGCTTCGATAGTCAAATTTATCCAACAGAAATCTTTTTATATTCATATTGATATGACAATAGTTTTATTTTTGTAAGAGTTAAAAGAAATTAATTAAAATAAAAAAAAAATAAAAAAACATTGCAACTAAGATTTGTAAGTTTTTTTAAACATTGCGTCAGCATTTTATGAGGCAGATGTTTAACATATCATAAAAGACATCATAAAATATCATCATCTTCATTATTATGACAATTATTATCATTGCCATACACATTATTATCATAATAAACATGGTATTTTCAAAGACTTATCCAAATAAATAATAAGAGTAGGTCAAAGTAATACTCTAAAAATATTCCCAACTTCATTCCCACAGTATCGCCTAGCAAGAATACTCCTTCGCTTGAATAATCATTTCCAGGGTATTTTCTAGTCAAACCCACTCGCCCACTCGATCAATAAGACACGTTTTAATTGATGTGCCTATGCAAATTGTATCGTGTTAGCTCTTTTATAGACTGAATTAGATGAAATGTTTTGCATTTGCTTTGATTTAAATTAGAACCAGAACCAGAAACTGAGATGGAACGCATAATTCCACATGCATATAAATATAATTCAATTATTGGGGATTTTCTACTTGTGCTTTCGAATTCCAGAGAAAAACGGCAAACGCGTGTCCAGCAGGTGCCAAGCACCGGCATCGATCTAACTTTGAGCTGCCAGCAAAGCATAAGTCCAGAGCTTGCAATATCAATTCCAGTTTCGACCCGAGGCTATACGACATGACCGAACGTTTGTACAGGTAAGTACTACTACTTAGTAACAGTGATTCTTACACTTGTTTACAATATTCCACTGAGCTATGTGACGAATTTCGTAAACATTCTTATTCCATCTTCCACATAATATTTGTTGTTCTTAAACATAACATAAACTTAGAGCCAGCAAAGGGTATTAAAGTTTTAACTTAATTAGCATTACATTCCTCTGTAAGCTGATTACGAATAAATAATTTACGATGAGTATTTGGAAATTCTTATTGGCAATTTTATTATACTTATAAATATATATGTATATATTTTTTTTTTTATCGAATTTATTGACAGAAAGTGTATTAAAATAAAAGAGATGTCTATATATTCGATAGACTTTGAGAAGAAAAAATTTATTTATTAAAAATTCTTTAAAAACCATAAAATTTACATTGCATATAACAAATAAAATTATGATTAATTGTAATTTAATTGAAGATTAAATTATAAAATCAGAAAAATAAAATATAAGAATTAAATAAAACAATATAATATAAAATAATACAAAATTTAATAAAATATAAAAAATCAATTATAAATAAAATAATAGTAGTTCCCAAATAAATAATTTAATACATAGAAATGGAGAATCGAATAGAAGAGCGCATAAAAAGGCATTTCACAGCAAGAGTAACCAAAGAAAGAGTATAAATCTTATATACATATATATATACATATATATATATATATATATATATATATAGATCTTCTCCAATACATGCATTCTGCTCATTTCCTTCTCCATCTCTCATTCTGCCCCACTCCATCTCTTACGCTCCCTCTCAGCTGGACCGGTGAAGCTGGCGCTGAGAACCCAGCCGCTGCCTACTACACAGCTCAAGCTCAACTATATCCGACGGCTTTGCCGCCGGCCACTGCTCTTTGCGCGGACTATAACAACACTGCCGGAGTTGGTGGCTTGCGTTATTTCAATGGGCTTCCCGGGTATACACCGCCGCCGGGCTTGCTGCCGCACAAGTACTCGGGTGGGCCGCCCATGCCCAGCCAGCTGGAGGTATGCCAATATGCGCATGCGAATGGCAGCGCCAGTTGCTACAATCGCAATCGCTATATGCCCTACAATCATAATCGCGCATGCGCAGCAGCTGCTGCTATGGCGGCGGTGACTGGACATCCTCTGATGACCATGGCGCAGCCGCATCTTCAGCAGCAGCAGCAGCAGCAGGGCTTAGGCTTAGGTCCAGGTGGTGCTGGACCAGTACCTGCTCCAGCTCCAACTGCTTTTGGCGGCAGCTATCCGCCCGCCTTTGCGCCCATTTATCAGCAGACAACGCCACTGGCCACGCCCACCAGCAGTGGGCCATCGATGACGCCCACCGTGAGCGTTGCAGCCAGCACAGCAGCAGCCGTCGCTGCCACAACTGCGGACTATCCGTTTGCCAATGGCCTGATCAATACTATGGCACCCAGCATGGTGCCAATGTCCTGTTCGGGCGCCTCGACCATGTCCACCAGCAGCTGTGCCAGCAGCTCCAACGGCGAGGCTAGCGGGCCCACCCATAACTTTGCCAGTGTGACCGATCCCAGCGATGCGGTCACACTCCAAATTACCAATCTGGATTACTCGCTGGATGAGACCAGTTTGCGTAATTTCCTCATGAACCAGCTGAAGCCCATCACGCCGGTCGTCTCGCTTAACTTTGAGGCGAGCAGCTATGCCAAGGTCACCGTGCCGGATCTCTATGTAAGTTCATTAGGATATACATCAAGTGAAATAACTGTGAATTCCCACCACCAGTTCGCCAAGCAGGTGGTATCCAATTTGCACCGCAAGAAGATTGGCCACAAACGCATGCTGGTTAGCTACACACGCGACTCTTCCCTCACGGAGGTCAATACGCTGCGCTGCCAGGTCGCTGGTCTGCTGAAGGTTGGTATTTATGGACATGATACGATCTCGATCATTCATTTATAATAATTTTATTTCACTTTAATTGACATCATTAAGCGCCAGGCATTTTCTATACTTTTTATGTATTTCCTTGAAATTTGATTGTCTTTTTTAATTTCCCAAGACATCTTTAGCTGATTGGTATTTTTAGCATCAGTTCCATCAATTTTAATTTGTTATAGCTTTTTAAAATCTTTATTGTTATATAATATTGATTTTTATATTACTGAATATATATATCGAATAATTTGCTAAGCCCAGCATATATCGAAGGTGGGAAGGTTTACTAACTATTCATAATAGAAATCTTTATATTCTAGTGTTTATGATCTGCCACATAATATCTCAAATTAGGCATATATAATTTTTTTTTATTAATTTATCAATTAATTAGTTGTTAAATTATTGAATTCAACAACTCAAATTCAGCTCACAAATCCCGACGACCAATGTTTGGGAAACATCTTTTGCAAACTTAAAAAATAAAAAAATGTTTGCTAAGATTTTAAAACGGATATATCAGATTCCAATATATAATGAGCTGATCCTGATGACCAATGTTGAGTAAAAATTTGTTTTAAAGTTTTCAAAATTAAAAAAAATTTTTGTGATAAAATTTGAAGAAGAATAAAATAGAACAAAATTAAATTAAAAGTGGAACAACTTCTCGCGGCAATGCTGGGTATTTGCTAGCCGTACACTCCCGACAAGAACACACTTAGTTCTTAATATTTGTATTTTAATCTAAATTGTTATAGAATATGTCCTAGCTTCTCTCATATGTATCTCACGCCATATCACATCATATCGTATCATATATTTATCTATTCTCCCAATAATGATATGTATCTGATGCCAATATTTTGATTTACTTCATCTACCCTACATCACTTACTCTCTACAGGACGTTCCGTATTATACATTGCCCATGTATAAGTTCCGTGAGCTCTTTCAGTCGCGCTTTAAGACCTCAATCAGTGTCCTGGATTTGTACAAGATGCAGGATATCTGCACCATAAATGCGGGCGCTAATGAGGATAAGTTCATCAGCCTGCAGCCGGAGCTGGTCAATACGCTGGAGAGTTCGCCCCTGATGGAGGGACTGCAGCACAGCGTGCCCTATTGCACGATTCACTTTAAGCGGGAGCAGCACAAGGGCTGGGCCGAGCAGGAGATCGAGCCGCTGCCCAATGTGTTCATGACCATTGCCGAGATACAACAGCTGATCTATCCGCTGTTGAAGCACCATCCGGGCGATATACCCGTGGCGACGCTGCTGCACTGCATCGAGGGGCAGCTAAAGGTCCAAATTGATGCCAATGAGAGTGGCGTCAATTTGGAGCATCTCGTCTGCTGTGTCCAGGGCATACAGATACAAGTTAACAATTTTGGCATCAAGATTCTCGGCTGGCTGGAGCTCAACAAGGACCTATCAACGGGCGGCAGCAGCACCACCAGCAGCACCAACTCCACCAACATGGCCAATGTCAGCTTGAATGCCAGCGAGCGTGGAAATGGAAATGGAAATGGAAACGGCGGTTCCAGCGGCTACTTTAAGAACTCTGTGGCCGATCCACTCTTTCAGATCTCACGCGAGGTCATCGAACTGGTGAAGATGTCACCCAAGTCCACGATGAAGTTCAATCGCTTCATACCGGCCTATCATAATCACTTTGGGAAGCAATGCCGCGTCGCCGACTATGGCTATACCAAGCTGATCGAGCTGTTCGAGGCGCTGTCCTCAGTGGTCCAGATCATGGGCGATGGCGAGAACCGTCAGATAACGCTCACCCATCGCACTCAGGTCCGGCGCTTCACCTCGGATCTGCTGCGTGTTCTACGCGCCAATGGCAACAATTCGGTGCTGTTGTCCCAACTGCCTGGCATCTTTGCTCAGACCCAGAATCGAAACTTTGACGTCACAGACTATGGCGTCTGCGACATTGTGGACATCTTGGATGGTCTGGTCAACAGCAATATTGTTGTGATCAGCACCGTGCAGCAAAGCAAGGACATACTCATCTCGATGCCGAAGCGCAAGCAGACCAACGCCGAGCTGGAGAAGACCTGCGTCTTTGCCGGCGAGATGGTTGAGCTCTTCCAGAACGCCCTCCAGTATACCATAACGTTCCAGAAATTCGTGCGCTCCTATCACTATCACTTCGCGTATCAGTGCCGCCTGAGCGACTTTGGATTCGTGAAGCTGGCCGATCTCATGGACGCCATACACGGCGTCGTCGAGCTGGAGCTGTCCAGCGCCGAGGACAAGAAGATTGTACTCTCGCCCAAGATGGCCCGACGCGTGTTTGCCGAGCAATGCGAAGACCTCATACGCAATGTGACGGGCAATTCGACCAATTGCATGAAGCTCGAGCAGGTGCTCAAGTTGCACAAGAAGAAATTTGGCTATCAAATGCTGCCGCAAACGCTGGGCGCCACCGACATAGCCAGCGCCATCGAGCTGCTGCCCTATGTGGAGCTGGTCAACAAGGAGCAGGCCACCTGGCTGATCTGCCACAATGACGATGTGGAGTTCCGACAGCTGTGCTATCGTGCCTGCAAGCAGCTACTGCAGCGCGAAGCAGCACCCAAAACTGCAGAGTCCACAACACCCCAACTGGAGCCACTCAGTCAGGCCCAATTCCTCAGCGATTTCAATGCCAAGCACAAGGTGCAGTTGACGGAGTCGGCGCTGCAGGCCATGCGACATGCCATAGAGGTGAGTCAAGAGAGACATAAACTACAGAGAAAAATAAACTATTTTTTATCAAATTTAATTTCTAAATATTGAATATAGGTACCTTCTTGGGCCATATAATATTTATAGCATTTTGAGATTATTTTATAATTTTTACAACAATTTTCCTCAGTCAAAATTGCATTCCAGAGCGCATTCTCCTGAGGTCTGAGCACAGGATACCGATATACTAAAAAAAAAACATTTTTTTTATAGTTTTAGAGCTTTAGCTATCTCTATCCATTTCACTTTGCGGTCATCCAAAATGTTGCAAGTTGCCTTTATTTATTTAATTTATTTTAATTTTTTTATTACTCCGATATTTCTTTTTATCAATTTTCTTCAAACTAATTATTAATTATCTTAATTTATTTCAATATTATTACTTTATTTTTGTATTTTTATTTAACAATTTTTTCAAACTATTTATTAATTAATTTTAGTTCATTAATTATTATTGTTATGATTTTTTACATTATTTTTAATTACTTTTTTTTTGACTCCGAAATTAATTTTTATCAATTTTCAAACCAATTTTTAGTTGTTTTTACTTAACTAATTATTATTATTATAATTTAATTTTTTTTTTCATATTTTATTAATTTTTGTATTACTTTGAAATTTCTTTTTATCCAAAACTAACAAAATTTCACTCAAAATTCGCTCTCAAGCTAAATAGTGCGACAGTTATAAATTTGTAGGGAGTTTTCAGCGTATACCTGTAAATAAATAATATACATATAATTATATAAATTTATTCTCAGATTTATGTCGAGTCGGATCAGACCTGCGTGCGACTCACCGCTTTCATGCGCTTCCTGGTGTCCATTGTGCGTCTCTTGGAGCAGCGACCCAGCATGTACTTGCACGAACTGAAGAGCAGCTTGGATTGCGGCTTAACCACCACCTTTGAGTATGGTTTTCCCAATTTGTATTCGGTGATTGTCGCCCACGATGATCTCTTCACAATTAGCATGGGCGCCACGCAGGAGCGCAGCGATGTGGCCTTAAACGTGAATTGCGAGTGTGAGTGAAGAACTAAATGAAGGAATTAAATTAGTTACTAATTAATTTTGAATACATATTTCATTATGTAAATTTAACGGAAACGCTTACAGTACGCCTGGGCACGGGTGCCACCCATCAGCATCTGTTTGGCTCGCTGAAGCTGCCCTATGCCAAGCACAAGGCTCAGCGCAGCACACGCACGCCGCTGGGCGAGCACAATCGCCCGGCGCCTGGGCAGGCACCGCCACCGCACAAGACGCGTGCCATTGCCAATGAGTATGCGGGCAGCATTGGCAGCGTCTCCAATGGCGCCTATAAGCCGCAAGTAGCCGTGAACAGCTTCCAGGCCTATCAAGAGCAGTTGGCAGCCAACTGCTCGCCGCCCAGCGCCAACAGTTCGGTGCTGTCGTCCACCATGTTGAACAGCTCGCTGTGCAGCAACTGCAGCAACAAGGAGAACTCCTTAAACAGCTCGCAGCAATTCTTTCACAACAGCAACACCGGCAGCAGCGGCGACAGCAGCAACAGCACCAGCAACAGCTCCTTCAACACCTCCTGTGAGCTAAACGGCAGTCTCTGCCCAGCCGATGTGACCTCCAGCACGGCCATAACACAGGCCGCACCGTATGTGCAGGCGGGCAAGCTTTGGTATCGTCGCCAGGCGAGCTTCTATCAGCAGCAACAGTTGCAGCAGCAACAGCAGCAACGCCAACGCCAACGCCAACAGCAGCAGCAGCAGCAGATGTCTACACTGCTGCCGCATCACCTGGACTCGGGACGAGATCTCTATGATTTAAATGTGGCGCCCATTACTGCCTGCTACGAGCCACCCAAACCCGATACGCCGCCATCGGAGGTAAGCTCTATAGAAAACAATTTGATAACTATATATAGAGTATATATATTATTTCATTCCAGAAACTGCCCTTCTGGATTGATCCCATTTGGAGCAATCAGTCGCAGCAGTCCAAACAAAATTTGCTCAACATTCGTCTGCCGGAGCTCAAAGCGCTCAATGTGCTCCCCATGCTCCTGTCGCCATATACCATATCCAAGCATGTGAATATGAAGCGACAGATGTTTAACTTTGATAATCACGATCGTAAGATAGCCTAAGCACCTAAATAATCTGAACTTAATTGTTAAGCACCAAGTGGAATACACTTTCCCATTTAAGCAGGTTCCCGGTGAGCCTTAAAACTGTTACAATTTGATAAACAAAATTTTGTCTCTATAAAAACAAATTCCTTTAGCTGTAGCGCAATTTGTAAATGCCATTCCATTGATACTACAAGAATAACGAGGATATATCATAAGATTGCTTTCTTTTATAAATTTGTTACACGGATCACAATCAACACATTTTGTATTTTAGTTCTAAGCCAAAACTTGTAAATTGCTCAAAGCTGTTGAGCCCAACAAATTAGAAAAATATATATATTTTTTGATCGATTTATTGGATTGCATATTGTGTTGGAGAGTCCGGCTCTAATCTAATTTCCGTATGTATAAAGCTATACAATTCGTGTTCAGGGTATTTTCTAGTCGGACACTCCCGACTATTCTTAGTCGATTGATTAAAACTTAATTTGAGGTTAAAAATTTATTCAACAATTTTAATTAAATTAAGTTAGTAAACTAAATTTAAAATTGTTGCATTAAAATTTGTGTAAAATGTCTTAAAAATCTGGAGCGAGTTGACGAAAGATTGCATTGGCTAGCTCGATACCAAAAAAGGTCGCCGCATTGGCCGGGAAGGCACGAAGTATAACGGGTGTAAAACCACTGAAAGCGTTAACAAATGTTGTTATATGAACCAAACTGAGGGTTAATAACAGCAAGAACTAACCGATATAATGCTGAGATGCCATCATTTTTCTTTAGATCTTTGAAAACTGCCCTTATGCCATCGAACTTGCCCTCGGGAGCTGATTGATCAGATTTCTATTAGAACAAACTACAAAACTACTATCTACTTTCTACTACTACTATTTCTATTTCTACTACATTTTGGTGTAACTACTCTCTCTTCTTACCAGATTGTAAACGACTTTTCAGCACATCGGCTGGCATACCGCCAATCCAATAGAATATACCCGCCAAGCCACCTGCGACAATAGCCGGAATCAGATCGACATTTGGCCGATTAAAGCGACGCTTGTACTCGTCCGTCAAGATCTCATAGCTCAGAAAGTACAGCCCATTTGCGGGTATATCTGAAAACAAATATATTGTTAAAATATATATATACGTATATACCGATAGTTAACGAAATTATCGTGTCGTACTGGTGGCACAGCAGTCAGCCAATATAATTGCCATGTGCTAATAACGTGTCGGTGTCGATTAGATTACAATTCACTTTACTGTATAATATAAATATGCATTAAATGCAATCCAATTAATGTGGACTAATTGGACACGAGCTGAAGACAACACGCCCTGTCGCTGTAGGCAGTGGCTGTCTAACTGCACTCTCGACTCTCAAACTGTTGTCCAGTTTCTTATCAATACAAATTCGAATCGAGTTTAACATAAAATTGCTTAAGCCTTAAAACAGCACAGTGCTTGCTAAAAGTACACTGCATCTGCTTTACAATGAAATTTATATGTGCCACATTTTAGCCATAATTTTTTTCAATTTTTGTTTATCAATCAAAATCTTTGATTTAACATTAAACTTAAGGCTTTTGCTTTTTTATGCATATAGCTATTTATAAATATAAATGTAAATATAACTATAAATAGATATATATATATATTATATATTTAAAATTGTATCTCGACAGTTTGAGAGCCTGGGACATATGAACTCAAGCAGAGCAAACACTTAATTAAAATTGTAATATATATAATCATAGCTCAGATCAGAGCCTAATGCTAATCTTAACTTAAATATAAACTATTTTCTAAATACATATCATTTAAAAATTCATAAACATAAACATATCATTAAAATTTATAATTATAGTTATAATTCATAAGCATTCATATTTAAAAACAATTTTCATTTTATTTAATTTACATAATATTTTTGCATTAACAAAGACTAAACTGACACTTAACTTTTAGCTTGAACATTAATTAAAAGAAAGCCCTGGGTCTACCTGCGATTTGGGAAATCGATAACAATTAGGAAATCTGTTTACTAGAAATTTGGCGTAACCAAATTGAAGAAGTTGTTCGCCAGCTCAATGCCAAAGAAACAGGCAGCATTGGCTGGGAACGCTCGTATCATAATGGGCGTAACGCCGCGATACAGAGCTAGTGGACCATCCTTGACGATCAGGTCCTTGAACACGCTGCGCACGCCGTGCTTGTAGGTGCCCTCGGGTGCTGTAAGAAATTTTTATTAAAAAATTAATTACTTTAACTGCAATTGGAATTTATAGAACTTACCTGATTGCAGCCGACTCTTGAGCACATCGGCGGGCATGCCCAAAACCCAGTAGGCAATGCCAGCGGCGCCGCCCGCAAATATGGTTGAGGCAGTGTTGATTTCGCCCGTCTTCGAGTGGGCCTTGGCCACATCCTGTAGGTACTCATAGACCAGGAAATAAAGCCCATTGGCAGGCAGATCTAGAAAACACATCAAACAATATTTTAGTAATGGAAAATATTCAATTTAAATATATAAATATATCTAATTATATACTTTCTCTAGCTACTTAATTTACAGTTATTGCTTACTTACAGCTCTACTATTTGTAGTTTGCAATTTCTTAATTCTTGATTCTTGATTCTTGCTTTGCTCTATGTTCTGGAAGCTGTGAGAAATTTTTGATATCTTGCTATGAGAATCAGGCGGCGACATCAACGGCGCCATAAATATCTTGTTTATTGCAATATAGTAAATCCGAGTGAACTATATACTACAATAATTACAAACAAACATACACACACACACACCCACATAGGCACACTCACAGAGACACATATTAGTAGTTCGCACATTGTGCAAAGAAAAACATAAACAAGTTACAGTGGGTTTGAATTGTAAACAAAACTCAAATCAATTTAAATAACAAAGAGATTAAAAAATCAGAAAAATAATTATATCAATAAAAAATAGTAAATTGTTTGCTTAAATATTTAAATGACAAAGTCAAGTTTTAAAAAATCAAAAATAACAAAAGAATATATTATGTAAATTATAATTAATTAATTATTGACATATAAACATTCTTTTGTTATATACCTACTTTTTAATTAGATAATTAATATATATATATATATATATTTACGAATATATATATATATTTATTTAAATATATACAGAATAAGTCTTAAAAGCTTAAATATTGCAATTGAAAATATTATTTCATATCAACAAACCGCAATTTAATTATTTATATTAATTTGTTATTGATTTTTAATTAATTAATTAATTATTGTTTTGTTAATAATTTATAATTCAATAATTATTTATATTCTTTTTTATGCTTTTATAATACATTTTTTTAAATTTATTTGTTTATATTCTTTTCTTTCGCCTTTTTTTTTTTTGAATTTATTAATGCTCTGCTGTTACAAATATTTACTAAATTATTTATCATTTATTCATAGTTTATTGTTATTAATATATATAGATATATTTATTTACGCATATTATTTTGTTATATTTTAATTATTAAAACTTGTTTTGCGAATTTAATATATTTTAATAAGCAATCTGTATTTGATTACATATTTTATATGCTTCTTATTGGTATTTAAACAATAATTGATTTTGAATATATTTAACAGGTTTAATTTTTGTCCGTAGTTTTCAATCGACTGCTAAATATTTATAATTTTTGAATTATATTAAAAAATAAATAAAAAGAAAAACAATTTAACCGATTTGAAGAAATTTAATTTCCGATTTTCTTAAATAATTATTAAAGATTATGGATTATAACAATATATATATATATTTATATATCATATACATATTTATACACCCAATCCACTTCCCAAACCGAACTCGGAATAGTAACGAAACAATAATTTATATTTTTCCAGTATTAAAGAAACCAAAGTATCTATATCCAACATGAATTATAAATATTACAGAACATATATACCATATTATATTAGTATAAAGTTAGTTAAAGTTACTAAAATATTTTTAGATCTTTAGATCAAATATTAAATTCCAATTTTTTGCAAATTATATTATTATAGCTAACTATTAGAAATTTTAATAGATTTAATTTTTAACATAGCAGATCAAATATCCATAATAATTAGCTTTAGTTACTAAGTGAAATTTTCATTATTAATTTATCGAATCCCATCTTTTAGTACAAAGAGGAAGACAAATAGGGAGAGAGAAATACGGGCTGTTATAGAATTTGTTTCATCGCACAAACGCGACCTTGTGCTCATTGGAAGACGTGGAGAAACTTCTCAAACCGACGCCCATTATATATAAACATACATATATACGATATATATTCACACTCACACACACACAGATTTATATACATGCATATATGAGTGAAGCTTTATCGAAGGATGTCACAATCAGAAATATGTATTTCCGTTAAAGCGAAAATTATACTGGAATACATAATATATATATATATATATATATATATATATATATATATATATATATATATATATATATATATAAATATATATATGGAATTACAATAACAATAGGAGTTCAAATATGTTTTCGCTCTCAGTCTGATGGGAACCATGAGGCTGCGTTTTAGTATATGAACGGAATTCGAGGCAAGTGTACCTGCTTGGTTCGAGGAATAGAGAAGTCTACGCGCCAGTGCTAGCCAAACTGTGCGATAAACGATTGAGTTGATGATGTTGTCGGTGACGAGTCTGATAAAAGTGCTAATCGTGCTGCTGCTAGTGAGTGACCCCCGAGCAATACTTATACGATATGATATGAAATGATATACATATAAATATATATATATATATATGGTTAAATGGTTAAATTCTGCCTACAATAGCGCTGCCAGCTACAGTCAGCCCAGCAGCCGGAGGCAACTGTGGAACTGGACGTGCTAAGCTGCCCCACGAGCTGTGTCTGCCAGTATGCCGCCTTCAATGAGCTGCCCATCGCACGCTGGGTGAACCACATGACCAACGTGGATGCCTCCGATGAATCCGACTTCCTTTTGACTACACATATCAAGCTGGCCACGTGTCTGCTGCAGGAGGAGAACGAGACGCACGCACTGCTCAGTGCTTTGCCCATCGATTTACAGGCTCTAATCCTGATGCATACGGGCAGCCCGGGCAGCCAGCTGACAGGTGAGTCGACACTTGAACATTTTATTAATCAATTATTCAAACTATTCGATTCATAATCGGCAAAATATATTTAGCTAATCTTCAGCGGTTTCAAAATCAAAATCAAATACTGTCAAGCTTTATATACATATTTTTGACAAAGCTTTAATGAACATAGTATTTGAGGTCTTATCAATAAAAGACTTTGTATGAAAAGCTTTGGAGCATTTGGATGAGAGCTTTAACAAATCTAAGCTTTAAGAAGAATCTAATGAAAGTGCAAATGAGCTTTAAAGCTATGTGAAAACCGATAAGAATACCTTTTGCATTTGGAGTATGATATTTAGAATCGATATATGTAAACAAAACTCAGGTGATCAATTGTAAGCTTTGAGTAAAATAGGCTTAATATATATAGGGAGACTAAAACTTAAGATAATCATTTGAACTTTATATATTATAGTAATACTAGGATTTGAGGCTTTTCTCAGTATTTAAAAAATGCATAGCTATTAAAATAGTTTTCATCCGCTAAAAGCGCATTAAAGCTTTATGCAGTTTAAAAGCTTATAACCTATAAATAAACGAAAATAAAATGTATATAAAAAATGTATATACAAATTAATCAGTAAGTTAGGATTCCCTGATTCCCTGTTTATATGATAATCTGGATTAATCCAAGGCGTAACCCATAATAATTAACGATTACAGTGAATACGAGCAGCTTGCATGCCCTCAACCAGCTGAGCACACTGGAAATACGTGGCTCCGGCACCACCACACTGAACATCGATGAGCCGCTGGAGTTTCTGCAAAATGCCAACTTCGAACAGGTGACGTTGCAGGCGAGCGAACGACTGGTGCGACCGCAGCACTCGAAGCTGCCCAGCGACGACTACGAGTACAAGCCGCCCAGCGATGTGGCTGGCAATGAGGCGACGCCCAAATATCAACTCCAATTCGAGGCGGATGCCGCCGTCGAGATCATGAGCTATGAACAGCACGTGGAGCTGCTGAAACAGACGCGCATGCCCAGCTTCTGGGGCTGGAGCCAGCTGGAGGTGCTGCGCATACACAACTGCCAGCTGAACGAGCTGCACTGGCAGATGTTCGACGGCCTGACGCAGTTGCATCACTTGAGTCTTGAAAGGAACGGCATTGAGGAGCTGCAGCCGTTTGCCTTCAGCGGAGCGCCGCATCTGAAAAGCCTCTCGCTGGCACACAATGCAGTCGGGCGGCTCTACTACCTGGGTCTGGCCGGCCTGCTCGAGCTGGAGACACTCAATCTGGTCGACAATCATCTGGAGCGCCTGAGCGAGTTGAGTTTTCCGCCACTGCCCAAACTGCTCAAAGCTGATCTGAGAGAGAATCCCATCATGTACATATTGCCGGCCACGTTTTGGGTCATGAACGACACGCGTGAGCTGCTCCTGGGCAGTGAGCTGGCCGCACTGGAGCTGCGCAGCTGGAACAGCTATGGACAATTCGATTCGCTGCATAAATTGAGGAAGCTGAGTCTGGGCAATGTGAGCACGGCCAGCTTGGAGCAGGGCGTCTTTAAGGTAAGGCTATTGATGAGGGTAAATCTTCTCTCCTTCTCTATATATATATATATCACTCACTCCTCACCTCATCTCTTTGTTCTTCCAATCTTCTCACTCTCTCTCTCACTATCTCTTTCTCTCTTCTTATCTTCTTCTTATATATATATATATATATATCATCTTATCTCTCCTATTAAATTCCCATTATAGTTCCCATATCCATTCAATCTTCTCTTCTCTCTCCCTCTGCCTCTCAGGGTCTTCAAGCACTGGAGCAACTGACTCTGCGGGGCAACGTGGGCAGCGTGCAGTTCGATGCCTTCGCTGGCATGGAACAGCTGCGTGAACTCGACCTGAGTCATTGCGGCATTTGGGAGCTATCCATGGATGCGCTGCTGGGCCTGAAGCGCCTGGAGTTGCTCAACTTGGCGCACAACAATTTGACGCATGTGCCGAATGGGCTGCTCGACGATCAGCTGCAGCTGGAGGTGGTGCAGCTGCAGGATAACCAGCTGCGCACGCTGCCCACCACGTTCTTCCAGCAGCCGCGTTTGCGTGTCGCACGCCTCGACCAGAATCCCTGGCAGTGCGACTGCGACATGAGCAACTGGCTGCCCAGGCTGACGAATGTGCTGCGCGGCCCCAGCGTCGAGCGCTGTGTGCGCGACATCAATGGCGAGCCGATCCTCTGCCGGCATGTGGCCAGCTACGAGACGGACAAGAAGCTGGTGCCGCGCTGTGCCAACTACAACGGACGCAGCGTTTACTATGTGCTGCGACGCCAGCTGCACTGCGGAGCTCTGCCCATACTGGCGACGTCAAAGGGCGGCAGCACGCGTGGCCTGCCCCACTGGCGGAAGTTGGAGCTGCAGCAACACCAGCACCATATACTGGGCGCCAAGAAGAAGCAGAAGCAGCATCCGCACAAGAAGCAACGCAAATCACATTTGGCGCAGAGAAACAATTTGGAGCACATATTGAAGGAGCAGCAGAAGCAGCAGAACGAGGTGGACTCGGCTCCAACTGATGACCAAATCTCCAATGAGATTTAATAACAACAAACAACACCCACACACACCTACACACACCTACACACACACACTCGCACTTAGCTCAGCCTTAAGTTGAATTTCAATAATTATGAATGTTTCATGCGCGAGCAACAACTAATTAGAGTTAATAAAATAAATGATTAAGTACACCTCGACTGAAACGGAAATAGAAACGGAAATAGAAACGGAAACGGCAACTGAGACGAGTTCAGCTTTAGGACTGCAACTGGGCTAAAACAGAAAATGGCTTAATGGAAGCAGATTCAACTTTACGTACAAAAATATTTAATTATTATTAAAAGAAATATCAGCAATCCAAAGTTTAAATTTTGAAGGTCTTAGCGATTAACGGAGCCTGGAGAGAGCTGAGCTTCAGGCAGAGCCAAGTAGGGTTAAAGCTGAGGCAGAGCACAGCCAAAGGAGAGCGAAAGCACAGCCATTGGCAGAGGCAGAGCTGAGCCAAAGCAGAGGCAGAGCTGAGCCAAAGCAGAGGCAGAGCAGAGCCAAAGGAGAACCATTGGCTGAGGCAGAGCTGAGCCAAAGCAGAGGCAGAGCTGAGCCAAAGCAGAGGCAGAGCTGAGCCAAAGCAGAGGCAGAGCTGAGCCAGAGATGAGCCAAAGTAAAGTCAAGCCATTGGCTGAGGCAGAGCTGAGCCAAAGCAGAGGCAGAGCTGAGCCAAAGCAGAGGCAGAGCTGAGCCAGAGATGAGCCAAAGTAAAGTCAAGCCATTAGCTGAGGCAGAGCTGAGCCAAAGCAGAGGCAGAGCAGAGCCAAAGGAGAGCCATTGGCTGAGGCAGAGCTGAGCCAAAGCAGAGGCAGAGCTGAGCCAAAGCAGAGGCAGAGCTGAGCCAAAGCAGAGCCATTGGCTGAGGCAGAGCTGAGCTAAAGCAGAGGCAGAGCTGAGCCAAAGCAGAGGCAGAGCAGAGCCAGAGATGAGCCAAAGTAAAGTCAAGCCATTGGCTGAGGCAGAGCTGAGCCAAAGCAGAGGCAGAGCTGAGCCAAAGCAGAGGCAGAGCAGAGCCAAAGGAGAGCCATTGGCTGAGGCAGAGCTGAGCTAAAGCAGAGGCAGAGCTGAGCCAAAGCAGAGGCAGAGCAGAGCCAGAGATGAGCCAAAGTAAAGTCAAGCCATTGGCTGAGGCAGAGCTGAGCCAAAGCAGAGGCAGAGCTGAGCCAAAGCAGAGGCAGAGCAGAGCCAAAGGAGAGCCATTGGCTGAGGCAGAGCTGAGCCAAAGCAGAGGCAGAGCAGAGCCAGAGATGAGCCAAAATAAAGTCAAGCCATTGCCTGAGGCAGAGCTGAGCCAAAGCAGAGGCAGAGCAGAGCCAGAGATGAGCCAAAGTAAAGTCAAGCCATTGGCTGAGGCAGAGCTGAGCCAAAGCAGAGGCAGAGCTGAGCCAAAGCAGAGGCAGAGCAGAGCCAAAGGAGAGCCATTGGCTGAGGCAGAGCTGAGCCAAAGCAGAGGCAGAGCAGAGCCAGAGATGAGCCAAAGTAAAGTCAAGCCATTGGCTGAGGCAGAGCTGAGCCAAAGCAGAGGCAGAGCTGAGCCAAAGCAGAGGCAGAGCAGAGCCAAAGGAGAGCCATTGGCTGAGGCAGAGCTGAGCCAAAGCAGAGGCAGAGCAGAGCCAGAGATGAGCCAAAATAAAGTCAAGCCATTGGCTGAGGCAGAGCTGAGCCAAAGCAGAGGCAGGGCAGAGCCAAAGGAGAGCCACTGGCTGAGGCAGAGCTGAGCCAAAGCGGAAGCAGTGCTGAGCCAAAGCAGAGGCAGAGCTGAGCCAAAGCAGAGGCAGAGCAGAGCCAGAGATGAGCCAAAGTAAAGTCAAGCCATTGGCTGAGGCAGAGCTGAGCCAAAGCAGAGGCAGGGCAGAGCCAAAGGAGAGCCACTGGCTGAGGCAGAGCTGAGCCAAAGCGGAAGCAGTGCTGAGCCAAAGCAGAGGCAGAGCTGAGCCAAAGCAGAGGCAGAGCAGAGCCAAAGGAGAGGCAGAGCTGAGCCAGAGATGAGCCAAAGTAAAGTCAAGCCATTGGCTGAGGCAGAGCTGAGCCAAAGCAGAGGCAGAGCTGAGCCAAAGCAGAGGCAGAGCAGAGCCAAAGGAGAGCCACTGGCTGAGGCAGAGCTGAGCCAAAGCGGAAGCAGTGCTGAGCCAAAGCAGAGGCAGAGCTGAGCCAAAGCAGAGGCAGAGCAGAGCCAGAGATGAGCCAAAGTAAAGTCAAGCCATTGGCTGAGGCAGAGCTGAGCCAAAGCAGAGGCAGGGCAGAGCCAAAGGAGAGCCACTGGCTGAGGCAGAGCTGAGCCAAAGCGGAAGCAGTGCTGAGCCAAAGCAGAGGCAGAGCTGAGCCAAAGCAGAGGCAGAGCAGAGCCAAAGGAGAGGCAGAGCTGAGCCAGAGATGAGCCAAAGTAAAGTCAAGCCATTGGCTGAGGCAGAGCTGAGCCAAAGCAGAGGCAGAGCTGAGCCATTGGCAGAGGCTGAGCAGAGCCAGAGATGAGCCAAAGTAAAGTCAAGCCATTGGCTGAGGCAGAGCTGAGCCAAAGCAGAGGCAGAGCTGAGCCAGAGATGAGCCAAAGTAAAGTCAAGCCATTGGCTGAGGCAGAGCTGAGCCAAAGCAGAGGCAGAGCTGAGCCAAAGCAGAGGCAGAGCTGAGCCAGAGATGAGCCAAAGTAAAGTCAAGCCATTAGCTGAGGCAGAGCTGAGCCAAAGCAGAGGCAGAGCAGAGCCAAAGGAGAGCCATTGGCTGAGGCAGAGCTGAGCCAAAGCAGAGGCAGAGCTGAGCCAAAGCAGAGGCAGAGCTGAGCCAAAGCAGAGCCATTGGCTGAGGCAGAGCTGAGCTAAAGCAGAGGCAGAGCTGAGCCAAAGCAGAGGCAGAGCAGAGCCAGAGATGAGCCAAAGTAAAGTCAAGCCATTGGCTGAGGCAGAGCTGAGCCAAAGCAGAGGCAGAGCTGAGCCAAAGCAGAGGCAGAGCAGAGCCAAAGGAGAGCCATTGGCTGAGGCAGAGCTGAGCTAAAGCAGAGGCAGAGCTGAGCCAAAGCAGAGGCAGAGCAGAGCCAGAGATGAGCCAAAGTAAAGTCAAGCCATTGGCTGAGGCAGAGCTGAGCCAAAGCAGAGGCAGAGCTGAGCCAAAGCAGAGGCAGAGCAGAGCCAAAGGAGAGCCATTGGCTGAGGCAGAGCTGAGCCAAAGCAGAGGCAGAGCAGAGCCAGAGATGAGCCAAAATAAAGTCAAGCCATTGCCTGAGGCAGAGCTGAGCCAAAGCAGAGGCAGAGCAGAGCCAGAGATGAGCCAAAGTAAAGTCAAGCCATTGGCTGAGGCAGAGCTGAGCCAAAGCAGAGGCAGGGCAGAGCCAAAGGAGAGCCACTGGCTGAGGCAGAGCTGAGCCAAAGCGGAAGCAGTGCTGAGCCAAAGCAGAGGCAGAGCTGAGCCAAAGCAGAGGCAGAGCAGAGCCAGAGATGAGCCAAAGTAAAGTCAAGCCATTGGCTGAGGCAGAGCTGAGCCAAAGCAGAGGCAGGGCAGAGCCAAAGGAGAGCCACTGGCTGAGGCAGAGCTGAGCCAAAGCGGAAGCAGTGCTGAGCCAAAGCAGAGGCAGAGCTGAGCCAAAGCAGAGGCAGAGCAGAGCCAAAGGAGAGGCAGAGCTGAGCCAGAGATGAGCCAAAGTAAAGTCAAGCCATTGGCTGAGGCAGAGCTGAGCCAAAGCAGAGGCAGAGCTGAGCCAAAGCAGAGGCAGAGCAGAGCCAAAGGAGAGCCACTGGCTGAGGCAGAGCTGAGCCAAAGCGGAAGCAGTGCTGAGCCAAAGCAGAGGCAGAGCTGAGCCAAAGCAGAGGCAGAGCAGAGCCAGAGATGAGCCAAAGTAAAGTCAAGCCATTGGCTGAGGCAGAGCTGAGCCAAAGCAGAGGCAGGGCAGAGCCAAAGGAGAGCCACTGGCTGAGGCAGAGCTGAGCCAAAGCGGAAGCAGTGCTGAGCCAAAGCAGAGGCAGAGCTGAGCCAAAGCAGAGGCAGAGCAGAGCCAAAGGAGAGGCAGAGCTGAGCCAGAGATGAGCCAAAGTAAAGTCAAGCCATTGGCTGAGGCAGAGCTGAGCCAAAGCAGAGGCAGAGCTGAGCCATTGGCAGAGGCTGAGCAGAGCCAGAGATGAGCCAAAGTAAAGTCAAGCCATTGGCTGAGGCAGAGCTGAGCCAAAGCAGAGGCAGAGCTGAGCCAAAGGAGAGCCACTGGCTGAGGCAGAGCTGAGCCAAAGCAGAGGCAGAGCAGAGCCAGAGATGAGCCAAAGTAAAGTCAAGCCATTGGCTGAGGCAGAGCTGAGCCAAAGCAGAGGCAGAGCTGAGCCAGAGATGAGCCAAAGTCAAGTCAAGCCATTGGCTGAGGCAGAGCTGAGCCAAAGGAGAGCCAAAGCAGAGCCAAAGGAAAGCCATTGGCTGAGGCAGAGCTGAGCCATTGGCAGAGGCTGAGCAGAGCCAGAGATGAGCCAAAGTAAAGTCAAGCCATTGGCTGAGGCAGAGCTGAGCCAAAGCAGAGGCAGAACTGAGCCAAAGCAGAGACAGAGCAGAGCCAGAGATGAGCCAAAGTAAAGTCAAGCCATTGGCTGAGGCAGAGCTGAGCCAAAGCAGAGGCAGGGCAGAGCCAAAGGAGAGCCATTGGCTGAGGCAGAGCTGAGCCAAAGCGGAAGCAGAGCTGAGCCAAAGCAGAGGCAGAGCTGAGCCAAAGCAGAGGCAGAGCTGAGCCAAAGCAGAGATAGAGCAGAGCCAAAGGAAAGCCATTGGCTGAGGCAGAGCTGAGCCAAAGCAGAGGCAGGGCAGAGCCAAAGGAGAGCCATTGGCTGAGGCAGAGCTGAGCTAAAGCGGAAGCAGAGCTGAGCCAAAGCAGAGGCAGAGCTGAGCCAAAGCAGAGGCAGAGCTGAGCCAAAGCAGAGATAGAGCAGAGCCAACGGAGAGCCATTGGCTGAGGCAGAGCTGAGCCAAAGGAGAGCCAAAGCAGAGCCAAAGGAAAGCCATTGGCTGAGGCAGAGCTGAGCCAAAGCAGAGGCAGAACTGAGCCAAAGCAGAGACAGAGCAGAGCCAGAGATGAGCCAAAGTAAAGTCAAGCCATTGGCTGAGGCAGAGCTGAGCCAAAGCAGAGGCAGAGCTGAGCCAAAGCAGAGGCAGAGCTGAGCCAAAGCAGAGGCAGACCAGAGCCAAAAGGAAAGCCATTGGCTGAGGCAGAGCAGAGCCAAAGCAGAGGCAGAGCTGAGCCAAAGGAAAGCCATTGGCTGAGGCAGAGCTGAGCCAAAGCAGAGGCAGAGCTGAGCCAGAGATGAGCCAAAGTAAAGTCAAGCCATTGGCTGAGGCAGAGCTGAGCCAAAGCAGAGGCAGAGCTGAGCCAAAGCAGAGGCAGAGCTGAGCCAAAGCAGAGGCAGAGCTGAGCCAAAGCAGAGGCAGAGCTGAGCCAAAGCAGAGGCAGAGCTGAGCCAAAGATGAGCCAGAGCTGAGCCAGAGATGAGCCAAAGTAAAGTCAAGCCATTGGCTGAGGCAGAGCTGAGCCAAAGCAGAGGCAGGGCAGAGCCAAAGATGAGCCAAAGTAAAGTCAAGCCATTGGCTGAGGCAGAGCTGAGCCAAAGCAGAGGCAGAGCTGAGCCAAAGATGAGCCAAAGTAAAGTCAAGCCATTGGCTGAGGCAGAGCTGAGCCAAAGCAGAGGCAGAGCTGAGCCAAAGATGAGCCAAAGTAAAGTCAAGCCATTGGCTGAGGCAGAGCTGAGCCAAAGCAGAAGCAGGGCAGAACCAAAGGAGAGCCATTGGCTGAGGCAGAGCTGAGCCAAAGCAGAGGCAGAGCTGAGCCAAAGCAGAGCCAAAGGAGAGCCATTGGCTGAGGCAGAGCTGAGCCAAAGCAGAGGCAGAGCAGAGCCAGAGATGAGCCAAAGTAAAGTCCAGCCATTGCCTGAGGCAGAGCTGAGCCAAAGCAGAGGCAGAGCAGAGCCAAAGGAGAGGCAGAGCAGAGCCAGAGATGAGCCAAAGTAAAGTCAAGCCATTGGCTGAGGCAGAGCTGAGCCAAAGCAGAGGCAGGGCAGTGCCAAAGCAGAGGCAGAGCTGAGCCAAAGCAGAGGCAGAGCTGAGCCAAAGCAGAGGCAGAGCTGAGCCAAAGGAGAGCCATTGGCTGAGGCAGAGCTGAGCCAAAGCAGAGGCAGGGCAGAGCCAAAGATGAGCCAAAGTAAAGTCAAGCCATTGGCTGAGGCAGAGCTGAGCCAAAGCAGAGGCAGAGCTGAGCCAAAGATGAGCCAAAGTAAAGTCAAGCCATTGGCTGAGGCAGAGCTGAGCCAAAGCAGAGGCAGAGCTGAGCCAAAGATGAGCCAAAGTAAAGTCAAGCCATTGGCTGAGGCAGAGCTGAGCCAAAGCAGAAGCAGGGCAGAACCAAAGGAGAGCCATTGGCTGAGGCAGAGCTGAGCCAAAGCAGAGGCAGAGCTGAGCCAAAGCAGAGCCAAAGGAGAGCCATTGGCTGAGGCAGAGCTGAGCCAAAGCAGAGGCAGAGCAGAGCCAGAGATGAGCCAAAGTAAAGTCAAGCCATTGGCTGAGGCAGAGCTGAGCCAAAGCAGAGGCAGAGCAGAGCCAAAGCAGAGGCAGAGCTGAGCCAAAGCAGAAGCAGGGCAGAGCCAAAGGAGAGCCATTGGCTAAGGCAGAGCTGAGCCAAAGCAGAGGCAGAGCTGAGCCAAAGCAGAGGCAGAGCAGAGCCAGAGATGAGCCAAAGTAAAGTCCAGCCATTGGCTGAGGCAGAGCTGAGCCAAAGCAGAGGCAGGGCAGTGCCAAAGCAGAGGCAGAGCAGAGCCAAAGGAGAGCCATTGGCTGAGGCAGAGCTGAGCCAAAGCAGAGGCAGAGCAGAGCCAGAGATGAGCCAAAGTAAAGTCAAGCCATTGGCTGAGGCAGAGCTGAGCCAAAGCAGAGGCAGAGCAGAGCCAAAGGAGAGCCATTGGCTGAGGCAGAGCTGAGCCAAAGCAGAAGCAGAGCTGAGCCAAAGCAGAGGCAGAGCAGAGCCAAAGGAGAGCCATTGGCTAAGGCAGAGCTGAGCCAAAGCAGAGGCAGAGCTGAGCCAAAGCAGAGGCAGAGCAGAGCCAGAGATGAGCCAAAGTAAAGTCCAGCCATTGGCTGAGGCAGAGCTGAGCCAAAGCAGAGGCAGGGCAGTGCCAAAGCAGAGGCAGAGCAGAGCCAAAGGAGAGCCATTGGCTGAGGCAGAGCTGAGCCAAAGCAGAGGCAGAGCAGAGCCAGAGATGAGCCAAAGTAAAGTCAAGCCATTGGCTGAGGCAGAGCTGAGCCAAAGCAGAGGCAGAGCAGAGCCAAAGGAGAGCCATTGGCTGAGGCAGAGCTGAGCCAAAGCAGAGGCAGAGCAGAGCCAGAGATGAGCCAAAGTAAAGTCCAGCCATTGGCTGAGGCAGAGCTGAGCCAAAGCAGAGGCAGGGCAGTGCCAAAGCAGAGGCAGAGCAGAGCCAAAGGAGAGCCATTGGCTGAGGCAGAGCTGAGCCAAAGCAGAGGCAGAGCGGAGCCAGAGATGAGCCAAAGTAAAGTCCAGCCATTGGCTGAGGCATAGCTGAGCCAAAGCAGAGGCAGAGCTGAGCCAAAGCAGAAGCAGGGCAGAGCCAAAGGAGAGCCATTTGCTGAGGCAGAGCTGAGCCAAAGCAGAGGCAAAGCAGAGCCAAAGCAGAGGCAGAGCTGAGCCAAAGCAGAGGCAGAGCAGAGCCAAAGGAGAGGCAGAGCAGAGCCAAAGAAAAGCCATTGGCTGAGGCAGAGCTGAGCCAAAGCAGAGGCAGAGCTGAGCCAAAGCAGAGGCAGAGCTGAGCCAAAGCAGAGGCAGAGCAGAGCCAAAGAAAAGCCATTGGCTGAGGCAGAGCTGAGCCAAAGCAGAGCCAAAGCAGAGCCAAAGGAGAGCCATTGGCTGAGGCAGAGCTGAGCCAAAGAAGAGGCAGAGCTGAGCCAAAGCAGAGGCAGAGCAGAGCCAAAGGAGAGGCAGAGCAGAGCCAAAGAAAAGCCATTGGCTGAGGCAGAGCTGAGCCAAAGCAGAGGCAGAGCTGAGCCAAAGCAGAGGCAGAGCTGAGCCAAAGCAGAGGCAGAGCAGAGCCAAAGAAAAGCCATTGGCTGAGGCAGAGCTGAGCCATAGCAGAGGCAGAGCTGAGCCAAAGCAGAGGCAGAGCTGAGCCAAAGCAGAAGCAGGGCAGAGCCAAAGGAGAGGCAGAGCAGAGCCAAAGAAAAGCCATTGGCTGAGGCAGAGCTGAGCCAAAGCAGAGGCAGAGCAGAGCCAAAGGAGAGGTAGAGCAGAGCCAAAGGAGAGGCAGAGCAGAGCCAGAGATGAGCCAAAGTAAAGTCAAGCCATTGGCTGAGGCAGAGCTGAGCCAAAGCAGAGGCAGAGCAGGGCCAAAGGAGAGGCAGAGCAGAGCCAAAGGAGAGGCAGAGCAGAGCCAGAGATGAGCCAAAGTAAAGTCAAGCCATTGGCTGAGGCAGAGCTGAGCCAAAGCAGAGGCAGAGCAGGGCCAAAGGAGAGGCAGAGCAGAGCCAGAGATGAGCCAGAGTAAAGTCAAGCCATTGGCTGAGGCAGAGCTGAGCCAAAGCAGAGGCAGAGCTGAGCCAAAGCAGAAGCAGGGCAGAGCCAAAGGAGAGGCAGAGCAGAGCCAAAGAAAAGCCATTGGCTGAGGCAGAGCTGAGCCAAAGCAGAGGCAGAGCAGGGCCAAAGGAGAGGCAGAGCAGAGCCAGAGATGAGCCAAAGTAAAGTCAAGCCATTGGCTGAGGCAGAGCTGAGCCAAAGCAGAGCCAAAGCAGAGCCAAAGGAGAGCCATTGGCTGAGGCAGAGCTGAGCCAAAGAAGAGGCAGAGCTGAGGCAAAGCAGAGGCAGAGCAGAGCCAAAGGAGAGGCAGAGCAGAGCCAAAGGAGAGGCAGAGCAGAGCCAGAGATGAGCCAAAGTAAAGTCAAGCCATTGGCTGAGGCAGAGCTGAGCCAAAGCAGAGGCAGGGCAGAGCCAAAGCAGAGGCAGAGCTGAGCCAAAGCAGAGGCAGAGCTGAGCCAAAGCAGAAGCAGAGCAGAGCCAAAGGAGAGGCAGAGCAGAGCCAGAGATGAGCCAAAGTAAAGTCAAGCCATTGGTTGAGGCAGAGTTGAGCCAAAGCAGAGGCAGAGCTGAGCCAAAGCAGAGGCAGAGCTGAGCCAAAGCAGAGGCAGAGCTGAGCCAAAGCAGAGGCAGAGCAGAGCCAGAGATGAGCCAAAGTAAAGTCAAGCCATTGGCTGAGGCAGAGCTGAGCCAAAGCAGAGGCAGAGCTGAGCCAAAGCAGAGGCAGAGCTGAGCCAAAGCAGAAGCAGGGCAGAGCCAAAGGAGAGCCATTTGCTGAGGCAGAGCTGAGCCAAAGCAGAGGCAGAGCAGAGCCAGAGATGAGCCAAAGTAAAGTCAAGCCATTGGCTGAGGCAGAGCTAAGCCAAAGCAGAGGCAGAGCAGAGCCAGAGATGAGCCAAAATAAAGTCAAGCCATTGGCTGAGGCAGAGCTAAGCCAAAGCAGAGGCAGAGCTGAGCCAAAGCAGAGGCAGAGCAGAGCCAGAGATGAGCCAAAGTAAAGTCAAGCCATTGGCTGAGGCAGAGCTGAGCCAAAGCAGAGGCAGGGCAGAGCCAAAGCAGAGGCAGAGCTGAGCCAAAGCAGAGGCAGAGCTGAGCCAAAGCAGAGGCAGAGCAGAGCCAAAGGAGAGGCAGAGCAGAGCCAGAGATGAGCCAAAGTAAAGTCAAGCCATTGGTTGAGGCAGAGTTGAGCCAAAGCAGAGGCAGAGCTGAGCCAAAGCAGAGGCAGAGCTGAGCCAAAGCAGAGGCAGAGCTGAGCCAAAGCAGAAGCAGGGCAGAGCCAAAGGAGAGCCATTTGCCGAGGCAGAGCTGAGCCAAAGCAGAGGCAGAGCAGAGCCAGAGATGAGCCAAAGTAAAGTCAAGCCATTGGCTGAGGCAGAGCTGAGCCAAAGCAGAGGCAGAGCTGAGCCAAAGCAGAGGCAGAGCTGAGCCAAAGCAGAAGCAGGGCAGAGCCAAAGGAGAGCCATTTGCTGAGGCAGAGCTGAGCCAAAGCAGAGGCAGAGCTGAGCCAAAGCAGAGGCAGAGCTGAGCCAAAGCAGAAGCAGGGCAGAGCCAAAGGAGAGCCATTTGCTGAGGCAGAGCTGAGCCAAAGCAGAGGCAGAGCAGAGCCAGAGATGAGCCAAAGTAAAGTCAAGCCATTGGCTGAGGCAGAGCTGAGCCAAAGCAGAGGCAGAGCTGAGCCAAAGCAGAGGCAGAGCAGAGCCAGAGATGAGCCAAAGTAAAGTCAAGCCATTGGCAGAGGCAGAGCTGAGCCAAAGCAGAGGCAGAGCAGAGCCAAAGGAGAGGCAGAGCAGAGCCAGAGATGAGCCAAAGTAAAGTCAAGCCATTGGCTGAGGCAGAGTTGAGCCAAAGCAGAGGCAGAGCAGAGCCAAAGAAAAGCCATTGGCTGAGGCAGAGCTGAGCCAAAGCAGAGGCAGAGCTGAGCCAAAGGAGAGCCATTGGCTGAGGCAGAGTTGAGCCAAAGCAGAGGCAGAGCAGAGCCATAGGAGAGCCAAAGCAGAGGCAAAGCTGAGCCAAAGCAGAGGCAGAGCAGAGCCAGAGATGAGCCAAAGTAAAGTCAAGCCATTGGCTGAGGCAGAGCTGAGCCAAAGCAGAGGCAGAGCAGAGCCAAAGAAAAACCATTGGCTGAGGCAGAGCTGAGCCAAAGCAGAGGCAGAGCAGAGCCAGAGATGAGCCAAAGTAAAGTCAAGCCATTGGCTGAGGCAGAGCTGAGCCAAAGCAGAGGCAGAGCAGAGCCAAAGAAAAACCATTGGCTGAGGCAGAGCTGAGCCAAAGCAGAGGCAGAGCTGAGCCAAAGCAGAGGCAGAGCAGAGCCAGAGATGAGCCAAAGTAAAGTCAAGCCATTGGCTGAGGCAGAGTTGAGCCAAAGCAGAGGCAGAGCTGAGCCAAAGCAGAGGCAGAGCAGAGCCAGAGATGAGCCAAAGTAAAGTCAAGCCATTGGCTGAGGCAGAGCTGAGCCAAAGCAGAGGCAGAGCTGAGCCAAAGCAGAGGCAGAGCTGAGCCAAAGCAGAGGCAGGGCTGAGCCAAAGGAGAGCTATTGGCAGAAGCTGAGCTGAGCCAAAGCAGAGGCAGAGCAGATCCATAGGCAGAGGCTGAGCTGAGCCAGAGATGAGCCAAAGTAAAGTCAAGCCATTGGCTGAGGCAGAGCTGAGCCAGAGCAGAGGCAGAGCTGAGCCAAAGCAGAGGCAGAGCTGAGCCAAAGCAGAGGCAGAGCAGAGCCATTGGCTGAGGCAGAGCAGAGCCAGAGATGAGCCAAAGTAAAGTCAAGCCATTGGCTGAGGCAGAGCTGAGCCAAAGCAGAGGCAGGGCAGAGCCAAAGGAGAGCTATTGGCAGAAGCTGAGCTGAGCCAAAGCAGAGGCAGAGCAGATCCATAGGCAGAGGCTGAGCTGAGCCAGAGATGAGCCAAAGTAAAGTCAAGCCATTGGCTGAGGCAGAGCTGAGCCAGAGCAGAGGCAGAGCTGAGCCAAAGCAGAGGCAGAGCTGAGCCAAAGCAGAGGCAGAGCTGAGCCAAAGCAGAGGCAGAGCAGAGCCATTGGCTGAGGCAGAGCAGAGCCAGAGATGAGCCAAAGTAAAGTCAAGCCATTGGCTGAGGCAGAGCTGAGCCAAAGCAGAGGCAGGGCAGAGCCAAAGGAAAGCCATTGGCTGAGGCAGAGCTGAGCCAAAGCAGAGGCAGAGCTGAGCCAAAGCAGAGGCAGGGCAGAGCCAAAGGAGAGCTATTGGCAGAGGCTGAGCTGAGCCAAAGCAGAGGCAGAGCAGATCCATAGGCAGAGGCTGAGCTGACCCAGAGATGAGCCAAAGTAAAGTCAAGCCATTGGCTGAGGCAGAGCTGAGCCAAAGCAGAGGCAGAGCTGAGCCAAAGCACAGGCAGAGCTGAGCCAAAGCAGAGGCAGAGCAGAGCCCAAGGAAAGCCATTGGCTGAGGCAGAGCTGAGCCAAAGCAGAGGCAGAGCTGAGCCAAAGCAAAGGCAGAGCTGAGCCAAAGCAGAGGCAGAGCAGAGCCCAAGGAAAGCCATTGGCTGAGGCAGAGCTGAGCCAAAGCAGAGGCAGGGCAGAGCCAAAGCAGAGGCAGAGCTGAGCCAAAGCAGAGGCAGGGCAGATCCATTGGCTGAGGCAGAGCTGAGCCAAAGCAGAGGCAGAGCTGAGCCAAAGCAGAGGGAGAGCTGAGCCAAAGCAGAGGCAGAGCTGAGCCAAAGCTGAGGCAGGGCTGAGCCAAAGGAAAGCCATTGGCTGAGGCAGAGCTGAGCCAAAGCAGAGGCAGAGCTGAGCCAAAGCAGAGGGAGAGCTGAGCCAAAGCAGAGGCAGAGCTGAGCCAAAGCAGAGGCAGAGCAGAGCCAAAGGAAAGCCATTGGCTGAGGCAGAGCTGAGCCAAAGCAGAGGCAGAGCTGAGCCAAAGCAGAGGCAGAGCTGAGCCAAAGCAGAGGCAGAGCAGAGCCCAAGGAAAGCCATTGGCTGAGGCAGAGCTGAGCCAAAGCAGAGGCAGAGCTGAGCCAAAGCAGAGGCAGGGCTGAGCCAAAGGAAAGGCAGGGCAGAGCCAAAGGAGAGCTATTGGCAGAGGCTGAGCTGAGCCAAAGCAGAGGCAGAGCAGATCCATTGGCAGAGGCTGAGCTGAGCCAGAGATGAGCCAAAGTAAAGTCAAGCCATTGGCTGAGGCAGAGCTGAGCCAAAGCAGAGGCAGAGCTGAGCCAAAGCAGAGGCAGAGCTGAGCCAAAGCAGAGGCAGAGCTGAGCCAAAGCAGAGGCAGGGCAGAGCCAAAGGAGAGCCATTGGCTGAGGCAGAGCTGAGCCAAAGCAGAGGCAGAGCTGTGCCAAAGGAGAGCCATTGGCTGAGGCAGAGCTCAGCCAAAGCAGAGGCAGAGCTGAGCCAAAGCAGAGGCAGAGCTGAGCCAAAGCAGAGGCAGGGCAGAGCCAAAGGAGAGCTATTGGCAGAGGCTGAGCTGAGCCAAAGCAGAGGCAGAGCAGATCCATTGGCAGAGGCTGAGCTGAGCCAGAGATGAGCCAAAGTAAAGTCAAGCCATTGGCTGAGGCAGAGCTGAGCCAAAGCAGAGGCAGAGCTGAGCCAAAGCAGAGGCAGAGCTGAGCCAAAGCAGAGGCAGAGCTGAGCCAAAGCAGAGGCAGGGCAGAGCCAAAGGAGAGCTATTGGCAGAGGCTGAGCTGAGCCAAAGCAGAGGCAGAGCAGATCCATTGGCAGAGGCTGAGCTGAGCCAGAGATGAGCCAAAGTAAAGTCAAGCCATTGGTTGAGGCAGAGCTGAGCCAAAGCAGAGGCAGAGCTGAGCCAAAGCAGAGGCAGAGCTGTGCCAAAGGAGAGCCATTGGCTGAGGCAGAGCTCAGCCAAAGCTGAGGCAGAGCTGAGCCAAAGCTGAGGCAGAGCTGAGCCAAAGCAGAGGCAGAGCAGAGCCAAAGCAGAGGCAGAGCTGAGCCAAAGCAGAGGCAGAGCTGAGCCAAAGCAGAGCCAAAGGAAAGCCATTGGCTGAGGCAGAGCTGAGCCAAAGCAGAGGCAGAGCTGAGCCAAAGCAGAGGCAGAGCAGAGCCAGAGATGAGCCAAAGTAAAGTCAAGCCATTGGCTGAGGCAGAGCTGAGCCAAAGCAGAGGCAGAGCAGAGCCAGAGATGAGCCAAAATAAAGTCAAGCCATTGGCTGAGGCAGAGCTGAGCCAAAGCAGAGGCAGAGCTGAGCCAAAGCAGAGGCAGAGCTGAGCCAAAGCAGAGGCAGAGCTGAGCCAAAGCAGAAGCAGGGCAGAGCCAAAGGAGAGCCATTTGCTGAGGCAGAGCTGAGCCAAAGCAGAGGCAGAGCTGAGCCAAAGCAGAGGCAGAGCTGAGCCAAAGCAGAAGCAGGGCAGAGCCAAAGGAGAGCCATTTGCTGAGGCAGAGCTGAGCCAAAGCAGAGGCAGAGCTGAGCCAAAGCAGAGGCAGAGCAGAGCCAAAGGAGAGGCAGAGCAGAGCCAGAGATGAGCCAAAGTAAAGTCAAGCCATTGGCTGAGGCAGAGCTGAGCCAAAGCAGAGGCAGAGCTGAGCCAAAGCAGAGGCAGAGCTGAGCCAAAGCAGAGGCAGAGCTGAGCCAAAGCAGAAGCAGGGCAGAGCCAAAGGAGAGCCATTTGCTGAGGCAGAGCTGAGCCAAAGCAGAGGCAGAGCTGAGCCAAAGCAGAAGCAGGGCAGAGCCAAAGGAGAGCCATTTGCTGAGGCAGAGCTGAGCCAAAGCAGAGGCAGAGCTGAGCCAAAGCAGAAGCAGGGCAGAGCCAAAGGAGAGCCATTTGCTGAGGCAGAGCTGAGCCAAAGCAGAGGCAGAGCTGAGCCAAAGCAGAGGCAGAGTTGAGCCAAAGCAGAGGCAGAGCAGAGCCAAAGAAAAGCCATTGGCTGAGGCAGAGCTGAGCCAAAGCAGAGGCAGAGCTGAGCCAAAGGAGAGCCATTGGCTGAGGCAGAGTTGAGCCAAAGCAGAGGCAGAGCAGAGCCAAAGGAGAGCTATTGGCAGAGGCTGAGCTGAGCCAGAGATGAGCCAAAGTAAAGTCAAGCCATTGCCTGAGGCAGAGCTGAGCTAAAGCAGAGCCAAAGGAGAGCCATTGGCAGAGGATGAGCTGAGCCAAAGCAGGCAGAGCAGAGCCAAAGTAGAGGCTGAGCTGAGCCAAAGCAGAGGCAGAGCTGAGCCAAAGCAGAGGCAGAGCTGAGCCAAAGTAGAGGCAGGGCAGAGCCAAAGGAGAGCCATTGGCTGAGGCAGAGCCGAGCCAAAGCAGATGCAGAGCAGATCCAATGACAGATATTGGCAGGACTACACGATATAGAAAATATCAAATAAATCGAATGCCCTTATTAGATCTGGTACCGGTCTTAAAGTCAGCTTTGGTTAATAATTTAATTCAACTTGAAGTCTCACTTACCTCTTAGCATCGTTGCGCAGCTGCCTTTGAAAACACTGCGCAGACCGCCCTCCTTATAGAGTTTGCCGGCGCAGTCGATCATGCCGGTGTATTTCTTTTCGCCGCCTGGCCCAGTGCCCTGTGTTTGCAGGAGTACTTTGATGCGTTCACCGGGCGCCATGATAAACGTGGAGAAGAGGCCCGAGAAGGAGCCGGCGACAAAGATTTGCGGATAGGTGAGCTTAGACTCCTCACCGCGCTGCTGCAGCCGCTTGCCCAGTGCATAGCCAGCGAAGCACATGGCAAAAATGGGCGCTACGCCCGTCAGTGGCGCAGACATACCCTTGTACAGCCCCCGGACGCCCTCGTTGCGTATGGTCTTGGTGGCGCAGTCTAAGGTGCCGGTATACAAGGGCTGCTCCCCAGGCGCTGGCCGTGGCATCGTTTGCAAACGCACCTAGACAGGAGACAGGAGGCAGATTAATTGACTGGCAATTCGTGTCCGGGTTAACTCACCTTAATCGTGTCGAGCGGATGACCGGATAGGACATTGCATATGCCGCCAAAGCCGCCGGTGATGAAGGACTTAAGCGGATTTGCCTTGCGTTCTGCTGGCGCATTTTCAATCTTCTCAACAGTTGCCATTGCTTGCGTATTTGTGAGGCTGCGAATGAAAGGTATAATAGTAGATTTTAATTAAAATTATTTTAAATTGCTTAAAATATAATAAATATAATATAGAAATATAATATTAAGGTCTGATCTCCTACATCTTAGAGCCATATATATAAATATTATAAATATGTGCATATATAAGTCAGTCAGATGTCATGTTTGGAGTTTAAACTAAACTAATTTAAAACATTATTGAAATGCCAGAGGTCAGCTATAGTATTATAGATATGTACATATATTAGCATTGGCTATAGATATATAAAGTTATTTACATATATAGACAAGGCTATGAGAGCGAACAGCTGGCATAAATGTCTTTAAATCCAACTAGATATCGACACGTACATATATACTCCAATAATTCAATATCCAATATGTACATATATATTCCAATAGTTTAATATTTCGTAAAGGCTTAACTGGAATTTGCACTCTGGCTGCAATCAAATTGCTTAATCTCTGCTGGTCATTGTACCCAAGCTGATAACAATTAGAGTAAATTATTAAGCGTATCACAGACGTATAAGACCAACAGCTAAAGCTGCCTTCACTGAGGACTCTTAAATCCTGTCTCCCACTTACCTGATCAGCTACACAAATAAATGTGCACAAAAATATCGTCGTGGCGACAGTGGCAGTGAGTGCGAGCGAGAGCGCGAATGAGTTAGGGCGCAGCAGAACCTGTTGCGGGCAGCACCACAAGATGTCGACTGTTTTCACGTAGAGAGAGAGAGCGGCGCCTGTGAATTGGTTAATGCTATCAATATTGCTGATATTTTGACATTTTGGGAGCGAGGCACATTGTGGTATGGTTACGTACATACCTAGGAGAACTGAAATTTGCTTAACTAAAGCTGCATTGCCGGCGCCGAGGTTCAAAGTCCGCTATCGTTCGCAGTTTGAACCACAATCGATCTCATCTATATTTGTCCAAGCATCGACGACCTTATCTATTCCAGAGAGTCTAATTGCCACATTCAATTTGTTTACTTTCTAATCATTAAAAATGCTCTTGTTTTTGTTCTAATTTACCCAAATCTTGACGGTTTTGTAATTTTGTTTTCTGTAATTGAACTAGAGATGAGCAGGCCTAAAACTACATGACCAAATGTGTGTATGTGAAAGAAGCTATGCCAAAATATTGTTTTCCCTTTAACGAATCATTTAAATGTCAAATAACAAATTTAACGGTGACATTAGCTGTATCTCGTTAAATCGGAATCGATATATGTAGTTCAATAATTTTAATTAAATATATTTTGACGAACACTGTTAAAAGCACGACCTTTAACTGGCATATGAAAAGCACGAACAGTGCTTTCATCTCTATATACATGCATTCCATAACAGAGCTGCCAACTTGCTTTTAGATAAACAAGTGTTTACACAGCTGTTAGCACCTGCGCGGTAATTCAAACGAATGTTTATGTAGTCTATCAAATTCTACATATTTAATTACATAATTTGTAAACTTATACAATAGTAAAATATATAGCATCTGTATGGCCAACAACCCTTAATGTCTAAAATGTTAATAAATCATTGGCCAACTCAACGCCAATAAATACCGCAGCCGTCGAGGGAAAAGCACGTATCAATATGGGCAGAACACCTCGATATAGAGCCTTGGGTCCCTCTTTGGCCATCAGTTCTTTGAAAACGCTGCGTATGCCATGCTGATATCTGCCCTCGGGTGCTGATTTAAATAAAGAACAGTTGGTATGATTTTTAAACGTAAATCGTGTGATCAACTAACCAGATTGCAAACGACTCTTAAGTACATCAAAAGGCACAGCCAAAGACCAAAAGGCAATGCCCGCCATGCCGCCAGAAAAGATGGTCGATGTGGGCGAAATGCTGCCCGTTGTTGAGTGCCGTCTGGCTAAATCCTGCAGGGCCTCATAAACAACAAAATACACGCCAGTTGGTGAATCTGCAAACAAGATGATTATTAAAGATATATATATATATATATATATATATATATAATAATCTCGCTCACCTCGCAGCACGCACGCACATGTGCCTTTAAACAAGCTCCGCATGCCGCCTTGCCTATAGAGCTTGAGGGCCGTATCCATTAGGCCATTGTACATGGCTGGGCCTGTCACCGGCTGTGTTTGCAGCAATACCTTAATACGATCCGTTGGCACCGTAACCAGAGCCGAGCATATGCCCGCCCCTACGCCGGCCAAAAATATTTGTGAATAGGTTAGCTTAACGTGCTCGTCGGTCTGAAAGAGCCGCTTGCCCGCCGCATAGACAGCAAAGTCCACGGCATAAATGGGCGTCACACCTATCAAGGGAGCTGAAATGCCTCTGTAGAAGCCACGAACACCCTCATGACTAAAGGTTTTCACAGCACAATCGATGATGCCTTTGTATTTGGGCGGCTGCCCAGCAACAGGCAGCGGCATTGTCTGCAGTCGCACCTGAGCGTATACAAAAATTTATTAAAAAAAAAATTAATTTTTACATTTTTATTATTGTTAGAAAACTCACCTTGATTGTATCCAGTGGATAACCTGTTAACACACTGCATATTCCACCAAATCCGCCAGCTATGAACGATTTAACGGGATTCGCCTTGGGATCGCTTGCTGTAGACACCGCCATGACGAACTCTACGAATTATTTACGTAAACGAAGCCAAAATATCGTCAGCGCCAGTCTTGAGATGATTGCTGAGTAATTGATACATGCACGTGTATGGAGTGTTGTTGTTTGGGTTATGTTATCAGTGAGCTGGGCTGCTGCTGCTTAATAATGCTAATCGATTTGTGGATTTCTTGGGCGAGCTCAATTTCCATTTCGAAGTCACAGCGGCGCACATCCAAGTCTTATCAACTAAAACCATATGTCTCCAATTGCAAACATTTACATTCTGCTAAAATGTTAATGTTATTAACAGTGAGCATAACACTTATACTGTTAATAGTTTACTCATGCTGCAGTGTTAAGAAATGTCTTCAATTTAGTGCAACTTTTTGTTATCTGCCGCTTAAAAATGAGAGGGATATAACTAATAAATAAAAAACAACCAAATTGGCATAAATAGATAATTGGTAACATTCACAACTTACAGTGTTGACTGTCTTTTGACTCTATGAAACAGACGCGGCAAAACCCAGAATGTTTTATGTTTACATATTTAAAAAACAATTTTGATATATTTTCATGAACAATAAAAATTAAGTATAAATGTGTTTTGATTTTCTGTTTGGCATTTTCTTTGAAGATTATCTTTCCATAGGGCATTTGTACAATTTATATATACAGTTGACAGCTTGAAATTCATTACAGTTTTAACCATTCTTCCTCTACCAAAAAGAATTCCGAAATTTAATTTTGAATGGCAAGTTGTGCGATATTCTGCTAATGCCTATCGATAATTCAATAAATATCGACATTCACAGCGATTTACGTTGACTTGCAGTAATACTTAAAATGACCATAAATAATAAAAATAAAATTAATAAATACATAAAAATAAACATTTTCAAACTGGTTTTTAATTCGATTGTGCATCTATAATTAATGAACTCAACTTAACTTGATTATTGCTATCGTGCCTATCGAGTGTGCCACAGCAAGGCTGCCAGAGTGAGCTAAAAATTGTTGCGTATGCGTGTGCAAAGCATATGCATAGCATATTTTATTGTTTAAAACAATCCTTTTGTGCAAAAAGTTGTGCAAAAACATATGTAGAACTTATGTCTGATACAAGTGCTCTGGAATTATGTATCAGTTGTAGTGCGAGCTGCAGTAGCAGGCGCAAAAGAAGAAAGTGAAGCAGCTACAACAACAACAACAACAGCAGCAGCAGCAACAACAAAAACAGCAGCAACAAATTTTGTAAAAGCGAAAAGAGAAAAAAAAATATATATATTCATACATATATTTGTACACAATCAAAACGCACACGCAACGTGCTCGCAACAGCCCAATAATTCATTCAAGGAACAACAAAACACAGCGATTGCAATGTCCAATGGTGACGATGTGCTAGACAACTGGGAAGAAATTGACGAGGCAGGCGTGAGTATAGAATGACATTACAGCAACAGAACAAAAAACCAAAACACAAAAAAAAAACAACAACAACAACAAAAAAAAAAGCAAAAACAAAAAAAAACAGCAACAACAATAAACATACAAACAAATCGTCGAAAATGCTCTCTCGAATCTCTTATAGCTTTGCATGACGCTGCAAACGAAACTGCAAACCGCCAACGAGGACGACGACGACACCAGCAGCAAATTTAAGCCCGCCTCAACAGCAACTGAAACAACAGCAGCAGCACCAGCAGCAGCCTCTAGCAAAATGAAATTACTTCAACGGCCCCAGAGCCTGCAGGAGAGCAGCGGTTCGACGGCGACAGTCGTGGCGGTGGCACCCAAACAAATCATGATTGCGAAGAAGCCAACGTCAGCACTGGATGACGAATCGGGCGCGCCACCGCCCGTCATGATGGTGCTGCACAAGTCGAGCAGCGAGTATGATGCGGCCAATTATGCCACGCCGATTAGCAATCAAACGGTGAAAATTTTGCGTCGACCCGCACAGGCCGAAGAGCGTCGCGATACGAATGGCATACGGCCCAAGCAGCCCATCAAAACGCTCCAGCAGCGTGAGCAGGAATACGCACAGGCACGTCTACGCATACTGGGAAGCGCCAAGAATCCAGAGGACGATGAACCGTTAGTATTTGATCGATTTAGCTTTATGTACCTTTTGATACTGCCCTTAGCTCTTATTTGCAGATATCACTACGAGTATTTTTAGATTGTTTTTGTCTTTGGTGCTGTCAGCTCATACTGTATATGTAATTGCTTGAGTGACTTCATGCCCTACCAGTAGCTGGCTGTGATATAAGACTGCTCTGTACATAGTAACAGTTTGACAACAATAGACTATAGCAGTTAAGACCATGTACATCCGTTAGCTTTATATATATATATATACATATATATAGTTATATGCCTAGCGGAACATGCCATTATATCAGCTATGTTGAATTTTGGTATCAAGATAAAGATAAGATATTCTATAGCTGCCATAGAAACAATTATATAAATTAATGATGCAATTTGTTTAAGCAGCGGAAGCTTCAATAGGATTCATGGAATGCAGTTTCTACTTGATTCACATAGCTATGGCATTTTCCCTAAACTAAGTTTCCATACAAACCATGTGTTAGCTTTTGATTATACCTGAACTAATCTCTGATCTCTCTTTCTAATGCAGTGCCGCAACGCTCGTGGTGCTATCAACCCAAGTGCAGCCGGAGGTGACGACAACTCCGGCATTTAGCTTCAATAACAACAACAATAATAACAACAGTGGCATTCAGTCAGTCAGCAATGCACCGGGAATGCATCGCTCCACATCGGCGCCCAAGATGTCGCAGACGGCGCCCATTTACAACAACTACAACAATTACTATCAGCCGCCGCCAAATACAACTGCCATGGGCTATTTCTATCAGCAGACACCGCCGATGCATCAGGCACACCAACATCAGCAGCAGCAGCAGCATCATCAGCAGCAAACAGCACCACAAACGCTGGCGCATTATAATCAGCGCTTGTCACAGTATATGACTGGCGCCACTGTGACAGCAGCGGCGGCTGCAACGGCCAATCCTCAACAGAGCTGGTCACCGGTTGTGGGCGGCAGTGTATCGGCGGCACTGTTACGTCAACAATCGTTACATACGCCTTCATTGCAACAGCATCAGGGACAGCCACCGCCACCCCAATATGCACATCCATACAATGATAATGTTCTACGGCTGCCACGTGGTCCGTGCCCAAACGGCACAATCGGATTTCAGATGCGTCGGTAACAGGCGGCCGGCTGGATGCAACAGAACTAACTATTATTTCAATTATCCCATGCCAATTGAACGCATGCATTCAAAATTGTCATTTCTGAGATTGCATTAAGTAATTTGTTTTGCTTTATATATATATATATATATATATATATATATATATATATATATACATATATATATTTATTCATTCTTTTACATGTGGCGCACTTGAGCGCGGCAGTCAACCAACTATGTAAACAAATTTATGACGGAGTTTGGTAGTTATCTTGTAAATTTACAAACAAAAAACCACAACAACAACAACAACAAAAGAGAAACATTACAATTTTTTAATGCCTACTAATAATAATAATAACTAAACTAAAAAATATACAAAAACCGAAAGAAAAATACATATTTTACAAAACAAGAAAAGGCTACTTGATTGTGAGTCGATTCGAATTCGAATTTGTTTATAAAGATATATAAATATGATATTCTATTATATGTAGATCTATAGACCTGGTAAGTATTGATATATTGTATATCTTATTGTGGGACTTATATGATTGTATAAATCAACGTATTATTGTATCATATATCCGGTAAGTATTGTTATAGAGCTAGTTAAAATTAAAAATCTTGGTGTTGTCAAATTTTCTATAAATATAGTCATGTGTGTAAAGGGAGACATATATAAATATATAGATAGATATATAGTTAAAACCTTTTTTTATTTATATATAAATTTGAGTTTATTTAATTTTCGTTATAGGTAAGTATGGCTATAGGCTTGCTTATATATAAAATTTTAGTATAAAAAGACTTATTTAAAAGATAATAATAAAAAAAAGACGCATTTAGTAATTTTCTGGATTCCTAAAATTCTCTTAAAATATTTACTAAATCTAGCTGAATTTGACTCATGGTAGTAAAAAATATTTTTTTTTAAATATATATATATTTCCGAGAATTTTAGAACGATTTTAATGGAATTATGAATTTAATTTAACTTATGAATTCAATAAAAAAATATGTATATATAATATGAATGAATAATCTATGAAATACAAGTTTTAAAGAATACAAATATTAAATTGGATTAAATTATTTAAAAAAAATTATATTAATTTTTTAGTTTATTAGAAATGCGAATAATTTATGGAATATAAAACTACAAAATACTATTTTTTTTCTTCATTTTCAGACTTAACAATTATTTATTTATTTTTTTTTTTAACATTTAAAAATTGAAGTTTACAAGTCTTGAAGCACTCTGTAGCTAATACATCAAAAAATGTAATTTTAAGTATTGAGGAATTAACAGAAAATGAAAACATGTGTTCACATTTATACACACGATCAATTTTTAAAAATTCAGTGCATTGATCTCAGATTATATACGTATATATATTTATTTCCGTGACTGATACAGGGTAATAAATATTGGGCGGATGATCAAAAAAACCGTTGATCGCAGCTTAAATATGAATTTGATATTATTAAATACTTAAACAATATGATCGAGTTTAGCGAAATTTCACACTTATCGGCAGTTCCTTGTAATTAGAAATGTATAAAATAAATATTTATAAGAAAATTGAAAAAAAAAAAAGTGTGTTTTTTTAATGGAAAATGAATATGCAGCGCTGATTGCTGCTGCAACTACACTTACCCCCACGGTCTGTACGGTTAAGGCCCCGAAAAGGTTATCGTGTTTTTGTTATTTTCCAAACGGCTTCTTATTGGACAATAACAAAAACAAGAGAGTGCAGTGCAGACTTTCCAATCAGTTTCTTATCAGCGCGCAGCAACGTTAAATAAGAGTGTGAGCGTGTGAGTGGGAGAGAGAAAGAGAGAGAGTAACATAATCAACTGGCGCCGCAACGCGGCGCGACGAATTCGCATTGCGGATCAACTTAGCTATGTAGACCTGCCTACTATTTTCGCTTTTTATTTTTGCCTACACATAAAATATTTAATTCAATCCAGTTTCAGTTGAAAATACGTCGTCGTGCGGTGAGGTCTATTTGTTAGCAAAGCACGGCGAAAGCAGCAGCATAAGAAGCATAGCTGAAAAAAAACTAAGCAAAAGCCACGCTCCCTCTCTCGCTCTGTCATACTCTCGCGCTCAATTCGCTCTTTGTTGGTCGTGAGTGCGTGCCAAAAATCGCCACAGATCGTAACACGTGGGCACGCGGCAAACGGCAAACAGAACAAGAAAGAAACGAAAACAATTTAAAAACATTTCGCGTGACTAAAACGTGCACAGTTTTCTGATTTGTTATCGTGCTTTATAATATTAAAAAAAAAAAAAAAACAGCGAATATGTCTAATCGCGTGCTGGTCATCGGTAGCGGTGGGCGTGAGCACGCCATCTGTTGGAAGCTCCAGCAATCGCCGCTTGTATCTCAAATCTATGCGCTGCCGGGCAGCTTTGGCATTGGGGAGCTGGGCGCAAAGTGCCAGAATCTTGGCGCCGACGCTTTGGATGCGAAGGATTTTGAGGTGAGTGAGTGAGTGCAGCGTACGCTCCGGAGGTTCGTCGTGGTTTGTGTGCAGTGCAGCCGCACACTGTGCACACTGTCCTTCACTTAACCTTCGAGCCGGGCTTAAAGTTACACTGCGTCGGATGCAGCAACCGCGATGCGCTGCAAATTTATCAACATTTTATTGCTATTTTTTTTTTTTATTTGCCTGCTTTTGACATTTTCGTTTATGGTACTCAGTTAATTTGGTTTTAATGTTAAACGGGGCTCGTAAACTGATCCAATCAAAACCGTAACAGTGGTCAGTCTTTGCATTCTCTAACTGTGTGCATATGCCTATCTGTGTGTGTGTGTGTGTGTGTGTGTATTTTCGTGAATGCTAGTGCCTGCCTATAAATATTTAACCCTTAAGCGGCAGAGTGTGCTAAAACTTAACCTTCAGGCAACTGCGATCTAAACTGTTGAAATTAATGAAATTTAATTAAGTTATGAATAAATTAAAGTAAGGTTATTTTTTTGTGCTTATAATATATTTTATTTGATTAATTAATATTTCGATTAAAATGTGATTTATTAATATGCAAAACTTTAAAAATTATATTTAAAAAAAAATAAATTATATATATATGTATATATATTAAAAATCAAAAAATATTAAAATTGCAACTACATATTATTCTCACTGTAAACAATTTTTTATTTTTATTTATAAACATTTAGCATGCCTTTTAGTCCGAGTCTACGCTTAACTACATTTCAATAATCGGCAAATGTCTGTTTTCAACTGGTGTAAGAAAAATTCTTACTTACGTCATGGAAATTATTTCATTTCCTTTTACATATACATATAAATACATGTATTTATTACTAGATTTGTTAATAATATTATATATTTAATAAACAACACAGCATTGCAAATTAGTTATCAATCTGCGATCGGCTTTTGAAAACTCATTCGCAGACTAATAAATGAAATATATTATATAACATAGTATTTAATATGAATTAATCGAATCATCTGGAAACTAGGTGAAATATTACGCTATTATAGATTTTTTTTAAAAATAAAAATATACCATAGATGGCGCTTTGCAAAAAAAAAAAAAAAATCAGATATTAAATAGATTTGCAATGCATTCTGATATATCGTATATATTTAGATTTATATAATTGAATAAGCCGGCAAATAGATCATAAGTTTTTAAGTTTATTTTAGATTGAGTTAGATTGAACCAGCAATATGTTTATTTTTATTTATTTACATATATACGTAAATCTTTATCTTTATATATAAAACTCAAATTGCTAGTTGAATAACCCCATTAATCAATCAAGACTCGACTTTAAACCTTTAGTCTACATACTTGCATTCAGGTTGCAATTTGTTAGCCAATTCTAATTTAATTAAATTTTTTTTTTTTTTTAATAAATTTTGTTCCCGTCTATTGAAATGTCGCTTTCAATTCGGTCATAAATTCCGTTACCTATTAGCGGGTCCATTTATAATGTCCCTCTGCGCATTAGCGTCTGCTCGCTTGGCGCCTGAGTTGGAGTTCGAATATAAACAATTTCATTTGTTTCATATTTTTGTTATTTATTTATATTTTTAATTTTTTTTTTCTCTTAACACTTCTATTAATTAATTGTTTAGATCAAATTCACAGTTTGCGTTTGGCTTGTCTGCTACAGTTGCCATTTCCCTGCCCGCCCCGAACCCATCTTCCCTTCATTCAACATACACCCAAATATGGATAATTTGATCCCACCTCAGCGTTGCGTGGTTGGTGCATGTGTCAGGTGCACCACTTTGGGCGTAATGGTGGGTCGAGTACGCTGCGTAGTCGATTCCTGTATGTCTCGCTCGTAGACCTTAAAGGCCTCGGCATCGTGAGCCACAGTTCTGAGCTCGCCCGTATAGTAGTCCCTTATCTGATAGGGATGTGTCCGTATATAGGCCAATGAGCGCAGTATATAATCGGGCACCTTGGGTATATGGTCGCCAATGGGATAATAGCCCTTCTCATCGGCCACATAAGTAAGGCTGATGGGTGTGCCTTCTGGGGATATATAACTCGAACCGCCCTCCACGCCAATGCCGCCCAATCCGGATTGTTCGGCTGCAATACCATTGGAGGTTTCATAGGCATAGCGATAGCTGCCATCCGGATCCACATTCAGTTCATTTTGCAGGGTATGTGTATTGCGATCCGAGTCGGGTATATATGCAGCCTGGATCAGAGCTATCACGCACACAAGTTGTATCTATAAAATTTGCACACATTTTGATTAATTCAAATCCAATTGGAATTTGATTTTGAGTTGAAATATCTTACAAGCAAATTGGGCAGCATTTTTTTGCACATTTTTTATTTTGACAAAAAATTTAATGAATTAATTATTTAAAAATGATTTTTATTTTTTATTTTTTCGGTAATCTCGAAATCTCGTCGCGGTTGTTCGTTCTAGCGCTTTAAATCAACGACTGTTTGCTTGCTTTTGGCATGCTTTCGTTTTTATATCCAATTCGCTTGCCGTGAATTTTTGTATTTTGGTTTTTTTTTTTTTTTATTTTGGGATTGGAAGCCCAGTTGCGAGAGCGAAGGCGTCGTCTGTAGCCGTCGTCTCCAGCCGCTTCGTCATATCATCATATCAAGCGGCAGTCATAAATTAAATCATTTTATTTGGCTTAAGATCGGCTTCATTTTTACCTTTTTTTTTTCTTTTTATTTATAATAATTATTTTATATATGATAGCCAAATGGTTGGAGTTCTTAAAGTTTTGTGGGCCGGTTAAAAGTCATTTATTGGACTCGACATCATATGCCCTATGCGAAGGTTATATGACACTTAAGATTTGATATATTTACAGATATATATATATATATAAATATATATATTAATTGTTGTTGATCTTGAACACAATTATTGCCTTGCATTCCATAATTTTTAGTTTCATTTTTATTTTTTGAAGAAAAATATTTAAGAGATCGTTGAACCACTCGTAAATGTAGTTCGATAAAGGTTTTTTTTTTCTTTTAACGGGGCTCGTTTACGTAACTGAACTTAAGTAAACAGATTTCTTAACCAGTTTGTAAATATTTCTACACAAATTAAAAAAAAAATATATATATTGAATTGTTTTTACTTGTTTGTACTATTTGGAGATATTCTTAAACGAACATATTTAATTGATTTGTCTACTTAAATGGTATTATCTAATTTATAACGATTGATTTTTATTTATTTTTAGCTAATTTTGGGGGGCGGGACAGGGTGATGAATTATAACCAGGTGTCAAACAAAGAAAGCTCGAATTCCTACTTGGGTTTGCAATAAAGCATTGGAAGGTCAGTTGTATAAAGTTAACTGTGAGAATCGCATAGAAAGGTACTATTAAGAAAGCAATTTGAAAGGGAAAGAGATGGGTAAACTAAGCAAGGGAGAGATGAACGAAGAAGAGAAATAGAGACGGAGAGTTCAAAAAGATAAAGAGAGAGAGATGCGTAGAAAGAAAGATTCATAGAGTTAAAAAGATAGAGAGAGAGAGAGAGAGAGAGAGATGGAAAAATAAAGAGAGGGAAACGTAAACAGAGGTACCTTTGGTAAGAGATACAGATAGATAGAGAGAGAGAGAGAATAATGTAATAAAACAGGAGAAAAGAAGAGAGACAAAAATAGAGATATATTGCCAGAGAGAAAGGTAGTAAGACAAAGTGAACGAGAACGCTAGAGAGAGATATATAGACAAAGAGAGTAAAAGAGAGACAAATAAGAAAAAGACAGTGATATATTAGAGAAGAAAAAAAGACAGACAGATAGAGTAAAAAATGAAGAGAATTTGAAAGACAAGAACAGAGAGAGAGAGAGGGAGTAACAGGAGTGGGAAACTACAACAAACAGACATCGGAAAATAGAGACGCAGCAATCAGAGAAAAAAGCACAAATGTTCATCAACATAAGGACACTGTAAGCAAACGGTAATAAAACGTTATAAATATGGGCCGCAAACACGATGCTTTTACTCTCATCTTTCAAATAAACATTTTTGAATTTCTCGTTTTTTATTTATACCGAGTTTCCCGTTTCACGCTGAGAACAATCAAATTCCAGCTAGCTTGATTCCGGCTCTTTCCAGACTTATAGCCAATCCAAAGCAACAAACCGTAACTAATCCATCACATTTGTTGGCCAAAAGCTGACTTTTCTGATTCCTCATTTGCATACAGTATGCAATATAGTAAATTATGTGGGTCTAAAGAATAAAAGCAGTTGTTGACCAAGTTTGGAAAGTGGTCAGAAATGCCGAGATGTTCTTTGGGAAATAGAAAGAAGCCTTGGCCGGATTGCCGTAAATGGCGATATGAAATTGCGAAATGTGAAGACGTCACATTTTAGCAGCTGACTGGGAGCAGACGGCGAGCTATGAACGTACTTGAACCCCAAATGAGGGTGGTTGAAAAGGGGATGGGCGGGGGCTGGGGATTAGGTTTGTTAATGTGTTAAATAGTCTGGAACGCAGTTGCACTTTGTGGCATCGGCGTTTGGGACTGGCGCCAAATCGATTAGAACCGAGACGAAGACGCAGCGCATCAGTCACGTCCATCCAGAAACCGGATGAGCAGGCTCCGGATTTTTGTCGATCTTGTTGTTCAGCAGGCATAGCTCTTAACTGAGTCAGTACATCTTTTAGTCGCTGTTGTTGCTATAATTATTATTCATTTATTTTTTCATTATTATTATTATTATTATTTTTTTTTTTTGGTAAAAACGACATTCACCAATGTGACAATGCACCCAGTTTAATGGCAAAACAATTAGGAAGGAATTTTCGTTGCGGCGACAAATTGTTTTCGATGCAGAACCGGCTATAATTTATTAGTTTCCAGCATTTTGGGCTTGCCCTGAATTAAGAAATTAACATTTAAAATGGATATACCCAATGCAAATTGGACAAAAGGGCATGATATGTGTGCTTAATATGTAGGCTTGGGTTTGAGGAAGTTCTTATTTGAATTATAGATATATTATGTTAAAGGCATTAAATATTCCAGGTTTTTTTTCCTTAAGTCGCTGTTTGTTCTCTGTGAGACAACACTGGGTATCACATAGTCGGGCAAATTCGAAATGTACTAAAAACTTGTTTACATTCCAAACTTTTTTTTTGTGCACTTGAACTTTCTTTTCATCAGCATCAACAAAAATCAAATAATTGATTTATAATTAAAAATTCCTGAGAACTAGAAATAAGTATAGCATGCTGTACGGTATCAGTCATGCATATTGCAGTTAAATTAATTAAATTTCATTCCAATTAGCTCTCCAATAAGTAAAATAAATAAATTGTGATTGAAATCGGAAATTCGAAATTTGATGTTTAGTACAAGGTATCTCATAGTCTGTCAAATTTTACTTGCACGAATAGTTTCAATTTGCTCGCATATTTATTATAAAATTAAATAATTTATTTTTAAAGACATTATTAGGGCTTCAATTTAGTGTACAGGGCATCTTATAGTCTGTCATAGTACATAGTACTCTATATAGGTGGAACATAAAGATAACTTATTAATAGAGCAATATTTAAACCTTTAATTTAGTTTACAGCATATCTCATAGTCGGCTACATTCATTTATCCTCTCAATGCATAAGTATCATCAAATATAAAAACACATAATTTATTTATAAAATAATATATATCATAAAAAAAAAAATTACAGGGCATCTCTCAGTTAGTCATACATTCTATAGCCAGGCCCTCTCTCTCTAACTTGTTTAACCGGCCAACAGTTTGCCTCAAATATTAAAACATATAATTTATTTAAAAAGTAATATATTACAACATGCCTCATTAAATTACAGGGCATCTCATAGTCTGTCATTCAGCAGCCAAGCCCTCTCACTCTCTAACTTGTTTCCATTTCAAATTCTTTACATTTGATCTTTTGCCAGGCCATTGCCAAGTGGTGCCAGCTAAACAAGATCTCGCTGGTGGTGGTCGGGCCCGAAGATCCGTTGTCTTTGGGTCTGGGCGATGTGCTGCAGAAGGCGGGCATCGCATGCTTTGGGCCCGGCAAGCAGGGCGCCCAGATCGAGGCGGATAAGAAGTGGGCCAAAGACTTTATGCTGCGCCATGGCATACCGACGGCACGCTACGAGAGCTTCACGGATGTGAACAAGGCCAAAAAGTTTATACGCAGGTAAAGTCGGAAAGTCATTTTTAATTAAATTTCAATGAAAAATAAATTTATTCATAATTCCCGCTTTTGCTTTGACAGTGCACCGTATGCCGCTCTGGTGGTGAAGGCCGCTGGCTTAGCAGCTGGCAAGGGCGTTGTGGTGGCCGCCAATGTGGATGAGGCCTGCCAGGCTGTGGATGAGATATTGGGTGAGCTGAAATATGGTCAAGCAGGCGCCACACTTGTCGTCGAGGAGCTGCTCGAGGGGGAGGAAGTCTCTGTGTTGGCGTTTACCGATGGCAAAACCATTCAGGCCATGCTGCCCGCCCAGGATCACAAGCGTTTGGGCGATGGCGATACTGGACCCAATACTGGCGGCATGGGCGCCTATTGCCCCTGCCCCTTGATAAGCAAACAGGCATTGGAGCTGGTGCAACGCGCTGTTCTGGAACGTGCCATCAGGGGACTGCAGCAGGAGCGCATTGCCTATCAGGGCGTCCTCTATGCGGGCCTAATGCTGACACGCGATGGTCCACGCGTACTCGAGTTCAATTGTCGCTTCGGTGATCCCGAAACACAGGTGATACTGCCACTGCTCGACTCAGATTTGTTTGTGGTAATGCAAGCCTGCTGCCAGGGCGAACTCGAGCAGCTCACCTTGCAGTGGCGCAGCAGCTTGTGTGCGGTCGGTGTGATCATGGCCAGCGCTGGATATCCGGAAACTTCTACAAAGGGTTGCGTCATTACAGGTGAGTAACTTTCTATTTATATAACAAAAATTCCCTTTTTTTTACGTGGGGAAAATCAGAAAATAATTCACATATATTAATAATAAAGTTGAGATTTTAGTAGTATCCGGCTAAGTGAGTTAGGCCTGGAGATATATATAGCTTATATATACCTGTCTCATCAATGCACACTATGTTAATGAATCTACTGAGCATTTTTAGTCATATTAGAGAATATGGAACTTGAGATCTTGACTTAGATTCCTGCCATCCTTAATTTTTTCTAGAATTCAACTAGAATATAGACGTAATATCAAACCATGGCTTAGGGCATCCGTACGAAGCGGGAGACTAAGTAAAGCTCTCTTAGCCGAAGGCCTAGGGGCATATAGGCTTGACCGTAAAACTAATAAACCTAGTCGAGTAGAATATGGCACAAAGATCTAGACTAGACTAGAGATGCCTTAAGGGAAAGCTGTCGTAGGCGAAGGACAAATAGGCTTAGATGATGGGCTGACAGGCATAGCTGACGAACACATAGGACAGACAATTAGCCAAAGGAGCATATTGGCTTGAACGTAAAACTAATAGGCCTAGTCGTATGCCTAGTCGGAAATTAATTCAAATATATAGTCAAAGGCTTAGCCGAAGGACTAATGGGCTTATCTCTTATTATCCTATTGGTTCCTTACATATTAACCATGTTTTATTACCCACTTCAGGTCTGCCCGCTGCCAACACTGAGACTCAGCTGATCTTCCACAGCGGCTTGGCCGTTAATGCCGAGAAGGAGCCGCTGACAAATGGTGGACGCGTACTCATCGCCATCGCTCTGGACTCGAGTCTAAGGGAGGCCGCAGCTCGTGCCACCAAATTGGCAGCAGGCATTAGTTTTGCTGGAGCCGGAGCTCAATATCGCACGGATATAGCTCAGAAGGCGTTCAAAATGTAATTCAATTGAGACAAAAGTCAAATAAAGAAGAATTAAATGGATAATCAGACAAGGATCAATATAATGTTAAAAGATCTGTAAGATCTAGGCTCGCCATTGAGGATCATTCGTATTTGTCTTTCTGCTTTTTCCTGTTAGCTAACTCTAACTCTGTTTATCTCTCTATTATCATCCCAGGGCGCCAGCTCCTTCGCTCAGCTACAAGGATAGCGGCGTGGACATCGATGCTGGCGATGCTTTGGTACAACGCATCAAACCCTTATCGCGTGGCACCCAACGCCCTGGTGTCTTGGGCGGTCTGGGCGGCTTTGGCGGTCTGTTTCGCGTCAAGGATCTCAGCTATAAGCAGCCAGTTATTGCCGAGGCCACTCAGGGCGTGGGCGCCAAAATACAGCTAGCTCTGCAGAATGAGCTCTACGATCACATTGGCTACGATCTGTTTGCCATGTGCGCCAACGAGCTGCTGGAGCTGGGCGCAGAGCCAGTTGCCTTTCTGGACTACATTGCCTGTGGCAAGCTGCAGGTGCCACTTGCCGCCCAGCTGGTCAAGGGCATGGCCGATGGCTGTCGCGATGCCCGGTGCGCTCTTGTTGGTGAGTTGATAGGGATCGAGGATTGATCTGTAATGATACGAATAGGTTCGGATTTATATGGGATCAATGTGCTATATGATCTGTAAAGTTCGTTTACGATCTTCCTAGCCAAGAAAGATCTTTAAACACGCAACTTTGCAGTTTCTCAGGAAAAATAAATCTTTGCTATTATCGGGGTTATTATCAGGTTTTCAAGCTGCCTTAAATCTATGCTCAAAATTATTAAGTAAGTGCCTAAAGCATGATCCTACCTTGACTCTCAATTGAAAGCCTTGATCATTGTGCTAGGAATCGATGGTCACTGAGACCGGAATCCTCTTTCTATATGTTGATCGAGGCATATTTCCTTTTACTGATAGTTTCATTGGAATTATTCTTATTGGGATCAGTGATCACTAAGACTGGGAGAGACAGAGACTTTACTGATCAAGGGTTTATTTGACCTTTCTATATATTAACTACGATCGGAAACTGAATCAATATTCCTTGAGTGGAATGATCTTTAGCTAATGCTCAGGCCATGTTTATAATACATCTATATATACTATATTACGTAATACTCTTTTACGCTCAACTCTCTTATACTTAATCTCTCTCACTCCATTATCTATCTCCCCAGGTGGCGAAACAGCTGAGATGCCCTCGCTCTACGCAATCGGTCAATACGACATGGCTGGCTACTGTGTGGGTCTCGTGGAGGAGTCGCGCGTCTTGCCACGCTTCGATACCTATCAAGCTGGGGATTTGCTTGTCGGTTTCCCATCATCGGGTCTCCACTGCTCCGGCTTCAATGAGCTGCTCACTCAATTGAGCTCGACTGGTGTGAATCTCAAGGATCGTTCGCCTGTGGGCGGTGATCATGGACTCAGCTTGGCTCAGGTGCTGGGTACACCGACACGACTCTATGTGCAGCAATTGTTGCCCCATCTGCAGGCGGGCGAGATTAAGGGCGTGGCGCATGTGACACACGGACTGTTGTACGATGTGAAGCGGCTGCTGCCCGCTGGATATGAAGTGGCCTTGGACTTTGGCGCTGTGCCCGTGCCGGAGGTGTTTGGCTGGTTGGCCGGACAGCTGCAGCTGACGCCGCAGACATTGCTGGAGCATCACAATTGTGGCATTGGCATGCTCATCGTGCTGCCTCAAGCCAGTCAGCTGTGGAGAACAGCGCTCCCTGGTGCGAAAGTCCTGGGCATTCTGCAGTCACGTGGAGAGAAAGCAACGGGAAATCGCATCCAAGTGCGCAACTTTGAGGATCAACTGGAAAGGTTGGCTAAACCCTTTGGCGGTTTGGGCACCAAACAGCTGCCCTCGGAGCTGGTGCAGGCGGAGCAACTGCCTGCGACTGCTGCACGTGAAGATTGCTTTGAAAATGCCAGCGGCCGTCGGCTGACACGTCTGCCCGCCCACTATACGGATCCCATTCTGATCCTGGGCACCGATGGCGTCGGCACCAAACTGAAGATTGCCCAGCAAACGGGTCGCAATGCCAGCGTTGGCATCGATCTGGTCGCCATGTGCGTCAACGATATACTCTGCAATGGCGCCGAGCCTTTCAGCTTCTCCAGCTACTATGCCTGCGGCAAGTGGCAGCCACAATTGGCCGCCCAGGTGGCAGCGGGCGTGCACGAAGGCGCGCGACAGGCGAACAGCAGCTTTATAGGTAAGACGAACACTTAGGTATATTTATGATATATATGTATATGATATGTCGAAGTTAGTCTGATAGACAATGGCAGAGATCTTCGTGTATCTGTCCTACTAAGCTTTGCTTATATAGTTAACCCCAGCAACAAATAATTGAACTTATGTGGTATACTGGCTATAACTGCAATTCCATGAGCTTTCGCCATACATTAAAAAGCTTAAAAACTTATTCTTAATCAGCTTTTATTTGTTGTTGATGGCTAACAGATCAAACGCTTTTAAAAGCTTTTATCATTTGAATAGTTGGCTTCCAAATATTATTTATTTTCTCGCAATTTTATGTCTTTGAGCAGCTTTAAAGCTCATTATTAAGAGTAATGAAATAATTTGATAATGTTTAATAGTAGAAGATTTTTAAAAGCGTATTTGCTACAACTGCAAATCCATGAGCTTTCGCCATACATTAAAAGCTTAAAAGCTTATTTTTAATCAGCTTTTATTTGTTGTTGATGGCTAACAGATCAAACACTTTTAAAGGCTTTTATCAGATTTATATTGAATTGAATAGTTGGATTCCAAATATTATTGATTATCTCGCAATTTTATAGCTTTGAGCAGCTTTAAAGCTCATTATTAAGAGTAAATGCAATTTTGTGCTAATGGTTAATAGTAGAAGATTTTGAAAAGCGTATGTGAATGCTTATCTCTTTGCTTTTAGTATTTACAGTGATGAGAAGCTTTAAAGCTCTTGAAATGTAAAAACTTTGCAAGAATCAACGTTTCTCTCTCTCCTTCTCTCTCTCACACACACACTCTCTCTATTAACTACTTTGATTAGTTATATTCCCAAACTCTTACATATATGTGAGCTTTACTCGAATCAACTCTAATCCTCCTCTCGCTCCCATCTTTTAGACGCCCACTTGGCCGCCCTGCCGCTGCTGTACGAACCGCAGGTCTACGATCTCGCTGGCTTTGCGTTGGGCATAGCAGAGCGAGCTGCCATATTGCCACGTTTGGATGACATACAGCCGGGAGATGTGCTGATTGGATTGCCCTCATCCGGCGTGCACAGCAATGGCTTTAGCCTGGTGCACAAAGTGCTGCAGCGCGCGGGCTTAGGTCTGGCGGATCGAGCACCGTTCAGTGAGCGCACGTTGGGCGAGGAGCTGCTGGTGCCCACCCGTATTTATGTGCAGAGCCTGGCTCCACTGCTCGGTCAGGCCAATCATGGCATCAAGGCTCTCGCCCATATCACCGGCGGCGGCCTCAGCGAGAATATACCGCGAGTGCTGCGCAAGGAGCTGGCCGTGCGGCTCGATGCGAATCGCTTCCAATTGCCGCCAGTCTTCGCCTGGTTGGCGCAGGCTGGCAACATTGCGCCAGCCGAACTGCAGCGCACCTACAACTGCGGATTGGGTCTGATCTTGGTGGTGAGTGCGCAGCAGGTGGAGCAGGTGATGCAACAGCTGCGCTACATGCAACGCGCTGTGGTCGTGGGCGAGGTCGTCACCCGCAAGGATGCCCGCAAGCCGCAGGTGGTGGTGCAGCACTTTGAATCGCTGCTGGCGCGCAGTCAACAGCTGTTGTCCCAGCCACGACGACGCGTCGCTGTGCTCATCTCGGGCACCGGCAGCAATCTCCAAGCGCTGATCGATGCCTCGCGTGACTCCGCCCAGGCGCTGCACGCCGACATTCAGCTGGTGATTAGCAACAAGGCGGGCGTCTTGGGCCTGGAGCGGGCCAGCCAGGCGGGCATTCCCTCGCTCGTCATCTCACACAAGGATTTCACCAAGCGCGAGGATTATGATGCGGAGCTGACGCGTCACTTGGTCGCCGCTCGCATCGATATCGTTTGCTTGGCTGGATTTATGCGCGTGTTGAGTGCGCCATTTGTGCGCCACTGGCGTGGCAGACTCATCAATATCCATCCCTCGCTCTTGCCCAAGTATCCGGGTTTGCATGTGCAACTCCAGGCACTCGAAGCGGGCGAAAAGGAATCCGGCTGCACCGTTCACTTTGTGGACGAAGGCGTCGACACGGGCGCCATATTACTGCAGGCGCCAGTGCCCATCCTGAAGGGCGACACGGTGGATAGCTTGACTGAGCGCATTCATGTGGCTGAGCACTGGGCGTATCCACGCGCTTTGGCCTTGCTGGCCAATGGTTCACTAGCCCTCAGTGCGGAGGGCAAATGCGTCTCGAAGACGAACTAAAATTTGTTAACGGAATTCTAAGGGAATTAGACAACTTCCATATGCTTGGTATACGATAATAATAATACATATATGTAAGTACTATATATATATATCTTTATATTGCTTTGTTCATTAAAAACTGTACGTTTTAAATAAAATGTTGTTAAATAAAAAACAAGTTAAAGTGCTCAAGCGGGGAAGTGCCTGACCAGGAGATACCCGGAAAACAGGCGAGAGCCTGCATGCAAGCATGCATGACAGTATATAGAAATATCATATGCTCGTATAGTATATAAAATCGATAAATTAGTTTCCAATAATAAGCTAATATCACAGTTTAATCTGAAAGTTAAAAGTCCCAATAATTAATTAATTAACATTAATTGTTGAAGCAATTTTGCTGGGATTTAAAAGCCTGCCTCAGAAAAATAAGATTCATTAAATCTTTAGCGTTCGTTTACGTTTTCGGTAACTTTATATACAAAAAATTAAAATTATATATTATAAATTATATATACATAAATATTCATACATATTTTATTTAATTTTATTTTTATTTTTTTTTTAAATAATTTTTTTTTTAATGATTAACGTTCTGCTAAATCTACACAGAAATTAAATAAAATTATATATTATAAATATCCAATCCTTTATAATAATTTATCAATATTCAATTTTTATTTTATTTAATTAATTATTTTTAAAAAAAATTTCTTTTCTAATGTTTAACATTCAATTACCTTTTCGGCAATTTAATTTAAAGCATAATTCAATTTTAAATTAATTTAAAATTATATATTATAAATATTCAATATTCACATAAATATTAAATTTTTATTTTATTGTATTATTTATATATATATATATATATATATATATATATATATATATATATTATTTTTTTTTTTAACCTTTTCGGCAGCTGAATCTAAACAGAAATTAATTAAAAATGTAATATAAATATTCGATCCTTTATAAATATTCATCAATATTCGATTTTTTATTTTATTTAATAAAAAAAATAATTGTTTTTTTATTTTATTTAATTTAAAACAAAATTTAATTTAAATTATATATTCAGTATTTTCATAAATATTTACAAATATTCGATTTTTTTATTTTATTATATTATATATATATATATTTTAAATATATTTTTTTTAACCTTTTGGGCAACTGAATCTAGACAGAATTTATTTAAAATTTTATATTATCTTAAATACTATAGCTTTAAGATAATGTGTAATTTTTATTAAATCAGTTGGAAACATTTCTGGGCTTATAGTGCATATATTAACTTAAATAATATACTTGATTATCTACATTTTTATTAATAGTATTATTTCAGTTAATTCTTGGCTCAACTTAAATAATATTAATAAATAATCGAACCTTGACTCGATCCAGCAAGTCTTGAGGGTGGAATATATCAATATAATCAATCAATATAAGACTGACTTCGTTCAGTAGGTGCAGCTGGCTGAGGGCTGAGCGATAATAGGAAGAGCGAGCATCGTGAGTCTGCTCAGCTCAGCGTTCAGCGAGCATTGGGTGTATGCAGACGGACAGACATAAGAGAATAGAGAACGAACAGCAGGACGGACGTGCCTCTATCGACTCAGCTGGTTGCGATGCCTCTTGCTGTCTCTTTGGCATCAAATGCACTCGGAGTGCCAAGAGGGGCAGACTTTCTCTTATAAAATAGTCAGCTACTCCTACGCCTATTATACAGATATAGTAGGGGATTATAATATTATAAAATAATATCATCTTCAGTTCCCTTGGACTTCTCTTTGGCTCTCAATTTATTTACATATCACGTTCCATATCACAATTAGTGCTAAGCTAAAATATCGGTAAATTCCCATCGTTTGCCTCACAGAAACATTGAGAAGAGATTGACCATGAAGCCGCGCTCGCTGCTAGCCGCTGGCTGGGCTGGCACCTGTTGAGCTCGCTTCACGTTGCGCTTTAGTTCTGGCTCCTGGAACACTCTCTCGGCCAGCTTGTCGAGAGTGAGGCGAAAGTATTGATTCTCCAAGATGGGCACAATTAAATTATATTTATCAATGGTTTTATTGAGCTGCTTCACGTCGTCCGCATGGAGCTGAGCAAACTTTTGCCAGGCCGCTTGGTCCTCGAGCGTGGCCAGGGGCCATTCGCCGTAGTAGCAGCGCTCGTTGCGCAGCTGTTGCTTCAGCTTGGCCACCGCTTCGCGTATGTCGCGGCTGAGGGTTATCCACTCCGGCGTGAAGCCATTGTCCAGCATTATTTTGTTTAGCTTGTGCGTGGTAAAGTCCAGATAGGGATTTTGGGTTTGGGCCAGCGACAGGGGTTTGCCGGCGCCATTTAGATTGTTGAAGTCACCCTTGGACATGGCCTCCTGGATGAGATCCTCGACCACACGATCGATGCCGTACTTTGTCTTGATCGCATGCTTGCCGTAATAGCTGCCGCCTTTGCGCATTATCGCATGCTCTCCGGCTGCCGCCTTCTCCACACGATGCTCCAGCACACGCTCCTGTGCCTTCATCGCGCGCACCTGTTGGTATTGCTTCTGGCGCTGGAAGGGCGTGCCCACGCCAATGCCCTCGTTGGACAGATATTGACGATGCTGCGGCGCCGTGTGGCGTATATCGAACTCCAGCTCTTCCTCCTCATTCTCGCTGATATTGCGACGACTCTTGGCGAACTTCTCTTGAAGGGTTTTAAAGGCATCATCCACCTGCTGGAAGCGTTCGCTGCTCGCCTCGTCGCTGTCGGCATCGGGATGAACGCGCTTCACCAGATCCAAATAGGCGCGACGCACTGTCTCCTGGTCGGCGGACTCATGAACACCGAGAATGCGAAAGCATTGCTAGCGGGAAAGAAACAGGCATTCCATATTAATATTATTATTCCAGTGGTTCTCCCACTCACCTGGTACAGCTCACGTTTCTTCAGGTGCATCACGCGTCTGCAACTGGCGCTTAGGGGATTTATCAAATTACTCAAAATGTTCACAGACGGCAACATTTTTGTGTTAGAATTATTTCAAAATGTTGCTGGCATTCGAAAGACTGATTTTCTAGCTTACTTTACATTTAATATGTAAATTTTGAATAACTATTTTGTTATTCAATAAGTGGCAAGCGACCAAAACAAAAAATCAAAACAAAATGCTAACAGAGCTTCAACAGCTGTTGTTGTCATTGCTGTTAGCTGTTAAGCTGGTTGAGCAAATGCATACATAAATACGTAGTAAAATTGTGTTAATTGAACGCATAAATAACATTTCATTACACATATAATTTTTTTATTTATCTATAATTACAGAAATCAACACTCAAATAGATATATAATGCCTGCAGCATTATTGAGCTGCATACAGTGCTTGGCGCCTATCATCTGTTGCGTTTTAATGCTCTGCTTGCCTAACAACGTTAACATGCACTAAAACTCCCCCTATACTCAAAATGGCACTGTTCGCTGTACATTTGCCATAAATACTTATAAGCTTGAGGTGAGACCATTTTATGGATTTTTAACAGTTGTTGTGTGGCCAGATTTTGGCACAAGAAACAGCTGTTGAATTTTTGGCACGCTTCGGTCACACAGTACCAAAAAAAAACTCGTTGCACACAACAGCAAAACACGCAACAAAAAATTTATATTAATTCGATTTAACACAAAACGCATTATAATAAAAACTAAACAATAATTGCCAGCCAAGTGCCTCAACTGGCCGAACGTGTGCGAACAATGTGCAGTGCAATAAGCAATAGAAATTGTTTAATTTAGGCAACACACACATAAAAAAATATATTTTTCGTAAGTGTCGCAGAATTTACTAGTTGCTGTGTGTGCGTGCCCCACTCATGTGTGTGTGTGTGTGTGTGTGTGAATGCCTGTTTATGTGTGTGCATGAGTACGTGCGTGTGTGTGCCTGTGTGTGAGTGACTTTGACTGCAGTTTACGTACGATTTATTTGTTGATTAAAATGTAATAAAAACGTACACTAATTAAATGTGGCAAAGCCAACAGCCGCGCCAATCACAACAACAACAACAAATTTTGCTGCTGTACAACACTGCATTGGGAAGAGAGAAACAACAAAAAAAAAGAATAGCAGCATGTCGCGTCGTTGTGTGTGTGTGTCGTCGTCGTCTCGTCATAGTCTGTGAGTGTATGTGTGTGTTCATTTGTATTTGTGTTAAATAATGTTTAAACATTTTTTTAATTCGCACAAACTTTTATGCGTTGCAGTTCAACGAAAGGTGAGTAATGTCATGTAAATAATTATAAACAAAAGCCTCTGTGACCAAGTCAAAAGTTCGTCAACAGTGCCCTCCGACCTCCTCCCCCCACCTCAGACAAACACATCAATTCTCTCTCCCTCTCCCTCTCCAGTGTTAGCACGCGCTCTCTCTCTCTCTCTCTCTACTGTTCTCTCTCAATTTCGCTCAGCGCTTAGGCAAGCGCGCTCTTAATTTCATTGCGCTTTGTTTTTAAGTGTCATTTTTGTAGTTGGCTTCGTTTTTTTTTTTTTTTTTTCTTTTAAATTTTAATTTGCTATGCGCGATTCGCGCGCTTATTGTGAATGCGCAAAACACACAAACAAACGTCAAATGTCAGGCAAGCCGCTCTCGCTGTTATATGCTTACTCTCCCTTGCGCGCTCTTTCGCTCCTCACTGACAATGTTGTGCGTGTGTGTGAGTTTGATTTGTTTTTGTCTAATTTACTTTTTACTTTGAACAGCCTAAAACTCACTTAACTGTTCTTAGTCAATGTAGTAGTAGCTTCACCTTTTTTGCATTCTTTTTTGATTTGATTAGATGTGCCATACTAACAAACAATCACACACACACACACACACACACATGCACGGGCAACTCGTATTCTGATAAGATTTTAATTGTTTGAAACGGACATGCCAATAATAACTGTATGCTGATATAAGAGAGAGAGAGAGAGAGTGAGAGAGGAGAATACCATTTAGCTCTACTTCTGCATGTGGAAAAATGTTAAATCTGAAAATATCATTGCAGAAAAAGATCGATGAGCGAAAAAACAATAGAAATTCATAATTATCGAAAATCGATATTTCATTGCTGTTAAAGGAAGTTTATTTCTTTTTATTTAAATATATATAAATAGTAAAATAATACAAAAAAAAACAATAAGTTTTTTTAGTTTTTTTTTTAATATATCTTTAAAAAGTGATATAGAATAAAAAGCAGTTTTATTTACTTTTTGATATATTAATTATTTAAATTCTTTAACTCAAATTTCAATATATACGTCGAATTAATTATTTAAGGTGCTAATTGGAGATACCTCAATACAAAAATTAATTACAAAATATTTATAGTTTATTTAATTGTATCTCTTAACAGCAAGAAACTTATTACAAAACAACAATTAAAGAAAAGTAATAACAAGTAAACAAACAAACATACATAACAGAAGGCGAACATTTGTTGTTGATTTTCGCACGGTTTCAAATTCCAATGCATTGGCAACACTAACGCTAACTAGCAACAACAAACAGAGATACCCGCACACATAAACATACACATGCACACATACACACACACACATATATATATATATATATATATATATATATATATATATATATATATATATATATATATATATATATATATATATACACTCAGTCAATAGCTGGGCAAAAGTAACAACAAACAACAGGCGAAAACGTCAGGCGGTTTCTCTCTTTCTCTCAGTCTCAAACAATTCATTCACAGCTTACTGTAACAGTCAAGCCGAAAGAGCGCAGCAAATGGTATGCGCCTTTATAAATGAAGCAAACATATGTTGTGCTTACAAACATTTACAAGCTACTTTTTGCTGCAAGTAATTAAGTCGAAGAAATAGGAGATAAATGAGAACTTTACTTTAGCAAATGATCATTGTTAACAGTTAACAGTTTATGTTAACAATTGCGCTCTCTCGCAGTTTTGTTGTACGTTCGGTTCTCTCAGTCAAGGCAAATTTTACAGCGCGCGAGCGCCACCTGTTAACTAACAGACGGCTAACATACACAATTTGAGTCCATATTTGCTCTTTCTCTCTCTCTCTGGTAACAGACCCGGTTAGCTGTTGGCGCCAGTGTAAGCAGTTTTTATTAACAGTAACAGTACGTCGTCGCGCCGGATAAGATGTAAAAGCGAATAGCGAAAATCGTGAAATTTTTTCCAACTACACGCGCCCGTCGCCGAACCAACCGCCATGCTAAATAAATAAAAAAAATAATATAAATTATATATATTTAAAGAAAATTATTACAAATAAGTGTGTAAAACAAGTGCAATAAGTGAAGAGTTCATGCAAAGCAAATAGCCAATAGCAAATAAAAGCAAAATCAAATGCAAAAGCAAAAGCAAATATAATACGTAAGTTTGTGTTTATTAATTATTTATGACAAAAAAAGAAACAACGCGTCACAATTGCCTTCTTCGTAGCGTGGTCTTCGTCGTCGCCGTCGCAAGTAGAGCAACGCCGCGTTACCGTCGCCTGCCGCCCCTGTTGACCAACACACACTCACAAATACACGTACACATAAACACACATACATACATATAAATGCGAATTATTTTTATGATTACCTCTCTCGCTCTCGCCGACACTCTCGATCTGTGGCGCCTGCAAATGTTATGCAAATTAATTAAAGCAATAAGAACAACAACAACAATTAATGAAATCAATAGCAAAGTCGCAGCAGCAGCCGCAACAGCATAAAATAAAAATTTCGCTTTCGCAAAGACAACAACAACAAAAACAGCAACAGAAAAACGGTACAGAAAAAGTGAAATGCGCATTGACTTCAAAGCTGATTTTGTTGTTGTAATTTTTCAAACGGCACTTGGCGCTCAATCGAGGGCTCTCTCGCTCGCGCGTAACGGAACTGCCGCCAAGGCACTCGTGCTGTTGTTGTTGTTGGTAGGCAGCGACAAGCACAAAAGCAAACGCCAAAAAAACGGTTATGCGTGCGTTGCCCTTTGGGCTGCCTATGCCTATGCCTACAACAACAACTGGTCGTAACATAATGAATGAAATACTACAAAAACAACTGAGCATAGACTATTCTTATTCACACGTATACACATGTCCAACTGCACATAGCTACAAAATTATTATGTTATTTGTCTTGTGGCTCATCTGCCATGTTTTTGTACTTATTATGTTTGTTTGTACGTTCGTTTTTCTTGATTTTTATTTAACACCTGCTTTTTTCCATCAGTGCGAGCCGCGCACTAAAATAAAGTCGCAGCTGCTGTTACAAAAAAAAAAAAGGTTGGCAACATAACCCCAGTATTGTGGTTGGCAACTCTGCCTCATGCAAATGCAATTGCGATCAACAGCTGAATAGCAGCAAAATAACATCCTCAATGTGTGAGTGTGTGAGAGAGCGCAGAGATTGAGAGCTATAGTTGGCAACACTGTATGCTTAACAGCTGTTAAGAGAGTAAGAGAGAGCAAGAGTGTTGAGATCGAATGTGAGAGCGTTTATTGTCCTTGGGTATTTGGATAGTTGTTGTTATTTTTTTTACAATTGGGTATGACGAACCTTTGAGCATTTGGTCACACTTTGTAATTATTTGAAATTTCTAAATAATCAATTTCAATTTGCAGCCCTAAAACAAAATTAAACGAAAAAAAAAAGAAAACAAAAACTAAAAGCGCCTCAACAAAAAGCAATAAATAAATAAATAAATGAATTATTATATTAAATACGAACATAAGTTGAAAAGTTAAATAAATATAAAAAATGAAAATTTGTAGCCATTAGCTTTAACAAATAATAACAAACAAAACAACAAACGCATAACATTTATGAGCAGAAAAATTCATAAAGCCTATACAAGTACGCCTTCCAATAGTTATATATACACATTATATACCGTTATATTATACACCACAATATGCATGCATTATATAGCAGATGATTATTATTATGATGATAATGAAGATGAATCATCTAAATTAGTTGATAAAAAGTGCGTTAATTCGAACGATGCAATCAAATCTTTAAAAATATTAACATATTGAATCGTATATATATATATATATACATATATATATATATATAAATTACTTATGAATATATATATATACATACTTGCATACATATATTTCTTATAACAACGAAAACAATTAGTAATTAAAGAAAATTTAAAAATAAATTATCAGCTTGCTTAAAAAAAACAATAAAAAGAAAAAAATCCATGCAATTACTTTAGCAAATTTACTTTAAAAAAAAAAACTAAAATTATAAAAAAAAAAAACAATTTAAAAGCAGTGCAAATTCTAAACTTACAAATAAGAGAAAAAACAAAACACATTTTTTATATGCGCCCCAAGTGCTTAAACAACAACAACAACAACAACAACAAAAGGAAATACCCAATAACAATGTAAAACATACAACCATAACCTCAATCAATACAGCAAATCGAGCAATATTACGGATAACAAAACATATATTAAATAAAAATACAAAATAAAATTTATTAAACTTAATTGTTAAATGTTAACTAAAGAAAAACACCAACAAAAAACAACGCCAGCAACCTGCCAGGAACAACAACAACAACAACACCAACAACTCATGCGGTGCCCAAAAACCCCAAAAACAACTAGAGAAGAAGAAGCAACAGCAACAAAACAACAACAAGCTAACGAGAGCGAACAGCTCTCAACAAATTCTCAGGAGTTGCTGTTGCCACTTGCATTAACATTGGATTAGTCCCCAACAGCCCCAACCCCCCGCAATAGAATATACCCAAAAACCAAATTTAGTCACTCTCATGTAGGGTCATTCGAAAGTGAATGGGGAAGGACACCAACACCAACACCGCCACCACCTACAACAACAACAACATCGACATCGACTGTAACGGGACATGGATATACATATGAAAAAATTAACTAAACCACGGTGAGTACGACCAACAATAAAACAAATATTTAATTCTTTTTTTTTTTTTTTTTTTTTTAATATTGACTGTAAAATCAAGCAGTCCAATTTGAACTGTTTACTGTGAAGTTGGATATTCCAATTAGAAAGTATAATCAGATGAGAGGCAACTGGCATTCTTATTGGTGTTATGTGTATATCTGTATATATATATATGACGTAGAGTAGAGTAAATTTTTAGATCTAATATATGATTTAGAATTATATATGATCTTAAAATCAGTTAATGTAATTCTCTATATCGAATGTTCTTATATATTATATATTCATATAGATAAGAAACATTCGATATAGATAATTACATAACCTGATGTCAAGATCATATTCAATTTAATATATTTATTATTTTTTTTAAATTCATATTTTGAAATTATAATATTGGAATAAATATTAATTATTATTAATATATTAATTTTGAAAATACTATTGACTTAGACAAAGTCTTAAAGCGGCACCTCTTGTTTATAAAAAAATAATAATAATAATAATAAAATATCCTTCAGTTTTACAAGCAGTTTCTTTAGTATCTGTTTTATGATTGGAATAAATTATATTTTCTCAATGCAAAACGCAATCTAAGTCTTAGTTTAATCCACTTGAGTTGGAGGAATATAAAAATAGAAATATATAAAAAATATCTGAAATATATTTGTACAAAAGTATAAATAATATGCAATATACATATATTCATATATCTATATACCTATCTTATATAACACCATATATATTCATATAGATAGATATATATTATGCATTTGCTATATCGTTGCTCATTCAATATGAATGTGAAGCCAAGCTGCTGGTGCCCCAATGCCACATTATACACACACAATATATATATATATATATATATATATATATACGTATTCACACTTACGCACACATACCTATGCATTCACATAAGCTGCGGAAATTCACAGACATATTCTCGTTCAAGTTCCACAACTAAAAACTTTTCTCATTTCTGTGGCAACCCTTTTTATGCACACATACATATATATATATATCCATGTATACATATATATGTATAAATATACTTTGCTTCTATTTTTCTTCTACTTTTTTTTTCTACTGTCAATGAGCTGCGGCGACCACTAAAATGTATAATTGAAAATTGTACGCCCACATTACGACTTGAAATGCACAGACAATATAAGAGATTGAGATGCGTTGAGCGAGCGGGGGGAGAGGGAGAGAGAGCGACCAAAAACGGGGAGCGACGAATAGCACCAAAAATGGTCCCCAGTTGCTTTTAGCGCCAGGCAATAAACAGAGCGCAAGCAACAGCGCCGCACTAGGCAAGATAACAGCTAGGAAGAGACCGAGAGAGGGCGAGAGAGAGAGAGAGGAACAGTAATAGTAAGAGGGAGAGGGAGCGTGAAAGAGTGCTGCCAAGTTTGCGGTTTTTCTTGACTGTCGCCCCTTAGCAGCGCCTTCCATTTAGTGCCCACCTTGACCAAAGTAGAAAAATCTAAAGTTTTTTTCTTAAGCTTTTTTTTTCATGCTTAAACACATTTATATATATATATATATATATATACGTATGTGTGTGTGATTATGTATGTATATATTTTGCCGGCGTCGCCACGCACTGTTTCGCCTGGTGCTGCTGCGTTGCTTCTTCTTGCTATGCCTCCTCTTCTTCTTCTTTAAGCATTGTGTGCACTTTTCGCTGCAATTTGTCGAAAAGTTTTTACTGTGCGCGTAAAGTTTAACCATAACAGATTTCTTTTGCCGTCTATTTCTTGAGGGCTAAGATGGAGCAGCAGAAGAAGCAGAGAGAAGAAAAAAATATATAACTTGAGCAACTTCTCAATTTGGCTCACTGCCGCCTGCCACGCCTTACCAAGGGCAGTTAACAAACGCATAAACCAGCTTAACTAATTTGACAAACTAAAACTGTTTTATTTGACAAATTTATTTTTTATTTAGTTTATTTAGATATTATTTGTACAAAGTTTGTGGTTTGAGAGCTGTGATTAAGCTTAAGTGTGGTTATTAATATGGAAATTTGTTTTGAAAGCAATTTAATTAAATAAAAATTGTGCTGCATTTTAATTGTCGGGTTCAAGAGCTCAAAGCAAGAGTTTATCTATGTAAATGGCTAACAGTTAAACCAGAAAGTCTGACCTGGGCTGTTACTACGTGTAACTGTGTACAGTGGTAATTGCCTTGAATAAACGAGCGAATTTCAGAGGAAAATTGAAAGAATTAAACATATATAACATATAATGATATAATAAAATATATTTACAAATTTAGATATTTTATTTTAAAGTAAAAAAATTATAAGGATAAAAAAAGGAAAATTAAAATTTAAAAAAATAAATAAAATAAAATAACAAAATAAATTTTTAAAAAATTAATAAATAAAATAATAAACAAAAATTTTAAACATTCAAATAAGAAGTTAACAAAGTTGGCCGATAACATTTACCATGTCAACCAAATATCGATATACTATAAATATTAAAAGATATATTTAAAAATGTATAAATTGAAAATAAAATAGAATAAAACAATATACATAATAAAACTTAAACAAAAATACAAATTAATGAAATATAACATAAATTTAAACATAATTAAAATGAAATAGGAAAAGAGTCATCTATAAACCAAAGCTAGTTAAATTGCAGTAAATATTTGCTCGCCTTACTGCATTTAGTAGATTAAACATAATAATAGCTCAGGCAAGTTATTCAAATATTTATGTTTACAGTTTGACAAACAATCCGTCATATATTTTAATATGCACTCACACACACTCACTTGAAAATATGCTGATAAAATTTTAATTTGTATAAAATTGAAATTTTAATGTGTGTCTAAAGGGCGCGCGAGTTTTTGGCCGCAATCTCCATTTCGCCATGCTCAGCCACAGGGCCCCGGTGCTTTTAGCCCTTGTCAAGTACTGCCCTACGACACACACAGCAACACCAATACACACACACACACACACACACACACACACACACACACACAGACAGACAGACAGCTGCACGCGACTGCAAGTTTCTGGTTTTTGTGGCTTTTCCGCTTCTCACTTCACAACTGTCGCTCTCTCCTCACTCTCTATCGTTCGCTCGCTGGCTTTTGGCATTGGCTAAAAGCGAATTTCTTTCGTTGAATTATTTAAATTTGTCGGTGCTTGCATGTGTGTGTGTGTGAGAGTGTATATCCGTGTATATCTGTGTGTGTGTATGTGTGTCGGTTATGAATAGCTAAGTGAGTGCAAGTGCTAGCTGCAAGCAGCCTTTTCATTTTCATTATACGCAGTCCCTTAAGGGATCTCCGTGGTAGCTGATGTGAAGAGGAGGGATGTGGGGGGTGGGCGTGCCGCAAATGGGAAGAGCCATATGACAAGTTCAGCTATGCAGAATTTTAATTGTCTTTCGCATAACCTTTATCAAACCTAATTTGATTGCTGAGCCATGTAAAATCTTGAGATTTTCACTGATTGCATATATATATGTTTAAAAAAATATATATACTAATTGTATATAAAATATAAATATATATAAAATTTAAATATATATAAAATTTAAATATATATAAAATATAAATATATATAATATAAATTAAAATATATACTCAAAAATGGTTTCAATATATTTATTATATTAATTTTTAAAAATTCGAATTTATATTTCTATATATATATTTATATTTTATATATTTATATTTTATATATTTATTTATACATTATATATTAATTTATATTTTATATATTTCTTAAATTTTATTCTAATATTTACTACGGCCTACGATAGAGTATCTTCAATTTTTTTTATTAACAAAACACTCAAAGTATTTATTTATTTATATTAACAATTTGAATTATTTGAATAACAATTTTATTAAGGAACTTTTACTTAAAGCCAGCCCTACAACTTCTATTTATATATTTTGCAACTCGATTAAAGCACAACAAATGAATTAGGCTCTCATGCCCGGATCTTTATTACACGCTTCATGCCCAGCTTTTGCTGCTAATGATAAAAGTTACCCCAAAAACAAAGCTGGCAAAACAAATGTCTAATTGTCGCTGCGAATTGATTGGTGTGTGCCCATAGCACAGGCATACCTATATATATATATTATAGAAATATATATATGTGTATGTATTACATGTGTATTTATTTAGATATGTGTGCGTATACAAAAGGCAAACAAGTCAAACTCGGGGCGAACCCTTGTAAAAGAACGCAGCAAATTATTCGCCAAAGGAAAAACCCCGAATAACAACGACGAGAGTTAAGTAGAATAAATAATAGGGCGGCTGGAACTGAATATGGGCATACACTGTTTACTATTTTTGATAATGTGTGAGATATCGTGAGAGAGAAATCCTGACTACAGGAGTTTCAGTCAAATATGAATAGAAATATAAGTAAAAAAAAAAAGAGTATATAATTTACAAGATCAAAGTAACTCTTGATCAGGTTAAGATAGGAATATATCAGCTATCCTACAAAGTTTTACCAAATCATAGATTTATTTAGATAATATTATATTCAAATATATATTTCACAACGAATATACTCTGTTTGCCCTACTGAAAACAGTGTGTAAAACCGAAATAAATGTTAGGGGAAGTGATTTACTTTTATCGATGGACACATAAAACAATTTGGCAGCACATTCAGGCGAATACGCCTGCTCACTCTTTGCCTCTCACTCTCTCCCTCTGTCTGTCTTTGGCTCTCTATATCTGGCCACTCTCTCTATTTCGCTTGCTTGCATCCCTCGAGTGGCGGCAAAACATCTGTCATGACGGTTTGTCCTTTCACCAAATCCTTTTTCGCACAAAAATCAAAATAATAAAAAAAAAATAAAGTAGAATTAAGCCAGTTGAGAGTGTTGCTTATTTAGCAGATACCCTGTATGAGGAACTGAAGCTTTAGCTGAATATTATAATAAATTTATGCTTACATTTGTTTGTAGAAAATTTATTTGGGAAATAAATATTAAATATTAAAAAAAATTATTTTTTTATAATTAATTAATTTACTTTTATTTAAGTTAAACAAATTTTATTTAAAATTTTTAAAATTTTAATTTTAATTTAATATAAAATCAGTAATATATATTTAATTTTCAATTCATTATGTTAAAGCTATAATCTTCTATAAGTCAGGTCTACCCATTACTCAGCTACATGTAGGGTATAAACAGCAAATCTTTTCTTCTCTCGCTGTTGCACGCTTTGCAATTTTATAAGGTATGAAAATTACATATGCCCCGCTGAACACACGCACACGCACACACACATAGCGACAGCCTAGTGTCCTGGTATCCTTGTCGTATCCTGAAGCGAAGTCATAAAACTTGCACCCCAACCAGAGCTTCGCAGTGGTTCCGTAATGCTCTACATTTAACTCTCTTCCCTCTGCCTCTTTGGCTCCTGCTCGCCTTCTTCAATTTGCAGCAAAGTTTGCTGGATAACTTGGACTTTACCTTGCGTCCTGCTGCTTTACATCCTTTCTAACTGTTGCTGATTTATGGCCTGCCGAAGGGGCAGGGCCAGGCTCTAGTTGGGTGCTAGTGGCAACAACTGTCTGTTTAGTTTATGCTTTCTCTCTCTCTCTCTCACTCGCTCTCTACCTCTGGCTTCTTCTTCTTGTTCCGGCATCGCATTTAAATGACATAATAAAATGTATAATTTCAACATAAAAACTCAAATCCCCGGGGAGATTTCTGCTCATTTTTGCCAAGGTCTCCTATAAAGGAGCCCCCTATAAAAGTAAAAAAAAAAAAACACCCTCTAAATACCTCGCACTACTACTTACCCTACCATGGGCTGTGTCCAGTTGGGTTTTGCCTTTTGATTGTTGAGTCAACGTGCGGCATATCAATTAGGTGTGTAGGTCAATAGCTTAAGTGCAGCTGGAGACGGGTAGATTGAGCGGATGATGAGGGAGGGGGCGAGAGTTGGCAAAGGGACGACAGCGCTGGGGTTAGTCAATTTGATTGGTAGGCTATTGGCTTGGGCTTGAGGCTTGACTCCACAGTTCAAATACGAATTTTCGTATGAACTTTGGGTTATTTGAACTAGAAATTGCAACATGAATCATGCATTCAGTTTGATGTGTTATATATGTATACCGAGTGGAACGGAAGAAGCACAAGGTACACGTAATTTACATGCGATAAATGTATATGTGTATGTTTGATATATGTTACGTTGCTAATCCGGCAAATATGGAAACAGTTTGTTCGACTTGAACTAAATCTGAAATGATGTTGAGAGAATGGGAATAATTAGAGAATTGAAGTATTGAAGTATTTAAGAATGTATTTGTATTTATTATTTAAAACATAATATTATTTATTATTTTAAAAAATAAATAATATTAAATATTAATAATTTTAATTTTAATTTAAAAAAATTATATGAATTTTTATTCTTGAATATCTATTCCAGTGTTTAGCTTTTGACTCTTAAACAAAATTTTTAATTACGAATTATTTATTAAATTCCTAGAATTTTTATTTTATAATACGAAAAAAAAAGATTTTTATTTTACAATTTTTGTTTGAGAATTAATTTTATAATATTATTAAAATATATGATTTTTATTTAATCTACCTAATACCATTTTAACAAACCATACGAAGTTAGAATTAAATGTTAATTCTAATTTTATTTTAATTTTTTGTGTTTTTCTTGACAAACAATTTTTAAGTAAAAGTTTTTCCGACATTAAATGAATTTGGAATTTGGAATCAAATAAAAAAAAAGTAAATATGATAAATACATATTTTTTTAAGTCCCAATTTTTTTATTTTTTTTAAATTAAAATTCTATTAGAATTTATTGATCTTTTAAGTTTTAATATAATTTTAATTTTTTCTCAAAAACAAAAGATTTGGTTGGAGCTTTTCTTATAAAATATTTATATTCTGTATTATATTTATAAAAAAAAAACTTGTATTTAGTCAACAATAGTTTTCGCTTATGTTCCATGCATTATTATCAATGTTATACTTACTTTTATTACTCTAATATCCTTCAGTTGCTGTCATAAATAATATCAATTTTGTGATCTATCTAGAAATTGATTATTCTGACTGAATGTCTGTCGCCTTTGCCATCATTTTATTTATTTATTTATTTTTTTTTTTTGTTATTTCTAATGCATTTTGCATGCGGGACACACCTTCTCGAGGACCTCGACCTGCTTTTATCTCACTCTCTGCCTCTCTGGCCCTCTCTCTTTCTCTCTCGCATAATGCCCAAGCTGTTGAGCTTTGTTCAAGGTGTTGTCGCCGTCGTTGTCGTCTCCTCTGGATGTGTGACAGCATATTGTTTATACGGCCAACTCGCCAACCCTTTGCTGCGGCGCATATAAATGATTAACTGTTGCATGTGCCGCATATGCCACGCCCATCGCCCGCTCCGTTGCAGTTTGAAAACTGAAGGACACGACATTTGTTGATGTTGCCTTGGCAAAATGCAGCGCCGCAGCGCACCTCTGGCCTCTGACCTGGTCTGCCATGGTCCTACCTGTATCTCTACCACTTGCAAGTGGCAAGTGGCAAGTCGCCACACACAAGTGCCAGCGCCACTTTAAGCCAACAACTGGCAATTGCAATTGCGAGTGCAACTGTCAACTGTGCTCTGCTGGCATTTGTATAGCTGATACCCTGTAAATTATGAACTTCAACAAGGGAAAAGAAGTAAGAGTAAAGCGAATATTTATATATTGGTATATATAGATAATATTTGGAAAATTAATAGAGCAGCTCAACACTAATTGTCCTCGATCTTAATAGGCGGATCGTAACAGTAACTCACGTGCCAAATTTCGGCGTTGTAGCCCTAAAACTGTAGAAGCTACAGTCTTAGCCATTTTGCCACGCCCACAATGGACGTATATCTGCCATAGTTTTTTCATGAACTTGGATTGTCAATGCGAGTATATATACCAAAGCTCGCTAGCACTTCAATTAGTAGTCCTTCTAAGATGCCGGAAAATGCATTATCCGTCTGGCCACGCCCCAAGTGGGCGTATCTAGAAAATCTTGGTACACAATGAGATGAGGGCATACACGATTTCGTATGTCAAATTTCAAGTCTCTAGCTTCAATAGGGTCGATGTTGCTTGCGTTTATACAGACAGCCGGACGGATAGTCGTACGGACGGACGGACGGACGTTCATTGCGGAAAACCAATCAAAAGTGGTTAAACTATATAGTTTCTTTTTAGCATATTTATATATGTCTAACTAATTAAATATATTGTTCTCCGCATGTAAATAAAATGGGGGCAAATTGTGTTTGCCTTAAACGGAATTCATAATCTATCGACGTAAACATATTCCTGGCCATGGCCAGGCTGAGTCTGGGTGCGAGTGTGTGTGTGTGTGTGTGTGTGTCTGTGTGTTCAAGGCCTTTGGGGTATTTGTAAGCTGAACTAAGGTCCTTTCGCTATTGTTGGACTACGGGACGGGTACTTGCTGTTGCTGCGAATTCGTCTTGATGCTTGAGTCTTGGTATTTCATCTATTTACCCAGGCAGCCCCCAATTGAAGGCGCCTGACGATGAAGACGACGCGGAAACAGTAAATAAGTTGCACTTTTCCGCTGTCAGAGAAAGCGCCGGTCAAATGGGGGGCTGATAGGAGGCGGCTTTGGGTTGTGGCAGGGTCTCGGTTAGTGTCCTTCGTGGCTGCTGCCTGCAAATAAAAACAAAAACTTATTTGCCATTTATTTCCAGTTGACGTTTTTTTTTTTTTTTTGTGTTTTTCGTTTTTCGTTTTCCTTTGCCCCTTAGCTCCCGCTTCGGCTGTTATTAATATTGACAGCAAGGGGCGGGCTGAGCTGGTTGTGGGGGCAGGTCCTCGACAAGCCTTTGGGGTCGCTGTTGCTTGTTTGTTTGCTTTTGTGCTTAATGCTCTGGCCAGCGATTCGCCTTTAGGGAGTCGCTGGATCTCGCCGTCTCCCTCTGTCCCAATCTCACACACACTCTCTCTCTCTCTCTCTTTCGCACCAAGTATTTCCGGTGCAGGGATAAAAATTTGTCGTGGTTGAAATATTGTAACCTGAAGCCTTTATTGAAGGACTTTTTAATGAGTGTTTGTGTTTGATTGTTGAGCAGCAGCAGCAGCAAGGAAGTTGTGTGGTCTTCTTCGATTTCGTTGCTGCTTCATCTCTCGCTGGTATCTTGCGTGAGAAACGTGCCACATGTGAGCCAATTACGCTTGCCACAAAGTTGCAAGCAGCCCAAAGCTGGACAGAATCTCAAATAAATTGTAAAGTAAAAGTTATTTGCTGAATTTATCTACATATATTTGATTTGATAAATATGTTTTATGGAACAGATTTTTATCGATACATTTAATAATATAACGATAACATTCCGATACATCTTATGCTTGAAATGAATACAAATATAAATAATTATATTAAATAATATTCTAGTTTTTTAAAATAATTTTTCTATACCTTTTTTTTCTAGAAGTATTAAATTCATTGACCTATCGAAAATATTAATTTACCTATTGATTACAAGTAATTTAATTCATTATTTGTACAGTTTTATGTACTTATTGCCAAATGAGTAAAGATACCATTCAGTTAGTTCGATAACATACATAATATATCGATAACTTTGCGATTTGCTGCTTGAAATGCAAACATATTTGAATAATTATGATAAATCCTATTATATAAGTTGTTGGAACATATTTGTATGTTTACAACATTAATCGATAGGTAACGATAACAGGTGCCTTGTTTTATCGATTATTTTCATGATTATTATTGTCAAACAATCTGGTAATTGAATATTTTTTCGCTTTTAGTTCCCATATCCCAGCCAAATCAATTTGTTGAATTTTTTACGAGCTTCCACACGTTTGTGGGAAATATCAAATAACTGAACAATACAATTATATATTTGAATGGCTTGTTAAAGAACTATGCCACTCGAGTATTTATGAACCACATATTATTTGTAGTTTTTTTTTTTTGTATGTATAACTCAACCCTTGCTCGTAAAAGCCTGTTTGCCCGGCTTCTATCGAACTCCCCTGACTCCTGTTTCATTTCTCGATGTCACGCAACGGGTAACTGAAGTACTTTTGTTATGTTTCCCAATGAATTTTACCCCCTTTTAGTTTTTTTTTTATTTTTACCGGGACACTATTTTCATTAAATTTGGTGAATATATTTTATTTGGTAAACTATATAAAGGGGAGAAAGGTTGTGGCTATGTGGGCATCGAATGCAATTTAAATTGTAAATTTTTTGTTGGTTTTTGATTTTTGATTTTATTAGCATTGAAATAGTGTTTAATTGGGCGTAAAAATTTATTTTTTTATTGATCGATATAAACTGGAAATTTGTAAAAATCTTTAAAAATGGGAAATGACCAAAGAAAATAAAAATAATATAAAAGTGAATCATGAAAATAAAAAATAATAAAATAATAAGTTAAAACAATAATAACATAAAACTTATGAAAAAGTATCCCAATTCTATAAAAATGTTAGTAAATCATGAATACATAATGAAATCTGTATTATAACATTTTTTATATATATAGAATTAAATTTATATATGTATGTAACTTTATACATATTTCGTTTCAATATATTAATATTTTATTAAAAATTACACCTATAAATAGAATTTTTGAATTATTTCATTGGTTTATTTCGAGTTGCTCTTCAACTTCAACTGAAAACGTCACATTTTTAGTGCATTTCTCTTAGCATTTTGAAGCTCTTTGCTGTTTGAAGCTCTTAAAAACGTCCTGCACACACTTCCGGCAGCAGTACTAAAAGCAACAACAACAAGCTGAGCAAGAACTCTAATGAAAAGAACAACACTTGAATAGCGCTCTAATTTAAATGGCCAGCCTTGCACTGCTTTACACTGCATGCCTGCCTGGTTGCCCGCCCGCCCGCTCTTCATGCTCACTCGACACTGCTTTGCCACAATTAGGTGTTAATACGACATTTTACTCAGCAGCGGCAGCAACAGCTGCAATAATAATAACAACAACAACAACTGACTGAAATATTAATGCAATGCTTGCACATGAAATATTTACGCATGTGTGCGTTTGTATGTTAGTTGTATTCACGCTCTTTTACGCTCTCTGTCTCTCTCAGTCTTGCTGTCTTGTTGCCTAACGATCGATAAAATGTAGTCCGTCCGCTCTCTGCTCATTGCTAGCTTCCTGCTGTGTGCGTGAGTCTATAAGCGTGTGCGTATGCGTGTCAGTGTGTGTGCATTTATTTGTTTGTGGATTACAATGTAAGTTCTGCCTCTCTTAACGTGCAAGTATGTAAGCATATCGGCAAGCTCTGCTGTGCTCTGCTCTGCTCATCCCCCTTCCCGCGCACACACATACATAAATATATACACACAAACACTCTTTGTCACGCATTTGCCTTGTTTTTGTTTATTTTATTAGTTGAGTGGCTTTTAGTTGAAAATTTCTGGTACGTTTTTGTCGCATTCGGCTTGCTGCTATTGTTATTGTAATGTTTATTGATTGCTGTTTGCCAGCAGGGGTATTCCCTCGACTAAGTGTATAAGTACATATGTGTGTGTGTGAGTCTGGCATGTATAATTGATATTAAAATGCTGCAATGTTTACATTTACTTTGCGCGTTTGCTGACTCGGAAAATGAGCTCTGAATAATGATTCTTTCTTTTGTATGTGGCGTTAATTTGTTAATTTATATTGGGTCTTAATAAGAGTGCAGTTTTTGTTGGAATTCAAAATATTTTAGCTCTTATAAAATTCGAATACTTTAATTTAGTCAATTTGCCGACTGTGTTGCCATTTAAACTAGTAAAAAAGCCAGAATTAGCTGGATAAATATCTTAAGGGAATTTTATGTTTGACTTAATTTCTTGATCGCATAGGTAGTAATTGCAGTAATTGCTTAATATTTGCAATTTTCAAGAAATTCCTTTATTCCATATACATAGCTAAAATTCCCGCCACCTATATTGCAATTTATCTCGCATTTTATTTGTAAAAGGCCAGAATTGTCGGGAAAATAGCTAACCGCTCTTGAGCTTATCTAGCACAGATGCTTGCTCTCTTTACCTAACGGCACTTAATTCTGATCGCTCAGTAGCTTGAACTTCGCTACGACTTTGGCAGAGCGCACATACATATGTATGAAAGTGCTGTACGAAGTCTGACTGTCTCACTCTAGCGCGTGTTAAAGTGCGCGCATAGCCATTAGCATATTTCACACTCTTTTTATGTTTTACTCTTTTAAAGAGTTCGATGCTTTTGTATAAGACATTCTTCGCATAGTAATTGAAGAGAGTAACAAATCTGATTTTAACTAAGTTTTATATTGTTAAAATAATTAAATTAAAATATTTTGTGATTTTGCTAAAAAAAATTAGTCACTCAAATGTAATTTACAAAATATTTGCAACAATTATGTGAGTCATGCGCAATTTTTGCATCTGTTAAGCCAAAACTGTATAAAGACGAAGAGGAAGAAGCAACAACAACAACAATATACCTAATTAGCAGCATTGGCGCATAGGACACTTAACAGTTGATTGGCAAGCAAAATAAATCAAGCGGCAAGGTGAAACAACTCAAAGCACAAGGTAAAAAATAAAATACAATAAAAAATATATGTATATATATATATATATGTATATAAATGTGCATTTGTATGCATTGTGCAAGACAACAACAAGAGAGTAAAAAGAAACAAAATAAATAAATAAACAGGTTAAAAATAGGAAATTGCAAAAATGCGACAGTGAGAGAGAAAGAGAGAGACAAATAGAGAGGAGGGGGGCAATTATAAGGCCATAAATTGTGGCCAGCGCGAGCTATATATAGATTTCGTATAATTTTTATTTAGATACATATTAGCTTAAGCATAATAGCTGATAATGCAAATTGTTAAAGCAAATTTGAAAAAAAAAAAGAAATATGCAAATGAAAGAAAAACAATATTTGAGCAGGGCTTACTTACTTTCCAGCTGAACCTCATCTTATACACGCTCTCTTACTCTCTTTCCTGTCAGGCGCTCTTTGCTGGTTAAGTCGATGCTTGGTATTTCCTATGTGCTCTCTTTGTCGCTCTCACCTTTTAACGCTCTACGCACTAGTTGCCTTTTGTCGTTTTCTATTTTTATTGCCGCTTGAGCTGCGAGCAGCTTGTTGCCGTTTATTTATAAAACAACCGCCGGCAGCGACAAATACAACAACACCAACAACATGTGTTTGCTACTAAATTTACTTTATTTTATTTTATTATTTTTTGCCGTCTTTGCGTAAAGTGGGCGTCGCTGTTGCTGGATTTTGTGGAATTTTCTTTGCCATTGAATAAAAGAATTTGCATTCAAATGAAATGGATATAGCAACAACTATGAGCTCGCTACTCTCTCGCTCTCTCACTTTTCGCGATGGGCGCCATATGTCTGCGATATGCTGCTGCTTCAATTATAACTGTTTATTTACTGTGCAATTGAGCGAGCAAAAATAAGAAGTTGAAGATGAAATAAGAAAATGAAAATGTAGCAACAATGTCAAACGATAGTTAATAATCGACATTGTTTTCGATAATATTTCTAGTGATGCGTTCGTTTTGGTTTTCTACAGTGCCATTTGAGTTGACCTAGTTTGCATTGATATTTAATAGAAGTGCGATCATTTTTCAAGCATAAATATTAAACAGATATCAAATTAAATTTAAGTTTGCTTTTATTGTTTATGTTTTATATACATTCATATGTATGTATGTATATATGCAACAAGTAGCAAGCATTAAAAACAGCAAAAAACGTTACAGCTAGAGCTGCGCTGTTGGCGCCTAGCGTCATCAGCATCAGCTATAACTGCATCCAGCTAGTGGTTTAATATGACGTTTATGGGATTTTTATGTTAGCCATTGCCATTAAAACTAATGCGCATATTGCAAAAACATGTGAAAACGTTTAAAACTAAATAAAAACCCATAGACATAAACTATGCGCATTTTTGTATAAAAAAAAAACGCCGAGACACACACATGCACACAATAAAGGGCTGACTAAAAGAGAGCTCCAGTGTGAGTGTGAGTGAGAGAGGATGTGCAGTCAACAACGATTCTGGCAACGACAGACGACGACGACGTCAATGTTTTTGTGCTCTGTGGGTGGGGGCTTGGGTTAAGTTTTGCTTTTGCATTTGCTGTTGGTTTTTGTATTCGGCTGTCTCCATACCTCCAACCCTTCCCGCCTCCACTGTGCGTTGACATTCATGGCGCACATGCATCGACACGTTTTTCATATTGCCATTGTTGTTGTTGTTGCTGCTGTTGCCGTCAGTGATTGAAGTTTCTGCATGCAAAATGAAGTGTTAATCAGCATGTTTGCTGTTGTTGCTGCTGTTAAGATGGAGTGAGAGTGAGAGAGAGAGAGAGAGACAGACAGACAGACAGACAGACAGACAGTCTAATGTAATGTACTTGTGTGTGTGTGTGCGTTTTGCATTGTGAAATAAAACTACAGTTAACTGCTTACAGTTGCGTAGTTCGGGCAGATTTTGGCCGGCTGGCAAATGGGCGTTTATGAAATGCTGAAAACGAGTAGCTAAACGAGATGCGTAAAGTTTTTGCCCGATTTGCGGAATTTTAATTGCCTGCAATGGATGCTAGCAAAATTTGCTGTTGTTGTTTTTGTGTGTGGATGGGAGAGCATGACAAAGAGCTGCCGATAAAAATACTGTGGGATAAATATAATATAAAGAAATGTAATATAAAATAAAAAATATAGTAAAAATAAAAATATAATAAAAAATAAAAATATAATAAAAAATAAAAATATAATAAAAAATAATAATAATTAGAAAAAAAGTAATAATTAAAAAAAAATAGTTTAAAAAAATAATAACTAAAAAAAAAAACTAAGAAATATGTATTATAAAATTAAATATGATCTGAAATTCCAAAAATAAATAAAAAATATTACATTATACAACATATAATATCTATTATGAATTGAATGATTTTTGTTAGAAATGATTCTTCGTAATACAAAAATTATTTTTTGTTCATCAAATGTTAATGTTAATTAACATTCTTCTAACATTCGCACTCTTTACTTCATTTCTAAGCAAAAGACAAATCTAAAAAGGGATTTTTTTTAAATAAGTCTTTGACCATTCAAAACTCCATTATAAATATTATCTGTATTATCTGTACACATTTATCTGAATTCAGCTTAATCTAGCTTGTTTAACAGTTATTCATTATAAATACAAAGTTACTTTGTCGACTTTCTAGTCTCTCTCTCTCTCGTTCCATTGGCTCATTTATTATTCCTTGACCGTTGTCTGTTTATGCAATTTCTTTTACCATTCATTGGCCAACAAGTTTGTCTAAAATTCAGCCAAAAGTTCTCAAACACAAACACACACACACACACGCACACACACATGGCCAACATAGTTACAGCCATTTTGGCATGCTGCACAACCTTCTCATAATTCACATTTGGAACAGTTTGTGAATTGGCAAACGTAATGCGAGAGCCGCTGGCAAAGCACGGACATTCATTTCATACACTTTTGTATTGCAATTTCATTCGTCTGCCTGTGTGTGTGTGTGTGTGTGTGTGTTTGTAGCCCGCGCACGTGTGAGGGCAGCACTCACGCGTGGGCGGCAGGTGAGCCGTGGAGGTTGACGCTGTTGACGGCACATGTCTCTCACGTTCTCCTCGTCTCTTTCTCTCTCTCTCTCTCTCTGTCTGTCTGCCCAGTCCGGCGTGCAATGTGCAGTCGAGGACTTTGGCATTTTATTAAATTACGTGCTTCTCTCCCTCCATTCCCTCTCTCCTTCGGCCCCTCTCAATCTTCCCTCACATCCGCCGTGAGTGGCTCAAACTTTGTTATTCTCCGCTCTCGCACTTGTTGTATTTGTGAACGCGCGTTGAAAAGAAATGAAAATGTGTTAAAGTTTTTGGTTGCGGTTAACATTTCTCCCTCTCTCTCTCTCTCTCTCTGTGTGTGTGTGTGTGTGAATGATTGCGGCTGTTATCGACGATAGGTTTCCAGGCAAATTGACTGGCAGACGCAGTCGGCATCTTGATTCAAGGCAGCTCACAGACGACGCTGCTTGTTATAATTTGCTTAGCGGACGGACAGATAGACAGACGCGCGTCAATTCGATACGATAAATAATCGGAAATTGTCTTAGAGGTGAGATAACATAATTGGTTATCGGAGATTGGTTATCGATGAGCATTGGGTAGTTTGCATAAATGAAAGTGAGCGCAATAGGAAATGTAAATAATCAATAGCAACTTAGGGATAGGCAATGGTTAGACGTAATGTTATCGATAAATTATTGATTGATTATAGATAGGCATTCATAAATGAAAGTGTAAGGGGAAGTATCAAAAGTAGCATGACTATCGATATATAATATATATCATATAGAGAAATTATATCGATTGATGGCCTATCGATATATTAATTTCAAAGAAGAAACGAAAAATCACCGATGATACACCAACGAAGAAGCGAAAATCGCCCAACCGTGTGGTCTCAAGTGATGAATACGTTCAATAATAACGTAATGGACTATCGATAAACGATAGGTAATATAATCTTATATAGTTAAACATTATTTAGTCTCACGCATATATAGAAATAATGAACAACTATGATTTACTACGATATTCATATATCGTTAGAGTAAATCAATACCCAATACATTCTCAAAACTTATCGATTATTAAAAGTTGCATTACAATCAGCACCAACTGCGAACTGGGACAATTACGACATTGATAAAAAAAAAACAATATGGGAGAACAATGTAAATGAGATATGCTTTGAGAGCGGGCACGTATGAAAGCAAACAGTCGGGCCTACAAAAGCAAACAAAACGTGCAAAAATGTTGGTAGATGAGAGATAAGAAGAAAATCCAAAGCAGAACCAAGTAACAAGTCAGTCAGTTGTCTTATCGGGTCAAAAACTCGAAACTGAATGCTTATCAGGCAGGCAGCAATCTCTACCTCTCTCACCACTCTCTCTCTCTCTCTCTCTCTGTCTGTCTGCCTGTTTCTCTTTACTTGAATTGCTATTCACAAATTAATCAGCGTCAAAAGTTGGACTATCAGGCAGATGAAACGTGCGCCAAGCTCAAAAGCTGCTTATAGCTTAGAGATTATTATTAAGTTGGTTAACTTTTTGAATGCCATCTACAGCGCAGCGCGGCGCGGCTTGTCATCATTATTATTATTATCAGCATACATCATCAACATCAACAACATAATCATTATCATCATCACCATCATCACCATGGTCGTCGTCATCGTCATCTCTTCTTTTTGACTACCAAAATTTGATTTCAATGCGAGCGCGGACAAACGAAATTCGTTTCAAGAAATGTTTTCTACTGATTATGTTTATGATAAAGCTGATAATAATGACGCCGTTGACAGGCGCTGGGGCGCAGTTAATAAAATTGTTTGCTAAAGACTAGTTCAAAGAGCACTGCATACACATATACACACACAGTGAGAAAGGGAGGCAGACGGAAGCACGTAAATATATTGAGTATACGACACGTGGAGCTCTGGCTCTGGCTAGCTTAATGGCTAAATGTGTGAACTAAGCGAATTAATGCACTGTGCGAGCAGCCAAAGTTTCAGGTAATCGATATATGTGTGCGCTAACATGTTTAATAACAATCAAGTAATTTATAAGTGGATTATCGATAAACGATTATTGCTCGGCATAGTAAGCACGAGGGAATTGTGTCGCCTGATAGTTTAATCAGTAGAAACAAATGTGAGTAAGAAATAAAATAATCATGTAAAATGAACTAGAATGTTGTTAGAGCTGATGATTTTTCAGTAACCGCCTCTCAAATGACTATCGATTAATTACTTAAACAGTAATCAATATCGTCTAGTCTTGTCCATTTGACCTACTTTTTTATATAACATAAATAATTTAAGAAAATTTGGATATTTATCGATAAATTGATAAATTACAAACAATTTGTTTAGTCTAATTTTTATTAATATCTAAAATAAGCAAAAAATGTAAGATTTATAAGCAGTCTGCTCTCAAATTGTTATCGATATTATTATTTTACAATTTATCGATATCGATAGACGATTATTGATTTGTCTTCTTTATGCACAAAGCAAATTTAAATAATTTTTAGTTTAATTTACAATAATATGTAAACATATGTACAATATCGATAAATCGATAAGTTAATTTTTAGCTTTTATCAATGCAATTCATATAGCCTAAAGTCTAATAACTTAATTTGCGTCAATTACAATTAAAATTAATGATTTACACTAATTGCATAAGTGATCGATTGTGTGTTATCGATTAGCTGTCTAATAAGCTAACTGAACATAAATATGCGCGAGCTGTAACTGTGTAACAACCGCGTTAAGGCAATACGACAGTCTAAATCATGCCCCACACTGCCTCCCATACAGATTTATATGTATATAGGTATATATATATATATATATAAAATATATGTTGACTCTTATCTGTGGCATACCAGATTCCCGGGTCCTGGTTGCGAGGCATACGCTCAATTAGAGCGCCAAAACCGAAGCGTAACTGCCGCCAATGAGGCTATAAAATATCAGCAGCCAAGCGACCAGCACATAAACAAAACTTCAAAGGGCGCCAAGTGGTGGGCGGCAGGAAAGGGAAGTAAGCCAGGCGGAGAGAACGAGAGCAGGAGTAAGGCAGCTGGCAAAGGACTCGCTGTGCCGAAAAGAAACTGCCACTTAAAGCGAAAAAAAAACAAAAGGAATTGCAATGAAAGCCAAAGACAGTAGGATAAAGGGAAGAAGTGCCAAGGACGAAGGGCGAGTATATATATATATGTATATATATATATATTTCTATATAGAAGAGAGGGTCGGTGTGTGTGTGTGTGTGTGTGTGTGTCGACGAGGACAACTTTAGCGTCGAGGACAACGACGCTAGCTCAAAAGCAATGATGATTTATGTACGAGGCCAAGTCGGGAAATGTAACTGGACTTGCAATGGCGGCAACAGGGAACGGCAGTGGCATGTGGCCGGGTCTGGGTGGCATCGCATCACTTGAGTATTCATGCAATTTCTGGGTTATAGCCGCCATTAAACTTGCCACCCAGCAGCCTCAACGCCCAGCTAAGCAGATAACTGAACAGAGCAGGCCCAAAAGGCAGACCAACAACGAGCAACCAGCAAACAAACAAACCAAACCAAACCAAGCCAACCAACAGCTCCCCTATCTGGTTGCCAGAGACAGCAACAGACGTGCAACATGGCCATGCAACTTGCAACTTGCAAAGATGCAAAAGACTCTAAACTCGGCTCTCAACTAGACTTGACGCAATATGCCAGGCACCGCACGAGTCCTTCCAAGTGCACAAACCCCAACCCCAACACCAACACCAACACCAACCCCTACCCTCGCCTCCGCCCCCATTCGCGTAGGCCTCACTTAGTTCTGCTTTTGCATTTGGAAATTGCATGTGCCAAATGCAATGTGTGGAATGAGCGTGGCGTGTGGCACAACGGTTGACAGTTCAATGTTGCATTTCAAAGTAAAAGGAAGAGGCGGACGTGTGTGTCCTGCGAGCCTTTAAGTGTGGGCGTGTGTGAGTCTCTGTCTGTGTCTGTGTGTGTTTTCTAGTTGAAGCGTTTTAGGCGCTCAACTTAAAAGCGTGTGGGCCATATTAGAAAAGCTCAAAAGAAAACAACGAGGGGAAAATGGTTAGAGAAAAAGGGCAAAATTCCAGTCCTAGTCCTAGTCCTAGTCTTGGTCCTTGTGTGTGTGTTCGCCAGGATTTGCCGCAAAAGTAGCGCCAAACGAGCGAAGTCAAGTTGAGTTGTTTTGAAGCAGCTGTGTGGAATCGGAATTTTAATGTGCACAAAGTAAGCCAAGACACATTAGGGGCGTGGCCTGGTGAGAGGGGCGGGATGTTTGGCTGTGCTGGAAAATGGGAATGATTTAATGATTGAACTGATGTGAAAATTTAGAGGAAAATGGATGCGAGAAATTATAGAAAATTTAATTAAAATTGAGAAATTGACAGATTTATATATAGTTTGCAATATATAAAATAATCTCAGATTGTGCTGGAAGACGATTGTAAATTTAAAAATGATTTAAAACTATTTATGAGCTGAAATTGGTTTAGAATTAATAATCAAATTAAACAAGGTTTCTAAATTAGTTAACAGTTAGTTCAATAGGTTTGTAGATTACATATTTAATTAGAATCTGAAAAATCTGATGATCGATTTTTTATAATTATAAATAAAAGTTTTATCATATATATTTAGAATCCTTAAAAATAGCATAGAACAAAATAAGATTATATATAAACATATTTTTAAAAAAAATCTTGATATAAATAGATATAAAACTTTAATCTTAAAAAAAAATATTTTTTTTTGTTATTAATTGAAAAAAAAAAAAAAATTATTTTCCATTTAAATTTTTATTTATTTATTTTGATTTAAAATCTTATTTATTGTTTTTTTTTTTGGCTTTTATTGACTTTTAATCCTTTTGTCATACATACAAAAACCATCAAATTTAAATAGAATTTCATTACTCTACTAAAAACTAGATATATATAAATTTACCGTTACTATATATTGTCTATATATATTTCAACCATTTGCTTTAACTATATCAATCAAAAAACTATTAAAATTATTTTTACTACATTTTTTGTTCTTTTATTTACGCTTTGCTCTGCTTTCTTTCTGTGTCGCGTTTTGTTTTTGTGTTTTTGGTTTCTTATTCGCTTTTTTGCTTCTGCTGCGGTTCATTGAACAAGCTTCTGGCGCTCGACACACTTTGCTTACTTAATTTATCAATACCAATTACACACACTCGCTATATAGCCATCTCACTCTAACTTTGCCACTCTCTCTCTCTCTCTCACTCGCTCGCTCTCTCTCTCTCTCTCTCTCGTCTTGGCTGCGTTTGAAAGCGCTTACATTGATTGATTACCTCGGAGGCGCGACTTTTGTTGCGTTTTTGCACGCGCGCGTTTTTAAACGCGCGCTTCCCGCTGTGCGCTTGTGGAGTGTGTGCGTGAGACTTAATTGTTGTCAAGGTTGTTCTGCTGCTATATTTTTTGTTAGTTTATGTTTTGCTTGTTGTGCTGCATATGTTTCTCGTTTTTTGCTTTTCGGGCTTTCAGCAATTTTTTTCTTTTTTTTTTTTATTTATTTTGCCTTCTGTTTCCTTCTTCTGTTTTTGTTGTTCATGCTTCAAAAGTTTTCAACTGTGATTTGGCCTAATGCAATTTGGTAGCTGCTTTTGTTTGTCTTTGGCCTAAATTTCATGCTCTCGCCTTTGTTTTGTCTAATTCGTGTTGTTGTTGCTTCAGTTTGTTGATTTGATTTTTCCATTGGCTTTTCAGTTTTCTTTCTGCCATCTGTGCCATCTGCCACATCTATTTTGACAGCTGTCATCTTTTAAGTGTTGCAAAACGTACGGAAAACAATCAAATTCAATCAATAAATCAAGGAACGAAAATTTAAATCGAAAACTAATATTTTTTACTTAGTTCCGCTGTCTTTGGCGCCTCTCTGTGTGATTCTCATGAATCTCACTTTAACTAAATTTGCTAACAAGCAATTTATTATCTAGTTGAAATTACTTTTACTTGTTTTGTTATTGCGCGAGTGCGAGGGCGAGCGCACAAAAAAAAGAGAAGAAAAACAATAAATAAATAAATGGAGCACATGAAACAAGGTCAGAGCGAACGAGAAGTGTGAAAGCGAAAAAAATGTTTCGAATCCGCAATCCAAAAGACCCAAAGCGAAATACAACTTGAGCATTAACATGAAAGATGTGTGTATAAACATGCATACATATATATATATATATATATATATATATTCATACATATGTAGCTTAAAAATCGCGTATGTACCTAAAAATTATTTAAATTATTAAACAAGCTAAAGTGCTCTTGTGCTGAGTGCATAACTTGAAGACACCCAAATAACCACCATCATAATACTAATGATCATTATTATTATTGTCATTATCAGCATTATTTTAACATTAATGAGGCATAATAACATCATCATGATGTGTATTAACAATGTAGTCATGATTATATTTATTACTCAAGCTGATCAGTATTCTCAGCATTATAATTATGAAGATTTTTCTAATCATTATTACGATTATGATCCTGAACACACTTAGAAGGACTTTCCTTTAAAGGGCATATGATGTTAGTCATTATTATGATTATTAGTTAGTCATTATTATGATTATTAGTAAGTCATTATTATGATTATTAGTTATTATTATTCATTATTATAATTAGTCATTGATATTATTCATTATTATGATTATTAATTATTATAATTATTAGTTATTATTATTCATTCTTATGATTATTCATTACTATTATTATTCATTGATATTTATTATTATGATTATTCATGGTTATTATTATTCATTATTATTAATATTCGTTATTATTCTGAGTTATTATTATTCATTATTAGTATTCATTATTATTATTATTACTCTGAGTTATAAGTATTCATTATTATAGTAGTACTCATTATTATTATTATTAATCATTACTTATAAATCTTCATCATGATTATTTTATATCGATTGCAATGAACATAATTATTAATTATTATGATTATGGTCATTATAAATCATCAGCATCAACTGAAAATCACTGAAAAAAAAACAAAAATTCTTTTTATTTTAATATAACTGGGTTAGTTACAGTTATATTCAAATAAAAAGAATTTTTTCTTATTTTTTTGCCCAAGAGAAAGTTCTTATAACCAATTTGCCTAATTTTAATGGGTTTTAGGGTATAAAAATGTAGTTTCAATTGTAGTTATTGTTGCTGCACACGCAGTTTGATCAATAAAATTTAAAATAGAGCAAAAACTGAAGCAACCAAGAGGAGACAGAAGAGTGACAGCAGGCAGAGTGAATTTTTGTTGAAATGACAAACGAAAAGCTGTTGAATCAAAAATATATGAATTTATACCTATACAAATTCATACACATGTAATCCCTATGTAATATCAATTTTAATTTCCATATAAAACTCAATCCATTATACGGATTTGAAGAAAAGCCATGAACTTTATAGACTAAATCCAGATATTTCGATATATCTAAAGCTCTAGATTTAGGTAGATATATACATATGTTTATATACACCTTCCTGTCCTTAAATCAAAGTAAAAAAAAATAAAATTCCAGTTAAAAATTTGGGTCGACAAAGTCCAAGGCAAAGTTTGCTTTTGTTTATTGTAAGACTCTGTCGGGCTCTCTATGGCTAGCTATAGGCTATGGCGCTATATCTGTACGATTGTATAGCTTCTGTGTTTTTATTTGCACTCGCTGATAAGTTGTCAAAGATTGCGAGTTCGAGTCCCGGGCGAGCCAACACATACACACACACGTATTATACAATCGCTTATCAGTTTGTGGTTACGGAAAGAAAAAAATGTTTAGATTGAAATTGCTTATAAAGTGCTATATATATATGTAGCAGTATATATGTATATGTATGCATAATCTAAATGTGTTCAACTGAAAACACATTTACAAAAACCACGTTCAGTTCACTAGAATTCCATTTAATTTTGGGTTAACCGCAAAACGTTATATTTATATATAATATCGCCCACAATTTCTCGTCTCTGCATGCAATTTATATGTAGTATATATGTATATAGACCAATATACAACCGCATATATACTATATATATATTGCCTTGCAGATATGATGTCGTATCTCTTCTGTCTCTTTCTGTTTCTCCTTTGGCATTCATTTTATTTGTTTTATTATTTTCAAATTTCATTTTTTGTTTTGGGCACAACCCAAGTAATTAGTCTAATTAATGAAGTGCTATGTTTTTATTGCTCCCATCAGCTTGACAAAACACTAAACTTTTATTCACCTTTTATTTGTATTTTGTTTATATTATATATATATTTTAATGGCTGTTTATGCTTCAACTGTTGGCTGACTGAGTTATAGACTTTGCTTGAGTTAGCGATACAATTCTCCGATTAGTTTATAATGTTATAAATAGTATTTGTATATATTGACTAGATTTATTAAGTTGTTGTGTTCTTTGGGGTGATTTTTAAATTTTTTTTTAAATAAGTGAGGCAAGAATTTAATAAATAATCGAAATTTATATTTAAATAATATAAATTAATTTAAATATAATTAAGTTTTAAAGCAAATAAATTTGAAAAAAAAATTAAATATAAATATTGTTAAAAAATAATATAATTAAATAATAAAAAAATTATATTTATTAATATAATACAATTTTATGTATAAATGTGCAAGATCTGAATGCATCACAGTATTATTTATAGATCTAACTGTGGAGTAACTCAACAGTGATTCAACTGCAATACTTGAGGAATATACATATAGCTGTAGATAGACACCGATAGAGCGCGTATATGTTTATGTGAATATATATATAGATATACATACATATATATGATATTACTTAAAACTTGGGAAACATCGAGCTGTATCTGATTTACGCAGCTACATAGGGTTTGGATATATATAATTGAACTTTAATTAATAGATAAGATTAGCAATAAGTTAATTTGCGCAATAGGCGAGTAACTGTAAAATATAATTAATTTTTTATCCGATTTGTCACTCATTCAGTGAGTATAACTATATGAACTCGGTACTTTCGAGTGGAAAAAATATATACAAAATATTATAATAATTTGTAGATATTGAAGAAAAATTCATTCAAGAGTTTAATCATATAGCTGAAAATGTTGCTGGACAATATATGAGCAGAAAATAGCGAACATTTAGCTTAGCTCTAATGCCATGCTATAGCCCAATAAGAAATCAACCCAAAGCGATTTGCGTCATCAACGACTAATTAAATATGCAATTTTTGCTAACTTTACATAACGAAACGGGCGAACTTCCTTTCACTAAGCGCTTAAGAGAGGGAAAAAAACAAATTTGCATAAATAAACCCTAGACATATATAGATAGATAATATGTATGCTATATATATATATATATATATATATATATGCATATACATATATCCATATATGTATATCCAAGAGTCCGCGTAGAAACCCCCATTGTATTATATATATATATTTTTTTTTTCTATATACATTTTATCTATTAATTTTTCAAGCAACAATGTAAATTTTTAATTTTCTTTTTTTACGCTTATCTCTTTGCAGGTGAGTCCAGAGCGCATTTCTGTTAAGATTAACGACTTTCTCGGTGCAGTGTGAGTGTTAAGTAGTACCCAGTTTTATAACTCATACCCCCATAATAAGCATCTATATATATGTCTGTATTTATAATTCCAATTGCTGATCGTTCAAGCGAAAGTTATGTGCGAGTCGGCGAGTTCCATTGCGTGTTGCATTGATAAAGCAACTTTACTGGAAATTTATGACGAGTCACTAAAATCGACTTGAGGCAAATTAAAAACTGAAAAACACACACACACACACACACACACACACACACACACACACACACACACACACACCATTTTTAACTGCCATCAAAGCGTGCGAAAAGTAGGAGTTGGTGTCTGGGTCGGTGCGAGTGGGCAGATAAAACATTGACATTGTCTTGCGCGCGCGACCCAAAATGAAAAGTGTAAAATGGGAAATTTTATTATAGATTTCACTTTTTGCCAACCCAAGCAGCAGACACCCACCAGCATCCCATTTCGTTCTCTCTACGAGCCATAGAAACAAACAAAAGCTTAAAGTTTACGAGCCGCATTCGCCCGATGACGTTTATGACATTTTTCTGACCCGGACCCTGTTTGAAAACTGACGACGCTGCTTATTAAAAGGGTCGCAGCATTTTGTACACCACGCCACTCCTCTATGTCCTGCCCTGTCCAGTCCTGTCCTATCCTGTCGCTCTCCACCGACACTCATCAACCTTCGACACATAAATGACGACCTTCTCTTAACAATTTTAATGCCCTCAAGCGGAGCGTGTGTCTTGACAATCTGGTCAACAAGTTTGTTATGCTCGGCGTACACATTGTAGACTTTATAAGTTTGACATTCGATTGGAGCACTAAAGATTTCAGTTTATTAGAAGAATAGTTGTGTGAGAAGAAAAGAATTAACCTACTAATTAATAGTTAATATGTAAATCGATTCAAATATCGATATATATTGTTATAGAGCTTTTTATAGTTAATATGAATTATGTTATATAAGAATTTACTTTTATTTAATAGAGATAATTTACTTGAAAAGGGCAAATTTGCTATTTCAAATAATATCTGCTTTGACCTGACCATACATTACAATTTATCGATAAAATATCGATTTTAATGTTGACATTCAATTGATGTGCAAACATAATCCCCTTTAATTTAAGACACTGTCATGCAGAGCACCGAGAGTTAATCTATAATTAATATAATTTTCAAATCGATAAAATATCGATATCTCTTGACTTAGAGCTCATTTTATGCATAATATAGTAAGAATTTACTCCTCTATAATTGAGCTTCAGTTTAAAAAAGATAAATTTAGTATTTTCTTTAACAAAAATAAAAACTGATCGATAAGTTATCGGTTTTAGGTCTGTTTTCTTTTTCTTATTGAGGTGCACCACTATAACTTTTCGTAATACATTTTCTATTCATTTTTATTTTAAGCTAACAATTCTTGACTAAATAATGAATATATTAATAATTATCGATATTTTTATCGATTGATTGTTTATTGTAGTAGACCAATTTTTGTAATGGGGAAAGTTCATAATAAAATCAGGCTACATATGTGTGATTTTCAATTAATTTTTGAGTATGCCTGAATGAAGTCCATCTTACTTTATTCCTAAAGAAGTATTTTTAAATTGAATATTGTTCTTTAACAATTTTATTTAGTTGATTACTATTTTAAGCTCTTTATCTATTTAGACTTAAGTATAATTAACTAACTTCTTCCATCTCCATTTTCACTCCCATTGACTTTCTCATCTAAGCCAACTGGCAACTGCTTAACTTCAAACCGTTTGAAACAATATATCAGTTTTCTAGCTCACTCACTGCTGTCTGTTGCCATATACACTTAGCAGTTCGCCAAGGGCATTTAACCTACAATTTGGCTAAAAGCAAAGAGAATACTTAAACAATTCTTGTTGTGTCATCAACTTTGACCTTTTCAACAGGCTGTACTCCAGCAGAGCTTTATTTTCATGCCATCTCTCCCTCTGTCTGGCTGTGTTTGCTCGTCATTGTTCGTCACACGCACGGAGCAAGCAGTTTGACAGTCATTGGGTTTCACTTTTCTTATGTACACACAATATGCGCCCAGTCGCTCCTCTTGCCCATGCCACATGCCACTTGTTTGTGCCTCTTATTGTTTAACTGGCAATGATTAATGTTCTTCGACAGCAACAATAGCAAGCAGAGTGTGTGTGTCTGTGTGTATGTGTGCGCTTGTGTGTGTAGGCCGTCTCCGTTTAGGCCAAGTGTTGGCATTTCTTTCTGTCAATGACCTAGAAATTATTTTGTTTTCGTGCAAAATATTTGCAGCTCTGGCAAAGTTGTAATTAGAATTTTTCTTTGCCTTTTTTCACGCACGATTAATTAACCTGAATTTATTGATAAATGAGAAGCACACAGAAAGGCATTTAGCTGAGATTAAGATTAAATTCTGTATTGAGGGTATGTGGAATGGGCATTTAAGCATTTATTTGTATTAATTAAACTAAATTAATGAGCTTTTTGTAGAATTCAAGTTGTAATTGAAATGGAATAACTTAATTTTTATTTTTTGTTATGATAAAATATAAAATAAAAATACATATAAAAAAAATATATAAAAAAAAATAAATATAAAAAAATATATAAAAAAAAATAAATATAAAAAAAAATATATATATAAACAAAAAAAATATTAAAAAATTAAAAAAAAAACAATTTAAATAAATATATAAAATTATATTTTAAAAAAATATATATTTTAAAAATACTTAAAAATTATTATTTTTTGTTTAATAAATACAAAATAATAATAGAAATATAAATACATATTTTATTAGAAAAGAGGCAGAAAAGATTGAGACTTCTCGACTAGAAAATACCTGAAGCTTTCGAAGAATATTCCAATCATTCCACGTTTCTTTTATACATACTATAAACAAGTATGAATGTTCCAGCTATTTAAATCTCGCTTAAAAAACTAAGTGGAATTAACGATTTTTATTGAAGACAATAAAATGGAATGAGGTATCAAAAGAATATAAACTTGTGATGCTTATGGTTTATAAGAGTTACTTTTAGACAGATTGAACCTAGTATGCTGGTGAAATTCAATTTGCAATGTTTTCAGGGCATAAAAATAGTTCAATCAAGAAAAAAAATCAGTTCGTTCCAGATATAATATATATATATATATATATATATTTTTTTTTTGTTTTCTCTTTCTGACTTTCTTTTGGAATCCCTGACTAATTTTCAAAGAATTATATGTGTTTTCTCAGTTTCTCTATAGTTTGTCTATATAAGGTTGGAATATGATTCACTCTGGGCTTGATTCATCTAAAGTAGCGCGTTTGCCTGCATGAATGGTTCCAGTTGATATAGATATATGTATGTGTATAAGCCCCATATGTATTTTGTAAAGAAAAAGAAAACCTTTGATTTGAGCTTAAAACTATATAGAATATATATGCGCTTCAACTGAACTCTCTGAAATGATATCATGCTTTCCAGTTCAACTCAATCTGGCAGGCCCTTTCTCAACTTTGTCTGTGTGGGTGTTTGGTTAGTTGTATGTGTGCGTTGTATTATAATCAATGTACAGACACAGACACTGCTTGCAGGCCACGCCCACTGCACGAGCTGCCGCCTTCATAATAAGTACAAGCTCGAAATTTTGCTTGCTGTAGAAGGTAGACAGAGAGGGGGAGTGAGAGTGAATGAGAGAGAGAGAGAGAGAAAGACTTATATATATTTATGATTATACAGTACGCTTCATATGTGTTTTGTTTTTGTTTTTGGTTTGTGTTTGTCTTTGGCTTTGATTCTGTGCGACGCGTCGTTTGTCTTATGTGAAAAACCTGCCTCAAGGTTATTGGCTTCTGCTTTTGGCCCCGAAAAACGTAGCCAAAAAGAGAGCGCAACGAAAAGCAAAAAAGAAATAAAAGCAAAATTTCTCCATTACATGATGAGACGGCGATTTGTTGTTGTTGTTGTTGTTGTTGCAGTTGCTTTAGCTGAGCTCAGCTCATTTAGCCGTTGTTGTAGTTGGCTTAAATAGACAGGCATACCAACTGAAACTTATCGAGTTCATTATCTTTTATATATATATATATATATATATATATATATATATATATATATGTATGTATGTATATATTTCTTTCTCTTTAGTATCTTCGTCTCGCTTAGTAATAGGGTCAAGGATTTTCAAAAGAATATTCGCCGTCTCTTTCTCGTCTGCACTCAATTTACATTTATGTGAATTATGAATGTTTTTAACGGCATGTCTGAACTTTTTGGGTTTTTGTTTTTGTTTATATATTCGCAATATACATGCATACAGACACACATACAATATATTCGTGGGCCAATTGTGAAGTATTGAAAATGATGTGGCATAAAGGTGAAATCAGGTGTGCTGCTGCTGCTGCTGCGCTGCTGCTGTTGAAAATTCCACAGTGATTATGACATGGCTTGGAATGTATTAATGTTGACTGAAAGCAACAGTAAATGGTATGCAGTGTGACGATAGATAGATAGACAGAGAGAGAGAGAAAAAGAAGATGTAAGACGAAAGGTAGAGAGGAATATGAAAGAAAGAGAGAAAAAATGGAAAGAAGTGCCAGAGAAGAGACGGGGAGAACGACATAGAGGAAAGGAAAATGAAAAAGATAGAGAGAGAGAGAGAAAGAGAGACATACAATGGAATGAAGAAAAGATATACAATGATAGAAAGAGGAAGATATACAATGATAGAAAGAGGAAGATATACAATGATAGAAAGAGGAAGATGGATATGGAAAGAGGGAGATAAATATAGAGTAGAGAGATAGAAGGGAGAACTGGAAAAGATGAAGATGAAGATGAAGATGAAGATGAAGATGAAGATGGAGATGAAGATGGAGATGAAGATGGAGATGGCGATCGAGAGAGAGAAAAAGAGACAACTATATAGAGAGAAGAGGAGATAGAGTCTTCATAATTTTAAAATATAAATAGAAAGAAAGAAATAGTAATAAAGGCAAAGGGAGAAAGATATAACGATAAAGAATACGAGATATAGGCATGAAGAGAAAGAGGTAGAGATATAACTAATAAAATGAACGTAGAATAAGAGAGCCCAAGAGAAATAGAATAAGAAAGAGACAAAGCTAATATATAAGAAAGCAAACACAGACATATGGATATATAGAAAGAGAAGATAGATAAATAGAAAGAGCGAAAGTGAGATAGAAACAGATACATAGAGAATTCGCTAGTTGTGAGTTCAAAATATTTCAATATATTTATGTATCTGTTTAAATTTAGATATTTTATATTATATTATATTTTATAGTATATATTTTATAGTATATTATATTATATTATATTATATTATATTATATTATATTATATTATATTATATTATATTATATTATATTATATTATATTATATTATATTATATTATATTATATTATATTATATTATATTATATTATATTATATTATATTATATTATATTATATTATATTATATTATATTATATATATTATATTATATATATTATATTTTATATTAGTATTTTACATTTTCTTATAAATGTGATTTTAATCATGAAAGTCTCAATTGTTATTTTTTTAATTATTATTTTTTTTGCAAGTCTGGCAACTCTGCATACAATTAAAACTGTAAATCACAGCTGAGCATCTTTGCTTAGACAAAGAGTTCACTCAATTAGGTGCCCGATCCCCGGCGCTCTCTCTCTCTCTCTTACTCTCTGCTGCTGCGCTGCTTAAAAGAAGCAGCTCTCTGCACTTTAATCAAAAGCGCAGCGGGCTGCTGCTGGCTGCTGCTTTTCTTCTCATTCGCATTCTTTGGTTGTGTTTTTTTTTATTGCGCTTCTTATACAACTTTGGCTGGCAAATGGAGAAACTTGCATCAACAATTTCTTGCACAACTTTCAGTCAACAGCTGCTTGTTACTTACCACAAATACATACAAACATATATATGTATGTATATGTGTATGTATAGCCTGGCGCTACCTTCTGTCTCTCTTCACTCTTGTCCAGTTTGTGACTTTTCAACTTCTTTAACCACTTAGAATCATCAACTTGTTTTGCCTGCTATTTCTTTGCTGCTCTTACTCCATAAATATAAATACATATGTATGTATGTATGTATGTGTGTGTGTGCTTTTTATTTGCAGTTGCTTTTTACAAAAGTTGTGCATGCCAGTTTAATTTGCTTCAGCAACAGCAACAACAACAAGTGAAAGAAGTTGCTACAGTTTGAAGCCGCTGGTCAGCATAATAAACTTTACAGTTTTGCAGTCTCGCTCACACACACACACGCACTACACTTGCAAGTCTCATATATGGCAGCGCATTTATAATGAACTTAAAACGAAGTGACCGACAAGCAGCGCAAGAGAGACAGCAAGCAAGACACAGGCAGCTGTAGAACAGTCTTTGTAACACATTTCCAGTAGCGACGACGACGGCGTCAGCGTCGCTTTGGGAGTAGTTGACGCCGACGTTAACAGCGACGTTGGCTTCGTCACGTCAGCAGCAGCCGTGCGTCGGCACACGCTCTTTCGGCTTGTCTTGTTGTTGTTGTTGTTGTGTGATTCATTTTTGTTGTGATTTTTTCGGTTTCTTTTGCCCCAAAAACTGACGGCTGCCTGCTGCTGGCTCTCGTTCTATGCACAGTCTGCGCTCTGCTGTCTGTCTGCCTGGCCGTTGCTCTTTGCTGCGCTTGTTGTTGTTTTTTGCTTTTTCTGCTTCTTTTTTTTTTTTTTAGACAAATGAGCAAACGACAGCGGCTACTGCTGCTGCTGCTGTTGACACTGATGACAGTTTGCCGTAAATAACAGCGGCGAAAAAAAGGCAATAGCAACAACAACAATGTGTGGCGCCGTGCTCCCTATATCTTGTGCCTACTTATGCAGCCAGCAGTGGGACAATTAAATAAATGTGTGTTTGTGTGTTTGTGTGTGCGTATGCATGTGCATGTGTGCGTAGCTTTGAGTTGTATGCTTAATGAAATGTTAGCGATGGCATTAGCTGTGAAACTTATTTGTATGTTAAGCATGTGCAAAAATGTTATTACTACGTTATGTTAATATGGCTAGAGTGAAGAGAGAGGGAGAGAGAGAGAGCAAGTGTAGACTTTGAATGTTAAGATAGGAACAGTTGCGTGTTCTTGTTAGATGCTTATTAGCAAGCATAACATGAATTTCTGCTGCGCGATTGAAAGAGACTCTGTAGCGTACATATTGAAAATGTTATTGATGTTTTCTTATTGGACTTTAATTTGGATTTAAGCTGTTGCACATGGTTGCAATGTTAATTAACAGAAATTAAATATTAAGAGAGTTAATTAACTTAATACTTGCCATTTTTAATATTTATATTCAAATTTATATTATTTTACTCACATTTACATGCCAGCGGAGCTTTTTTCCTCGTTAGCTTGATCAACGCTCATGCTGAACATATACACCTGCTGCGCTGTACAATCCCCCCAATCTGGTAAAAGTAAAAAAAAAGGCGTACAAAAAATACAACAACAACCAATTAAAAACTCATCAAATTGCTCAGCAGCAAAACTCCCAAAGCGCAGGGAGTCCAGCTACCAGCTACTGCAACACTCTGGAGGTTGGGTGGGCCACCCACTCATCAAAGAAACAAAAATGACTTGTGCGGCTGGCTGGCTGGCTGGCTGGTGGTGAGGTAGTTGTTGAAAGAGCCCAAGGGAGTCAAAATGCAAAACATTTGGCAGCCCGTCGTGGCGACCTTATGTTGTGTCCACCCGCCCACTCTCTATCGGTGGCTCTCTTGAAAAGTGCAAAGAGTGAAAGAGGTAAGCGAGAGGGAGAGGGAGAGACAGCGGCAGCGGCAGCGGCAGCGGCTGTCACTGAAAATTGTTGCTGCTAGCCGCCGGCAGCCACATTTCGTCTGCTGTTGCTGCCTCTGCTGCTGTTTGCCAAAGCTTGTTTCGTTTCAATGTTCCGCACGCTTTCCGTTGCTGCTCTCCGCTCGCGCTCTGCCGCTCTCTTTCTCTCCACTCCGCTCTCTTCCTGTGCATAAACAGACACAAAACTTCACATTGCTGTGTTTTGCTTTCCATTTTGTTGCTGCTGTTGTTGTTGTTGTTGTTGTTGTTGTTTGAGCGTTCGCTCTATTTGGCTCAAGTGTTGCTCGTTGTTGTTGCTTTCTTTTGAGTTGCTTTTACAGTTTACAGTTATTTTCTATTTCTTTCAGTTTATTTTGTATTTGTTGCTCCATCTCTTGTGCTGTGAACATTCAAAGTTGCAAACGGCAAATAAATGAAAAGCAACAAGAATTTTGTGACATTTACCAACACTGGGCGCAGTGTCAAGTTTTTTTTTTTTTTTTTTTTTTGATATGCATATAAGGCTCATATCACATTGGTTAGATTATATTGAGTGATCTTTTGAACTGAGTAATTAATTATATATATTATTTTATTATTATTATACTATATTATTATATAATTATTATATTATATTATTATATTATATTATTATATAATATTATCCGTCAATTTTTTTTTTTTTTATGAAAAAAACTAATAAATTTGAGCACTTATCAACACTGGTATTCAAATTCGAACTGTCTTCTAATCTAATTAATCAATTATCGAATTTCTACAAATTAATTTTCATATTTTGCAACACTGCACGATGTTAAGTTCACACGACGCCTTTGCAATATTATTATTATCTTAAATCAGTATTATTGTCTTAAATCAATTTCAAATTTTTTGGCTTATCTACTTAAGCAACACTCCATCAAACGTTGTTTGCCAACACTGTGTCAAAATATTGATCGGCTTTACCACCTTTTCCTTTTCCACTTATCTACGATTATTCTACTTTCTCTTTCTCTCTCTCTCGCTGCCCAGCCACCCACGTGGGCACAATTAGCCAAACATTTTACATGTCATAAACATTTGTGTCATTGTCGTTGCGAAGACAAAGATAGAGAGAGAGAGAGAGAGAGAGAGAGATAGAGAGGGAGCGAGAGGTAGACAAACCCTAACCTCAATCTGGGCGTAAACATGCCAACCCCCCTTTTTGGCCCATTTTCCATTTTCTAGGCCATCTTAATGATGTTTGGTCACTTGACGGGGTGTGAAATATTATTGACCGTCGCTGTCTGTCGCTCAGCTTGGCTGGCTCCACACGGACTAATTCTGACTTTTGGCTAAATTGACGTGGGTTTACCATTATCATGTGGTTGTTGTTCTTGTTGTTCCTGTACTTGGGTCATATATATATATATATATATATATATATATATATGTATATATATATATATATATATGTATATATATATATATATATGTATGCAATGCCAGCTTATTTACCTAGCTCACGCTCTGTGCCACATTTTGCGCCTCGTTTATATCCACTGCCATGATTAATGATGAGTTTCACACAATATATATATCTATATATATATTCACATTCCTCTATTATATATATATATATATATAGCACAAATTAATGGAGCTGAGTTTTGGGCGTGTTTTTATTGTCGTTGTTTTAGTGGCTCCATAAACTTTTCGATAGCCAGAAATATGCATTTCGAATTAATTTTATTTTACGTTCTAGTTAACGTTCTAATGCTGGGAGAGGGTATTTTAAAGCAGGTGGCATCAGCGACTATGTGTGCATATGTTGATTAATAAATATAATTATAATCTGGAGCAATATCAATAGTTAAATATATATTTTTAAATAGATTGAAAAAAATATATCTTTCAGTCTAGACCATAACTTAGCATAAATCAAAAGTCATGTATGGGTGGGTAGGATATATTATAGATCTCTCTCTCTCTTTCTCTCTCTCTACCAGATCTCTTTCTATATTTCTTTATTTTCGTTAGCTGCCAAATTTCTGTCACAAGCGAAATATTCCCGTGACCGTGACACTCACAATTTGTCATATTGAGATTTATTTCGAGAATTTATATTACATATTGTGCTCAATATATAAAAATTAAATTTATATTTTGATATATGTATATAATTTAGCATGTTTTTTTTTATATTTTTTAATTTTAAATATGTATTGTTTTATAATATATTTATTTTTTGAATATATGTATTACATTTTAATTATGATTTTTTTTTTTATACTTAAAAAAATTAATTTTTGTTAGTTTTGAATTTTATTTTTTTTTTTATATAATTTTTTTTCTTGTTTATAATTTATTTAATTTTTATATATTTTATAGTTTTTTTAAATTGTAGTTTTTGTTTTTTTATTATTGGTTTATAATTTTTTTGTATTTATTTTTAATTAATAAAATTTTATAGTTCTATTTGATTGTTGTCCTTTATTTTTATATAAAAAAAACGAAAGAGTATTCGAGTTTCAGCCACAATTTCTTAAGCATTTCCATGTTTTATACTCAATTAATTTTTCATGCCAGCGCAAAGTGTTGCTATCTGTTTGCTATCCTATCCTTGCCTTGCCTGGCCGGCGTTCCCTCTCTTAATCTCTTCCACTCTCGGCCGCCGCCTCTAACGCCCCTCGATTAATGGTTTTACAAATATAATTTACAAACAATTGCATTTAATTGTTATGACATTTGAGCTGGCAAACGTTTTTCGCAATTTATTTCCTTAATCAAGAGCAAATGCTATTATTATTATTATTTTTTTTAATATTATTTTGTTTTACCATATTCGATTTAATTTGAAAAGTTAAAAATGGTTCAATTAATTTGGTTGCAGTCGTTAAAGCCATTTAATGTGGCTTAGATTAAATTCGTTATGGGCTCCATGTGCAGCTGATAAAGACTAAGTAGCTAGAAATATAGCTATAAAAATGCTAAATAGCTGAAATTTATTTGAATGTCTTTTGAAAACCTGTTTAATTAATGCAATTTGAATTTATAGAAATATATATATAATATATATATAATATATATATATATATATATATATATGTATATATAGAGTTTTTTTTTCACGAAAATACAGATAATCTGTTTTATCATATAAGACGAGAAGATTTATGCTCATAATAATGACAATTATATTCATTTATGTCTGCCGAGTATCTGCAAGTCAGGCATATCCAACTAAAGCACTTCTCTTTATATTTCCCTATTAATTTGTTCACTAAATCGAAAGAATAAACTGAAAGTGTTAAGATTTTATTAGTTTATCATATTTATACAAACATCTATATATATTTCTATATATAAATAGCAAACCTGCCCCAAAACTTTGGTAATGTAGGAGCTGCCTTGGCTAAGTGATAGATTAACTGCAGACAACTGAAATAAAGTTCCAATGTTGCGTGATAAAATGTAGTTTACATTGTTGACAGTCTCGACTTGTTATCTATATATAACATTATAAATATATATATATATACTTTTATAATATATTTACCTATATATATCTATATATCATATCTATCTTTAGCTCACTGAGAACATTTTGAACATAAAATTAGGGCTCACCTTGGACATAATTCCCATACACATGATGTGTAATGGAAGTCGTTCGCAAATAATAACTGTAGCAATGGATGGATGGACTTGCGGAAAAGTCGATGAAAAACTGTGAAATAACTGTGTATACAGAGTTTTACAGCTGCATTTAATGTGTGCCGTTTAATGTCAACTTAAATCAATTGAAATGTCAATTACAACAAAACATGAAACGAAAAACGAGAAACTTGCCGAAGCCCAACAGCCAAAGACGACGTACAAAGTTTTTTAGAGAGTTTTTGCCCTGCGGCATAGACACACACCGAGTCAGAGAGGGAGAGAGAGGTGCAGAGCGAAAGATCTCGAGAGAGAGAGTCAGTGAGGGGGAATATGTTGAGGCAGCAAAGTGAGGAGCAGCTGCCGGGCCTTGCATTTTCCCAAGTAATTGAGTCGAATTGAAGGTGAGCATAGACGCTGACAACAACAAAGTGCGCAGATTGATGTACAGTGGGTAAAGATGACGAAAATGTGGAATGGAATATAAGAGAGAAATTGAAGGGAAGAAAATTATAGAAATAGAATAAAAGAAAAGTAAAGATAGAAAAAAGAAAAAAAAGAGAAGAGTAGAGACTAAGAAAAGTGAGGAATGATAAGAGTAAGGAACAGAAGAGCGGAGAATGAATGAAAAAAAGTGAATGAGAAGGAAAGGAAGAAAAGAGAAGGGAAGAAAGTTATAGAATGAGAAAGAAATAAGAAGGATAAGAGGAAAAGATGAGAAGAGAAGAGAAGAGAAAGAAAGACAGAAAGACAGAAAACAGGTGAATCAAATTAGAGAACGATCAACTTAAATGAGAGCGAGAGAGGAACAAAGGGGAAATGAACAGAAGAGTTGCAAAGAGAAGAAAAAATGTGATAAAAAGAGAGGAGAAGATTAAAAATGACAGATGATAAGATGAAAAGCAGAAGAAATACAAAATATTTTAAGAAGAGAAAATAGAATGAAAATAGAATAAAATAAAATGGAATGGAGCGAAATTAAAGGATTTAGACCAGTGACCAGTGAGACCAAAAGAAGTGTGTTAAAGCAAAAGAGAATATAATGGAAGATAAGCGATAAATGCGAGAATTATAAATAAGAAAAGAAAGAAGAAAGGGAGTTGTAAAGTATGGAAGAAGGCGAATGAAAGTATTCTTATTTTCACTATATATTAAAGGCGTGAAAATATATACTCATAATGATTGCGTTCAAGCCCACTGTACACAGCGGAATGGGCGCGCGCTCTTTATTTTTAGATACAGGTGGGCCACATAAAAGTTGGAAGCAAGCGCAAGTAAAAGGTATAGTCAAAGAGGGTGGGAGAGGGGCAGGCCGGCAGGCAGGCAGAGGGGAAGCGAGGTGGGTTTGTGTTGAGCAGAGGAGGGCAATAGCATATTACTGGGTTGCTACGCTCCGCTTCAGTTAAGTTTAGTTTAGTTCAGTTCAGTTCAGTTTCGGTGCGGTGTCAGTTTGAAAACAGGTTGACATACAGCTCCAGTAGTTCAAATGTCGCCAATCGGGCTGGGAAGGGCGCTTTGATACAGATACAGATACAGATACAGCTGGAGTGTGTGGAGATGCAGATACAGATACAAATTGCCTAGGCGAAGTGCATCACGTGGCTGGGCCAAGGAATTAGCACAGAAGACAAACCAGCTGGAAAAAAGTAAAGGAGGATGGACAGAGGGAGAGTTGGATAGACAGAAAGAGGAAGATACAAAGAGCGTCAATAACACGAACAAACTGGGAAGAATTACAAAAAAAAAGAAAGAAAAGAAAAATGAAAAATGAAAAAGAAAAGGAAAAGAAAAACTCTATGCAAAAAACTTGTTGTCAAACTCAAAACTCTTTGTCGATTTGTTTATCAGGCTTTCTGCAGTTTTGTGTAATACCTTGTTTGCTGTTGCTGTTGTTGTTGTTGTTGTTGTTGTTTCTTGTGCTCTCCCTCCGCCTCCCCATTTTAATTTTTTTTTTCTTTGGGGCCAAACATAAAGTCGCAAGTCCATGGCGCTTGTTAACGTTTTGTTTGCTTGATGAATTTTTGAGTTTTGCATTACGAGCCAAGAAAATGAAAGGAAATGTTTAGGGCGGGCGAGCAGTGGGGAGTGGCAACTGTGACCAAGTAATTAGGAAACTTGTAAGTCGAGATTTTGCAGTTTTGCCTCGTTGTCGTCTATTTGTTTAGGGGGCCAGCAGCGCAGTAATGCGATTAAAGTGTTCAACTAAATAAGTTGTTGCCAGACTTGAGCATAACTACATACATATACATGTATCGATTGATAGTCAGGTGTAAATCTAATCAGTAAATCATAATTTTGTGGCTGACAAAATTGTCTAGACAAAAATAAATAAACAAATATTAAAAATATATGTTAGTAAATATGTAATAAAATATAAGAAAATATAAATAAAATAAAAATAAAAACGAAAATATATAAATATATAATATATGTATAAAATTATAAAAATTTAACAAATATATCAAAATAACTAAAGAAATTAAAATAAATAATAGTAGTATTATTAAAATAAATATAAATATATTGATAATAATATAATTTCATTTAATAAAATAGAATACCATTAAAAAAATTAAATATGTATAAAAAAATTCACATTAGTATATGTATATTTAAAAAATAATAAAAATAAATTACAAAATTAAAAAAAAAAAAATTAAAATGCTACAATATAAAACTATCAGAAAATACCTGATAATATGGCATAATTCAATGAAATTAACTTTTGCACTAATTTTAAGAATTTTTGATTTATTTTTATTTTATTTCAAATGCAAATATTTATTATAATCCATCAGACAGATATCTGAAAGTATATTATATATATTTTTACTAACTCTCTGAATACCAATAACTTTCCTAATACTCTTTGTTATTTTTTTATTGAATGCCAAATGCATTGGAGTTTTCGAAAAGGAATGCGGCAAAATCAAAGGAAATTTAAGCCAAATGCGTTAAGCGCCAAGCAACAATTAACCATCTATTAAGCCAAGCAGTTAAAAGCCGCATAAGCTCATGCACACACACACACACACACACACACACATACCAATACTCTCACACATACCAACACTCAGTCACTCACGCGCTGATCAAAGTCAGTTAGTCAATGCCATGGGGCAAATTGCAGGGAAAACCCTCATCAAGCACCGTTGTCGTAACCCATATGTAGTAATCACAGCAAGCAGCTCATGTAATCATAATTATGAGCGTTGCCTCACACACAAACACACACAAACACACACACACACAATCACGCGGGCGCGCTCGTCTAACGGTGCTTAGTTCTGATTCTCTGGCGAATGTCTGAACGTCCTGTTTGGCGCGCCCTCCGCATTTTGCGGCGTGCAGCGTGGCGTATGAGCAATTTGCTTGAAACACAAAGTGAAAAAGCGAAACGCATTTTCAAATGCCAAGCGGAGCATATGCCACAGTATGCCACGCCCATGCCGCCACCTGCACACACACACACACACACACACACACACCATGGGCACACGAAGCTTGTGTTAGTTCAGTGCTCATTATGAAATTATGCAGAGATATAAATATTTTCTTCTGTTTTCATTTTATTTTATTTCTTGTTCAACTTTTTTAGTGTGTGCAAAAAATATATATATTTTTTCACTCTCGCTCTGCTACTTCAGTTTTTCTATGTAGGTAAAAATAGGTAAAAATATTCATGCAATTTACACAAGATTTTTTTGTTTATCGTCTCTCTCCCTCATTTTAACTTAATGAAATGCGTATATATATATATATATATATATATATATATATTATTTTTTTCATTTCTTGTGATTTTGTTTTGTTTTCCTCATTTAATTTGCCTAAATTTTGTGTGGAAAATAAGAAAAATGAGGAAAATGAACTTGAGTTAATGAGGGAAGCTGTTAAGTACTTTGCGGAGATAAGCAAAGAAATATGATGAAAGCATAATGGTAAAAGTAAGTTTAACTAATGGCAAAGAATAATGAATGGAGCTCAATAATAAATGAAGGTAATATACTGCAGAGGGAAAATTAATTACCAATCAAAAAATATTTATATAAATTAAAAATTAGCTACAATAACAATAATTAATAAATCAATTAATTATAGTTAATAAATTAACTAATTCAAAATTTTATTACAATTAAAGAACGTTTTTTAATAAAGATAAAACCAAAAGTAATTAATTTAATTAATTATTAAATAAGGTAATAAAAATGTAGAAGATTTCTAAAAATATTTATGAACAAAACTAAATAATTATTATTATTTAATAACAAATTAAATAATTGAAATATATAAAATATTTGATATGTATAATTAAATCTAAAACCTTTAAAAAAAAATGTTTGGAATTGTTCTATAACTGAGACGCTATAAGAAAGTTTCAATTCAATTAAAACTCCATCAATTGGATGATTTTTATGATGATCTTTACAGCCACCTTGTAAAGTTCCTTGCAATGTGCGTGGCAACGCTTAAAAAATTTTAATAACTGTTCCAGCACAGCCGACTGCCGTTCATAACAGTTTCAGTTACAGTTTGAAGTAGCCAAACTCAACTTCAACTTTTTCATCAAGCTAAATACACGGCCTACATTTTGATAGTCTCACGCCTAAAGGGCTGCGCGGGGGCTCTGACGTTTTTAACCCAATTCAGATGCATCCGAAAATATCTTTTAGCGAAAAGTTCAATAAATGCTCCCATTTTCCATTTGGCTCGCACAGCAACAGAAATTACGCGCCCATCAACCCAATTGCCACAGCAGCCGAAGGACCATGGGGTGCAGCGGGGCGATGCGCTTTCATTTCATGTTAGTAGACGCGAATCCCTCAACCAAACAGCCAACTCTTTCTGCCACTGTTCATCTGGACCCCCCCCCCTGGCGCTCTCTCGCTCTCTCGCTCTGCTTAAGCATTTCTAGAAAACTAGGAGCGATTTCCTGGCAGCACGAGCGCACAGTAAAACCGGAAAATTTTGTACTTCCTGACGGGCGAGTGACGACTGACTAGCAAAATGCAGCATAAAAAAGAAGTTTACAGTATTACAATGGGGTATGAGCGACTTGTGGATATGGCATATGAAATAGGGATTAGGGAAACATGAGAAATTTTAGACGGGTTCCAGGAGTTTTGCTGTGATAGAAAATATGATTCATATGACAGTGACATTAAGCAAGAAGAGTGTTAAATATATCATAGTTAAATATATATAAGATTAAGCCAGATTCTTGGACTATATTCTTAAGTCTTTTAGAAATTCTAAAATAAAATTTGACTTAAAAAACTATTTGTTTTGATGACCAATGTCAATGTTAATGAAATTCAATTAAATATATAATTGAATACTTTATGTCTGGTAATTTTTAAATATATATAATTATTATATAATTATATACCAGACGTAAATATACTCTAACCAAATAATTCAATTCAGGCTAAACAATGCAGAGCAATTGCAAAGAGAGCTATTGCTATTTATTTTCTTCTTCTATTAAGTATATATAAAATATTTCTCAAAATATCTAAAGATGTGCATATGTATTACACCTAAATATACCCTAACCGTTAAAATGAAAATTGTTTACAAAAATGAAATTTATTACAATTTCTCTAATCTATAAATGTAAATAAAATATTTAAAAAGTATAATATATATATAAATGTATATGTCCGACTTACATATACCCTAACCAAATAGTCCAACTCCAGCTCTCAGAGGCTAAACAATCCTAAGCAGCTGATCCACTGGCATACCCAACACTTGGGCACGATGCTTACAAAGACTATATATATATATATAAAATAGAATAGTAAAACGAGCAAAACCAAAACGAAATGAAATGAAACAGTCAGTGGGCAAGGGGCATAAAGCATTTTTTGGTTAGTGGGATGCACAAAAAAAGGAAGCAGAAGGAAAACTCATGAAACGCGACGAGTTTTCGGGCCTAAAACCAGGCAAATAACCAAAGGCCAAATCTATGCCTCTCACTCTAACTATCTATCTGTCTCCATCTCTTTTTGTATAAGCTTTTCGTTTTTTGGCCAACTTAAATTTTAGTCCTGCTGCCACACAACACCCCATGCACCACGCCCCCACTCGGCCCCTCTTAGCCCTGCTGCTGCTGCCACTCAACGCGCATAAAACTCTTGAAAATGCTTTTGGTCGTAAATTTTGAAGCAACTGGCGAATGGGGATAGCAGCAAAGAAGGCGCTTCAAACGAGGCGCAGCCATAGCTAGGGTTGGCACTGCCTGCAGGCAGCCATAGGGTTAGGGTGTAGCGAGGCAGTGCAGCCAGAGCTAGAGCTCGCTAGCTGGCACAGGACATTGCCGCAACAATTGTTGGCTTTGCCGTCGTCGTCGCAGCTGCATGCAAATTTATTTTCAAATGCGGCAAGGGAGCAACAACTAGCTGCAACAGGGAGGGAGAGGGACGGAGAGAGAGGTGGAGAGTGGGCAAAAATGACAGGAAAATGGTAAGAGATATTTATAATATGGAAAAGTGAACGCTGTGATTAAATACCCTAAAAAATAAATACAAAATAAATAAATAAAAAATATGTTAATAAGGATATATAAATATATAAAAAAGATGTTTAAAAATAAATAAGTAAAAAAAAAGAAGAAAAGAAGAAAATAAACATTTTTTTGTTAAATAAATAAATAAATAAATAAAAAAAAATTAAAATTAAAAAATTAAAATAAAAAATCAAATAAAAAAATTAATAATAAATAATAATAAATAAAAATGGAAAATAAATTAAAATAAAAATAGTTTAAAATAAAAATAATTTTACAAAATAAATAAAAAATTAAATATATAAAAAAATTAGTAATAAATAATAATAAAAAATAAATTAAAATGAAAAATAAATAAATGCAATATTAATAAATAAATAATCGATAAAAAATTAAATATAAAATAAGTAAATAAAAAATCATATAAAATAAATAATATAATAACAAAATATTAATGATGAAAGTAAATTAAATCAATAAGTGGAAAGGAAATAAATTCAAGTCAATTAAATAATTACAGAAATATAAAAAAAAAAAATCGAAAAATATATGAAATGGAATCTAGTTTTAATGTTCTTCTACAAATTGAAAACAATTTAAAAATATTATTAAGATTACCATATTTTGGATTAATACCTACATAAATTTACCTAGATCTCTGTCGATCAGCCTTTGCCCATACACCCCACTGTCCTATCCAATATGCCCATTGTTAGCGCATAAAGTGTTGGAGTTGGCAGCAGCAAGCGTCCGTTTTGCACACATGGCGACGTTCACTTTGTGGGACCCCTCTTTTCTCCCGCCACCGCTGCAACCCCTTGTTGTGCCCCGCCCTCAAACCCAAAATTGTCTTAACCAGTACGACGACAATAAAACAAATTTTGTGGAAAAATATTTTCGCCCTTTGCAGAGAAATATATATATTTATGTGTATATAGAAATTTGACACAGTGCAAAATAAAGAAATCAGAGACTAAAGGACGAACACGAGCACACATGAGAGCTAAAAAGGATTAATGATGCAAATGCCAGGCACAGTCAGTCCGTCTCTCTCTCTCTCTCTCTCTCTCTCTCTCTCTCACTCTCGCCCAAGCTCTTGTCTGCCTTTTATGTTTGCCTTGTTATATAAATTGTTTGGCATGTTTTGGCCATGCCTTTTCCACTGTATCTCTCTCTTTCTACTTCGCTGTGCTTTGGGTTATAATTCAACATCGAAAAGCTGATAAGATTATAGTTGAAATATGAGTTTGTTCCCACCAAACACCCAAAAATCCACCTACCTCTCTCTCATTCTCCCGCTCTCTCCACCACAAGCATGTGGAGAATTTTACTTCTTTTTTTTTGCGTGCAGCAATTTTAGCTTTTGCTGTATTTGTGTCTGTCTGTGTGTGTGTGTTATTTATTTATTTGCGGTCACGTAGCTTCGACGAATTGCAACAATAAAAGCGAAAAAAAAAAACAAAATGAGTAAATAGAAATAATAGCAAAAAAAAATAATATTTGTGTTTTTCCAGATGAAAAACGTGCAAATTGTTTTGCATGATTTTTCACAAAAGTCTCAAAGTGAAATTTAATATTTATTTAAGAGTTAATATGTTGCAGTAAATCATGTAAACAAAAGCACATAGTAGAAGAGAGCAAGGCTGAAGAGAGCGAAGACGAAAACACATGGATCATGGATTGAGAAGAGAGTTGAAGAAGTTAACATCTGCTTGCTGTCTATAAATAGCAGAAGAGCGGAGGAGGACATCACAACTTGAAGAGAGAGCTGAGTAGTTAACATCTGCTTGCGGTCTATAAATAGCAGAAGAGCGGAGGGGGCATAGCAACTGCAGAAGAGAGTTGAAGTCATCGTTAACGTGTGGATATAGTCTATAAATAGAAAGAAAAAATGGAAGTGTGAAGAGAGTGAGAGAGAGTTATAGCAAACGCTCTTAAAGCGGATTACGGATAATGCCAATTCAATTATTTTGAAAATTACAGATTGTTTGACCTTTGACCCTGACGGCATAGCAATACAGTTCACCACACACAAATATTTAAAACTCACTGATTCATGTGAAATTTGTTGTTGATTTAAATATTATTTTTGCCTGCCATAAATTGAGAGCAATTAACAGGCAAATAAAATGTATGTGAGAGCGTGTGCATGTGCGTGTGTGTGTGTGTGTTCGTGTGAGAAAAAAATATGTCAACGAACCGTACGAAATATGCTGTTAATTATTTCCGTGAAATGTTGTGCAGGTGACAAACGAAACGAAACGAAATGAAAAGAAATTGCTCGCAAAGGCAAGGCGCAACAATTTGCACAGCTTTAAATACGCAAAGTAAAACAAAAATGGGAAGAAAAAAAAGAAGAAACGAATTATAAATAAAAATAAAAATAAAACGAACGGAATGAAAATATAAACAAACGTGCCGCTGCAAAAGCTACAATTACCACACGGCGAGTTGCAGTAATTTTCCCACTCGAGGCATTTTCTCAGAACTCGCAGAAAATACAAATTTATTTCATTTCAATTATTTATTTTCACTGACAATTTACGCAGCAAGCTGACGTTGACGTCGCAGTCGACGTTGGCGTCACTGCATAAGTCTTGCATACATATATCTGTCTTTTTTTTACTGTGTGTGAGCGAGTGAGTGGGGCAGAGTGCAAGAGTGCGTGCATTATTGACGCAGCGCTGCCTGTAACGGTACTGTTGTTGCTTCTTTCTTGCTTTTCGAGGTCGAATTTGTTTCGAAATGAAGTCAACAGCGACGCAGCGCTGTGAAGTGTTTTAGCAAATGGACAATGAATGCGAGTCAGAAAGCGAAATGGAATTTCGAAAGAGAAATGAAATGTGTGTGAGTGTGTGTGTGTGTGTATGATTGTAATCTTTTGTTGCTATTTGCTGCATGTCATGTTGGCTATTTTACAGCTTAGCTTTTATTTACTCTTCACACATTTACTTAGAATTAAATTTTATTAAAGTTTCTCTCTCACTTGATATGTGCATGCAAATAAAAATTGTATTAGCAGAGCATGTTCATGCGACTTTCGCGCTGCAACGACGTTGCAATCAGCTGGAGCTCTTTATGCGACAGAATTCTATGTTGCGCACGTCAGTTACATCACTAACGAAATGCCCCAACCATCACTCCACCTCTCTACCTCTCTCTTTCTATGCACACGCACACACTGCGTATGTCACCAGCTTGGCTGTCAACGCGGTTGCCTTATATTTGTTGTTGTTGTTGTTGTTGTTGTAGTTGTAGACTAGGCCTTTTCAAATTTGAGTCAGTCAGTCGGTCGTCCATGTTGCTAGGCATATGGTTCTGGCACTCCATTACCATGGAAATAAAAAAAAAAAAAAGGAGAGAAAGATGGGGAGTAGTGGATGCAGCAAAACTTATTTAGGTTGTTAGATGAACGACCGCTAGATGACAAGGATAGGAGGGGAGTGCGAGAGGGACGTTGCCTACTACTCACTCTCCAACTCCCGCTTGTTTTGCGTATTGCTTTGGTTGAGCAACAACATAATCAACGGGAGTAATAGAAACAAAAGCAATAAGAAAATATGAAGCAAATGTGCTTGAGTCAGAGTTGAGCGACTAGCAAATGCCCTACATTTACAACATGAGTAAGAGTATGGAATAAAGTGTTAAGAAATTATTAATTATTTAATTAAAATTTTTTATTTATTTATTTATTTATTTATTTATTTATTTATATAAAGAAATTGACAACATTCGTGAGTCAAATTATAAAATTACAAAATTAAAATTATAAACAGAAACAGGGAAAAGAAAAAGCCTAATACTAACAATATATAGCAATGATATCACCAACCCGATGGGGGTGTTTTATTTGCCGGTCCGACGAGCTATGCCCCAAATCACAGCCAGATATGGTTAGTGATATCATTGAAACTAAGCAAGATAGAAGAAGTTAAAAAAAAGGTTATAAAAATATAAGAAAAAATAAAAATCTTAAAAAGTAAAATACGATAAGAGAAATCACTACACAAGTAAGGAGAATTGCATAGGTGCATTCTCACAACTGTGGTGTGTGTGTGATTTCTCTGAAATATGCTAAAAGAGAAGATTTTATTAAGGAAAGAGAGAGTTCAGAACTAAATACATGAAAATAAGTATTGTACTTAGTACATAGAACACGAAACGCACTGTATAAGGAATAGTTACAGTTACATATAGGTAAATAAAGAGGACAGAAGTGACGAGAAGCACGAGAAGGAACTAGGAAGTTGACTTGAAATAGAAGAGAAGGCGAATCAATACTACCGTTAATCAACTTATGTAGAAAAGTAATACCCAAGACTATTCTACGATTGATTAACGATGGAAGATCCAAAAGAAGAAGCCTACTACGATAAGACGGTAGACGAAGATTACCATCCCAGTTTAGATTGCGCAAGGCAAAAAGAAGAAATTGCTTCTGAACCGATTCAATACGGTCCTGATACAATTTCTGCTGTGGCGACCATATAATAGAACAATATTCTAAAATGGGACGTACCAGCGAGACAAAAAGAAGTTTAGTGACAAACGGATCATTAAACTCTTTAGACCATCGTTTAATAAAACCAAGTACACTTTTGGCTTCATTAACGATGGTTAGAATATGGGTATTGAATCTAAGTTTACAGTCAAAGAGCACACCGAGATCTTTGATTGTAGAAATACGTTGCAAGGACACATTGTTGATTGTGTAATCAGCAAAAAATGGAGTGGTACGACAGAAAGTCATTGTCATACACTTAGAACAATTTAGATGCAACTGATTAGCTTTACACCAATTTTGAAAGGATATTAGATCATCCTGTAGGCGTAGATGATCTATTGAGTTCTTGTATGAGAGACAGAGTTTTACATCATCTGCATACATAAATATCCTAGAGTAAGAAATACAGCTGGGAAGGTCATTTATAAATAGGGAGAAAAGTAGAGGGCCCAAGTGACTACCCTGAGGAACACCCGAAGAGACAAATATGACCTTCGAAATAGATGTTCTCAACAGAACTCTTTGGGTTCTACCCTTTAAATAGGAAGCAATCCAAAATAGAAGTTTAGGAGAAAATCCCAAATGGTCAAGCTTTTGAAGCAAGATGTCATGCTGAACAGAGTCAAATGCCTTACTGAAATCAGTGTATATAACATCTGTTTGCATTTTCTTTAAAAAGCTTTCATTGACTAGGGATGAAAATTCTAATAAGTTCGTAGAGGTTGATCGATTCTGAACAAAACCATGCTGCGATGGTGAAATAATGGATTTACAAAAGTGCTGTAAATTAGAAGTTATAATTTTTTCAAATAACTTCGGAATAGCAGAAAGCTTGGCAATGCCTCTGTAATTTGAAATATCAGATCTTCCTCCTTTTTTATACAGAGGAATAATAAATGATTCTTTCCAAATTGAAGGAAATACCGAGGTATCAAGAGACAAATTAAACAGTTTTAATAAAGGTGACCACAAAGAAGCACTGCATTCTTTAATCACACAACTAGGAATACCATCCGCCCCCGGAGAGAACGACGATTTCAACGTACGCATAGCGGATAAAAGAGAGACAGGAGAAATATTAGAAACCATAATAGCATTTCCATTAATTTCAGAATTTAAAATTGGAAAAGAATTAGTTTCAGAAATGGCAGTTGAATAAGTGGATTGGAAGAACTTTGCAAATAGATCTGAAGTATCTTGATCATTGCAAGTACTGTCACAACCTAGGAAAAACGAGGATGGAAACCCAGAAGATTTACGCTTCAAATTTACAAATGAATAAAATCTTTTGGGATCACGAGCAAACTGCCTTTTACAGCGTATAAGGTAATTCTCATAACAACGAGAGTTTAAAATATTGAAATTGGCCTTAGCTAAGGAGTATTTAGACCAATCAACGATCGAACCCGACTTTTTGAACTTTTTAAAACATTTAGATTTAAAATTTTTTAGAGTTGAAAGAGCCGAAGTGAACCAGGGAGGTTTATTAGAAAGAGATTTGGGAAGACACTTAGGAACGCACTTGTCTAGAATAGCATTTAGAGTATTGTAGAATGTTGAAACTGCTAAGTTTACATCAACTGCCTCATATAAAGGAGCCCAATCTGTTGCATTAATGAGATCATTAAGCAAAACAAAATTACATTTATTAAAACAACGCCGCTTTTTAGATGACGAGGGCGTAAGAATTGGTGGACAGTAAATAGGTATTAAAACCTCTAATGTTGGATGATATAAATCCTCAGGTATACAAAAGGGGGATGATCTTAAAACATTAATGCTGGCGTCATCATTAGTAAAAACAAGATCAAGAGAACGATTTAAATGATTAGAAATTGAGTTCATCTGATACATAGAAAGATTAAACAATTCATCAAAAAAATAATGATCAATTGTTGGAATAAGATAATTCGAATTAGGAAATGAGGCCCAAGAAGTGTTAGGTATATTAAAATCACCCAACACAAGAAATAAGTCATTATCTTGAACATATTCATACATTTCTTTAATACAAGATATATGATGACTATAAACTTGTAAATCGGAAGAGGGAGGAATATATGAACAAGTAACGTATAGGGAACAAGACTGAAAAGTTATTTTAACTCCAACAATCTCAACATTGTGAATTGATGAGAATGTAAAAGATTCAGAGAGGAAATGGGATTTAACAGCTATTAAAACACCACCACCTCTACGAGACGCGCGATCAAGTCTATAAATAGTGAAATTATTTGAAAAAACCTCACTATTATAAACATTTTGGCTTAACCACGTTTCAGTGAGGGCTATAAGTTCAGATTGGACACTACAGCTATGCAGAAATAGATTTTTTAATTTAGAATTAAGGCCTCGAACATTTTGATAAATAATAGATAGCTGCGGAAAAAATGGAAAGAGACTTAGTTTTTTGATACAGCCTCAGATGAAGGTTGAACCGAAACGGGATTTAAAGACACTGGAGAAATTCTATTCCGAGTCTTAGGTTTGAATTCATGTACAACAATATGAGGTGGCCAAAAGTTTGGATCACATATTGTATCGAAAAATTCAATTGGGACATTTATTTTAAACGAAGCAATTTCACGAGGAGTCGCAAAATTAAACTTCGTTATAAATACTTTAGTAGAAATTTTACTTTCAATAAAAGCAGACACAGCCTCACATGTCGTATCTGATGAAAGCCTAGATAAGAAAACTTGCTTTCGAGGAGACACAACAGATAAATGGGGTAATATAGGAGTAGGAGACGGTGTAGGAGACGGTGACTGAATGTTGTTCTTAGCTTGAGCAACACTCGGAGAAGCTTTACCTTTTTTATTAGTGGCCTTTTGAATGTCTGTGCTGACACTAGACCCAGATATTACAACAGAATCATCAGGTATTGGAATTGATAATTCTTGACAAGGGGTTGATAAGGTAGGAGATGATAATTGAATGGAGGGAGGAACTAGCAGTGATGGAGTAATCACTGTATTCAGCGGAGAATCAAACTTATACTGATACAAAATATCTTCTCCAGCTTTTAGTTCCTCTTCTAGCTGTTTTGAAAATTTGCTCAGATTTGAATACTGAACCCGCACAGAATTATACATCTTGGAAAAACTTAATTGTTTTTCCAAACAATTCGGGCAAGACCAGCGTAATCCACCACACCCACTTTTGGGAGCAGCCATGACTCTATCACAGTCACGCCCCGAGATGCCAGCACATTTAATGTGCATTAGATTCTCGCACAACCAGCACCCAACAAATTGCATTTGTGCAGAATCAGTGATATGCTGAAGTGTACATGATTTCTTACAGCAAATCATATTGGCAAGTAGGGGAGATAATCAAAACAAAAATACAAACGGATTTAGACAGAAAAAATAAAAGATAAAAGACGAAGAGTTGATTAACTGTGATTGAGAGAAACAAAAATCACAAGCAACAACACTCAGCTACTACAAAGATCAAAAGAATAATTAGTAGATGAAGAAACAGAAAATAGAGCGGGAGAGAGCTGCACTACAAACGCAATAAATTTAGCAAGAAACAAAAACAAAACGCTAAGCTAAGCGTGAGCGATGCGACAGCGAACACACACACTAAACCCGTGTAAAAAGCTGAGCGTGAACAAGCGACAGCGAACACACACAGTAACGCGTTTAAAAAAAAAAGAACAGAAAAGCAAATAAGAACAACGAAAGAATAGAAATACTGAACGAAAATTGCAATTTAGATATACACCGACGCTCACAAAACTTTGTAAATAAAACAAAAAACACAATGTTTAGAAGCACAAATCACGGCAGTATCAAACCAAAAATGCAATAATCACCAATAAACAAAAAATGTGTAAATATACACCAAATTAAAGAACAGAAATAATCAAAAGTACGGAGCGCAAACAAAAACACGTCTTACTCTCACAAACTCAGAACTCTCTCTTTGATTATTATATTTTATTATTATTAAATTATTGTATTATATTATTATTCTTATTATTATTATTTATATTATATTATTATATTAATCATAGCATATTTAATTATTTACTATGTATGTTTTAATTATTATTAATTAAATTGTTTAGTTCAATTATCTAAAATATATTTATAACTTAATTATTTACTATATATAATTCATCTCTGCTACACCTTTAATGCTTACAGGGTATACACACTTGTCGCATACGAATTACTTACACGCTCACTCGCATAACGCATCAAAGTTTTTATGCACTCTTTGCTGTCTGGTGCTTGTCCAGTCTCTCCGTCCCGCTCACACTAACGAATTAAGACTCTCTTCAATGTTTTGAGTCAAAGCTGCCCTGCGTCAGCTGTGAAGCCGCAATGGCGGCCGCGCGGTATTTGACGCTTTGTGTGTCACACGTTTGCCATAGTTTTGCTCTTTACTTCTTCTTCTTCTTCTTCTTATTGTTGCTCTTTTTGCGCGTGTGTGTACATTTGTAATCCCAGCTAGTAGCCTGCTCTCGTCCAACCAACCTTTCGTGCTACTCATATCACATTCTGGTGAATGCGAAAAGCGGCAACCGCTGCCATTGCATGATAAGCGCAACGGAAATGCAAACCACAATAAAAACAACAACAACAACAACAACAACAACAACAACAACAACAACAACAACAGCAGCAGCAGCAGGCAAAACAAAGCACAGTGTGTGTGTGGGTAAAAAAAAAAAAAAAAAAAAACTAGTGAAAATGCTGAAAATGAAAAACTAAAGTGCGAAAAAAAAAGTGAAATGCATACGGAAGGAAAAAGTTTGATTTCAACGAATGGACGACACAAGTGCCAGGGTCGACAACAAACCGGACAATTAAATGGCAACAATGAAGCCAGGCCAGCGAGTGAGAGAGACGGAGAGAGGTTAATGAATTTAGTGACATTTGAGAGTTGATTGAAAACGTTTAAACAAACGGTTTTGGTAACAGTTGAAGATTGAAATTGTGGCTTGAAAATGAAACTTAGCGAAAACTTGACTTGAACTAATTAAGGCTGTTTAAAGTGTACATATTATATATAGACTATGCAAATGTTGAAATCTCTTATACTCAGTCTTATATTTAGGCTGCTCAGCTGAAAGTGCGCCACTTATACGTACACATTATATACTATGTATGTATATGTGTAGCTCTTATATTTACGCATATATTATAGGCTATTACTCTTATACTCACTCTTATATTTACGTTGTCTAAGCTAACTGCTTGATTTTGGGCTCAGCAGTGATGCAAGTCTTATACTCAGTCTTATACGTACGTATATCATCAATTTAAATAACTCTTATACTCGGCCATATTTATTCTTCTTTACGACTGAACCGTGCGTTAATACTGATTCCAATTTCTCAGTAAAATTAAAATAAATAAAAAATTAAATTATTTATTAAAAATTAAAATTAAAAAAAAAATGTATTTATAACAATATGAAAAGTTTGTATTTCTTTTAGATTTTTTATAAATATTTTTATATATATTTTACTTATATAATCATATAACGTTTCAATTGCTGGAATTTGATTTCTCTCCCCGAAGTCGAAGGCATTTGAAATTCCGCAATGCAATTGAAATTGAAAATGCCTTAAATTGTGTATTCAATGAAAACAAAATCAAAGCCAACAAGCATATATATATATATATATATATATATATATATATACATATATGCTTACTAGTGGGGCGTGGCCAAGTCTCAATTTTGCTCCTTTTATTTATTTTTTATTTTTGGTTTTTATAAATAACAAAACCAATTCGAGACCTGCCCAAAACGTTTCCATATTATCGCTTGTTCGCTTGTGTTGTGCGCGAAATAAGCCGTAAAAAATAACAAAACCGACAGAAGGTAGAGGGACGAGAGGCAAACACGTGCCACGCAAAAATCAACAAATTGTCAGAGAGATAGAGCGAGTCCAAAAGCAAACAAGGGAGGGGAGTGAGTGAGGGGCTATCAATAAAACCTAAATTACAAATACATATCGAAAACTTTTATTTCGAGGCTAAAATGCAAACACGTCAATTTATGTTGGTGACCAAAACAACAACAACAACAACGACAACAACCAACAGGCTAATAAAAAAGGAGTAAAGAAATAAAGTAACGTAACCCATGCTAAATTGTCCTGCGGCTCCACCTACACATGGCTGAAATTTCATCAGGCTCAGATTCTCGTTAAACTTTCACAATGGACGGAATCTATTACACGAATGAAAGAAAATCTACCAACTATATATATATATATATATATATATATATATATATATAAAATATGTATGTATATGTATGTGTGTATCTATAATATTGCAACAACAAAAGATAAAGTAAGCTCTGAGCTAGTGCAAAAAACAAAAACTTTTTATTGTTTTTCGTGGCACGCAAATAAAAAGCAACGTCTATTTTTTTGCACTATGTGCATACAGGTATACCCTGTAAATGGCAGGCAATGGGGAGTATAGGGAATGCTAAAGAAAAAAAAGTTGCTCCAGCTGTTACAAGTTGGTTATTCACTAGATGTAAAGCAAAAATATAAAAAAAAATTGTTAAATTAATAAATTAAGCAAAAAAATATTTTTTTAAATAATTAAAAATTAATAAATTTGTTTATATAAATATATACATTGAAAATAAAAATATATATAATATCACATACATATCATATCACAAATAAACTTTAAAAATTCAACATGGTAAAATCAACTGAAATAGATAAACAAAGGCCTCCTTAAGCTGAATGGCTAAAAAAAGATTGTTGCTCAATACGATAACGATATTTTATCATATTGCTTAAGCTATCGATAACAAGCAGCTGTAAAAATATTCTGTAGCAAATACCAATTGATTAATGATTGTGAAATAATACAAGAAATGTTAAAGATTATTGTAAAGTGTATACAAGAAAATGAAACTAGAAACAGAATAAAAATAAAAAAAAAAAAATATATATATATATATATAATTTAAAAAAAATATATTTAAATATATGAAAGTTATATATTTAAGTATTTATAGTATTTTAATACTTGTTCAAAATTTCTAATTTAAAGAAATCTCTCTGTTTATTATGTCCACGCAATTTACAGGGTATCTGTCTCTATCAGCCACATTTTTCATTCAAAATTCATTCAAGTTTTTTGCGCATCAACTTCGATTGAAGTTGCGCTAAACAAACTTTTTTTTTTGGGTATATAGCTAGTCGTAATCGTCAACAATCTGTCGCAGACACCTGCGCGAACAACAACAACAAGAAGAACAACAAAATGATGTTTTCCATTTTTTCTCTATATATATATTTTTTTTGACTGAATGTCAATGCAGGCCAGGCATTGCGACAGGTCCTGACTTCGTGCGGGTTCTATCTGTCTATCTGTCTGTCCGGATGGGCGGGTGTCTGGCCCATTACTGGGGCTGTCATGACTATCATGATATGATGACTATGAACTTTATTTATTTTCATTTTTATTCCATAGCATGCAGAGAACATGCTTTTCCATTCACATTTCAATTGCCAGAATTTGCGAATTTTATTTGAAATGTTTTTTTTTCGAGCTTATTTTATTTTAGTTATAAAATTTTATATGTATATGTATAAATTCTAAGTGGAATTCTATGAGGCTAATCGCTGGTATTTTATTTAATTTTGAATTTTTAGTTGCAAGTTGAAGTCTGAAACTGTTTTTAATAGGAACATAATTGTTTGGCTAAAGTTAAAGTTCAGTTAGATGAGACTTTAATTGAATAAAACTATATTTGAATATATATGTATTTATGTATATATTTTGTTAATATATATGTGGCAAATATATGAAATATATATAAATTATATATATTTATTTAAATAAAATACATTAATATATATATATATATAAAATTGATATATATTTTTATAAAAATTTAATATATATTTATATATATATATATTTTATATTAAATGTGTATATAAATTTATATAGCATTTTTAGATATAGTATATATAAATTATAATATACCTTGAAAAACATTTTAAGCAAATTTAGTTTTATTCCTCTTGTCTTTGAAATTGATAAAAATTTCTCATGCAAAAACTCATAGCAAACGAAATTCTCATAAATTTCAACAAAATTTCTTCCAATTTACCTCCAACAAAAACTTTATTATTCAATTAAAAATAGAATGCAAATATTTCTTAATTTTATCTAGTTTATCAAAGTAATTTTAATTTTAATTTTAATTTTAATTCATGGCATTGAAACAATTTGATTTAAATTGATTGAAAGATTGACTGCTAAAAGTTCGAATAGAATAACTATTCTCTGTGCCAAGGATTAAATTTTTTTTTTTTTTTTTTTTGCTTAAAGTTTATCCTTATGCCTCGTTTTTGCTCTTTTCAACAACTGTCTGCATATCTTTTTTTTATGCCTGTCCACGATTCATTAAACGCAGCCCCAACTGCCAGGCAACTCCTTGACAACCCCCCTCCACTCAGACTACCCTGTCATTTGGCCCCCCTTCTCGCATAAATTATCCACCCTGTCATCGGTTGTCTCTTTGCTGTCCAGCTGCAGGAGCCGAGCGAGTCAGCCATTTGCCACTTTATAAAGCTGCGCCGCTTCATTTGTTGCCGTCTGTCACTGTCGCTGCCCCGCCCCATATTCATGCCCACCTAACCGCCCAGCATTTACCCCACATTGAAAAAGTGAGCAACAGCTGCCCCCATACCCACCGGGCTCCAGCATCCGTTGCTCGGAGTCTAGAAAAAAAAAAACAAGGAAAAATGTTCAAAAATTTATTAAAAGTAATTTGCATTGCAAATTAATTTTATTATTTTTTCTTCTTCTCTCACTTTTTGTTTTCCACTGTCAAAATTACTATTTTATTTAAGTGGAGGCAAAGGCAAGAGCGAAAAATTGTGGACTTTGTGTGGAGGGCGAATGGATAAAGCGTGCAGCAAAGTAAACAAAGTTTAGAAGTTACATTTTGTGGGAGGAGGCCGGGATTGGGATGGGATGGGATAGGATGAGGTAAATGTATTGATGCGATTACGGGAAAATTTCTATTTTTAAATTTCTAGTAAAAATAACTAAATACTTAAAAATTACAAAAAGTGTGCAGAGAGCAAGTGAGTGGAAAAAGCTAAGTGGGGATAGAATGGATAATTTATATTTAATAAACTTTTAAATTATTATTAAATTAACTAAAAAATGTATTTTAAATAAATAATTTAATTTAAGTATTATTTAATGTAGTTAAAATATTTATTATTGTAATTATTTATTTAACTATTTACTTTAATTAAAATATCTATAGAATATAAATATTAAATGTAATAAATATTTATCAAATATAATTAAAATAATATTGAATTTATTTATTTTAATTATTAAATGTAATAAATATTTATCAAATATAATTAAAATAATATTGTATTTATTTATTTTAATTATTAAACATAATTTATTAAATATAATTTAAATATTCATTCGGTATAAATTATGAAATTATGTATTATTCATTCATTAAACATTCATATATTCCTTGAAGTGTTACAAATCTATATAATTTATAAATATTTTCCACGTTAATCAGCACTGGCAGTTGGAGAAAACGTACTTTAGTCTCTAATGCTAGACATTTTCATGTGCTTGTCTCTAATGAGTCAATTTCCATCCTCTACAGTTTACACAACAAACAAACAAAATACTTCAGATACATTTTACTATATAATTTATGTGTGTCGATAATAAGTCCGACGACTGTACTGCAGTTTTAGCTAATGTCAATTAGTAACTATGTAACTATGATTACTTCTAATGACATCGCGTGCCGTCGAACAGAAAATTTAACGAAGCTCTGTTGTACCCCGCCGTGCTCGCTAACAAGCCACATATTTTCTCTTCTATATTTTCATTTTAATTTTTGTGAAATATTAAATAAAATATTAAAAGCTGGAGATTTGAAATTTAGTCTAGCTGAAACAAATCAAATAATAAGTAAAAGATATAATACAGTTTTACGAAAAAGAATCTCAAAATGAAAGCTAATTGTTATTGTATTCAGGGAAAATCTGGAAAACTAGAAATTTAATTTCACTTGAAACTACAGATATATAGAATAATAATAGATTATATAAAGATAATTTTACAGTCTATTTTACTTTACTTTATTTACTTAATTATTAAATATATTACAATTTTATATTAGAATTCAAATTAAACAAAGTTTTTTTTTTGAACTTTTTTCCTTTTCAGATTTTTGGTTTCTATTATTTTGTAGTAAAAATTGCATTGACTCTGCTTAGTTTTTAGTTTTCTTATTTCTTACTATTTTTGTTGTGTTTTGTTTATTGCTTTTTATATTGTTTGCACGTTCGCTTGTTGTTGTTGTTAATGGCCTTTGAGTATCTGTGCTGCGTTTTACTTAATATTTAATTTCTTATTGTCAGTTTCATTAACGCCGCGACGCGTGTTTGACTTTGACCAATTGATGTTGTTTTTGCTGTTGCTGTTATTAGTAGTTGGCCTGGCTTTTAGCCATAATTCATTTATCATTTCATTTGCTGCAAACCAAAAATTTCCTTTTGTTTTTTTTTTTATTTTTTATCTCCATTGTTTATTACATTGCCATATTTTATGCGTCAAAAATAGTCAGAGAAATTAACAAACTCGTTGAAGTAATTGACTGACAACGACGATGAAATGCTCTAGAAATCCTATTATTTTAGATATATTATTATAAAATAAAATATAAACAATAAAATATAAAATATAAATATAATAAAATATAAAAATAAATATTTAAAAAATATATTAAGAAAAGCTTTTAAAAATTTAATTTTTTTTTCGAATTTCATCCAATCTATAATAAAGTACATATTTAATTATTTATATTTTAATAACAAGTTCCTATAAAAATAATGTAATAATAATAATAATATAATAATAAATAATAAGCATCTGATACATATAATAAATATAATAATAATATAATAATATATAATAATAATATATTATCTATTTAATACACCTCAAAGATAGAGTATTTAGCCAGCAAGTCTATTTTAATTAATTGCATATAATCGCGTTTTTTGTAGTTATAAAAAATAAAAGTAGCAAACTACGAACTGGTCATAAAATGAAAAACAATTTCATTGGAATCATAAAAAGTAATTCGCATTATTTATCGCTGATGCATGCTTTATATAAGGCATCATAAATTTTACACTTTAATGAAAGTAGAAAAGTTGAACAACATTTATTTATTTGTGTAATGCTGTTTGCTGTTTTATTTTTTAATATTTACAAATAAATATATTTTTTTTATTAAGTTTTAATGAGCAGTATACATTTTTATTTTGCCCCTGCCCTTATCATTTTGTTAATCGCAAACTAATTTAGAAAAAAACATGAAAAGTTTTTAGTGGCTTTTAAATGCCAGATAATTGAATAGAACTAGGCGGACTTTACAAAATGATTTGACATAGAGTTCACTATATATATATACATATATACACAAATATATATATGTGTCTATATACTATATATAGTTCTCAACTTTAGCGAGTGCTAACAAGCGTTAACCTGTTTATAATATGTTTTGCACGTGTTTTGATATTGCTGAAGGCGTGGCAAACAGGCTTTGGTTGTCTGTAGTAAATTGCTGAAAATAAAAAATAAATGTTTACTTCAAATTTATTTATATATATAATTAGAGCTGATATAAATAATTGTTAACAAAATTGCTTAACATTAAAAATTATAAAAGAGCTGCAAATTTATGTGTATGTATAATTAGAGCTGATATAAAGAGAAATGTTAACCAAATGTTAGCTAAGTAATGTTAACAAAATATTTGCAGTATTTAAGCTATGTAAATACACATTTAATGGCATTCGTCTTTGATTTATTTAGCACCTAACAACACTGGCGCACACTGTTTGAGCTTTTCGCACACTAGACACTCATGTGTCTGGACCCACACTTAAATACATACATATGTACATTGAATTACTCGCATTGCCCAAGCAGCGCTAATGAATTAATTTATAATAAAATGCATAGAGAACAAATGTAGCAATAACAAATTTGCTTTTGCTGCTGTTGCTAATTAAAATGCAGTGAAGCTCAACGCTGGCTGCGTCGGCGGCGGTGACGGCGACGGCGACGGCGGCGTCACTGTCAACGTCAACGCAAACAGAATTCAAATGCATTTTAATATGAAATCAAAAACAAAGCAGCAGAGCCAGCAACAAGCAAACAGCCCAAAGCAATGAACAACAATTTATTGAAGCGCGCACACAGACGGGCAAACACACACCTCACACGCGCACATACACACACACGGACAGCTAAAATGCCCATAAAAAAAAAAAACAAATTAAATATATATCTGTCTATGAGCAAACAAAATGTGAAACAGTAATCAAAACCATTGCCATCTCACGCGTCTCCCTCTCCTTCTCACACACACACGCACACCCCCATGCTCATAGCCCGCCTAATTAATTATTTGCTGCGCTCTTTGCTGTCGCTTCTTTTGCCGGCTCTCGTAGAATTATGCAAATCAAAAAAAAATAATAAAAACTGTGAGAGCGCATTTGTCCTTGAAATTTGCATGAGCGCTGCGCCCGCGCGCTCTGCTCATTGCAGCAGCGGCTTAAAGAGAGCGCAGCTGAGCGCGTGAGCGCAGCACGCACCGCACACAGAGCTGAGTTGCGCTCTCTTTTAGTTATTGTTTCTGTTGTTTTCTTGTTTTGCCTGCATTAAGCATTGAGTTGAGTGCGCCGTTTGCTTAGGCAGTATTTTGGCTTCTGATTGGCTGGTTCTCTTTTACTCGTTCTCTCACCGTCACTACCGGCAACGGAACATGGAGCATAATAATGAGCGTTTCTATTTGTTGTTTTATTATTTTAGTTTGCTCATTAGATTTAGCTATAGCTCTATTGTGCTGCTTCTTGTCGCTGTTTTTAATCAGTGTGATGATTGTTTTGATGTTGAGTAGAGGCGTGTGGCTAACGGTTGGGGTTTACTGAGTGAGTGTTTGGAAACAATCGGAAGCAGGAGGGGTACTGGAAAGTAAATAGTAATTGAGTTTTTTCTTCTATTCTATTTTGTTATTTAATTAAGTAAATTTAATTTTTAATATATTGTACACATAAAAAAAATATTTAATTTAATTTATATATTTAAAATTTATTTCATATATATTTGTTTATCTTTTTTTTTTGCTATTTTTTGATGTCCTTAATTTTAATATTTTGTTATTGTTTATTTTTATTTCTAATAAGAAATAGAAAATATTTATTCTTATATTTTAATATATTTTTAATTGTAGTTATATTTTTGTTGTTTAAAAATTTGTTTTTCATTTTTTATTTAAACAAATTTTGTATTTGTAATTTATATATATATATATTTTATTTTTTTTCGAGTATATATATTTTATTAAATTTAATTAAACATTTAACTCAATGACATTCCCTTAATAAATGATTTCGTTGATTATCGATAGTCAATCTGTTATCGATAACATAATTAATACGCTTTATATGAAGTAATTAAATTGAATATGTGTATAAAAACTAGCTGCAATTAGTTGAACATATTAAGCAGAACTCGTAACGCTCGCTGTGCCTCACTTTACTAATTTAACCCTGCTCAGGGGGATGTTCCAGACTATATAAAAAGAAAAAAAAAAAAAGAAAAAATATTTAAATTGTGGCATAAAACTGGCGAGCATCACGCGGCTAAAACTGTTGTGGGTGCTCTGTGTGCTGAGGCCTTGCGGTTAACAGGGGCGTGGCGGCAATTGTGGGCGGCTTAATGACTACCAGCCGCATGGGCGTGTGTGCGTGCGTGCGTGCGAGTGTATTTGCATGGTTTTTAGCCTTAAGCACCGGACATGGCCACGCATTTTTGCGTGTGTCGCTTTTCAGGGACAACACAGCTGCTGTGGCATGCGGCATGCGGCATGTGGCATGTGTCCAGTTGCCAATGGAATGACCAGCAGCAGCGTGTGTCCTGTGCCACTGCTTACTACATGCTACGTGTTGCATGAAATGCCGTCAGTAGTCGCTTTAATTGCCACACGCATGACAGTTTTTAGACGACGACGGCGACGCCTCCATCTCACATGTTGCACACTTTTTGCCACTTGTGTGAGGGCGTGGGTGCAGTAGGACCAGCACCAGCAGCAGGTTAAATGGGTGGGCGGTTGGCTGGTTGCCTGCTTGGTTAATGCTGCCAATGTTTTTGGTTGCGGGCGTTTTAATGGCTTAAACAAAACTACGCTAATTGTGAGGGGTTTCAGCTGCTGCTGCTGCTGCTGTTATTGCCTGTAGCCTTTGCTGAAATCAAAGGTATTAATGGCAATGAATCAGCTGTAGCTAATAAACGTGTTTGATAATGATGATGATGATGTATGAAATAAACCAAGAAATTTTGTTAGATTATTTTAAAAAATATAAATTATATACAAATATACATTTATTTAAATTGATTATAATTATACTTATTCACGAAAATATATATATGTATATATAGTCTCGTGGACAAGCCAAAAATAAAGGGTAAAAGGAATAAATAAATATATATGTATAAGGAAATTGGGGGAAATTGTTTTTAAGAGCTTTTCTTAAAATTAATATTAATAATAATTTCAAATAACAATAATTTAAAATATCTTTCAAAATAATTTAAAATATCTTTCAAAATAATTTCAAATATATTAAAAAATAATTTCAAATATATTTAAAAATAATTTCAAATATATTTAAAAATAATTTAAAATATCTTTCAAATATATTTAAAACTAATTTCAAATATTTTTCAAAATAATTTCAAATATCTTTCAAAATAATTTCAAATATATTTAAAAATAATTTATTTACTTTTTTAATATTTTAATTTATAATAACAAATTATCAAAGTGTCGCAACAAATTCTTGATAATTATTGAAATATATATCTATTATAATTTATAAATTATTATCATATTTATATATACCATAGATTTTTGGAATATCGTATAAATCATCATCATTTTCCGAGCACATGCAAATATCAAATAAACACATAAAAAATGCCTGAATTGCTGCTTGAGCTATTTAATTTCCCACAAATGCGTTCACGAAATATTTTTGGGCACTCAGAATATATATATATATATATTTATTTATATATATAAAATAATAGATGAATGAATTTTTCATTTATATTTCATTATGCAGTAATTAGCAATAGACGCGTTAATAATACTCTCGGGGCATTCAACCTTTTTGGGGCAAGTACAAATAAAAATAGCTAAAAATATATAAATTTTATTTTTTTTTCGAGGGGGAGCAATAAACTCTAATTGAGTTGGTCTCTGTCTGTATGTGTGTGTGTGTGTGAGAGGCTTGTGTCCTGGCAATTTGACACGCAATGCCAACGATTAATTTAACCGTAGGAAGTGCCTGACTAGCACATATCCTGGCTTGGAGCACAACTGCCAGCAGCTAACATTCTGTATAATAAACTCCGCTGAATATAATATATAATCCAATCAAATATCAATTATTTACGGCACACGCCCGCGCTAACAAAGTGAAAAGAAGAAACGAGAAAAAAGTTCCCCCAACTTGGAAATATTTGTTCAATTTCGCTTTACTTGGTTCTCAAGCATTTTGCCAATATTTGTTTGTTTGCCGTTTAGTTTTTGCTGTTTTCTTGTTTTATTTTTTTCTTCCTATTTTATGCGTCTCACCTTTTTAATCATTCGAACGCGATCACTCTTAAACGCACGTCACCGGCGTCGTATACGTAATCAACGCCCCGTTGCAAACTCTTGACAGACGCGCGTCAAACTCATTTGACAATCAATAGGTGGGCAACAACAACAACAACAACAACAACAGCATCGACAAATAGCAAAATAAATACAACAAATAAATAAAAAAACAACAACAAACACACGCTGAGTGCATAACAGGCAGAGAGAGTATATAATAGTCCCATCCCACTCGCACTCCCACCACTACCTACGCCTAGCCAAGCGGCCAGTGTCACAGCGACGTCGTCGTCGTCGTCGTCGTCTTCTTCTTCTTTTTCTGCTTTGCCCCATTGCTACACACTTAACATTTACTTTGACTCGCTGTTGTTGTTGTTGTTGTTGTTGTCTGCGTTTTGTTTGCACTCTTTGCTGTTATTGTAGCTGTTGTTGCTGTTGTGTTTATTGGCTTTGCGTCAGCCATCGCTCATCTCTGCTCACTCTCTCGCTCTCTAGTGACAATGTGTATATATGTACATATATATATATACATGTGTGTGTGTGTGCCTTTGCTGCTGGGCGCGCTTTGAGTTCCACTTTGTCGTTTCGTTTTTCGCTTTGCGCTCTCGTTCTACTTATTGGCTTACATTTTAAATGTAAATTGCTGGTCTGCCCCCGTCCATCTACATGCATACATACATACATACGTACATATATAGTCTATTATCTCCCTTAGCTGACTTAATTAATTTTTGTGTGCATAAATAAAAGAATTTTTATTGTGATAATCATCTGTCTCGCTCCCTCCTGCTCTTTTGTGTTCGATTTGTGTCAAATAATATTAATACGATCTCTATCTCTTTCTATCTTTACAGGTGAGTGCTATTGATTGAATCTATGAATTTCATGGAAATCTAGTCTACTTGGCATTATTTACATGCCTTCATTTTCGGGTGGGTAAGTCAATAAGTAAGAGAATGCAATTTAAGAGAATTTTTTTGCACTGAATGGAATGTTGGAGAAATGAATTAATGGTGAATGAAAGCTGTGTGGAGAGTTGGGGAGGAATATACATACATATGTATGTACATATATATAGTGGATTTAATAGAGTATTAGTAAGTTATAATCTCAAACCGAAAAATATATGAGTTCTATATATAATTATATATTCAACTCCAGCAAAATATCTCTCCATGTTGCAAACTCTACAAATAACCAAAGTCTACAGAATTAAGATTGTTTCTCGTGAGTACCTTGTTTCGGCCTGTCTTAGCATCTTTTGGCTTGTTTTAGCTTATTTTTCATCAAAAACAAATAGTCAAAGGGCTTTGCTGATCCCCGGCAAAAAAAAGCGATTAAAAACAAAACCAGCGACAGGCAAAAATATGACAAAATAGCAAAACTGACATATGCCAACAAAAGGCAAATAGGCAAGGTGCCTAGCGAGAGAGGGAGAGGGAGAGGGAGAAAGCAAACCAACTGTGTAGAGTGCATTAAACTGCGTCAAGTCAAACACACACACACACACACACACACACCGACAAACTGTAGATGTAGATTGAGAGGGGATAACAGAGCAGCGGCAGCTGCAACGGCTGTTTGTATATGCATGTGTGTGTGTGTGTGTCTGTGTGAGTGTGTGGGGGACAGCAAAGTCGAGTAGCTTTTGCATTTGCACGAGAGAAGATGACGACGCTGATGTTCGCTGTCGACGTCAACGGCGGCAACAAAATCCAATCCAGTGGCGGATTTGCAAAGAGCTGCTGCAGCTACATGCCAAATAACACAAACAAACACGTGCCCAAGCTCTCTCACACACACACACACACACACACTTGCTTACTCACTGACAAGAGTTGAAAAACAATAATAAATCTCAGCAGCGGCGCAAAAATCATAAAAAAGAAGAAGAAACTTAACAAAGGCAGTCGACGCAGGCCCATAAAAAAAGCACAAAAAAGAAACGAATAAAATAAGAAGAATAAAACGAGCACAAGCGCAAAATAAAATAAAAAAAATAAAATAAGAAAAGCAGCAAAAAAAAAAAAAAAAAACAAGCAAATACATGCATATAAAATAAAATAGTCGACAACGGTGGCGGCAGCGGCTGCTGGTGCTGCTTACTGCTCGCCACTCTGCACTCTGCACTCTCTCACTCTCTAGCGCCCGCTCAACTCTACACAATCGAAACGTATCGAAATGAATCGAAGAGCAGCCAAGCATTGTGCAAAGAGCAGTGCAGATAACAAGACGAGGCGCAAGATGAGCAGCCAGTTAAGCAAAGCGCGAGACGTGCAATGTCGATATATATATATATATTTGTTGTTGTTGTTGTACTTGTCTTTTTCGTGTTTTATTTTAATTTGCATGCTTTTTGTTGTTGTCGCAGCATAGTTGAAAATGCAAAAGTGCAGGCGCACACACACACACACGCACACACACACACACACATGCTGAGAGCGCGTTGCTGAGTGCATGTAATAATCATAAAACTGACAGAGGGAGAGTGAGAGTGGGAGAGGGAAAGGGAGGGAGTGCAAGAGTGAGCTGTAAATTGCAAGTAAGAAGAAGACAAGTAAAGAATAGCCTTTTGCGAAAGTCTTATTAAGAGCATAACTTATGATTGGCATTTCTACTGTGGCTTTTAGTCATCTGAAGCTATACTAAACTAGAAGTGCCTAATCCGCTTATCGCTTTATAACTTGATTCGATAACTAAGCAACAGAATTTATATGTATGTATATAAAAAAAAATTAAAATAAAAATATATACATATGTATATTTATACCTTTACCACAATCGTTGGCTTAATAGTTTCATAAAAGTTCATTTTTTTCTTCTATTTTTTGCTCGCTGTACACACTTTTTTCTGCGAGTGTAAAAATGTTGGTCGTGGCGCTGGCATTCCGTTAGGAAATCCGCATAAAAACTGTGGGAAGTGGGCAGAGATGAGAGCGGCACTTTGAAAATTTACAAAATAAAGTGCGAGAGAGAGAGAGAGAGAGGGCGGAATAGAGGGAGAAAGAAAGGAACAATTGCAGTCAGAGCAGGTACACACATACATATAGAAACGTAGCTGTATGGCTGACTGTATATATATGTGTGTGTGTGTGTGTAGATATGACCCAACTCATTTAGCACACACCAGCTGCAACAACAACAACAACAACAACATGAGTTTTTGTCATTACATCGCACAGTAAAGTCCAGTCATTTTAAAGGTTCTCATGTCAGAGTGAGCGAGAGGGAGGGAGAGAGTGTGTGTGTGTAGGAGAGGGGGAAAGCGAGTATAGCGTACCTTTTGTTGGCTATTGCAATTATGACCTGTTTTTGTGTTGCTTATTGCTTATGCCTGGTTAGCTGGGCGTGGCAATTAAAGAACTTACCTGTTATTTTTGGTCGAGCTTATGCAAAAGTTGGCATTTTCATGAGCTCGATTAATAGACTGAAAAGTTTTTGCACAAAAAAAAAAAAAATAAAATAAAATAAAAATACAAATGTAATTGTTATGATAATGATATTGTGTGGACATAAAAGAGAATAGGTTAAAGTTGGCTAAATCTGTGAAGAATATACTGCAAATAAGTGAGATTATATATAGTGGTTGTATAGTAAATATAAATTTAAGAAATATACAACTATAAATATATAAATTGAAATGAAATTATATAATAAAAAAATGTAATAAAAAAAAATTAGTTGAAGTAAAAATATACATAAAAATACAAAATATATATTTAAATATATAAATATTAATGAAAATACATTTATATAAAATTAAAATATATACAAATTATTAGAAATAAAAAATATGTAAATACATAATTAAAAATTTATAAAGATAAATAATAAATAATAAATAAAAATAAAAATGAAATAAAATAACAATAGTTATTGTATTCACAGGAGATATGTGAATAAAAAAAAAAAGAATATTCAGAAAGATAATGAACGACAGTTAAATAATTAAAATAATATAATAAAATGTTTTTCTTATACTAAGCAACTAAAGTTTCCTACACGGGCGACCCTTAAAAGTATGCTATAAAAATTAAATATGTTTAATTATGCAAAGGCATATATCCATATAAAAAGTGAAGAATATGTCTTTACAAAATTAAAATATATTATTATTTTGATAACAAAAATAGATAACATAAACAATTATAATATTGAAAAAAAAAAAACGAAATTAAATAAAATTATTAAAAAGGGACAGTCTTAGATATCTCTGTCTCAGCTTCCACCCATAGCTTAATATCTCAATCAGAAACAATTGTGGAATTTTGCCACTAATCCAACTGACATTATTCATCTTTAGCTAATCTCAAAAGCTAATACATAATCAATAAGAATTAATTAATTTATGACAGTATTTTCAATTTAATTGCAAATGCCAATTTAATCAAGTTTGAAATTGTCATCGACAGCTGCACGATGATTCCCCGCAGTGTATTTAACAGCACTTTAATTCTCTGCCGTGCCACGCCCACAATCAACGTGGCGCCAGCCTCTGTAGCAGTTGGCGCGCTTGTTGAATGTAATGCAAACAATTCTCGATTACAATATGAAAATCGGGCAATGAAAAAGGAGCTGATGTCTGTGTCTGTGTGTGTGTGTGTGTGTGTGGAAATAGGAAATGTATAGAAAAAAAGAATTGCAAAAAAAGAGAGCGAGAATATAATGAAAGAAAATGGCACAGAGTGAGTAAAAGCAGACGAAATGAAAATACAAAATGGCGGCATTAAATGTGCAGAAAAAAATTGAAGAAGCGACAAAAAAAACTTTGGAAAAGTTTTTAAAACTGGATATCGCAATTTAAAAGTAAATAGAGCATAGTTAAGTCACAGCTGTGGCAATGGAAAACTTTAGAAGAAGAAAAAAAATTTTTAAAATAAAATAGAAAGAAAAGAATTAGAGCTATATGCAAACAGTTTATAGCATAAATCTTGTTTTCTCATATTCTTCAATTAGAGTTAAAAATTGAGTAAAATTCGGTTGAAGCATTTACATATAAAAATTCATTTATATATGAGTAGACTTCCGGGAAGAAAAAAAACATCACATGAGCAATAAAAAAAACGAAGATATTTGTCTAGGTTTTCATTTAATTATGTTTTGATGTTGGTAAGGGTTTTTTTTTGTTTGGTTTCCAAATTAAAAGAAATATATTGCGAAAGGTATTGCGAAAGGTATATTGCGAAAGGTATTGCGAAAGGTATCTAGACTTTTAATCAAAACTTTGCAAGTTGATCAAGCACATGTTAAATTTGGCATTGAGATTATGACTTCCTAAACTGCCTATAAAATCAGTTGAATTTGTTTTTATAATAATAAATTTAAAAAAACACTAAACTCCTGACAAAATGCATGTTAAATTTGCAATGAGGATGGAAAAATTTAGCTTGTAGAAAATTTCTCTTTTTATAGATAATAGCAGTAAAAAAAATGTATACTGTCTGGCAATACATATGATAAAGTGAGTGTTAAATTTTGCCATGATGATGAGATAACTGTTGTCTAGGTCAAGTTATTTCCTGTTTATCAAGTGTAAAATAAAATGGTTGTTTTTTTAGTTTAGCATTTACGCTAAAATGTCCATGTCAAACTTCATGTCAAATTTGCAATGAAGATTAAATGAAACACTTAAATATATGAAATTTTAATATATATATTTACATTTGCAAATTGACACTTTAGCTCAAATGTGCATGATAAAGTGCATGTTAAATTTGCAATGAAGATGCAAAAGCACAAATTAAAAAAAAAAGCTAAAAAGGAAACCTTGAAAGCGCAGTCAACTACCAAAAAATGCAACACTTTTTAAGTGACTTTTTGACAATGGCCGGAAGGCAGGAGGAGATGGAGATATATAGATAGCTTCACTGCAATGCAAATGTTCACACATATTCTATATAGGTTTTTCAGTTTTAGTTTTTGGCCTGAGTCAGCAGCTGGTTCTCTGTCCCTCTCTCCCTCTCTGGGTGTAACAATGTTTTGTTCAACGTTGCGTATGCGTGATGTTGCATTACGCATACGCCGCATGTGTCGTAAATTGCTCGCTTTACCCCTTCATGTTGGACATTTGATAATTGCGCACAGTTATGTATGTTTTCTGCAGTTGTCGTTGTCCTTGGTGTCCTCGTTGTTGTTGTTAGAAGTAGTTGCCCTGTCGTTGTCCACAGCATGGTCAACTTGTCATACTAATTTCATGGGCTACCCAGCTCCGTCCCGCTGGCGCTGTGTGTGTGTGTGTGTATGGCCTTTTGTCTCTGGGCCCAGGCAGTTAAGGAGCATTTGAGGATAGGGTATATGGGAAGCTAAGGGTATGTCCAGTCGACCAAGTTGAGTTCAGCTCGGGGACTTGTGTACGCACTTTGTGGCATTGTTTGTTGGTCGACTGCCAGGCAGGCAGGCAGGCTGGCCAGTGCCTGCAGCCTGGGACTGCCTCACTGACGGCTTGTCATGTGTGTCGGGCTGTGTGGCCTGCCAAAGCAGCTTCCAAGTGACTGAGCACACACAGACACTCTTACACAGCTGCACAATGATCAGCCACAAAGAGCGTTGGAGAGTTTGGTTTGGGCTTTTCGGTTAGCCGCCATTTTGAGTAACATACTATCAGAGATATATATAATATATATGTATGTATATATAGCAATTCGATGCCAAAGCCATTTCGATACGTTGACATATGTTTTTGCCCGCTTTTGGCTAGCTGCCTAGTTTCCGTTTTAGTTCATTGCTAAAGTTACTTTGAAACTAATCGTAAACTATTTAATTAGCTCTGACTTGGCAATGCAAACCTACAGCTGCTTATGCAATTTCAGCTCTAACTGACTAACTGTGAATAGTTGGGGATATATTTTACCTTGTGATACTTGAACTAATTTAGTTTTTGTTATATGCTCGACTTTTGTCGATATCATATTATGAATCAGATAAATATATAAATAATAATATTCATATAGAATATGATTAACATTCGATTGATAGATCGATAAACATTACGATTCACAGATTTATATCGATCTAATCAAAAAGTATTTTATATTCACTAATAATCTGATTCGTTTATTAACGATTAAGTGATTACATTGATTAATAGCAGTTACGATTCGATATCAAATATCAAATTCTAATTAATAATTGATTAACAGTCGATTGAGTATAGATTTAAGCAATTAAAAAATCTGAAATCTATTTAAACTCTTTGATTTATAGCGATGTCGACTATCGATTTTAATCGTATATCGATTAGCAATCTGCATAAGCGACACTAATTAATTATATTACTAGCTAATAATATTACGATATAGAACAATTTACCTCTATAACTATATATCAAATAGTTCTAATATCTATAACAATTATATTACGATATAAACCAAATATCCACAATAATTGAGCTCTATAAATTGATCTATAACAGACCATACATCTAGACCACATCAGCATTCATCGATCTCTATTCATCTGCCTTTGCCTTGCTCTATTTAGCTTACTTTGTCTACGTTTTCAATTTGAATGCTCTAATAAACGGCATCAATCATCAATGAGCTCAGATATAAGGCCAGTGCTTCAGTAAATCACTCAGTTGAATGATATAGTGCCACGCGCTCTGCCCCCTCGCTACCTGAGCAGCTGTTGTCGTGCGTGAACAGCCAAAAGAAAAACAAAAACAAAAACAAAAACCAAAACCAAAAATAAAAACAAAAATAAAAACAAAGCGAAGAAAGCGAAAAAGAGAAAAGTAAAATTGGCAAAGGCAGCGCCACAATGCCAATGCGAACTCTAAACGGCCTAAAGCTTAGCGCTACCTGAAGGTCCTTAGCCAGAAGGTCCTTTGGTCACAATTTTTTCGACTTTTTTGCTTTGCGCAATTTTTTATCGTCAACAAGATTTATGCGGCTTTGCGTCATAATTCTAACGCTCTTTTTTGCTCGTGGCTGGTGTAAACTTATGTCCGAGTTTGGCTGGGATAGAGGACATGACTGAAGGCAGAGAGAGAGAGAGAGAGCAGAGTGGGAGGAAAGTTTCAGTTAAAACTCCCTCATGTCATTTGTCCACTCAGCGTGTCCCTGTTGTTGTTGTTGTTTCTTTTGGGTTAAAGCGTGTATTACATTGGGGCTTTTAAAAATTTGTGCTTGGCCAACAGTTGTTGCTGGCTTTTGGCTTTATGCCTCGTAAATATATGGCTCGATGCAGAGAGTGAAATAGAGTTACAGAGAGAGAGGGAGAGAGAGAGAGAGAGTAAGAGAAATAGAGAGAGGGAGAGTACAGGTGGTTTTCATGGCCCACCTCCCTAGTTTTATTAGACATCTTTGGCTCGTAAATATGTATGTGTGTGTGTGTGTGTTAGCCATTAAATGTATTTCATGTGTGGATGTTGCTGCTGCTGCTGCTTCTCAGCTGGATTAGCTGGCAGTCGGAGTGTATCTAATCCCGAAATTTACTTGCTTGCAGCTTAAATAGTTATTAACTTGAGTTAAGTGTCTTTTGTGATTTTTTTTTTTAGTGTAATTGTGCTTGACCCAAGGCTTCAAAGAGTTTATTAAGTTTAGAATGAAGAACGAATTTGAAGAAATTTATTTGAGTTTCCCAATTTAGGTTGTTGATGGAATCGGACAGAGTTTGGGCATGAATCTGAGCAGCTTCAAAGCTGTTGACGACTAGTATGCCTACTACTATTTCTACTACGAATACTCCTTGGTATTATAAGCGATTCTACTACAGCTCACCATTGACTAATTTATATTATTAGTACTAATACTACTTAAACAACTACATTTTATACTACTATTTTGTAATATGACTGCGACTATCTACTCTATACTACTCTTTCTGCGCGTACAATTTTCCCTACTATCTGTACTATTTTCTACTACTATTATTTTTTACTACTACTACTACTACATGTTCTTCTACTTCTACAATTTTCTATTACTATTACTACTTCAACTACTTCTTACTACTGTGCATACTATTTTATACTGCTATTTTCTAGTGTCACTACTATTTTCTACTGCTAGTACTACTATTTTCTACTACTATTATTACTTTCTACTACTACTACTACATGTTACTACTATTTTCTACTACTATTATTACTTTCTACTACTACTACTACTACATTTTACTACTATTTTCTACTACTACTACTACATTTTACTACTATTTTCTACTACTATTATTACTTTCTACTACTACTACTACTACATTTTACTACTATTTTCTACTACTATTATTACTTTCTACTACTACTACTACTACTACTACTTTCTATTACTCCAACCTTCAATTAGAACTATCATTGCAACTACTATTTTCTACCACTAATAGTAGTTATCTACTACTTCTGCTAGTACTACATTACAACGACTACTACAACTACTACTACTCCTAAGACTTCAACTGCCACTATTCCTACTTTTACGACTATGTTTGACTACTTTTTGCCACCACTAATACTGCCATTCACTTTACTACCTCTTCATCTTTATAGTATTTCTATTGATTTCCTCTGTCAACTATAACTTAATTCCTATTTTATCCCATTTATCGCTACTACTATTTCTCCAACAAACATCGCTCAACTTTTGCTTCTGCTGCCACCCCTTCCACGCCCATCCACGCCCTTTCATGCCACAAAATTTGGCTCACCACAATCACATTTTCATTTCTGAGATCTTCATGATTACCTAATAAATATTCCGAAGCATACTTGAGTTTATTTTCTTTGTTCTGCTCACCCGCTCTCAGTTTTCTTGTTTTTTGTTTTTTGTTTTTTTTTTTTTTTTTTGGTTTTTGGCATTTTCCGTTGGAATTTTTCCATATGTGGCTGAAGCAGTCCGCAATGCCACATGTTTAGCTATAAAGCCCCACTGACTCGCTCGCTCTCTGTCCAATGGCCAAAGCCGCCCCCCATAGAAATCTTTTCCTTTTGGTCGAATGCCAAACAGCTCAATATTCGCAGTTGGAGAGAGAGAAAGACAGAGAGAGAGAGAGAGAGATAGCCACGACTGAGCTGGCAATTATAACAATCCACACACACACACACACATACACGCGCACACAGCTGTAACACATTTAGCGACAAAATTTCATCAAAATCTGTCACGTACGTTGCGCCAAAAACCTACAAGACATATGAATACAGATATACAGATATATATGTGTGTATATACCTATATATATATGCCCATATATACATCTATATTTATATGTAGATATGTCCAATAAAACAGCAACTCACGCACACCCACACAGTTAACCCGATGGATGCTGTCGCTCAGTTTTGTTCTGCACATTAATTTTGACAAAAACAATTTCATTTAACGACATTTCCGGCAGGGTGCCGACTGACAACCAAAAGAGACACAGAGAGAGAGAGGGAGAGGGAGGGAGGGAGAGAAAGAGTGTGCGATAGACTGGCCCCCCTCGCTGACGGCCGCTGACACATTCACGGCTTGGCAACGACTTAACCAGGCGCAAAACTGTTTAAGTATGTGAACAACAACAACAACAACAACAATAGCAACAACAATGCCACACACAACAAGTTTTAGCAGCCAGCGAGCAGCTGGTCAATGCATTTCATTGTGAATTGTGTGGACCACGCCTATTGCTTTTTTGGCCAACTGCCTTTGCCTTTGCCTTTGCCTTTGCCTTTGGCCAAGCATTGGGACGTCGCGTCTGGCTAGTTTCCTATTCCCTACAATTATTGTATTTGTTGTTGCTGTTGCTGCTACCCTTTCGGCCCAGTTGATGATTGTGTTGTCATTTGGGCCACACTCTCCAGACTCTGTCTCTTAACTTAATTTTCCTTTTTTGTTCTTACTTCTCTTCTTTTTTTTTTTGTCTTTGTCTCGCATTGTTCGTCGTGTATATAAATGGGTGTTACGTGTTATGATAATAATATGTACAACTGTTTGTATGTCTCTGTTGAGGGGCTGTTGCTTGGACTCCATACTAGATGCATTAGCATAAGTGGAACAACTATTGTTAACACACACTTTATTTAAGCAAAAAGTGTATTTGAAAAGCATAGCAAGAGTGCAATTTATATTTATATATATATAAGGAAGTGTATGATAGCTAGGTAGTATATACTAAGTAAGTTAATGATATTTGAGTATGTACAGTAGAACGTGAAGCAAATGATATCTAGGCATCCCCTGTAGTACATATCATATGATAAATCATATATGGTTATCTACTCTACTAGGCAGATGTCTAGATATCCACTAGTTAGGTAGTAACTAAATGTTACCTAGATATATACCATAAAGTGGATGATATCTAGGTATATACTATAGCATATAGCTACGCTACGATACTCAAATGTATATTTGAAAGACATTTATCATCAGAAATAAGGAAGTAAATTATATCAGGCGTTACGTAGAATGAGTAATATGCTACACGAGTTATAGACAACTACTGTAGTAAGTAGATAATGAGATATCCACTGTAATAAAAAATTATTAGATGTTTACTGTGCAAAATAGATCGACAAAGTAGATATTTATAGATAGCTACTACATATACAGAACTATATATATAATTCTCTCGGTATTGTCTAATAAATATATATTATTTTATTTATTAATTTTTTTATTTTTTTTTTTTTAAATATATATATATATATATATATATATATATATATATATATATATATATATATATATATATATATATATATATATATAATATTCTATTTCCTTATTAGTATTTTTTATTTTTTTTTTTCTAAAATATATATACATATATATATATTGCCTATAATTTGTATAGAGTATTAAAAAGGTAATAAATTATAGCTGACATAACTTTTGCCCCACTCTGTGTATATTAAGTCTTTGAAATCCATTTATGTAATTTCGTCATTATTATTATTACACGAACCACTTGAGTCTGCAAATTAAAAATATTTGCGTATTACTCTAGTTGATTATACAAAATTCATTCCAATTGGGAATTTGAATGTATTGTTTTAAATGTATATAACAGATAGCAGCAGGCTTGAACGACTTCGCAAGTTACCTATTGGGATCAATAGATGAGTCTAGAGTCTAATGTCTAGAGTAAAATGATTAATAAACTGAACTTAATGTAGATATATATTCTCAACTCTATATTCTCAGTTTCATTGTTCAGTACATCAATAAAATTACCGCATTTCCACATAATTAAAATCCATTTGAAACTTCAGTTATATGAACATATCTCGCACTTAAATAATAAAAGTCTTGCGTCATTTAACTGTAGAAAGATTTCTCCACACTTTTTGCGTACCTCCAGTTCCAAGTTGGCAAAAGAAAATTTTATTTTTTATAGATAAAACCTTTTTTTTTTAAATAAAAGAAATTCTGAATGTAAATTTCGCGGTATTTCATAGTCGTTCATTCCCTATGGCAGCGCACTTCGTTCTTTTTTTTTCAGCAACATTGTAAATTGCTTTTCCTTAATGTTGACTTGCGCACTCTTGTTGTACATTTGCCATATTTGAAATTCCCATTGTGTTGTGCCTGTTGCTTGTTGTTGTTGTCGCTTGGCTTCTGGCTTCTGGTTGCTGCTGCTGCTGCTGCTGCTGGCAGTTGCTGCAGTTATTGTTGTAACGGGAAGTTGCGTCTAACACGCACGTACGGCCAATGCCATTGCCCATGACAGCCAATCCTCCGGCACTGACACGCCCCATCCACTCCGCCCCTCCACACACACACACACACACACACACACACACACATACAGAGTCAGGGCAAATACTGGCAGTTCACTCAATATGCCAGTCAGTCCACAAGACTGGGCGAGCCGTGGGGGCCTATGAGGAGTTGTGTGCAGACATTTGGCGAAATGATTTTCATATTTTGTATTAGCTAGTTATGCTCACACATACAAATGCATGTGCGTGCGTGTGTGTGTGTCTCTTCATCTATTCAAATTAATGAGGCGTGTCTCACTTATGTTTATGCTCTCATTTGGTTGTACTCGACTTTTTGCATTAGATTTTCCAACTCTGTTGTTATTGTTATTTATTATTATTGTTGTTATTGGTATTTTGGGCTGCCTGGCCACGCCCCCAGCTACGCGAGCAAATGTTGGTTTATTGCCAGTGTTGACATAATCCAGCTTAAATAATTAGTTAATTGTTTACAATGTTTAGTTGTTGTTGTTGTTGTGGTTGCTGTATTATTTGAATGCTATAAATTGGTTTTTATGCTAATTTTATTATTGTACTAAACTATAGAGTATTTTGGGAGATTACCGAAAGCGAAAGTGAGAGAGTTTGAATTTGCAAATGAAATCACTGTGTGGGCGGGCAGAGGAGAGTGTAGAGTAGAGGAAACAATAGTAAAATAGTAAAATAGTAAAATAAAATTCATATATTTAAGTCTATTTATGAGGTGCTCAAATGTTGCATTTGTTTCTACTGTTTATACATAACAAATATATAAAAAAAAAACATAAATATCAGTTAATTCCCCACCTTATTTTGCTAATTGAGCTAACGTTGTGTTTGATAGCTTATTTGTTACTTAATGGAATAGAATTTTCAGTCATAATCCACGCATTCTATTAAATATTTGTTAATTTAGGAGAAAATGCTAAATCTGTCATATAATAGCTGTGCAACTGAACTTAAATTTAAAGAATCTGGTATAATTTAGAGCTATTATCTGAAATACAAGAAAAATCAAAATTTTAGAATATATATATAAAACTTTGTCCAAAGACAGAGAAGTTAAAATTTAATAACTGATGTTCGATAACAGAAGTTAAATAAGTTTTTATCGATTAAATTAAAATAGGAAATAATTATAGATTTTATGAAACAAACTTGATTCTATTTGTGCCATAGAGATATCTACGGATAAAATAGACGGACGGATAGCAAACGGCCGAACGGACGGCCAGAATTGCAGCCAGATAGATTTGTAGTCATATTTAAACAATAAATATATACTTATAAGTATATATATATATAATATAAGTATATTCAAATTTCATATTTATATATACATATATATAATTAATATCAAATTTCCCATTTATGCTTCTGCTCTTCATACATATCCATTACAACTGTGCAACACATGATATAGCCAACGATTAAATCTACAAAGAGTTCACTCAAATAGTACTTAATAAGCCAGCTCGAATGCTGTCAATAACATCTGTCTTTCGCTCTCTCGCTCTTACTGCCTACCTCTCCCTCTCCCTCTCCCTCCCACTCCCCCGTCCCCCGCTCGTTCGCTCGCTTATTTTTCTGCAGTCATCCATTAAGTTGGCCAAATGCTATTTCATTTCTTGAACGCAAACAACTTCATGTTGGTTGCTTTTTATTTTGCTGGCCTTTATTTTTGGTTGCTTCTTTTACCTTTTTGCGTTTTCCACTTTACGCTTAATTCCCTTATTTATTTAGTTGCGTTTTGACACTTGATTCCCGCTGACTTATTCACCAGCTCCTCTTCCTGCGTCGTTTCCTTTTTAACCACTTTGGCCGACCGAAGCGCACACACACACACAGAGCAAACCGTTTACGGCCAACAGCCCAAAGGTGTTAATCAACTGCCACTCCACTTCAGATCAGCACTCGTCCTGTGGTCAAGACCTAGTGGCACAGTGGTTAAAGAGTTAATGGACAAAGGAAATTAAATGCATAAAGTAATATCAAATGTATTCAAAAATTATGGAAACTAATATTTTTAGATAATACGAATTATAAAATATATATTTTAAATATATATTACGACAATAAAAAAAAAATAAAATAAATTAATAAATATATAATATATTTTAAATATATAATATAAAATTTATTATACAAAAATTATAGTTGAGATATATAATTCATTTTAAATATTTATTATAATAATAATTAAAATATTTATTATATAATAATAATAATTGAAATCTATAATATATTTAATATAATAAATTATTATTTATATTATAAATTTAAAATGTTTTAAATATAAAAAAAGCTAAAAATATATTTATATATATATTCATATGAATTTATTATTTATTTATTTGAATTGTTTAGTCAATTTCGTATTATTATTATTATTCTTATTATTTTTTCATTTTCATTATTTATATAAATAATAGTACATTTTTTATAAATAATATTATATTATATTTAATGAAGTTCTTTATTTAATTTGCATAAATCTCAGATATATTTTTGATCGATATATTATCGATTTTTATATCTATATATTTAATCCTATACTAGCCAGCTTGCCCAATAGCTTTTGCACCACTGTGCAACTTATATTATGTTTACGTTTGCCGTGTGGTTTACGGTGCTGCTCTGTCCATCTACTATCTCGCTCGCCCTCTCCCTTAGCTCCTCTCCCCGCCCTCTGTATGCCAGTATTAACATTAAAAGCTGCCCGCTTTTTATTTATGGCCATCAATATTTTATGACGACCAGAGCAGGGCGGAGCAGAAGAAATGCAAAACGGAAGATGGTCCGGTTACGCACGTCCTCTGCAACGCCAACACCCTGACCCCGCCTTCAGCAGTCAATTACTGAAGTCAAACCTGATGAAAGACCATATATGACCATATGTATATGTAGCATAAATAACAGTTTTCAAACATACTCGGATATTTAAATATGAAATGAGTGAAACTTTTAAGCGGCCCTCGCTAACATCATATATATGTACATATATATATATATATGTCTTATCTGCTGCTTATGGTATGTATAATGCCTGCTCTTTCTTTATAATCGGAATTGAGGTGAAAGCGGCACGTGTTGCGTATCTAAAGCTCATTTGTTTATTTGCTAAACCACTTTGAATTATCTGTGTGTTTTATATATATATATATATATATATATATATATATATATATATATATATATATATATATATATATGCAATAATATAAGAATACAAAAGAAACGAAAAGAAACAACAAAAACAGAACATGAAGTGCGTATTTCAGCTCTAAATCTAGCAACAGCAGCAAGAGCAAAGTGAAAGAGAGCAAAGCTGTTAATTAACAGCGCTGTCAATGAGCAGCCCTGTTACCTATTAACGCTCTGCAAACACAACAGTTTTGTAGTGTAAATTGTCTTTGCATAAAGCAAAAGCAAAATCCAAAACAAAAGGCAAAGAAAGGTAAACAAAAAGCAAAAGCAAACAAAAGCAACAAAAAAGCGGGGAGAGCGAAAACAATGAACGAGGAACGAGGAAACTGCTTAACATAATTTGAGCATAAAAAGCTGCGTATATAAAAGATATATAAATATTCTAATAGCAAATGCAAGGAAATGAACAAATTAAGATGAGAAAAAGGAGTACAAAGTAGAAAAGTGATAAATGGAAGCGTGCTGCTGTAGGGCTTATAAATTTGTTGTTCGGGTGGCGGAGGTAATTAAATTAAAGCGATAAGCAAGAGAAAGAGAATTCGACGCATTTAATAAGGTATTTTTAAGGAATAAAATTTAATATAAAATAATAATAAACTATTAAATGTAAGATATAAAATATTCAGAATAAAAATAAAATATAAAATGAATAAAAATATAAAAAAAAAAAAAAAATAAAATACATATGTATAAAAATATTTTAAATAGTAAACATATAAAATATTGTAAAAAATTACAAGAATTATTGACTATTTAAATAGTTTAAAAGATTATATACTTTCATTTTGTATACGTTTTTTATTTTAATCTAATCTAAATAGTCTTTCAAACGAAGGCCAAAATATTTGGTTTCACTTTTGTTTTTTTGATAAATCAAAGCCGAAAATTCGTTTAAGCGAAGGTCAATCTATGCAGCATTTTATTATGATTAGATTGAAGAGATAAAAAAAAAAAAATGAAAAATGAAAAATAGGCAAAAATAACATAATCTCTTGGCTTTTTGCATAAAAAATACATAAAAATTATTTGCACATCTGTTTGAGTTAAAATCACATTTAAACAAACACAATTATGCATACGTATACGTAATATAAAATTTAATCTTCCCACACACACGCCAATATTATATTTTCATACAAATAGAAAAAGCGTGCGACGAGCAGCAGCAGCGAACACGCATAATAGAAGAGACAAAAAACGAAACAAATGGAGCGAGCAAAGCAAATGCAAAAAAAAAAAAAAATTGAGGAAAAATATTGAAAGAAACACACATTAACTTTTGTGCCCCTCTCCCTCTCTCTATCTGTTTCTGTATATGTCTCTCTCTCTCACTCTGGCTGCGTCTGCTGCCTATCCATATGTTGCTCAGCTGCCGGCTGTGTGGCGTATACGTAATTTGTTTTTGTTTTAATATATTGTTTTTTTTTTTTATTTGCTGCTCGCAGTTGACAGGTCTCTCTCTGTGTGTGTGAGAGAGAGAGAGAGAGGGATATTGCGCTTGTGTGTGTGTGATAATTTGTGTGAGCTGCTCAAGTAGCGCACAGATAAGACAAAAGTGACAAAAACTCACACACAGTTTCAGATGCAGATACTAAGTAGACAGATATAGACACAGATAAATATACACATATATATATATACATATATATATATACATATACATATATATATATATATATATACATATATAAACATTTACACATACAGCTAACATTCATTGCCATTATCAGTGCGATTGTTTATTTTGCTCAACTCGCACGTGTTGCAAATTTTTCAACTCGAAATTTTCCATGCATATTCAAAATGCAAACAGACAGAGAATATGAGGAAATGTGGAATGAACTGATGCCGGGGCAGCGCTGGAGGGAACGTAGAGTAAACAAGTTATATGCAAATAATAATTTGTATTTTTTACGCATTGCTAACACACTTTAGCTAAACAATTGAAATCCAAAGCGCAGACACGCGGCGTATGAGTAATCAAATTTTGTGCATTTAAACACAGAGAGGGAGCGAGAGAGATAGAGAGAGAGAGGCACACACACACACACACAACTGACCCAACCAGATATGGCCTTTTATTGTTGGCTGCTGTTAATGTAATTAAAAGCCCGTCGACCTGTTGGCCAGACCAAAATCCAATGCAAAAAAAAAAATAAAGTAAAAAAAAACAAGAAGAAGCAGCAGAGAAAAGAGCAACATTGTGCAGGCCAGTTAGGTTATTAGTGCAGGGGGCGTGGTGCGGTGGGCTGAGGTGTGTGTGTTGTGTTATTTGTTAAGAGTAGACTTGTGTATGCCCTTAACAAGGTTAATACAAGATTGGCTGGCATGCAGGCAGCGTTTTTTGTGTGAGAGATACCCTGTAAAGTTCGATGATGAGGACTAAAGCACAATTTGGAGAGTGACAGAGAGAGAGAGAGAGAGAGAGAGAGAAAGAGAGAGAGAGAGAGAGAGAGAGAGAGAGAGAGAGAGAGAGAGAGAGGAAATAGAACTATTTATAAATAAGGATTTTGCAAGATATGCCCAGTAAATGAATTACTGATATATATTTAAATAAAAATATATTATTTTAATATTATAAAGAAAATTAATTAAATTTTTAAATTAAAAAAAAATTTATAAATTGATAATTTTAAAATAAAAAATAAAAAAAATCAATCAATCAAAAATAGCAAATATAATTATAAAGATTAATTCTAAGTTTTTTATTATTAGAATTATATAATTATTATATAATATAATAATTATATAATTCCAAAATGGAATTTATGAAATTTATAAGATTATTATTAAAAAATTGTTTTTAATATAAAAAAGAAATTTTAATAGATATATCAGTCATATATATGCACAAAAATAGATGTTTAGCAAAATATATAGATATTTAGAATAGATTATAGTAGCATTAGATACATAAATAGCTTTACTCTGGTACTTAAAATTCAGATTTAGTTCTGGTTGTTATCCTGTTTGCTGCTATTCCATGTTTGGGGAGTTGCCTATTAAATAGTTAGCAGAGCTTGCCCCACCCATCGTTAGCCAGGCATTAAGGTTAGCTAAATTTCCACACAAAGCATAAAACAAAAGAAGCAGAGGAATTTTGTACAAGCCACGAACCGAGAGCAAAGGACAAAGGACGACGGACAAAGATAATTAAGCGTGAAGCAAATAACGAATAGCGAAAAAGCGCACTGCGTTGCGTTGCGTTGCGATGCGATGGCAAAAACTAAAATTGCAAATGGCAAAAACTAGAAAATGGCTAATGAAATAATGCACAACTCAGCGCCCAACCACCCAACCACCCAACCACCCAACCCCCAACCCCATCTCTCATACCCTAGGTGCGTGTGCCTGCTCGTCTGCATAGTTGGTTGGAATATTTGATAGTAAAACGTGCATTGGCGCCTGCCTCTTTTTCGAGTGTGTCGTTACTCTGTCTCTCTCTCTCTCTCTCTCTCTCTCTCTCTCTCTCTCTCTCTCTCTCTCTCTCTCTCTCTCTCTCTCTCTCTCTCTCTCTCTCCCACCCTGGCATGCATAATATGCCTGGTTGGTTGTGTTTCAAATGGGTTTTCCATGAGGTTGTCCGTACGGAATTTACAAATTTTGAAGTGGTATGTGCCGTAGGGTAGAGAACGGACGGAGCTAGGTAGCGGCAACAGCTCTGTTTAGTGTTAAATGGAGCGTAGATTTGTGCACAGGTATTGGATTTCCCATAGTTATGACAATGCAAATTCTATCGACAGCTTTTCTGAACGATTGAAGCTTGCACATTTATGAAATTTTATGTCATTCAAGTCTGGCAGATTTCTACCGCGAAATTGCAGTTTAATATTATTTTTAAATGCAAACAGATTGGAATTAGAAAAGTTGTAAAATAATATAAAAAATAAACAGAGATTTTCTAACTTTACACTTTTCACAGGTCAACAAAGCTTATGCTTTTACTTACCGAGAGAAAACATTTTAAAGATATAAATTTAAAAATGTTATATAAAAATAAATGTTGCATTTAATTTTCATATTTATAAAATTATAGGATTATTTAGAATTATTTTAAAATATAAAAATTTCCAAATATTTAAAGCATTAATTACAAAGGAAAATCAATTTTATAATATAAAAAATATATCCAAATATTAATAGATTTTCTTTTTTTTTTCATAATTATAAAATGAATGTTACTTTAAAAGATCAAAAATATTTCCAAGTATTTATAGAATTTAAATTAGAGTAATTTTAACATATCAAACATCTTATCAAATATTTATAGAATTTATTATTATTTTTTCATAATTATAAAAGTATAAATTAAACAATTCTAAATATTTTTAAATTCAAATAATAACGAATAAACAAATTTGAAGCTAATCAGGTCGACGGCCCTAAATGTCATAGATAATTAATTATAGGTTAATAGTGTTCACTATATGCTAGTCCTTATAAATATCTATGGAATAGAATATAGTGAAATCTGTTGGGCTGGTCTATAAATTAGAAATACTTAACTAATTATTTTAGCCTTGCCAAATAATATTTTTAAAATATAATTTAAATTGAATTTGCAAGCATTTAATGAATTTCCACACTTTATTTTGATTAAATTAAAATTCTCATCTTCAGCAAATATTTGCATTACAAAATATTAAATAGTTTTATCAATATTTTCTCAGATTTATTTTGCCAATTCAATTCTTACAATTTAGCATTTGCTCTTCTCGCATTCCTTGCTTACTCTCGCTCTTGCTCTTCTTCTTTAAATTTAGCCTTGATTTTGTTGTTGTCCATTAAATATCTGTGAATTGTTTCAGTTGCCTGCTGTCTGCACGTTTTTGTGATTTTCACAATTTAATTGAATTTAATTGATTAAACGTTTTTATTGGACGTCAATGTTGTTGTTGTTGTTGTTGCTCTCTTGCTGTTGTTGTTGTAGCTGTCAGCTGGCAACTTGCTAAAAAGTTTTTCGCAGCTCACTCGATGAAAAAGCGAAATAGTTTTTCACGGCCTTCGAGCGAAAATTGTGCGATAATTTATTAGCTCACCAGGCCACGCCCACAACAACTACGCCCCCCCCCCCTGGCTCTCTGACCGCCTCACTGCCGGCCCCCTCCGCCTTTTGTGGCAACGACTTTATCGCTCTTCGCGTAATTATCTCGCCGAAAGCGACTTGAAGACAAATTAGCACATTTTCTATTCTGACAGTTGCGCGATTTGCGGTCAACGGGGGATTGTCACGCCCCCTCACCGGGCAGGCCTTGTGTCTCCAAGAAGTGCAAATTTGCAAATCGCTTCATTTGTTGTTTAATAAATATCATAAAATATGCAACACTCACACATGTCGCAAGTTCATAATTTATGTGGATACACTCAATAATCCAGAGCGAAACATGCCGAGAGGACTCGCCCACCGCCCCGCCTCTGTTGTCGCCCCACTTGAGTTATGTTGGGCCAACTGGGGAGCAAGTGTCAAAGAATTTTGTATGCCGCCCAAAATATCTGGCATAGACTTGTTGTCACACCTCCCTCCCCCCCCCTCTCGCGCTCTCTCTGTTCCTGTTTTACTTGCTCTGTCTGTGTCAAGTGCATATTTTAGTAGCTGCTGTGCATAACTTAACAGTTTTCATTAACTTAATTGATATACTCATGCTGCCTTCGTGTGTTGTAGAAGAAAAAATAAATATATTTCTATATATCAAATAAATCCAAAATATATATATATTAAATGTAGTATATAAAACTAATTCAAGCTTGAAACTTAAGTAAGATCCATGTTTTTACGCTCTTCAATGCTTAACATTAACTTTAACAGCAAGTCATTAACATTATGTTAATTTTGGTTAGACCTCAACTATCATTTCTGCTAAATTCATAAACATATTCATGGTAAAGCCATAAGAAATGATGGCTACAAAATTGATATGCGGCCCACGCACACACTTATGCATACACCCACACACACACACACACACATGTACATAATCAATACAGCTCAAAAGCAGGCAACAGAAATAACAATTTAAGAAGAGAAAACGAAGCGAAGCGCAGCAAAAACAACAAATTTAAGGGGCAGTGGCCATAGCGAAACGCCGGCTGGCCCAAGCATGAGTAAGAGGGAGAAGAGTCTATGTATATAAATAGCACACATATACACCCAACTCACTCGCATGCACACAGACAAGACAAAGGGACAGACGATTGCGCACATGTTGCCAAAGGCAGCAATTGAGATGGAGTTGTACAAAAACAGTTAACTGCGTGAAGAGAGCGGCAGAGTGAGTGTGGGTAGAGGGCGAGCGAGAGACAGGCGCAGACAAGCAGCTGTGGCAGCGCTGACGTCGACGTCGACGTCGACGTTAGCGACGCACGAATAAGTTGTCAAAAACAGCGGCGCGACGCTCGACAGCGGCAAACCCAAAGCGCCAAAAAATGTTGCCAAACTATCAAAGTGAACTTTTCGTTTGTGCAAAGAGAGGAAGAGTGAGGTAGAGTAGGGGGAGAGGAAGAGAGAAGCAGTTAGTTTTGTTATAATATAGATTACACAAATGCGCACACATATGAAGGCAAAGTGAACAAAAAAATACACTAAATGCACAGACAATGTGTGTTTGTCAGGAGGAGAGAAAGAGAGGAGTGAGGGAAAAAGCAGACGACCAACTGGTAAAGCACTGAGTAGATAAAAGAATAAAACTCTAGCTAAAACTTTTGGATACATTTATTTAAAATGTAGCCAAAGCAACAGCAGCAGCAACAGCTAAAACATTCCTCGACTAACTTGAGCTCGGCAGCTTGAAAAGTTTGGCAAGCACTGCACATGGCACTGTGTGCACTACTTTGTTTTTTGTGCTTTTTCCATGCAGCAATTAGTTGGCAATTTACAGTTGCAAAGCCACAGGCGCTCAGGGACTGGCAAACTTGAGCATGCCAATACAGTGAAGAGCGAGCTTAAAGATCACTGGAATAGCAGAACGTAGAAAATAGTAGAAAAGTATATGGCAGCTAGCAGCAAAGCTCAGCAACATTTACTCATCAATAATAATGCAATTGAGTCTGCTTCACAGCAATATATTGCAGAGGCAATTAAATGTTGCGGGACTGCTTGCTTAGTTTACATACTGCAGCTGTTCAGAATTTCATTAAACATTAACAACATGCTCAGCTGGTTAGTGTCACTGCTAAATGTTGCTAAGCCTTGTTGCTCATCAATTACGAATATGTTGCCAAAGCAACTTAATTCATTGACAAGTTCAGCAACATATTGCATTGGTTCTGAATGTCATTAAAATGTTCTGCTTGCACAGTCAACATGTTCCCGCTACTAAATGTTGCTAAGCTTTGTAGCTAAGTTTTACTAGTTTTTATTGTTATTCAATAAGTTACGTAAGTGTGTAAGTTTCAACTTATATTTATTTTAACTCGGTTATTATCGTTCCTTTTTTTAACCTCTATACTCGCCTTGCTTACTTAAGCTAACAAGTTGTTCAGGTTTTTCCTTAGATAAGCTGGCAAGTGCTGCAGTTAGAGCCACGCCCACGTCCACCTTCTATTTTTCTTTGCTCTAAACGACTTCAAAGTCAGTTTTGGTCTTAAAAATGATTATTTTATGAATTTGCACTTCATCAGGCAGTAGGCAACAGGCAGAAGGATCTGCTGCAGGACCTTGCACAAAATGACGACGGTGAACCACAGGCTCGTGCTATAAGTATGTGTGTGTGTGTGTGGTTGGTTTGAGCTTGCGGGCGCAGCGGTTGGGCAACGTTAGACCACCAAACGCGTGCCCCTTAAAGCTGCCAACCTAGCGAGAACTGTTTCAAATATATAGTATATATATCTGGAGCATATATATATACATATAATATATATATATATATATATATATATATATATATATATATATATATATATATATATATATATATATATATATATATATATATATATATAGATTCAGGCTTGGGCAATTTAAGGGCCCAGCTTTTAGGCCAGCACTCGAAGGACATGCAGCGGCCGCAATTTAGCTAAAAGAGGCCACAGGACCATGAACAACAACAACAACAACAGCAACAACAACAAATAGAAGAAAGGCAAAATTACTAGCAAAAATTCTTCATGCAATTTTATTAATGGAATTTTTATGTTGCAGTTTATGCACTTTCTTCTTCCACTTTTGCTGTTGCCCTTTTTCTGCTTCTTCTCTTCTCTTTTTTTTTTGTTATTAATTTTCTTTAAGCAGTTGCCAAATTTGTGGCCAGGAAATGAACCAGCACAAAAAAGACCAACGTAAAAAGAAAAACTAAAAAAGGGAAAAAGAAAAAGGAAAAGCAAAAAAAAAAAAGGATTCTCCACCTCTGTCCTTAACTCGCATCGAGTTGGCGACTTTGTGAACGACTAACCCACATCAATTTAAGTTAAATCCCAAAAACTATTATCATTTTAATCAAATCAAGCCGCAGGGCAACAGCTACAACAAAAAGGCAGCAGGCAATACACGCAGGAATAGCAGCAGGGGGAAGTGAGAAAATGAAATGAATTCAGCTGCAAAGGCAGACGCGACTAGCTGAGGTTCCTGTAAAGGAACAAGAGAAACTAAAATAAAACAATTGAAAATTTGTAGCACTAAGGGACCTTTTGAACAAATTAATATTATAAATAAATAAAAATAACTAATGAAATATGTTTATTTTAACATATAAAAAAAAATTAAAACAAAATATATATATAAAAAATTACATTAATATTCTAAAAAAAAAAAAAAATAAATAAAAAATTGTAATTAATAAAAATAAAATATATGTAAAATAATCAAAAATAAATATATATTCAACACTAATTCATTTTTATTTTCTTTAATAATTTTATTTTATTTATATAATATATATCTAATTATTTATTTTTAATAGATCTATTCAAAACTTTTTTACTAAATCTAATTTTTAAATTTTAAATATAAATATAAATATTTATAATGCATTTTTAATATTTATAAATATAGCTTAGCTATTTATTTTATATATATTTGGTGTTAATCCTTCTACCTTCTTTTCCAAATTCCAACTATCGGAATCAATAGATTTTAATTTACAATCGTTTCGTCACTTTATTGTGCTCTATTTTTAGCGGCATTTCTCTTTGCTATTTACCTTCACCTGCACCGGCTTCATGTCCAAAGGGACAAACCGTCTGACCGTTAAATATTTATTGAGCTCTAAAGCATTAAAAAAAGGGTCGAGTTTTATGGGCTAGTGTTGATAAACAGTTGCGATTCTCTCTGTTTTAATCTTCATTTCAAATCAAGCAATCAGAAATAAGAAAAAGTTTCGCTAGAGATATATATAATTATAGATAATATAAAAAAACATATATATATATTAGAAATTATATTTAAATATATCAAGAAACTATCTTAATTCGCTGTCAAGTTTTGTACAGTGTTTTACAACACTGATTTGGCTTTAGGACACGAGCATAAACTTGACTTATGAACAGGAATAAAAAACCGAATAGGGATGCCAACATTTGATGTTTGTATGCTGGGTATAAAAAAAACCAAATAGTAAAAAATTGTAGGGCGAAAGGAAATGAGAAAGCGAGGAGTGCAAGGCAACAACAACAGCAAGTAGTAGAAGCAGAACAAACAAACAAGCAAGAAAAGTAAAGAAAAGAAACAAAAAAGAAGTGACCAAGGCAGCAAGTCAGCTGCTGCGAGGCGCCGCTGTGCTAGCACTCAGCCACTGACAGGACGACGTTAACTAGGCGAAAAAAGTGTGGGACAGGAACAAGAGCAGCGGGGGGCCAGGCTGAAGCAGGCGACGGCTCGTTAAAAGCACACGCCAGGTGAGAGCCAGGTGAAATGGTTGGGGGAAAAACGCAATGCAGTTGCTTTTTCTCTATTTTCCTTTTATGATATTTTGCCTGAGCTTAAACATTTGTCGGGGCGTGTTGCATACTTTATGGCGGCGTGGCTGTTAATGAAGCAGGAAATATGCGTCAGCATCAATATGGCAAGTGAAAGAGGATAGTGATGGAGGGAGGGAGGTAGGGAGGTAGGGAAGGGATGAGGGAGTGAGCAGGAAGCATGCAGCATGTTTAAAGACAAGTCGAAGCGAGAAGCGTCTTGGGTTTGGGTTAGATAAGCGACGTATGCAGATAATAGATAACTACGCCAGGTAGAGCAACTTGACATACAACACGAACAGGAGCACATAGCAGTAGGGGCAGGAGCAGGTAGCTAGAGGAGCACCAGCATCAGCATGAAGGGAGCCCGTCAAGTGTGTGTGTGCATATGAAATTGATTGCAACTGCAACTGATTGCCAGTCAAGGAGCATTTGCTGCGATTACAGCCAACAGCTAAAGAATAATCAATTCCACCTTAAATTCACTTTAAGCATGTGCTTCGAGCTGATTTTATGGGAATTTTAAGGAGAATGTTGTAATAAGGAAGTTATCCAAAAGTATGACAATATTTTATATAAAGATATTATGAATATTTAAATTATTTATTATAAATCAAATTAAAATATTTAATTCGTTAAAATATTTGTGTTTCAAATATTATTTTAATTAGTTAACATTTCTCCTGTATTGTTTGCCTATATTGGATTTTAAATTTTTGTAAAAATCTTCATAAATTCTTTATATTAAAGAACAAATTTAAAATAGTCTTCTGAAATTTTGGGTTTTAATATAATATATATAAAAATCAATTATAAATTCAAATTTATTGTGTACACATGTACATACTTAATAAATAAATATATATATATATATTTTTTTTTTAAATTCCATTTTAATATATATCAAATACCAGTAAATTCCATTAACAGACTTGTTAACATTTATCCTTTTAAATACACTTTCCTATATGTTTACATATAAAGTTTAAAAGTTCTTCAAAAACAGGTTTACATATAAATGTATAATAACAGTTTAACTAACAGCATCAGCTCAGCGCCTAACTGAAAATGTTATAGATGTCTACAGACTCTTATCTTAATATCTTAGATTACTGATTTGATTTTAGCCATTTATTTTTATGATTTGTTATATAATATTTATAAATTGAATTTGTTTTTAGCGAACATTCTACTTCATAACAGTGCAGTTTTAAGATAGTCAAGTATGTTAACAGACTTAACATACAAGATAATGTCAGCAGATTGTATAACTACAACATAGAACTTCCCAGTTCTATCATTAGCAAACTTCGCGCTATTATCTTCGCTTCACTAAGCTCTAATCATTTCAAAATTTTATAGCCATTGCATAATTATAGAAATTAAAAAATTAACAATTTATATATAATAGCCTAAACATCAATTTGCAGCTTAAAGCGAATGCAATTAGTTAAACAGGAAGCGCCTCCATCAGAGATTACCAGATTGATTTTCTACACACACAGCTCAATGCTAAACTACACAAATTAATTAAATAAATTTCAAATGCATAGTGGGCGGAAGGGTGGGCATGTGGAAGGGGGTGAGAGGGTAAGCTATGGTTGCACGTTTAAGGAAATAAATTAACTAGACACAAAACATGGAGACTCCGGCTCGAGTTGAGTCGAGTCGAGTCGAGTCGCTGGCGCACTTTGCTGAAAGAAAGTTTAATGAGTGCCATAAAATTTGTTGACTCTCTCTGTGCAGGCAGACGAACGGACGGACGGACGGACGGACAGACAGACAGACAGTAAGGGTAGACAGATAAGGGAGGCGTGGGGTTAAACGGAAAGGTACTCGGTTTGCAACTGTGGCTATTGTCGTTAGTCTATGGCGCCCATTTGATAATAAATCCTGTCCCATGCATACAGACACAGAGAAGACATTTGGACGGACATAGAGACAGACATAGATAGACAGGCAGACAGACAGGCAGGCCAGCAAGCAGGCAGAGTGTAGCCAGCTAGTGGGCATGACCACCAAAATCCACCCACGTATGCTTAGAGTTTTGTTTATGCACTGCAAAGCCAACAAGCGTTAGTTATAGAGATGGGAGCGTGTCGTGACACGAAAGCGTGAATGTGTGCTTAGACTGGAATGTGATCTAAATGAGATGTGAAGTGTACTAAAGGGGAAATATTAATATAATAAAATAAAATATATAAATAAAATAAATATAAATACAAAATGTAATTTAATATAAAATAATATAACATAATAAAATAAATCATACTTTGAACCTCTTAATATTTAATATAAAATAAATAAATTTATATTCTCGATTGCAAAATTATAAAAAGAAAGCAATTAATTATTATTTATTTAATGTTTAAAAAAAAATATGAATTTAATTTAAAATAATTGTGTTTTTATAGTTTGTTTATAACAAAAGAATGAATTAATGAAATTAATTAATAAATTAAATAAATGTTTTAAAATTATACATTTTTTTTGTATGTGAAAAAAACAAAAAAAATTTAATTAAATTTGAAAAAATATGTAGCCAAAAATTTGTATTTTTTTATTGATATAAATATATTAATATTTTATTTTTAATATTTAAAATTATAATTAATTTATTAACAGAATCTGAACATTTTTAAATATATATATATATATATATATATATATATATATATATATATATATATATATAAATTATAATAAATATCTTAAGATCTGATCAACTAAATTAAATATAAGTTGATTCCTTAAAAAGTTATATTCGTATAGATTACACCGTTGCACCTCTATTTCGCCTTACACCTACCTGTCTATGCCTCTCTCACTCAGTCTCTTGTATTGCCTGTCCAGCTTTTGGCGGCTTAGCTCGACCGCCTTCCGCTCACCCTCTACGCTCTCTCCTCTCTCTCTCTCTCGCTCTCTATTTCTGCCTCTATTGCCTGCCCTTACATAGTTGCCATTGGGGAGTTAAGTAGACTTTTGTGTTATAAATTAGGCGTGCCAATGTGCATGAACCCGTCGTCCTCATCGTCGTCATCGCCTTTTGCCTTTTGCCATTTGGTTTTCTTTCACACGTCCTGAATGTGGCTCTATCTCTCCCCCCCCTCTCGCCCTCTCGCTCTCTCACGCTTTGCCCTACTGCTTACGGCTCGGTAGTTAGTCTAAATATGCATATGAATATGAAATTAGTCGCATGTGTTCATTCCTCTATGTCCTGCCAAGTCCTTGTGTGTGTGTGTGTGTGTGTATGTTGCTTGAATTGAATTGAATTGAATTTTGTATGTCGAGACAGCTTCTGCCTCTGCTGCCTCTGCTCGTGTCCCTTTGGCATAGTCTAAAAGAGAAAGGATTCTCATGCGTAATTTAATGTTTGTGCAAGTTGTTAAATGATTCATGACGTGCCTCAGCGGAAACTATGCAAAAGAACGAGAGAAGCAAAAAATAAGCTCGCTCGCTCGCTCGCTTATGCTTTCATTGTCAAATCAAGACTTGCATATTTCATGACGTAAAGCTTTACGTGAATTACGTTAAGATTTGATTGGAAGTCAGTTATGAGTTGCAGAGCTAGAGCTAAAATATAAAAATACCATTTAAAAATAATATATAATAATAATAATAATATATAGAATTTTAATTAATAATCAAAAGTAAACAAGCATAAGGAAAAAATTATATAACAAATTTATTTTATTATTTTTTTGTTACTAAAGCTAAGAAATAAAAATACCATTTAAAAATAATATATAATAATAATAATAATAATATATAGTATTTTAATAGATAATCAAACAAGCATAAGGAAAAAAATTATATAGCAAATTTATTTTATTATTTTTTATTACTAAAGATTCTTAACTAATATTAAATAAATAGTTTTTTTTTTTTAACCATAGACATACATAATAAATTATTTTCAATATTTAAAATAAATTTACATAATTTTCAATATTTATTTTTACTTTTTTTTGTTGTATAATTTGTTTGTATATTTCGTTTAAAAGACGTTAAAATATAAATAAAAATTGCCGACTTAAAAATTTATTTTAAATATTTAATTATAAAATCTATATTTATTTACTTAATTTATTTTATGTGTTTTTGTTTCTTCCCTTAAAATTAATTATTTGCTTATAAATTAATAATTATACATTTTTAAAATAATTTAAACAATTTCTCTTAAATTTATGAAAGAAAATAAATGCTCCGTCAATATTATTGCCTATGCATATCCCATCTCTACTTTCATAAGCATATTTGCTAGACACTCCCATCATTGAGGCAGATTTAGATAGTTGTTGTCTCTGCGTCGTATCAGCAATTTGCAGGCATAAAGCAAGCAACGACCCTTTCGTAGCTTAAAGACTCAAACCAAAAGCTGATTTAAATGTTAATAGAATGGCAAACACTGTGAGAAACAACTGAGAAGAAAAAAACGCTCGACATGGCGAATTTTCTTAAACTTTTTGCCAGAGTGTCTGGCTGGAGTGCGAGTGGCAGCGGGCGTGGGTGTGGGTGTGGGCGTGGGTGTGGTGCTCTGAGCAGAGGAGCGAACTGTATTGGTAACGAGAGGCGCAACATATTTGCATAAAATTCATAACATATGCCCCAGTCGAGGCCCTGCCCAGATGCGCCGGATAGCAGACGAGTTACGAGATGGGGGGTGGGGACAGAGAGGGAGCGACTCTGTGTAGCTCCCATAAGTAGGCAACGGGCAAAACGAACGAGCGGTAAACAACTGCGCCACATCGTCATCATATTTACCGCTGCCACAGCTGCCCCATTGCCCCAGCCCCATGCCACGTCCATGGAAAATATAAGAAAAATCAAACGTAAATAAATAGACATGTGCGAGAGAGCAGAGCTCTAAGCTGAGAGTGGGGCACCTCGATTTCGGCTAAAAACCTCAAAAATTGAAAATGCTCTAGGCCACAAGCAGTGCGCCCAGGCTTTACCAGTTTATATATAAAGTGTAGATGTATATACATATATATATATACATATATATTCTTCAGTATTGGCAACGTTACAAAGTAAATACGAGCGAACATGTGCTTAAGCCTCGGCAAACTTTTGTAATCAATAAGAAGGTGGATTAATTTACACGGCACACAGTCGAAAAGTGGGAAAAGAGTTTTCATATTTTCATGAGAATTTAGCTGAAAAAGGGTTTTACTTACGCATCGATTACATTGCGTTGTCTTTAAGAAATTCTAATATATATAAATGGACGATTTTGTTTTAATTAATATAATTTTATTAAATGTGGAAAACTTGTTTGTTTACATTCAAAGTGTGCTTCTATGCGATTCTCATTTAGGTAATTGTCTCTCTCTATAAATATTTGATATAATATATATTTTGATTTTCTCTGACTGTCTCTCCCTCTCTCTTTATGGTTTCTCTCTCCCTCTTATTCTCTTTTTCTGTTCTAACTCACACACTACATAACTCTTTTTATCGCCCTCTCTCTCTCTCTTTTCCTCTCTCCTCGCTACTCACTCAATCCTCATCCAATAAAAACCCATCCAACCAGTCATAACTTGCATATTAAAACGTAATTTTAATAACACTGAAATATTTCGGTTTATGAAAATGGAATATGCTTAATTATAATATCCAAAACTTCATTGGCCCCTCACCCAAACCGCAGTTTAAATTAGGTTTGTAGGTCTCTGAGGTAATACGGAAACAAAGTGTCACATGTTTCGGATATCTAATTTACACCCGTTCCATTTCATTTGGCCCACACAACCCAAACTTTGTTTTTTACTAATCACGAGTTGATTAACTATTGGGAGCGGCTAAATAAAGTTTTGGCCAACACGTTTTCCCACTCTATATAATTATTAATGTTTAATTGCTCAAAATGCTGAGCGCAGCTGGCTCTGGATTCTCTGGAACAAATCTACAGTTTTTATAGTATAGGAAATTTTGGACTTTTCTCCGGCGCCTTGGCGTATGCAACGGAATTTTATTTATGACAAAAAGTACTTTATATATACGGAATGAAAAACGTGTCAGTTAAATTAATTTTCTGGTCACAGGACAGTCAAAAACAGGACATCAGACGCACAATGTTGACCCTTTTACAGTTGAGAGAGAGAGGGAGAGGGAGAGCGAGAGCGAGAGGGTGAGACTGTGCAGAGCCACAAATCTGCTCAGTTTTTATGCTTTTGCTGCTGTTAAAATTTATTTGTCTTATAAATTTTGTTAGCATCTCTCAACTGAAGAGCCCAAAAAAAAACGAGTTCAAATCCAGCTTGGACGAACATTTAATTATTTTATTTCTCTGGACATAGTGCGCACAAATAGTTTATGCACACAAGAAAAATGAATGAAGAAGTCAGCCACAGACCAACAGGCAGGCAGACAGACCGACCGACAGACCGAGTTGAGCAAACGCCTTGACAAAGTTTTTGTTGTCCCTTAATTTATATTTTGTTGCTGTCTGTGCGGTGCGGCTTACGCTGCACTCTCTGTCTCTTTCGCACACATTGCCAAAGGGATTTGGCTTTAATGTGCGGCCATTTAAACTAAAGCTTTTAAGTCTGTGTCGCAATTGTGCTTTGATTCTTGATTTTATAGCAAAGCTTGCCATAATTTAAATAATAAATAAATTTTAAATAATTTAAGCTTCATGTATGAAAATAACAAAATTATTTAAAGTATTTATAGTGCAGAAATTTCCCTTTTACATGCACTTAAGAGCATAATTGCCCCCAAACTGTATGCGAGCTCAATTTTTGAAGTTCCATTATCACTAATTGAATTCGCTCTCTCACTCTGTCTCTCTCTTCGCTGCAGCAGCAGCTGCTGCATTAAAGCAGAGCTTAAGCTATTTTCTAAAAAGTGTAGCTTTAGCAGCCGTCTCGCTCGCTCTACAGCTCAGCTAAGTGAATTTAAGCATTACACTTTCAGTCGCTAGCCTGACGCCATTTTAGTTGTTGTTGCTAGTGGTTGAGTGAAGAGCGAAGAGCGAAGAGCGATGGCAAAGCAAAGCTGCATAATCCCCGCACGTGTGCATATACGAGTATGTGTGGCTGAGCGTGGGTATCAGCCAGTGTTGGCAATTTGGCTCTGGAGTTTTACAAAAATATGAAAAGCGGCTAGCGGGAATTATATTGTATTATTGAACAAAGAGAGTGATAAAAAGATTGAATTGCAATTGTCATATTGATAGCTAGCTAAAATATAAACTAAACAGTTGTTGATATCAAAAATATAAAATCAAATATATTATATATATATTATTATTATTATTTGTTATATATAAATATATATTTGATTAATAATATAAGAATGATCTTCAAAATGTAAAAGTTTATTTTCTAGATTTTAAAATATTTCTTTAGCTATTTCTGGCTACTTTTTGATTTGTTGATCTGGCCGCAAAGGTGGCAGCACTGATAGCAGCTCTTCTTCTTTTGTGCTTGTCTTTTGCGTGGTTGATATTCTCTTCTAGTGTGTGTTTATAAGTGTGTGTGCCTGTGTGTGGGCATTGCATTGACAGTATTTGGTTAAGCTTTAAATTGTTTGTCATTTAGTTTATAAGACTTGCAATTTTAACTATAATTGTATTAATTTGCAATTGTTTTTTTCTCTCTTCTCGTTTGCAGGTACTACAACATTACATTTTGTCACACAATTTACACAAACACACTTACACGACTTCTATACAATACACAAAGCAATGTAAAGACTCACAGTTAATCAAAATAATAACAACAACAACAAATGAAATCGGCATTTAAACTGAAAAGGCTGTTATAAGAAAAAAAAAACAACAACAACTCGCATAATTCATACTTCAATTTTTTTTTGTTAACTAAAACGCAACGAAATATATACAAAACAAATAAGAAAAGACGCTCGCAGTGCTTCCAGTGGCCAGTGCCTAAAAGAGACAGAGAGAGAGAGTGAGAGAGAGAGAGAGAGAGAGATAGACACACCAAGCAGAGCAACAGCAGCAAATGACAGCGAAAATGTTGCGGCCACACACAACGGCAGCAACAACAACAAAGAGAAAAGCAAACTCAGCGCAGACCGAAATTGAAGAAAGCAACAACAACAACAACAAATACAAAGCGCCGCGACGTCACTGCTGCTGCCGCCGACAGAGCAGCAGAATCACAACGATAACATAAGCGCGTCAAAGCAAAGAGAGCATTATTTGGAAGAGATAAAGAGAGCAAGCCAGCGAGCGGGACAAACTTTTTCCAAACACTTTCTGTTTAGTCCAGCACACACACACACAGACACACACACACCCGTACACATATATATATATATATATATATATTTTTTTTTTGGTCGGTTTTCGTTGTCTCTCCGTGCTTGCCTGAGTCTCTGTGTGTGTGTGTTTATGTTTTGCTTGTCTGTGTGCGCGTTGCCGGCGAAACTAATTAAAAAAATATTTGTATTAAGCGCGCGTTATGGCACAACAGCAACAACAACAACACCAGCAGCAGCAACACCATCAGCAGCAGCAACAGCAGCTGCTGCTGCAACAGCAACAACAACTACTGCAGTACAATAACAATTTGTACAACCTGAATTATAAGTAAGTTTTGAGAGTCATTGCGTTGCGCTGTGTTACCCTTCTCCCTCTCTCCCCATCCTCCTTTGCTTGTTTCTATGTGTGTGTGTGTGTGTGTGTGTGTTTAGCATGCGCCACGAAAAAATGGCTTTGTTTTATTAACTAAAGCTCAAACCAAAAGCTTTTAAATGTCAAGGCAAATATTTAAATTAAACAACTGTCGCGTTTACATCACACAAGCAAACATATACACAGACACGCACCCACACACACACACACACACGCACGCACACAAGCACGCCTTCTCGGTGTGTTCCACAATCAAAGGCTTTGTTTACATGCTCATCAAACCGTGCTTGCGTGCATGTCAAACTGTTTGCGCCTAGCAGAGCTGAAAGCTTTCTACATATCTCTTTGCACGCGCAAAATATTCAAGGGAAATGTGTAAATCATTGAAATTTCAATGTACTTCAAGTTAAATTTGATCAAATAAAAATGTATATTTAAACAACATTGGAATAAAAGAATAAATTTTAAATTAAATTTAAAAAAATAACAAATTTATGTTAAAATTTAAAAACAAATTTATATAATTTGTTGCCGTAAATCTATGTGCGTATGTATGTCTGTCTGTCATAAAGTGTAACATATAATCCAAATAATTGTATTGTCAGCAGACTAAATTCAAGTTTATTTATATTTATCAACTGGCATTTTATAAATGTATTTCAATAAATATATATGTTGTTTATTTTTTGCTAAAAAAGAATGGTTTACTCAAAACTTATTTTAAATGTATATGAAACACTTTTCTTTATCAGATTTCCATATTAAATTATTGACTAAATTCATTAATATCAATAATTAAATTATTAAATAAAATTAAGAACATTTAAAATATTAAACAAAAAAAAAAACAATTCAATTATTTACCAAAAATTGAAAATATCATTACCAAAATTCTAAATTTTACTATTATTTACATTAGTCAGAATAAAAATCAATTAAATTATTTTAATAAATTCTAAACACAAAACAAAAAAAAAATAATATATAAAATTTTCATCGTTCACACAAATTCTTCAAAAACAAATATATGTATAGTATAAACCAACTTTTAAATCTTTACAAAAATTCTAAAATATTTCGTAATTTTTTAAATTAAGAAAACAATATTTCAAATATAATATTTTAAATGAAGTGTTTTTTTTTTTTTTTAAATATAATATAAACTTTTTCCCAATCCTTAAATTTTATTAAACTTTATAAATCGAGCAATATTTACCTAGGCTAATAATCTATAAAAGCAGAGAAAACATTTGCTTGGCAAACATGAAGCTGACAAAGAAACTAACCAAATGCGCCGCAAGCACAATGCATGTCGAACTGTTTACATAGCACCCACAGCGCAGCGCAGCGCATGTCAAACTGCTGTCAACTGCTGCATTAACACGCCAAGCCATGTTTGTTGTTGTGTTCCTCTTCTTCTTCTACTACTTCCACTAATACTACTGTCAATGTTGTTGTTGTTGTTCATGTTGTTGCCTGTCATGTTTGTTTGTTATTTATAATTGTGCAACATTTATTGTTGCTGTTGTTGTTGTTGTCGTGTTTGAGCCGATGGAAATACGTTTTAGCCATACCTATAATATTATATAATTCTCTTGCAGCATGGAGGATCCGGAGCGGCGCAAAAGGCGCGAACGGGAAAAATATGAACGGCAACAGGGCATACAGAGCGATGATCGCGAGACTAGTCTATTCGGTGAGCCGCGTCGCCTCAATCCCAGCGAGGGCGATGCGGAGATCACCGCCGCCCTTGGTGAGTTCATCGATGCCCGGGACCATATGAACTCCTCCACGGTGGGCATCTACAGGCATACGTCGAATGCGTCGCGGCTGCAGGCGCTGTCCTTTGGCAGCAACTCGGTGCCCAACTCCTACTCATCGTCATCCGCCTCCGTCAACTCAGCAGCGTTATCCTCGTCATCGTCAGCTTCCTCATCATCTGCCTCGTTGCCTGGCCAGCTGCCCACATCACAGCAGCAGCAGCAGCAACACTATCAACAGCAGCAGCGGGCGCCCACCTATCTGAAGCAGGCGGACAATAAGCCGCCCTACAATGGGCGAGGCGGTTATCCTGGGCAGCCCATGAAGAACGATATACCCTCGAGTAGTGGGATGGCGCCGCCACGTGGTCCGCCCAGATCCTCATCGTCCGCCAGCAGCAACAGTCTCAACTCGTCCAGCGCCACAAACAATGCCACAGCGGCGGCGACGTCAGCGTCCATGTCCTCGCCCCTCGGCCCACCCATGTCCACCCAAATGCCGAATGGCCGTGAAAAATCGTTTCTGGGGCCGCCGGCGCCGGCGCTGCCCAACGGCGGACGTTTTGTGCCGCCAGCGGCCAGCAATAAGCGGCCAAGCAACAGCGCCGGACTGCAGCCACCACCACCAGAGGTGAGTTTTAGTGGCATAAGTTATCGATAGGTGTTGGAGAAGGGAATTGAAGTTGTAAAAGTTGTAAAAGCAAAATTTATTATCGATGATTAGAGTGTTGGAAAGTGAATTAGACATCGACTACCATACAGAAGAGTTAAATGCAGAAATATAAATGGACAAAACTGAGAAACTAGCACTAGAGTACAATAGTTGTCCAAGAATCTTTCACATATAGTCTGCCACAAAAAGGATAATAATCAATTTAATAATATATAATATAAATAATATTCAAACTTATGTATTCATACTCATATCACATGATGGCACTAGTCCATCGAAACGTAGAATATGTGGAAGCACCGAGACTCAAGACTATCATAATCTTAAATCCTAAATTGCTTCAATGACACATAAATAGTAAGTCAATGTTAGAGTTTAAAAAGATTTCGAAGGAAGACGGAATAAAGTTTTACAAACCAGGGATATTCTTGCTTTTGATTCAGATTAAGATTCTGTTCAGCAAAAACCACGATAATACGATAGATAATAAATTGAAGGAAATTATATTATATATATATTTATTAGAACTATATAAAATATGAAAAAAAAAAACATACACTTGTTTTATGTGTATATATTTACATTATTTTAAAAAATAATTTTTTTTTTTATCTATTTTTATATATTTATCTTATATTTATATATATATATATATATATTTTTTTTTTTTTTTTTTTTAATATATTTGAATATTAAGAAAACAAATTTTTAATATTAAAAAAATAATTTTTTTGTTAAATTTCAAAAAATAATTTTTTTTTTAATTTCAAAAAATATAAAAAAGAATTTTTTTTTATATTTTTTACATTTAAAGAAAAAAAATATATTGACACAAAAAAATGATCGCTTTAATATAAAAAGAATGTTTTATATATTTGTATATATATTTTTCCACTATTCAACACTAATTCGTATTCTTTTTCTCTCCCCTTCGTCCCTTTTCAACACCTGCAGAAGGATATTAGCAAAATAATCACCGAAATGACCAACAATTATCGCGTGACCCCGCTAACCTCAATTGCGGCCACGCCGCACGCTCCCATGTCCGAGAACTACAATCTGAATGGGCCCAATAAGTTTAAGTATGCATTTGATTCCATCGGCCCCCTCAACTCACCGCCGGCGGCGGGCGCCTCCTCGCTGATGACGCCGCTGCCAGCACCCATTGCGCCGATCAGCTCGCCAATCGCACCGCTGCTGACGACACCGCCGCAGGCTAGCCAACTGCCTTTACCGCTGGCTCCGCTAGTGGGCGCCACAACAATGCCGCCTTCCCTGGGCATGGCTGCTGTGGCGCCCATCCAGCAGCTGATGCCCACTCCCCCAACGGCGTCGCCGACGCCGCCAGCGATAAAGCCGCTGAAAACGGAAAAGAATCACTCGCTGGAGAAGCAGGACTCGTGGTAAGTAATAATAGTGGGAAAATAGAGGGAGAAATATGGGGTAAATTAAGAATAAGTTTAATAATAATGAGAAATATTAGGCATAAAAAAAGAAAAAGAAAAGAAGATAATCCCATCATTTTACTATGCTCTATATATACCTAAAATTTCCAATCATGTTTTAATACTATCCAATATGCGCAATATTTCCCAGTATTTTTATTTTACCTCACTGGTAAAAGAATGGAGTAAAAAATATGGAAATAAAAATTATATTACTTAGGCAGAATTGAGAAATAAGTGTTAATATTAGGGAAGAGTAAGCAAATGTATTTTCTAAAAATAGGGGGATATTATATAGACTAACATTTTAAGTTCTTTATGTATTCAAGTTATAGATTTTAATGGGCAAAATACGAACTAATTTGTAATATTAGGGAAAGTGGGCAAAGGGGTCTTTGAAAATAGTGGGAAATAATAATATATACCATTATTATTACAATATAACATTATTAATAATTGCTGTACTTTCAGCCTTGAGAACGATCTAGAGCTATCCGAATCTGATGATGAGCGCAAAAAGGATGGGTAAGTGCAACAGTTTGAGAAGCATTGCTGGAATATTCTAATTTAACTCTCTCTCTCTCTCTCTCTCTCTCTCTCTGCAGTCGATCCGCTGGCAACAGCAGCAACAGCTCCGAGTCCGATTCCAGTGAATCGGGCAGCGAGGCAAGCAGCAAAGGTGATACGCAGCAACAGCAACAGCAACAGCAGCAGTTGCTGCTGCAACAACAACAACAACAACAACAACAGCAACAGTTGCTGCTGCAGCAACAACAGCGCCTCGCAGCCAACGCCAATGGCAGCAAAAAGAAATACAGCCAAACGATAATTGCGAGCGGAGCGAATACAATCAGCGGGTTGCTTACGTCGAGTGGCTTGGGTGGTGCTGGTGCCGGCAGTGTTGCAGGCGGCGGTGCGCTCAATGCCACCAGCAACACGTGCAGCGGGGGCGGCGGTTCAAGCGGCTCCTGCATGGGCACCATGAGCAGCTCCAGCTCGTCGAACAAGACGCCTTCGCCCACGGACACAAATCGCTGGAATCTGAGTCGATTCTTTCCGAAGCCAGCGAATCAGACGGCCGCCGAGAGTGTCTCGCCGGGCGTGGCCAATGCCATGGGCAATGTGAGCATGAAGGTGCCGGGCATCCTGCCAGGCGGCGCACAAATCATACCCGAGTCGATCGATGTGACCACGGCGATTGTGAAAAACGAGAAGCTGCACGACGAGCCGCGGCACGTGGACGACGACGAGGACGACGAGGCGCATGAGCAGCATCAGCATCAACAACAGCAGCAGCAGCAGCAGAGATATGGCTTGAGTGTTACTGTTAAAAAGGAGCAACTGGAACAGCAGCAACAGCAACAGTTGCTGCTGCAACAGCAACAACAACAGCAGCTGGCGACGGAGCAGCTGGCGCTGAACCAAATAAAGCGCGAGTCTCGCTTGTCTGACTCCGGCAGCGCCAGCAGCGGCAGTGGCAGCAGCAGCTCCGACAGCGCCGGCGGCAGCAGCGAGGTGTTGCCCATGCCCGGCCCAGGCGAAACCCTGCAAATACCTGGCGTACCTGCGGCCATCACGAGTGTGCTGCGCGTGCCGGCGGCGCTGCAGCACAAGGTGCCGCCCAATAGCGTCACGCTGACGCCCATTGGACCGCTGCCGGCGTCGCCGAAGCCGCGACAGAAGAAGCCGCGCAAAAAGAAAATGTCCGCGGCAACAGCTCCCCCTCTGGACTCCAGCGACGAGGATGAGCCGACGGCCAGCAGCAACAAGAAGCATGCGCTGGAGCTGGCAGCAACAGCAGCCGCAGCGGCTGCCGCGGTGGCGGTGCCAGTGGCAGCAGCGGCGCCAGCAATTAAAAAGGGGCGCGGCAGGCCACGTAAACAGGCGCAGCAGCAGCAGCAACTACAGCAACAACAGCAGCAACAGCAACAACAACAGCAGCAGCAGAGCGGAAATCTGAGCAGCGCCTCGGCGAGCAGTTCACAGGCAAAGGGACCAACGTTGACAGCAGCCAAGAAACCGCTCGCCAAAGGCAGCGCCAGCAGCAGCAACAGTGCGACAGCAGCAACAGTTGCTGCTGTTGCTGCTGCAGGCAGTCGCAAGCGTGAGCACAGCAGCAACAGCAGCTCCAACAGCAATACGCCCACCAAGAAGCCGCCCGTAGCAGCATTTGCCAAGGCGCTGAGCAGCGATGAGGACAGCAGCAGCAGCAGCAGTTGCAGCAGCACCAAGTCCAGCAACAGCAACAGCAAAAGCAGCAGCAGCAGCAGCGACACTGAGACGCCAGCAACAGCGGCAGCGGCAGCAGTGCCGACAACAGCAATTGCTGTCGTCACAGCAACAGCACAAAATCCCGCCAAGAAGCGCATTGTGAAAATCAATAAAGTGGGCGTGGCCAGCAGCAGCAACAACAGCAGCAGCAACAGCAAGGCGAAGCGTCGCTACAGCGTTGGCAGCAGCAGCAACAGTAGCAGTAGCAGCGAAACGGAGGAGCAGCAGCAGCACAAGCAGCAGCAGCAACTGTTGCTACTGCAGCAGCAGCAGCAACAATTGCAGCTGCAACAGCAACAGCAGCAACAACAGCAGCAGCAACATTTGCAGCTGGGCCACTTTGGCGCCGAGTCGCTGCCACAGTCGGCGCAGCGCTTGAGTAGCAGCGACTGCAGCAGCAGCAGCAACAGCGACAGCAGCAGCAACAGCAGCGGCAGCAGCAGCAGTAGCGACGAGGACGTCGAACATCGCAGTGGCAAGCGCAAGAGTGATAAGAAAAAGATCTGCACGCTGACGCGCATCTTCAATCCCAAAGAGGGTGGGGCCAAGAAGCAGGGTCAAGTGGTCATCATTGATCAATCCGAGGAGCAACAGCAGCAGCAGCAGCAGCAACAACAGCAGCAGCAACAGCAGCAACAGCAGCAGCAGCAGCAGCAACAACAGCAACAGTTGCCCAAAGAGCCTAAGCCGCGTGCCACGCCCACACAGCTACTGGGCGCCACGCTGGCATCCCCCGCGCGCACCACCACGCCCCACCTGACCTCGCTGATGTGCAAAATCGATCTGAGCAAGCTGGCGCGAGTGCCGCCCGAGTGGTATCAGAATAGCTATAGACTGTACGCCGTAGACGCCCAACAGCAGCAGCAGCAGCAGCAACAGCACCACCACCACTCGCAGCAGCACTCGCACCACCATCAGCCCGAGAGACTGAAGGCGCAGCAGAACGGCCATCTGAGCAGTCGCTCCGCCGAGGGCGCCCGCACACCCAAGGATCTGCAGCAGCTCTATACGCCCAATGGCTATGTGAGTGCAGCGGCGGCAGGTGGTGCGGCTGGTGGTGCAGCTGCTAGCAAGCTGCTGGGCGGCGTCAAGCATGAGCATGGCGTCAAGCCCGAGCCGGAGCTGGAACCCGGCTACGAGGGCAAGTACAAACTGAACAGCGTCAAGCAGGAGTTATTGCTTCTGCAGGAGTTGCCCGCGCTTCGGCGCAAACGCAGCTCCAGCTCCAGCTCCAGTCCCTACAAGGAGAAGAAGCGAAAAAAGGAGAAGGCCGAACAGCTGACCAAAGAGCTGCTGCCAGTGCCGGTGCTGTTGCCTGCCAACAATCACGAGCGATTATCGCGCGACAAGCTCGAGTTGCTCATGCAGCAGGAGAGCCCCAACAATCGCAGTCCCAACAAGCTCCAGCAACACCAACAGCAACACAATCAACAGCAGCAACAGCAACATGCGCGACAGCAACACCTGCAGCAACAGCAACAGCAACAGCAACAGCAACAACAATCCTTGTCAACAGCTGCGGCAGCAACAGTTGCCGCTCTGCCTATCCAACTGCCAACCACCTGCAGCGAAGCGGTGCAAACGACGCCGCCACCAGCAGCGCCATTACCAGAGCCGCGTCTCATCTATCGTTCCCACTTTGACAAGGAGGAGGAGAATGACAGCGACGATCTCAGGTAAGCATCGAGCTGATCGTCTCTGAACAGAGTTCCGGGTATCTCCAGGGCGTGCATACCCCACTCTCTAGTACTCTTAGCTCTACTACTCCCATTAGTTCACTTCCATTAACCAATCTCTCTCTCTCTCTTTCTAGAAAAAACGACTTTTTGCTACAGGAGGCAATCAGGCGCAAGCGTGCCGCCGACTCGGAACGTGATTCGTTCAGTCAGATGACGCTTTACCTCGAGGCAATTGTCTACTTTCTGCTCACCGCCGATACCATGGAGCGCTGCAACATGGAGGCCACCTGGACCTTGTACAAGGACACCCTGTCGCTAATTAAGTGAGTAAAGTGGGCTGCACAAATAGAGTTATTCCAGAAATTGATTCGAGCAAAATTCAAAATTTTATACATTTTTAAGAGTTTAGAAAATCATTTATAATATAAAAATTATTTTAACATTTTTGTATTTAATTTAGAAGCAAAAAAAAGTATCAAAAATAATAATTTCATATTTATTTTTTATATTTTTTGCAATAATAAAAATATAATACAAAAAGTTTTTTTTTTTTTAAATAGTTAAATATTTAAAATATCGAAATATGTTAATTTTAAATAAAATAAAAAAAAAATAATAAATAAAATATATATTAAAATATATTTATTATATTTAGGTAATGTAAAGTATATATATTAAAATATATTTTTTTAAAATAATATTTTTCTGATTTAATATAATATTTTATTTCATATTTTTGCACATATTTTTGTCTATAATTTTAATTTATTTATTTATCTATTCACAGATACATTTCCTCCAAGAATCGACCGTATCAGCTGTCAACGAACGGAAATCACGAATCGCACAACATTGTGGCCATACTCAGGTGAATATTGGAATGTCTCTTCACACATGTACCTTTAGCTAATATATGCTCTCTCTACAGTTTGCGCTGCCAATCACTGATATCCTTAAAGCTTTACAAATTGCGACGCGTCAATTGTCGTGCAATTATCGCCAGTTGTTCCGAATTTTTTCGCTCTGGCAGGGGGGATATACTGAATGGCAATACGCCGTCCTCCATATCACCATCGAACTCAGTGGGCTCTCAGGTATAATCAATCATTAACAATTAATAATTATATATATTCATATATATATTTTGTTCTCTCATCGATTAGGGCTCCGGTTCGAATACGCCGCCTGGCAAAATAGTGCCTCAAGACATACACAATCAGCTTTGTAAGCAGAATGAGTATCTCACCTATGTGAACAGCGCTCATGAGCTGTGGGATCAAGCCGATCGTTTGGTGCGCAACGGCAATCATATAGGTAATGTACAGCTTTAACTATATATCTTATTGGTTTTTCCTTTTTGTTTACTATATGAGTGACTGACTCACTGACTAAATGATTGTCTACCTGCTTGGTGAACATAAATTGAAAGAGCTGAACAGCTATATAACTGAGTGGAGTTCAATTGCTCGAGAACAGCTAAAATCAAGAAATTATAATTTTTATTATATTTTAATAACAATTTTTAAAATTAAATATTGTTTGTTGACAATTAAATTTGTTTGTTAATTTATACAAAATTACTCAAATGTAATTTTTTTCCATACATTTTTTTTTGTAAAATGAAAATATTGATTTATTTTTTTAAATAATAACAAAATTGATACATAATTATGTAAATATTTTTTGAATTGCGCTTTACCAAAGAGACAATATTATATTAAAACTTTCTGTTAAAAAAATTGTTTAAAAAATGTTTGTTGGATTAAATTTTTTTAAAAAGCATAAACCATCAAATTATATTTAATGTGAAATATAATTATTGAAGTCTTTTTTTATATCAGAATATTTGAAGTGTTTACAATAACTAATACAAACAAAAGCCAAGTTGAGGTATATAATTTAATGGACTGCAGAATTGTTTGCTTTCGACTGACCATACTATATTATTATTATTATAAATAGTATTAATATTCTAGACTATCTCTAGTTTATGTATTAAATGTGTTTATTTTTTTTATAATTCTATGTAGACTTCATACGCAAACTGGATCACGAGAACGGGCCTTTGACGCTGCACAGCACGATGCATGAGGTGTTTCGGTATGTGCAGGCGGGCCTTAAGACTCTACGCGATGCTGTCTCGTATCCCCAGTCGCAGTAGCGATAACAGCAACGCCAACAACATCAAAAACACCAACAGCAACAAGAGAAACAACAACAACCGCAACAACATCATCACCACCAAACGTGTCTAAATGAAAGTCAGGCCAAATTAGCAACTATTATTATTATTATTATTATTATTATTATTATTATCATTATTATTATTATTATTATCATTATAAATTATATTATGTACATTAAATATAAAGCAAAAGCAAAGCAGCAGCAATCAGCTATTAAAATTAAGTTGTTTAAGCTTAGGAAAAAGGATAAACTTCCAAGAACAACAACAACATGAAGATCTACAGTTAATTTTCTTATGCACATCATTTACTTATTTCCTTATGCTCAATTATCGATTTGATTTCTTCAAATATATATGTATACATATATATATATATATTCTTTTCGTTAGGAAATTTAAGCTTTATATTTATGCCTAGTTTTAATTGATATTACAAAAGAAAACATATTACTAAATCAAGTTACTTTGCTCTTAAAAAAACTATATATATATATATATATATATATATATATATATATATATATATATATATATATATATATATATATATATATATATATATATTGGTTTTCTTAGCTCTTAGGCATAAACATAAACAAATTTTAGTTGAATTTTTTTTTGCTTTTGTATTCGCAGAAAATAAAAATGGCTTTTTATGTTTAAGTTAGTTAATTATTCTTTGTCGATTGCACATATATATACAAATTTATATATATAAATTCTCGCTGGCCAAATTTGTCAAATGCGCCTTAAAAATAACAACAACAACAAACAAACAACACATTTTTTATATGTATATAAGCTAGAACCAACAACAATTAAGCAAAAAGTAAACTAAAACTAAAACTAACACTAAAACTAAACTCTAAAGAAAAGAAGAAAATTCTTAAAAAAATTTAATCTTAGTATGGTTTTTATTAAATTAATTTAAATGCAAATTTTTACTGTTTCATAAGTTTTAAATTGAGTTAAACACACACGCACTATATTATATAGTTATATGTATGCCTACATTATTGATTATGTTTTATAATAATAATAATATTATTGATTTTAAAAGTGAAACATTTTTGAACGAAAGCAATCACGTTTTTAGAACAAAATTTCATGAATGAAAGTGAGAAAGATATATATATATATATATATATATATATATATATATATATATATATATATATATATATATATATATATATATATATATATATATATACGTCTTATGTATTTAAAATATATCTCATATATATGCAAAAAGTTTTGATTTTGTTTTATTTTTTCTTTGGTTGGTTTTATTATGATTTCTTCCACTCCCCCAGTTTTTGTGCCTGAAGACTCACAAAGAAAAATCAAGATATATATATATATGCAGAAGCATCAACTAATAGTGCATTAGTAGTTCTTAAACGAGTTCAAATTCAAAAGAAAAAAGAAAACAACAGCAATTTAATCAATAATAATAATAATAAAAAAAAAAACAAAGTTCCCCGCCCCCTCGAAAAAAAGTATGAAGCGAAATCAACCAATATACAATGTACATATATATATCCGACATATACATATATATATACATACATATACATATACATATATTTTTTAATATGCCAAAGCGAAAATCAAGTAGTAGTCAATAAGCCGAAAATCGTATTAAAACAAAGCAAAACAAAGCAAATGCAATAAACTAATTTGTAAGTCGTTGATCTAAAAAAAAGAAGGAAAATGGGCAGTACTGTTTTGTGCCTAATGGGCAGCACTTTGGCGTCAAGGCAAAGCAAAGCGAAATCGAAGAGAAGCGAAACGCAGCGAAACAAAACTCGAAAATCAAAGCGAAAAATGTAACGAAAAACAAACTAAAAAATAACAAACATAATAACAAATGGTAAGCAACAATTTAACACAAATATATATACATTATATATATATATATATTGTGAACTTATATAAATGAAACAAAATGTGGTTCTGGGGAAACAAAGCATTAATCTTTCAAAAAAAGAGGAGATATTAAAAAAACAAAACAAAATAACGTAGTCAAATTTTAAGTTACCAATTAATATGAAAACTAAATTCGACTTAGTACGGATTTTCAAATGCCCTTGCAGCAGAGTGGAAAAAGCTATTATATGAAAATGATATTCAAGTTTCATTTCATGAAATAAAAAAGAATTCTACAATCTGCATAATTAATTTCAATATTCAATAACAACAATTTGCAAACAATAATATATCTTAAATGGACATTCCAAAATTTAATTTAAAGAATTTAAATACACAAAAGGAAAAAATAAATATTTACTTATTAAATGCAAATAAGTGAAATCTAGAAACTTTATTTAATTTTTGTTTAATATAATGAAGAATATATAATAAACGAAAATATATTTTCAAAAGTAATTTATTAAATTAATTAGAATGCATGTTATAATTTTGAATTATTAAATTTTTGATTTGATTTGTAGTAACCAATTAATTTTTTATTTTATACCATTAAAATATTTAAATCTCTAATATTTATGAATAAATTTATATTTTTATTATTAATTCTTTTTATTTATTTTAAATTTATTAATAATACAATTTTAATAAGCCTGTTAGATCAGCCGCTGCAAGGGCATTAACAAAAAAATTTATTAAATAAAAAAAAACCGAAACGAAAAATTATGAAAATATCGTAAAGCGCAATTTTATTGTGAGCAACTTAAATTTGTAATTATTAAAAAAAAAACCAAAAAAAAATATTTAAAAATTTATACATGCCTATATATATATATATATATACATTGATGCATGCATATGTATATGTATGCATATGCATGTGTGTATATATGTATTGTTAAACATTTTCGACGCTGTAAATAAAATGCAACTTTATATAAAAAAAAAAAAACAAACAAAAAAAATACTCAAACACAGACAGACACATGCATATTAATATGTATATCGATAATTATATATAAATAAAAAATATATACACACATACATATATAAATATATATATATATATTTTTATATATATACAACTAAAAGTGAAGTAGAAAAGGAAATTGAAAATGTTGATGAAGGAAAACCTTAAATTATAGTTAAATTTTTTCAAACGACAACAACAACAACAAGCAGCAATCTTGCAATAAATATTATAAATAATAAAAAATAACAAAAAATATATAAGAAAACCAACAACAACAACAATATGAAACGAAAAAAAAACACGCCTAGAGGATTTAAGAAGGGAAGATGCATAGTTAATAATTATATTTTGTTAAGCGTTATTGTAGTGCAAAATATAAGCAAACACAAAAAAAAAATCGAAAAACCAAAAAAAAAAACAATTAAGTTTTAAGCTGAAGTTAAGCAACAACAACAACAACAACAACAACAAAAGGAAAACAAACTGCGAAATCAACAATTGATAACAAAACGAAATTGTTCATTAACATAGTAAAGGTAACAACAACAAAACATACATATATAAGTAATAAAAAATATATATATTATATATTTTGTACAAATATAATTAATAAAACAAAACGAGAGGATAAAAGAGAGGAATGGAAAAATAACAGCAGCAGCAGCAAAAACCAAGTACACTTATTAAAGTTTAAGCAAAACAAAAACAACAACCAATTTAATATGCAATTACCGTAACAGTAGTTGATAAATCAAAATAAAAAGAAAAACCAAAATTGTAACATTTAAAAAATCAAATTCGTCTACTTATTCAAATTGCGCGCGCGCATTTGCATTTGGCGCTGTGCGCAATTCGCCGCGCCGCAGCCACATGGCCGGCGAAGTTGTGTGGGCTAACAGATTTATGTTAAGCTTAACAGCGCAAAGTGCAAATATTTGCAGCTATTAACGCCAAATGGGTTTAATGGCAACTATATTTAAGGCCTACTTTAGTTTTATTCATGCTCGATTGCATTTTATTTAGTTTGCATTAATTTTTGTTATTTAATTGTCAAATTTGACAAATTTTACTCAATATTTATACTCAATTGTGCATGTTATTAGCAGCGTTTGCCGCGCATAGGACATTCGCAAGAAAACCGTTTCCAGTGCTGTTAAGCCATTTAATATTTTTCAACACTTGCGCGCAATTTAGTCGAGCGAGCATGCGGCGCTGCAAGCTCAAGTCATTCTAAAGAATTCAGTTTTTGCTTGTTTATTTTTTTTTTTTTTTGTTGAATTTTTTTTTGTTGTGTTTTGCTTTTTGTGCATTAGGTTTCAGTATTGAGCTGACTGGAGAGGGAGCTGGACAAAAATTTGCTTGCGCGCCATTTTGATTTTCGAGCCGAGCTTGGCGTACGTGAGTCACTTGCTTAACATGAAACACTACAGAAACGTGGGTAAAAATGTGGAGAAAAAGATGGAGCTTGCTGCGCCGGCAGCGCCGTATTTAACCAAAACACAGCGGCGTCGTCGTCATCGGCTGAATCAAAAGCGTCGCGCCGCGCAGTCATTGGCAGAGTCAGAAGCCTGCGTCGCCCATTCGCCGCTGCCAGCACCAAAAGCCGCTTGCGTCGCTTGCTCAATCGACGTCAAGGTCGAGCTGAAAGACGATGCAAAGGAGAAGAGAGCGCAGCGTAAGAGCGATCGACGCCGCAAGCGGCGAAATCGCAAGCGCGACGACATGCAAAACGAGAAGCCACTGAAGCCGCTGAGCGTACGCAAAATGGAGCAAATGCAACGGGAAGTGCCAATGGAAACTGTGCTGGATTCGCCGCTGGAAAAGCTCTCAATGTTGGATATTGAAGAATTGTTGCTAACGCCGACGCTTTCGCCGGCGTCGAGTGTGGCGGCAGAACTAAACGAACCGAAAACTGAGTTGAAGGTGCCAATGAAAGAGGACAAGGAAGTGGCAGCCGTCGAGTCACAGTGGGCCGTGCACCTAAACGAGCAATTTCCCGTTAAAGAAGCACCTGACTGCCAGGTGATGTACACTGAAAATGCAGCCAGCAATCAGGCTGAGTCACAACAATATCCAGCAACGCTGTGGGCAAACGATCCGCCACAGCCGGAGCAGAACTCCACTCAGTGTCCGTGGATGGGCAACTACAGCGAGCAATGGCAGTGGGACCACTGTGCCTATGGCGGTGCTTCCTACATGAATGTGGATAAGTCTTCGTATGTGGCTGAAAACGGTTACTATGTGCAGCAGTGTGGCATGGTCGGTGACAACAACAACAACAACAATTACGGCAACTACAACAATTGCTACATGCCACAGCAACAGCCACAACAGCAACAGCAGCAGCAGCAGCAACAACATTTCCAGTCGTGGCAACAACAACAACAATTCCACTCATGGCAACAACAACAGCCTTTCCAGCCGTGGCAGCAACAACAACAACAACAACCGTATTATGAGCATGCTTCTGATGCTCATTATATGGAAACCTGCTGTGTGGCACAGTGTCCCGACTACGTATACGCTGTACATCAGTTTGAGGAGCATCTCACGGAGTATTGCTATCAGCCATCGTAAGGTGAGTGTCTTCTATATGTACACATGTACGTATGTATGTATGTAGCCATAGTCTTTGTGATGAAATTCAAATGCCGTTACATGTTTACAGTTGTGAAAGCAAAAATGCAACCCTTCGCCTACAGTATGAAAGCTCTCAGATTGGTTTGGTAACTACTGCCAGAGCTTTTCAGACGAGCTGCACATAAGCAGCAAATAGTTTAGAACTAATTAAAATCAGAAATTGATTAAATAAAAATAAATAAAATAATAAAATAAAAAAGCAAAAATAATATATATATATTTATATTTATATATATTGATTAATTAATATGTAAAAAATATAGATGTAATAAAAATAAATAAGATAATAAATAACTTAAATAAAAAAGCAAAAATAAATAATTTAAATAATTGGAAAAATTAATTTTAATATTTAATATATTTGAAAATATTAAATACAATTAATTTCTATTTAATTTATTTTGAATATAGAAATTAATTGTATTTAATATTTTCAAAAATAGTAAATATTAAAATCTATTAATTAATTAATATATAATCAAATATGAATTAAATAAAAATAAATAAAATAATAGGTAAATTAAATAATTGAGCAAAAATAAATAAAATAATTGGAATAATAAATTTTAATATTAAATATTTTTGAAAATATTTAATGCAAATAATTTCCATATAAAATATTAATTAATATATATTGATTAATTAATATGGAAAATTGTTTAGCAATTTGCAGTTATATATCAAATATGAAATTATTTTTCACTTGCACAGTTTGACAAGCACTGGCCACTGTGTTTACTTTTGCAGAGCTCTGACACTCACACTCATAGTCACACACACACACACACTCTCGTACACATACGTAATAAGTACATGTTTATATGTATTTGCATGTAAACACTTGCTGCTTGCGCCACATAGGGAACCACAACAACAGCAACAAAACAATGCACGGGGCTGGCTTGCTGAGAGCGTTCGTGTTTTTTTGGGGGTTGGGGATCTGTAGAAGTGCAACTTCCCCCGCACAGAGTTCAATGGTCTTTTGACACAAATGATGTCAAGTTGAGCTTCTTGCCTGGTGCAGTCGGCGCTCGGCTATCGGCTCATTTGCACGCCGCTCACTGGCAGCAGCAGCAGCAGCAGTAGCAGTCAGCTGCCGTTATAAGCTAGCAAATCCTTTGTGTCTCTATGTGAGTGTATTTCGGTTTAACTATTTGTTTGGGTGCCTCTTTGGCTGTTGGCCCAACGGTAACTCTGCTGCCGATATGCGGCCGGCATACGCTCTTCAGCTCATTCTCTCTCACTCTCTCTCTCTCTAGAGCTGTCTTCACTCTTTGCCCTGGCAGAGAACCTACCGCAATTTGTTTCGTGTTTGTCGTCGTCATCGGTGCATTTCCTTGTTTATGTTTTGTATCCAAATGTAGGGTATTCGGCTAAGTGCTGGAGCGTGAGCGAGAGAGAAATACGTACACGAATTCACAGAGAGGAGAGCATGTGCAGTACCGTTGTATTGTTGACTGCTGTCTGTTGCAGCGAGTGCGCCTCTGCCGACGCTAGTGGCGCCGCTGCTGGTGCTGCTGTACCTGCGCATTCGGCGCTGCAGCTTTTTGTTATTGTTGTGTCGTTTCATCTTCCGCTTCTTCTCCATTTAGCATAGCAAATTTTGTGTTGACTGCACAGTGGTGCGCAGTCAACTTAATATCGTTTAATTTTTTATAATTTATATTACAAATATTTTTACGCTTTTGTTAATTAATTTCGATAAGATGAATATTTATTATTTATTATATTCATATAATTATAATTAATTAAATTGAAATAATTTGTTTTTATTTGAATATTTTTAACAATATATATGCTATAACATTTACATAGATAAAATATAGTTTTAAATTGATCTCTATTTACATGTTGATGGTTTATGTCAGTTAAAGGCAGTTGCAGTTTAGTTTAAAAAAAATGAATTAAAATAATGTGTATGCCAATATGTATGCTTTATATATTTATACATGGCTAAAATATATATATATATATATATATTTTTTTTTATATATAATTTAATTCTAAATATTTAATATTTATTTTAAGCTAAGCTTGGTCCACTGTTCGGCTCGAAAACTACGCAGTTTTGTTTCAGCTTTCGCCTCGTCCGCTGCGTCGCACAACTGTACAGCCCAATGGGGAGAGAGTGGCTGCAGCAAATAGCTGCGCTGTTGGCGCTGACGTCGACGTTTTCGTTGTCCTGGCTGCATTTATCCTGGCGGCAATTGAACACTTTAATCATTTAGTTCTTGCACTCTCCGGCAGCAAGTTGTGTTTTTTGATTATCGTCGTATCGTCGTCGTTTATAAATTGTTGTATATCGGTATAATACACACATCTAGCATACTCACACACACACACACACACACTTACATTCAAACATACATACACATACGCATATGTATGCATCGTATATTGTGTATATCGGTTCAAATCTACAATTTTGTGCGTGTATTTTCAAAAACTCATTTCAAGCGAGCCGAAAGTTCCAGTTTTTCTCAAGAATAACTTAAGCAACAACAAAACCGAAGCAAAAATTGTGTTTGGAAAAAATAAGTGAAGAAATAATTTTGCGGCGGTCTATCCTCTCTCTCTGTCTCACTCTGGCACTCAATCAAATGCAACTAAAGTAAGGAAGAAGAAAAAAATAACTGTAACTGTAAGCAAATTGTGTGTTGTTGCTATTGTTGTGGTTGTAATTGCATATTAGCATGTAAGGAGCCCACACCCATGGTCGATTTTTCGCATTTACATCTACACACACACACACACACACACACACACACATATGTATGTGCCAGCACACTCACGATAGTAAAAACTTGGCTCAATGGGCAGTTCAGCGTCTCTGAGCGCATTTCTCTACACTTTGCTGCCAAATGCCGCCTACATACACACACACACACACACACACATACAACTGCGTTTTGTGCAGCGCCGGCTGCAGTCGACGTTTAACCTAAAAAACGCAGTCGACGTTGACGTCGACGTCGACTTCGCCGCTTGCAGCTAAGTGCGCTCTTAGCTTACGCTCTTCCGCTCTCTGTCCATTGCCTATCTTAGGGCGCGCTCAGCTGACAGCTGCTGCAGCAGCCGTTGACTGCGCTGCGGCTGCATTTGCTCTCTTTCTCTCTCTATCTTTATTTTTTCTTTCTGCCGCACCCAAAAGCAAAACGGCCTGTCTGATTTTCGTTCTTTCTTCCTTCTATTTCATCAGACTTTGGCGTGTGCTTCTGCCACTGCCTGCTGCAAGGTGTGTCACTTTTTTGTTTTGTTCTTACGGTTTTTAGCCAAAGGGGCAGGTGGAGTAGGGTGTTGGACCGCTAGGAATGCAGTTGGCTTTTGCCCATATCCTTTTGCTTCGCTAGCGTCAATTAAGCGGAAACAATTTTAAACAATTTATGAATGAAAATTGCCGGTTTGTGTCACACTATTTTTGTGGGCGGTTCGCCTGGAAGTGTATTCAACTCATATTGTTTTCAGTGTAAAACGAACTTAGCCGTTAAGCGTGTAAAATAATTGGTGCTTGTTGTCATTGAGTAATAATAGGATAAATATATATTGATTATTTTAATTTTGTTGAAATTAGAAAATTATCAAAAATTGTTGACTTTGAGTTTAATTAGGAATTTTTCTTGACTTTTTCTTTTAAATTACTTTAATAAATTTTAGGTGTATTTATTAATTATTTAGTCTTTTTTAAATAGGAGAAATTTACTTTTTTTAAATTAATTTTTTATTTTTATAATTTTTTTATTTAATTTAATTTTTAATTATTTATTTATTTTTTTTATTTTTTTTTTTGCTAGACAATATTAAATTTTTAAATCAAATATTATTTATTATTATAACCAAAATAATTTGTTGGTAATAGATATTTATTCTTCTTTTGATTGCTTCCAAATTTAATTTTAAATTTTACTTAGAAATATATTTTGTTTATAATTTTGTATCATAAATTCGAATTATATATTTAAAGTGAATTTACATAATTTATTAATCAATTTAACCTGTGAACTGATCAGCTTATGTCCACGTCACATCCTTCGCTCAACTCAACTCGATTGTGTTTGCTTTCAAGCTCACTGATAAAGCTCTACATGTTTAGTACGTTTGATATCGAACGTTGACAGCTGTTTTTGTAGTCTGCAAACACATGTCTTCATATATCTGTACATGTACATATATATTTTAACAGCTGTATTGGCTCTGTTAGTTGGAGTGTTTTGCATACTGTGAATAGCAAGCATGCTTCTCTGTTACTACGCCATTTTACATGTAATCCAATTATTGCCCTGTGCTTTACTCGCGATTTTTACATACCACACACATTCACTCATACATGTATTGCAAACACTCTGATCTATACAACCACCCGCTAGGTCTCAGGCCGACCGTTCTCCCACTCTCTTCCACATATTCCCGTGCATACGCACTAAAGAACTATGCAGAGAGTAAAGCAAGCAAAATGTGCTCACACTCTCTCGTCGCACAAGCCAAACATGTACGCTCACACTCACACTGATGCAGTTCACTCTCTCGCTCTCTCACTTAGCTATGTGTGCAATGTGATGTTTTGACTCTTTGTACCGTTTGTCTTCAGCCACAGCGGCGGCGATGGCATAAAAATAATTTCCATGCCGCTCGCTGAATCAGTTTATTTCTGTTCTGTTGAGTTGCAGGAACGTGTTCTTTTTCTACTTTCCGTTTGATTTTATTTCCTTATTATTGTTATTATTATTATTATTATTATTCTAATTATTATTGTTAAATATTTGTTTCGCGTTCGGTTCGGTTCGATTCGCTTCGGTTTGGTTTGGTTTCGTTTGGTTTTTCGTTATTTTGCCGTTCCGTTAACGTTTTTCAAATACCAAACAAAACTAAAACATAATCAACGCCAATTAATTTGCATAAGTTATCGCCTATCTTTCGGTTTATTTTGTTTTCGATTAATACAAATACAAGTAAGATAAGCAGCCCCAAAAAACAAATATATGTAATAATAATAATACAAAAAAAGTGTTTCGTAATCGCGTCCAAATCGAAAGAGCAACAAGTTTTATTTACATTTCTGAATTTTTTGATTTGTTTTCCAAATGCAAAGGTAACAATTTTGGCATTTACGTAATTCCCATTTTCCTTTAATGGCCTGTGAAAACAATTTGAAATAATTTTTTACATTTAAACATTTCCAATTTTCCACTTAACCTCAAATAATGCGTCGCAGTAGCAGCGGCAGCCGCCGTCGCTGCCGCTGCAGAGACAAAATCTTCATCGCCTTCGTTTTGTTATTTTAAAAATATTTCGAAAATATAATTCTTGGTACTTCTGCCGGCTCTCAATACATATGCCGCGGTATCAAAGCAGCAGCCCCTACCACTCCCACTCCCCGACCCTGCCCTTCCCATTGGCCCGACAGTTGTTTGTTTATTTTTAAAATATTAGTTTTTCGCACGATTTGCGCCGCCAGCGCATGCAAAAATGCCCGAGAAAAGCGAATAGGAAAATACGCAGCAAAGGTGAAAATTTTCGAATTTGAATATTGAGGAAAGTAGAGAATAATTCGCATGGAACACAGAGCAGAGAGTAAAGCACATAGTGGGTGAAGGCCAAAGGCATTGAAAGTTTGCTTTATATTTAGATTCAATTAGTCCGCGAATATATATACAGATCGTATAGAACTCTTGTGAGTGACCTATGGTTGGGATATACACTGTTCTATATCAGTGGAAATTTGGCAGTGCTGAGCTCAAGTTAACTATAGAATTGATATTCTATATTTTAAAATTTATATGTATTTTACATATATATATATATTTTTTTTTATTTTAAATTTAAATTTACAAATTAATATAAAAGGTTATGTTATAAATTGAATTTAATTAATTTTGAATTTGTCTTCGGACTTTTTTAATAGGTTCTTGACTTTTGAATTATTGAAATTGAAATTGAAATTTATTTTATAATTTTTTTAAGTATTCAATTGATTTTAAATCTATTGTCATATATCTTTTTTTTTTAGGTATAAATTGATCCTTACTTATTTCAAATTTTAATTAAACCAAATATTAAGCTTCGACCATGAAATGTACCCTTCTACAATAGAGACAAAACAAAAAAAAAAAAAATACTTTCTACTTTTTCGTTAAATTTAGCCTGTTTATATTGAATATATTTTGCATTTGGTTTTCATCAAATTGAAAAGAAAATAATAAATATAAAGGCAAACCTACTGGTTACTGTGGGCTTTTGGCTAATAAAAACAATGGCTAATTGGATTGTTTAGCTAGAAATCAGATGAGTCAAAAAAAATAACTATATGAACAACGGAAAGATTCAAGTGCAAGCGAAAGTATTTCAAATGAATAGTTATAATAATATTTTGATAATATTTAATAATAATTAAATAATAAATATTGCTTAAATAATAATAAATAATTTATTAACGATACTACAAAATATAAAAATAAATAACCTAAATAATTATATTTAAATTAAATTAAAAAAATATTTAATTGATAATAATTAAATAATATAATGTTTTAGCGATTGAAATATAAAGCATTCAAATACAGTTTGGTTTTCAAATTTAAAATCAGAATCAGCATTTCAGCAAACCGCTTTAAAGAAATAAATATTAGTTTGAAATAAATAAATCCAAGAAAAAAAATTAATGAGGATTTGCTTTATATACATTGAGTTATCAATAAAAATGATAATATTTATAAGAGGTATAGTGAAATGAATATTTTTTAAAATTATAAAGCATATATTTATTTATATCTTTATTATTTATATTTATTTATATCTTAAATAATTATGTGCTTTAAAATTGACTTCCATTTTATATAATTGCAATTATTGTGTGTGATTATCCGCTTCCATTGCCTTTGACCTATTTGCATTACGAAACTTTTTGCAATTCTGTTCTGTTTGCCTGGGCCAGAGCTCTTCAATGATTAGCCTCGTGCGTCATTTTAATTACATCGATTTTTCCGTCAGTTTTCGGATCTATTTCTTCGCATACCCGCATACAGCAACTGGGCAACAACAACAAAAATTGCAAATAGACCACGTTGACATTTCTAGGTATTCATTAAAAATGTTGAACATGTTTCTGTTGCTGTTCTTGCCTAGCCATAGCTACGCCCGCTCCGCCCCGCCCAGCTTTGCCCACCCTCTCTTCGTGTCCCTGGTAGCTGCATATAATTTAAATTAAATTAAAATAATTGATTTTACTTGCATTTCCTTTGTTTGCAGTTAACTTTCGGACATAAAATATATATATATATATATATGTATATGTATGTGTGTATATATATATATAACGTATACGTAGTGGGCACCCACTTAGCGCACTTATAACTAGGCTATAGCAAAAGGTTCCACTTAAATCAATTTCTGTTTTCGCCTACCATTTGCTCCTCTTGTGCGTCTTAAGGTAAGTGTGCTGCAGCTCAATCAATATAACTAACATGTATATCTAAATATATATTATATACACATTTTTTATTTTTATCTTTTCATTTTGGTTTTGATTTTTGGTTTTCTTTGCAGATTTGACGCGTTAGCAGCAGTATTATCTTAAAGCGAACTCTTTATTCTAGTTTAATTTTCATTTGACAAGCAAGAAAGCAGTAAAGTTTTTGACTTCATTTAACATTTATGACTTTTTTGTTATCTTTCGATATAGCCAACTAAACTTTGATGTGACGTGAGCTGAGTGAACGATAATTCTTAATTCTTAATTCTTAATTTGACCTATAAACTATATATGAATAATATTTGTTTTATATGTCTTAGTCTATATGCTAATTCATATAAATATTTTATCTATATGTCCACTATGTTTATGAATAAGTATCGAGATAATGTAAATCTTGTATAAATTTGCCATTTTAAAGCTAGAAGTTTATTGGTTTTTTTTTTTTTTTTTTTTTTAATATTATATCAAAGGTATATTTTTGGAAGAGTCAGTGTTTAAAGAAAAACTTTTAAATATTTATATTATAATTGTAAAAATATTATTTATGGAAAGAAACTTAAATTAAATGTTTAGAGAAATTTACTATTATCAGCGTATATTATAATAAGTAAATAGTTAAAGTTTAAGAGTTAAGGCTTAAGAGATTTCCATTTCTGATTCCCAGCTGCAGCTCGCTTTAAAGTTTAGTTGGAATTTTATGAGCTCTTGTGTTTTAATTACTGTATTACTTAAGCTAATCACTTACACTTAAGCATACATTATTCTCTTAACTATTCACTGCTGTATTTCACAGCAGCAACGAAATGGTTGAGGGTCAGACAACGGTTCAGCAGCAGCAGCAATCATCGGGCACTGGCAGCTCTAGTGCTGGCGGTGGCGGTGGCTCGGCGGGTGGTGCCGGTGGCGGCAGCGCTGGCAATGTGGCCAACAGTCAAGCGCAGCAAAATGGTGGCTCAACGGCCACGTCAACTGCTGTGGTTGCGGCTGCTGCTCCAGCAGCAACAACCAACAGTAATGCGGCAGCCAACAGCAACAACAACAACAACAATGCAGCCACAAACAACAACAACAATAATAATAACAACAATAACAATAACAACAACAACAACAACAACGAACCGGATCCAAAAACCAATTTGATTGTGAACTATTTGCCACAGACAATGTCGCAGGACGAAATCCGTTCATTGTTCGTCAGCTTTGGCGAGGTGGAGAGCTGCAAGTTGATACGCGATAAGGTGACAGGTGCGTATGCTAAAACAATTGACAATTGTTCAAGACAAAATAATAATCGTTGCTTTCAATTAGGTCAAAGTCTGGGCTATGGCTTTGTCAACTATGTGAAGCAAGAGGATGCGGAGAAGGCCATCAATGCATTGAATGGTCTACGTCTGCAAAACAAAACCATAAAGGTGCGAGAGATAATTACAGTTGGCTGAGCCTAACTGGTCTTTAACTAATCTGTTTAAAGATGTAAAATTTACTACATTTACTATTTGTATAAGTATTATTTATAATTTCTTTAATATTTATATTTTATATTAATATTAAATTGATTTAATTAACTAATCATATTAATTATTTATTTAATTAATAGTATTACACATTCGATTATTTAATTGATTAATAATATTCAATGAATTATTAATTATTAATATTAATTTTTAAATTTTAATACTTTTATATATATATATATATATATATTTATATATGATTTTTTTTTTGCATTTATTTTAAACTTATTTTATTAATTTTTGTTATATATTAAGTACTAGTATCTAAAAATATTGTTCGCCCATTTCTAGGTCTCCATTGCGCGCCCCAGCTCGGAGAGCATTAAGGGCGCCAATCTATATGTATCGGGTCTTCCAAAGAATATGACACAATCCGATTTGGAATCGTTGTTCAGTCCATACGGCAAGATAATAACTTCGCGCATACTTTGTGATAATATCACTGGTAAGTTGACAAACAAAAACTCTCTTACATATTATAAAGGCATGTTTCAGGCATGTCCTCTAGCCATATAAATTTTCTCTCTTACCATAAGCCAAGTACTTAAGTTTTTCTTTACGCAGATTTTTACCAACAAATCCCATGATGGAGAATATAATTATATTGAAATTTATTAATTGAATTAAATATATAAAAATGCCCATCAATCAAGCATGTCTAAATTTGATTAAATCTTTGTTTTCGAAATTTTGCTATACTTTTTACAAGTTAAGTTAATATTTCTTTAAATAATGCAAACAATTTGTTTACCAATTTATTTTTTCATGTATTTATTGAACTACCCACAAAAAATATATTTATATATATTTCGATCAAAAACTATATCAGATGAACATGCGGCGGGTAGGTCTTTACTTTTTGTTTAGCTGTCTAAATCGCAATTAATGGAATTTTCATTTTTATGTTGCTTGGCATTTAATTTGATTAAGTTACGTTCTTTTTGAATTTATATTACGTGTACTTTTTATTTCTATTATTAAATATTAAATATTACAGGAAAAATAATAAATTTAAATTTACTATTATATTTAATGTCTATTATTTTTATTTTTATTTATTTTGAATTTAATTTTATATACTGATTGACTAAAAGTTATCAAAAAAAATATATATAAAACAAAATATTCCGGAACTAAAAGTTATCCTGCTTAAAATTGAAAAAAGAAGAGTAGTTTCTAGTTAAGCATACCCAGCTATTATATTTCTTTTTTCTTTCTAATTGTTATTATTTGTAAATCGTTTTATCGTTTATCAATTTTCATTTTGTACTAACGCATATTCTATTTTTTGTTTCCTTACCTAAAACAATTACCAACGACAAAATACCCGCACCAAATAGAAATGCATGCTGAGCACCTAGATCGTATGTATATTTAATATTTGTTTTCAATTTGTATTTTTCTTTATTGTGTTCTGCTGGCTTTGATTTTGTGGCGCCTTGTTCGCTAGCTGTGACAACTGAATTCGAAAATAAATATATAATTTTTGGCTAATTTGATAATTTGTATGTTTCGCTCAGGTCTCTCCAAGGGCGTTGGCTTTATACGCTTCGATCAGCGCTTCGAGGCTGATCGCGCCATCAAGGAGCTAAACGGCACCACACCGAAAAATTCCACCGAACCGATAACCGTTAAGTTTGCCAACAATCCCAGCAGCAACAAGAACAGCATGCAACCGCTGGCCGCCTACATTGCGCCACAGAATACGCGGGGCGGACGCGCTTTCCCAGCGAATGCCGCCGCCGGTGCTGCAGCGGCCGCAGCTGCTGCTGCCATTCATCCCAACGCAGGCCGTTACAGGTGAGCAAAGCAAGTAATGATGCAGTTCGATAAGGTGTGAAGGTGAAGATGAAGATGAGAGCTAGGATACGGCAGGATATTTTACAGAGGATACGGATAGAACTGCGTTAGAACTCCATTATTGTTGCGATTTAGATATATAAGTGAATATTTATATTTATCTAGGATCAGATGATTTTATAACTTCACAAATTATTTCTGGCTGGAGCTGGCACCAAAAAAAAAAAAAACACGTCCGTTCGGTTCAAGCTTCAAATTCAAACTGATTCCATTGCTATTGCAATGGAAATATTCTCGAATATTTCGAGAAGAGCAAGGTGAGGTTTCGCTCAATTTCGATTTGCTGAGAGAATTCCTCGGTTACAGCTTCGGCAAAGCGAAGAAGAAGAAGACTCAGACACTGATTGTCGGAACGATAAAAAGACTCGAGAGCAAATACTCTTCACACTTACCGAAACGTTTCGAAACTCGAGCAACATTACTGTTCAATGCTCTCTTTCTCTTATCTTACAAGCTACTTGAGCTTGCAGAGCTGTCGACACACGAGCATCTTCACCAATCCAACGAGAGTTGTACTCTGATATGCGAGCGTTGGCTTAGCAATCAGCGATGCATAGAGAGAATAAAGAAAGAGGGCAAGTAACGAAAGAGTAGAGAGGAAACGTCGACGGAGCTGATGATTAAAAATCAATATAAAATTATAAAATTAAAAATTATAAAAGGATAGCTTAGTATATTATCTAACATATTACTATTATTATTATAATTTTTTTATTATCTATTATATGATAATAGGCCAACATTTTCAAATAGAACAAAAAAGTGAAGAGTGTAAAATATTTAAAGCCAAAAGCAATAAAAAAAGGAACGAAAAAAATTACTATTCGTTTAACATTATAAATAAGCATTAAGTAAAAATTTGTTGTTAAAAAATTTAATTGATGTTCGCTGATGATGATGCTCTCCCAGAGATGATGTATGCATATTTCGAGCATTCTCATACAAATTATTATTATTTATATTCTTAAATTTCCTTGAGATCATATCCCGCTCATGCCTAAAAAAAAGTCTCCACTAATCAAATGTTCTCTCGTCCCTCCACAGCTCTGTGATCTCACGCTATTCGCCGCTCACCAGTGATTTAATTACCAATGGCATGATTCAGGGCAATACCATAACTAGCTCCGGCTGGTGCATTTTCGTTTACAATCTGGCGCCCGAGACCGAGGAGAATGTACTCTGGCAGCTGTTTGGTCCATTTGGTGCCGTGCAGTCCGTAAAGGTGCGTCTCTCAGTTAGCTTAAATAAGCTTTGTTAATGCTAATGCTTTTCAGGTTATACGCGATTTGCAGAGCAACAAATGCAAGGGCTTTGGCTTCGTCACCATGACCAACTATGAGGAGGCTGTGCTGGCCATACAATCGCTCAACGGCTACACGCTGGGCAATCGGGTACTTCAGGTCAGCTTCAAGACAAACAAAAATAAGCAAACGTAATTATTAACCAAGTTGGCTGCTGTTGTCAATGCCAATGCGGCGGCAGCGGCGCTGGCTGCCAATAGTTTGGTGATCAATCATAACAACAACAATTACAACACTCACATCAACATCAACAACAACAACAACAGCAACAACAACCACTCTGCCCACCCATTTGGCAAATATACTAATCGCAGCAACCGACAGCACAACAAGCAAAAACAGCAGACAACTTCAGGCAACAACAACAACAACAGCAACAACAACAACAACAAAAATAAAAACTCGCTGACAACAACAAAATCAGCAACAACGAACAATCGTCACAGCAAACCGCCCACAAACAGCCACAGCCACAGCAACAGCAACACAACATCTATTAGCAACACCAACAAGAAGAGCACCTCCTCCCATGCCACGTCCCAAAACGAAAGCAGCGCCAGTTCAGCCGGCAACAGCAACATATTGAAAACCTCTACGAAATTCATTTACAATAAGCCACAAAATCAATTCGAGTTGCTGCAACAGCAGCTGCAACTGCAGCAGGAATTCGCCCATTTCCTTACCAATGTGGCTAACAGTGCAGCTGGGGGCGGTTCCACTAGCTCGCCCAATACACACAGCAACAACAACAGCAGCAACAGTCACTATAACAACAACAACAACAACAGCAGCAGCAGCAGCAGCAATGCAGCCAGCAGTTCATATGCAGCACGCAGCACTGCAAACAGCTCAACCTTGAGCAGCGCAGCAGCAACAGTTGTCAACAAGGGAAATCATAGCCATAGTAAGAACAACAACAACAACAGCAGCAGCAGCAACAACACCAGCAACAACAACAACTATCAATCCTCAGTTATGCCATCTTTGTCAAATTGGTTTTTCTAATTGAAGCTGATACGCACCGTCTGGTAAATGTCTTTTTTCAATTTCTTAACTATTTTGTTGGTTTGGGTTTTTTAATATATTTTTAAAACTATATATATAATTTATATATATAGAATTTTTTCAAATATTTACTTTTATGAAAGTGTATTTTTTTGTTGCATTAAATTTAAGTTGAAAGTTAAACAAAAATTGTTAAAGCATAGAGTCCTTTTTTTTAATTTTTGTTTCGGTAAACTTTAGAAATATATTTTTTTTTTATAAAATTATGCTAAGTTTACAAATTTTGAATTAATATATGTTTACTATTTTTTGTATTTTTTTTAATATAATTTAATTTAATTTAATATTCGCTTATTTTTTTTTCATTCTTTCAAACAAACAAAATTTTTCAATTAATATTTCCTTTTATAATTCTTTGATTGATTTGCCATAAGAGCAAATTTCTAGTCGCTACCAAAAAAAAAAAAAAAAAGAGAAGAAAAGCTTAAGGTTAAGTTTTTGTTTGAAGAGAAAAGAACATACATACTGTAGAAAATTTATATGCTTTGGCAGAATGAAAACTAAAAGAAGGCCAAACCACAAAAAAAAAAAAACTTGAAAAAGAAATGAAATATTTAAGCTTATTAATAACTGTATAAGAACATAAAAATAAAATGAAACAGAACTGAATGAAATGGCAACGTTTGGCATATGTTTGAGAGCAGTTATATATATATATATATATATATATATATATATATATATATATATTTATGTGTGCAACTCTTGCTTAAAATAAAGATCATATTGCATTATTATTATATATATTTATATATAAATGTATATGTATACACTTAAATACACATTTTTTATTCAAAACTTTAATTATTCAATTCACAAATATCATCATAATCATTGTCATGTGTTGAAGCAACTTAACCAATTCCTAACTATGTTTACGACTATATCTGAATCTGAAACTGAATCTAATCTGACGAGCAGCAAAGAAATCGAATGTGCAACAAAAGCAAAGAACGAACAAATTACAAAAATCTATAAAAACAAAAGAGCTAATAAAATACAGAGAATTTTTCGAATACAACGAATAAATGTTTAAGAAAAATTTAAAGCTAAAAAGCAAAATAAATACAAAGAAAAATATACATAAATAAATATCATTTTAATAAATAAAATAAAAGTAAATAAAACACAATTAAATTTTAAAAGAGAAAAACCTAACACAAAAACCAGCTAAAAAATATCTATGCACGCCATTCGAAAAATTGAAAAAGTCCAAGAAAATTCTCTGCAACAAAATTCTTAGCCTAAAATTTAACTTTAAATAAATTGAAAAGTACGTAAAAGAAATATTGACAAAATGCGTTTCAGCAAAACGAATTTGTTTCAACCAAAAAAAACAAACAAAAAATCCCAAAAACAAAACAGCAATAATAAAGGAACAAAAAATATATAAAAAACAAATTGCCAAATTAAATGTAAAAGAAATGCAGAAGAAAAATTCTTAGAGTGAAACAAATTTAACTAAAGCGTGATTTGAACCCAGAACCTAACGGAACGTTTTGACAAATGATATAGATGCATTTAAAAAACCAAAAACAAAGGCGATAGGTGGATGGTATGGGAGAAAGTATGATCAAAGTTCTATATAACACGAAAACATGGTGCTTGAGAGATTTCCTTGCAAAGCTAGCGTAAAATGCTAGCAAAACAAATTATATATATATATATATATATATATATATATATATATATATATATATGTATATAAAACTCTTGTTATCAGATTATTATTTGACAAACTCTTTTTGCATCCACAATTTCAAATCGGGAATTGGGAAACAGTTATTCTTTCTCATCATGGTTTTATTTTCTTCGTTTTCTATACCCGAGACGTCACACTGCTTTAACAATTCGCAATGTTAAAACACATTAAACTATGCTATATATATATAAATTAACTCTATATAAAATCTATAACTAAAAACAAAGAAGAATATTATATATGATTAACAATATATTGATGTTGTGTATTGCAAATTTTAAATGTTTATACATATACATACATACCAGAAGAAAAAAACAAATTATTATACATGCATATTAACTCATGGCATAAATCACAAACAACAAAACAAACACTTTCATGTATACGTCAAGTAAATTTATTGCAACTATTTAAAAAAAAACAAACAAACAAAAGTAATTCAAATATTAACAACAACCCAAATGATATGTATGTATATTTACGATTACGATTACGATTACGATTACCATTATTAAGTACATATGTGTGTGTAGTGCGCATAGACGCAATATTTGTAGAGCTCAATGGCTTATTTCCACATGAAAAGCAAGTGAAACAATCGAATAATTCAAATCATCCGGAACTAGAATATTTCACTCATTCGAATCACTTGAGTCACTTCATGCGCAAATGCTTGACTGAAACTTAAAAAAAAAAAAAAAAAAAACAAACAAAATATGTAAGAAGAAGAAAAACTGGTTGCTTTTATGCGATTTATAAGAACAAAACCTTCCAGAACAAAACAAGCAAACTTTGTAGAAAGTTCAAGAGAAAACTATAAGAAGAAAACACCAAATAAAACCTTTTTTACTAATCTGGCGCTCACATTTTTTTGTGCAGTGGCCAATACGATTAGAGAAAAGGTAAAATAGAATGCGTAATGCAATTATTATAAACAAAAAACAAAAAAACAAAAAAAAAAAACAAAAAACCAGCAACAAATAGAAGAACAACAAAAAGCAATCGATTATATACATTTTTTAAGAAGAAAATGTTTTATAAATAAAATACCGAAGAATGAACAAAACCAAAAAAAAAAAATAATATTAATATAAAAAAACCAAGAAAGTATTTTAAAAATTTAAACATATACATGAATACTATATATACAATATATTATATTATATATACATATTATATATATATACATATATATATATATATATAAATATATATATATATATATATAAATATATATATATATATATATATATATATATATATACATATATACATATATATATACTTAACGGTATTGGTAACGAACAAAAACACCGCACAATAATATACAAAAAAAAAAAAAAAAGAAAAGAAAACAACCAACACAGAGGAGGAAGAATACGTAATGCAAAAACTCTGATAACAAATGAAAAAAAAAGTTAAACTAATGCAAAACAAGACTAAAAAAGAAGAAAAACAATTAATAAATATGGAAAGCAAGCAGAAGGTAAACTGAAAACGAGCAACTTTATAATTTTTACATGAAAAATAAAAGCAAAGAAAGAAACGCAATAATGTTAACATTTAAAGATTGAAACGATGAAAAAGTTACAGAAACAGAAAACAAAGCGCATATCTTGAAAAACGAATAAGAAGAAAAGTATGTTGATGAAATCTATTTAAAACAAAAGATACGAAAAGTTACCACAAATTTTAACTGTAAACCAAAAACAAAAACAAAAACAAAAACAAAAAACAAAAGGACGAAGAAGAAGAAGGGGAGGATTGAAGGAATATGGTACACTTTTATACTTTTACACCAGAAACAGAATTATAAGGAAATCTAGTGCATACACACATACACTTACGTATAGAGTCAAGGATCTGGCGATCTTAGTTTCGTTTGTCGTTTCGAGGCACATTCGCGTTTGAAACCCAAAAAAGGTTGTGCAATGCTCTGCAGGCGGAACTGGAACTGGTTCCGACACCTGCACAGCGCTCTCTTTAAATGTCTCTCTCTTGATACACAGTAATTAACACAGACACACACACGAACACACACACAAACACTCATACAGCTCTGAAACTCTAGTTAAAATTGTAGAGCTGAATAGTCGAGCATCATCTGTGGGTAATGTTCTAGGTATTTAAATGATGTGCTATAAATTAATTAAATGGGCTTCTAGGCATAGTTTAACAAAAACTGAACTGACACTAGTTGTTGATTTAAGAACTATTCGCACAGCAAGAAAACGAAAAACTCAAAAAAAAAAAAAAAAACAAAACAAAAACAGAAATTCGAAAATATTTCTAAAATTTTTGATTTTTAAAATTTTAAAAAGAAAACCCCCATTTATCTAAGCTAAGCGAGAGTATTCCTCAGACTTTATTTTCCGCTATTTCTAGATATTTCTTCAAAGTTTGCTCAAGAATTCTAGGTATATAGAAATGTTGTACATCTCATATATTTATATATATATATATATATATATATATATATATATATATATATATATATATATATATATATATATATATATATATATATATATATATATATATATATATATATTTCCAGAGTTATTTCAATATTTTAAAGTTCTCTTTTGTCCTTTGTTTACGAAATGTCAGGCTTCTTCTTCCTACACACAAGATTTTTGGTCTCAAGATTTGCAAATCTTAATTAAAAAGAATCACAAAAGTAAAACATATAAAACTATCCAATAAAAATTTCGTAGTGCATGTCATCAGTAAAGTAACGTTCTCTTTCTCTCTATATGTTTGCATTAAATGTTAAAAGTAAAAAAAAAAAAAATATGAAAAAAACGTAAGAAACCAAAAAGAAATGAATATATATTAAATGAATTATGTATAAACCAAAACTTAGTCGAAAAAAAAAAACAACTTAGTCAAAGGTACTAATTTTAAGCACTCTTGTTAAATGCAAATCGAAAAACAGCATGAAACGATTACTTCAATGATTGATTGATTGATTGATTGAGTGAGTGAAGCGATCTTTGGTTCCATCTAGCGCAAGCTCAACCATTTGCATAATTTAATCGATTGCAATTATTTCTAATTATCGTCTATGGTTTAGCTTAGTACTTGAAGACAAAAAAAAAAAACATACTAATTATGCCAGGTATATGTGTATGCATGTGCATGTATGTGTATATGTGTATGTGTATATGAATATTATATATATGTGTAAACTATGCAAACGTTTTTTTCTCGTCGTTATAAAACATAGTCAAAATATTGGTGGACCGTATCGTATTGTAGTAGCAAATATTTAACTTAATCATCTCAGATAACAAACAGAAACAACAAACAAACAATTATTCCAATTTAATTACAAAGTGCATATTTATCTATTGAATTACTGTCGAATTCTCTCATATATATATATGTATGTATTATATATATATATATATATATGTATATGGTAACAACAACCACAACACACACACACACACTGGACACACTCAACACACACTCCTTAAACAATTTTCTTCGAATTTTCATTCAATTAAAACTTAAACAAAAAAAAAAATAAATAAATAAATAAAAAAAACAAAATATAATATAATATTGAAAAAAAAACGAAACAAATTTATATAGCATATTTATGGTATACTCTGTGCAAGATTTATTAAGAATCAATTAAACTTCATTATGGATTACTCTGAGAATTTACAACAGCAAAACCAAACACAACACAAAACACTCACACGAAACACACAATGAAGGAAACAACAACAACAACAACAAACAATTTATTCAATAAAGCTATGAAATGATGTGTTTAAAAACAAAATTTGAATAATTTTTAAAATGTGTAAAGGAATCAGCACAGTTGTTATGTCTATGGAACTAGTAGTTCCAGGAGCTACACAGGTAAGTCATATATTTTAAATGTATTATAAGTGGTGTGGGCTGCTCTCTGTTACAAGCATAATATATACTATATGTAAATAAGAAAGATAATTTTTTATTGATTTTTCTATTCTATCTATAAACAGAAATTTTTATTTTTTATAAGCACCAAATTTTTCCCATATATTATATTCCAAGTGCTTGACTTCAAGCATATGCATATGAAGTATTCAGCAAGTGAATATGTCTCTTTTATCCTACATATGTATAATCTCTAGTTATTTCACTGCTATTACATCTAAAGAGTAGGCCAGGCATTCAATAGTCAGGCATTCCCTTTTTTTTATTAGAATTTGGCTTGATTTAGTAGGAACTAAAGAAGTATTTTTCAGTTCTGAAGTGTGCTCAAATATTAGTATAGATCAAAAATATCAATTTATTTTTATCGCATGCTATGTGTGTCGTGTGAGGAACGTGAATCGACTTGCCAGAGTTTCTTAAAACTTAGTTTATTTATTTTAAGCCGCCAATAAATTGCACAGGGAAATTCCCAGTTTGATATTATTGTGTATCCCATAAGGTATATATATATCGCATATCATTTTTTTTCTAATTTAAAAAAAAAAAAGTATATTTTTTTACCAGATCGTCTGTCTTAGAGTAACCTTAGGGGTATACGCTCCCTAACTCATAGGATATTTCAAATTGTCTCTCCCCTGCATGTATCTCAAATCCAAAAATTAATTATCAAGAAACGAATCCCAATTTTGGCTTAAGGCAAAAGTATTTACCCTGAAATTTCATCACCATTGTAAAATTTCCTACGTAATTTGTCGGATTTCCACATCCAAATTATTGATTTTAAATATGAACTCTGGCAATATAATATAGTTAAATAACTAAACAGTTTAAACCAGAGTTTACTTCTATAATACCTCTCAATTAAATTAATCTGTGAAGTTAACTGCAATTTGACTGACTTAAAGCAATGCTAACATAATAGAGACTCTCGCTATATACTGAAAGATATACTATAACTTTAAAGTCCTTTCAGAGGAGCGTTGCATCTCTTGTGACTATTTTTGTCAGTGTGCACAAATAAAGTGGTTGTCAAATTGGTCGAGTTAGCTGAAAATCTTTCCTGCAGACTGCTTATGCTCCACTTCCCATTCCTGTTGCCGTTGCAATGGCTTTAAATGCGGAAAGCTTTTAGGCGGCGACATAAATTGTGAGCTGTGGAGGGGGCAAAAGCTGTGGCGTTTGCCAGTGCGAAATCTTACATAAATTTCGGTGGCATGCGGCATGTGGACAGCTCGAATGGCTGCTGCTGCAGCCGCAAAGTGTGCAACGCAATGAGCTTTGAGGTTATGTAATATGTCTGGCACAGTTGAAACAGTTAAAGGTACAATAAAGTTTAAGGATCACGCTCATAGAAGTCGGGTGGTATAAATATCCAGTTCTTGGCCAAATCGGTGAGGGCCTCCACCATCAGCTGACTAAGCACGGACAAGATGGTGCTAAGAGAGACAGAGAGAGAGAGAGAGAGAGAGAGAAGTATTAGTATTTTGAACTAGTTAGTTCCAACCGTGAACCACTCACTTGTGATCCACATGAGAAGCGACGTGGGGAAACGCACCCATCGAGGGATCCGCCATGACCACTTCATCGTAGGTCTTGTTGAACTTGTTGCGTGTTCGCTCCGAGGGAATGCGCATGAAGTTCGACTTGGATAGGAATTTCCAGAAGAGCTTCTCAAAGATGGTCACGCGATGATCGATGGCCATGCTGAGTTCGATAATCTCGTTGGCATTCAGCTTGCGTTTCACGGACAGACGCTTGATCACCTCCTCGCGTTCCTTGAGTTTTTTATCCGCTTCGCTTTGCTTTCTGGGCGAGGAGTCGCCCGAAGCGCCTATGTCCAGGCCGACGCCGCCACAGGGCGAGCAGGTGCCGTCGATCTCAGTCGTAGAGTCATCATCGCGTTCCTCACGACTAGACATATGGACACGTATGTTAAGATGAAGGAAGACATGCTCCACATAACTGTCCTCCTTCCACTTGGGATCATCAATGGACTCGATCTCAGCCAACTCGGCCTTGGCTATTAGGGTGGCGGTGTCCAGCACCCGATGCACCTCCAGCACAATGGGTATGCGGCGAAAGAAGAGCAATCGGTCGTAGACGGTCACCTTGATCACGCAGAGCTTCGAGTGATGGCCCTTCAAGAGGAAGTTGGATGGCTCGAAAGTGACGGCAAAGAAATCACTGATGATATAGCTGCGACAGAAAGAGGATATTAGTAATTTGTAATTAGTAATTTGTAATAGTAATTAGTAGGGAATTCCGAAATAAGCCTTTAAAACTCACTTCTGCCAACGGAATTCCATGCACTTCTGTCCATAGTTGTGCAAATTGACGAGCTGTGTGCGACTCTCCTTGACGCACAGCTCAAAGCTCAGGCGATTCGGATAGATAATGTAGAGATAATCGGCCGATTCTCTGTCCTTGAGCGGCATATCTGTTACCTCGTGCTCATCTGTGAGTGAGCCACGTGCTTTGATCTTGTAGCGTGCCTTGACGTTCTCATACGTTAGCAATATTTCGACCTGGATGGAGAACGGAAGATTATGGGAGTTTTGTAGGGAGATATGGGAGATTGAAGTTAACTTTGACGAGTCTTAAATTAAAAATGGGTAAAGGAATTGTTAGCTATGGGTTAGAACAAGATTTGCATACTTGTTAAGACTGACTATATATAGGATTTCTGCCTTGCCGTTTCAGTATTATTGATTTAGTTAAGTCTCTCAAGCTTGATCTTTTATTAATAGAGGTAGTGGAGTGAAGGGATTGAGAGGGATAGAATGAGTTAAATTCGTAAACCTAGCTGGTAAAGTCTTCTACTCTTATCTATCGTGCCCTTGTGTCTGTGAAATAAATTTCCCTTCCTTGTGGGGGTTTCTCTTTGGTATCTTACTTTCTTTAATGCTTACCTACTTAACTTTCTTTTTCCTCATAATCTCAGTTGTTTACTTAATTGTTTCAAATTGAAACCAAACTCTCCTTAAAGAAGTAATTACCTAAGGATATATTCAGATTTTCCTACCTCTGTCATTGACAATTCTTTGTCAAGAGTTTATTTCCATATGCTTATCATTATTAGTATTTCCGATTGATGATTGTAAAGAGCTTACCACATTTATTAATTCTTTTCGTCAAAGGGTTCATTTCTGTCTACTCTGTTATATCTCAATTTCCCTAAGTCATTGACGATTCTGTACCAATTTTTCTCTCATTCTGAGCTTGTAGATCATTCCTTCCCTAAATCCTATCCCATTCTAAGTTTACCTACGCATCTAATCTCTCAATCTCCTAACTCAATTATTGGAATGAGCTTTACTTCCCTAAGAGGTATAATTTCGATATTTGCTCTCAATTGTCGTAAACCAAGAGCTCACCTCATTCTCATATTCCAGGGGTCGATAATCAACGAGCAGTGGCCAGACGCTCTGCCTGGGCACAGCCAGATTCGAGTTGTGCAACTTGAAGCTGCGCTCGCGTGCCGAGAAATTGAACGAGAGATGCGTCATGGTTATGTTCTGTACCCAAATCGGTTGTGTGACATGACGAAAGTTTCTAATATTTGTGGGCAGCAGCTCCTTGGTGAGCAGACAGCGCTCCGGATCGAAGGCTGTGACTTCCAGCTTAAAGTTCCAAATAAACGTGCGATTGTCGTTGGTGCTAAAGAGAGAGTGGGAGACTGAAAGAGATGAGGAACGTAGGGTAAAACTTACTACATCTCGTAGGTGAGAAAGTGTTCGCCATAGAGAAAGAAGTGAGCGGTCACCGAGATGGGCAGCACCTCGTCCGGCTTCAAGTTGAGCAGCTCCTGGCTGACGTGGATGAGCCGGCGATGTGGACAGTGGAAGAGCTGACGGAACTGATTGAAGCCGACGCGTGTCTCCAGCGGCTGGCACTGGCAGTTCTGTACGCGCTTCAGCTTCAATTCCAGCGGCTTGGCGGACATGTTCCGCAGCCAGAAGATGATCTTCAAGGGCTGGCTCTGTATCTGGCGCAAGGGAATGGCCAGGACATGTGCGAACTCGCGCTTGTTCGAGCGAAGTTTCCTGTTCAAGCTGTGGGGAGGGGAGCTAAGAGGCTAGAAAAACATTTTCAACCAAGAGGCAACTCCTCACCCAGTTATATCGAAACTCTCCCAGTAGTAAAGCTTGAGTATCGGTGGGCGTATAACGGTTAGATTTTCCACCATCAGCTTCTGAAAGATGGGCACAGCATTCAAGATGCCCCCGCAAGGACGTTTCGGCACTGTCTGTGTTTCCATATTTTTTATTTTTTATTTTGGAAATATATATATGTTTAGTCTCGCTCGACAAGTTGCCTCGATTTCAAAGTGTATAGATTAAATTTTATGTGTACTTTTGCCTACTTTTATCACACTGTGTCTGCGCCCCCGGCTCGGGCTAGGGTCGGGCTCGGGCTCTTTTAATGCCATTAGAAGTTTGCACTGCACGGCCCGAGGCGCCCCGGCATGTTGCACACTCGTAAATATTCATAAATGGTCAGCCGCACATACGAACACCTACGCCAGCAGCGCGCTGGGGGTCAGCTCAGCGCCAGATTCTTTCGAATGTTGCACTAGAACACACACAGACACTCACGCACACACATGCACTCTGCATAGCCCTGAGCTTTGCCGAGTGTGTTGCATAAAGTGGGATTTTGTGGCATCGTTGTGCGTGGCATCTGCATTTTGCATCTTTTTACATACAAAGAAATTTTGCTCGAAATAACTTTCTACTGAGCATCTTAATAAAATGAATAAACAAAGGTTATTTATTTCGAAATTATAAATTATTTTTTTTGTTTAAGTTGAGTGTGCGCTGGCATAAAATTTGTAAGATTTTTAATTTGAAAATTGAGTATAGAATATACTAAAATATTTGTTAAAAATCATTTTTAGAATTCACAAAATTAAACCTTTAGGTTTAAATATTGGTTTGTATTAATTTAATAAAATTAGGAATTTAATAGTTCTTTTATTAATTTAATATTTCAAAAATGTTCTTCAGCTTATTTATTTCTGTCAAAATCCTTATATACAATTTTAAAAAATATATTTTATTAGCAATATATTTAACAGACAGATAAATCGATATTTATTAAAATTTAGGTTAGAGTGTGCAAGCATAAATATTTAAGTTGAAAAGGAAAGATTAAAAACTCTTTTTATTGGAATTTAATATAAACTTTGTTAATATATTTTTTTCATTAATTTAATATACTTAAATATAGATTTAGAAAGTTTCCCAAATATTTTTGGCTTACATTTTTAATTTTAAAATAAACTTTTTAAATATAATATTTTAGAATTTGAATTGAAAATATTATATATTGTAATATATATTACATATTATATATTTATATTATATATATTTTGACTATCCCTATTTTCTGATTCATAAAAAATAAAATTTTTATTTGAAAATACATTATTGAATAAAAATTTTATTTTTTATTCTATTTCATTTTATTAACATAATAATTTAATTAAAAAATTGTTAAACTAAAATTTTATGTGAATAAAATATATATATCAATAATCATATTTCGGATAAAATATACTTTCTTTTGAGTTTGCTTTTCAATCAAATATTTTTTTATGTTCTTAAAATTAATATTAATTTTTCGCTCAGTCCACACGCTTTATTGCCCCTCTTTTGCTAAGCTTTTTCACCAGAATATACCCTTCGCATACAGCTGTAGGTAACTGCAAAGCCAAGCAGCGCTCAACTCGGTTAAACGTATGTCCTTTGATATATGTTTTCTTGTTGTTTTTGTTGCCTCCGCACAGCTTGCAGCATTGTTGGCAGTTGCAAGCAATCAAAACAATAGCCAGGACTTAGCGGAAGTAACTAACGTGTACGCATGACTACATAAGCTGGCTGCAGGTGCGAGTGAGTTGACAATATGTGGGGGCAGATTTGCATGCAACTCGGAGTTGGTGGCACCAGCCGATACCGTTTCCTTCTGGCCTACCCTACCCTTACCACTATCCCCCCCCCCCTGACTGTCACTGGCCCCAAAGGCCAACGATGTCGTTGCAATTCGTTTTGTTTGTCGATTGACAAAGTGCCAAAGGCCAAAACCAAGTTTGTGTGTGACTGAATCTGATTGTGGGCGTGTGTGTGTGTGAGTGTGAGTGTGAGTGTCAGTGTTCGTCTGTGTCTGCTGTAAGTGTGGCAAACAAACGAGCAAGAAAAAGACATTAGTGCCAACGCGCCTGTCAAAAACAAACCCCAAACACGCGTCGCAAACGACATCATATGTGGGCGCCAGTTGCCAGTTTGCAGCGAGTCGTGTGCATTGAGGCATTGAGGCAACATCATTTACAGTTAGTGCGCTGACAATTTAAGGCTAGCAGCGTGCGCATAAACGACAATTAGATGGACCCCAAGCAATCTGGCACAGTGGATGCCTCAGAAAAGGCTTCTCTAATTTAGTTCAATTTCTTTTGGAAAAGATTTGATGGGTGGCACATACTGTGGCTTACAAAAAATACCATTTATATTAAAATACTACTAAATTAATGCAAACAAATATATTTTTTATGATTCGTATATTATATTTCAGTATTTGTAAAAATTTTGGTATATTTTTAATTTCCGAATTTTCTACATATTGTATTATTTTTTCTCACTTTTTAGTATTTTAAACTATTTCAGTAATTTTTTATTTTTATTAGTATTTTTATATGCTTTAGTATTTATATATATACATATTAATTTTTTTATAAATATTTCAATATTTAATATATATATTTTGGAAAATTTGTATATTTTAGTATTTTTATACTTATTTTAATATTTGCTACATAATTCAGTATTTTTTACAATTTTCAGTATTTTTCAATATTTACTACACATTTTAGAATTATTCTATATATTTCAGTATTTTTAAAAATATATACATCTGTATTTTTGTTTATATTTTAGTATTTTTAAATATTTATTATTGTTAAACACATTTTAGTATTTTTATATTTTTGTAAGGTATTTTGCTACATATTTGTGTATATTTAATACATTTTTAGTATTTTCTCTTAGAAATTGTATTTAGTCTTCGCATTATATTAATATTTATGCCATCAAAACAAGGTCTATTTGCAATAGTACCGTTAATCGACAAGCATTACATCAATCACAGCGCGCCGTGACAGCATTGCTTCCGCGCTTATCAATCGCCAACCCATCGAACTTCATTCAGGTCGCTTTTTCCGATTCCGATCCCCGAGCTAAATAACAATGGTGCAAAGTGCATGGCCAGAAGACAAGGCAGCACTGTAATTGTCGCTCGTCAGCGGTCGTTGAGTGCTTTTCCCCGATTCCCAGCGTTTCAGCGCACTCGTAAATGCACTCAACTGCCGGCTCGTTTCCAGGCGTTCCGCCTGCTCGACTGCGGGCAGCATTTAAATTGAATGCAGCTTCAACAAATTTTTTGCGGGGGACACTTGGCGAGTTGCTGGCGACAACTTGTTGGCCAATTGTTGTGTGGCTTGACTTTGAGCAACTTTTCATGTTTCGGTCAACCGTTTTGTGGCCAATCAAAAGAGCGTCGAGTACTTGGCTGAAATAATGCATATATATATATTTATATATATACAAGCACTTGTAAAATGCATTGAGTGCGGTCGTCGCCAGAAGCATAATTATGGCATAATTTGCCAACCTCAGCTATGCCAACTAATTACAAAAAATAAGAGTAGTAAGAGTGCTTTAGTGGGGTATGCCTGACTAGAAGTTACTCGCACTTGCACATTGAGCTGTTGCTTGTATTTGTGGGCATAACAAATTGATTTCTTATTCATATTATAGAAGAGGAAGTATATGCTGAGAGAAAAATATAAATTTTAGTGCTCTAGGTGGGAATGCCTGACTAGAAGCTACTCGCAATTGCATGTTGAGCTGTTGCTGGTTGATTTTGTACACATGTGTATATATGCCAAGTGATTTTTTTAATGATATAGAAAAGCGTGTTTATATAGAAAGAAAATGTTTAGTTATTCAGTATTTTAGATATCAGTAAAAGAAAAATAATAATTTATTTTAAACTTTATCTTTGAACTTTTGTATTGAATAAATTTTGATGAAACTATTTAAAGTGTTATCCTGATCAGCAATATATATTCTTTATAATATTCCTTTACCCTTATAACCTGATAGACTTCTTATACGTTTTATATCCTTAATACCCTTATGTATTCTCTATATGGCCCTTATACCATTAAAAGTGTATAAATGGTACAAGGGGTATACACTATTAATAGTATAAGGAGTATATAGAATCAAAGGAATATTAGTGACTTAAAACGTATAATATGTATATCGGTTATACATTATACATTAAGTTGAGAGTATGAAGAACTTTTCCATTTACTTGGAGCTGACGTTGATTTACCCTGTTAGTAGTCGTCTCTAAAAAAAAGGTGAAGCCCATGAGAGACTAATACTCTAATACTCAAATTACTCTCTCTCTTTTTTATTATCTACATTTTTACATCTGACAAAAGTATACTCAAATACATCCAAATTCCATCACCAAATACCCACTTAAGGCAATAACTCATCTACCCCATTCGCTCTTAATGAACAGCGTACAAAAGGGCGCCCATAGCTGCATCCTTTTGGGCGTCGCTCTAAGAGCATATGGCAATTAAAAAGTTTTCATCCAAGTGCATATTTTTTTACCTGCTCTTCAGGCAGGTGGTAAAAGTTGCCAGCAAGCGGTGCGTGCGCGTGTTTCGGCTGTCGAAACCGTCTGCATCGCGTTTTCAGGCAGTGTCTCATGTTGAGCGTGAAAAAAGGCTGCAGTTGCAGTCTGTTGGCGCAGCCAGCGGCTACATAAGAAAGTTTCACTCACAAAGAATGTGCCGTGTTAATGTAATTTTTCGTAATAATCCCAAGTTTATCTGGTATTAAATATGTGAAGATAATTAAGCATAATTAAGTACAGGTAAAGTATTTGTAGTATTTTTACAAGTATTTTATTTTTCAAATTAATAACTAATGAAAATATAACTAAATTTAGGAAAAGCAACTACTATACTCTATTTTTGTTCTTTCTTCCTCACTCTATCTCTAGTATTCTTTTGGTCTCTAGTATACGTGTTTGGTCTTACCTGAAGCTCATTCTATCTCATATATATTTATTTTTCTTTATCTCTTCCTCACATTATTTGCTAATTCTTGAAGCTGATTCTTTCTCTTTCTCTCTATCGCATTCTCTGTCTCTCTCTATCTATTGTTTGTCTCCATTTTCTCATTCTAGCTGTCTTTATCCGTCTCTATCTGCCTTTATCTGTTTCTATCTCCATGTCTTTGTCTGCTCTCATTATCCGTTCCTCTCTCTTTCTCTATCTATCTCATTATCTATCTTATTCTCTGTATATCTCTCCTTCCCTCCCTCCCTCTCTCTCTCTCTCTATCCCCCCCTCTCTCTCTCTCTCTCTCTGTGTCTCTTCCTCTCTCTCTCTGTCTTCATCTATGTATCTGCTTTACTTTACTCACTCTGTCTACAATTGCTCTTTCTCATTGTCCCCCTGATTTTTCATATCTTCATTGCCTTTCTACTCGATTCTCAATTCTTCTTCTTTGTTCACACAAGTCACACATTATTTGTTTACTAACTAAGTTCATAAAAGTTCCCTCTATAATTTTTATTGCCCTTATATTCAGTTTGACATTGGATTCTCAGACGCTTCGCATTATTTTCATGAAAACATTTATTTAATTGCCTGTCCCAGGCAGATGAAAGTTCTCAGTTTCTAGTTGCTGTAAGCGCACAGTGAGTAAAATATATTGTTTAGATAAGAGCCTGTTATTTAAAGTGCACCTGTGGGGGGACAGTTAGTGACACTCGACATCCGATGTGCCCATTTTCTAGAGAGAGAGGGAGTGAGAGAGGGAGATCGAGGGGGGGGGGCAGAGTAGTGAGTGCTTGGCTCCTGTAGCTGCAGCAAACAATTATTGTTATTTCAATTTAAATGCAGTGCGCCAGGCCCTCAACAGTAACAGCAATAACAACAACAACAACAGCCAGGTAGAGCCCCAACCAGGTAGATGGCCCCTTTATTTGCGGGCTTTGTGCAACGCTATCAAAATTATACACCTTGCAGCTATGAGCGGAGCTGATGTGATGAGTGCTTGAGTGTGTATGGGCTAAGGGCAGCCTAGGTCCGGGATAGACAGAGGGTAGCAGAGAGAGAGAGAGCCAGAGAGGGGGGGGGGGAGAACTGTGTAACGGTTGTTGTGGCTACAGTCGGTTCATTGTAATGCAAATTACGTATACGCCATGCTGGACGCTGCTGTTGCTGCTGCAGTTCGGCCTCGACTTTTGCTCTACTAAAAGTGCCTTCATTTTAGTATCTGTGTGTGCGTGTGACCGTTTTTCATTGTCAGCTCTCAAAAATAATAATAATGAAAATGCGAGCTCTTTTTGAAGCCATACCAGCCGCAGCCTCGGTGCAGCTGCACTCAGATAGAGCCAAAACCGAAATTTGGTTAGCAAAAATCCAATTAAACTATGAAACAGCGTGGAAAATAATTTAGTGCCAGTATGCGTGTGTGTGTGTGTGTGTGTGTGTGTGTGATGAGAGAGAGAGAGAGTGAGATAGCGAGAGACTGAGAGTATGCTATTCAAATTAAACCTAAAATCATGTTTGCTATGCGCGGACTAAAGGAAATAAATCAAGTAAATATAATTAAGATTAAATATTTATGGTGTAAGCCAGACAACATACCCTGGCTGAATATTTTGGCAGCATTTTTTATTTAAAAATTACAATTTAAATTTATTAATATTTTAGTTTTTTTTAGTTACCTAAAGAATTTTATTAGTTGATGTACATGCTCAAACTTATATGAAATATACAAATTTTACGAATTATAATATTTATATATTTTTAATATGAAAATAATATATATATATATACAATTATATAGAATACATAATATTATAAAATTATATATGTACAATAATATTAAAATGTATATAATAATAATCAAATAATATAAATACAAGAATATAATAATATATATAATAATAATATATAGATTCAATTTTAATTTATATGTAAATTTAATTTACAAAATTTAATTTTTTCTATTTTTCCATTATTAATTAATATTTCAGTTTTGGTTAACGCATTTTATTAGTCAATTATAATAATAATAATAAAATTATTTATATACAATAATATAATAATGTAAATCATAATAATACATTAATATATAAGTTTTATTATTTAATATTTTTTTCAATTTGATGTATTTAATATAAATTTTATTTATTTATTTATTATATATATATAAATTATATATAAATTAATTTTCAATTTATATTTAAATTAAATATCAAAAATATAATGTTTTTATTTTTATATTGACTTTTTTAATTTAAAATTTAAGCCCAAAGTAAATAGGATTCAAGTATTCATATAAAATTAATATTATAAATATTTAATAATAAATAAATAAATAAAAAACACACCTGTCAGGTCAGGCCTGGTTTTTATGATTCAGCATTTTATTTGAAATATTATTTATTTAATTTTATATATTATTTTATTAGTATTTTATTATTTATTTAAGCCCTAGTCTTCATGCGTTAACACATTACTGTATATATTATTTATTCTCTGATTTTAATTTATTTCTCTTACGTTTCCTTTGATTTGTTAAATTAAATTAAATTTAATTTTCTCTATACAGCAACTGCTCGCTTCGCTCTCGCTCACTAAATATCACGCATACGCACCCCCACTCACCCGCCCGTTCTGAGAAGGCTTAGCTCGCCAGCTTATTGGTTTAGCTCTGCTCAAAGTTAAGCTCAAATTGGCAAAACTAAATGACAAACACAAGTTGAGCGAGGCCAAAGAGCCAGAACAGAATCTGTTGGCTTCGTCCGCTGTCCAGCTGAAGGGAAATGCAACATTTTGTAGCCGGAAATGCAGTCAACTAACTTTTCGCAGGCAGCTCAAGAGTCCCATTCGATGGGCATCGGATAGCAGCTGACTCGTTTGGGCGATGTCTGTTCAAGTGCCAGGAAGTTGTCGCATTTAAATGGAAAAACTTTAACACAATAACCAAGAGTGAGCAAATGCAACAACAATACGAGTAACAACAACAACAACAACAACATCTATAACAACAACAACAAAGGGGAAAACATTTGCACGTTAACCGTCGATTGAAACAAACGAGCAGCTTAGTCAAAGCCACAGACTGTGAACGGAAACCGCATCCGAGCTGTCATCAATGTGTTGAACCGCGATTGCAGTCGGAACAATGAAGCTTGACAGACCACGCCTCCGCACACGCCCACTTACATAGGCCCAGTATTATAGCCCATCTCCAGGCGGCATGAAGCCCATTTTGTTTAAGCTGTCGTTTGGGACTATGCAAATGTTATGGAATTTGAGTGAGTTTTGGTAGAAGATGGAGAGAAGCAGAGACTGAGAGGGAGAGCTGCAGAGCAGGATTCGGAAAGAGGGAGAGTGAGCGGAAGAGAGAGCAAGAAGTCTGCATTATTGAAATTCTTTTAAGAATAAAAAAAATTGTTCAAAGTTTGAAATTTAAAAAAAATGTTTATTAAATTTTGAACATTTTTTCTTTGAGTTTCAAATATGTTTCATAATTTGCTTTTGTTATTCAATTTTATCCAGACATGAGAGATATGAGAAATTGAGCTTTTGGGGATATATAAAATATAAAATATAGGTGTAAAATATAAACGATACGATTTAATTGCCAAAATATTTTTCAAATTTAAAGTTTGCGAATCAATTTAAAAGAAATTTTATTTTATATTTATATATATTTACTTTAAATGTATTTTATTTTTATTTATTTATTTATTTGGAAATATATATTTTGATATCATATATTATTATTATTTATCTCTATTTATTTATTTCGTGAAAATAAATTTTTGAAAATATTAATAGATAAGATAGATATTAAAAAAAAAAAATATATATGTTACCCATATTTTATTTATTTATTTATTTCTTAATCTAGCCCTATCTCTATCCCTATCCGTATCCTTATACTTATTTCCTAATCTATCTTAAATATTATCTATCTATATACATTTATTTATTTAAAAGATCCATCTATCTGTCTATTTATTTCTCCATCTATTTCTATTTTTATCTTTCACTCAGACTGCTTTTTGAACTGTGTAAAACACGTCTTAAATTAACTTTAGTAGATCATAAAAGTTATTGATGTTACAAACCTGAGTTAAATGTGACAGTTTTTTTATGCGAAACTTGCTGTATGTGACATAAGCGAAATGCAGTTGAAATTTCATAACTTTTCTGTAGTACCTTTTATGCTTCAAAACTATTAGGGTATATTATCTTTCTGAAAATATTATATATGTAACAGGCAGCAGGATGCCGGAGAATATACATTCTTGATCAGAGTAAGCAGCTGGCTAACTTACTATATCTGTCTGATTCTTAGTATATTTAGAAATAGAATTTTGTCTGCTCTAAAAGAATTCTTGACTCATTCGAAAAGCAGTTTTTTATGGACCTTCGGGTATGTCGTAGTCGTTCACTCCCTAGCCTGAGACATTTTTACTTGCTTAAGTTATGAATCTGCTCGCCGCAGCCATCAAACAGTTCTCGTCAATCAGCCTGTCAGTGAGTCAGCTTGACATAAAGTTCATATAATACAGATATACTGCTATATATATATATATATATATATATATATATATATATATATATATATTTATTTATATATTGCTATGTCTGACTGTAGTTTAAGCAAACATTTTTGCTGGCTGCTTTACGTGCGTTACCACAAAACTTTGAACTTTTTACTTTTTACTCTTGGCCACTTAGCATTTTCACTTTTTGTTGACTGCCAACGGAATATTCGCTCTGAATATTTAATTGTGCGAATGTGAGTGGGTGTGTGTGTGTGTGTATGTGCGTGGGTGCTGCATGGGTATGTTTGTGTGTCGCTTTTGGTCTGTGTGGCTGCATATTTGCGGTGCTTTTTGGCTGTTTTTCGATTTTCGAAATGCGCTTTTAGTTGTTTGTTGTTTGCGTTTCTTTGGCAGCGTTGTCTGAGTTGTTGTTGTTGTTGTTGTAGTTGTTGTTGCTGCTGTTTCCTTTGTTGTTTTTGTTTTGACAACGTAACTGGCAACTGTGTACACAACATTCTTAGTGCTGGGTCTCTCCTTCTTTTTCGGCAGTGGAGGCTGGGCTATATTTATATAGTATATATATATATATATATATATATATATATGATATACATAGTATATATATAGCACATACATATACACATTCTAGCTCTATACATATATTATAAAAATGTCTGCTTGGGGATGGCGGCTTATCTCTTTTCGGTTATGCACTGCTAATGTGTGTGTCAGTAAGCCACTGTGTGTGTGTGTGTGTGTGTGTGTGTGCGCGCCTGTTTGAGTGCATGTTTTGCCAGCTACATTGATATGCAAATACTGTGGCCTTAGATGTTGACATTGTGCCGCGTATTATGTTGAAATTAAGCCGTAAATAAAGACCAAGCAAAAGAAAAGACAAGGGAAAAAAATTTAAAAACTTCCTTAAAAACTCTTTTGTTTTTGTAAAGGAATTTATCGCAGTTAATGCAGAGAAATGCAAATTTACTTAAGCTGTGCGGTTTGGTCTTATGAATTTTAAATGCATTTACAAATATTTAAATAAATAAATAATAAATAATTTAAGTATTAGGATTTAAAGTAAATATATTTATTTTTAATAAGATAGTTAGTAATAATACTTTTTATTATTTAAAATGAAAAAAGACTAATACGAAATAATATAATAAATATATAAAATAAAATAAAATAATTATAAATATTTTTTTATAGTTTTGTAAAAATGTATTTATTTAATTTATTTTTTCATTTTAAATATAAATTAAATATGCATATATGTATTTTATTTTTATATTTTACATAAATTCAGCTTTGATTAAAAAAATATTATTAAATAATTTTCTTTTATATATATAAATATTTATTATTAAATATTAAACATTTTATTAAATATTTGTTCTTTTATTATTTTCACATTTAATTTTTAAACTAAATTTGTTATTATTAATTTCATCTAAATGCCTTGTTGTATAATAACAAATATACATCATAATATAGATAATATAGAAATAAATGTTTATCACATTTACCACAATCCCTAATACCTATTTTTGTCTTCTCTTCTCCCTATCAATCATATCTATAATTCATGTAATTTAGACGTATTACACTGAGTCATGCGAATATGTTGCCAATTTGCATATGAAAATGTTATGGAGGAGTTCTTGACTGTTAATCACATCATTTCAATGTAAAGTCATTGCCTCTCCGCGTTCCTCCCACTTCGATGACATTTCTACAACATTCCGCAATAAATTTCGAATGCTAATGCGGCGGCAACAGCAGCCGCAAAGCTGCAAGCTGCAACAACCATTATAAATGTCATCACATTTCAATAAGCAGCTTCTATCTCTCTCTCTCTCTCTCACTCACTCCCACTCTCTCTCTCTCTGTCTGTCTCTCTCAACACATGTAAAATAAATTTGAGCTTCACAAAATTGCAAACTAATCAACATATTTTTACTGGTTCTCTGGCTCTCTGGCTTTTTGGTTAGAAGCTAATTTATGGTTGGCGATGACGTGTAGCAGGGTTCGAAAGTGGAGTATATATGTAGGTTCAATGTGGAGCGAAATATTTATTTTATATATATTATATATACATTTATATGTATATATATATATATATTTATTTTTTTTGATTAAAAAAACGTTTTATTTGAAATTAATAGAATAATAATAGAGAAACCAATTTTATAAAAGTTTCCCTATGTTTGCAAAGACAGAATTCTTTTATTTTACAAGTTTTATTATATTAAAATTATGTCTTTTCAATTTTTCTTAATTTAAAAAAATTAAAAATTAAAAAAGTTTTTGTCAGTTTAAAAATAAATAAACAACAATTATTTTGAAGTTTAGCTAAAACCCTTTGAAAACCTGTCTCAAAGCTTGAATATAACTAATTGATTATAAATAATATAAAATAATATAAATATATGATATAAATATTATATATATATTATATATTAAAATTTAATTTTTTTTTTATTATATAATGATATAATATAAAAATATAATTTAAATAATATTTCTCTTCAAAATCTAAAGAGTCTTAATATATAAACATATTATAAATTAATTTATGTCGCATACAAAAATAAATCCTTTCAAATTTAATAAGTAAACAAAAATAATTTATTTTAACAATTTTTTCTAAATTATTAATATTTATTATTTTTATAATTTGTTTACTACAACTTGGAGAAAATTCAAAAGAGATTCTTTTGCTTGCCTTAAAAAAGAGAATTTCTAGTTTATTTCAAATTTAATTTTCAACAATTGGCAATGGTCGTCGTCAATGCGCTTCTGTGGCCAGGCAGCTGCCGCATGGCCTAAAGCACTTGGCCACAATACTTAAACGCATTTGGGCAAATATTTGCAGCTCCAATTCGTGCGCCAAACGCATTAACTATAAAATCCACGCGTTGGCTGTAAATAATATATTCAAGTATCCCGTGGCACATTACTATGTTATTAATAACGCTCAATTAGCACACACACGCACACACTCTCTCTCTGTCTAAATTATGTTGTAAATCTGTATATTGCATTCAAAGCAGCTTCTTAAGCCATAGTTAAGGCCCTCAATCGACTCCTCGAGCCATTTGCAGCTTCATTAAAACGCATATAAATCAATTAGTCGACTTTTTGCCTACATTCCTCGTCGTTGGGCTTACTCTCTCTCTCTCTCTCTCTCTCTCTCTCTCTCTCTCTCTCTTCTCTGAGCTGAGCTGAGCGCTTAATTTGCTTTTGGATTTTTATTGGCCCGGCTAGTCTGCTTTGGGCCATGTTTGTGGCTAGCTACCTGGGCTGCCTCAGCTAAGCTGATTAATTACGACAATTTTGACACTTGGCCAGTGTTGGACAACGCTGCAGCATGTCGAGCAGTGTACCAAAGCTAAATCAATCAGCTATCAAATTGAAGAATGGCAACTAGACGTAGGTTTTTCTAGGGCTGACAGAGAGGGTTGACAGATATATTTGTGCTTCTCCTACAAGTAGTACAGACTTATGTGTCTATAATTACTACTAGGATTTACATATTTATCGTATTTGGACTTAATAATTAATTAATAATAATTAATTATAATGATCATAATTTTAATTAAATTAATAAAATTCAATTATAATTAATTCATTCATTAAACAATAACTATAATTTAAATTAAACTTTTAAAATCGAATAATAATTAATTAATTCATTAAACAATAATTAATTAATAATAATGAATCAATAATATTTAATAATAAGTATTAATGAACAATAATTAATAATAATTATAATTATTATAATTAATTATAATTAATTATAATTATAATTAATAATAATTAATTATACTTATAATTAATAATAATTAATTATAATTATAATTAATAATTAATTGATCAATTGATAATAATAAATAAATTCATTAAATAATAATTAACTAAAAATTAATTAATAATTAATTGATAAATTTATAATAATTAATTAATAAATAATTGATCAATTTATAATAATAAATTAATTAATTAAATAATTAATAATAATTAATTAATAATAATTAATTAAAAATAATTACTTAATAATAAACGTGTTTCTGATAGCCTGATGGCTGTGAGCTATGGTACATGCTCACAATGAGATGTCATATGACCGCCCTAAAAAATTCCTGCAGATCGTACAGCTCGAGCCCAAGTTACCTAAGAACACATATCATATAAAGTATGGGAAAGTGGACAGAATGAGGGTATAAAGTGCTAGCTAATGCTAATGCATATGTATATTAATTATTATGATTATTAAATATAAGAATTTTATAACTAATTCTAATCACTTTCTCTCTAGTCACGGTATACCCAAGTCGTTCACTTCCAACTTGAGGCGGTCCATGGCAAACTTCTCTCTGCCTCAAGTCTTGCAAGCAAATTTGTTGTCTGAGCTGTGATTATTCATTCAAATAGACGCTGTAAATGTCGCATTGCTAGCGAGTCCATCTTTTGTTGTCTCAACAAGACAAATGAAAATTCGCAGCTAATTGGCAACGGCCACAAGTTGTGAGTCTTGGAGTAGATTTTGGTTGTTGTTTGCCGATGGATTTTTTCGGCTTGGGTGTTGCTTACACATTCTCGGCAAACTTTGTGGCGGATCGGCTAATGAGGCTGTACGGCAAGTCGTTGTCATGCATACCGAAAACGTTATTAAAAGTCAACTACTATTTGAGAGAGGGAGCGAGGGAGAGACAGAGAGAGAGACCGAGAGAGTCGAAACAATTAATTTCAACTCTGGCAGCAAAGGACATCGTAAAGTATGTGTGGATAAATAAGTGGAGCGCCCAGCGCCGAAAATTGAGCTCAGATTTGTTGCCTGCCTGCCGCATGAGCAACAGCTGCCTAATGGCAGCAACGACGAAGCCCTCTGCCTGCTCCCTCTCTCTCTCTCCCTCTGGGATTTGCATTTTTTTCCTCGTGCTCGTTAAGCTCCTCAGACATGCAGTGGCATAGGTTAACTTATCTCTTACCTCACAGAATGTTAGCCTCCATCCATAATTCAAGTGCTTGTTGCGCCCCGCACACGAAATACGTTTATTATTTATTATAATTATTATTATTATTATTTGAGAGGGTAATTGAAAGATTCTCGTTGCTCCTAATGATGCTGCTTTGCAACTAAATTTTCCCTTTTATAAAACTATTTTTTAATATTTAAATATTATTTTATTTTTTTTTTTATTTTAAAATATCTAAGTAAATTTGTTTATAGCTTTAAAATATTTCTCAACATGTTTTTTCAGTTTTAAACTAGCTCCTATAAAACCATTCATATTTTTTAAATAAATAAATGTTTTTCCCTATAATATATTTATTGTAAAAAATAAATCCACACAAATATTTTTACAATTTCTTTACAATTTAAAAAAATATTTCTGCATTTTTTTCACAACTTAAAAATCATCTCTTATTAAATATATTTTTTATATCACTTAATTTTTAAAATATTTCAATTTTATTTGTAATTACAAAAATATAATAATATAATATAATTTCAAAAATATATATAAATATTTTTTTTTAATTCGAAAAAAATTTTTTTTTTTTATTTTTGTATAATTAAAATTTTTTTTTATTACAGATTTATTCCTCTAAAGAATAACAAATGTTGAACATAAAAAACAGGTCTGATAACTATTACGGTGAGTCAAAAAGTATTTAATTATCTTATAATTTCAAAAAATATTCACATTATTTTCAAAAACTTTATATACATTTTATAATTTTAAAATTATTTATTTATTTTTTTTTATTTAAGCTTAACCGGCCTTTAAATACTATTTTTTAATTTTCAATTATTTCGCAAGTCAAACTAAAGCTACACAAATACTTTCAGCTGAACATATATTTATAGCTTAAAATTCAAAATTTCTTAACATTTATTATTTCTTGCATGCGATAAATTCGTGTTTGCTGTTAAGTCTTCATTGCGGTTCTTGTCTTGACTAATATTAGCAGACATTTCAAACCAAAATATAATTTAAGTTATGTACAGAATTAAGCGCTGTTAACATCGGCAGTTTACCCATCTTTTAACAGCAGACAGTTTTACAGCTGGGCATCAGTTGAGACTGCGTTTCATAGCCAGACTCTTATTTAGCTTTGGCAAATGCATTGCCTAACCACGAGGGCTTGGCTTGAGCCAGGCCATAAACCAAACACAAAGCCGCGGGGCGCGACCTGTTTTCCCAATCAATATGTCAACCATTTGGCAAATAGCGAATGATAAACAGAAGCCCAAAAAGGCAGCTGCACGCTGAAAATTACCGGGTAACAGATGCAGAGAGGGATAAACAGAGAGAGAAAGAGAGATTGTGAGAGCGGTCGAGAGAGCGTCTTTTTAACTTAACAGAGCGTTGCTTATTTCATGTGAATGTTAGAGCGAGAGAGCGCGTCTGCAGCGTAACAGTGTGCTGTTAATTACAGGATTATGGGAGAAGGGTCGAGAGAGTGCCGCTGTAGTTTAACAGAGCAGACAAGCTCGACTGCGGCTTTACAGAGTGATGTTTACGGAGTGGGGTCGACAGAGCATCGCGTTGCTTTAACAGAGCCCTGTTAATGACCGTGTAGGAGAGCGGGGTTGCGTAGGAGAGCGCCTCTGCGGGTTAACAGTGCGCTGCTATAAAAACTCTGCGCGCCCAAAATGTACAATTTTTTATGGCCTTTTTTTGGCTGCCGACCTGCTGGCGTCTTTAATCGTTTGCTGCGAATTGTTGGCCAGGCAAATGTCTGGTATTTGAATAAAATAAGAAATCGCGTCTTTATTTTTATTGCCAACAGTAAGCGGGCAAACAATTGCAGCTTGTTTGGCGCTGTCGTAAAAGCCGGGCTAAAAGTATTCCACAATCCAGTCAGTCAGTCAGCCAGTCGAAGCCTTAACGAACTGTTAAATCTTTAAGCAAATTTCGTGCAACACTTGAGGTTGGCTTACGCAAAGCGGCTAAAAGTAGGTGTTAGATGCTTTGTAGCGCCCATTGAGTGTCAGTCAATTTGCGAATTACTATTTCCCCGGCCTGAGGGTCAGTTGGTGTCCTGGCCTGTCCCGTCCCGTCGTGTCCTGTCCTGTATACCTTGTACTTTACCTTTTTTGTACAGCCCTGTCTCAAGTGGGCAGCCCAAATTCCACAATGAAAAGCTCAGCGGGCAAGCCAATAAGAGTGAAAGGTTGACCCTTGCAGGAAGAAGAAGAAAGTCGATAGTGGGATACGCTTCCTATAGAGGTCTTGATGGATAAGTGGATATGGATATGGGTATACTTAAATGTTTGGATGAGGATAAATGGATATATGAATATGTTGATGTACTGATAAATGGATAGATATACTGATATATGGATATAGGGATAAGGATATATGGATATGGGTATATGGAAATATGTATATGTGTATATATGGATAAATGGATATGGATATAGATATACAGATATGAGTATGGATATAGACATAGACATATAGATATGGATATGGATAATGTGGATATCGATTATATAGATATGGATTATATGGATATGGATTTTATGGATATGGATTATATGGTTATGGATTATATGGTTATAGCTTATATGGATATAGATATATAGCTTAGGATATACGGATAAGAAATATACCCATTTCCATGGATGTATGGATAAATATATATATATATATATATATTTGGGGATATCGATAGAAGGATATTTATACCATATATAAGAGATGTAGGTATATGGATGTGGATAAATGACTATCAATATATGAATATGGATAAGTGATTATGGTTATTTTTATATGGATATCAGAAAACATTATCGGATAATTGATTACATATTTATGGAGCAGGCATCAAGAGCTAGCTAACCCATCCAGGCAAGGCAAGAGTATTTATTTGTAAGGTCAATGGGCTTACGGAACGGAATCAATCATGATGCCCCGGACAAGACCCTCGGGGCAGGCTTTAAATCTAAGAGTACAAGCTGAGCGGGGCCTAAAATAAAATAGAATTTATGTAGACTTTGCCTGCGGGACCTGAAGCTGAACCGAATGCTGCAAACGTTTCATTTGCCTTCAAAAAACAACAAAGAAGAAAAAAACATAAATAAAAGCGTACGAAATTGAAGAATTATTCACTTAAATATAGTCTGCAGTCATTTGCATGTCCGGGACAGCGCTTCAGGCCTCGAATTGCACAGTTATTAGTGCAAAAGCTAGAGAACGTCAAGTATTTTTAGGTAGTTAATACCCTGTATGGAGGGGCGGATGAGAGGTTGAATGAGTGATGAAATGGAATGAAATAGATAAAATATGGATATAATGGATAATGGATAAATAATATTTGATAATATGTAATGGATAATGTATAATAGATAATAAATAATATAATTATATAAAGGATAATAGATAATGAATAATGGATAATGCATAATAGATCATGGATAATGAATAATGGATAATGGATAATGAATAATGGATAATGCATAATGGATAGTGAATAATGGATATTATATAATGGATAATGGCTAATAAAAAATGGATAATGGATATTAAATAATGGATAATGCATAATACATAATGGATAATGGATAATGGATAATGAATAATGGATAATGCATAATGGATAGTGAATAATGAATAATGAATAACGGAAATTGGATAACGAATAACGGATATTTAATAAATTATCATGGGTAATGGATAATGATAAATATGAATGATAAATATTCGAATATAGAATATGTGAAAAACTACAGGGTATCTGCTAGTCCACATTCTATATTTTTCCTTCATTTCTGGCCTGGTAAAACGACCAAAAAGCTTGTTAAAAATAAATTTATATACACACACATATATTTAGGCGTATAAACATATATATTTATACATTTTCTGTTGCCTAATTTCATGTCAAATATGAATTTGGGGTGCGTGAAGTGGAGTGCGGGGTGTGCAGGGTGCGAGCATATTTTATGTTTTCGCTGCACGAGCTAATGGACAAATTTTTATTATTTATTTTTTTACGTGTGGTTCCGCTGGTGGGGTGAGGGAGAAGGCTGGAGTATGTGGAATGGGAAATGACTTGCTAATTACATTTGTACATCTCGGTTTGTTTGGCCATGTCGCCCCAAAGTATGCAAAAGTTATTTAAAGCGGACTTAGCGCTGCCCTGGACCCCGCCAGTTCGCTAAATAAACATTTGCCTAAATGACGCGACACGCGACACACACTACAAACAGTGGGGGAGAGGGAGATGGTGAGGGAGAGAGTGGGAGAGAGAGAGGGGGAGGGAGGGAGACATGCATCACTGGGTGTTGACGCTGTTGGTTCTTGGTTGACATACTTCTTCCTCTTCTTCTGCCTCTTCCCCTTCTTGTTGTTGCTTTTGCTCCTGCCTACTTCATATACCCTGCAGCCCAGCAAGCAGCCATCCCTCGAGAGCGTACTGTACAGTGAAGTACTCAAGAGCAGCCACAGCAAGCATTTGCGCTAGACTGAAGATGGGAGAGTAGTACCTAAAAGAACATACATCCACACACACACAGCTACACACAAAAGGGGCCAGTCACATATGAGCGAGTGTGGGTGTTCCGAAAATCTTTAGCTTGACGAAAGTGTCTAAGAGAAAACTTGAGTTTAATTTGGGAAATTTAAAAATAGGTTAGAAATTAGAAATAATAGTTTATATTATTATATTATTTTATTTTAAAAAATTTTTTAATTATATATTTTTTTATCTTTTATTTAATTTTTGATATATTTTTTATTTTTAAATTAAATATTTGCTTAAAAATAAAAGTTTGTTTAAAGACTTGTTTTAATATTAGTGAACATTAATATAAAATATTATATTTATAAAAGAAAAGAAAGAGAATTATGTTTCTTAATTTTTATTATTATTGGAAATAATTGTTTTTATTATTTATTTTATTTTTTTCTTAGAAATATATTTACATATAGAGAGCATTAAAAAAAAACAGATTTATGTACATAGCTCAATATAGTTCTAGAATCTAATAGATTGCAGACAGAACATGATTTAAGCTTTAATTTTTTTCTGTCAAATATTTTTACCATTATTATATGTATGTATTAAATTTCTATTCTTTTCTTGAATTTAAATTATTTATTTATTTTATTTTTATTTTTGTGTTATTTTTTATATATAATTTATTTTTTGTTTTTTTTTTTTTAATATATTTATTTATGTTTTAATTTAATATATATATATATATATTTTTTTTTTAACTTAAATTTTTTTGTATTTTTAGTATTACTTTTTACAGAATATTTTGTTAAAATTTATTATATTTTATTTTATATTTATTTATTTTTTATTCATAATAATTTTTTTCTTTTTGTAAATAAATTTTCAGATGTATGTATATCCCCAGAAAGAGTCTGATATTTATCTCAATATATTTTATATTATTTTATATTTTATAATTACATTTTTCCTAATTTAATTTTTATTTCAAACCCATATATTTCCCTACATTCAAATCTCAGCAATTCACCAATTCGATGAGTTAACGTTGTTGAGAACATCTTGAGCCAAATGTTGTATTCCCTTAACTGCCACTTGGAGGCGCCGCCGACTCGGTAGCGTTGAGACAATCAGGCAACTGTCAGACTGCGGTGGGGCAAGGGGACGTGGGGCGGTGGGGATATTGAAGCTGCTGTTCGTTTTTTATGGGTCCCTTAATTGGCGCCAACGAGTCCACGCCTCGCTGCCCAGTTCGATGTTATGGCTATTGATTGATATGCCACGCCCCCTTTAGCCAGCCCACATGATTGAAGCGGAATGCTGCAGCAAGGTCAGCGGCTCATTTCTCATGGGGGCCAAACTAACACGAGCCCCAACCCTTAAAATCAACGGTCAGGTCAGGTCAGGGTCAACAGGGGGTGGGGTGGGGTGGGGTGGTGTGGACTTACAGTTAATAAATATAAATGCCGCCATTGTCAAAGGCAGCTTTGGCTGCAATTTCCGTTGACTGATTGACTGCTTGACTGATTGATGGCTGATTGATGTGATTGATGTGGCGCTTTGGCTACTTAGAGACTACTTAACGCGTTTATTGCCACAACTACATTGTAGTCCCGTTATTTCCATTGTTGCTGTTGTTGTCAATTGATTGTTTGCCTGTCTGCCTTCAGGCGTTTCCACTTGACCATAAAAATGCAATTCATGTAACGGTATTTGTAGCTTGCTGCGAAGCCCCAAGTATAACAGCAATAATTCCCAGCTTCTTTTTGTGCTTTGTTCAGCATATACAAGCGTTTCTGTTGGCAGCACACATACATATCTATACCTCAATACTAAACTTCAATAATTAAATGCTTTTACAGCATTGCAATTCCCGTTTCCCGTAGTAAGGCTCTGCAGAAACATTAAATTTATTGCTCTGCTTCTGTTAGAAATAACAGCGCAGCGCTGCGCTGCGCTTTGCATTTGAGTGGAGTAAATTTGTGCTCAATACCAATGCATAAGATCTGTGCACAAAGAGCATAATCACCGTTGCATATTTAAAGCGGGTGAGTTGACGCATGTTGAGTGTGGGTGTATGTGAGAGGCTTTGCATGTTTGCTGCTATTCTCCTTTCTGGTGCTGAGTCCGCAGTCTGTGTATTGGAAATTACGCCGTTGTTATTGCTCTGTCTTACTGTGTTTTTGAGTGGAGCTACGTTGCGCTCAATACTTATGCATCAGATCAAGAGTGTAAGCTCTTTTGCATACATGCAAAGTGCGTGTCTCTTCTTTTGATTGCTTCTGTAAGTATTTATAATGAAATGTTTTATAATTTAAGTATATACATATGTATGATTTGAAAACAAATAGACCTTTAAATTTTTTTTTTTTTATTAATTTATTTTTCATTATTGTATTAATTTATTGAATTTATAAAATTTAAGAATTATTAATACTTTTATGGTGCTAAAATAATTTTCAGGTTGACATAATCTACTCAAAACTGCTTCCCGAACATATGCTCCTCAATAACTGTCTCTCAGTAAATAATTGACTTCCTAGCACTGTAATCACTGTCTAGCAAATTCGCACACACCATATACACTCGCAGCTGACCCGCTCACTCACACTCTCACTATATGCATCTTAAGCACACATACATACTCAACAGCAACACTGCATAGGCAGCAGCTGTAAATAATTGAGCTATTTCACAATGTTCGCTCTGGAGCATAATCGCCTCACTCATCGTGCTGTAATCACTGTCAAGCTGTTGACTCCTCCCTCATGCACGCATAAAATTAATATGAATAGCTAACCTACTCTTGCACACACATTACCTACTATTTCCACTGCAGCTCAAACATATGAGAGATCAAAAGCAAGAGCGATAATGGCGTGAGTTGCTCTCACACTGCTCTAAAGTATATGCAGCCATCTCACTCTAACACACATTCTTTCTATACCAGTTTGAAGTCTCACAGCCGAGGCACTCGCACACATTCACAGTCAACTCTCATCGCTTAGCAGTAAGCTTCTAAAACGGGATCAAAAACGAGCGCTCTTGATGCTGGCAGATAACTTGAGTTGCCTTCCACAATGTCCACTCTGTCTATAATCGCTTTCTACCAGCGCTGTAATCCCTGCCAAGCAGTCACTCACACTACACACACACACACACACACACACGTGTTTATCAAACTAGTTGCTGCCCAGCTCAAGCATACAATCGACTTACTCGCACGCACACACACATTAACCGCACAATTAGCAGGCGGACACACATTGTCACATTCACTTAGCTTTGCTCTGCAGAACAGGCATATTAAATATGTGTATGTATGTATGTATGTATATTTACAAAGGTATTCTGATATTTGTATGTATATATGTACATACATATGTATGTATGTCTGATCTTAACGTTAAGTAAAGTAAAGTAAAACTAGCTAGCTGTACGTATGTAGTTGCTTTAATTAATAAAATTATTATAATATTTAATTTATTTTTAAAGAATTCATTCGTTGAATAATTTATGTATGCACATACATACATACATAGTACATATATATGCGTGATTGAAGTAAGTATGTAGAAATTAAAGTAAAAATGTAGAAGAGCAGCAGAGCAAGGGGATATAATCTATGTTTACATACATACACATATTTACAGACATACATACATACATATGTAAATATGTACATACATAAGTAGACTGCACATCAACACAAATGTTTTTGTGTGCTCATTAGTTCACTCAATAAAGATCCACATGGAGTCCACAATTAGGATCGCGAGTTAATAGCCGCGGAGATGAGCACATCTCACGTGCACACAAACGCAGTATAACATTGAACGGTAACATGGCGCGATATGAGTGGACGTCAGTGAGAGAAAGCGTGGGAGTTATCTTAAGAGAGAGTTTTAACTGTGTAGCCTTGCATGAGTTTTTGCTGCTGAGCACAAATTGACAGTTAGAATGTATTCTTATTGCAGCTCTTTGCCTGCCTGGAATGAGTGAAGTAAACTTGCGCTCTGTAGCTGCATACGATCAGAGAGCGTAGAGCACTTTGCCTATTTAAAGCGCGTCAGTTGCTAATTGTCTTCAGTTGGTGCAGTGATTTTGTGGAGGGAGGATTAGTGTCGGTTATTAGTCGTCTTCAATTATGCGTGTCTGTGTGTTAAAAAAAAATAACAATTTACTTTGTTTTAAGTGTGGCAGTTGGATAATAATATGAAGTTGGTATATTGAAAGCTGTGGTAAGTAATTTACTGAGTTATGTGCTATTAAAGGAGCTTTAACAGTTATTATCTACAATAAACTTAATGTTATGCAGGGTATCTATAAGCACATACGCTTAACAGGCTAACGCCATGTACATGTGTTTCGACTGTGCTTAACTGTCGGTTTTAGTGTTTTAGCCATAAAAATGCGACTTTAAGTAGCCATCATGTTCCAGTATTGGGCTTGGGGAAGGGGCTGGGGCAGGGGCAGGGGCAGGGGGTAAGATGGACGAGGGTTGCATCTAACATTTTATGATTACTAAAAAGCAGTTTCATTCGCATGAGAGCCTAAAAGCATAGCAACAAAATAGCACAGAGTTGAAGGAGGATGAAGTTCATCAATGGATTGTTAAGCCAAATACTAAGCAACATTAAACAAACAAAGCAATTTGTAAGGGAGGCTCCACTGTTGGCAAAGGACAGGATGAAGCAGAGAAACAACTTCAGAGAGTGGAAGTGAAGGTTAGAGGAGTTTTTGAGGAGTTGGCAAAACATAAAAATCGATTGCTTTGCAGAAGAAATTTACATAACAAACAAACAAAATAATCCTAAAATTCCCCATTTTTTGTGAAATATTTAAAAATATAAATGTTAAAAAAAAATAATAAAAAAATTTTTTTTTATATATATATGTTATGTTATATAATATATATATATATATATATATATATATATATATATATATATATATATTTATAATATCTCAATTCCCGCAACTGTCATTAAACGCATCAGCGACCAGAGGAACTTTGCAACGAATTAAATTGTTCAGACGAAGAGAAATACAGAGAGAGAGAGAGAGAGAGAGAGAGAAACAGACACAATTGCCGACAGACGACAATTTTATTTTATTTTTATTTATTTTTTTTTTACTTTGCACTAGGCAACACAGAGCGCATAGAGAAAGTCAAGAAAAAGGCAAAGCCTCGGCCAACGCTGGTTCATTGTAGTCAAGGCGCCAAAGCAAGATAAATGGCCCAGAAGTAAACACATTTGGTGTGAAAACTGGGTAACTGGGTAAGCTCCCCACACACACACAGAGCATCCCTTAACCCACACAGTCATAGGCAGTCCGCAAGCTCAGCTGCGACGCGTCGGCTGCCAAGTCAAATCAGAAAACTCCAGACGGAACAAAAGTTACGTTGAGGCATGCAGCAGCAGCGGCAGCAGCAGCAGCAGCAGCAGCAGCAGCAGTTGATGATGCGACACTCAAATGAGGCAGGCATACACTGCCAAGAATCAGCTTCCCTCTCTCTCACTCTCACTCTCACTCTCACTCTCTCTCTCTCTCTCTCTCTCTAGATTAATTTATGCTGCAGTCAAGTTTTGAAGCTCACTTTCATTTCATTTTGCCTTTCCATTTTTATGGCCAAAACATTAGCGAAAGTTATTTGGCTTATAAATTATACAGTTGGTGTGCATAAATTGGCTTTATATAATCGACATCTTGATTAGCTGGCATTCGGAATTGCACAGCTCTTTGAAATAAAATTCCAGTCGGAATTTACTTTTCTGTGTGTGTTTTGGCCACATTTGACTGAATTTTTATGATTTATAGTTGACATTTTGCTGCTGCTGCTGCTGCTGCAAATGGCGCATAGATTAGTGCATGTTGTGGTGTTGTCAAATACCCTGTAATAAATTTGCCTATGCATATGCATGCGTTTTTAAACACCGATTTTCCTTGTAATAGTTAATTACTATTTTATTTTAAATTATATATATTTTAAGTCTATTACGAAAATTCACATTTTTTCGATGAAAATTTTAAAAAATAAATTACAAAATTAATTTCCAAAATTTTTGTATAATTGTTATTTTTATAAATATAAATATTATATTATAATATTATTAAAATTTTGTAAACATAATAAAGCAGATAAAATAAAAATATTATAAGTTAAAAGATTGAAAATAACAATAATCATATATAAATAATTAAAATTAAGAATATAATAATAATATATTAATTTTATTTCCAATCTTTTAATTTTTCTTTTAATTTACTAATCACGAATTTTTCATTCTATTTACATATTTATATAATATGTAGGGTATCTGACAGTCAGCCTTAACAAGTTTTTTTTTTTCATTTCTAAAATTTATTTTTGTGGTTTTAGCTTCAAAGGGGATTTCACATTTGTTTGGTATTAAAAATGAACACGTTTCGTTTTATGTTTTGGAAAGCTTTTAAACTTTGTTATTTATGCTGTATATATGTATAAATATACATATGTATATGTATAATCATAAATATATTTATATTTGAGCATTTTTGAAATAAACTCTGATATATGTATGCTATAGCCTTTTTTGCTAATGCTAAAATTCAATCAATGTTCGATGCATTGACACTTAATCTGGGAATAACAGGGGGAATTGTAGTCGGGTATAAGCGATTCTCTGATACTCGTTCAGGTTTTATCATGTTTGTACTATATTTATATTTATATTATATTTGCGCTGGATAAACAACTAACTATCATTATCATTGTCACCAAACCAATATACCCTGTTCATTTCAAGCAAACCAATTAAATCAGTTTTATTTTAAACCGTTTGGTTTGTTGTGTGTGATCAACATCTCTAGAGTATTTCGTGCTTAGCTCATATGCAAAAAATCTGTATTTAACAATGAAAACCTATCAAATTCTATTTTATTTATATTTATACTTTGAATTTTGAATATTGACCAGAAAAGTGAGTACACTAAATGCCATTTATACAATGCTGGAGTGTTTGCTTTACGCTAGATAAAATTTATTTAAAGAGCAGATTAATGTTATATTAAATATATAAATTCTAAAAATAAATGTAAATATTAAATATATATATAAATATTAAAATTAAATTCAAATATTATATAGATATATAAATATGAATTATTTATAGAAATATAAAAAAAAAACATTAATTTACTATATACATGTATTAATATATTATATACATAGAAATTAATTTTTATTTAAATATATTAAATAAATAATAAATAAATAATAAATAAATTATAAATAAATAATAAATAAATAATAAATAAATAATAATTAAATAATAAATAAATAATAAATAAATAAATAATAAATAATAAATAATAAATAATAAATAATAAATAATAAATAATAAATAATAAATAAATAATAAATAAATAATAAATAAATAATAAATAAATAATAAATATTAATATACTATATACATAGAATTTAATTTTTATTTAAGTATATTAAATAAATAATAAATAAATAATAAATAAATAATAAATAAATAATAAATAAATAATAAATAAATAATAAATAAATAATAAATAAATAATAAATAAATAATAAATAAATAATAAATAAATAATAAATAAATAATAAATAAATAATAAATAAATAGTAAATAAAAATAAATAATAAATATTAATATACTATATACATAGAAATTAATTTTTATTCAAATATATTAAATAAAAATTAATTAATTTATATATATTAATATATTATAAACATATAAATTTATTTTTATTTTTATTAATTTCATAAATTAGTTTTTATTTTTATTCTTATTAAAATAATAAAATAATTAATTAATAAATTACATATATATATATATATATATATATATATATATATATATATATATATATATATATATATATATATATATATTAATATAGCATAGTACAGTAATTTAATTCAATATTTAATTAATTCGAACTCAAATTTAATAGTTTTAAGTTTTTAGTTTCATTGTTTATTGTAATTGAATATTAATGCACACGCAATTCTCTTCTTTTCTTCTCTTCTCTTCTCTTCTCTTCTCTTCCCTTCTAGAAACTTTAGTGATTTTCATTTGTATTATTTTTAGTAAGTTTATTCATTTCGTTTGAGTTTGAATGAGTCGAAGTGCAGTTAGTTTTCTTTCTGTTTTCTTAATTTCCCTTGCCTAAGTTTGTTCATCTGCTGCTTTTGCTGTGTGTTTTCCATCAGTTATGCAGTTGCTCATTTCGGTTGGCGGAAAACTTTAGACTAAGAAATGGTAGAGAGAGAGTGAGAGGGAGAGGGAGAGTGAAAACTTTTGGCAGATCTGAACCATTGAATCGTTCCATTTCAAGTGCTCAACTGTTTGGGCCATGTTACTGTAAAATCAGCTCGAAGCAAAGTCAAGTTGGATATGTAAGATGCTTATCCTTGTCTTTCTTCATACGCATACACACACACACACACACACACACACACATACGTGGCTAAGCTCATTGGCACTTTGCTACACTGTCAGAGGCAGCACCGCAATCAGCTTTAACCCTTTCAAGAAAAACTCGGCAACGAAATCCGCACAGAAATCCCGCTTTTAATTAGATTTATGCCCAAGTGGCCAATACAAGAACAACACAAGAACACACGTATACACTTACAGCCATGCACACATGGACACACTCATACACTCACACACACACGTGCCGAGCTTTCAACGACCCCGCAGGGGCTCGCACGCTGGAAGAAGCAAACACAAAAAACAATAACAAATCAGAAGAAAATTTAAAATTTTTGTCAGGCCAAAGCGAATTGAAGGGTTACCATATCAAAATAGGGATTTACAGGTGTGCTGGTTTTTACTATGGCATAGATGTGTGTTTTTAGGGATAGAAAAAAGTTGTTTAAAGATGGAAGAGAAGAGATAATGAAAGGGATATTAAATTAATATATCGAAATTTATATTTGATAAGAATCTAAATTTTGTATGTATTTTGATCTGTCTATGTATCTATCTCTCTGTATCAGTATTTCCGTCTTTCTCTTACAGTAATCTTCTATTTATATATCTCTTATTGTCCCATTCTTATATTCTCTCCCTCTTTTTGTCTTTCCACAGCTCTATATAGTTCTTTATTGTTTGCTACCGCTCCCTCTCTTTCTTTATCACCCTCTATGTCTCTCTTTATCGCTGTCTCGCGCTCTTTATCGCTCTCTCTCTCTCTATCGCTCTCTTTATATCGCTCTCTCTCTCTCTCTCTCTCTATAGCTCTCTCTCTCTCTCTTTATAGCTCTCTTTCTCTTTATCTCTCTCTCTTTATCTCTCTCTCTCTCTCTGTCGATCTTTATCGCTCGCTCTCTCTCTCTCTCTGTCTCTCTCTCTCTCTCTGTCTCTCTCTCTCTCCATTGTTCTCTATCGCTCTCACTCTCTCTCTTCTATATTGCTCTCTCTGTATTTATCTTTCTCCTTCTATAATTTTCACTCTGTATATGTAAATTAACATATTTAGCTCCCATTTTAACAGCTGTTAACTGTTAACAGCTTTTGCTTATCCTAAGAGAACAAATCAAAATTGAACTTATTTTTGAATGCTTGGCCAAGTTCTGTTACCAATATTGAAAGCAAATTGATGTGCGCGCTGTTGGTGCCATTGTGATTTCGCTTTGGGTTTGGCGTGGCGTGGCGTGTGGTGGCGTGGCATGGGGCTGGCTGTCAATTACGTAAATAGCTCTTCGGATACGCAGAAATGTGCCCAGTGCAGTAGTCAAAAGTTAATCAAATCAATGTTTGCCGGTCTTATCTTAGTTACGTGTCTATTTGTTATTTGTCAGTCACTAAGCTACTTCATGTATGTCAATATCGGGCCCAGGTGGAAGACCCAGCCAGTGCCCCTCCGGAAACCTCTTGGCATCGCTTTGAGGAAGCAACCAAACCGAACGACCAAGTCTATCGCTCTCTGCCCGCCCTCTGGCCCCTGTGCTTTGTTCTTACACTTGACTGGTCACATTTGCCAACTGTCTGCCATCTCGCTCGCACTTCATAACTCTCTCTCTCTCTCTCACTCGCTCGCTCGTTCGGGTACCTTGGAGGACTCGGCTCAGGCTCTGTGTTTGAGCTCAGTGCATGCTTCATCTAGCTCACCTAACACCATTTCCAATTTGAACATAAAATCGAACTGGGACAAAGACATTCGAATTGAAATCAAAAGGAAAACCAATGCGACAACGGCAACGACAACGACAACGAGCATGACAATGGGAATAGCATGAAAACGAAAATCGAATGGGAATCGAACATGGCTCGCAAACTACAAAATGGAAACCAGGCAGCTAAATCGAAAGCCACTTTCCACATTTGTTTCTAGCGCCAGCCAAAGCCAGCTGTAACTATAGATATTATGGCCAAATTACACGAAATTGAATTGGGCTGGCAGGCTGAAAGGATCTCCCGCAAGGACTCGAAACATATTATTGAATGATTTATTTAGATTATAAAGATGTTTACGGAAATCAATGTTTGAGGTGGCAAACTCCAGCTTTGGATAACAAATTTATTCCAGGCATAAAAGGCGATAGGATAATAAATTCGTCATGCAAATATGAACAAAATTATATGTTATAGTGATATAACAAACGAAGTACTTCGTTAGACCTTGGTCTAAGGCGGTAGCTTACGACATTTGTGGCACTCGAGCCCATATTACAGTAGTTCAGCCTTGGATGTAATATAATCTATGAAAGAGTATAGTGGATTTATCTCGATGATCGGCGCTCTGTCTATCCGTCTTTACGTCCATCATTACGTCTATCCGTCTTTTTTTTTCCGGTTGCCCGTCCATTTATCCGCCTGTTCGTCAGTCTATCCAGCCGTCCGTCCGTCTATGCATCTATTCGTCCGTCTGTCCGTCCGCCTATCTGCCGGTCTATCCTTCAGTTCGTCCGACTGCCTATCTGTCTGTCCGTCCGTACGTCTATCCGTTTAAACGTCTATTCGTGTGTCCGTCTAAAATTCTGTTTTTCCGGCCGTACGTCTATGCGTTTCTTTGTCCGGCTATCCGTCTGTTCTTCCTACCCCAAGTTTACTCGTCTGATCATTGATCCTTCCGCTCGTCTAACCGTTTATTCGTCTGTTCGTTCCTCGTCTATCCGTCCGACTAATCGTTCGTGTATCTATCTGTTTATGCGTCTGTTCTTCCGTCTGTCTATCCGTTTTTCGTTCGTCTGTCCATCTATCCGACCGTCTCTAATTTGTAATATGGAAATTAAAGTAGTTTAGTATATATAGAAGGATAACCCGTAAAGGTATAGCTAACAGCTTTTGAATCTCTGCATTCCCTTTCCAACTCCATTCTAAAATCTCCACTAAATTCTCAAAGAGTAAAGAGTGGATTTTTCTTGCCAATTGAAATCAACATTTATCTCTTAATATATATTTATATTTATGGCTCGAAGCGGCAGGTGGCATTGCCACATTAACTCTGCCCAGCAGAAGCAACAATTAGAGTCGAGTGTAGGAGGAACTTAAAAATGCAAAGCATACTTTTGGGGCGCATTAGGAGCTCCTGGAGCTGTCAATTTGTTTGCAAGTGAAGTCATTAATTCTAGGCATCTATACCTGATCGAGAAGTGGTGGGGTGGTTGTCGGAAGAGGGCCAAGATATAGTTGCTAGCAAAACGCCTGCGGTGTTGCCAATTTAATTGTTTTGCGAAGCTGTGCGTGTTTTGCATGGCCAAGTGGCTAGGCCGTGGGCGTGGCCCGGCATGAGTTGGTTTCGTGATGTAAACACTAATTTCTGCTTGGGCATGGCACACACGTAGGCGCGAGTAGCCGCCTTTTAATTAGCCAACGGGGCAACTGTTAGCCAGGCCAACTGAAGTTGCCACAACTTTGGCTCATGGCACTTAATTAACCCGGCCTTCTGCTGCTGCTGCTGCCAGTCTGCCTATCCAGGATTTGTGTCTAGTCGAACAGTGCCTTACCTGTGGCATTATGCATGCATCGCCTGCCTGCCTGCCTGCCTGCCTGGGCGTGGCACCGATTTCAATTCCGAACTTTGATGTGCAAAACTTCAGAGTGCTGCCAAATGCAAACGGCCCGAAATGAATTGCAATTTTGTTCGACGGCATTGACTGTTGTATAGTGTGGAGAGGAAGGCAGATCAGGCTTGATTACTTCTCTATGCAGCTGCTGCATTGCAAGCCCGTTGTTAGATACTCTACTCTCTTTCTCACTCTCTCTCTTACTCTATTTCTCCCAGAGTCAATGCTCAAAGCTTAAACTATTCAAAGTTCTTGGCTTTAAGGCGGCTGGCATTGTTCTATTGGAACACAACACACGTTCGTTGCCTAGCTGTATCAAAGGAAAAGCAACCAAGGCACAATTTCGGGTAGTTCCAACTGTCAGATACTCTGGCTAACTTTTAACTATTAATGTATATATGCCTATATAACTTAAAAATAAAAAAAATAATGTTTATTCCTAAAAAAGAAAAAAAACTGTCACAACTGTCAGATACTCTGTCTTAACAAATATTTTAAAATCTTTAAAAAATAATTTTATGCATAGCGTTACCTAACTCTTCGTATTTTCTGTTACTCTTTTTCTTATACTCTACCACTGGCCCAATATACCCTTTTGCGCTTTTAGATACAGTGTATATGTGCAAGATTTTTGGCATGCAAAAAAAAAAATGGCTGTCGGCACTCAAAGTTGCGTGAAAAATTAGCCTCATTGCCGTTTGCTGTTCAGAGAAGCAGCGACAGCTGCGGCTGTTGTCCAACTACTTTTTTTGTGTTTACTGTGAGCTATACCCTGTTAGTTGGATTATGTTGGGTGTATCCAACATCATTCCAAAATAATTCAAAAAATATTTGTTCTGGATCATGAACTCAATTAAAATTTATTTAAAGGAATATAAAACAGTCTTGTAAAAAATATAGATATACAGATATATAGAAAATATAGATGGAATTTTTTATATTTAATTTTTTTTTTATGGAATGAAAAATATAGATATAATCAATCAGATCAAAATGATAGCCGATAAGTATCCCTTGGCCATCCGAGCACATTCCAGGGTATTTTAAAGTCGACTCCCACATATCCATGCAGTTTTTTTCGTGTGTGCCTTTGTTTCTGAATCACCTAACTGCATATTTGGAGGCGGCGGCCAAAAAGCTTTGCAGTTTTTGCTGTTAGCTGCGGTGCGCATTTCGTGGCTTTTGCGTAACGACACAAGCGGTAACGAGGACGATGGCAGGCGAAATAGCTGAAAGCACCACCTGCCGAGGCTAATCAAATTAAGGTGTGGGTGGCGCTGAGGACTGGGGCTGCCCGTTAAACGTGTGTAAATGTCAAAGGGCGTAAACGTTAAAACAATTGTTTTTTTTTTATTAAAATCTAGTCTTGGCCCAAGCAAATGTTAATTAATACTTTTGCGAAACTATTCCCGGGGCAACCTGAAAGACTCGAGACCCAATGAACGAGCGGTTTCAAGTGCCAATTTCAGTCTCTCACTCTCTCTCTCTCTCTCTTGCTGCTAATTTCATATCCCAAGTTTGCCGCAGTTGATTTGCAGCCACATGAAAGCCAAGGCTCAGGTCCAGGTCCACAATTTCCAAGATTTTCCCAATCACATTTTGTAAGTCCCACACAGACACGTGCACGCCTGACCCAAAAACCATAAAAAACAACTGTGAAATGTGCAGTTGTGTGAGTGTACGTGTGTATGTCTGTGTGTGTGCGTGTGTGTCTTATGATGCTGTGGCAGACACACATATTTTCCTGGCTCTGGCAAAGTGCATGGCGTACCTTTTTGCATACACTTGAGAATTTGGAAAATTTCACGTGAATAACTGTTGTTTCTCTTCTGGTCTTTTTCTTTTTGCCTCTGCCGTATTTGCCCAATCTCTACCTGTCTCTTTCCCTCTGTGTTGTTTTTGCGTTTGTCATCGAAAATGTTTTGCTGCTTACCCAGCAGCGCAGCCAATTTGCAAGCGACGTCCCCTCAGCCGTCTCGCTCGCACCAATGATCCATATCGCTTTGGTCTGCCTTCGTAGTTTTTGTGCGATGAGAGCAGCCGCAAAATAAAAACTGTAAATTTATTGTGAACCACATGCGATTTTAAAATGGTAAACAATGTTTGATGTGCTCCCTGAGCGAGTGGGGGAGAGAGGGAGAGGGAGAGAGAGAGCGTAGCAGAGCAGAGCAGAACTTACACAGCGTTATATGCATATACAGCAAGTGTAAGAGAGTGAGAGGGACGCAGGGATATGCAGAGCTGAGAGCTGAGCGTATGCCCTTGAGGCGATCCAATTAAATTATTCTGGATATAACAAAAAATTGAGTTTTGCTGAGCTGCCGCCAACAGAATTTCGCATTTTAATTAGCAAACAAATTATGAATTAAAACGTTGCATACATTTCTGTGTCGCTTTCGCAAATTAACCCAATTAAAAATTGTCGCGACAATAAAGATGAAACAGATGAACTTGGCTGACAATTAAAATGATTTGTGTACTGAAATTTGTTAGTTAATAATTAATTGGGAGACGTTTGCTTATTGTTTTTGAAGTATTTGAAATTGACTTTCTTGATAGGAGCTTAGCAAATGGGAAAAATATAACTTAATTAACTTGAATTAATTTTTAATACTAAACATTAAACTTGTCTCCTAAAATAAAATAAAAAAACAGTTTTTTAAATTAAAAAAAAAATTACAAATTTTATAATAATAATAATATTAAAATATTAAACAAAAATAAAAAAATTGATTAGTTTTCAAGATTTTATACCCAGAAAATATTTGTTTTATGGTTCGAAATATATTTTTAATTTAATTCAACTAAAAAAAAATATATATATTATTTTTTTTTATTAAAAAAAAAAAACATTCAATTTTTAACTCAATTAAATAAACAAAAAAATTAATTCAAGTAAATGGTATTTTTTTTATTTGAAATAAATTGAAAGAAAAATGTATAAAATCAATTTATTATATGTAGAAAGTCTAATCAATTTTTAGTATATTTAAAAGGAATTAAACTGCATTTATTTGAAATTCCCCCAGAAGCACTAAAATTTGTTTATATAATCAATTAGTTTCTGTTTCATGCATATGCATTCCAGAAATTGAATTGATGTTTATGTTTTATACTTGTGCGGGGAGTGAAAAAGAGTTTATTGGTTTTTTGCAATGTTTGACTTGGTGTGCGTCAGGCTATATATTTATCTGCCTGTCTATGAGTTCAGATTATAAATTATTACTTTTGAAGCTAAAGCTCCTAAATTTAAATTTTCTTAAGCTTGGTCAAATATATTTGTTTCAAACTCGTTGAGGGCTATTCTTATTAACAAGAAATATATTTTTCTAGAGCATTTTACGTGTTGATCTCCGTCTTTAATTTCACTAAAAATATTGATTTTTATTAAATAATTTAATTATTATTTATTTTTGACTAGGAACAAGCATTAAGCAGTCGTTTATGCCCGACTGCATAATAGTTACTGATTTTGCCAAAAAGACAGGCAAAGTGCAACGAATGCTGATTGAGAGTGCAATGAATGCATTTCTAATTTACTAATATATATATATATATATATATATATATATATATATATATATATATATATATATATATATATATATATATATATGATATATATATATATATATATATATCCTCACATAGTTCTCTGCCCACAAATGTGCTTCAATAAATGAAGTGCAACATTTTCATGCAGCTGCAAAAATTTCTGCTGCAATTTCAAAGAACTTTTCATGCAAGTTGCATTTTATTTGGATTACAAAATTCGTACCTTGAGTTTTGCTTTCGCAATTAAAATGTTGTGTAATTAACAAAGTTGTTGCCACTCTGGCAAGTTGCTAAGTTAACTGTGGCAGCAACAGCATCAAAGTATCTCATGTCTCTCTGCCGAGTGCTGCTTATCGCCCACTCATCGTTCGCATATCAGCCATGCATAAAATTCTAATGATAACATGCGCTGCTCTGTGCCATTCAGCTGTGAAATGAGCTGGCTCTGGCTGTGGCTGTGGCAGGAGCAGCTGCTGTTGCTGCTGCCAATAAAATGTCAGCATCAAATCAAAGTCATCTCCACCTGGCTGTCTGGCACTGCCTTCCACCTGGCATCATTAGATGTCCCGCTGCTGCTTTATCGCTGCCTTTCCCTATTTTCACAGCTTTCCATTTCACTTAACATAAGTAATAGGCACACACACACACACCCTCACTCCCATATGGCTCGTATTTTTCTCGTTTGCTGCACTTTCGCTTGCAACATTCGCAGCTAAAGTCGCCCAACTTTCAGCTTCGTTTCGTTTGGCTGCTTCAAGTCAACTGCGTCTGATTTGTCAGTTTTATATACACAAAGTCGATAAATCCCAAGTAAAGCCAACACCATTTTGTTTTATGTTTTTTTAAGCAATTCCCAAAAATTATACAAGTTTAAAAAAAAGTTCACGCAAATCGATACCAAAGATGTGGCCATTGAAGAGGCGTAGCATGTCCGGAGATATGTTGGACTCGAGGTGCATAAAGCACGGCGATTTGCCAGCGAATGTGGCTCACATCAAGCCCATACAGGAGGCGGGCGATATGCTGGACGATCGAAAGCCCAAGAGCTCCCAATCGACTGTGGGTACCTCGTCCACGGACGCAGCCGTGGGTCAGTCCAATTCGGAGCTCAGCAGCGTTGATTGTGTGAACCAGAAGTGTTGCCTCCTCCAGCCTAAGGCGTCATTGACGGTGCTCTGGGAACGGGACTGGCAGACGACCTTCAATAGCTCGCTGCGCCCACGATCTGTGGCGGCGACAACAGATCTACGCGCGCGGCATAGAAAGGAGCTGCTCTCAACCAACAAGTTTCTGCTCCAGGGCATCTACCTGTTGCTCCAGGATAAGGGGTACCGGCACAGGGCGAGCGACTTGACGAATCGATCACAGAGCGCACTATGCCTCGCGGAGAGCAAGAAGTCGCCAGAGCTGCGCAACGTACGAAGCCAGACCCACACGCAGGCATCCAAGAGCTGTGGGAGCTATGCCAGCGAAAAACGCACTGATGGGAGATACGCGAAGGTTGAGCTTGAGCTTGAGCGTGATCGGCCAGTATATGATATATATAATCAGTCAAAAGTTGTGGATGTATATGATATTGATCAGCCAGGAAATCATATTGATCAGTCAACAGTTGTGGATGCTCAGGCAACAGTTGAGACTGATCAGCCAACAGTTCACACTGATCAGGCAGTAGATCATGTTGATCAGCCAGGAGATGATGCTGATCAGCCAATAGATGATCTTGATCAGCCTGGGGATATTGATCAGGCAAGACTTGAAGCTGAGAGTGAAAGAGATATCAAACCCAATGATGAGGTTGCTCCGGTAATACATGAAATTGATGAGCTAACAAATAATGTTGATCAGCCATTAGTTGATCAGGCTCTGCCATCAATTGCCGATCCTCAAATAACAGATGATTTTGATCAGTCAATAGATGATGCTGGTCAGCCAGGGGATGCTCATGCTCAGCCATTATATGATCATGCTCCACCACTAGTCGAGGATACTCGGGCAATAGATGATGATGATCACCCTTCAGTAGAGGATCCACAGCCAATCTCTGATCATGATTTGTCATCATTCGAGGATTCTCAATCCACAGATGATATTGATCAGTCAATAGATAATACTGATCCGCCCTCAGGTGATCATGTTGAGGCATCTGAGCCAACAGATGATATTGATCAGTCAATAGATGATCATGCTCAGGCGTCTAATGATCATGCTCATCCATCAGTTGACGATCCTCAGGCAACAGATGACATCGATCCGACAGACTCTGCTGCTCAGCCATTAGCTGATCATGATCTGTACGCAGTCGAGGATGCTCAACCAACAGATGACATTGAGGAGTCAACAGATAATGCTGCTCCGCCCACAGGTGATCGTGCTCAGTCGTCTGATGACCATGTTCCGTCATCAGTTGATGATCCTCAAGCAATAGGTGATCATTCTCCGCCATCAGTCGATGATCATCAATCAACATATGATACTGATCAGGCAACAGTTGCTGCTGCTCAGCCATTGGATAATCAGCCCTCACACGATCCTCCCTCGCTTGATCATTCTCCCCCAACACTTGCAATTGCCTCAAAGTTGCAATTACCCAGCGATGATGAACCTGAGCTTGAGCCCAAAACTCCATCAACTGAAAATTGCTTGGCAAAAATCAGCTTAAGTCGGCATCATCGCCTAGCTCTCATCAAGTCGAAGTCGGCGGATGATCTGTTGCATCGCCAACGTGGACAGCGGCTCAAAGTGGCTTTGCGCTCCATCGGCAATCGCAACTTTTTGCACCGCTAAAACTATCGTCCCAATGATTTTAATTATGTTTTGTCTCCGCTCTTTTTATTGCTACCTTGAATGACTATGAATTTAAATTGAATGTACACAAATAAAATCATGGATGATGAGTCGAAAAAACTAATATTAAGAGTTTATTGATTAGGTCTGAGGTTGGGATATGATAATAAAAAAGAGAGAACGAATTAGAATTGTATTGTATATAGATATTACAAATTCTGTATAGATAGATATAATTCTGCCCTATACTTCTCTACTCCTCTACATTCCTAAAACTCTAATCTATTCATTCTGTTGAAATATACTATTTTATATATATTATATATTATATATTATATATTATATATTATATATTATATATTATATATTATATATTATATATTATATATTATATATTATATATTATATATTATATATTATATATTATATATTATATATTATATATTAATAACGATAGAACTGTAGCTAGAATTATATAATAAGATTATTTCATTGTATAAATAATAATAAAATTGATAGAGAACTTAAAGTATGCCAATAATTACCAACTTATATATTCCTATATATATGCCCATATCCAACTTTCCTCTATCCAATCTGTATCTTGACAAAGTGTATCTCAACTTCAGCTGTATCTTATGCTAAGCAGTTTTTTCCTGCTCTTCTTCATTTTTGGTGTCATATTTGCACCTGTGGCTGTGAGCGTTGGCGTAAGCTATGCAAAGTTGTTTTTTTTTTTTTTGCCGTTGTTGTTGTCTGTCGAGTGACACATTTGAATATGACAGCAAAACGCTGCAGGGCATTACAGCTGCGTGGGCGCTTTTTTTTTTAGATTTAGGGCGTGGCCCGTTGCGTTGCGTTGCGTTGCATGCGTAGCAATCGAGATTTGTGTGATGTGAGCTGTGAGAGAGAGATTCATGCATGGCGCCGTGAATACTTGAAAATCATTTTGCGTTCGACGCTCCAGTGACACGGATTTCAAGGAGATTCAAATGCCGTTAGCTTCAGGTGGCAATGCGTGGGTGTGCCTGAATGTTGATTGCATATGAATCTCAGATTTACGACACTGAATGCGAATTGGCCAAAACGAGTTGAAAAATAGCCAAAGATTGCTGCTTTAAAGGTTTATGGCCATGAATACGGCTGAGTGGGTACAGCTGCACAGGTGGGCACACCTGAAAAAAAAAATTATTAACGAAACCTATTCAAAGCCACTCGTCTGTTATGATCGGCAAAAATGTCGATAATAAAACTAAATGTCGGCAGGAATTAAGTCTATCGTGTGTGGAGGGGGGCCAACTAATTGGCAAGCGAAGCGTAAAGAATTTTCAACAATATTCGCTTAATCGAATGCTAAAATTAAACCTGAAATTTCAATACAAACACCTAACATTAGTTTTTATACACGCACGAGCGCAGAGCTGGGCGCCTGAATGAAATTAAGCGCAAAAAAGCTGGAGGAAGCTAAAACTGCATGACATTTTTAATTATCTAGAACAAGCGCATTTAGCACACAACACACACACGCACATACAGACGGACACACGTACGTGTACTTGCAAATGAGTTGCTCAGATACACACACACACACACACACGCCCGTTCAGAGTCGCACGCAAAAAATCGTTGCATACTTTGCGGGCTGCTGGGCATTTAAATGAACATTTTGCAGCTAACTGCATGTGTAGAAGGAAACGGAGTGCAAAACACAAAAACACCACCACACATACACACACACACACGCACACCTAAATTTTGGAGTATGCCTGACTAGAAGTTACTCTATTCATGCTTTTGATTGTTTAGCAATTAGTAAACCTTTTTTGATGACCTTTTATAATACCATTAATATATACATGCACAAATATGCATCTTACTCGATTGTATTTGTTCTTCATTTTGCTTTTATTTTATTTGATTGAAACTTCATTGTTAATTTGTTAATTTGTTTTTTTTTTTTATAATTGATATTTTTTAATTATAACTTATTTAATTTTTTAAAAACAAATTTTTTAAAGTTAGATTTTATTTATTAAATTTATTTTTTTTTAATATTTGTATTTAATTTTAGTTTTTATTATTTTTATTTATTATTATTATATTTTAAAACAATTTATTTATTTTTTTAGCCCTTTACAGTTTATTGATTTTATTTTTATTTATTTATTGTTCGTTGTTTGTATTTATATATTGACTTTTCTTTGAAACATTTTAAGATTAGTATCCTGTAGTCTTTTATTCAACTTAAAGTACACGAAAATGAAATAAATACTTGTAAAGCAATGCATACGACATACATAGCCAAAGGAACGCGAAATTTAAAAGGTATAGATATCACAGCCAATCAATAGGATATTTCGTAGATTTTATTTCAATCTGCAGTAAACTGGGTTTTCTGCTAGCTCTTATAGCTTTCGTTTTACAAATTCTGGGACTTGGAAATTGAGCAAGTATTTAAATTTTACTTGTTTTATTTATTTGCATTTGCAAGATAAATAGCTTTTGCTCTAATATTCACACATACCACAAACAAATTTCTTTCACACCTAACATACCCCTTTCTTAACCCCTTTACAGCATGCAGGGTAGCAAATGTGTTGCAAGAATGCCAGAAAAAAAAAACACATAGAAAGCAGTTTACATGCTTTTTGCTTTTTTGCTCACAACCCAGTCGAAAGTTTAATGAAATATTTGCTAAATTGCAAAGAATTTCCAAGGGGTTTTCTTCTTTATATATCCGGTTACACATTTTCTCTCTCTCCCGTTTCTCTCGTTTTTTTATTCATAAAGTTTTACACCGTGTGTTATAATTGTTAATTAAAGTCTGGCGGCTGTGTGTAAATTTTTAAATTCATACGCAACGATTTATTAAAAAACAAAAAGGCGAAATGCGCAAAAGCTGTGAAAAGAGTTGGAGGTAAATTCAAGCGTAATCAGCTTTGCTTTAATGCTCGACTGCGAAAGCCGACAAGACCCAGCATAAAGCCCCATTCCACACCGAAGGCTACAAACGGTTATAAAAAAATGAGAAAAAATATGCCTTTTTATGGCAACTTTTGTTGCTGCTGCAACAGCAGCAAAAGTATTGGTGGATGTGTGTGCTGTGTACATATACATGTTTTATTAAAACATTTCAAGCCAAAAAAAAATGTATATATATATATATGTTTATATGTTTTTATATATTCGCAAAAAAGAATAAGAAATGCCAGAAGAAATCATATTCTGAATTTATTAAGCAACTTTTAAATACGCTGACAGCTGACAGCTTTTCAGTTATTAATATGATTTACATATTTTCCTACTTAGGTAAAGTTAACTTAAATTGAAAACATAATAATAATTTTATATATATATATATATTTTTTTTTTAATTTAAAAAATTAATTCAAATATGTACAAATAGTCAAAAATTTTAAAGTTTTAAATAATTTTACTTTTCTGACCAACTATGCATTAACCGAAACCTCTTTATGAAAATACTAAGATTCAAATAAAATACTAAAATATATAAAAATACTAAAAACTATTTAATGTTATAAAATACTAAAATTAATATAAAATACTAAAAAATATAAAATACTAAAGATGTTCAAAAAGGTTATGTAAAGAGCATATCTCCTTTCACTTTTTTATTAGTGCCAAGCATAATATGATTTAGGATATTAGCTGGTCTAACTGAACCAGCTAGTGGTCTAGATGCTGAGCAAGAAATAAAGAATAAAGTGAATTTCTTTGGCTCTATGCATTTGACCTGATTTTATTTATGCGTAAGAATGCAAGTATGAAGAATTTTATATATATATATATATATATATATATATATATATTTTTTTTTTTTTTTGTAAGCAACTCGATATATATTTTAAGTAATGAAATATGCAACCAAAAATATTATAATTTATTATTTATTTATTATATTATTAGATTAAAATTTATATTAATTAAATATTAAACATTTTTGTGAGAATTAAAATATTTTTAAATTCATAATTAATAAATATGTTTCAAAAGATAAATTATTTGGTAAGATTTTGTAATTAATTAATTTGTTTTTCATTTATTAATTTACATTTGTTTTGTTTTTTTTATATTTTAAATTTTTTATTTGAGATTTTATTATAAATATTATATTATAAATTTATATCTTTATTCTTTTATTTTTATATATTGTACTTATTATATATTTATTTATATTATATATTTATATTTTGTTTTATCTTTTATATTTTTAATGTAATATTCAAGTTTAATTTTAGTGTAATATTTTTATATTTAATATTGTAAATTAAAAAATGTACCTTTAATATGTTATATTTTTGAATGTCCACCTTTTATCACATATTTCAGATAGTGCTTTTATTTAAATATTGATAAATTTATGCAAAAACCCAACTTCACTCATCTATCATATAGCCAAGGGCAATATCATATTGTCCCCACGGACAGAGTAGCAAGATATAATATATAAAATACGCCTATGATATATATATATATACTCGTGAATATGCTGAAGGGCCCTTTAGCTCTTCCAGTTGTGCATTTAACGGTTTAATTAATAACAGCAAAGAGAAAACAAAATATTTATCAATAAGTCGACGAGTCGACGAAAGCAGACGAAAGCTGCAATCTGACAAGGCGAAACGAGCCGTTTAAAGAGGTAGCAAATGCCATTAAAATGTTCTTTCATTTTAAGGACTGGCAAATACTATATTAATAACGTTAAAACGGCGGCCAGTTAATTGCAAGTTGAGCTTTTTATTAACTGATTTCAGTTACTTTTCGTTTGCCCAACTCTCGAGATGCAGATTTGAAATCCAGCAAAAAGCGGCCAAAAGTGCAACTTGATTTATTTATTTTATTTATAAGCAGAGTCAAAATAAAATGGTAGAAGAAAACTTTGCAGCGCGGCGAATATTTGTGCAGCACTTAAAAATGTGCGCCAAGAGAAAGAGATGGAGAATGAAAGAGAGAGAGAGAGAGAGAGAAATGGAGGGAGAGAGAGAGATAGATAGTGTGAGGCAGACTGCGATAAGCCACGCTGAAAGCATCTCAAATTAGGCAACACTTTTCATTTCTCACAAGAGAAACGACAAACTTGTCCGTCCGTCCGTCCGCCAGCATCAAAAGGCGACTTTCCAAGCGACTTATCGCCAACATCCGGACACCAAGTGGGCGAGCAGCGAGCTGTAGAAGCTCAGCTGTAGCGTGAGCTGTACGTGAGACGCCCGCACACACAATGCAAATGTTGTCGTTGATAAGTTTATCAACACAAAAATTTTGCATACATCAAGGCGCACAAGCCAAAGAGGCAAATCCCCGCATAGCCCGCTCAGCCACCAAGCAATTGCGCAAATAATACAGCTCGAGATGATTTTTTGGGGGCATATTTATAGAGAGTTTGTCAAACCGAAAATATGCTATCAACGCATCTCTCGAGCAGCTGTCCTTGGCCTTCCACTTATCGCTTCCTCGGGCTTTAGTCAATTGCGACAATGTGCTGCTGGTCGCTGCTCGACTAGCGTTTGTGTTAATGTCTGTTGACATGGAAAAGCCTAAAGTTATTGTTTGCAAACACCATTTGCCTGACCTCGACCCTGGTGCGGCGTGTGTTGTAGCCCACAGCCACAGCTACAGCCGCAGCCACGCCCAGCTACATAATTTGCCTCTCTGCTGCTGCTGCTGTTGGGTTTTCTGGGTTTGCCTAATAAGCGGCTCAAGTGTTGGCCTGGAATTAATGCGCTCACCCGGCCACCTCGCGCCCCTCCGCCCCACTCCGGCTGTCACTGAATGCTGTTTGTTTATGTGTTTATCATTGCTGGCCATCCAAAAGTTACATTTACCGGACATGAAATGGCCCTGACTGAGAGTGTGTGCGAGTGTGTGTGTGTGTGCGTGTGTGTTAGCCTAGGCTATCATAGTTGCTGACTAAGTGCGTTTGCTAACGAACCAGCTTGTTGGCTTTGCGTAACATTCACAGTGCCGCAGAGCTCGGCATTAAAGCCAACTCAACTGTTTCAACAGCATTCGATTTTTCACCTCAAGTTTTTTATTTGGTAAACTTTTGATGAAAGGAAATGGAAATTTAAATGTTATCAAGTTGATGATAATTTACATATAATAATATATAATATAATAATAATTTAGGGTTTTTTAAAGTAGAGAAAACAAAGTCTAATACTGAATAAATTCCAATTCTGAACAGTTGACAAATATGAATTCAATTTAAATATGATTTATATATATTAATATATTAAATAAGCATATAGATATATATATATATATATATATATATATATATATATATATATATATATATATATATATATATATATATATATATATATATATATATTATTTTTATATAAATTTAAATATTTTTAATAAAATTTATTTTTTTATAAATTCACTTTATAAAATTGTACATATTATTATGATATAAATTAATTTTATAAATTAATATATATTATTTTTAGATAATTTATTTTTTTAAATAAATATATATTATTTTTATAAATTTGTATATATTATTTTTATATTAATTAATTTTACACATTTATATATATTATTTTTATGAAAATTAATTTTATAAATTTGTATATATTTTTATGTTTATATATATTTATATATATATATAAAATATATATTTTTTTTTTACACATATATTTTTATATGTATTTTTATACTTTAGTGTAAATTATTTTTATAATTAATAAATACAAGTTTATCTCTAATATATTACTACATAAATAATTATTAATATGAATATTCTAGTTTTCTTATTTAATTGATTCAAAAATCCCACCTCTAAAACTGAGTAGAATATAATCGCTCATCGTTTTATCTTGCTGCCATTTATAGAGGAGTTGAATTGCAATTTATATTATATTAATATAAAATTGTAGAAGGTATCGATTCTTGATTTTTAATGTCTGCTTTTAGTTGTCTGCTATTGTCAGACTTTCAGTATCTCGTCGACCCTTTGGACACTTTACTTTTATTTATTTGCCCTTCATGCAGTTTCCAAATGGAACAACTATTCAAAACTGATGAATTTATGTGAAGTGTCATCAATTCTGGAACTGCGCCAGAGCAGAGCCATTACTCTTTGTAACACATACACCCAAAAATGCACACACCCACACCCACATCCATACACAATATCTTAACGCGCCATTGCCCAGAGGCCCAAGGGCCACACTTTTTGGAATTTACTAAGCGCGCAGATCTAATGGCTAGCCATTTGCTGGGCTTCTGTCCATTTCCGTTTCCTATAGATAAGGTATATATATATATATACAGTTATACATTTATATATATATCTGTCATTTCCATTTCTATTTGAACTGGCTTCACTCTAATTTCTATTTCTGTAGCCAAGTTCCACTTGGAGCTCGTGATTGATAAGCGGCTATAATAAATTCTGTTATTAGTGAGTGGCAGCCGCAAAAGGCACAAACGAGCAAATGATGCGTAAATAAAAGTCCAACGCGCCCACAGGGCCGAAGGAGAGGCCTAAGTATAGAAGTTGGCCTATTCGTTGAATATTAGACAAATAGATCTCTCTCTCTCTCTCGCTCTCTCTCTGGTTCGACTTGATGCGCTTATTTGTTTATGAATGGCAGACGAAAGCGTCGCACTCGATTCATTTTGATTCGATTTGATAGAATTTGACAGGACATTGGGCAATCGAATTCGCTGTTGGCGCCCCAAGCTATGACTCTGCAAAGTGAACATGGACGAGAAATATTTTTGTTTCTCTTATTTTTTGCCGCCCGTTTTTTCCTGGCTGGACTGATTAGTCTCCAACTGCTACACACTTTGGGCCTTAGGGCCTGGTCTATTGTTGTTGGCTCTGATCCAGAACGGAACCCTTGCAAATCGACCAAGTCCTACCCAACCCCCTCTCTCTGACTACGTCCTGCCTTAATTGTAATTATGTGTTGGCAACTCACAGCTGGCGGGCTGCACAGGGTGTCGCCGTCACCGTCACCGCCACCGCCACCGCCACCACAGGGTGGCATTCAAATTTCAATGTAGCTCGCTACCCGGCATCCAAAATTTTGTGGCAACATCAAATTTTCTATGCTAATTTCAATTAAAAATTGAATGCGGCAAGCTGAATTGAGGCAAGCTGGTGCCATTCACTCACCGCCACTTCCTGGGCAGGGTTTCCGCACAAGCAGGTTCAAATCAGTCAATGAGCTAGGTGCCAAAAGTTGTTTCAAAAGTACTTTAGGTGCTCAACACAAAGTTTCTATTGACTGCCCTGACAGGCAAATGAATCACTCAGCAGACAGTCGACATTGACATTTTGGGGCAGCTCCAACTCCGGCGCCAACTGCCCTAAACAAACAAAACAACATAACAAAGAAACGCGCTTATTTTTAGCCTTAGCTAATACGTGGAATAGTCCCTCCCAGGAATTACGCATGTCCTCCAGCACCAATCGATGCTATTTAAAGAGAAAGTTTGAAGAACCTTATTTGGGCTGCAGATTTATAGGGTATTTATGTTTTAAGATAAAGAATGATGACAAGAAATAGGTTTGAGTTGATGAAATACTAACCAAGGGTTAAGAATTATATATTATATAATATAATGAAAGTACAATATTCAAGCTATTTGTATATATATATATATATATATATATATATATATAATAGTTAAAGCTAATACTGACATACTTAATTTTATTTTTATTAATTTGTATTTTATAAATAATAATATATAATAATATAAATAAATTAAGTATAAATCCAAATCTATATATCTATATTTGCCTATATAAAAATATTTACAAATTTCTTTATAAAAATATCTAATCTGAATTTCAATATTTTAAGAAAATATCAACACATTATTGAAGCCAAATCAACAATAGAAATTGAATGCATTTTTTTTTAAATTTAACTTTTATTTATTTTAATTTCTCATTTTTTTTCCCATATTCGAGGATTTTAGCTGATATTAAAATCATAAAAATATTCGAATGAAAAACACCACGAATAACAAATGCGTATAATAAATTGCTTCATTTCACAGTTTATTCAATTTACTTCAATCAAGAAATTAATGTTGTTAATTAAAAAATGTTTTCGTTACGGGTATTTAATAGTCGTGCATTGCCGTCATCTATTTCGTGCTCAAATATTATTTATTTGCTTCGCCTCGCACAACAAATAGCAAATATTTTTCCAGCGTATTTGTTGATGTGTGCGCAAAAAATAAATAAAATAAAATACAATATTGCTGGCATTCAGCGTGCACAGTATAAGAGTACAAAGTCGCCCACACACATACACACACACACACACACGCACACACCATCTCTACATACCTTGATTCAATATGGTATTCAGCGAGGCCTTTGTCTGGTTTCGTTTTATTTGTTATTTAAGAATTGATCAGGCGTTGAATTTGCTTTCACTTGTATTTTATTTTACTCTCTCTCTCTGATGCCCTCTCTTTATTTTTTCCTTCTTTGTTCTTACGTTGAATTGAGCTATGCGTCAGCGGGCCTCAGTTGCCCCAGCAATGACAGCTGAATTATCTACTGCCCAGTCACCCACTATTTCAGCACTCAGTCCTCAGTTGATGGTTTATTGAAATCGATTGCGTAATTGGGCAATTTGTGCTGCTTTTTGGCTGACGGATAATCAAAGCGGCATTTGAGTAGCTTTTGCTTTTAGCCAGCGTATGCGTATTAGCCACAATTAGACGACGTTGGAAATGCCTTTGACTAAAGTTCCGTATGAGTCGACTCCACTCAGTCGGCGCTTAGCTAATTGACATTGTCCTGCGGCAAATTATATTTTAATATTTTATCAGCTCGCATTTGCACATTGAACTTATAATATTGTTATTACACATTCCGCGCATTGTAATCTTCATGTTCAAGGCAAAAAGATACAAATTGCGCATATATAATATGGGGAAAAAATACTTTATCGCTCATGCAATCCAAGCAGAAAGAAGTAGAAGTAAAATAAATAAAAATGTGAATAAAAATGAAAATCAAAATCAAAATAAATGGTCGCGCACATGGCCAAAAGCGTAGCGCTAAAAAAAAAATTTACCAGAGTGTGGGCGTGACTGCATAACTGTAGACTGCACAAAATGGAATTCAAATACTCTATAGAAATATGCGAGTAAAACTTAGGAAAATATTTTATTTATGTATTTATTTTATTAATTAATTTATTTTATTTAATTTAATTTAAATATCGTTATTGACTTTTTTATTCTTAATATTAATACTAAATATTTAAATTATTTTAAATAAATATTTATTTTTTTTATTATTTAATTTATCTATTTTACTTATCTTGTATTCATTTATTTATTTTATTTGCTTCTTTTATTGATTTAAATATATTATTATTTTATTTTAACTATCATTTTATTTGGTTGATTTGATTTATTTATTTTTTTTATTTAATTATTTTTTTTTTAAATGTATTTTATTTATTATTTCTCTCAATTTATTTTGTTTTGTACTTTAAAGTTATTCTATTATTCTCTTCACATTTCTACACCTCGATCTGTTTAAGCACGTTTCATGTTAGCTGCTTAATTGATTTCAATTTCTTTGGTTACATTAGCTGCCACTTAGCTAATGTGCTCACATAGGTGCAGCTGGTGCCCGGCAGGCGCATAAAATATTTAAATAAGTCGCCTTGGCATCGGCCCATTTTGCACACTTCACATTCGCGGGTTTCGTTTGATTTATGCGCCTTAATGTTGCCTGCTTAATTTATTTTCGTTTCGCTTTCGCTTTCGAAGCGTTAATTTGCGAGCAAGAGAAAAATGCCAAAAAGCAGAGAGGGTGGCAATTTTGGTAATTTATTCGATGGGCCCACCATATGCACAATTAGCGAATCGTAAATCTCTGTACATTTGTGGAACAAGCCAAAAAAATAAACAATCTACGATCCTTTAAATCATGTAAATTGATTGCACGATTATATACATATGAATTTATATAGAATATATTTGAATATATAAATTAATAGAGGATTCGTTAAAAATTTATATCGAAGGTATATAAATGATTATATATTTATTTATGAGAAAATACATTCATTTGCTTAAACGTTTTTTGATAGTTTATCTATCATTGATAACTTCAAATTGTCATCAGAAATATTATTTTAATATATGTTTTTATTTATATATTTATATATTTATATATTTATATATTTATATATTTATATATTTATATATTTATATATTTATATATTTATATATTTATATATTTATATATTTATATATTTATATATTTCTATATTTATATATTTAAATATTTTTTATTTAAGTATTATATGTATTTATTTATAATTTTGTAGGGTAATATCTAGTTGCAAACACCCGTTTTGTGCACTTTTACTTGTTTTATATTAGTTTTACTTTCCCTCACTTATTACATTTTTCAACACGCTCGAAACTTTTTGGCTCGCGCTGCTGGCGCCTATTTAGTTTGCTTTTCCTAGCTATACCCTTTCCATAGCGCTACGAGGGGTATGTTAATTATATATAGGAACCATAATGCATATCGAAGACTTAATATATATATTTAAATATTTATTTTTAATTAATTTTCAATTTTTCTTATTTTAATCTCAGATTCTGGAAATCTGTAAGCTGAATGGGAATAAAAATATATCATATGATATTCAGTGGTAAAACTATCCTTTATTCTTATATTTTTTAGCCTGCGTTCAGAATCATATATATTACATTTTTTATAATATTTTTAAATTTCAAAATATTTCTTTATAAATTCCTTTTTACATTGTCAACTACTTAGCATGCCGTAAGGGGTATTTCAGCTGCAGGCTAGCGACATTTGATATTTCTTGTATTTTGCCCGTTCTCTATTTCAATAGTTTTAGCCCTTCGCCTATGTGTTTTTCCCGCTCTGTTTTTCCTCTATTTAGTAAAAAAAAGTTGTATGTGTAATGGAAACTTTTTCAAATTATTTCTTTATTTAATTTTTTTTTGCGCAAGTTTTTTTATTTTACTTTGGCTGGCATTGTTACAGCTGAACTGGGCTTTGGCCGACAGCGCTTAAGCTGGGCATGGCATTGAAGTACAGAGATAATATAGATAATAAGCGATATTAAGTAAATCTAAAGCTAATAGGATATGTTTAAAATAAAAATAAATATAACATATTAAATGCTGAGCTGGCACAAGTTTTCCTTCTTATTCGACAAATGTTAAGTTATTCATAGTTCAATGCTACGCAGTAGGCTTCATTGAGGCTGTTTTGAAATGCAAATGAGACTGATTAGCACAAGAAACCAGTTATGTAACACTGTCTGACTGCTCCCTTAGCTCTCGCATAAAACTTATCAGAAAACTTGTCGAAACTATTTGCTGTCAAGCTCAGGCTGAGGCGGAGGCTGAGGCTGAGGCTGAGGATGAGGCTGGGGCAGAGGCAGTTCAGTTCATTAGCATAGTTTACATCGGCAGCCAGGCCGAAGCCTTGCCCAGTTTTCGGACATTGTCTTGAGTCGCAGCGCTTTAAGTCTCAAGTCTACTTAGATTTCACTTTGCGTTGCATTTCGGTGCCTCTGAGGACTGCCTGGCTGGCTCAGCTTGGCTCTTTGCCTGCCAGCTCAACTTGTGGGTCACTTGCCACACAGCAAGCGTAGAAGAGCTCTCTGCCGTTGCCACACTTAATGGGCGCCCATATATAATTATGCGTCCATACAAAGTGAACGTTAGAGCTGGGCGCAGCTGAGGCTAGAAGTTAAGATGCCATTGTCTTTTTGCCTTCTTTTTTATCAATCGAGTGCAAGTCGCTCGCATGTCTCATAATATGCCGCACACGTAACGCCTACAAGCTGGCACGCCCACAGCCGCTGCCAGAGCCACGCCCACGCATAATGCGATAAAAGTGCCTAAAAGTATTCTAAGCTTTTTGACATGTGCGACATCAGCTGAGGCTCGCAGGCTGCGCCTGATTAATTGAAGTGGAAAATGTGCCTGCACTTAAAGAAAATAATGACATAGATCTCAGATTATGGGTTAGCAGATGATAATGATAGGTTCTTAAAAAAGTCAAATTGTATAAATAGAAAAAAAAAGGAAAATAAAGTTAAATAGTCCAAATTATGGTGTCTGAGTTGGACGAAAGTTATTTGAATTGATTGTTCAAATAGTTCATAAAGTAAGTGTTGCGGTCGAGGTTAACTGACTACTTAATACTCTTTCATAAGATGAATTTATTAAAAAAAATATTTACTGAAGTTTAGACGTTGATCCACCTGCAAAAATTTGATGATTTTAACTGTAGAACTATGAAATATATATTTTCACGCTCTTAAGGTATGCAAAGAGAGACATATAATCAATAATCTCTTAGTCTTATAAATAATACATACTAAATAAAATAAAATTGTATAGTTAATTTAAATTAAGCATTAACTCCAGAACTTTTTTGGTGATTTCTTACGCGCCCCTAATAAAATTACCTGTAGCCTCCTTCTTTAGTATGTAAGGCTTCAAAACGATGGGATGAGAGCTGTTAGAATGTTAACTTTTCTCCGATTTGTCAAAAAATTCCGTACAGATTTGCCATGCGCTTAGTATTTGGATCTATTATTCGTCGATCTGTAGAAGTTGTGTATACTAAGTCAGCTGCAAAATTTAAGGCTCTAGCTCTAGCTTTAGCTTTAAAATTGTGGAAATAGGGCTTACTCATATCATGCCTCCTTTATAGTTATGATCTAACTATGTATATATATTCACTAATAGCTATGATCTTGGACTATTAAAATAAATACGTTTTCAAAATTTAAAATATTTTAAAATTAAAAAAAATTGTTAACTATGTAACTTGTTTTTCATAAGTATATTATTTGAATTAAATTTTTGTTTTAATTTTATTTTTAATTAAAAATTTCAAATCATTTATTTTTCTCAGTGCATGTTGTAAACAGTCTGAATCCTGATTGATGGCACTTGCTTTTAATTAAAATTTATTGTGGCTTACTTTGCGGCTTGGCTGGTAAATTAAATTGCTTGATTTTTGCACAAGAAATGAGAATATTAATGCCTGACCGACAGTCAGCCAGAGAGAGATCAAGTTTGGTATCGCTTTGGAGTTTTTCGTAATTTGGCTAAAAGTGCTGCTCGCATTTCATTTCTGATTTTGGCTTAAACATTATTTTAAAAGCTTTTTCCTTTGCCCTGGCCGGCAGTGCACGGATTTTGCTCTTTGTTGGCTGGAATGGAGCTTAGCATTCAGACCATTTGCATTGACAGCGCCAACGACTGCGACGACTGCGACGACTGCGACGGTCGCTCTGGTCCGGCTATTGTTGTGCTGTCCCTTTTCCACCTTCTTACTTTACTGTCTCACTTCTGCTGTCGTTTCCCTTGGCATATGTTACACGCCTGTCAAACGCCTGTCGGCATGCAATAGTTGCTTCTTTTTTTATGCCTCGAACCCATTAAAAATGTATGGAGAATGGGTATCAGGGTTTTCTGCTTGTGCATGTGACGTAGAGTGGGTGGCGTGACGGAACTTTAACTGAATTCTTATTTGGGAGGGGAATTGATCGAGCTAGTAAGTATACAGAAATGTACAGATATTTGAAATTTTAAATATTTCGATAGATCAATTTTGTTATCGATATACGTCGATATGTATATGTTCATAGTATATAGGTTTTGTGCAATGTATGTTGAATTAGAAGAAGTTTGAGTCATGGCAAAATATATAAAATATATAAACATACTGTTGAAAAAAAATTCTAAACAAATATTAGAATAATAAATATTAATTTAGAAATTTATTAGAGCAACATACTTTAAGTCTTCAAATCAATATATTTAACTGTCCGTCTTGTGAGTCGAAATTAAACCGGAAATATGAAGTGTGAAATAAATTTGACTACATTTGGAATATGAACAAGTATTATGCAGTATTAGTCGACTAAAATGTAATATCTGTGTAGAGGTGACGGTATCTGCTAGTCGTGCACATCCCTGCCGACCCACTGTTCACCTGCACCATGTCAGAGTCTCTGCTTGCCTCATTCATGCCCATTATGCACTCGTTGCGACGAACCTACGTAGACGCTGTCAGCTCGCCATGGCGCCGCCTCCTCTCAGCTCTCTCTCCCTGCTGAACAATCGCATTAAGACATACACACACGCTGGGAGAGAGGCACAGTTGCAGTCTGGGGAGGACTTCCGCAGTCAAACTGTGGCACTAACCGTAATTGTTGACTGTGTCTGCATGTCTCTCACTTTTCTCGCTGCCATTTGTACAATTGACAATTGTGATTGCATATGTTATAATGCAGTTGCCTCTGGATGGTGAGTAGAGGACAGGGCACGCCTGGGTTGTGGGGCAGGGCACGTGTTCGGGTCTTTTGTTTGACTGAAGCGTAACTAAGCAGGCGAAGCTGACTCGCTCGCTCACTCGCTCGCTGCGTCTGGGGATTGAGTCATGCGTGTGCGACTTGACTGCAGCAGCTGATTACTGATTGCTTTCAATGACGGACTGATGTCACTGCCAAGCCTCGGCGGAGATAACGCTAACCACTCACTGCTGTGTTAGAAAGAATGATGTCAGCTGCCAGATATCAACTTGATTATGTTTGTCTTCTGCAGTGATGCTGCAAAGTCAGCAAACGTCGCCATTTTTATTCCCAATCACATCTCGATATTTCTGATGAATTATTATACCCTGAGTCCATATTGAAAATGGAATATTGATTTTTTTGAAATGTATGTGAGAGGCAGAAGAAGGCGTGGCAGTTCCCATAAAGTATATATATTTTTGAGCATATATTTAGCTATAGCTATATATACTCGTGTATACAAGACGTAGTATGAGCTAATAATTTGTTGTCGATAGATAAATCATCGCATTTTTGAGATATCGATAAAAATCGAAAATTTTACTTCGTTTTTTGGGCGTATTTTGAATACCTTAAGAGCGAAAGCATCATTATTTCTTCTATTCTATTTACTATATATTATATATATATTATATAGCTTATTTAAATAAATACAAAGACTTTGTAATCTACGGATTTTGCCTTAAATTCAAAGAGTTCAGGGTGTGTCCTAGTCAAGCAGTCTCGACTAGAGACTTGTTATTATATGAAATATTAAATTACTCCAGGGCATACAAAAGGAATTCAGCTTCAAATTGATATTATTTGAAATAGACTTCGACTTTGTAAAAAACTTAACTCCGGCTACATGCAATCGATTCCTGTAGACTTCAATGCTTAGTTGTCCGTGGTAATGGCAAACACATTACCATATTTTCGCACCGGGCAAAACTGTTTCCTTTGTCCTGCGCTAGTCATAAGCTGTCAAGCGCTTTAGCTGCTGGGAATTGCCAAGCCCAAGCCAAAAAGCAGAAGGAAGTTGCGAAGTGGTGAAGCCATGTCGTTATTTGAGCCAAACCCACTTTGGCCATTGTCCGCTGACAGCGTTAACTTTTATCTCTCATCCGTTCCGCCCGTTACCCACAGTCATCGGCTGCCTTTTCTTTTCTCTCTCTTTTTTTTTTTGTGGTGCGTGCCGCGCCCTAAAAAGCGAGGAGAAAGCGATGTCCGAATCATGAGATGGCAAGTGGAGCACGTGCTGGCAGCTGTCAGCGGCGGACTGCGGCTGACGAGAAACTGCATTCAAGCTGCCTGCCGGTTGCGGCTGCTTTTGTTTGCATACTTTTCGGGGCCAGAGTTCAATTCGCTGCTGTTGCACTCGAGGTTGAGAGTTGAGAGCAACGGGCATGACTTTTGTCCGAGTTTGGCAAAGTGAATCGTGCAGTTTTCTAAGCAGTCAGCGCACACCTGCGTACACCTGGCACACTTTCTGTCCTCACTTATATTTTTGCTGGCGAAAATCAGAGCCAAAACGTCGAGTCCTGAAAGGACTTGAAAAGACGCTAACTAGCCGCATTCAGACAACGTGCCAACAGCTCCATTGTTGGCGTCTGATTAGCTCCAGCTTTTCTCTCTTTTTTTGGGGCTCTTTGTCGGCCAGTTGTGAATGGCACCCAACGGGACACAGATGAGAGCCAAGAGAGAGAGAGGGGGGGGATTGGTGGGAGAGGGAGAGAGGAGGAGAGAGTGAAAAAGCAAAGCCAAACAAGAATCCTTCGTGTTTTGCCTTGGTTAACACTTGAATGCAGCGCATGAACTGGCGACGGACAAATTATGAAATTGACTTAAAGGCGCGCGTGATTTGTTCAAATACAATTATTTATTGTTAGGCTTCGCTGCTGAAAAAGTGTTTCAAATTTAAAAAATTATGAGTAAAACTTTAGCATTAAAAAAAAATAATAATAGTTATAATAATAAATAAAAATAAATATAATTATAAACATACAATTATTTTTATTTACTTATTTAGTGAAGAACTAGAACATCAAAAATATAGTAATAAATATAATATTAAATAATAATATTTATATATCTAGTTAAAAATATATATTTAAATATTTTAAAAAATTAATTGTTAATTTTTAATCAATATGTCTAGGCAAAAATTGATTTGTTAGACTATGTTTTTAAATTTTCAAAAAAATTAAAAAACAAAAAAACAGTAAAATAATGTAAAATTTTTAGGCTTCGGAAATTTATCTTAATTCTTAAAGTTATTAAAAATGATATATAACTTATATTTGCCTCAGACTGAAAAGTTATATTTTATTCATTTGAAATATTTATTAATAATTTTATAAAAACTTAAAAAAAGTTATACTAAAATTTAATTTAATTTAATTTAACTTGCTTTAAATTTTAGCTTTAGCATTGATCAATTATTTTGAAAAAAAGGAGAATTTTGTCGAACTACAGAAATTTTTATACTCATTCAAGAAAGTGAAATGAGTATATTGGTTTTCTGTAATATCTGCTCTGCTGTTCGTCCGTCTGCCTATGGCTCTGCTTAGAGTCTGCTTCTGGCTCTGCTTCAGGCTCTATTTCTGGCTCGGATCTGGCTCTCATTCTGGCTCTACTCTGCGTCTACTCTGGCTCTGCTTCTGGTTATGCACTGGCTCTGCTCAGCCTCTGCCTACCATTGGCTCTGCCTGCGACCATTGGCTGTGCTCTGAAGCGCCGACTGCAATGTTCTTATATATTTCAATTTATTGTTTTTCTTTCAACTTTCTTTAAGTTTAAAAGTTTTTTTTGTTATATATATTTTTTTTTTAATTAATTATTTATTAATTTTTCATAGCTATTTTAAAACTAAATATTTAAACCGTAAATTGCAGCAATTCTTGCAAACTTTGGTCGTTCCTTGCCCAATGTCCGATTCAGTTCTAAATTCCGTTCACTATGCATAACGCGTGGCAGCAGCCAGCAGCCAGCAGCAAGCAGCTAGCGAACAGGATTTTATGAGAAGCCCAATTTTTACTGCTTCGCATTTCATTTTTGTTTCGCTTCTTCTACTTCTGGTATCTGGCGAGCAATTGCGAACAAAATTCTTGACACATATTTTGTTGTTGTTTTTTTTTATTTTTTTGGCAATTGTTGTTGTTGCGGTTGTGTTAAAGTCAACGGTTATGGCCAAATAAAATGTGACATGGCCGAGACTGGGGTGTGTGTGTGCTTTTTGCTGCTGGTGTTCGTAACAAGTGTGCTACAAATGCGATTACGTATACGCAGCGTGTGACGGGCACGTTGACCGTTTTGTTGCCGAACAACAAAGGGGTACAGGATATAGAGCGGAAAGAGGGGGTGATACAGAGAGAGAGAGAGATAGAGATGGGTCTAATATAATTCTCAAAAGCGCCCACATCCTGGTCATGTCTGACTGGGATTCTGGACATGCCGCGCATAATTTAACTGGGCGTGGCACGGCCTTCGTGTGTGGGTGGGTGGGTTTGAGTGGGTCACGTGCCATTGTTGAATTTCATTTGTGGCATTTTTCAGTAACTTTTTGAGCCTATTAAAAACTGGACAGCAGCTAAGCGCCTAGCTGTGAGCGCTAAGTGAATCGCATTAGCGCAACGCTCGAGAGCCTGTTGAACACTCAGCAAAGTTAGCTCGAGGCAGCGACTTTCCCTAGATCATATTTTGCATTTACAGCCTGAGGTCGATATAATAGAAACGTTGCCTGTTCGTAAACAGAGCTGTCAGATGACGGCATACCGGACGTCTATTAAGTCTATAGAGTGGTGCGGAGAGGGAGAACCAGAGCGAGAGCGAGAGCGGAAGACTGAGGAGCGAGAAGTTATCTGCAGCATTGTAACATGCGCCAGGCATTTATAAGCAATTTTATAGAATATGTTAACCCAGCTCAACTCTCTGGCTGGCTGGATGGCTGGCTGGCTTTATTTTTCTTTTTTATGTAATCGGAGCTGACTCGAGGAAGTTAACTACAGCGCATCAACAAGCTTCAAGCAATGTAGACAGTTAATCAAAGAGCGCCTTAACTGGCAGCAGTCAGGTCCAAAAATTAAAAAAAAAAAAAAAAAAAACGAAAGAAACGTTGAAGGCTCGTAAAAATGTTATGCATAAAATGGTATTAAATGGAGCTGAGTGAAAGGAATTGAGAAGTGAATTGAATGTGAAATCTTTTCTCTCTTTACAATAGCCTTAAAGTCAGTCAGGCAGTTGAGTTGAGTTAAGTTTCTGCCAACAATGACAAGAAAATACTCTTGTTTTATTAATAATAATAATAATAATAAAAATAAGCATTCAACACAGGCTAAGAGTTATTTCAATTATTTTCAATAAGTCAACAAAGCAAAGGTTACACGAATAAAAGTAAAATTTAACTGACAGGCAGCTTGGAATTTCGTTTAGTTTGAATTTTATTCTTCGTGGCAAAATATTTGATTTTAATTTAAGTAAATTTGAACTCAACTGAATAGAATTTTTGTTTGTTTTGAGTAATAGAAAAAGAAATTGTATGTTAAATAATGTATTAAAAATAAAAATAAAAAAATTAATAATAAAAAAAATTATAATAAAAATTAAACAAATCAAAATAATTAGTAATAAAAAAATAAATAATTTAAAAATAATTGAAAATTGAGAAAATAAATAAAAAGCAATTAATAATAAAAAATGAAAATATTTAATAAAAAAAGTAAATAAAAATAATTAATAATACAAAAATATAAATAAAAAATAAAAAAAATAATTTATAAAACAGAAATAAGGAAAAATATTTAATAATAATAAAAAACATAATTAATAATAAAAAGAAATACATTAATATACACTTTCAATAAGAAATAAAAAACAAATAAAAATAATTAATAATAAAAAATAAATAAATAAATACAAAATAAAAAGAAATTGCTCTGTCTTCATGCAATGTTTCTTTATCTTTTCTATATATCAAATCAAAATAGCAATTGCTTTAATTTATTCACTTTGCTATCTTACAATAATAGTCTCAACATTTTCTAATCTCAATCTCACTCATAACGTAAATCTAATTATAATTATAGCACAAGCAGCTTCCGCTAATAGTTATTGCTTACCTTGCCGCAGCCACACGCACACACGCCTCATTGGGCGCATGCACTTCAAGGGCAGCCATTATGTGGATGCTGTGCCTCTAATGGCCATGCTCGAGTTGGCAGCCACCGCAAACGGCATCGTTTAAACCAGTGAAGCAGCAGCAGCAGGCAAATGGAAAGAAAACCCGATTGCCAAAACACTAGCCAAATTGTTGGCACGCAAAACCGCAAAGAGCAAATACAGAGACCGCAAAGGCGACTACAAATGTGGCCCACATACGTGCAGCAGTCTGGTCCTGTCCCTGCTCCTGTCCCTGCCACTGTCCCTGGCCCTCTCTCAACTTTCCCTGTAGTCATCGTCGTCGCTCGCTTATCGTTCTCATGATATTTACGAACTTGTGAGCAAGGATATTAATTGAAATGCTCCAAATTTTGGGAAATGTTGCTGGGGCAGCCCCAGCTGACGCCATTTGGCGCTCAAATTAATTTGCTGGCAACAAATTGCTTTGGAAATAGCTAAGCAAATTTTTATTTTGTTTTGTTTTTTGTATTTTGTTTGTTTTCTGTCTGAACTTGTTGGCGCTTTGCCGCACTATTGAGTGTTAAGCAATTTTCAGTTTTTTTCTCTCCTGGTTGGGGTTTTTTCTTAGCTCAGTCCTGGCTCGCAGACAGGTGAAAATTTCTGGTTAATTGGTTGGGTTGCGACAGCGGCCCTCTAGTACCCAAGTCATTTGCATAATTTCCAAGCAGCTCAGGCATAAAGACGCGACGCGCTCAACCCAAATCAGCAACAATTAACTTTAATGGGAATGAATGCTTTCAAGATTTGGCATTTTTCTTCCGCTTCGCCGGTTATAAACTGTGTTGCCTCTTGGCTTTTGCCTGTTGCTAATGCCTGTCATATGTCAAGAGTCATTGTACTAAACCCTTTTTACACTCCATATGAAGTGGGTATATTTGGTTTACATATTTGCAAGTGAGCACGATCGTCTCCAGCTATCAAATGAGAGATGAGCTGAGCCGACGAACCGTATCAACGAAGGCAGCAACGGTACAACTGATCTCTTGGCCTTGAGAGAGTGATTTATATATAAGAACTGTAACGTACTCTCTCTCACTCAATCTCTCACCCTCTTTTTCTCTTTCTTTCTCTCTCTCTCTCTCTCTTCCATTTTATTATTATTTCTTCGCCTTTCTTCACTCAATGGAGCCGCTCTACCATCTGTTGCTTTATAGATATGCTATAAGAATGATATATTGATATAAGTATGTGTCAATAGTATTTATTGTATTTTAAATTATAATATTTTTTTTAAATTTATATATAATTTGTATATCAAGCTATAATTATTGGTTTTAAGTTATAATATAATTTATATTTTAATTTATAATGTAGTTAAATTTTTATATAATAAATAATAATATAATATGTATTTTAATTTTATTATATACATTAATTTTATATTCTTGTATTTTAATTAATATATAATATATATATTTTTTATTTAAGCCCATATCTTGCGTGAAAAATTAAAAAAAAAAAAAATACTGTATCTTTCCCAGTTTTAAAACTAAGAAAAAAACATTGCTTAAGAAATGTACCTATAAATTATATAAATAATAATAAAAAAAAATAATATTGTTTATATATTATAATTATATTATTTTTTAACACTTCTTATTTATATTATTTACTCAAAATTTACGTTTACAACTTATTTCTTTACAGTCTTCTTTCTTCTTGATCTATATCACCTTATATCCTCAATATATACCCATTGCCAGCACTGCCAAACAGAAGGCAATAATTAATTGGTAAGTCTTTCGTCTTTTGTCTTTCGTCGTTCGCCTTCAATTGAATTTCAAGCAGCTCAGGCAATGGCACATGGCGCCATCTATTTGTGGTATTTTTGATTGAAGTAATTTTCAGCTTTGCTGCTAATGACTTCGACTTGACTGAGATGCCGAAGCTCTGCATGCTCCCATGGAGCATGCCAGAAGCATGAACCATTTTTTATAGTCAATAATTGCTATTCATCAGATTTAATAAATATTAAAATAAATGTAAAGGATTTTTAAGCCTGCTGCTCGGGCTATGCATAGTTTATGAATGAGATTATTTTGCAATCTCATTAAGGCGGTTGGGGAAGAGGAAGAGAGAGTGTGCGAGAGAGAGAGAGGGAGACTTAAAATTGCAAAAACTCGTTACCCCTGGCCCTGTGTGTCCATTTGGCTTGACTTCTCAAAGGAAACTTTTGCTGGTCATGCGGCCGCAAGATAAACGTTGAGCAAACTACCCGAACGTAGGTGGATGCCGAAAAACGGAAGCTGATAATTTGCCTTCAGTTTTTTTAAATAAAATATAAATCAAGCCACGACGAGGGAAATAAAAACGAGCTGACAGCAGGTAGTGGGCGTGGCCTTAACGGTTTGTCAAGCAGCTGAACAGTTGGTCCGACTGTGAGTCTCTCTGTACGTCAGCCTGTTCGTCACTGTGGCTTATTTGTTTCTGTGTGAAGTCCCAAAGCCTCTGGGGCCGACAGTTCGTTAGCTTGTGCCTCTGCCAAAAAAAACAAAAAAAAAAAAACTCTGAGCAGTTCGTTAAAGTTTTTAAGCTCCCAACACGCAGCTGCGTAGCCTGATGAAATTAAACAAAATGTTGTATATATATATATATACCGCTAGCTGACGTGTTAATTAGTGTGACTTTTTGTGGGCGAGCGTTAGGTCCAGATAAGATATTTTGTTTGGCTCTGTTCTCGCTGGCAGCCTTGACTGTTTGCCTTAAACTCCCACTGGCTTTGTGCTCTGCATATTGTCGACTCATTAAAAATCAGCGCGTTATGCCAACCACAAAAATAGCAGAAGAAGATGAAGGAGAAGCAGTAGAAGGGGAGGAAATACAAGCCACGACGCTGACGCTGACGCCGTAGTCATTTTCATAATCAAACAAACTGAAAATCACACAGCACAAAACACAAGGCCACAGCAGTGGGGACCGCAGCGGCAGAGTCACGTCAATTGCATTAGAAATTGCATTTAATGAGCGACAGCCAGAAGGCGGAGCAGCAGCTGCTGCCGACGTTAGGCAAATGGCGTAGAAAATGGCGACAGCCAAGTCGCCAAAATGGCGCCCAACATGGCGCGTGGCATTGACTGTGTGCCATAAGCGAGCTTAGCTGTGTGCAATTTGTCATTTATCACAGTTGCAATTAACTGTAGAAAACCTTTTGACAACAACAGCAAAACCATGTTCATTTCATCTGCACTCAACAATGGCCAAACAATTCGCGCTCGAATCAATTAAAATTTGCATTCATTTGCATGAATCAAGCGCATTTCGAACATTTTAATTATGTTTCATGCGCATTATTCGGGCATTAGGGCGGTTTAGCTGTTGATTGAGGTGGATTCGTGCAAAATGTTGACATGATTAAATTCATTATTCCATAAACAATTGCAGTCTGTTTGGCATTTGCAGTTGAATGGACTCGAAAATATTATTCATTTCGGCCCAAATTTGTAGTTGAATGAACTTACCGAGGGAGATCCACGAGCTGAAACTATTTAATATGGTCAAATGAGCGAACAGCTTATGAAACCAAAATGAATTTATTATATTTTGCTGTGCATAACTTTAATGCGAGTGTGTTATAACTATGGGAAAGGATGTACATCTAGGACAGTAGCTAGTCAATATTTCAGCATTTATAGGGGAGGCCTATATTGATTTTGCAGTTCCTGAGACTTGGAGAGGACACATTTCCGGGTATCTGCTAGTCGGTGACTTCTTACCTTCGTATCAAAATCTATTCTAATTAAAAATAAATATATCTCGAATGCTTTAACAGCTAGAGCCGTCAGTTCTCATATGCAGATGCTCTTAAAATATATGCAGACTATCAAAACTCATTTTTCTTTTAGATATGTTATATCTCAGCAAGAAATATATTTGAAGTGTATTTGCCATTCAAAATGACTGCAAAATCATTGTAGGCTTAAAAACATGTAAGCCTACAATGATTTTGCAGTCATTTTGAATTAACACTCATATAGTTCCGGGTATCAGCTAGTTGGTCACTTCCCACCTTAGTGTAAATATCGCTTATATCAGCATTTCTCCAATACTATAACAGCTAGACTTTTCAAGTTTCATACAGAGCTGCTTTAAAATATATACAAACTATGAACATTTTCTTTTTCATTTAGATACCTCACTTAAATATTTTCAGCTTCCGTCAAAATCAATTTTCAGGGTTCTACACTTATTTTCAAACCTACAATGATTTTACAGTCTGTGTGAATAAACACTTATATAGTGCCAGGTATATGCTAGTTGATCACCCATTAGATTTGATCTCGTACTATAACTGATAGAGCTATCAAATTTCATATAAAGATGCCCTTAAAATATAATAATAATAATATAATAATTTATATATATATGTATATGTATATATATAAATATGTATATATATATGTTCAGTGTATATTCTATACCTTTATTCTCTTTTATATTTAAAATATATATTATTTTTAAATAATCACAGCTAAAATTCGGTACAGCTCAACTGAGTTCATTTAGTCTCTGATCCCTGCAAATCTTTTATAATTTGACTTACGCACTTTGTGTTCATCCGTCAGTCGACAAAATGATTGGAGAGTGGCGATTGAACGCCACCAGCTGAGCGCCTAAGCCAGCACCAAGTGTGGGCTTTGCACTCGTCCATTGACGACTGGCCAATTGTGACAGCTCCAAATGAGCAGCCTCTGAAACGGAGTGAATGATTACTTAATGCGGGCACTGTTGACAGCTGACGGCTGAAGGAAGGGAAGGGCTCCGTTCCTAACTCCTGTTAAACATGTCATGGACGCAGCCTTTGGCTCTTTCTGCTCTTTATTGCTTCATGGTAATTCAAATGCTTCCGTTTGGCACACAAACTTCAGCTCGCTCGGTAAAATTTGTTTCTTACGGCCTGCTACGGCAGGTGTTTGTCTTCATTTTGAGTGCTGCCTCGTCCGTTGGATCAGTCACTAGGGTCACATTAATTTCGCGTTGTGGCAACTGGCTTATAAATTTGGTACGATTGCCATTTAATACCCCTTAACTGCTACGTGGAGGGTAGTTCGGCACCGTTATGTTTGGCCAAAGCTTGAGGCGGGAGGGCAGCACAGAAGAAAGGTCTGTTGCTGTCAGTCCTAATTGAGTAAGTCCATCTCTGCCCGCTGTTGCTCAGACTCATTCTTGGTCAATGTGCAGTATAATTTTCTAAGACTCTCTTCTAATTGCGAGGTATACTCCAGTCGAGTAGCTTTATGCTCAGCGCTGTTTGTGCTGTGGCGCAATTTGCATATGAAATGTTTCTAAATATGCAAATTTCCAGCGAGCGCATGAACATGAAATTTGTAATATTTGCCAAGCTAACGGCATGTGCGATATACCCATTCTTGCAAAGAAAACATCTGTTAAATTGGACCCAAAATAAGGGAACTTATGTTCTGCTTAAATATGCATCATATCAATTGGAGCAGCAACTGCTGCCAAGAAGATTATTATATATATATATATTAATATTATAATTTTTTTTATTTTTATTTTATTAATTTTTTTTTATGCTGCCTTTGAGCTCACTTAATCTGAACAGAAATTATTTAAATATATTTCTTAAGGCAATGAAAGATAACGAGCACGGAATACATAGCTTAGGGTAAGCAAGGGATATAGGCTGTAACTATGGCAGCTAAAGCTCTAGGGAATAATTGAAATATGTTGAGTGAAGACTCAGTTCAATAGTTCTTGAGGCTTGTGGCGTCTAGTGACGTCTAGTCTAGTTCTCATAGTGCTAGCAGCTCTTTTGGTAACCTAGCACGACTCTTTGGGCAAGAATCTAGTCTCTTTAGGTATATTTTTTAGCCACTCATCGCTTTCTGTCTTTGATTTTTGGCTGCTTGAAGTCTCTCTCATGGAAGTATTTTGGGAATTGTTAAGCAGGTACTCAAAAACTGGAATACTACAATTTTTAAAAATCGTAGTTCACTGAAATCTGCAGTTGATGCTGATGAAGGCAGTGTAAGGGTACAGCTATGTCTGCCCTTGTCTCTTGTGTATGTTGGATTTCATATGCTACAAATAAAACAATAAGCTTTAGTATTTTTATTTTATTATTTCTTTTATTTTTATTATATTTTCTCCATTCTTTTTCCATTACTAAATTTTTTAATTTTAAAATTTTATGAAATATATTTATATACGCAAATTTATCCCATAGCTATACCTATGTTAGCCAGAACCTTGCTCGAACTATACTCACTTTTCGACTTGTATTCATTTTCATTATTATTCTCTAATCGCTACCCATTGACCAGGCCAGCCATTTGCACAGTTCGCTGAGTTTCAATTGATTTGCCAGCAGCAAAGCCGAGTGCCAAATGCCAAATGCTAAATGTCGAATGTCGAATGTCGAATGCCAAATGCCAAGCGCTTTGTTCTCTCTAAATTAAAAAATACCATTTGCATGTCATATTGACAGCATTTTAAGCACTCATTCATTCGTTCATTATTCAATTGCTATAATTGAGATTCGTCGTGTCCAGGGAAGTGCTTCATTAAATTTTGATTTGCAGGCAAGTCGGGATAGTTGTTTCTCCAGATGCTTTTGTTATGCACTTAAGTTGAACATAGTTCCATTACGCATACGCACCGTTTGCTAATTACATCAAAGTTTTCAGCTGGCAAAAAGTTTTTGCCCGAACTTGCAATGGCGCATTATCGCCGGCATCAAATGCAAACTTTCGCCTGCTTATCAACGGGGAAAAGTTTTGCATTTTCTTTGACATTAGCCGCCTGATGAGCTGTCAGCAAAGTAGCTAGATTTCAGCTACTTATATAAGCATGAAATTAAATATATATATATATATAAATATATACTTACTGCCTGTAGCCGTAGACAGAAGACAAATTCAGCCCAACGTTGATTTCATTTTTTTTTTTTTTTAAATAAATAGCAGCTCTTTTATATACAGCAAAGCAAATAGCAAAAATACCAAAAGAAATACTCAAATAATATACAGAAAATACTCAAAAATACTGTCAAGCAAAGCATCAGCGTAGTCTCGAAATGAAAAGCATCAGCATCATCATCATCATCATCATCAACATCATTACCATAGCATACAGGGTTTATTATATCAAAAGCAACATCAGGTTAGATATTTTTCTTTAACTGGAGGATTTTCTTAGGAGGATTTTTCAAAAAATAAAACACAAGCGTAATTTTTTTTTGGTTTTTTAGTTTTTTGTTTTTTTTTTTTTTTTATAGAGAGGGTAGTTTTCTCCGCTAAGGATTTTCAAAGTTTACTTTTATTTAGAGAAGTTCCTTTAATGATAATCATACTTATGCTTTTTGTTTTTTCTTGTTTGCCTTTTTTTTTTGTTCTTAAAAGTTTTTGTTTTGTTAATAAATAGTTGTTGTTTAACAGCTAAATACATGTTATAATATTTGAATGTGGTAATTGTATTTTGTTCTTTTTGGTTTCCGTTCTTTCTGGTAATGTTTTTGACGTTTGTTTGGTGTAGTTTATGTTCGTTTTTTGCTGCGTTAAAATTCACTTACTAACTAGGTATTTTTTGTAAATTTTTTTTTTTATAATTTTTTTAAATTAATTTATATTGTTTTTTTTTTTTTGTATTTTATATTTGTTCTAAATTATAATTGTTTTGCTTGTTTGGTTTCTGGTTTAGCCTGGGCTGTTGTACGGCACCGTGTTGTTTGTTTTGTCCTTCGAGTTCGCATTTCGACAAGTTTAAGAATCAATCATTTTCTCTAAAATTAGGTATTCGTAATCTATATGTCCATATATCTTAGTAGTTAGCGTGACTTAATATCCTAAATTGTAACAATAAGTTTTGTATGTTTTTTTTGTTTAATTTGTAATTATTAATTTGCTTTGGTAACTTTTACACACATTTAAGCAATACATATTCCGTTATATAATTGTGGTAATGCCCATATATTAAATAGGTTCTTATATTGAGTTTAAACGTTTGCTTGGAATGAACTTTAACACCAACTTACGTGCTAGAGAATTGATTTCTATGTAAGTATAGAATATTGTAATAATTATAATAATAATAATCATAATAATTATAATTTGTATATATTTTATTTCGCTATCGCTTTCGACTCTGGCGCACCAAACGCTTTTGGCACATGCTGTACTTTTGCTTTAGCTAACGCCGTGTCGTTTACCAACACTGCCAGCGCTCTTCACTTAGCAGCTAGATTAATTGAGTGTTTTTTGTTGAATAACATGCACATTTCTTCATCAACTCATGAGTAGTTATGTAATGTTATTAACTGTTATTTGTTGTTGTTGTTGAAATACTTGAATATATTTATGGATATACGGTAATATATGTTTATATATGTGTATATTAAATATATATGTTGTTAATTGTAACATTTATAAGTTGTATATATTTGATATATATGTATTATTAGAACTTGAGAAAAATCACTAAAATGTATATTCCATATATATATATTATATTGTTTATTTAACTTTCCATTAACATTTCACATCTCATATGACCCTCAACATTAAATATTTTCTGCTTTTAAGTTTTACTAATGAAAAAACGATTAACACATTTATCGATTAATAATTTCCTTTTGTAATTGTGGTTTTGGGGGCGTGTACTTTGAGCAAACCTTATGCCACAACTTGAGTCCAGTTAACGGTATCGAAAGTATGACAATCGCATTGGGAGACTTCTCAAAATTGTTCAATTTGAAAAACCTTCTCTTTGCTCTCGGCGTACGCCAGACTCGCTCAATTTTCGTGGCACCCTCACACCCCTTTCGCCGGGACTCCATGCCCGGCTACTCGGCGTGCTTAATGCGCTCTTGAACGGCTGGCAACGCCGAGCTCATGGAAACCATCGGGAAAATGCTAAAATCCGTTTCCCTGGGCTCATGTTGTGGCACAATTGAAGTGCTTAAAGCAGGAGACACCTATGCTTAGCCTAAGACATTTTTATAATTTTGCTTGAACTTTTAGCTTTGATTTCCGCTGTTACCCAGTCACGGAACGCTTGGAATTTGGCACACGGCGCTGTCTGGCAACGCTGCGTGTGCCAAATGACCCAAAAACATTTTCATGCCTGCGAGCCTAGGCCAAGGAACAATTCGATGTTTCCTTAGCTTCAGCTCTGCTCTTTTGATTATACTATTCCATCGTTCCGCTGGCGAAACATTTCGATTTTCAATTCGTAATTTTTGTTTTGTTTGATTTGTTTTTGTTTTTTTTTTTTTTTTGTTTATGTAACCACCAATACCTTAATTAATTTATGTGTTTTGTAGTTTTTGTTTTCGTTTTGTTTTAACGCCTTGTAGCTGGCTGCTACGGTTTGTGCTGTTCCATTTCATGCGTTTCAATGCCAAAATCTTGTAATGTTTGTTGGGTTTGTTTGTTTGTGTGTGTGAATTCCCTAGATCTTGTTTAATATATATTACGTTGCACTACGTTTATCCAACTGTGTTGCTTACTGCTACGTTGCTTTTGGTTTTTTGTTTAATCGGTTATCGGGGTTGTCTGACTTAGCTCCATTCCGCTGTTCCGTTTTCTAGCGTCCCTTGTTCAGGCAGGCCGTTGCTTAATTTATTGTTGCGTAGTACCTCAGCTACGCGCTCTACATTTCTGCTTGACTCAAATAACTTTTGTTTGTAGTTCTGCTGCGCTTATTAATAAGTTTTGTAAAGTTTATGTTTTTACCCTTGGGCTTAGTTGTTGTTGTTTGCGCGACTTATTTTTAATTAAATGTACGCTCTTCTCTCTTTAATTTTCTACTTTTGTTGTTTCTTAGAGTCAAATGTGCTTTGTTGCCGCTACATTAACTGTTAGATATTTAGTTCTTTGTCAAGAGTTTTTGCTCTTGTTCTTTTTCATTGTTTTCGTGTTTTTTTTTTTTTTTTTTGGTAACCTCATTTTTGACGAGTGTATTTTGTGTAGTTCAGTGTAAACGTGTTTTATTTGTTGTTGTCTTTTAACCTTCTGCTAAAAATCATAACACTAATTAACGTTTAATCGAAATCATAGGCAAAAACTTAGTATTTTATTAAACGTAAACCCATTTCAAGTACTGTTAATATATATATATATATATATATATATATATATATATATATATATATATATATATATATATATATATATATATATATATATATATATATATATATATATTTCGATACTTGATTCAAACAGTTGAACAGCGCTTCAATTTCAGCGTCGCTTTTGCTATATAGTATACTCTATATATACTATATATATATTTATATAACGAAATCCTGTTCGACAAGGTCATATTCCGATTTATATATATATATATACATCATATATATATATATAAATTCGAAGCTGACTTCGCCACGACATTTTTCTCGATTTGCTTCTCTAAAATATTTGATTCCGCTTTTCTCTAAGTGGGTTTTTCGACTATTTATGTATTTATCGCACTACGATTAATCGATATCAAGTTTGTGTGTGTATGTGTTTTTTGTCAGTGTATTCCTGTGGTCTGCGTATATAATAATATCTGACTAGTTAATGTTAAACATAGCAATTAAAACTAAATAAATATTATCATCAAGTAGCTACAGCGTCTGCCTTTCGTTTAAATAGTTTCGTTTGCCTAAACATATATATGTTAATATATGTATATACATATATCTATGTATATATATGTATGTTGTATATCAAATCATATTCGTATTTCGTATAAGTATCATATTATGTAATATATAAGTTATATGCTTAATAGAAAAACATACGTAAAATTGTCTATCGGTTTGCGTTTGCCTTTGCACTTGCTAAAAAACAGAAAGTTCTACACAAAATACTTTTGTTATGTTTTGTTTCGTTTCGTTTCACTAAGTACATAAAATGTTAATGCTTTACTAAATCGGAACTAAGTGGTTTCGTAGATCCACCCGATAAATATGTTTTTTTTTTGTTTTGTTTCATTTTTCATTCGTTTTAGCAGCTTGTCAAAAACTTATCTCAAAATCGTTTGGTTTTGTTGTTTGGCAAACTTTTGAAGCGCGGCACAGTGCTGGAACGTTGGTAGTGAAACAGCAAGATCAATTGTTTCATTACCACATTCCAGCCTGTGGCGCTTGTCGTATTTAGCAGCCTGGGTTCAAGTTATAAACTTATTACAAAATATGTTCGTTGCGTTTGGCCTAGCGTAAGAGCTGCATTCGCTGGGGAACGTTGGGAATGAAACAGCAAGATCAATTGTTTCATGCCCACGCTCCGCAGCTTGTAGCCATAGTCTCTTAGGCCAGCCAAACGGCAAACCCAGTAAAAGTTGTTGGGATACGGAATTTTTGAGGCTTTTTGGATTCAAATCAAAGACGTTAAATAGTAGCATCTAGGGTTACCAAAAAATATATTGCTAACAGTTTTGGTTTCAGTTTCGACTACATTGAGTATGATGTGGGTGGGTTACAGTTATCGAGGCTTAACATGTAGCAGAGATTTACTCAGTTTCTGGCTTACGATATGGAATTGAGATGATAATGTTGATGATTATGATGATGTTGATGGTGTTGATGGTGTTGATGGTGTTGATGATGCACTCAAAGGAAAAGAAAGAAACTACGTAATGGATATAGATATGCATGCTTGAACTGAAAGATCAAATAGAACGACTACAGGCGATAGCTAGAAAGAACGTAGAGATGAACGAACAGCGAGCAACGAGTAGATAAACGACGAGAGCGAGCGATGCGATGCAGACAGAGAGAGAGAGAGAGAGAGAGAGAGAAATAAGAGTGAGAGATAAGATAGAGAGAAATTGAGGCGACAACAATGAAAGCGCGATGCTGCTGTTGTTGTTGTTGTTGTAGTTGCTGTTGTTTGTTGTTGTTTGATTGGGATTATATATTCGTATATTTATTTAAGATTGAGTTTGAAAGAGTGGAATAATTATGAACTTAAGCTTAGATTCTGACGGCATACCAAAAACAAGCTGCCCCGAACTGTCCATAGCAGCTGCCACTGCCACTGCCACTGCCACTGCCACTGCCACTGCCACTCCAGTCACTCCTCTCCTCTCCTCTCGTTCAATGCCAGCGCCGACGTTGCATCAGTATCTGCTCGTGCACAATCTGCCAGAATTTGCCGTGCAGCCATAGGAGCAGCACGACCAGCTGCATGAGCAGCGGCCATTGCTGGAGTTCGTGACGTGTGCGACGCTTGAGCTGCTGCAGCCGCGACTTTGGGCCGCCGAGCAGGCATGTGTGGTTGGCGGCTGCTGACGGCGGTGGGGCGTAGCTCAAATTGTAGTTGTAATAATAGTAATAGTTGTTGTTGTAATGCTGCAGCTCTACCGGTACTAGATCTAGGGAATTTTTGCCAACTTGGCCGCTACATCGGTTGCTCGCTAAATAGTTATTATTTATGTTTTCATATTGATTTGTTGTTGTTGCTGCTGCTGCTGCTGCTGCTGCTGTTGTTGTTGCTGAATTGGTTTTAATGTTGTTGTTGTTGATATTGTTGTTGTTGTGTGTTGGATGTTCATCATTACGGTATTTCTGTGGTTTGCGATAATATTACATGATGATACACTTGCCCTTTTCAGCCCACGGATTGTTCTTTTTATCCGGCGCATTAATCAATGGATCATTCTTTTCATTCTCCTCAATAAAGGAGCGCATTCTGTAAAGGAAATGAAGGAGAGTGGAAATTTTTAATTAGTTGTGGGAACTGAAAGTATATTGTAGTGAAAATAATTAATAATAATTATGATTAGATACAGAACTAGTTGTAGCTAAAATTTAATTGAGATTAAATCATAAATATGTGCTGAGACTTATATGGATTTATTATTAGGTTTTAGCAATTTTCTGAATTACAATATATTTAAATTTTAAATTAATTATAAATTTAAACTAAGAATTAATAAAATAATTTTTAAAAATATTAATAATATATTTTTATTTATAAATTAAAATCATATTTAAATTATTAGTTAATAATTTATTTCAAAAATAATTAATAAAATATTTTAATTGTTATTTTAGTTATTTTTTTATCTTAATAATTAATTTAAAAAATAAAATTAAAAACATAAATAAATCTATAAAAAATATTTGAAATATTAACTAAGAGATTAACTAAATATAAATATATAATATAATATAAATAAAATAAATATTTAAACTGAGTGATTATTAATTTTATTCCATTTCCTGAGTTAAAATATTTTTAAACTAATAATAATTTTCAATATTAATATTTTTTATGTTATAACAATTATTTTGTATTCTATTACAGAAACTTTTACATTGGGACGGATAAAACTTTATTATAAAGCATTATTGCTACTGCTAAGAAAGGCAAGCTGAGCAAAGCAGCAAATAATTTCAATAAATATAGATACTCATATACATAATACATATATGGATATATAGGAAGGAAAATACAAATTTGATGTCCAACCTAAGCTGAGTCATTGCCAAAATTTGCAGTAAGTAATATCAATTTTATTATAAAATCTACCTAAAATATTTAATATTCATATTTCAGATATAATCCTCAGCTTTTAGGCTACCAAACGAACAAACTGTAAGTCATGCGAAAATACTTTTAAAATTCGAAATATATTATTCATTTCATAAATATTAATATTCCACATTTAATCTGCAAGGCTTACTCCGGTCTACAACCCTCCTCCTCGTCGAGTCCTTTGTTCACCTAGACAATAAACTCTCATCCACTTTCAAATAACAATGTGAGTCTGGATGATGCTTGCTCAATAGAATCAAAAGCTCGCTTCACATAGTTGCATATCTTCATATTCCATAACTACTTGTACACCTCGCTTAATCCCAGCTAAATTCTCTACTTTGTGCACCATAAAAGATGTAAGCTACGTCCGCTCGCCCTCTCCCTCCGATATGGAACAGAAATCAAGCCATTTCAAAAATTGCATAATGGCAGCATGCTTAAAGCTAAGCAGACATAAAATGAGGCACGCTTCAATGGCAGAGGGTCGCCAGAGGACGCTACGGATTGTCCGGTCCGGTTCGCAATAAACAAGGCAACGCCAAGTGGGCCGACTGGGGCTGGGCGAGTGTGAGGCGGCTTTTATGCTAATCTGCACGCAGATGGACATTAAAAATGTTCAGCGGCAAATGCAAAGTGTAGAAGACATCAGATATACCCTACTCACGCTTTGTCTGCCCATAAGTGCTGTTGGTGTTGCTGTTGTAATACACTTATCCTTTAGCGCCATAAAAATGGCTGCCCTGTCGTTTGCATTTGTCTTTGCTCTCATTCGTGCTGTCGTTTCGTCTGTCTCTATATCTGTCTGTCTGCCTGTTCGCCTGTTTGCCGGTTCCCCTGTCTGGCCATTTATTTTCCTTATTTTCGCTCAAGACAAAATTTCGTGCACTTTTGCTTGCCACGTTTTCATTTGCTTTTCGTCTCTCATTTTTATTTTTTCGCTGGAAAATTCGCAAGAATTTATTTATTGAGCGGGCCACGAGGCACGGGGCGAGGGGCGCATAAGAAATGGCACAGTCGTTCGTTACAGTGCGCAGATAAAAGTATTCGCACAGACAGACTGCGTGGCACATGTTTTGCATTTCAATTTAGTGCGTGAATTGTTTACTTTGCATTTACTCTGACATCCACATTTATTTCGTTTTATATTTATTTTTTGGTCCTGGCTCACGTGTCGTATGCGTTATATTTCTTATGAAAAAATAATGTCTATTGGCAAACGATTTACGCATAAAAAAACAAATTTATTTATATTGATGTTGACTCTGATTTAAAACTTAAAAAAAATAGTTTTATTGCGCTAAAAAAAAAAAGTAAATGCCATTATCATTAGCATTATATCATTTTGGACACGGCTGAGTAATTTGATTTATAAAAAAAATAATAACATTTACTACCAAACAATTAGCATGAAGCCTAGTTCAATTATAGTAGTTGAAACTGATTTGAACAGGCAAAAATGGTTTGATTGCTCTGAAAAAAAAACTTAATTGCTTTTATCATTATCGTCATATTAATTTATCCATGTTTTTTTTTTTATAGAATATTTATTATCTAGCAATTTACGTAAATATAAATATTTTTAAAACTGATTTAAAATAGAAAAATTTATATTGTTATAAAATATATAAAAATATATATCAGAAATAATAATAAATCCTCAATTCAAGCAGAGATATATATATTTTGTTGCTTGTATTAAATAAATATGTATAATATATTTTTAAAAATAATAAAATTTAATATTTACAAATTATAATATTAATATTGAATAAATAATAAACATTAAAAAGCTTAATTAATTTTTTAACAATTAATGTAAGTTAATTTATATAACAATTTTATTATTTATAGATTAATTAAGGATTATTTATAAATACTTCAAAATATTATTGAATTAAAAAACTAAAAATAAATTTATTTATTAATTATTATTGCATTATTATTAATTAATTATAAACAAATAATTTTATAGGAATATACAAATATAAATATATTATATTTATTTTTTTTTTTAATTTATATTCTACTCAAATATAATTATTTATTGAATTATTTATTCAATATTCAATTTGTATGGATATTGATATTGAATTATATTTACTCTACTCTCTCAGCCTCTACGATTGTTGCTTATTTATTGTTAATTGGCTTGTTTGGATTGAATCTATTATTACTGGCAATTGCTGGGCTATTTGCCTTTATTTGCATAGAGGGTCGCATTTGTTATTGCCGAACTATTTGCTCGACTGGCAAGTGCCAGTGTGGCTCGCCTGTTTGTCACTTGCCCTCAAAATTGTGGTGATTTTTGTGTCTGTTTGGCATTTGCCGATTTGCGTGCGAATATTTGCATTTATGTGGGATTTCCTTGGCACATGTTTTCCTCTTGCGCTCATTAGTTTTGTTTGCCTGCCATTAAAGATTTGCCCCTATAAAACTGTGGCACACGTGCCGTGCCGTGCCGTGCCGAGCCGAGCCGAGCCGTGCCACGGTCTACGCAATTCCATTTGCAGCAAACGTGTGCATTTGGCAAACTATTGTGCTGCTGCTGCTCGGGCAGGTGTGTATGGGCGCAGGACACGCCCACTCATGTTGCCGCATTTATGCATAATTTAACTAACAAGACCTTGTCGACTTCGTTGTCCTTGTTGCGAGGGACTCTGTGTGTGTGTGTGTGTGTGTGTGTGTGTGTAGGCGGTTCTATTTCCTTGCTCATTTTCCGCATCAGCAGAGCAAAAGGCAACGTCAGGTGGGCAGGTCTCTGGCATAGAATAGGTTTAGCTAGATACATAAAACAATGCCCAGCGAGGCTAATGGGCTTATGACTCTGCGGTTTTTGGCTTGTGCAGCCGGAAAAAAACCTACAGGCGCTGCCTTGCCTTGCCTCGCTTCGCCTCGCCTCGCCCCGCCCCGCCCCCGCAACATAACCAAAATCCACAAGCTGAATGCGAAGGCGACAGCGAAAGTATTTTAGCCCCTAAACAAAAGGCCAAGGGTTCCATTTTTTTCTCTCTCGTTTGGGTTACGGTTCGACAGTCAAGACTGTTGTGAGTGGGCGAAATGTGGGGATTGTTGGCCTAAAAAGGCAGTCAACAAAGTTGTTATGATGACGTTTTTTTTTTTCAGTCTTTCCTTCTTTCATTCTTCGTTTGCTCTCGTGCGAGTCTGGTCTGGCCTGGCAGAGCGAGGCTCTGCTTAGCTCTATGACATTTCATTTTGTTGGGCAAACGCCGCTGCTTATCATGTATTTATAATGAGCGCATTAGCAAGAAATGTCCAGAAAAGGTTTGCCAAAATCTGCTAAGTGTCTTAGAGAGAGGGGGAGAGAGGGGGAGCAAGGTGAGACGACTGAACTTAAAGTGTTTGGCTGTTTGAGATTTACATTTTTGGTGCGACTCGTTTCGTTCTGCCACTTTTCTTTTATTCTCCCCCTTTGGCAGGGCCCAGGCAGTGCCTTTAAAATTTATAGCATACTTTTCAGCGTTGGCCTGAAGAGTTGGCCTTAAAGCGGATTTGGGCACATTTGATGCTGTCAATGGGAGTGGGAGAGAGAGAACAATAGAGAAAAGAGAGAGAGAGAGGGTGAGTGAATGGGTGAGAGAAAGAGAGAGAACTAGTGAGAGAGAGAGAATAAATGAGAAGAATAGAGAGAGAGAAAGAGAAAGACTAAGAAGATTAAGAAGGAGAGACAACAGAGAGATAGAGTGAGGGAAAGAGAGAGAATGAGTGAGAGGAGAGAGAGAGAGTTAAAGATTGAGGGATTGAGATAAAGAAGGAGTGAGAGAGGGGCATAGAGTAAGAGAAAAAGTGAGAGAGGGAATGAGATATACAGATATATTAAAGTATAATATATACAGAGAGAAGAGGGACCCAACTTAAACCAACTACCCCGCCAGCCTGAAAATACAGGGTATTAATAAATTTTGAGCTCTCAAACTGTCTAATGATGATGTCATCGTCAGCTGTACGCCGGAATGTGTACGGCACAAAGTTTGCTCATAACTGTGAGACGCATTTAATAAGCAATGGCAAAATGGAAACTTGATGGAATACGAGAGAAGCATAAAAAAGTTTCGCTTGAGCTGGAGAACGCACAGCAGCTGTAGCAAATAGCCCCCAAAGCCAGTGCCTGGCCCAATTGAAGCTGCGCTGGGATTGCTACAGTCTCGCTGTCTGTCCGTCCGTCCATCCGACTGTCCGCCTGGTTGTCGTTAGTCCATTCAGCCACATGCATTGGAAACTAATTCAAAAGCATTAATTAAATATGTTCACTTTTAGCCATTCTCTTAGCCACATTGCTTTTATGGGCTAATTAAAAGCATTTCCGCAGCGACTGCAAGGGCGTGGCAACTGCGAATCGAATCCGTAGTCCACTTAGTTGCGTATTTCCTGTCGTCCGGAGTACGTTTTGCTCTCGGGACTAGGACATTTATTACATTAAAGAGGGTTACGCATTATGTCGCAACGGGGATCCTTTTTCGATAGAGTCGAATATTAGACGTGAAGGATGCTGCCAGTGGGTAACTTTGTTAGCGACTCTGCCGAAAGTAGTCAATTTTTATGGTTGACTAACAACGGTTGTCTGTTTGCCACAAATATTTTTTTCTCTCAATTATTCAAATTTCTTTTTCGATTCTTAATTAACCAGGAGATATATGATTGCATAATTGTGCATGTTCAAGATGGGATCTTATTTATTTATTAATATATATTTTTTTATAAATTTAATTGCAGATTTTTACTAAATAATCGACCATCGCAAGAATGATATAAGAATAAAATAAATTATAATAAGATTTGTGCTTGATGTTAATCAAATTAATTAATCTTTGTCTAAAAATGTAAATAAAATATGTTATACATACTCGCTGTTATATTTAATATAATACAGAAAAATAACATTTAAGCAACATTGTAAATAGAAATATATATAATACATATATGTATTAGTGCACACGTATATATTTCTAAATATATATATATATACATATATTCTAACATATATATTTTAAAATATATATATTTATATATATTTAGCATTGCAGCATTTCAGGCGAAAATAAATTTCAACAAGATACAACAGCTTTTAAGATCAACAGCTGTTATTTAACAGCCATATTCCCTGCACACTGGCAGTAAATGAAGAAAATAAGAAAACAGAATTCACAACATCTCAATTGGAATTGAATTGGAGTCAACTGAGTGCTTCAGCAAGAGTTGCTCAAATATTAACACTGAGAGCCGTCGCACGGACCGAAGCCGAGGTGAGGCCTGCCGTTATTTTGAGCGAGAGCCCCGCTGGTAGGCGCATTGAAAGCCAGAGCGCAGCTGGGATCGTAAATGAGTGAAGAGCTGAGAAGAGTTTGAAGTGGAGCGAAGTGTGCACACAACAAACTGGAGAGAGTGAGTCCGCACGAAACCTTCGGGTAGGCGCACAGAAGTCGTAGAGCGCAAATTGGATCGGCAAACGATAGATGACCCGAACACCTCTGTGGAAGTTGAGCTGAGCTGAGTAGCTGCACTCACACACTCTCAATATGCATGTATAAGTAGATAACGAAAGTGTGAGATGAGTGCTTATTGTATTAGTGGGAATGAGATAGCTCTCGCTATGGAATTCAGTTGTTCGCGCACCTCCGCTTGGAACGCAGCTAAGTTAAAGCTGAGTTGAGCGCTTTGTTAACAGTTGCTGAGCGGATTCACATTTGCACATATCAAAGACTGCAATCAGTGTGGATTATAAGAGCGTGAGAATTATCTCAGTTGAGTGCTTATTGAGTTTGTGTCTGTTCAGTTGCTCGGGAGCTTTTGCTTTGATCAGGCGTTTTGCGCATTGGTGTTTTGTTGGATTAATTTTCATGTAAACAAATATATAAATAAATAATAATTTTTTTACTTATTTAAATAGTTTCTAATCTGAAGTTGTGATTAAAAAAATATATTAATAATTATGATTAAATTATATTAAATTTATGTATTAATAATATATCAAATTTTATTAAATTATATTATATTGGTTTCCAGTTGACCCATACATATTTTTGGTATAACAATGCCATAGATATAGTCCTGGTAAACCTAGAGGATCAAGTCGTTGTTAAATGTGCATGAATATGATCTAAAAATATGTATGCGTTTTGTTTCAGCTGCGCCAGCCTCTCTTTAGTGGTCCCTAGTGGACTACATACTCTTTGAGTATGTCATACCATAGATAAGTCCCAGAGAACCTATAGCCTTCTCATTCTCAATTCATAACGAAAGTTGCTGCTGAGCAGCTGACTTAACAGCGGCTGAAAAGGCGACTAAACAGCTGAAGCTGCTCTTGAGCCGAAGGCTTAACATCACTCAGTGAGATCGTGGTTTTCTTAACAGCGAGCTTACGATCCACACTGTTAACTGTTGGAATCAGATTTTGGTCCAAAACTCAAGAAATAATTGTAACAGAAGCCACCCTCCCATGGGAATTGGAAAAAAAATTGTTTGTGTAGTTTTTAAATATTTATTAATCAATTTTAATTATTATAAATAAATATATCAAAAATAATAATACAAAATTAAAAAAAAATGTTTTCTTAAATAATTAAATAAAATTAAATTCTTAAATTAATACAAATCAAATACTGTTATCGCATCTTCATTACAATTCTCATCTTTCATCAAATCGATAAATATCGATATTTGACATATGTACATTTATTTCAACATATCTCCATGTTGGTATTGAAATATATAATATATTAATAGAAATGTTTAGCCAAACGTTTACTTATTTCAATTACACGTTTCATTTGGGCTTTGCTGTAAATAATCTATGCAAAGGCGATTAGAGTGGAAACTCGGAGGCTATTAATTATGAATGCCTGCTGTCAACCCTTAACAAATGCTAAGCATGTGCTTGATGCACTTTTGAACAGTTGCTTACCTTAGGCTAAGGCAACCTCACCTGGCTCACCTGTCTCACCTGTCTCACCTCCGAAATGGACAGCTACACATTCGTCATTGTCTCCGCCTGCATTGTGGTTAGCTTGAAACGACAAACCTTAACACGATTTAAATGTTGATTTATGACAGCCAAGCACACACACACACGCACACACACATGTGCATATTTGCAATCTAAGCACCTGGAAAAACATTATTTATTGATGGCCTCTAGATTCGTGGCATCTAAGGACAACAATAACCGCAGCACACATCGCGCTCTTCTATACAATCTACAGCAGCTTTACGAGAATTCCAAACAGCCAAATATCATAACAATCCTCCACTCCCACTCGCCCTCCCTGCCGCACCCACATTTCGCCAGCCTCCAGAACATAAATTTCATATTCAGTTTGTGTAAACAAAAAGCGACAGCCACATGTCAATTCGCATTTGTTTGCGTGTGCGTGTGCGTGTGTGTGAGTGAGAGAGTGTGTGCTTTGCTCTTATCTTTCCATTACTCCCACTCCCTCTTCAGCCCGCAAGCCCACTTTGGCATTTGGCTTTGTGCGCCTGGGACACAAATGAAACGCTGAAAAATGTCGTTTCATTCATATTTTAATTGTTTACGCATAATTGCCAGGCCCAGACCCAAAGCCAAGCTGACAGCTCACCTCACCCCCACATGGAGGGGGTTGGCTAAAGTGTTGCCCACTTTAGGCTCTAAAATTATGGTTTACTTGTAAGCCTCGCTCGACCTTCGTCATAAACTAATTTCTAGCTCATTTCACAATTGTGTCTATGTGTGAGAGTGTGTGTGTGTGTGTCTCGTCCTTCGCTCTGGCTATGCTAAATTTAGCACACTTTTAGGCAGAACAACACAAGACGAAGGCACTTCAAGGCACGGCAGAGCAGCCGCACCACCCAAAGCCTGCGCTAAGTTGAAGCATTTTGTTTTCATTCAAAATATGCGAATATTTACATATGCATAACAGAATGTGTGTGTGAGAGAGAGGGAGAGACAGAGTGTGGGACAAGCTCCCAGCTAATTGTATTTAAATGCGCATTATTTGAATGCTGTTGGATATTTACAGGTGTTGCCCAGGAGCAAATCAATGTGAAAACTCAATTTTGAAATTACTTGTATAACATGGAATTAACTAAAGTTAATTATATTTTAAATTTTTATATATATATAATTATTATAATTAGCATTATAGTTATTAAACATAATTATTATTATAATTATTTTATTTTTTATTATTTTCATTATTAATTATTATTCTATTATTAGATTTTTTCACTGACCTCTCTCACCCAAAAATTATTATTATTATTATATCATAAAAATGATTATTTCTCCAACACATTTTTCCTATAATTTCAAAATGTAAATAATATGACTCAACTTTAGCAACCTTACGGTGCACATTTTTTACAGGGTATACATATGCATAAAATAACATTTGCTGCTCGCATGCCATAAATTGCATAAAATATGCAAATGCGGCTCAAATATGTGATGCATTCCATTAGCTGTAAACGAGGATTAAAGTAGGAGAACAAAAATTAAAAAAATATTTGTAAAGAGAATAAAACAAAATAATGTAAATACTAAAAAAATACTTTTTTTTTTAATATTATATTAAATATTTTCTAAATATATACATATTTATGATGAAAATAATTCAATAAATAAACATAAATATAAATATAAATATAGATATAGATATCCTAAATATATACATATATATATTTTAGTAAATACTAATAATAATTTATTTAAATTTAAATATTTTTTTATTAATTATTATTTATTTATATTGTATATATTTAATACAAATATTATTTATTTGTATTATTATTTATTATATATAATATTTATTTTATTATTTAATCCTAAATAAAAATTAAATTTTAACAAAAGAATAAATAATTTATTTTTTTTTTTTAAATTGTAAAGAGAATTAAATAAAATAATGTAAATACTAAACGAATTATTTTTTTATTATTATAATGAATATTTTGTAAATATATATTTATGATAAAAATAATTCAATAAATAAACATAAATATAAATATAAATATATAGATATATATTTTGGGAAATATGACTAATAATTTATATAAATTTAAAAACAAATTTGTATTAATTATTATTTATTATATATAATGTATATTATTTATTTTATTATTTAATCATCAAAAATAATTAAATTATAACACATGAATAAATAATTTATTAAATAATATTTAAAATATATATGTAATGGTATCCAATATGTATATATATATATATATATATATATATATTTTGTTCCTATAAAATTTCTCTCTCGCTTTCATTTTATTTCCACAAATAATTCGTCTCGCTGAACTGAGCATTTCCATCTGTTCCGCTCAACTGAATCGAACCATCTACTGGAATCTTTGCGAATTATTGGTCTTAGCCTTAACCAGAGCTCAAGGCAGTCAACATTCGTTAGGGCTGAATGCAAAACTTGCATGGCAGCCATATCTAAAGTTGAGTCTCCCGAGAGGCTGTGGCAGTTGCGGCATTGAGTTAGCTTCGTTGCATGGATTAGGGCGCAGAACGTTGCGTAAACAGCAGCCGGAAAGGAAGTGCGACTGAAACTGATTTGTGTGCGCTGCAATCAGAGATCCGAAAAGAAGCAAAGCGAAAACTCTGAACACGAATTGTGCAATGAAAGGCAAAATGCGACTAAGCAGACTAAGCTGAACAGATCTGAGGCAAGGAATGGGCTGGGCTGCCACGGCAGAGCTGATATGCCCGCCTTGACTGTCTGCCCAGGGTATGTACGACTTGTGACAGCTGTCGGCTGTTGTCTGCTGCAGCGATTCTGTTTGCATTCCAATTGGGAATCAGTGAGCAATCTGCGAGTCTCCATTACAGCGGGCTTCAAAGGCGCAGCCAAAGCTCGACAAGCGCTAATCGTTGGCCACGGCAGGCCAAGGGTCTTGCCTGGGCTCACCTGCTCGACAACGTTTTTTTTTTTTTTTTTTGGTTTTTTGTCAGCTTTATTATGCAGCAGAGTTGCCAGCGCTAGTGGCAGAGTTGCCACAAGGATCCTTGGCATTTTCTTAACCACTCGAATGGGCCCCGGCCACAGGCTGCGAGCGAGACTTGTGGCTGGCACTCGCCCCAGCACTCAGCACTCAGCGCTCAGCGCTCTCGCTTTTGCCTTTTCATGAATAACAAATCAGGCTGAAAGACAATCCTTGCCCAGGTCAGGGGGCGGGGCGCAGGCCAGATAGTGTATGCTCCATGGCCTGGACGGCCAAAAGCCGCAAGTTCTTAGTTCTCGGTGCTCAGTTTTTCAGTTCTATGCATACAAAACGACGGCAAAGGCGACAACGAAAATCCGTAAAACAAAAAACGGCAACAAAAAAAAAATATACATAAAACAAAATTGTTTAGCATGGCAAAAGGGGGCTGGTCGCCGGAGGGGGCGTGTGTGTGTGTGTGGGGGGGGGGGGTTTATAACTGCACTAGAAACGCTTTGCAGCAGGCCTGCTGCTCTGGTCCACTTTTGTTGAATTGAAAAGAAATTGTGCAAAAAACACTTGAGCCGAGTTCTTCACATCACGACGACGATGATGGTGATGGCGATGATGATCATCATCATCAGCCGACTGCTCATCATCTTCGTCGTTGTCGTCAAGTGTTTGTCAAAGTTTGCCTGCGGCTGGGCCATAGAAATTTTGTTGCAAATCAAATGACGTGCGACAAGTGCGGCTTGGCCCGAGCTATCATGCACAGAACTTGCCACACAAACTCAGTTCCACATTGAACCCACTCGGAATCCATTCGCTCAAGGCCATACTGCAAATCAGCATCGAAATCGAAAACAACAACAACAAAAACAAAAACAATCCTGCCCAATGGCAGTGGCAGTGTCGGGCATCTTAGCTGCAGGTAGTAGATATGCAAGAAAAACAAGTAAGGAAAGGGGTGTTGCCAACTGCATAATACTCTCTCACTATAGTTGCAAAAATGGTAAATGAGTCAGGCAGGAGTCAGGCAGGCACTGACTCAACTCTCTGCTTCAGGGCATTCAGCGCTATAGTTTTATTCCGATTTGCCACGCCCATATATAAATATATATATATATATTCCAAATTTCCTATCTTTAATTTCAATACGGTCAAGCTGAGCATTCCACAAAACCAATATGCCCCTTTCACTCCATGCGCGAGCATCAAATCCAAGAATAACAACAACAAACAACAGCAGCAAAATCCTTTTGCCAAAATTCCCTTTCCCAAGGCATATTTAAAATTCAAAGCTCAAAACTCGATTTGAATTTGAATTTGGCATAAACGAGAGATTGGAAATGAGGCTAAGCCTCTTCGACAAATGAAAATTGAATTTTCTATTTGCTGACATACTCCAGGAGGCAGATTAATTGAACAATAGCCACACTTAAGTTGAAAACAAATTGAATTTGGGAAATCATTTAAAAGGCATAAGAAGATATATATATATAATATGTATAATATATATATATGCACTTGACAGGAAGAACTTAGCATATATTGTAAGCTCTATTGCGTATGCCAGACACGCAGCTCGGATTCAGTCGTTCGCTTAGGCATGTTGAAGCGGCTTCAGCACAGATAATTGGGAGACAGCGTTCGATAATTACAGGTGCTGTATCAGGTGAGTGTCATGCGAAGTGCATGCAGCTACTGCTAAATAAATGCTAAAGCGGAAATTTAATGCCAGAAATTGCAAATTTCCTGCTATCAAAAACTTGTCGAGACGAGGCTGAGTCGAGGCCGTGCAGCCCGAGTGGATTGCCAGGATGTGCTACCCAAAAACGGTTTGTCGACCTGCCTGGCTGCCTGGTTGCCTTGCTGCCTTGCTGCCAACTGTCAATGGGCGCCGTGTGCCGCGTGTGGCATGTACAGCTATTTGCATATTTGATTTGCAGCCAGCAAAGTTATGTTTCACTCTCTACCTCGCTCTCCCTCTCCCTCTCCCTCTCGCTCTCTGGGACACACTGCGTATGCGTTTTCTCCTTGACTGCAGTGGCACCGGCACAGCTTTGCACTGCTTCATTTACCTTTCGACGTCTTCAATGGCACGAAAATGATTTTAATTAAAGTCGACTCGGTACGCTGCATTAATCACTTCGACTTTTATTGTTCAGCAACTGTAATTATCTCTGGTATATGCCTATGGAATTTGCCTATGGAATGCGAATATGAAATAATTATTTTGGCTTAAAGCTGAATTTAATTGGCAAATTGACAGCTTTGCCACGTTTCACAATTCTATGGAACTCTGTGACCTCAATATAATTGAAATTACCTCAAGCTGAAGAGATGGGCGGGAGACTGGCCTATACTCCTACAGATACTAGCATAGACTGCCACGGCAGCCAAAGCAACTCCCATTTAATCCGACTAGCACTAGGCCAAACCCTAATGAACTTCAGGTATTATTGAAAAATTATATAGTTTAAGGAATAATAGATTTGAGTCTAATCTATGACTGGAATAATTTTCAATTATTTATATCGACTCTCACTGAAGCTTGTCTTATATCATGGCCTAACTAACTTCTTGTTTTGTTATATAAATAAGTTTAATAAAATTAATATTTATTTTATTATTTATCTAGAGTCTGTTGTGTCTCGTATAGTTTTTATAGCTCTTAAAAATCCAGAGTTGCTTTGCTCAAATATCAATTCCCCTCAACATAATTAAAATTTTGTAGAATTATTCTATAAGCTAAGTGCGTTATAGACTATGATATAATATTTAGCTCTAAACAAAAATAACAGAGTACAAAAAAATAATAAAAATAAAAATAAATAGGAAAATATTTAAAAATGTATCAGTCTAAAAATCTTTAAAAAAAAAATAAAATAAAATAAACAAAATTTAAAAAATAAATAAAATAATAAAAAACAATAAAATAAAATAAATATAAAATAAAATAAAAATAAAATACAAATCTGTAAATAAATATAGAAAAAATTAATTTTAAAAAATTAAATTAAAATAATTTAATAAATAATTTTAATTTAAACTTAAAATAAATTTTATAAATAAATATATGGTATTATATTTAGTCTACATTTAAATTTAAGATTCGAATATAAAAATTATTCATATTATTTGGAAAACATTTTCATCTTCTTCATCATCATCATCAGCATCATCAAAGACATAATTAACTCGAAGTCTGGCTAGAAGTCAAAGTACAAAGTACATATTTTTTCTCTTGCTCTTTTCTCACTCTCTCTCTCTCTCTCTCTGTCACCTACTGCTTAAGCTCGTTTGCTCGTAAAAGACTCAAATGCTACCTGCCTCCATAGCTACTCTTCCCAATCATGATTTATCGTCTATGTTTTGCGCTTTAGCTGCGATAGTTTTAGAGGGCGTAAGTCCTGCTGTCTTTTGAGTCCTTTGTCTTTCACGGCCCTCAAAAATATATTTTTAATTAATTTCAGTTTGGGCCAGCAGCACACTAATCCCCAAGTATTTGCTCAAGTATGAGCATTCAGGAAATCTGTATTCTTCAAACTGGGCACTCAGAAGCTGAGCCTTTGAAGTGCCTCGAAAGTTGTTTAACCTTCGTTGAATTGCACTCAAGTAAATAAAATTTGTTGCGAAATTTAAGTGAAATCGATTTGAAGAACGAACAAACACACACACACACACCTACACACACAGCCACACACTTAAGTTGGCTTTTGTTTTTGTCACTCGTTTGGCTTGTCGAAAAGGTAGGCTAAGCATTTTTGCTGCTGCTGCTGCTGCCTGCGGCCTGCGGTTGATTAATTGAAGTGGAAAATTGCTGGCCGAGCACTAAAGCCAAGTTAGTAGCCAGCGCAACGAGTATGATTGATAGTTGAAGCCGGGCTTAATGAGCCCGCTGGCCAAGTTTAATGCCAGTAAAAACCAGATTAACCCAAAACACAAACCCAGCAAATTTCCGATCACGTTCTCATATTTAAATGCCTAATTGCTGGCAGACCTGGACTCGGGAGTTACCTGGTATTTAATTAAAAAAATAAATAATTAAATATATAGAATTTGTTGCCAATAAGGCAGAAGTTGGCGCGCCTTTTGATGGATTGTGGACAAAGTTTTGCGCCGGACCAAAATGACACAAGAGCAATTTGCCAGCGACAACAAAAGCGGGCAAATTAAATGATGTGATCAGGCAACAGCAACAGCAACAGCAACAGCAATGGACAACAGCTGCCAACGACTCTCATTTGGCATGTAAATTTCGCTGGTTGCGCCGCCGCCGCCTCTGGCTCTGCCTTTGCCTTTGCCTCTGCCTGTGCCAAAAAGATTAATTTCAGCGTTGCTGGGCGAAAACAAAAAATATATGCGTTACACTTTGTTAGCCAGCCATAAAAAGAAAGCCAAATTGAAGTCAGCCAAATGAATGACAAGCAGTTGGTTATGCGACCACTAACGAACTAGTTCAGCCCAACACAACTGTACCTAATAGCTCAAATTGAAAGAGCTGCAATAAATTAAAGGAATTTCGAGTTGAGCGGGGCTAGGGAAAGGAAATGAATATATATAGAGGCAGATTTATAACTAGAGCAGAACCATAGGCAGAGGCTAGCCAAAGGCTATTCTGAGGCTAGAGAGAGGCTAGACAAAGACTTGACAGAAGCTAGGCAGAGTCTAGGCAGAGGCTAGAGAAAGGCTAGAGAGAGGCTAGGCAGAGGTTAGGCAGAGGCTAGGCAGAGGCTTGACAGAAGCTAGGCAGAGGCTTGACAGAGGCTAGGGAGAGGCTAGGCAGAGGCTAGGCAGAGGCTAGAGAGAGGCTAGGCAGAGGCTAGAGAGAGGCTAAGCAGAGGCTAGGCAGAGGCTTGACAGAGGATAGGCAGAGTCTAGGCAGAGGCTTGACAGAGGCTAGAGAGATGATAGGCAGAGGCTAGAGAGATGATAGGTAGAGGGTTGACAAAGGCTAGGCAGAGGCTACGCAGAGGCTAGCCAAAGGCTATTCTGAGGCTAGAGAGAGGCTAGACAAAGACTTGACAGAAGCTAGGCATAGTCTAGGCAGAGGCTAGAGAAAGGCTAGAGAGAGGCTAGGCAGAGGTTAGGCAGAGGCTAGAGAGAGGCTTGACAGAGGCTAGGCAGAGGCTAGAGAGAGGCTGGGCAAAGGCTAGAGAGATGATAGGTAGAGGGTTGACAAAGGCTAGGCAGAGGCTACGCAGAGGCTACGCAGAGGCTACGCAGAGGCTAGCCAAAGGTTATTCAGAGGCTAGAGAGAGGCTAGAGAGAGGCTAGAGAGAGGCTAGGCAGAGGTTTGACACAGGCTAGGCAGAGGCTACGCAGAGGCTAGAGAGAGGATAGGCAGAGGCTGGGCAGAGGCTAGGCAGAGGCTGGGCAGAGGCTAGAGAGAGGATAGGCAGAGGCTTGACAGAGACTAGGCAGAGGCTACGCAGAGGCTGGGCAGAGGCTAGGCAGAGGCTACGCAGAGGCTACGCAGAGGCTAGGTAGAGGTTAGGCAGAGGCTAGCACAGGTTTTAATTTGATTTTTTTTTAGTATTTTAATACAACAAACCTGTTCTAGATCACATCAAAATTCGAGTATTAATTACTAATAATTAGTTTATTATTTCTATTATTTTATTATTTAATAATTTTATTGTATTATTAATTTTTCAAAATGTTGAGCAAAAAATACTAAAGCTAACGGTTTTATTTTAATTTATACTCTTGGAGCTGAATTAAGAATGAATATAGTCAACTAAAATAATAAAACTTAGAATTTATTTCAAATTTCTAAAGACAACAACGACGACTTCGCTCGCAAAACATCTCCACAAAAGCAAATAAGAAGAAAGCAAGAAAATTCTCTTAAAAATATATTTCATATAACAATTCGCAATAAAAGCGAATACGAAAGGTGAAACGCTCCATATTTGATATGAAGAGCAACAGTGCACGATTCAAACAAATAGCTGAGCGGCACTAAAGCGTTTACTTATGAATACAGCATCAGAGCAGAGGGTGGGAGCGAATTTACATATAGATGTTGGTGCTCCACATGAATATTTCAGGGAATATTGCGCCAAACACAACATGCCAAATCAAATGAGAGAAAGTTGACTTCGAGAGCCACGTGCAGAACAAAAGATACAAATATGAATATATATTTATATAGATATAGAGTCTGATATGTGGGCATGCCAACTGAGTGGCAGTAAATCAGAGCTGAGAGCTAACACAGAAAATAAATCCAATTTGGCAACAATTCTGGAGGAAAGTGTTGAATAATATTTCAATAGAAGGAGCAAAGCATATTTTACCGTTACAGGAAGCAGAAGTGGTGCAACTGCTGTAAAATTCACTTTTCGCTTAGAATTCCCAACTAGTTATAGTTTTTTTTTTTATAGCCTGAAGTTATTGAAAATGAGAAAATGATTATATATAATATAACTGCAAGAAAAGTTATACAATCATTAAAATTCTCACATTCCGGGTATCTCCTAGTCGAGCAGCCCCCACATTTACTCACTTCTAAGCTACTCTCTGCACACGTTTGCTACAGGGCATTGCTTAGGTATTTAGTCGCTGTTGCATGTTATTTGCTATTCGTAATTGCGTTCAAGTGTTTAGTGAAAGGGTTCGCGAGGCGGCAGTGGGGCGGGGCATGTCCTCTAATTGATGCTACGCGAACGAGTCGCAACGCTTGAAAACTTTTGTGTAGCCTTTAAGCGTAAACTGTACTTTTTAGTTGTTGTTGCATTGTCGTTGTCGCTGCTGTTGTTGTTGTTGTTGTTGTTGTTGTTGTTGTTGTTGTTGTTGTTGCTGTGAATGCTTTCGCTCTAATTCGCCGTTAAGTGGCTTTTGGACATTTGTTGCAAAACTTTGCTCCCCCTACTCACCCTCACTCACCCCCTCTCGCTCTCCCTCTAAGGGTTTTTTCTGTAACCCACTTAGTGCAGCAATTGCTGTTGTTGTTTTTGTATTCGATACTTTTAGCGAGCCGTTTGCGGTTTACGCCAGTGTTGGTAAATGTCATCAGTTCATCTTAAGTTCTCTTGCGGTAAAATTAATGAAAGACAAGCTGCAGAACTTTTGCGCCCCAGACACAGAGCTTGACTCGCCCAGACGAACAAAACAAAGTCTGTTCAGGCCAAAAGTTGCCGACGGCGAATGGAGCTGAAAAGTTGCTCGAATTTGATAACAAACAATTGATCGTATACAAATTACTTGAGGCAATGCCACTGGCATTCGCTGACTATAAATTGAGTGCGGAAACTTCAAATATATGTGGATTAGAATTGGATAAGGCAAGGAAAACTGAAAAGGTATTTCTGGGTTGAACACAACCATTTGGCTTTAGTCAGAGAAGCTGTGGTTAGTTGGTATCAAAATTATATCGTGATTTTTCGATTTTTAATGGGTTTATCTTATTAGTAGATGAACTATTATAATAACTTCTTCAAGAATGAAGATCAGGAAAAGCTAGGATCAGATGTACGAGATGGTTTGCTTCAGCATGAACATGCTGGCAGCTCTAGTCATAGCTCTTTTTGGTGACAAAAGATGACAACACCTGAGCATGTTATAGACGTCCTCCTCCTTCTAACACCCTAAAGTAGTCTTATGACTATCTCCAATATCCATGGACAGAACTCAAGCCCAACTGCTCCAATGATACCCATTAAAGTAACAATGGCAATAGATATAAGATATTATATAAGAATTCTAAATAAAAGCCAAAAGCCAACTCAAGCATAACTAATAACTATAAACTATAAGCATATATTAAATTAGTTATATTCTAAATTTAATAAGAGACGATCAACAAGCACACTCAACTACCTCACTTAGCCATAATTGAAATTTCTATTGGGCCGGTTTTGGCCATGGCGCATGGGGCGTATGCGCGATATTATCTCGTCTCTCATTTAATGGTCACTTCACGTGCGGCTTCACTTCACTGCAATCTGCAATCACAATTTGTTGACCATTTCGTTTCATAAATAAACCAATAATTTCATTTAAAGCCCGCACCTGTTACTGGAGGCACAGTGCGCCGATTCATGAATGCCAAATGCGAGTGAGCCTGAATCTCTCCCTTTATATATCTATATATATATATATATATATATATATATATATATATATAAGTGCATGGCATATATTGACGTGAATCTGGGTGTGCGTGCGGCTTTGTTGTGGGTCATAAAGCTTTACGAGCAGTCGTCGACGGTCGACGGTCGACGGTCTCGACAGCGCCACATTGTTATGGACAATGATGTGCGGAGAGACAAAAACACGGCGCATAAGATTTTTATGTTCGCATTTTCTTTTTTGCTCGCCAACGAGCAGACGACGACGAAGTTGTTTTAATTATAACACCTGACGGCAGTCAGTCAGCCAGCCTACAAGGACACACACGCATGAGTGCCTTCACATGTGTGGGTATATTGAGCTAGTACAGTCTGTACAAAAGCTGCTCTGCGCGCATTACGTATGCAAAATTTAATTTCACAAATGAGAAACGTTTCACGGTCATTGTGACTGTCACTGCGACTGTGACTGTGATTCTGATTCTGATTCTGATTGAAGCTGAAATCACAGTTTATCACGCTGTCTCGGCTCATCTCGCTCGCACGCTGTCATTGTCTTGGCGCTGCCAGCTGCTTTTCGACTCTATGCGAATATTTGTTTTATTCTCTGCTCTTCAGATACAATTTAACAAATTAAAAAAAGCGAAGAAGAATAACAGAAAAGGGCGCAGCAGAGAAAAGGGAAGCTGAACAGGAAGCACAAACCGGACGGAATCGTATGAAACGGAATGACCCTGACCAAGAGCCTCGCAAACCGAGGCGAGAAATATGCAAAAATGGAACGAATTGTGGGTGGAGACATATCCTGAACTCCTTCACACAGAATCTGTGAATGCTCAGCATATGCAGAGCAGCTGCCAGCTGGCATAGTTTCATTAACTAAGGGTTTTTTTTTTATTATTTTACAGCCTGAAAGGATTTTGCCTACAATGCAGTTAAAGCAGATGCTGCAGAAAGGGAATTTAATTTAATATATTAAATATGTGATAATTAAAATAATAATAATAATAATAATATAGTGTAATATAAATAAATATAAAATAATAAAATACATATATATAAAAAAAAAATAATATATATAAATCAAATAGATTATAAAACATTTTTATTAAATTTATAATTATTAAAATATTAATAATAAAATAGTTATATATATAAATAAAAAATAATACTATATATAAATAATAAATAATATATAGATAATAATATAAAACACTTTTACACAATTATAACTTGGTAAACATAGGGCTTGTAAAAAATACTTATTGGTTCAAGTCAATGAGAAAATATTAAGAATTATGGCAATATACATACTTAGATTGCTGTTATGTCTCATCTTAATTTATGTGAAGTCTTTTGGGCATACTCACCTGAAATGAAAGAAAATAAATTAGGGTATTAGTTTAGTAAGTCTTCTTGTAGTTTAATTGGATTTATATAAATTTAATTAGAAATTATTAGATTTTGTATTAATACTGTATATATGATAAATTTGTAGGCTGACAGTTGCAGTTGAAAATCAGTCGAAACAAATGATAATTAAAGTAGATAAAAAAAATAAAATGAAAAAAATTATATCTTTACACCATATCTTTTATAACTAATATTATTAATTTGCATTAATTAATATTTAAATTAAGTAGTTTTAGTATTTATCATGTCAAATACAACGTTAAATATTATTTTTTTCTCAGCCAATTTTATTGCGTTGTCTTTTTTATATAATTCTATATATTTTGTACAATTTTTTGTATATTTTAATATTTTTGATATTTTTTGTATTTTTTAATTTTTTATATTATCTTATAATTTTTTATTTTTGTTGTATTTACATATTCATTAATATTCATATATATTCACATGAGTGTATGCCAACTTAATTATTGTTCACTTCCAACCACAGTTCGTACACAACTGCAAAAATATGTGTTAAGCCATAAAAAAAGGTAGAGAGCAAATCGGGATTGTTTTTAAACAAATAGTCTATTCCCCAGATCCACTTGAATATGCACTGGCAAAGTTTTCAGCCCTTTTTTCCGGTAACGAGCCGAGGCATAGACATCATGGGATTTACGCTCCGCACGTTTGCCCTGAATTATTAAACAGCTGTTCGGGTGGACCCTGCTGCTGCCTGCTGGCGGCTGGCTGCTTTAATATGGTATTAAGTCATTTCATTTATTATTGACGAACTGGCGCTATTCGCTTTGGCGTTGGCTGTCAAAAATGCAATCGCCAAAACGAGAAAAACGAGAAAAACGAGAAAAAAAATAAATGCCAAACAGAAAACAGCAGAAATAAGAGAAATGTGAAGCGCATGCAGCGAAATTCAATTACTACTATGACTGGCAATCGCGAGGCGCTCACAACGGGGGCAAAGGTGGAGCAGGATGTGCGGCTGTTGGGGACGTAACGAGACGTAACTGTTGTTTGCACATAAATTGTTTGTAGTTATGCCAATGCTCATAATGCATCTCTGAGCGAGTGTGTGTGCACAGTGGCATCTAGCACAACCCCTCGGCTGCTGCCATTTCTCTCATGTGTCAATGAAATACTGCGAGTAATCGCGATAAAAAAAAAAGAAAAAAATTGAAACGCCAAAATGTCGCAGTTTTTCCAAGGCAATTTAAGTGACCTCTTGCTTCTGCTTTCTCACTCTCACTCTCATTCTCCCTCTCCCTTGTTTTTATTACTTAACACGCATGTGGCCATAATTTGTGCTTTTATTAACAATGTCGAAGCAAACGCGCCAGCTTCAGCAAAATAATGAAACAAATAAAAGAAATGCAATAAAATTTTGTAAATTATGAGATAAATAAATAAGTCATTTAAGATACAGCTTAACTATGCCAAATGTGCTGGGATTATGGCAAAAGTTAATAATGACTTAGTTCAGCTGTAATGTGGTCATAAGGCGCGGCATTTCTGGCAGTGTATACGACTCTGTACTGCATTGAAAGTCAAATAACTATAGCTAAGTTAACTCCACCATTCCGACTAGTAGTAGACTTGAGCATTTAGCTCGGCAAGAAAACTCTATTAAGAACAAACTTGGCTACTAAGCATATTCTTTCTTATGGCATAAAAATGGGTATGGCTATGGTCGGGCAGGCGCCGCAGTTCGCTATAATTTCGTGTTGGTTAACTTTTATACCTTTAAAAAATATATTTAGCTCATTTCTGATTAGTTTAAGCTGCTTAAAAGGTACCTAATACTATTCTATAAATATTTTATCAACATAAAAAAAATTACAAGAATTCAAGTATAAAAAAATAAAAATTAAATATTAAAATAAAATAAAAATATAAACAAAAATAATAAAAAACAATTTTTTTTGCAATTTAAGAAAAATAAAAAAAATAAATACGCTGTTGAAAGAAGCACTATAAATTTATACTTCAAAATAACTTATGATATTTTAATATTATATTGATATTTATTATTATTTTTGTTAAGCTCGTAGAGCACTCGAAGCAAAATCTTATAGAAATAATATATAATAATATAAAAAATATATTATAGAATTTCCAAATATTTTCTGACATTTTAATGAGCTCTTTTGATTAGCTTGGTTTTTATTACAAAACATCAGTTTGTTCCTGTTTAGTAATTAGTTTCGCTTCCAATTAAACTAAATGGCTTGCCTTAATTTTATGCCTCGTCATGCTCTCAATATTTCATCTCAATTGATGTGACTTGCACTCAAGTTTTTGCCATTCAATTAGATTTATGTACGTGCACTAAGCACATCCATAATCCGCAATGTCTGACAAATGAAGCACCACGAGTTGTTCAACCAGCCATAAAACTCTGCTCTGCTCAAACCAAGTCGAGCCGACAGCGCAGCTCTCGCAATTCTGTGTAGTTTCGCTCATATATTAAGCCAATTATAACGGACTTATAACACTCGATTTCTTTAATAACATGAATTTAACCTCTTGATGTCGGGCTAAGCTGCAGCTAAGCCAAACAGATGGCAATCATAACTTTTTAATTAACAGCCTGCATATTGACCAAGTCAAAAGAGACACCGAGAGAGAGAGAGGGGCGAGGAAATCCATCAGCTAATTAACTGATATTTAATTTCACGTCTATGGCATTAAGGACCTCTTCAATTAGCATGTAATTAAAATGCGCTCAGCTCTCTTGATTTTATTATAGCCCCCCCAAAAAAAAAACAAATTTCGTTATAGCGAAATTTGTTTAAATAAATGACGTCATAAAAGGGAAAGTGCCAGAGAGCCTAATGAGCGAGTGCTTATAGCATATTATGTTCACACTTTGCCATCCCTTACTGGCTCTGTCTCTCTCTCTCTCTTTCTCTTCCTCCCCCTCTCTCTCGCTCTCGCTCTCTCTTGGTCCCTTCTAACAATTAAAGAGCTCGTTTGCTGGCTGAATTATGTTGCCAGCTAAATAGTTTTTGCTTTAAGCACTTCAAATAGTTAGTTACGTGGCATCTTCAGCTTACGCCTCTCTCTCTCTCTCTCTCTCTCTCTCTCTCTCTATTTTTCTTCTTTTACTTTTTCTTCTTCTTCATTGTAGCTGCTTGGCAACTGAAACCCTCGAGCCAATTGCTCAATCATTCAACTAATAGACCAGGCGACGATGCACTTGGCGTCGACTATGAACCCTGAACAGGGCGTAATTGCAACGTACTGGGGCGTGGCCGGCTGCATTGGATCTTAAGCGTGGCATTGTCTAATAGACAACCACTTAATTGGCCTTTCCAGTCCGAGCATACTCGACCGGCCACAGATAAGATAACAAATGCAATGAAAGAGAACCAATTAACTCTCGCAAATTTATTTTTTTCTTTTTTGGGGTAGCTACAGACAGCAAGAAAATCAATTGAGCAGAGTTTTGCTGAGCAGAAATGTATTTAAGATGTCTTTCATCGCTATAAACTAAGCTGAAGAAAAAGTGAAGGTGTGGCACGCTGAAGCTAACTTGAGAGCTGCCTTAATGTTGTCCTTTGTAAAATCGACTTGAAGTGGAAATTTATTAATATTAATTTTAATGCATAAATTAAAATATATTTAATTGCATTAATGAATGGTCTTTCATAAATGTAAATGAAATTAAGTAGACAGACCATAAATTACTTGAAATAGACTATAGGAAGCGAAACAAGTAAAAGTGCTTAAGGCGGGAGGGAATATATGACTAGGGAATACCGCGAACCCACCACAGGGCTGCTAGTCCATTTACTCTGAGCTTCAAGTAGAAAGACTATAAATTACATCAAATAGGCTAAAAGAAGAGACCAGAGAGTATCTGACTGGGAGATACCTAATCAGTCTGAGCTTCTTTTACAGCATACATAGCAAGCAACACCTACGTCCACACACATACGCACTCCGCGCAGCTGACGCAACTGGCTGGACTTTGGCTGCGATTTTGGGCTTAACTTTGGCAGCTTAATTGTTAAGCAACTTTTCTTCTTGATTGACTTTCTTAATCATACACATAGTATGTGTCTGAATTCCCATTGAGTATATACATTAACTGAAATTTTATATAAATGATATATCAAAATTCATAGAAATTATATAGAAAGGCCATTTTTTCTATGTGCTGAATATCCACAAATGAATGTATGAAATATTTATGAATTTAAATTTTTTCTTACATATATAAAATATATATATATATATATATATTTAAAGAAAAAATTTAAAGAACAAATAATTATTTATTTTAATTAATATAAGAACAAGTATTAATTTTTTCAATAATTTATATATATCATAAAAATATATTTATTTCAAACTGTATAAATTTAATTTTAAAATAAATATATTTTTATGAAATATATAAATTGTTAAAAAAATTAATATTTATTTTTATATTAATTAAAATAAATAAATATATATATACTTTTTTTTCTATATAATTTAAAGAAAATATATCTATTTATTTTATTTTTACCAGAAATTTTATTTTGATTTTATTACAATTTAATTTATATATAATACCAATGATCTTTGGTTCTACGACCTTCAACGACTCAAACAATTTGCTGTCGAAGAGAAATGTTTTTAATGAAATCAGTAACTCAACTTCGATACAGCTACATTCTGCACAATAGCAACTGTCCAAGCAGACATTTGTGCACATCGCCATCATAACTCATAGTTGATGTGCAGAAACGTGCAGAGCAGAGATTAATGTGTCTGAGCTACAGATAAGCAAAAGTTATCTACATGAGTGTGAGTGTGTGTGAGTGTACGGCAAGCAACTGCAGGCATGTCTATTTCTTAGAGGCAAGTGGCATTCAGCTTCGCCCGCAGCTCGAATTGGCTCCAGCTTTGGCATGGCCATTACAATTCATTTATATGTGTGGCATGTTTTATGGCATACTTTGTTGCGCTGCCATTAATCAACATTAAAAGTGTCAACAACAACAACAACAACAACAGCAGCAGCAGCAACAAGAAAAGAAAAGAAAATGTTGAGCCAGCGCCTCGCTGTATGCAAAAAATAAAATAAAATAAAATAAAATGCGAAAAGCGCTCATAAATAGCTGACAAGGCGCCAGGTAAAAAGCTGCAGGCGGCCGCCAAAGAGAGAGAGAGAGAGGGGGAGAGGGAGAGTGTGAACAAGGTAAAGGTGTGCTGCAAAGCAATCAGCAGGTGTTTGTCATATGCCGCGAGTAATTTATTTGCCCTGGCAAGTTGTTAATACACCAGTCGCCAGTCGCCAGTCGCCAGTTGGCAGCTCCCAGCTCCCAGCTATCAGTTCCCACTTCCCATTTGCCTTTTCAGCTCGATATTTCAGCTATTGAAATTGCTTTCATCATGCTAGGAATGCTTCAGTGAGCAAAGCCTTTGTGCTTCAGCTTATTATAAACGATGTATTTTTTTTATAAATAATTCCAGCCAGCTATGCACCTATCGAATTTCAACTTGCAACGCAAATTAATGAAAAACTTTAAATTTTGTAGTTTCCAGTTGGCAAAAGTTAAATATATTTAAATTGTATTTAACATAAAATCAATTAACAAAGATAAAGTGGGCCGTGCTTGACTAGGAGATACTCGGAACTCTGCGCAGAGCTGAAGTTTTAATTATTCTAGGCTTCAGCTATGCATAGTAATATATACTAAAGAAACTAGTTATTAATAAAGTTATATTTTAAATAAAAAACCTAAAATAAATTTTTACAAATTTTATAAAAATAAAAAAAATTATAAAATTTTTTTAAATTAAAAAATAATAAAAAAAATATAACATTTAATTTTTTTTAATAAAGTATTTTTTTCAATAAACTTTTACAAATTTTATAATAATAAAAAAAGTTTAAAAAAATTAAAAAAAATTTTTTAATTAAAAAATAATAAAAAAATATAACATTTAATTTTTTTTAATAATGTATTTTTTTCATTAAAAAAATTTGTTTTTAAATTAAAAAATAAATATTTTTAAAATAAACAAACTAAACTTTTTTTTCTTTTTTTTTATTATTATATTTATGCATCAAAAAGTAATTCAAACTGTTTAGTATCCTCACTTCCTATCTTCAGTTAGCCATGAGTGCTTAGTCCAGACGTGGCAACCAAGTTGCTACAATCGAAGCATTGCCAATAAAAGAATTCAATTATTGTTAAAGCAAATTTGCACAATGTTAACCCAAACTCGCTAACTCAACCACAGCCGCTGCCCCAGTCCGAAGAAGATGCGAAATCTTTTCAAATGCTTTTGCGCTCGACCTTTGGCACAAAGTCAGCGGTTTATAAAATGTTTTGCATTTAAATTAAATTGAATAAACCGCTAATCCAATTTACTGGCCATGCCCAGCTACACCTCTTTCCCCTCTCTGCCGCTCTCCATCTCTCTCTCTCTCTCTCTCTCTGGGCAAACAAAAGCCAGACAAGTAACAAGGAACACAAACAATTTCCATATCCTTCCGCTGCCATTGTGAACTGTTCTGGCAATTAATTTGCATGTTGAGGGCGCTGCCGTTTTAAAGTTTAGCAGCCATTCGCTATACAGTTAGACAAGCCATTTAAAGCTCGCCCCGCCCAGCAGCATGACAACGTCAATTAGCTGACCCGACCTCGGCAACGACAATTGCACTCGACTCGAGTCAGAGCGAGAGAGAGGCAAAGGCAATGACTGACTTGCACGCTTCACTGCTGACTCCCAAAAAGTTCGCTATAGATTTTACCCACTGTCAGCAGCTGTGTGTGCGTGTGTGTGTGTGTGTGTTCGCGCGTGTGCTTAATGTACCGCAACAATGCCAACTACAGCTCTTGGCCAGACTGCGACTTTTGGCGCAGTTGCGCGTCTTCAGTTGACCAGAACTCCAGGACTCTGTAGTTGAAACAAAGCAACGCAGTTATTGCTGTTGTTATGGCTTTTATTAAATGTGGTCCAGCTAACTACATGAACTTGCCCTGGCCAAAAAATGCTGGCTCACAGCTGCCTTTAAAATTGCGCAGTCATAAAAATAGCAGTTGCGGTCACTTTAGAGATCAGCTTTAAAGCAAACCAATTTACCAAACAGGAAGCTTAGGCTTTGTGGGATTGAGGGATAACAAGTAAAGTAAAAGCTAAAGCTTAAGGATTAAAATTAACTGCAATAGAAATGGATTATCACTTGAGCCGATAAGTCATAAATTATAGTTGCTGTATGATCAAACAAGAGTATATAGATACCATAATTATATAAGTGATTACAACACATAGATCGATATATATATATATATATATATATATATATATATCGATCTATGTGCTGTAATCACTTATATAATAATATATCGATAACATTTAACATGGAAAAAATGTATCACCAGAATATTATTTTATTTTGTTAACTCGATTTTACTATCTTATTAATTTTATTTATACAATTTTCCTTTTATCTGACTCAATTTATTTTACCACTTATTTTATTAACTTAATAATATTATCTTGATCTAACTAATTCAATTTATTTCCATCTTAAGCTTTATTGACCTTCTCTTAAAACTTCATTGCTATTAAAGTCATAAGTGTCAGCAATTTGTAAGTTTTCGCCTGTCAAATGAAATGCTGTTAAAACTGCCAGCACTTAATATATTATCTGTCATATTTATCGCTGATTTTACCGCAGAGTAATTTGTTCCCAATGCAGTTTGACAGTTGGAAACAAAAGAAAATTCGAGCGTGGCAGACGGGCGTAACCAACTGCATTATACCCGTTCGTTATAGTTCGAGAAATTAATTTATGAAAAATATATAATATATAATTAAATAATAATAATTAGAATGACAATAAAATTTAATCAAATATATATAATATTAATATTTATATTAATAATAATATATAATAAAATATCCACAATAATAATAATATTTATATATATTTACATACAAAAGGTTAATAATTAAGTAATATATATAAATTCGAAAATACTAAATTGGACTTGAGTTATGTTATAATCAAGTTTATAGCAGACAGAGCAGACAAACCAACATCATACAGTAGAAAATACAGTATTCGGCCCAATGCTTAGAGACCATTTAAATGCTGCCTATATGAACGAGTGTCAAAATATGGTCTGCAGAGGTCATAAGCGTAAATCGACAATAATTAAATATTTTTGTTAATTACATTTTAATAACTTGTCAAAAAAAAAAAACATTTTATGTAATTAGCTTAAACACATATTGAACTTTTATCGAAGCGTGTCAATTTGTGTTATTGCCATCAAAAATAAAGGTTATAGCCATATATATATTGGCAGAAGGAATAGTCATGCTTGACAAACCTATTGACCTATACCGAGTGCACATTAATTATTAAATTAATGTAATTAATAATTAAATATATAAATAAAATTATTATATAAAAAGCAAATAAAAATTGATTAAGCTAATAAAATATAGAAATTTACCTGTGCCACAATCCAGGCAAATTCAATCTCACACAGACCAGTCATAAATAAAAAACTGTTAAGCTTTGAGTTTATTACATTAACTTGATATGTCAATATCAATAATCATATTTCATTTATAGCTCACATCAAATCAAAATATTCAAATATTTATGAGCAGAACAAAAGATTCAGGTATAAAAGTAAAAATGCGAATAGCTCTGATTTTATGTACGCAGCCAAAAGGGTTGCAATCGAGCATCGAATGGTTTAATTTAATGCTTAATGCAATATTTTTGTTTTTATACATTTTTTTAAGCGCATTAAAGGAACTGCACACAGCTTACGTTGGCCCTCGCCTCCTGCCTGCTGGGAATGCATCCGCTCGGTGGCTGCGAGTAGCTCTCGCTTTTCCCAATTTATAACCACAATAAACCGCAACAAAAGCGACAACAGAAACCATAAACTGCAGTCGGTTGTTGTTTTTGTTGTTGTTGCTGTTGCTGTTGCTGTTGCTGTGCCCCCCAACATGTATAAAATGTCATAAAAATATGAGAGCAAAGGCAAAGGCAAAAGCAAACCGAAGTAAAATCCAGCAGGCATATATGAAAAATGAAATGCCAAAAATGCTTAACCTCACCCTCGGCTGCTGCCCCTCTTCCCTTGCCTCATTCGCATTCCCATTTCCTTCCGCTGCCGCTGCGGCTACACAAGTAACACAATTTTCTGCTCGAAATGCTAAATTCACATAAATTATACCCTAAATTGAATGCTTGAGTTGGCGGGTATGATTGACGAGCATACAAAATAATTGTACAGAAATTTACGGATAATTGTCTTAAATATAATTTCAGTTATTTATCATAAAACGAATACAAGCAGTTTTAATTTGAAATTTCTATTAATTTTATATTTAATTGTTATTATTTATTTTTAAGTAATAAATTACCCCAAATATTAGAAAAAACTATCAAAATTTGTGTATATTATTTGATTGAAGTTACAAAGTCTGAGACTTGGGAATATCTGTATTATATTATTTATATTCAGATTAAAGATGAAATATATTTATTTATTATTTATATAAATTTATTTATTGATATATATATATTTTTTTTTTTATTTATTTATTTATATAAATTTTTTTAGAAACAAAGTTTTTTTCAATTAATGAAGTATAAACAAAATTTTAAGAAAATAAATTAAATTTTTTTTCAATTAATTTCTAATAATAAATTAAATATTATAATTATTAAGAATATAATTTTTTAAGAAAAATATTATTCCAGAAACCGCACACTTTTTAAATTTTTAAGTAAAAGGCCAATAAAAAATATATATAATAATAAAAATATATAGGCTTAAAAAAAAAGTATTTTATTATTGTATTTATTAAGTTGGAATATTTTGAATTATACTGTATAGTATTATAATTATAATTGATTTCAAAGTCTTTTTTGATTGCTTCATTTGGATCTTAATTAAGAATACTCGAAATTAATTATAATTATTTGGCTATTCTAGCTATATATTGTAGTTTGAATATATTTTCGCAGTTCACTATTGTATTATAAATAATATTTTCATTATTTAAAATCATCTTTTGACATAACTTTTCCTTCCCCTTTTGCTCTTTTATTATTTTCACTAATGACTCAGAGGAGTTAAGTTCTCTACTCATTTTCTTCAGTTTCAATCATTAGACAAAAACTTTTATTAATAACTCTCAGCACCCTGCCCCCTCTCCCTTCCAGGGCATTCGCAAGTCGATCAGCTTACGAGTCGTGCAAGCGACTGTCTGTTATAGTTTGCGACTTGCCATATTTATGCAGCACCGAAAATAAATTTGCACTTGTTGTTGATGCTGAATTAAAATGCACAACAGATTTATATGCACGTGGAGGCATGGAGTATAGCCCATGCTTCAGATACCACATGATGGCACGGCGTATCAGCGCCTCTTGGGCCACCCACGCCAGGTATGCAGACTTGAGCCAAGAGTTTTGCGGGCGCATTTAGATTTTATGAGGGGCTTCCACGTAAACAACTTTCTAGTCCCACCTGGAGTCCAGGCAAAGTTTTTGGCTGGAGAGCGACGACGACGACGAAGGTTTCGGTGTCGGCAAAAGTTTAGCGTAATAGGTAAAACAAAGCCAACCGCAAAAACTTGGACTTATCATTAAGGTGAAATATATACGCCCTGACCGACGGGGGTAGTTGTGTGATATGTGTGCCTGGCGCCTGGCGCCTAGCGCTATGCAACATTTTGTTGCCACTCGCACAGCCCTCGCACGGGCAGCCATTAGACGGACGTGTGCGCTGCAGGAGCTGTCACGCAGTGTGGTCTGGGCTCTGAGTGTGGGTGTGTGGGTGTGTGTGGTTGTAGCCACAACACAGGGTGTCAATCAATCAGAATGCCAGCTAAAGTAGGGCCGGGGATGAGACCAAAAGATTGGGTTCCATTTCGTTGGTGCGTGTTTGGCTCCCGCTCGGCTGCACCGAATCGGCGTAATGTGCGGTGTTTGCTGCACTTAACGAGATGCCTACCACACACACGCACGCACACACACACACGCACACGCACACAGCTGAGTCTGTGCAATTTGCCCATCAATCATATGCTTCGATTTCGCCTCTTCAAATTTAATTGACTTTGATTTTGTAAAGTTGACCACTGGTTAGGTGTGTGTGTGCGTGAGTGTGTATGTGTGTATGTGCGTGTGTGTGTGTGTGTGATTTGTCTAATTTGCTTCGTTTTGCTGCTGATTGAGTGACAAATGTTTGATGTATTCTGAAATCGGATTGATGCGTGCGTTAAGTGCTATGCGAATCAAATACAAATCGTTCGACAAAATTGCATTTGTCATGATTTTTTCTTTTTTTTATACAGCAATTTCGTGAGGTTTGTTTGCTGTGTGTTGTAGCTTGTTCGGCTGTCAATGCTGTTCAGAGTTTCACTTTAGATATTTGACTTTGGCTTACATCGATTATCGAAAACTTGAGCAAATATATTTATAGGATATACCAGAAATTAGTTTTTCGTTTTTCCTTTTTCCTTTTTGTTTGCAGTTGAGCATTCTTTGTTTGACTTTTCAGTTGTTGGTTTATTGTTTTTTAGGGGAGCATTTGCACAAGACAAAAACTGTTTATAGTTGAGAAATATTATTCAATGAAATATTCAAGAAACTTTGCTTAGACAAATTTTGAATAGAAAATTTACACAAATGTTCAATTTTAAATAAATATTTGTTTGCGAAAGAAAATGACATTTTCATTCCTCTCTATAAATGTGGAGTAGGTGGGACTTGCTAGCTTAATAAAATTGTGGATATATTCTAATACAATATATAGGAAAATTCTGCTGTACTCTACTATTGTAAATCCCACATCAAAGAGAAAGTTTTGTAAAAGATTATTTTGAAAGAAACTTAAAAATATATATTTAAATCTAAATTATAAGTACTCTATTTGTAATTATAATAAATTTAAATAATAAAAAATAAATAAATAAATAATAATAAAAAAAAATTAAATTAAATTATACATAAACAAAAATTTCAATATATACAATAAATTATATCAGTAAGAAATATACAAATTAAAATATACATAAAAAAAATAAATATAAATTTTTTCAAATATTTAAAAGTAATACAATATATATACAGTATACATAAATTAAAATGTTTCCAAAATATAAACTAAAATATAAATGAATATAAAATATTTCAAATGTATAAATTATAAATTAATAAATACTTTACATTTATTTATTTTATGTTTTATATATTTCTATATTTTATATATATTTATTTATTTAAAATTTCTATTTTATATACATTTATTAAACATATTTACTTTAATTTATTTTCAGCTCATTTATTAATTGATTAGGGCACTCCAACTGGGCTTTTAATATTCTTATGAGCTCCTAAATTCTAGTTAAGCTCAAATGGGGCAGAGAACAGAAAATAAGCTGCAACTAAATCTCTGTTTTTAAATGGATTTCAAGTTCGTGGAAGTGACACAAAGGTGAGCACATAAAGTTGAGCTCGTGTTTATCAACGTAATTATGATAAATAGCTTTGCTTTTAGCAATTAACACCTGCAACAGAGCAGCAGCGGCAGTGGCAGCGGCAGCGGCAGCAGCTGGAACTAAGACTGAGATTCTAAATGAGGCAATGAGAAAAGACAGAGAGAGAGAGAAACAACGGCATTCAGCTGAGATTCTCGCTAATTGGTAAACCGCGTTCAGACTAGGCAAATGTAAGAGGAAAACGTGAGAAGAGACAAAGAAAAGGAGAGAAGCAGAGGCTAAGGTGTTATATGAAATGTTTATAAATAATTAATGTAAAGCGACGCATAGCAGCTCAGCTCAGGGCAGTTCAGGTATGTGGGCCGCGCGAAAGGGCTTTCCCGTATTGGATTGCCCAAATGCGAGCAATTAATTATTCATAATTAGCCGCTGACTAAATGTTTAACCAAATGCCTTGACAGCGTGTATTTTATTTGAAATAGGGCCCCGACGCAGTTGTTGGCCAACAACAGCGATTGCTGTTTATATTGCGGCTCAGCCATATTCAAAAGTTGCCCCTTACCCAGAGAGGGAGAGGGAGAGATTGTCGCATTTATTGTGATTTATGTGGGGCATTTAGCTGTTGCGCACCATGAAACTGCCATTTCACAAATTTTTTAAAATTAGCAAAATAAAAAAAATAGAATTTAGAAGTGTATTGGTATAGGGCAGCTGAATAGAGTGGAACTGGGAGAGAAAGTTGCTAATTTTTGAACACTGAGTAAGAAATGAGAAAAGTTAAAGTAATAAATAAGGAAGATATTATTATTATTGAGACGTTTGATTTATGCAAAGCCTGAGTAAGAGTTGAGAAATAAGTCAATTGTAAATATGTAAGATAGTGAGAGTTAAAAATATTGAGAGCTATAAAATAAATAATTATATATTGAAGAACAAACTATTTGCATTAAAAAATTTATTTAATTTTTAATTTCTAAACTAAAGAAATCTTTCGGCTTCTTTCGAGTATTTGAAATATGTGTTGATTAATCGAACTGTTTCAAATATTTATGTAACATTTTTTAACTTTTGCTGATTATGTATACTCTTCAGTCATCACATCGTTTAATTTTATTAATTTAAGAGCGGCAAGGTTGGCTGAATATTTATTTTATTTTTAATTACATATATTTAGATATAAATATATTAAAAAATATATAATTTATAAATAAATTAAATATAAAAATATTTATTTATTAATTTATATTTATTTATTAATTTTTTTTTTTTAATATATATTTTTTTAGCACTCAAAAATAGTTCCCTCACAACACACGTGTGATACAACAAAGCAAACCTCTTAGATATATTATTATATTGGAAGCTTGGAAACTAATTTTGAGCCAAATTTAATTTTGGGTAAAATAACTGTATATGTATAATATGATAAGTATCGGACAGGTGCACAGCCAAAGCTCACTTGCGAAAGCGAACAATTAAATGAATCAAGTGAATAGTGTCTAAGATTTGTTTGAATTGACTTAAAACTGCACGAAAAATTTAGCTCAACATGTATGAAATTATGGGGATTCAAAAGGAGAGCGATTATCTCGCTAATCATATAGTTTTTTTTAGAAATAAATATGAGTGTTGGATAGATATTATGCTTTAATCTAGTTGCTCTAGTTGGACAATCCTACAAAGTATATACAATATCTAGCAGCAGAGATATCTAGCCTAACATACATCATAACTGCTTGCACATATATAGTAAATCTATATTCAGCATATATCTCAGTTATCTGTACATATATATATAAATATATATATATATAATATCTAATCATTTGCCACTGCATCCTCTGCTCAGAGCTGATTGCATAAATTGCTTAAAAAATGATTTAACCGACGGGTTCAAACGGTTCAATTCCGTTCTGACAGTGAGTTATGAAAATATGCGCTCAGCAAAATTGTGCATATTTTTGGAATGTTGTCTAGTCGTTGTCTACACACACACACACACACATCCACACCTCACTTAAATATATATACATGTATGTAAGTATAAGTATTCAGATTTGCTGTGCCAGGTGAAGAGGCAACTGTCGCTTGCTGTTTGGAGAGCAAAGCAACAGCCACAGCGGCAGCAACAACAACGGCAACAACTTTATATTTATGTAAATATTTAGCAACAACAAACAACACAGCTGCCGGACGAGCACTCAGCTCAGGTGTTGCCCCACCGTCTCGAGTCTGCGGGCAAGGCACGTGTATGAATATTTAAGGCAAGCACTGTGTCAACTGGGAGGAAGCAGCCGCCGCCGCTGCCACCGCTGCCGCCGCCGCAGCAGCCATAGCAGCGGCAACTGCTGCCTGGGACGCGCGTCTAGACAAACTTGAGCTCAATTTTTGGTAAACTCGCAAGAGACACAGACACAAACACACACGCACACACATGCAGAGACAAAGGCACACGCACACATAGGCATATTTAGCACACGCGTAAAGTTTTTTGTCAGACAGAAATAAATTTGTTTTTTGCCTTTTGTTTTTTTTTTTTTTTAAATTTAGTTAAATTTAGCACTTCTGTTACTTAGTCTAAACACTTGTATTAACAACTAATTATTTGTTATTAAATATTATTATTAGAATGGGGCTACTCACTCAGCAATGCTTTTAGATAACGGCCAGCGCTCCATCGAGGCTTGATATTTCATATTCTCGATTTGCTTCTTTAATGCGTCCCGATCCATGTTTTGTAGAGCACTGGGATCCATGGCGGCTAAAATTTATCCACATACCACCCCTGCAAAGCCAACAGAGAATAACAGTGAGCGAAATGTTAGCAGATGCTATAAAAGCTGCAAAGCTGCAGTCTCTCACACTCTCTCTTCCACTCTCTCCCTCTCCCTCTCTCTCTCTCTCTCGCACACACAGATATTGCCACTCACGCACACCCCCTTGTCGCACCCTGCAGGCTGGCAACTTGGGGTTTGTTTATGGTGGGAGTTGCTTTAGGGGTTGCGTTCGGGTTTGTTTTGGTTTGCTAAGCACCCTGTATAGCCTGTATGGCCGGCGTCTGGCTGAGCTGAGCTGAGCTGAGCCGACGCATGCGCCAGTTGTGCACAACAAATCAATAGAGAGAGAGAGAGAGAGTTAACAGCGCCGCCTGAAAGGCTGCCATAAAAACGCTTTTGCCGCCGCTGTTAACCTGGCCCAAACACATTTGTTTACCTCCGCATGCGGGCGGTGAGTTCTTTTCTTGTCTTCAGCTCTTTTTTTTTTGTTGTTTTTTGTTTTGCAGCCAAAAATAAAAGGGCGCGCCCGAAAACTTAAAAAATGCTTAGCCGAAAGACAAAACCGAAATGCACGAAAAACAGCTGAGCCAAGCACGCACTCGCACGCTGTCTACCTCCCTCCCTCTCTACCCGTCCCTGTATCTGTTAGTCTCTCTGTCCTGCTCTCACACTCTACTGCTTGACCGGCTTTGGCGCTGTAATTTATGAATCTTTTGCTTTGTTTATTTAGTAAAGACGGATTTTGTTTTCACATTTTTTTCGCCTCGTCATAAATAAAGGCAGCGTGTCAAATATTTTTCTGCTTCCCTCAAATTGTTGTTCTGGGTGTATGGGTGGCTGGCTGTTAAGTGAATAAGGACGGTGCGAAAATGATGCGTGTTGCGGGATAATTAATTTCTGTTGAGTGCGAATTGTTTAACTAAGCGTATTTATTGCCTGTTATCCCAAATAAATTGAATAGATGAGAATATGACGTTAGCTCACAAGACTGCGTTAAAAAAAAAATTAAATTATATATACATTGTCTTTTTTAAATTTATATTTATAATTATAATAAACAATGTAAGACATTTAAGCATAGGATGCTGGAAGACTTTATCATTTAAAATTTAAAAAAAAGAAAAAAATTTGAAAAAACATAAAATTATTTATGGGGTAACTTTATATTCTTTATAAAAAAAAATTATTTTTTAATTGACGTAAATAAAATATTATTTAGTAAATAATTAAAAGAACAACGTTCAAAATTTTTAATATAAATAATAAATTTAAAATATGTTTTTATGTTTAAATATTTATATTATAAACTTTTAATATAAATTTTAAGCTTTTTCTTATTTTATTAATTTTATTTTTTAGTGTAGCTAAAAATTTAAAAATATATTTCAAATAAAATTTCATAATTTTATGTTTTACACACGTGCACCTGAATTTAACATAGTCAAGCTAACAACATTACAGAGCTCTGTTAAGCAGTGCAACAGCTCTCTGTTAGCAATAACAGCCTGCTGTATATCTTAGCACAGACACAAACCCGCCTATACAGAACTGTTATAATCCACTGTTACTAAGGGCTGTTAGGACACAAAATTATCGCATGCAACAAAGTGCCATTTGGAAGCTCATAATAAGCTAAACACTGTCACATCATCAAGAAGTAATACCGAACTCAAATAGAAAGCCGCAACATAGGCGAGTAAACAATATCGAGGGTCTAGGGGCTGTGCAGCTGCGGGTCTGACAGCGGACGGACAGCTGTGAACCGCAAGCAGCAGCAGTTGAGAAGTGCCCCAAAAAGGTGGAGTCGGTTGACTTCCTATATCCAGTCAGCCGAGCAGGATCCTTCTGCCCCGTCCCACCGCCCACAAAGACTACTAAAACCTGACACCGAACAGAAGCGAAGGCAGCCCCGTGGACCATGATGCACAGCTGTCGCTTTTGTAGGTGTAGCTGGGAATACAAAAGGGACGAACCGGCTAGTTGGCCAGCTTTTCCGTGTATTGGCCAGCTCTTGATATACATATACGGGACATGTATATGCACATCATTTTTTGTCGCTTCGCTAGACAGCTGACAGCGGTTGTAGCTGCTCGCTTGCTGCCTGCTGCCTGCCAGTCTTGCCTTGTCACTGGATTTTAGGCTTTAAGCCAAGCTGTCCAGCAGCTTGGGGCTGATTTTTTTTGTTTTTTGTTTTTTTTTGCTACATCACGTCTGCTTTAAGCACTGGCCAAAGCGTTAATGGCGAAAATTTCATTGTGAAAGCTCAGATTTAATGTTGGCCTGTTACCCTGACTCCGACTCCGACTCCGGCTCCTGCTCGGCCCGCTGCCCAGGTTTAGTTCTGTGTTAAACATGGGTGCAGCCTGCTGTGCTCATGTGTCCGTTGACAGCCCTGACCAGCAGCACTAAAAGCTTAAAGTTGGTTTAATTAAAAGTTTTACTGCTAGCTCGCCTCTTACCACAGCTGGCCAACAGCTGTCCCTCTGCGGAGCAGATTCAGCAAATTTGGTTTGATGTACGAAAGACAGAAGAACGGAAGAAATTCTTGAGAATTGACAAAAACTAGTTTTGGTATTGTAGGGCAGATAGCTAATTAGTATTTATATTTTTTTTTTTTAGATATGAGAATATAACACAATAAAAGTATAACAGTATAACAGTGGAACAATACAACAGAAATAAAGTATAACAGTAGAAGAATATAACAGTATAACTGTATAACGTTATACTATTATACTACTAGTATAACAGTCTAACAGTCTGACAATATAACAATATAACAATATAACAATATATATATATATATATATATATATATATATATATATATATATATATATATATATATATATATATATATATATATATATAAAAAAAACTAAAAATAAAAATATAAAAAAAAAATATATATATATATAAAAGAAACTAAAAATAAAAATTTAAAAAAAAAATAAAATTAAAATAAAATAAAATATTCTGTTATAGTCTACAATCTAGCTAGAGAAAAGTAAAGGAAATTCACAAAAAAAAAACTTCGACAACACACTCTAGCTCTGTTCAGACTGCTTAAGCCCTAAACGCTGAAGAATTCTAAACTAATTGCTTGCGGCAATTGCAGGCAGGCGTCTGGCTGACATGTGACCCGAAGAATAGGATGCGCCATTAACTGCAGAGATGCACTCACAGCAGGACGTGGAGCCAAGGATGTGCGCGCTGCAGCTGAAAAAGTAGCTAAAATTTATCTTACAGTTTCTCGGTCGAAGAACATGCAACGGACATAAATCGTTAGCAAAATGTTTTTGGCGGTTACAAGCGACGGCGGCGACCCCACCCCTGAAGCCCCCTCTCTCTCCCCCCCTTCTCCACAGCGACCACAGAGTCTGGCGCTCGAGTGTTTCGCGTGTGTGTCAACAGGCGCTCAAGTTTTTGACACCATCTAAGGTCCCCAGCTCCAGTAACAGAGCTGCTACCCTGTCCCAAACATGCACCCCTCCGCCTACCGCCCCCTCTCACCCACCCACTCTCTCTGTGTGCCGTTCTCTTCCTCTTGCTCTGTTGTTCTGCCAGCGACAAGGACAACTAGGAAAAGTCAAGTGATTTTCAGTTTTTTTTTTTATTTTTTTTTATTGTTGTTGCCGTCAGACAGTTAGTCAAGCATAGCAAATCAGTATATGTAATCTTGTATATATATACATTATATATATACTCTGTGGCGTGTGCAGACAAGTCTGGCAAAAAAAAAAAAAAGTTTGAAATGTATATAATTTATGTGTACCTTGGCCAGGCCTATATCAAACAGAACTCAAACCACACTTTGAGGGTTTCTTCCTGTTGCTGCTGCGTCTCAAATTTCTTAATATAATTGGCATTAGCCTAAATTCATGCAACTGGGGCAGCTGCTGAATTATGCAGAACGAAGCAGTAGAAGAGCATGGAGAAGGGGAAGCAGAGAAAAATTCGTTTGCGACACATTTTTGGCTTGTTAGCATTTGTATGAATGCGTTTAACATTTATTTTTTACTAGAGATTCTGATATCATTTGAGGAGGCTCAAGGAGCCTCAGAGAGAGGGAGGGAAAGAGAGAGCGAGAATTATGACAGGCAAGGCTAGCAGCATGGAATGCATGTTGAAAATATTTAATTCAAGTAAAATATAATTACAATTATTATTATTAATACAAAATTATCTATAACATTCTTACGTTCTGCTGCAAGTGTTTTGGTCTATTATGTTGTTTAGAAATTTTAGATTTATTGATATTATTATATTTTTGAGTGGCTATATTTTATATTATTTGAGTGGCTTGGATAATTTTAGATAATGAAAAAAATAATTTAAGTAATTCAAAATAATAAAATTAAAATAATATTTATAATTTTAAATTAGAAAAGAAAATTATAATTTTGAAAATTATAAAGTTTTAGTTTTTAGTATTTTTCCCTACTCATTATATAACAAAATAATTTAAAATAATAATAATTTAAGTAATTAAAAATAATAAAAATAAAATAATATTTATAATTTTATATTTTTTATTTTATATTTTAATTTTTTTTAAATGTTAATATCACTAATTTTTATTATTTTTTATTCATTATTATTAATACTTTATTTAGATTTGCATTGAAATAAAATATGTGCAAATTATTATTTATTAAAAATATCAAATCGAAATGTGGATTTTTATCGATAACAAGAACTAGGTATGAGTTATCGAAACTTGTAAAAATAAATATAATATATATATTAGTATAAATTATTTATTTATTTATTTAATTGTTACAGATAATTAATTCTAAATAACAATTTATTATAATGTCAGAGCAGCAAAGGCATTCAGGCAGATATTAGTATATATATTTGTAGTTTATATTTGGAATTTTGTATTTTTAAGAGCATGCAAAGAAAGAAACTAAGACGTGAACTAGTTCAAAAAGAAATGTAAAAAAATTTTAAAAATACTTTGAAGTTAATTCCAAACATCTATGAATATACTCAGAGACAGAAAACGAAGTGAGCAGCTGAACTAGACAAAAAGTGCAAGACTACATCAAATTGCACAGCAAAAAGCTAAGCAACTTAGAATTATAAAAAAAGAAGAGCAGAAGCAGCAAAAAACTTTAAGTAGAAGTGCAGGAAAACAACTTAAACGATAAGCGAAAAGCGAAAGCAAAAGTGAACACAGCAGCTTATCGCAGTTTGTTTTTTGTTTTTAGTTAATGCGATGAAGAGGGTGAGGGGGGGAGGGGTGGAGGAGAGCAGAGAAAAGCTAGCCTAATGCAAACTGACAGACTAATGCAAGGCTCAAGGCAACTAGAACACATAATCGGAATTAGAGCAGAGAGACGGAGACGAAGAGAGGGAGAGAGAAAAAGTGGTAAATAAATGTTTATTATACTCTGTTTATTAAGTGCAGCGGAGGATATTAGCTTGAACAAGATTGAGATGAAGAGAAAGAAGTAAATAAATTATATATATATATATATATATATATATATATATATATATATATATATAATATATTATAGCAGATGCAGTTTTAGACTATGTTCAATAGAATCTCTCATTTATACATATTCTCATTAGAGAAGCAATTTTAGCAGGCATAATAAATATGCTTGCTGTATAGAATAGAGCTTAATTACTGAAAGTATTAATTATTTATATTGCATTAAAATGTCTCAATTATTTTTAAAGGGTATTCAAACTCAAACTTGTTATATTCACTTGTTATTGATTAGCTCAAGTTGCATTAACTTCTGTTTTCTTGGACTTATGGTTAGCAATTATATGGGTTATTGCTTCGATGCTTGAGGTTTGTCTTTCAAAGAGTCATATTTTGATTGAGGAAAACATATTTAAGGCTAACAGGAACTGATAGCTGAAATGAAGACTATGAATCGATGAACACACAAGAGAATTCTAATGTGTAAAGTGTAGATTTATTTGTTAGTTGATGAATCTATATTAAGATATTAAGAGAGGTATTTTTGACCATTATTAAATTTCATTTGAAATTTCCCAAAATTAGTATAAATATATATTTAAATTTGATAAATTTGCCCCTCACACTCAATTGCTTCTTTCTAGGGTATCTGCCATTTTTTTTTTGAACTGACAAATGAAAAGTTAAAAAAATTGACAGATCTTTTATATGTATGTATAATATATATATATATATATATATATATATATATATATATATATATATATATATATATATTTTAGTCATTTATATTTGATGTATTTATTATATTTATATATATATATATATATATTATATATTTATATATATATATATTTTTTTTTTTTTATTTTTTTTTAATTATCTACCTTCGCTTTAATTTAATCGAATTTAAGGCTCAATCAAAAATATCAATCAACAACTTTTTCAATTAAAAATGTTGATATAAATAATAATTGATAGATTTTCCAATTAATCTATTTACCTAGTTATTTGGTTGCCTGAAATAAATTAAATTCAATTCAATTCAAACTCGAGTTCAAGTACCCGAATTCTTTGCCGACACACTCGACCCATTCGCACACAATTGCTAAGATCTTCAGCTGAAGTGTGCTGAGCTTAAAGCGAAGCAAGTTCGTTTCAATTGTCACGTACTTCAGTTGCGGAAACAATTGCACAGTGTGCAACAAATATTTATAGAGTCATTAACAAAATTTCATTTCGTTGATTCGGCTACCTTCGGCTGCGCTGCAGCAGCAGTTGGCTGACGACGACAATTTGCTGAAAACTTTCAACTCGAAAACTTTGGCAACGAAAACCAGCGAACCACAAAATGCAGCTGCTGCTGCGCTGCGACTGCCACTGCCACTGCCACAGCCAGCTGCAACAATGTACAATCAAGTGTTTTAGGCCACATTCGCTGAATCAATTTGCAAATCTAAATAATTTAAGCACGAAATGCTTTCAGCTCCAGCTCGTGTTGGAGCTGCGTCGCGACTGCCCCCAAATGAGCTTTTGGTATATTCAGTTCCGGACCGTTGGTCGGTTAACCGGGCTTATTAGCCGTAAAATGCGTTAAATTATGGCAGCCAAACAATGCAAAGTCGCTTGTGCAACGCCTCAACTAGGAGCTGCGAGCAGTCGGAGCTCCCCTGCCACACGGCGCATACGTGATTTATGGCCGGGCCATGTGTTGTTGCCTAACAACGTATTCATTTTTAATACGCTGCACAGCCCAGGCTCTCGGCGAGTCGCTGCATTCAATTTGTGCATAATTCATATCATAAATAGCCAAAATACATTCTGCTAAGTGCGCAGCCTCACACACCCACTGCTCGCTCACCTATTGATAAACAATTCATGTTCATAATTGCTGAGGGACTTTTAGCTTAAATTGAGCAAGGAGAGTAGCTAGGGAACGTGTAGAATGCCTTTAAGTATCTTACTTGCTTAGTGCCTGCCAGAGAGAGAGAGAGACAGAGTTGATACTTAAAATTATAATTTGGAGAGATGGCGACAGGTCAGCCGTTAACATAGTCATAACATTTGGAGTCTTTAACTACGCAATTTTGTTCGCTTTGCCGCTGCGACAGAGAGAAATATTATTTTTCATTATATAATATTATTTAATCAAAATTAATATTTAAAAAATATTATTTGAGCTGCGTAAATTGCAGTGTTGCGAAGGTGGCTATTTTCCGGTTAGATCTGGCGTTTTATAGCTATTTTTGAAAGCTAGGAATTTAAACTATTTTGAAATTTAAATAATTTGTAGGAGAAATGTAATACATAAAATTAAATTAAAGAATATATATATGCATTTAGTTCAGATTTCACAGCGCGTTTCAATGAATAATAACTAGAAGAAAAATTTAATATAAAATATATTTTAACAAAAAAAAATAGTTATATACATATATATATAAAATATACTATAATAAAAATACATTTATCTAAATAATTATTTTTGTATAAATATAATATATATATATATATATATATATATATATATATATATATATATATATATATATATATATATATATATATATATATAATAAATAATAAATAATAAATTTATATACAAATAAATATAAAAAAATACATCATAATTTACATATATACAAATATATATAAATAATAAATTTATAAATCACATTATCACTTAATGAGTCTTTTCAAATCCTACTCCAGGGTAGCAAGCTCTTCGAATCAGCTGCAGTTCACTCATTATTTACTTGAGCACGGAGTAAGAAGCAAAAGAAGGTGGGTGAGCGCAAAAGTTAGTGTAAGTTATAGCATTTAAAGAACTTTGCCAAGTTTGTCTGGCAAATCGTATAAATCAAACGATCCAAACGCAGCCCAATGGCTATTAAATTTACGAGCTGACCTAACCAGGTACCAGCGCACGTAGGTGGACTCTGAAGATGGCAGATGGGAGATGGAACCATTTTGCAACCGTTTCATTGCGCCTCAGTTTGTTTATCGCTCGTTTGGCTTCTGTTTGTTTGTGTTCTCTGTTTGCTGTCGATGGCAAAGTGCAGTAAAAAGTGAACCAGCAAAAAAATGCAATTAAACGCGTTTCATGTGACACTTTACTTGCGTCTGCCTCTCCCTCTCCCTCTCCCACTCTCTCTCTCTCTCTCTCTCCCTGTCTGTAACAAGGATCTGGACTCGATTTGTTTGACCAGCCCGGGAGGCTATTGGACTATTGCATAATAATGGTAGCACGAGTGTCGCGAGCTGCAGGTGATGGGATATTGAGCGAAAAGCGAGAAGGACAAAGCACCAAATTGATAGATAGATTGCTTGAAAGAAAAAATACGATAATAGCAGTTATCTGAGTGCCACTGTGGGAACTGTGGGAACTGCCAGCCAGAGCGGACCTTGATGCCAGCATATTGTGCAGTGAAAAAAAAAAAAAAAATAAAAAACAGAAAAACATATAAAGGCCACATCAATTTATGTGTTGCCAGCTTCAGCAAATGTGGAAAGCGAACAAAAAGCTACGTTTGACAGCTGCAGTACACACTGGGAGCCAGGCATAGATATACAGTTATAGTGTACAGGTAGAGTACAGACAGGTGTTGTGTAAGCAAGAAAATATTCAAAACAGAGCAGCTCAAGGAAACTTGACAACAAATAAAACATGTTTTTAATATAGTGAAGATTAAAGGAAAAACAGAGAGTGGATAGCGAGCAGGAAAGAGAATGAGAGAGAGAGAGAGAGTGAAAAGAGATAGAAAAATATACATATGGAGAGAGAGAGAGAGAGTGAAAAAGAAATAGATAGATATATATATATGTGGAGAGAGAGAGAGAGAGCAATAAAGATAATCAGTAAATAAAGAGAGGAGAGAGTGAGACAAAGATAGCGAGAGTGAGAGAGAGAGAAAAGAAAAGAGAGAGACAGAGTGAAAAAATATTTACACACACACATATATAGAGAGAGAGGCCATTAAAGCTAATTAGTAAATAAAGAAAGTGGGAGAGGGAGAGGGAAAGCAAAAAAAAAGAGCGAGAGAAAGAGAGAGGAATAGAGTGAAGATAGAAAGATAATGATGAAATTCTAAGACTGTGAGAAAGAAACAGACAGAAATGATGAGATGTAAGAGAGTGACAGAGAGATAGATAGTAAATAGAGACAGGTATAGATGGAAACACATAGGTAGATAGACCACAAAAAGAGTTTTTAATGCAAAATTATAGTGAAAAGCAGAAATAAGTAAAAGATGCAGAAGTCAGCGACTGTCGTGAAATGCGGAAAAGATTAATAATATTGAGTATAACTAGACAGAGGAAGTAAACAAAAATGAAGGCAAAATGTCTATCAAGAATTACTAAGCGATAGAGCGAGAAAGATATATAGAAATATTAAGAGAGCAAATTGATATTAGAATTCAGAAAAATTTAAGTCTAACTGGTAATATATAGAGATAAGAAATATAATATAATAGAGTTAAGAAACTTAAATTTTTTTTTAATATATATATATATATATATATAGACTGTAGCTTATATAATTTCCATGAATTGAGCAATCCAGGTTGCTTCTGGATCTGAATCAGAAATTGACTCAAGATATCTAAGAACGGATAAAAAAAAAGTTAAACAAAAAACTCAGCCATAAAGGCATCAAGAATAACTTTAGATTCCATTGAGCAAGAAACACAGAAGTGTGACGGAAAATACGAAAAGAAAATACACTGAGAATACAATGGAAACACCTGACAAAAACTGAATTTACAATTAAATGTCAATAAAGTCAGAGAGGGAGGGAGTGTGCCCAGGAAGACCTTAAACAAAAGGCCAAGTCACGCCAGTTATGTGTTTTAATTATCATAAACATTTACCAAATAATAACAATAAAAACGGAAATGCGAAAAAAAAGTGTCGCCAGAGTGCCTGCCTGAGAGAGGGAGCGGGAGAGGGAGATAGAGAGAGGCAGATGAGTGCCAGCTGAGTATGCGAGGCTTCATAAAGTTGCGCTCGCTGCGAATGCTGCAAATGACAAGTACTTAAATGCTAAGCGAGTGGACTAAGAACAAAGGGAGAAATATATATATATGTTATATATATATATATATATATATATATATATATATATATATATATATATATATATATATATATATATATATATATTATATCTGTATATAGCAGAAGGTGCAAAACAATGGCGAACACCTACGAAAAAGTTGAACACAAAATTAAATGTAGAAACTGACACAAAAACCCAGCCATTAAATTTGCATTAAAATATTCAATTTAGAGAGACATGGCCAGGGCTGGGTGCATGGCAGACATTGTAAAAGATGTGGTAGATGCTATGTGGCTGCGGTTCTAGCTGCTCCTTCTGCAGTGCATCAAAGGCAGCGGGCGACTTTTATGAGTAGATGACGATGACACAGACGCCTGCTGCTGCTGCTGCTGCTGCAGCTGCAGCTGCTCAGCTAGCTATTGCCCACAGACTCGATCTTGTTCTTCTTCTTGTATGCTTTAATTATTTGTAGCATGCAAAGTTAAGCCCCAAGACACACACACGCAGACATTGGGCAAGGTATTAAGTTGTTAAATATGTAGCAAGCGCTGCAGTTCACAGCTGCCAGCTGCTGCCTCCAACATGCGTGTGTGTGTGTGTGTGTCAAAAATGAATTACATAGCAGCCAGCAACTGCATGTGTGTGTGCCTCTGAGCAGTGTTGCCAATTTAGCTATTTTTCCGCCAGATCTGCTGTTTTGAGAGTTTTACGATCTGACGCTTGGCGAGAATTTTGACTATTTTCAATTATGGATCAGTGGAGCAATAATTTTTAATTGCATAGGATATGCATGTAAAATACATAAGAAAAGATGCTGCAGGCGGGAAAAAAAATGGCTATAAAAATTTGAAAAAAAAAAATTAAGCTATATAAAATTGCCTTTATCACTGATAATTATGCATATAAATCACCCTGAAAGTGTATATGCACAAATGGTCGAATCTAGCTATTTTCATGCGACCTCCTCCAGAGGTGGCAACACTGGCGCTGCGTGTGCGTGTCTGCATATTTAAGAGCGCCGCAAAGTATGCAGCAAAGTTTAACAGCTGCATGGCTGCTGCTGCTGCTGCTACTTGCTTTACGGATTTACTTATGTTGCTCTTGCCAGCACACACACACACACACACACACATACACACACACACGCACAGTCAGTCCCTCCCTCCACACACATACGTGCAGCGCTCGCAGACAGCCATTTAGTTAGTGGCTGCTGTCGAGTGCTTAGTTTTAAATCCGATACAATTTACTTTAAGTAAAGAACATAAATTCGCCCTATCTGAGCAGAAGACACGTACAAACACACACACACACACACATGTTGATTACAGTTGAGATACAGTTTTTCGTACATTTTTAATTGAGTGTCACGAGAGTTACGAGTAGTTCTCTGCCTTTCTCTCTCCGTCTTTCTAAATCCTTTAAGCCTTAGCCACGTTGCCAACAGGCTGAACTTTGTTAGCCTTTTAAGCAAATAGTATTATATTTTGCTCAAATGCCGCCTACGCTCAGTGCAACAACATAAAAGGCAGACGAAAATGAAAGAGTTCTCGGCGCGCACACAAAGTGGATTGTATTTCACTCAAATGCAGACTGAATGTAGATACATTTCCTCTTCTTTCATTTTGTTTTTCTATTTTATTATATTTTTTTTTTTACATTTTATTACCTGAAATAGGCTTCAGAATTGAATTTTATTTTTGCTCTGTTCATTTAATAAAGAGCAAACTTTGTTTTGCCATTGCACATATCTGTTGTCTTTTCATTCATTATTAATTGCTTTTCTGTGTTGATTTTGTCATCAATTTGGTTTGCTGAGCTGAGCTTTGTGTGGAAATCGTTTTAGGAGTAAATTGTTGCCAAATGAGTACTATATATATATATATATATATATATATATATATATATATATATATATATATATATATATATATATATATATATATATATATATATATATATAAATTTTATAATATACTAAAATATTTATTCAAGTATATTAAAATAAATATATTAAAATAATAAATAAAAACTTTAATAATATAAGAATCATTTTAGGTAAACTGTTGGAAAACGTATTAACATATAAATAAAAAAATGTTTTTTAAATAAGTATATTTATATGCAAAACAAATTTATATTAAAAAAAAATAAATTTATATAAAAAAATATATTTATATAAAAGAATATATTTATTGAATTAAAAGAAAAAATATATTTTAAAAATATATAATATTTAAAATATATATATATATATTTATGCACTATTTTAAAAACATATATATATATATTTTTAAATATATATACATATTTATATACAAAATTATATTTATAGAAATAAAAATAAAAATATATTTTTTAAATATATATTTAATATTTATATAAAAATAGTTTATAGTTTTAAAATTTTATTATATTATATTTTAAGGCATAAAAAATGCCTTCAAATTTTTTTTATTTATATATATATTTATTAATATTAACATATAGCTCTTCAAGAATTAATCAAGAAACTAGCAAAATAGGGTAATTCTATTATAATTTTATATTTTTTTATACAGAGACTGGCATCTTGCCCTGCCAAATCAAAGCTGTCTCTATTCAATTAACTGCATCGAAGCAGGCATTAAGGCGACATCAGAACACGCTCAACACATGTGCCATAGGTCTGGGAAATGCCTTGCATGCTATGCGCCAAGTAACATCGCCCCCGTTGCCCACGCTTCCCGCTGAATCAACAAATTCCAGTCAAAGCATTTGGATTGACCATTGCGAATGTGCTCGCAGCACTTATCGCAATTCGCAAGAGCTGGAGCACTCTCCACGCACAATCAATCTGAATCGGAATCAGGATGTGAATTGCTAGTCATGTGGGATAAACAGATGCCTGCCGCCAACCCCCACACCTTCCCGCGCCCAATCACTTTACCCGCATCCATTTAGCGCACTTGTTGCCAACGCAGCGACGTTTAATCAAATCTAGTTTTTTCTCCGCCATTATTTTGTTTTTTTTTTTTTTTGTAAGCTCTGCTGGCTGTGCCGTTGCTTTTACACATGTTACAAATGTTCGAACTATTTGCAAATCCGCAGTCATTCTTCATTCTGCGCTGTCCGCTCAGTCTGTCAGCTTCTCCCCCGGCCCAGTTTAACATTGCCCTATGCAAATCCATTGTGACAGCCACGGACGAGCCAGATAGAGCAAAAAAAAGCGACTCTAATTGAATTTAGTTTACGGCAGCAATTTTTTTCTCTTTCTTTTTTTTTAAGCTTTTCTTTTTCGATCCTTGACCAGGCGCAACGAATTCTGCCTCACTTGCAGTCATAATTGAGGCACGAAAAGCGCAACGCACTGTGAAGGGCCTGAGGAGGAGGGCTGCGGTAGTGGCGGCGACTCGACATTGATATACATTGTGCGAGGCAATGCAATGCGAGCGGAAACGTTACCATTTCGCAAAGGAGCATCCATAGAAATGCCGAGTTGCATCATGCCGCAGCGTGAGGCAGCGCGAGGCGAGCTGAGCTGCCTTTTGTCTGGCATTTTGTTAAAGGCCAGCGGCAAATTGGTGTCGGCTGCGCTCTCTCTCTCCCTCTCTCTCCATCCTTCTCTCTCTCTCTGTGAATGACGGCGCAAATAATTGAATAAGCGATCAATAGGTGAACAAGTTGCAAGGCACCCGAAATTCATTTCGTGAATGCGATTTGATGGCGGCACAAAACTCGAAAAAAAAAAAAAAACAAAAAATCTCACAAAAATAGCGCAAAAACTGAAAAACTGTTTAATTGAATTAGCAGAAGCCTAGACGCGGGTCAATAGTGGCACCAAACTGCCCCTCTGCCCGCTCCTCCACCTTTCCACTTGATTCATGCCTGCCTTTTAGGCCATGGCCTAGCTAACTCTCAACAGTTTGCGCAGTTGTTTGTTGTTGTGCGTGGGAGCAGCCGTTACCGTTACCGTTGCCGTTGCTGCTGCAAAAGGTTAGCGGGATAATTGCTTTTTGGCCAAGTGGCGCAAGTTCGGGCCAGCCATTCGCTATGACAATGGGCTTTTTATGCTGCGCTTGTTAAGAACTATTTTCGGCCTGAACTACCTTATTCTGTACTTGTTAAGCTCCAGCTTAACAATTTAAATTTAAATTTTTATTTATTTATATTTTATTTTATTTCATAAGTAAATTTATATTTATATATATATATATACATATATATATATAGTTTTTTTATATTTTATATTTTATATTTTATATTTTATATTTTATATTTTATATTTTATATTTTATATTTTATATTTTATATTTTATATTTTATATTTTATATTTTATATTTTATATTTCATATTTTATATTTTATATTTTATATTTTATATTTTATATTTTATATTTTATATTTTATATTTTATATTTTATATTTTATATTTTATATTTTATATTTTATATTTTATATTTTATATTTTATATTTTATATTTTATATTTTATATTTTATATTTTATATTTTATATTTTATATTTTATATTTTATATTTCATATTTTATATTTTATATTTTATATTTTATATTTTATATTTTATATTTTTTATTTTATATTTTATTTTTTATATTTTATATTTTATATTTTATATTTTATATTTTATATTTTATATTTTATATTTTATATTTTATATTTTATATTTTATATTTTATATTTCATATTTTATATTTTATATTTTATATTTTATATTTTATATTTTATATTTTATATTTTTTATTTTATATTTTATTTTTTATATTTTATATTTTATATTTTATATTTTATATTTTATATTTTATATTTTATATTTTATATTTTATATTTTATATTTTATATTTTAAATTTTATATTTTATTGTCAGTTTTTCCTCCTTTCCACATGCATAATTTAAAATATTTTTCCTGCGCAGCTTCCACAAAATCAACCTTAACACACTCCATTACACCTCTGAATTCGCATTGTTTTCGAGCACGCTCCAGCTGCAGGGCATCAAAACAAAGTTTACGCCCTTCAGAGCACATCATCCATTACCCAACCAAATTATTGCACCCATTCGCAGCTCAATTTATTATCCAATTCATGGGGAATAACAAAGGCACAGCACCCTCGCCCCAGCCTCAATTGGCAAGTGAAGCCACAAGATTAATTGCCTCATCGCAGGAACTTTAAACCGCAAGTAACAAGTGAATTTAAGAGCAATTATGAAACTTTCCACGCAGCTGGCTAAACTTAAACCGTCTTCTCGTCTCGTGATTTGATATTTACTTATTTATACATCTATTTATAGATATATATATATATAGTTCTCCCTCTGTCAACTCGTGCGTTCCCTGCTGCTGTCTTGTGCAATGCAATTTAATTTACTTCGATAGCATTTCAAATCCAATCAAATCGAAACCGGCATCAATTTTTCATGACACAAAAAAATAAGAAAAAAGCTGTGAGAGCAAACTGAAATATCAATGAAAAATTATGAGGCATGTGGCAAGGCAAACAACAACAGCAGCAAAACTGTCTGCTATAACAATAACAAACAAAGTTGTGGCAAACCCTTCTGCCTCTCGCCAATCGACCAGGACGATCCAATGGCCAAGTGGCCATTGATGCGTTAAATAAAAACTTCAGCTAAATATTTCCCAAAGCAAAAACAAGCGAGTTCTGCCAGCCAGTCAGCCAACCAGCCAGTCAGCCAGCAGGCGATGACCCAAACTGATGCAAAATTTCCACACGTAAAGCAGCAAGAAAAGTGCAGATTCGAAGCAGTAAGTGTGTGGGGGGGAGTGGGGAAGTGGGGGAAGTGGGCAACTTAAAGCAAATGTTGAGGCTAAGCAAGAGACAAGTGCGAGAAAAATCGCAAGTCAAAATGTTAACGACTTGGGTAATGCCCTAGCTGAAGTGGCTGGAGGAGTGGAAGAGGCGAGTGAAAGGGTGAGTGAAATTGTAGAGAGAATTGTTAATTATTAATTATTAATATTAATAATATTATAGTATTATATTAATTAATATATTACTTATTTAAAATTTATTAATTTTTTTATTAATTGATTCACATATCATTAATTTATATTTAATTAATTAAATAATTTCAAAAATATATAATATATAATATAAAAAATATTTTTTTAAATATATATTTATTTCAGTTTTAATAGTTATAAACAAATACAAATTATATGATAAGTTCAATTTTAGAATTTTAGATTAATAAAAATACTCAAATAATGTAAGAATAATTTGTTTACAATTTATGATATTTAAAAAAATTCAGAAGAGTTCAGGATCATTTGAAGATTATCAATAATATTTTACAAAATTTGTAAATGCATATAGTATTTTTTTATTATTTTTATTTTATTTTATTATTTATTTATAAGTATAAGGAAACCCATAAAAATATATATATAATAAAAAATAAATATATAATATTTAATAATACAGTAATATAATTTAAAAATAATGTTTAATAAAGTTTTAGTGATAATCTTAATATGATTCCGAACTCATCTGAATTTTAGTCCTTTAAATCGCCGATAATAGTCCAAGGATTACACAGTTACTTCAGTAGTTTCTCAACTGACTTTTATCAATTTCACTAATTACACTAATTTCACTAATTATCCAAGCACGCACAAGCTAACCACAGCTATATACTTCATATCTACATCTCCACAATTCAAATTCCCTCAATTCCACTTAAGAACCCACACTAATCAGACCAGGGCCAAATGCGAATCGATTCATTAGAATTTCCAATTAGTGTTTAAGTACAGATGCCAATCAGGTAATCACTTCTGCTAGCTAACTAATTACCACTAATTTAATTAATTAGTGCAGCAACACAATTGCACAATTATACCTTATAGCTACAGGGCTACAGGGTATTAATTGAGGCAACAACTAACAAGCATTTGTCGTGTCGCCGCCTCCTTTCGTTGCTTTGCTGCAGCAGCCGCCTTCCGTCGGCCTGCCCGACTGCCTACACCCGCACCTGCTGCTACTGCTGCAACTGCCAATATCTGCTCGCTTCTGTTTCTTCTTCTGCTGCTGCTGCCGTCTCGGTGTAGCATCCGTTTTACGGGCCCGGCCCAGACACGTATACAAACATTTCATGGTTCAATAAATTTGCTGCCGAGCGTACCGGAAACTTTGCGAAAAATACATTGGGAAAAAGCTCGTTGCAATGGAAAAGGCAAAAAGAAATTATCTGTAGCCGGTAGCAGCTAGCTGCTAGCTGCTGGATGGTTGCTGTTGGCTGCCACGTAAATGCCACGCCTACACGCTTTCTTGGCCAAAATGCGGCGCGCACTGCCACACACACACAGAGACACGCGTTCGTATAATTTCAGCTTTTTCTTTTATTATAAAATTTTATTTTTTTCTTTCAAACTCTTTTTTTAATGGCTGCCTGACTGACTGCCTGCCTCGCTGCCACGCCCACTGATTATATATTTTGGCCTAGTTCTAAAAGCTTGTAGGTGTTAAATTATGCATTGCCCACTTTTCACACCTAGTTGCCGCTGCTGCTGCTGCTGTAGCAATTGTTGCTGCCCTTTTAATATGCTGCACAAAAAGCAATTAAATGTGCAGCTGAAAGTTGCAAATGGATTTAAATGAGCATAATTTATGGTTTTAATTGGAGACAAACTGCCTTTACATACCCGATTATGCATTGGGTATGAAGTTGGCTTAACAAATTTCATTTTTAATGGATCTTAGATAATGGCTTTAAATCATTGTTAATAAATTTTGCAATTTACACTATGTAATTAGACCAGTCAAAAACTGATATGCGCCGCCGCGGCAGCTCCGACCTCAACAACTAATCTCGAACAACTGACTGGCCGGCATTCCCACTTAGACTTAGGTTCTCAGCTAAGGTTGTCTCATTTCCACTGCTGAAGTCGCCGCCTCTCAATCTGAACTGTTAAACGACTCGGTAGATCACGCACACTGTTTAAAGACTCTAATCATGGCACTCTCGCCAACTAAGCGCTCTCTCTGTCTCTCTCTCTGAAATCTATGTCAGGCCATTCAGCTCACGCCATTGATCCGTTACATGGCAGAAGAAGAATGAGTGCATGTATGCAAGCTCGCACGACTGAAAAACCGAGTGGTTGACTTTACACGAAGACATTACGCTCATCTTTGACTAATGATCCGAGCGCAGCGATTTATACCTTGCTCGCACCTACCTGTGGATTCTGTGTTTCGTTTTTTTCGTTTAGCTCAAACTTGACATGTGTGCACATGCGTCTGAGAGTAAATAGGTAACATAGTAAATTGTCTTTCTATTAAGTTATTCGGTTTGATTATTAAATATTTTATTATTATTTATTAATAATAAGTAAAACTGGTATGCATAGCAAAATATGCAGACTACTATGTACATATGTACATATTTTATTAATATATCATATTTTATTTATTAATAATAAGCTAAATAGCTATGCATAGAATTTGATTAATATCTCATATTTCTAAACAAATATAAGCTTTACTTTTGCCAGACAAGTCTTATTACTCACGAGTCTTTTAACAATGTTTATTACTTATGGACAAGAACTTTTTGTTTTGCTAATTCTTATACTTCAGAGAGCGAATATGAGTGACTGGTATTGCAGACTGTGCTGAAGTGGAGTGAGTGCTTTTGCCAATGATCCCGTTTAACACCAGAGCAAGTAGAGTAGCCAGCATACGTATGTGTGTGCGAGTGAGACTACAGACCGTGCAGAAAAAGAGCATGGACACTGTAGTTGTAGTGAGAATGGCAGAAAACTAAGCTCTCTTGCTTTTGATCCCGTTTTATATATAGAGTAAGTGGTGCGGGTAATGTGAGTGGGCAAGTGAGTGAGGCTGATAGGCAGGGATTACAGCGCGAGCAGAAAGTGGCCATCGCTGTTGAGAGTGTCACAGATAACGCTCGTCTTGCTGTGGACGCTGTTTTATATGTGTGAGTGAGAGGGAGGCGACTGCAGTTGGGGTAGAAAATATATGTATGTGAATAAGTCGGCTGCTAGGTAGCGACTCCAGCGCTGGACTTGAGCGTGCATTGTGGATGGTGTGAGAGAGTTAAATTAGTCGCATAATCTCTGCTGTTAATGAGATTGAGTGCATATGCAAACCTAACGAAGGCAAATCTGATTTAGTCTATGCGCGTCTGCTGCTCGGATTAGTTGTTCGATCTTGTGCGCATATTTAATGAGAAAGGATTATTGCGCGCGTAATATGAAAGTTAATTGGATTGCAGATTAAAGCGAAAATACCCTGTTTAAGTATTTGCAAGGATAGATAGACAAATATGTATATAATGTGCCATGGGACTAACTTGTTAAATTTAATTTATCAAACTTCTGCGCCGTTGCACAGCCAAAAAACACAAACACACACATACATCGCTACCGCAGTAAGAGACACCGCACGGAAACAGGAAGTAGAGCGCAAATTTTGTGAATGCACTTCCGCCTAGTGGGCTCACTCTGCACTCCCTCTCTCTCTCTCCACTCTCCACTCTCTGCATGTGTGTGCGTGTCCAGATACGACTTTCGTTATTTACAATGCAATGAAATGCGAAATGAACTATATCGAATATTATGTTCCACAATTTATATGCACTGCTTAACATAATTACAGACTGCGCATTTTGTAGCATACTTTCGAGCGCACTTAATTGCACTCAAACAAAGGCATCAATTAATCAACGACATTGAATAAATGACGCATCGCTTAGCATTCAAAACTGTGAAAAAGCCTGATATGGTCAATTATATAGAAAATATTATTCGTTTTTATCTGCTGAATGCAGTTCGCATTTTCAATTCAGTGTGTGTGGAAGATGAAGAATATTTAAATATTTTATAAAATTTGTAATGAAATTTGTAGAGTCAAAAACGACCAAAAATATCTCTAGACAACAAGGTCTATAACGAGGAATCTACAGGAAAGTCTTAGCTCCGAGCTTCTGCTAAAAACTAATTTATCTAAGTAAAAGTAAAATATAAAGAAACCTTAAAGCCTATTATTTAATTAAATGTGAATAAACAAGAACGGTTAATAAAATAAATAGTTAAATAATAAAAGTATTATTACTTTATTTAAAAAAAAAAAATAAAAAATAAAATATAAAATGTATTTAAATTAATTTGAGTAATTTAAAAAAAAAACTCTGTAAATATTTCATAAAGTGAAAAATAAATATCAATATAAAGTATAATAGCATATAAATATAACATAAAAATAAATAAATAAAATATATAATAAAAAATAAAATATTAACTTATTCAACAATTTTAAAATAAATTTATGATAGTAGAAAAAATATGTAAAATTTAAAAAATACTTTTAAAATTATAATTACATTGTAATTAAAATGCATTTAAATTAATTAAATCAGTAAAAAATTAAATAAAAAAACATATAAAAATACAAAATTATAATTTTATAAAATGGCGTACTTATGTATATACATATGTACATATAAATTTATCATAAACTATTTACATAATTTGTAATGAGATCTATTAAACTCGTTATAGTCTCATTAACTTAAAGGTAAAACCATTTCAGTCAGGGTCTTGACCCTAATTAAAGCAAAGCTAAAGCCCAAAGCTATATGTAATTCAGAAAGCAGCTAGAACCAGCTCAGAGCCTCTGTACCCGTCTCAGTCTCCCTCTGTCTTTCTCTTTCACTCCTTCTGCTTTAGTGCTACTTCTTATAAATATATATATATATGTATATAGCTTTTTTCAGAGGCAACTGAAACTAATGCACGCCAATTTTCAATACAGAAAATCGAACTTTGAAGTGGGCGGCGACGCGACGCGCCCCATTTTAAAGGCTGCCACCAGGAGGTGGCACGCTTCTTATGGGGCATGATTGGACTTAACGTGCAGCGCGACGCGTCGGCTGCGGCTGCTGCCGCTGTTGCTGCTGTTGCACATCGCGTGCCTGGCCAAAAACCACTTGAAACTATTATTGATGAACACGCGCGATGAACCGAGGGGCAGATTATAGGACAATGGACGTATGGGGCTGGGGGCTGGGGGCCGGCTGGAACAAAGGCCAGCTGACTGACAGCAGCAGCAGCTGTTGGTAAGGGAGCCACTCCGGCCATTGAGTTGTTGCGGCAACGAATGCGTTTTGTGCGTGTTAAAGCGCACAGAAAATATGAAAATATGAAAATATGAGAACGAAAATGAAAAGAAAACCGAGCGGCGCTTGCTTAAAGGCGCAGGAGGAGCCAGCACTTTACCACTTTTTATGCTTGGCGATAAATTAAAATTTTTATTAACATACTTTTCTGCTAGCAGCAGCAGCAGCAGCGGCCACGGCGCCGCCCAAGCAGCGCCCACTCAACAAACGTCAGCTTGTCCACCACTCGACGCAATCTTCCCTCTCCCTCTCTCTCTGATGGCATGGGAAATTCCTGTCCAAGCACTTTTTATGAGTTGAGCAGCGCACGCAAAAAACTGACCCCCACCATCATCCACACCCCTCCCCCTCTCTCTCTCTCTCTCTAGGGCCACCCCCAACCTCCCACTGCAGCCCCCTCTGCTCAGGCCATACAATTATAATTTGTTGACGCGTTCGCTAAGGCCTGCTGCTAAAGGAAAATAAATAAAAGTGCTTGCTCAGTGACAGAGTTTCAGGTCTGATAAGTTTTGCCGTCTTAAGCGCATTGGCACAAGGCAGCAAGGCGCAACTATTGTGGCCAAGGCCCAAACGATTAACATTTTTTCCGTTTCTCATGAAATTATGCATACGAACTAGCCAATAAGGCGATCAAAAGTGCTTCGATTGGAAGTGAAGGCGAAAGCGAAAGCGAAAGAGATAAGTTGCAATAAGAAGCTGAAGAAGTCGCCGCAAAGGCATCAAACGTAATTCGACTTGAAGCTGCTTACGGGTTAAATCAATTCAATTTGTGACAAGCTGGTGGAAAACTGAGCGTTGCTGGGACTAATTCTAAATGTTAGAGTAAAGCTCAAAGTTTTATGAGCGTGAAGCGTAAGGAGAAGCGCCGATGGTCATAAAAGAGAAAACGGCTAAAGAACAATGTAAACGAAGCGATGTTTGTGTAATAAAACAAGAGCAATGAGAAAATGAATAAAGAGAAATGTTGTGAGAAGCGCAGAGAGAAGCGCTGCAGGTAACCACAATATGAGAAGTTGAACACATTTAAGTAATAAAACAAGAATCATAGAAAGAGCATAAAAATGCATTGAGTCATGTTATGAGAAGCGCGGAGAGAAGCGCTGCAGGTAACCGAAATATGAGAAGTTAAGGATTGAAAAGAAAAATTAACGATTGATACAATACAAAGGAATAAGAGAAGTGAAAGTAAATAAGAAGAAACATTAGAAGAAGTCTACAATAAATTTTTAAATAATAAAATTTATTTATAATTGTTTGCCAATGTATTACTATTAATGTGTATTAATATTTGTTTTTAATATTAATTTTTAATTGTTATTTTTTGTATCATTTAATTTTTTTGTTATTTATTTTTTACTAGTATTTATTTTAATTATTATTAGTTTTTTTAAAATTAGTTTTTAAGTATTATTTACTTTTATTATTGTTTTACTATTATTTATTCGCATTATTTTCCATATAATTTACTTTTCTTTTTTAACTGTAACTTATACATTTATTTTTTAATTTTAATTTTTTATATTTATTTTTATTTTTTATAATAATTTCTCAATAATACATACATATTTTTTATATTTGTTATTTTGTACAATTATTTATTTATAGTATTTTTTATTTATTTGCATTATATATTTACAGCTAATCGGGGCTTGCATAAAGGCAAAACGATAAACCATAATTTCAATTTCTCTCAATTTCTATGCATGTAATAGAGCTGTTCAAATGATGATTCAACAGATTAAATAAACAAATTTATTTATTACGCAGATTACAAATTTCATTTCGATATAATTTTTTCCGCTTTTGCAATAAAAAAGGTGGAATTAGTGGGCAAACAAAACAGCATTTGCTATTCAAATCGCCAGCTAACAATAATTTATTGTTGATTATTAAAAAAAGGCAAAAAGGAATTGCGCATTTAATTAAAAATTAATTGAAACATGTTTAATTCCGTGCGGCATTCAAACAAACTGAACAAACGACATCTAAAGCCCAGCGAATTGCAGTCGCTAAATTCAGCAAATAGCACGTAGTAAACACCTGCCTTCTGCCTCCTGCCCTTCCACCGACCACACCTGTAATGCTCGTATGTTATGCAAATACTTTGCACTACTGTGAATGCCATGAATGTGACTGTGAATGAGAGCGTAATTCAATCATCTCTCGGCCAGGCAACACACAAATAAACAACAATCCTGGGCATCGCTTCCAAATGTAATTCAATTAATTTTTTATATTTATTACAAATCGAAGTAAAATAAATAAATTTATAAATGTAATCAAGCTGAAAGGTTGATTGACTCTGACATGACAGACAAAAAATATATAGAGTTTATGTTTAGTAAATTACCAAGAGAAACAAGAAAAAGCACATGAAACTAATTGAGTAGCTATATGAGAAGCGCAGAGAGCAGCGCGCCTGTTGAGTAACATATGAGTGGGTAAAGATTTATTAATATAATAATTAATAAAGTAATAAAAAAACAAATTTTAATAATTGATTTAATTATTTTTTAAATAGTTGTTTCATTGTTGAGAAGCGCAGAGAACGCGCTGAAGCGGAATACGAGATGTTAAAAATGCATTCATGTAGTATTTTAAATAGTATAAACAATAGTATTAGCAAGCTAGTCTAGGCTAAGCTACGAAATGTTGAAGATTGATTTATATAGAATTTAAAATAGCAACAACATAAAAAATATTAAAATAATTTATTTAATTATTTTTAAAAATATTTTTTAAATTGATTTAAATACCTCACTGCTCATTTGTTACATATACAGGGTATATGGGCAAAAATATGAATGTCTGCTTTGCTTACAAAATGTTTTTTAATTGAATTTCAGATAAAAGATATAAAAAAGGAATTCATATATATATGGCGTAATAATTGGCCGGGGGCGTGTCGTTGACAGCAACAGATATACATGCACACAGTGAATATATGCATATACATATATATATATATATATATATATATAATATATATAGACATATATAGATGCATGTAGATCAGACAGTAAATGACATTGCAACAGACAACTCGCGCGCATTAACTGCAGATGCAGCAGGACAATGGAATCCTGGCCTGTCCTAGTCTGTCCTGGCCAACTCTAGGACGCGCTTCAATATTTATTGAAAGGCTGCGTGCGTGAGTAAATGACAATTTTATTGCGCAGCTCGCTCATTAAAAAATTTATAGACCAGACAATGGGTAGCCTGGCGCTGAGGTTAATAATGGCTCCGCCACGACCTTTTAATCATCAACACAATTTCTGAACTGTTTATAGTATTTTATTTTCTTTTTTTTTTTTTGCTTTGGCTTTTGCATTGTTTTGTTTTTATTGCAGCGACTACTGCTGCTGGCTAGTCTTTAAATGGCCCGACGATTTATGGAGGACAACAGGAAATTGAAAATGCCATTAAATGCGGTTACACATGGACACATTATAGCGGGTGAGGCCTGTACTTGCTGTTAATGTCACTCTGCCGTATAGGAGACATTCCCTTCGTTTAAGTGTGACTTAATAATCACTTTAATTGCGACATAAATCGATCAGCGAGAAATAGATTAAGGAATTGAAACTATGCAAATGTATATCTGTAGTAAATATATATGGGGTGGATACATATAGAGTGTATTTAAGTATTTCTCTACCTACAAAAATGGTGGAAAATTGCAATTGAATTAAATTTCCATCAGTTTAAAAATATAAAATATCATAATTATTATTAATACAGTAAGTTTGCAATAATTTAAAAATATTAATATTTTTCACAGCTAAAAATGTAGTTAACCTTTGATAAAATCATATTTGTAATATAATAATAATAATAAAAATAATAATAATAAAAATAATAATAATAATAATAATAATAGTCAATATATACATATAATAACAATAAATTTATTTAAACATAAAAAAAAATAAAACAATAAATTTATATTATAATATAAAGATAAGTTAAATAATTTTCTAAAACTTTGATTGTAGACCAACATTTTCGAAATTTAATTTCGTGAGCAATGGTAAAGATGTTCTTAAAAATAACATTAGTTTTATTATATTTAATAGTTTAAGACACTAAAAATAACATATTAAATTTAAAAAATTTTTTGAAAATTAATTTTCAATATTAATAAACATAATGTATATAAACGTATTCGAGAAACTAAATTCGAAACTTTTTCACACACACAAATTCTGATTAATTGTTTCTCATTCAAGTTTAGAATATCAGAAAATATATGTTTATAATAATTATTTATATATAGAAAATTTATTTAAATATATATTTTTTATTTTAAATATATATTTTATTGTATATTTAAAATATATTTATATTTTTAAAAAAAAGTTGTTGTTTATTATATTTTAATAAATTCTTTGTATAATATCTGTAAATTTTAAATATATATTTTTAAAGTTCTCCCATTTCTAATGCAATTATTTCTGGTTGCATTAAGACACATTGTAATATAATTAAAATAAAATGATTAAATGCTCGGCGTTCGCTTACCAGACAAAAGAGTTGAATAGTTTTTTGCTTCGCCCGTGAAGTAGAACGTCAAGTGGAACACAAGGAGGTAGAACAGTTTTTTTTTTTATATATATATTTTTTTTGCTTTCTCAATTTGCGTTAAGAGGTTGTGTGTATGTCGCGCGCCAAAAACTATGCAACACAAACTATGAATGTCTTCTGGTTGCGTTGTTGGCCGACTGCCGCCGCCGATGTCAATGCCTGATGGCTGGTAATGTGATTAGTTGGCTCTGCCGTCGTCGCAAATGTATGTGTGTGTGTGAGTGTGAGTGTGTTGTGAGTAAATTTTAATTTAATTATGTCGTCGTCGTGCACTACTGTTATCCGCCTCGCTCTTCAGTTACGAAAAAACAGCTCAAAGCAAACGAGCGCAAACTAAAGACACGCACTAATAAACAATGGCAACAATAACAGAAAAACAAAAGCCAGCAGCGGCCCGACAGACTGTGCAGCAGACTGTGCGGGGTGTACCGTTAGCACAAGTCCAGTTAGCTCGACCAAAATAACCAAAAAGCGGGCGAGCGACCGAATGTCGAATGAATGGCGAATGAATGTGGAATGTGTGGAGATGCGAAATGCGAATGCGAATGCGAACGATGCAAAACGGAACCTCAGACCGTTTAGTTGAACGCTGACGCTGACGCTGATGCTGACACTGGCTGCTCTGTCGCTGTCGCTTTCTGTGGCTCTGCTTCTGGCGATGGCTGGCAATCGAATGCAACTGCTGCCGCTGCCTGCTACAAGCGACTGCTCGGCGTTGCCGTTGCATACGCTGGGGCGAGCTGTACGAGGAACGTAATGGCAATGGAACAGTCGCGAGTCACTTTGCCTGTTTTGAGTGCAACTTGCAGTGCTCCTGAGTGTTCCGGAACGGGTTGAAAATTACTAAAACACACACACCTGAGCTTGATGGGCGATGGGGGAGTGTGCGTGTGTGAGTGTGTGCGTGTGTGTGTGTGTGTGTGTGTGTGTGTGTGGGTGTGGGTAATTTTATATTGACAAGAAAGCTAGACGAAAATTTAATTGAGTTTACGATACTTACTCCCTACTTAGAGCGCACACAATTCAATATTTGGCTCATTACGGTAAGGGTAGTTTGGCCAAGGGGCTGCTACCCAATACCCACTACACCCACACACCCACACACACACACACACACTACACACATGCCTTGTATTAAAAAGCCATAACATTCAAATTATTGCTTTTTCCAAACACCTATACACTATGTGTACTTAGTCAGGGTAGTTGAACAAGCAATTTAAACGGGGAAGAACAAGAAGTGAAGTAGATAAAGAACACGAAATTAGGCCCAACACAGCTGAAGTGATTGGGATGCCCATGTAACTGTTTCTCAATTAAAAATATTAGCAACCAGCTGATCACAAAACATTTTCACATTTTGTAACTGAAGTCAGTTGTTTAAGCCAGATTCTAGTTGACTGAGCAGCGGGAGGAGCAGATTTGACTGAAGGAGATATCAGACTTGACTTGAACTTAAAAGGGCTTTATATTGAAATTTTAAAAAAATTAAATATGTTATTTTATATTATTATTTTTATAAAAAGATTGATATTTTCATTTTTAATATTTTAATTTATTTTATTAAAATAAATCTCACACTTACCTGAGATAACATTCTCACTCTTTAGCTAAAAAATATTACAAAAATCTGAAATCCCTAAAAAAGAAAATAAAACTAGAAAAAAATAAATAAAGCGAATTTTTTTTGTAACAATGAGAAAGTAATAGAGTATAGATTATATATGTATATATTATAGAGGGGTGGAAAGCCGAAAGTAAAATTTTGGCAGAGAAAGAATAAGAGAGACTGCCAACTAGATAGAGGTAGAAAAAGACCAAACAAAGCAATATGAAAAAAAAAAATTGATAAAGAATTGTATCAAAGATAAAAATTTTAATTTTAACAAAATTTTTTTTTATTTACTAATTTTATTAATTTAAGACGCTACAAATATGCTAAAAATAATAATAAATATTTAAAAATAAAAATGAATAAGTAAGCTAAATAAGAAAATATGAATACTTTTTACAAATTTTTCAAAATAGATCAATTTTTAAAAATTATCTTTAAATTTGTAAAATAACAAAAGACAATCAACGTAGTTTTCACCCTAAATCATATGTATTTTATGTCTTTCATTGTCTACTATAAATTTGTATACCCTATTGAAAATGAGAAAGAGGGCTGTATTGGTTTTATTTATAATGTTTGAATAGTTAAGTATTTATAGATTCGATATTAGCATTTAGAGACTAGATATGAAAATTAAAATTATTCTATACTTAGAAAATATATATAATATACATTATAGAAATATTAGATTATATGATCTAGAAAGGGTTTACCTAAACAAAAAAAAAATGTATATACATATATTTATATATATATATATTTATATATATACATTATTAGCTCTGTTCTTAATTTAGTATATATTCAACATATCTTTTCATATCACAATATCTACTTCTACTGCACCCCTTCAATTACAGGGTATTTCTGATGCGCATTGTAGTTCTTTCGCAAGTAGCAGTAGCATCGACAACAACACCCATTATGCCCACATCTTTCGATATGGCTGCCTGGCTGGTTGTCTGGATTGTATATCCTGGTCTTTGTGTGGCTTGCGCTCTGTGCCTGTCCACCTGGGCTGTTGCACCTGTTCTACAATATATACAAAATGTAATGATGCACCTGGTCGGATGCTGCTGCTGCCGCTGCTGCATGTGAAAGGCAACTCCATGTGGCAGCAACGACAGGCGCCACAATAAAAGCGTTGCACGCACTGCAATATGCAACAGTTGCAAATACGCAAACAGAGCCAAAGAGCTGCGGTTGCAAGGCCCCCTCTCTCTCTGCATATGTCTGTGTGTGTGTGTGTGCCTGTCTGTCTGTCTGTCTGTGTGTGTAAAGTAAGTCGTTGTGTAATCTATCCATGAAAGTCGCTTCCGTTTTGCATTTTGTATGCTTAACGCATCGTTTGGTCGCGCAAATTGGGTTTTCACTGTCGTTGTTGCCGCTGTTTTTTTTGCATTTCACTCACAAAATAAAGTGAAGCGAAAATGTTGACGTTTACGCCGATTGGATATGCCTTTGACGCAGCCACAGCACATCAATTGTGCCAAAGGCTCTCGCCTCTGCCCTTTGACCCCTTGGCTTTATGGCGGACAAACTGTTGCTTTGACTGCGCCAATTAAAATCTTTTGGCATCTCGACTGTCCCGATGGTCATTCAATTAAAAATTTGAATACTAAAAAAAATACTAAAATCTAATCAATGAATGAAACTGAAGTGTTGCAAAGGTACGAGAGGAGACCGACCAATTCAGTGAAACATAGGTACGAGATACGAGATACGATATAGGAAATACTATATCAGATATACGACATATGGGATACGAACTACGATATACAGATACTAGAAACAGATACGATATACGATATAAAACACATGATATACGCGATGCGAGATACAAGTGACAGATACGATATACGAAATACGATATAAGATATACGACATATGGGATACTAACTAAGATATACAGATACAAGAAAAAATGTACAAAAAAATATTTAAATATACGATATACAAGATACGATATGAGATACGAGATACGATATACAAAGTACGATATAAAAGATGCCATATACGAGATACGATATACAAAGTACGATATTAGTAATGCCATATAGGATATAAGATATCCGTTATACGGGATACAAGATACGATATATGAGATACGATATGAGATATTTGATATACAATATACGAAATACGATATACAAAGTATAAGAAAAGAAATGTCATATGCGAGATACAATACGGATACGATATACGATATACCATATACCATATACGGTATACGATTTACGATATACGATTTTATGCAAAATACAATGTACGATATACAAAGTACGAGATACGAGATGCAAATGCAGATGTAGATTCAGATACACTTATAGCCACAGATACACCCCCATATACATTATATACACATTCGTGCAACATCCCCCAACTTACATACATTCCTATCTCCTACTTTATAGATACTCGCAGCAAACTGCCAGAGAATGCAATTTACGCTTTATGCTTCCGCAGCATACGATTGTGGCTTGAGGGGGAGGAGCAGGCCCTGACGCCTGCCTAATAGGATTGCGGCTATAATTTTTGGGGTACTTGTGTTTTTGCAATCTTGAAATGTGCTCCAAATGCGGGCGTTCATGTAGCTAATGTTGCCCCTCCACGCCTCCCAAACGCACTTTTCAAGCTATCTGCGGCAATTCGCTCTCTTCACTTCAATGGAAATTTGACGTTGGATGTTGTCAGTCATATTTCTAATAAGGGAAAACATTTCCCATACTGCTAAAAATTAAAAATATTAATTTTCATATTTTAAATAAGTTTAACTGAATTAATTTTACTTTACATTTTCGCTTCATCAGCATTTATTTATAAATTACTTTATTTAATTTAAGTATACATTCATTATTTTAACAAAATTCTAATGAATTAATTTCACTATAAGTGATTTTATTAAAAATAATAATTTAAATAATTTGCACAATATTTGTTATACAAAAATAAAAAGAAAATATAATTTAATATTTACTCAAAAGAATAAACTGTATTTATATAAAAATTAAACAAAAATATTGATAGATTTTCTATAAAAATAAATTTTAAAATTAATTTAATTTAACATAAAAGGTATTTCTAGTTTTTTTTTTTAAATATATTTTTAGAATTAATAAAACATGAAAATAAAAGTTTAGTTTTTAAAACAAATATACAAATGTATTGCAAAGAAAGAAAAACTATATATAAAATAATTAATATAATAATTTCAAATTTAAAATATTTACCCGCCAAGTTCTCCTTCACGAATCCAAACAGTTTAACATGAGCATAAATGTAAACATGCAGTGTGGAGCGCAGAGATTAGTAGCGGCAGCGATCAGCAGAGATGTAATGGTCCAATTACAAAAAACACGTATACAATTAAAAAGAAACTCATTTATACGCTCGCACACACATTTATACTTAATACAAGAGCGATAATAATATGGAAGCACGATTTCACTCTTTAGGCTATTTTTCTGCTCACACTTTCGCGGCAACAAACGATACTGTGAAACTACTCAAATTGCACTGTTAACTTCAGCAGAGCTGTTGTGACAAATGCCATCGAATATAATATCGATATTTTCTATGCGATGTTTAAATGCTGCTAACCTATCGAAGCCAGCTGTACAGACGAGGCGGAAAAACTCAAAAGAAACAGATAAAATAGAGAGACGCTTGCTTTTTGCGCCACAAAGAAAAACGCAAAATCAAAATAATTATATATATTTTAATTAGACGAAAATTTTGGAAATAGCCAACAGAAACAATCGCTGCTAATATGCCGCGTACAAAGGTAACAAAGAACTCGAAACGGAACCGCGAGGCCGCCAATCGCGAAGAGAAAATACGCATATTCGAATTAAAAATGGATTCCGTGCTGATGACCATCGACGATGTGGAGCAGCGCTACAATGCGATGGTCGAGACGCAGCTGCAGGGCGTCACGCTGCGCCTGCAGACGGAGTTGCGCGAGATGAAAATGTACGATTTCATCGAAATTCTGCCCAACTTGGAGCGCTTTGGCGACTTCAAGGCCAGCGACCAGACGCAGCATCTCGGCTCGCAGTCGATGTACATCAATACAACAAATGGCGGCGGCAGCGTCGCCGCCGGCAACGGCAGCACCAGCAACTGCGCAGCTGTAACAGCAGCGACGAGCAGCCGCAACGACGAAGGTAAATATTTATTTTTTTTTTTATATATTTTCTCTTTGCTTTATTGGTGGTTTTTTTTCTCTAATTCTGCTCTAATCTTCTGCTAATTCTAACAATTCTCTCATTTGCATCACGCACACACACGCACATGCACACGCACACACACATACAAACCCATCATATTTGCTGCTGCTGCACACTCTATTCAGGCTACCTTACAGAGGACAGCAGCCTGGGCGGCGCCGTCAGCTGCAGCAGCACCAGCGCGAGCACCATGTCCGCCTACACCGGCTCCATGCTGCGCTCGGCCAAGGCCATGCGCACACCTGGCCCGCTGCACTCGGCGCGTGCGCGCCGCGAACGTCGCAGTCGTTCGGCCTGCGGCGGCGTCATACCCAAGGTGCTGGGCAACACAAGCAGCGCCATGGCCAGCAGCAGCAGCATGAGCATCTCGAATGCCCACCGCAACTCGCGCAGCAAGATGCGCACGCCGATGGCCACGCGCCCCAAGGCCATCAGCGCCGACCGTACGCCGCGCATGCAGAAGAAGCGCAACACATCCCCAAGCACGCCACCAATGGCCTTTCTGCGCTGGCCCAAGCCCGGCGAGGTGGCGCTCTCCAAATACGGCAGTCCCATCGTGGCCCAGGTGTAAGTAATATCAACTATATCAATATCTATATCTATATATATTCCCTTACCCTCTGCAGCATGCCCGATAAATTTGCGAATGTGAATATACCCATACGCAACGGCGTATTATCGTTGCGGCCCAAGAAGCTGGCCGAGGTCAAGTCGGAGCTGCTCGAGAATCTGGACGAGGACACCTTGCAGCAAATCCGCACCTTGCACGAGAGCCTCCAGCTGATTGTGAACACGGCCAACAAGGCTGGGCTCAAATAACCCAGGACACTCCTGGGCATCAACCACATCTGCACCCAACTCCAACTGAATTACATATGCACATATGTTCGCTCACCATATACACTACGTATCCTATGTTCGTTTAGCTCGTTAAGTTCAATCTTTTTTAAAGTGTATTTAAAAATTAAGTTTGTCGCAAGTTAATAAAAATGTCGAATGCTCAATCGCAGCTGGCGGAGATTTGCTTAACTCGATTCAATTTCAATCCAAACGAGCAAAATGCCACGCACGAAGGTTGTCAAGCGGAACCGGAAGCAGCTGCGCGAGGAGGCGGAACGCGAGGAGCAGCTGCGCATGGCCGAGATGAAGCTCGACGCGGCGCTGGAGCGCATCGATGAGCTGGGCAGGCGCAGCATCCAGCAGGTGCACAACCAGGTGCAGCTCATCCTGGCGCGCACGCACCACCAGCTGCTCCAGATGAAGTGGAACGATTTTCTGCAGCTCAAGCTGAACCACTTCGAGGACTATCACTGGCTGGGTGAGTGGAGCTGTCCTGGACTTTAATTTTCAGTAACTTTCGCTTCCATTTGTAGCGCCTCCGCCCAAGGTGCGCAGCCAGTCCAGCACACGCAGCAGCCGCCTGCGCACACCGCAGCCGCAGCAAACACCCAAGCCACGCCCCCAAATACAGTCGGTGGATCGCGCAGTGCTGCGCCGCGCCGAGCTGCCCACCATGGCGCTGCTGCGCTGGCCTAAGCCTGGCGAGCTGGCGCTCTCCACCAGCGGCAGTCCACTCGCCGTGCAAACGTGAGCCGCAGTCTTATGCCACCTCATCTCACCTCTCTAACACCTGCCGCCTTTAGTTTTCCAGATCGCTGTGCCAACGTTCATATACCCACCAAGGCGGGCGTGCTCAAGCTGAAGCCCCAAAAGCTATCCGAGGTCAAGCGCGAGGTGCTCAAGCAGCTCGACTCGACGACGCTGAATCAAATCAAAACACTCAACTCCAACCTGCACATGATTGTGGACATGGCCAACAAGCTGGGCAAATTCTAAGCCCAGGCCCAGGCCAGCCCAGCCTGTCTACCCCGCCACCACCCTCCTCTTCCTCCTCCTCAGCTTCTTCAACTTATTTCATTAATATTTTATTTAGTCTTTTTCATTTTCTCATTTTCAATGTTGTTTTTGTTTTCAAACATTAAGTGTACGTGTGTTGTTGTTGTTGTTGTGGTTGTTGCCTGTGTTGCTGTTGTTGTTGTTGTTGCAATTTCATTGTATATTTAATTTATAATTAATAAATTTAAGTATTCATAGATTTGTAAGTACAAACATAAACGTAGCGCACATAATATTCATTTTTAGTTTTTTTTTTTTTCATTTTCGTTTTTGTTTCTTTTGTATTTTTTTTTTTATGTAAATTCATTTTGTTTTTGAATTTTGTAAATTCCAAAATTTTCCATTTACACATGTACAATTAATTATTCATTAATTAATTACTTAAAAAATTAATGCCTTTAAGTTTAAATTTTTTTTTTTACTTTTTCATTTTTGCATAACAAATTTTTGTTTTCTGTGAAAGTTTCTATATAATATGCAACTGTGTGTGTGTGTGAGAGAGGTTGTATATATATGTGTTTGTGTGTATGTGTGTCTGTGTGTTTAGTACATAGAAATACAATACATAGCAAAAAGGTACATAGACTTATATAAAATATGTCTGAATTATTATTACATTAATAGTTTTTAATTTTATAGAGAGCGTGTGTGTGTGTGTGAGTGAGTGACTGAGAGAGATAGAGACAGAGACAAAGACAACACATAAACAGTGACCAGTGACAGTGAACGAACAGTGACAAGTGACTATAACACAAATATAACATTTAACAGCTATGTGACATGTTTATTAAATGAAAAAAAAAATTGTAAGTCAAAAAAGATATATATTATATATATATATATAGATTTATGTCTGTGCCTAACAGCTTAATACTTAGATATATATAGAGATGCATATGTAGATGATTTGAACTGAAGTTTGCTCGAAATTAAAACTGATTTCATACCCATATATATATATATGTGTATATATATATATACTACATACCCTATCCAATGCCTAGCGAATACTAACCTAACGTAAATCAGTTAACTTCAACTCTAACTAACACTAAACCCAAACTCTCGACATACCAAATCTGCGCGCCTGTTCGAACTATATATGTATATATATAAAGATTTCCCTTTTTTCCAGTTTTTCCAATTTCTTTACTTTCTTTTAACACAGCCAATCAACAATTGATCCTCCCAGCTTTTCCGTTACAAAATCTTTATCAGCAGTAAATTATAAATGTTAATTAATTAATTCAATTGCAGGTGTGTGGCTCTAATCCTTAAGTGTGTGTGTGAGAGTTTATAATGTTGTATATAAATTTCTAAACTTGTATTTGCGGTTATTCATGAATTTCTTTCTCTTGGTTTTATACAAAATTGTGCTATAATTTGTTTGTCTGTTTGTTTTTTTTTCACTATTTTTCATTTGTTAATAACTATTTAGGCTGTTGTTTTAGAATTTGTTATAACGTTTTTTAAATGCTAATTTTTTATTTATTAATTTTTTTTTCATATATATATATATATTTATTTTTTGTTTGCTTTGTATTAGTTGTTGTTTTTGGGCACTACTTATTACGGTTCAGGGCTTCATTTTGTAATTATAATAAATAGTTTTTTATTTTTTATTTATATATATATATATATATGTTTCTTTTTAACAATTTGTGGTTGTTTGTTGTAGGCTGATGCACGGGTACAGGGCGTTGCATTTTGTATTTCTTGTTATTTAATAATTTATTTCATTGTTTTCTTTTGGTACAAATTTATGGTACTAGGTTGCAAAAAGAGAGAATAAAACTATATATATGTATATATATACAGTTGTAAATTGAAAATATATATAGTTAATTAACCAAAGGGAATTGTTAAAAAGTCGAATGCATATTTACAATTAATTTAATTAACTTAACTTATTTATAGATGTGCTTGTAACTTATTTAAATATATATTTATATATATATAGTTATGTATCAAAATGGAAATTGTGAAACTTTTATTTTGTTTTGCTGTATAATTCGTAGCTAGCTTTAGGTGTTGTAATATATATATATATATGAAATTAATTTTTGTTATGCATATGAAAGTTTTTTTTTGTAAATATTTTTTTGCTCAATATATATATAGTTGTATGTATAACTATTTTAGTAATTTAATATATATATATATATATATATATATATATATATATATATATATATATATATATAATTTTGTATGCTTATAAATTAATTAATTTCATTAAATGCTTAAATTCATTAATGCACTTTATATGTACTTTTGTGTGTGTGTATGTGTGTGAAATTTGCTATAATCGTTTGCCAAGTCACTTAACTGTATAAATATATATATGTATATGTATATACGTATGCCATTAAACCTAGCTTGCATTATTCAAACCTATACTAAATGCAGTATACTTGTGTATATATATATATATATATATATATATATATATATATATATATATATATATATATATATATATATATCTGTTTGAGGTCTTATTTGAGTTTAAATAAAATCTTAGATGAAAACCAAGGGCATTGAATTATCAATATTCTATTTAAATTACCCTTACGCAAAGTACTGAATAAACTGCCCATAAAACTAGACACCAAAACATCCATTAAGAGAGAAGTTCGTAGGAGTTTTCCGGGGTAAAGTGTTGAAGTAAGATTTAGACATAGAATAAAATACTTAAGTTAATTGAATTCAATAACAAATATATATCCACACCTATATAAATATATATATATATTTATATACTTCCCATACTTCCACTCTAATTTAATTCCATTAGATGTAGCCTCTTAAAATAAATGAAATTCAACTAATTATTCACTTAACTTAAATTGTGACATTTTAAATATATATATATAATATATGTACACATAATTATATTATTATTATTTTAAATATTTTTACTTATTTTTCATTTAATTCTTTATGTATAAATTTGTATGTTTATTATAGGTTTTCCTTTTTTGAACTTAACGAGAGGTATTTCTATTTTCCCAAGTATTTAATATCGCCTTTTGTGTATACACATTCTTTTTTTCTAATTTATATAATTTTGTATTACTTATCGTTGTTGTTGTTGTTCTAGTTGTTGTTTTATCAGCATCATAATTTGTTAAGTGAAAATAATAATGGAAATAAATATAAATAAATGCACACTTACCATTTTTTGTTTGTTTTTTATTTTTATATATTGTATATAAATTTTTATTTAGGATTTGTTTGCATTTTAAACATATTTAATAAAATTAAAAAAAACTATATTTAATATAATATATAATATATATGTATAATTTTGTATAGCTTTTGTTTTTTTTTCTTTTGTTGTTGTTGTTGTTGTTTTAAAATAATGTTTATAACGATTGAACCCAACTACAGTTTACAGATTACAGAAAAATCAAAAATCAATAATAAAATAATTATACAATAAAAAATTGAGAAGCTAACAACGTTCTCTCGCAATAAAAAGTTGTATAAATTGTGATATGCTACATAATATGTAAAGAATATAATAATAATAATAATAATAATATATAATATGTAAAGAAATATTGTATGTTATCGTTAAAACGTTTCGTTACAAATTAGTTTAAACAAAAACCTGTAAAATAGCCTTCACATTGAATCGCCACGTCGACTTTTGTGCAGTGCGCGCGCGCTCTTCTAACTGCTTGTTAAAGAATACAAATTAATTAATTAACTAAATTATCAATTACAATTTCGTAAATAAAATATATATATAAGTATACAATTTAGTGAAAAATATATGTACAATTACAGTTAAACAGTTAGAGTGCAGTTCGAAATCAAATAGCATAACAAATACACATACATAAAAATTTTAAAAATTTGATTTACTACATCAACTAATTGCTGTTCATAAAGAAATGATATCGGGTATATGCATATGCAAAGTATAGAAAAACATTTGGAAATAGAATAGAACAAAAATCGTATAGAATGTTGTCTGGCTTGGACAGGTTCTATAGCAACAAATATAAGCAACATTAGCATATTTAAAGATTTAACAAATTATCACACTGAAAAAAATTCAACACTAATTTTAAATATAAGTATACAAATATATATATTTATATATATATATATATATTTTTTTTTTATGAATATATATATGTGTATACATACGTATAAATGTGTGTGTTATATGCTTAAATAGTTCGTTCAAATTGTATACTTTTTATAATTTTGTTGTTGTTGGTTTGTTAATCATTTTAGTTAAACGTAACACTAATGCCGTTATAATTTAAAGCCGATCTCGCTTGTATTGTATATACATATATATGTATAATTATATATATATATATCTTTAGTATTATACTTATATCCATAATAAACAACAGCTTGAAACGTTGCGCCATGCAGTTATCTATATATAAATATATATGCATGTACATATATATATATATATATATATATATATATATATATATATATATATATATATATATATATATATATATATATATATATATATATATATATATATATATATATGTATGTTTTTTTTGTATATATAGCATCTTAGCCTACACTTTATATTTAAACGTAATAAATATGTTTTTTTTTTGGTTTTTTTTTCTCTTGTATAATTTTAGCAGCTTTTCAAAATATTTAACTATAGCTTGTTATTTTATACATCATTTTTTGTTTTAATTTTCCTTTTAGACGAGGTTCCCATTTTGTTTTTGTTATGCATTACAATAATATTTGCTAGTGTTAATAATAAATATATATTTAATGTATTTAAATATATTTTAACGTTTTGGCTTATCGTATAGTGCAGCTAATATATAATTTAATTTTAACATTTACACATTCCTAGACGTTCGTTCGCTTTTGTTTAAACTTGTTTGCAAGCCTTGTGAAATGCTGCGACTTTCATTTAATTTAATTTAATTTAATTTGTTTAATTATTTTTTTTTATTTTCTTTTTGAAGGAAAAACGTTCTGAGAGCCTTAAATGCGTTTGAAGAACATAAATTGTTGCTGTTGTTGTTGTTTATTATTTAGAAGTTGATGTTGTTGTTCTTGAGTCCTTGAATTGTGGTTTAGCCGCCTTAGGGTCACCTCGATGCGCTGGTTGTGAAGAAGTCCGCTGTAAGAAAATGAAGAAAGAAATTAAATTTCAATATGGAACATGATTATATATATCTATATATTCTACTTACGCGTCTCGAAGCTAAAGCCCAGCGTTGGGTCTGGCGGCGTGTTGAGCATTGGATTACCGCTGCTGCCGCTGCCTGTGGGCGTGGCATTGCCCATGGAATTTGTACTATTGCCGCTACCGCCACCGCCTCCAATCATTGGTCCCTGCTGCAGCGGACTCTGCGGCGTCTGTCCACGCTGTGCCACGCCCGCACCGCCAACGCCCACGCCGCCACCCGTCGCAGCCGCCGCTGCCTGATGAGCGCGAACGCTGACAACGGCGCGCAGCTCCTGCTTGACAAAGTCCGAATTGACATTGCCACCTGCCACGCCTCCACCGCCGCCGCCTCCATTGCCAGCTGCAAGAATTGAAGAAATTCAGAGAATTAGACTAGATTTTCGATGGCACAGTCAATGCACAATTTTAGACCCACAACAAAAAAGATTTTTAGTCACAATTATTGTTGAACTTAACTAGACATAGAACATAAATAAATACACAACAGACAACAAAATACAATATATAAAACATATATGTTATAAATAATACATAAATATAAATAATATAAAATCATATCAAATAATATGCGACACTTAAATGTGGAGACTGGTTTGGTTCGGGCTTGGGCGGGGAGAAGGGTTGCAAATAGGGGTTGTATAGTTACATATATATTGAATAGTATATATCTGTATATACTATGGTATATGTATACTGTGTGCGGCTTTGATTTTTTTTATAATTAAACACAAATTTTTAAATATATGGGAGTTTTTCAGTTGAGCAATATTTTTGCATACTTTGATTAATTTAAATTTTTTATTTTTTAACTTTTATTGAAGTTCAATTTCAAATTGTAAGAAATTAAGTTTTTTTTATATACATTTTTTTTTTAAATTGTACATGGTTTAGAGCCTTCGAATTAACTTTTTTATTGAACATAAATTTTATTCATTTTTGTTATTTAATTTTTTGGTAGGTCAAATTAAATTCTTTTTTTTACTTTTTGTTAAATTTGGAATATGTGTTAAAATACATTATAAACAATTAAGAATTATTTGTATTTAAATATATTTATATACATATATAATATATAATTGATAAATATGTATATAATTTATATAGATGTATATCATTTCCTTGTTCAATGCAAATATTTCTTAATGTCATTTACATAAAATCTATGTATAATCAAATTTAAGTTTGTAGTAAATAATAGAGCTTATAAAATATTGCTAGCTGCTTATCCAATTATTTAATTTAAATTTAAGTTTTAATTTTTCAATCCATTGTTTATAATTTAAAATTTTTGCTCAACTGATTCTCTCCATATATATATATATATATATATATATATATATATATATATATGTAGGTAATAAATAAAAATCAACATTAAAACTAAACATTAACATTTCATATATATATACATACTTCCCCATTTATCATATGTTTTGTATACTTTCGACTTGGTTTTCGGGTTTTTTTCTGGCTATGTCTAAAGACTTTACATTAGGAGGGTTAATACAGTGGGGTGCAGCGCCTAAGACTAACCGTTAAATATATACACAAATATATGCCTAGGTTATATACAGAGATCGTTTATATATATGTGTGTAGCACAGTTATACAAATACACGTAAATGTGGTTAGGCAGGAGAGTAAATGCATTGTTGTTCGAGGGGCCCAAGGATTTTTTTCATGGATTTCTTTTTAGTTTTTTTTTTTTTTATGTACAAAAATGTGTGTATGCGCGAGTGTATGCGTGTGTGAGTTTGTGTGTGTGTGTGTGTGGGTGTGTGTGTGGATCGTTGATCGAGTGCTTTAGGGTTCGCTTATTTATATACACAATGAATAGCTCGAATTTCATATTATATATATACATATAGATATTTTTCATATGTATGCATGACATGTGATTACAGCGAGCGGGCGAGCAGAGCGAGATATATACATATATATTGATAAGAGTGTGTGTGTGTGAGAGAGAGAGAGAGAGAGAGAGAGAGAGTTCAAGTGTGAGCACACGGCTTACCGGTCTGCGCTCGACCATAGAAATCATTCGCCTGCTGCGCCTGACCGTAGGCAGCGAGCGCTGCATAACCACCGCCGCCAACGCCACCGCCGCCGCCACCACCCAGCCCAATGATGCCGTTTCCACCGCCACTGCCCATTCCGCCCACGCCCATCATGGCCGGATGGGGGGACATGCTCAGTCCGTTCATCAGCTGTTGCTGCTGCTGTTGTTGTTGCTGCTGGTGTTGGTGTTGTTGCTGTTGCTGTTGACTAGCGGCGGCAGCCCCATTATCATTGTGGTTGTTGTGGTTGCTGTTGTTGTTGCCATTGTTGTTGTTGTGGTTGTTGCCTGGCGACAAACCGAAACGCGTTGAGCCTGTTTCGGTTAAGCGTTTGATTTGTTTGGCTTTGGTTAAAAACTAGTCAAATATTAACAATGTGTGTGTGTGTGTGAAACGGTGTTGGTATGCGCGTGTGTTGTGTGTGTGTGTATTTGTGGTGTGAAGCTCTTTATGTATTGATATTTAGTACAGTAATTAGGGCAAGCGGCATTTTGTGAACTAGTTCACGCTGCATTGTGATCTAAAGAATTGTTGTGATTTGGACGCGTCATAAGATTATAATGTTGTAGAGCTGAAACTAGTTCGTTTTGCACGTGGAACTAGTTCTTATTGCATGTGAAACTAGTTCGTTTTTCAAGTGGAACTAGTTCATTTAAATATTTGCATATTTGTTTTTTAGAACTTTTACAAGTGTACTTTGTTGTGTGTAATTTTAGAACTTTTTTTTTTTGCTTAAAATATGTGAACTAGTTCATTTTATACAATTACATTTTAAACTCGTTTGGAACTAGTTCTATGAGTGTAATATATATATATTTTTTTTTCAATTTTGATTCAGCATTATATGAAACTAGTTCCAAAACGGAATAAATTTTTAATTGTCAATAATTTTTTAATAAACTAAAATTGTTTTGAACTAGCTCCGGTTATGAATTAGATCAATGTGTCGGTGTCTTATAAACATTTGGAATCTTTGATTTCATTTAGAGTCGTGCCTAGCAGAAATGAACTAGTTGACATTGTCTAGTTCCGCCTTAAATTTGGATTTATTTGCAGTGGAAAAACCTTTCAACTAAATTTCAATAGGGCACACTTCAGGGGCACAGGGAGGACTAAACCTACGTCTTGCAGACACGCCTCATCTGTCGCGCAGACTGCGGCACAGGACACGCTCCGCACACGACGTGCTTTACTCACCTGGCAAATGCTGTGTGGCTTGAGGCACGCTGCCCTGTCGCTGGAGGCGTTGCAGCTGCTGTTGCTGGAACGCATTGGCCGCCGCACTGTTGCCGTAGGGCGATTGTGGGCCGCCGCCAAAGCTTAGACCCACACCCGGACCACTGCTGCCATCCGACGTGCTAGCACCGCCGCCACCCTGGGCCTGGAAGGAGTTTTGCCGCTGCAACGCGGCCGCCGCCGCTGCCGCTGCATTGCTGCCAACGGGTCCAACGGCGCCGGGCGAGTTGAGGCCGCGTCGCTGCTGGTTCTGCTGTTGCTGCTGCTGATACTGACGCGCAGGATAGTTGCTCTGCATATCACGAAAGGACATTAGTGGTGCATCATTGGGCAGTGCGAATTCTTTGCTACTCACCTGCAGCTGCGCAATGAGCAAGGGATTATTGTGCTGCTGCAGTGAGCGTCCAGCATTGCCGGCTGGCAGCGGTCCGCCCGGACCGCCCACAGCACCACCGCCACCACCGCCCGGCCCCGAATTGCCGCCAGCCGACGGCCATTGCTGTGGGCTGTTCTGCATGCCAGGCGATTGCAGGCCGGAGCCACTGCCAAACGGCGTATTAGAACGTCCACCATCACCAGCCTGTTGCTGCTGCTGCTGCTGCTGCTGTTGCAGGTAGGCCAACTGTTGCTGTTGCTGCGTATTCTGTTGCTGCTGTGGCGACAAGCGCTGCGCATTCTGAGCAAACTGCGCCGCATAGACTGCAAGCAAACAATAGTATTAGTATTGGTAATGAAGAGAACTGAGTAGATCCAAACCTTGATTTGGCTGCGGACTGTAGGGTGCACTTCGGCCCGGGCTGAGCTGCTGCTGCATTAAAGTCTGCGCAAAGTTTGGACTCAGCTGAGCGTCCGCTGGCAGATTGGTTCGCGAGAGCGACACATTGGGCGCCACTGTGGTGTTTAGCAGCGAACCAATATTGTTGATGCCCGCATTGATGCCAGCTGCAAGGGAGATGACAGAATGATAGTTATATGCTAAATACAAATTTAAATTTTAAATTTTAAAATATATAAAAATCTATTTATATTTAATATATTAATATTTTATTTAAGTTTAAATTTTATATGAATTAATTCAATTTTAAATTTAATTCACATTTCTTAAATATTCATCATTTTTGTATTAAATATAAATTTGTAAATTTTAAATTGAATTTTTTTTGTTTTTGTTTTTTACAATTTCAATTTTAAATTTAATTCATTATTATTTTTAAATTATTTAAATTTAAATTTGAAATATAATTCAATCATTTTGTAATTGAATTTAAATTTTAAATGAAAATTATTATTTATGTGTTAAATTTAAATTTTAAATTTAATTTATTTAATTTATTAAAAAATTTAAATCAATTTTGTATCCAGTTTAAAATTTAAAAAATTAATTTGTCCAGACTATTATGTTAAAAAAAATATTTTTATTTATATATATTTTATATATATATATATTTTTTATATGTATTATATATATATATATAGATATATTATATATATATATATAGATATATTATATATATTTCTAATATTCTGTATTTCATAATAACAAAATTCTACTTACTGGCATTTTCGGGCACCAGCAGCTGCTGGTTCTGCTGCTGCTGCAGCAGTCGCTCCTTTTGCTGCTGCTGGCGCATGTTCCGCATCTGTTGATTGGGCAGCACAACGCCCCCGCCCGGCGTAGCCACTGCATTCATGGGGCCACGCCCACGCACGGAGTACATGGGCGGCGGACGCTGAAAGCCTTGATTGCGCATAGTCTCCAATAGCTGTTGCTGACGCATCAAATGCTGCTGTTGCTGTTGTTGGGTCTGCTGCTGTGGCTGATGTTGCTGTTGTTGCTGCTGTTGTTGTTGCTGCTGCTGTTGATGCAGAACCAACATGCTGGGATAGGCAGGCGGCTGCAAATGTTGCTGACGTTGTTGCTGTTGCTGCTGTTGTTGTTGCTGCTGCTGTTGCTGTTGCGGCAATAGCAAATGTTGCTGTTGCTGCTGTGACATGAGCAAATGCTTGTTGATGACGCCAAAGTTGGCTATTTCCACATCGAGCATCAACGACTTTTGTATATCGCTGATGGCCGAAGCTTCTGAGGGCGCCGTGGGCACAATAGGCCTATCATCCATATCGTCCATAGCATCCATAACGCTGTCCAGCAGCTTGGACAGCTCCGGATCGGGTAATGAGGTAGTTGCTGTGGTCGCCAGTTGCTGCTGCAGTTGCTGTTGTTGCTGCTGCTGCTGTTGCTGCTGCTGCTGCTGGTATGCCAGCTGCTGTTGCTGCTGCTGGCTGAGGTAGACATCGTTTTGCTGTGGTGTTGACTGTTGCTGCTGATGTTGTAGGTGATGTTGCTGCTGCTGTTGTTGTTGTTGCTGCTGCTGCTGCTGCTGCTGCTGTTGTTGTTGCTGCTGTTGCTGCTGCTGTTGTTGTTGTTGCTGCTGCTGCTGTTGTTGTTGTTGCTGCTGATGTTGCTGTTGCTGCTGTAGTTGCTGCTGTTGCTTGCGCGCACGACTATTGGCTGCAGCCGCTTTGGGTCCCGTGCTGCCAGCGCTAATTAGATTGCCCGGTGCAGCGAGGGAACTGCTTACAGTGTTCACCGTGGAGCTGGTGATGTCCGGCAACGTTTTCACCTGCAACGGTTGCTCCGGATTCGGTGCCTTGGGCAACTTTGGCGGATTCTGCAGCAGTTTCGCCAGCATTTTGTTTTGACTGCACAACTTGCTGGGCTTGTCCTCGGAGCGCTTGGCCGAGATGTCGTCGTCGGGCTCGTTGAGCGAACGCTTGCGGCTCATCGCCGGATCACTTTGGATTTTGAGCATGCGCTTGAGATCCTCGTTGCTCATTGTGCCGCCACCGCTGGCACCGCTGCCACCGAGCATGCCATGCCCGCTGCCATGGCTGCCGCCATCGTCCTTCTGCAGCTGACGCATAAGTTCGCTTTGGCGTGCATTGTTGAGTACGCCGGAACCACCGGAGCCACCCGTGCCACTGTTACCATCGTCCTCTTCGCTTTTCTCGTTCAGCAGCTGCAACAGAGACAACAATTAATGTGATTGTGATTATTAGTTGCGGACAATATTTAGACTCACCTTGAGCAGCATGGGATTTTGGGAGTTGCCCGCCTTCTGCAACAACGTTGCATTCGGAACAACACGTCCCAGCGTGCCAAACATGCCCAGCTGACTCGCCTGGCCGCCCATTTTGTAGCTGCCCGCTGGACCACCAACTGGGCCCACATTTAGCTTCTCATCCTCGCCGCACTCTTGCTTAAAGTACTGAAAAGGAGAATAATAGAAAAGACGATTTTTATGACCATATTTTAAGCAAATAATATAGTTGAGTGAACTAGTTCCATGAACTGCTGATGAATTTATTTGCTGAATTAATAATTTTTTTTTAAATTTAATAAACCGGTTTGCAATGAGTTGAGACATTGAAGTGGAAGATTTTTGGAACTAGTTCTTTTGGCAATATATTCAACGGAACTAGTTTTTATAAAATCTATAGGCATATATAACAAATTAAAAACTAGGCATGATTATTAAGGAAATTTCTAAAGGCAACAATATTGAAATGGAACTAGTTCATTAAAAGTTTTTTTTAATCGGATTTTTTTTGTTTGCAGAAACTTTGATATTTGAAATGGATATAACCATATCACACTTATAAGGAACTATCCTTCAAATTTATTATATTTGATATATATATTTTTAGGTCAAATCATAATACGAACTGAGGATCTCTGATTTTCCTTTAGCTGTGAACCTATTATTTTTAAGAAATTTGTTCTTGACCTTATTCGATACTACTAATTTTTTTTCGTTAAGGATAAGGTTAAGGTTTTAGATAATTCATTCATTTTTTTGCCAATGTTTCCCTCACTATTTACTTTCTTATATTGAGGGCAGCTGTTTCATTAAAAATGAACAAAGCCAGCTCAATGATCGCATGTCAATTAAATTATTGAAAATTCAATAAATATGTGATGTGGAACTCACCTTTTCTTCATCCCCAAGGCCACCACCGCCTAGGCCACTGGCCATGCTCTGTGACTTGGTTAGCAGATGACGCAATCGCTCCGATGATTCCTGCAGCGGAAGCGTCTGTTGCTGTTGCTGCTGCTGCTGCTGCTGTTGTTGTTGCTGCTGTTGTTGGCTGAGCAAGAGGCCGCCCACGCCATTGGGCAGCCCACCGCCGCCTATAAGCGCATTGTTGTTGTTGTTGTTGCTGGCATTGCTGTTGTTGTTGCCTTGCTGCTGCTGCTGCTGCTGCTGCTGTTGTTGCTGCTGTTCCTTGTCCGGCTTGGTGTCCGCCGGATCGTAGGAGTGAAAATTGAAACCATAACTGCCGCCGGCACCGGCGCTGGCATTCGATTGCGGCGAGGGCAAACTGGCAGCCGAATGCGATGACAATTGATAGGGCGTGGCTGGCGAGGCACATACGGCCGGACTGAAGCCATGCCCCGAGGGCGGACGCGGCGTACTCACGGGCGTCGCAACGGATGCCCGCGAATTGGGACGCGAATCGGACCAGCCGCCCACCCCACCGCTGGGATCCATGTCGAACGAGGAATGTGCAATATCAAACTCAAACCCGTCGCTGCCATAGAACGAATGCTCCCCGGGCGCCGGCGAAGCGGTGAAGGCATTGACCAGCGTTGCCGCCGATGAGTTGGCCGACGAGCCACTGGCACTGCTCAGACGCTGCTGTATCCCGCTGCCATTGATGATGGCCGAGCTCATTAGCGGTCCGCCCACATTTGTGGTCTGGGTGCTGCCGCCGTTGTTGCTGTTGTTGTTGTTGTGCTGTCCACCGCCAACAAGGCCGCCCAACAGATTCGTCGGCAACAGCGTAGACGCCGCTGTTGATGTCGAGGAGCTATGCCCCAGCGCTCCCATCGAGAGCGTATTCACCAGTGAACTGGCCAGCGAGGCGCCCGGCGACATGGCGCACATCTGACTCAAGCCCAAACCAACGCCGACACCACTGCCACCAATTCCACCAATTCCGCCACCCACACCCGTATTGTTGCTATTCATATCGTTCTCCGAATTGAGCAGCGTCTGCACGGACATTATGAAGTCGCTCTCACCGGGCGTCTGGTTGAGGAACAGTCTCGAATTGGCCTTCACGTGGACATAGACATCGGGCGCACCGAGGCGCAAGCGAAATGGACGTGATATAACATTCGATATGGAGCCACCGCTGGTGGGGCCACCGGCCGAGCTGCCCGGCGAATGCACCGCCGTTGTGTCTTGTATATCGCGCAAATGCGACTTGAGCGTCGATAGATCATGCGGATGGCATAGATCCTGCCACAGGCGACCCACCCACGACTGCAGATGCTGTTTGAATGGCTCACGCAGCGCCGTGGCGTCCAGGCTGAGTATTATTCCATGCCCGTCCACCTTGAAGGTCATCTGCTCGATGGGCTGCTGGTGCACATGTTGCTGCATGTTGATCTCCAGCGGCGACTCGTCCTCCGGCCGTGTAATCAGGCACAGCACAGAACTGCTCGCATCGGCGTCGTCTGTAAAGAGCATAGAACTTTAGTCAAATTCTGGAAGATTTCATCTATGAAACGAATCATAGCAGAGCTTTGGGCTCTCTTTTAAGTATTGATTTAATAGAAATTGTTTGGAAGCTTATTTTGTGAAGGATTTCTACAACTTCTTAGGTCCCTAAATTACTCCAACTTCATTTTTATCTATCTATCTATATCTATATCTATATCTATATCTATATCTATATCTATATCTATATCTATATCTATATCTATATATATCGAATATTTTTAAAATTATTATAATAAAAATTAAAACTTTTTTTAAATATTTAAATAAGAATTAAAAATTTATTTCTAGATAATTTGAACTTATCTTTATTCTGTTTTAAATCTGTCCTTATGACCTGATGCCTGATGTTTTTACCCTTTACACCCTTTATCCTTCAACCTGATGTTTTTCTAATATTTCACTCAATTTTTAGGATTTTAAGAATTTTTCTTAAATAAAACTCAACTACTCTCTTACCCTTTTCAACTACTAGAGCTTCTCTCTGTCCATCTGCCTTTACTTCAAACCCAATTTCCATCAAAACAATACCTAAATTTGGAGTTGCCATAGCTCTTGGACTCACCCTTCACTGGCGCCGCTATCAATACGACCTCTTCATACTTGTCCTGGTGTCCGGACTGCCTGAGCGGCTTCTGGTCCATGGCATCGCAGTTGGAGGAGGTCTGTGTGGCTGGTCGTGTATCCTTGACTAGCATGCGCACCTTGGTGGAGATGCTGCGTTTCGACTTGGAGGCTCCACCAATATTCGCTCCAGGACCCGTTCCAGCGCCGTTGCCAGCACTGGAACTGGAATTGGAACCAGCCGATTGCTGGGACGCATTGCCATTGTTCAGCTCATCGAGATCACCCCAGCCGCCAAGAGAGCCACCACTGGCTCCACCTCCACCTCCTCCGCCACTGCCACCGCTGCTGCTGTACATGTTGTTTATGATCGGCTCCAGTTTGGCGTGATCCCCCGCATAGAGGTACCTGTAGAGCGGCTGGTGGAAGAGCTCCTGCTTCTCATAGCCGATCAGTTCGCGTATGTTCTGCGTGCAGGACTCAATGATGCCGTTAGCGTTCACCTGCAGCAGTACCCAGCCGACGGAGCTAATGTAGTGTTCGAGTGCTTCAAAGTAAGCGGATATCTCAGGCACTTGACCGTTCAGCAGCGATGGCTCTGGCAATGGCGGCTCTGTTGATGAGACTTCGCCCTGTTGCACAGGGTGGATCGAGCAGTTGTCGGTGGCGCAGCGAGTGCAGCGCGTTGAGGTTGCTTGTGGTTTGTGGCTATTGTTGTTGTTATTATTATTATTATTATTATTATTGTTATTGTTATTATTATTGTTATTGTTGTTGTTGGTCGTTGTTGTGGAGTTGTTGTTGTTATTATTATTATTATTGGTAGATGTTGAGGATATATCACGGCTTTGGCCTTTGTCACAAATATCACGATACTGTAAATTATGATAAGAGAGAAAATAAATTGAATTAAACCTGTTTTTTAAATGGTTCCAAGTGGTTTAAAAATTAATTAATTAAATGTCGATCATAAGTTCTGAAATTATATGCCACAAAAATATTTCAAGTTTGAATATAATAAATTTAGAGTTTTTAATATTTTTATTGAATACACATATATATGTATATATTTATATATATGCATATAAAATATTATTTATTATGTATTTATTTTTTTATTTAATATAATATATTTATTTATTTATTTTTGTTTAATTTAGTAAATTATTATTTTTTCTTTTCAAATTTTTGCAATATATATATTTTGTATAATAAATATATTTTAATTAATATTAATTAATTAATTATATTTTTGTTATAAATATTTACTGATCAATTCCACTATATATAATTTTTTTTAATATACATGTATCATATATACATATATATATCTATATTTATATTAAAAATATTAATTAATTAATTTTTCTTTTTCTTCATTTCACATTCACTCATCGCGATTGCAACTCTATTTTCAAATTAAATGTTTACCATGCGGAAGTATTTTCGACAAAGCTCATTTTATGTATTACAGCAAAAAAACGCAAAAAAGCAAAAATAACAACAACAGTACAATAACAAAATTGAGCTACACTCAAAATAATTATTATAGCCTCCTGCTCCACGATCAGCAGCAGTTCCATCACTTGCTGTTGTTTTTGTTCGCAAAGCTTTCTGGCCAGCAGTAGCAAAAGAGAGAGAGAGACAAAAGCTCTTGTCGGTCATCATGCGTCGGCGTCGCGCTCACAGTGTGTTTACACAATGAAGTGCAATAAACCGCATTTCATCTCATTTCTTCGCAGTACAAGTGTGTGCTTTATATGTATATATATATGTGTGTGTTATATTTTTACTCCGCCACGCAAATTTTTGCGCGCGCGTTTGAGCTTTGAGTCATTGACACAGGCGAACCACACTCACACACACACATATACACATGCGCGCCTGCACGCACAGCATAATCACAACAAAAAGTCAACAAGAGAACTCTCACAATGAAAGCGCAATAAATTTGTTGTTGTAGTTGTTGTTGCTTTTACAGTTTGATTTGAAAAGTCTTAAGACGCAGTTCGAACGCACCGAAAATTTCACAATTTTCACAAGATTCAAGGTCAATCAACTTGAGCGACGCATGTCAATGGCTCCTATCACTCACACTTATTGTATTGCATTTATATATATACACACACATGTACATATATCTACATATGCGTGTTAACTACTTTAGATTTAATGCCGAATTACTCACTATCGAGAAAGCAATTAAAAATCACAGAAACGTTGCGCACACTCAGCACTGTCACAAAGTTGCCGAAATACTAAACACACATTTTTTGATGCAATTGTATTATTGTATTAAAAAAAAAAATACAAAAAAAAAAAGAAGAAGCAGAAGCAGAAACCCGAAAACACGGCGAAAAATATACGAATACAACAACAAAGCAGGCAAAAGCTGACGAAGCGCGCTCTGCTCTCTATCTGACGCTCTCACTCTGAGTGCTGTTGTTGTTGTTGCTGCTGCTGCTCTTGTTGCTCTTGTTGCTCTCCAGCCATTTGTTTACCGGCTCACGTGTGATGCCTATGCATGACAGTGGCTGTGTGCGTGCGTGTGCGGCTGTGTGCGTGCATTTTGTTATCACCCATTGCCTTTGCACCTTGTGTGAGAGGGCGGCGCTGCCACTGCGACTGCTGCTGCTGTTGTTGTTGTTATTGTTCTTGTTGTTGCTATTTTATCTGCTGTTACTGTTGCACACCAATAAATAATAACAAAAATATGAAATGGCGAAGTGCGACGTCATCGCCGAAAAGCAAACGCAGTTCGTTGATCTGCCCAGTGCAGCAATCGAGCGCAGAGCGAGCTTTTACTTCTTTTTGTTTGGAAGGAAGCTCGCATCTGTGTCAGTGAGTACAAATGAGTACGTGTGTGTGTGTGTGTAAGTATGTGCGCCAGCCAACCAGGAAAAGTTGCTCAAGCAACGGGCAAATTTTGTTTTTTTTTTTTTTGGGGTGAAGGCACTCCGAAAATATCAGTCAAACGATAAAATAAACAACAACAACAACAAGAACAACACAAACCGGGGCATGCTATGACGAATATGTCTAAAACGTGTCTGGACTTTTTGTTCTTTATATGCACGAGTGTGTGTGTGTGTGTGCGTGTGCTTTTTTTGCGGGCTTTGGCCTGTAGCTTCAATTGATCGCATCAGGTAATGTGCGAAATTTTGAGAGAGCTTCGACCAAAAAAAAAAAAAAAAAAAAACGCAGATGCAAAGCAAAGCAACAGCCGAAACAGATCCCAGCACAATAAAAGGGGTAAATACCATCTGCTTATGGAAAAACAATGAGCGAGGCTGGCTCGTTTTCATTATAAAGTTGCGGATGGAAGGACGGAAGTGTCACAGTCCGCAATTGATGAACTTCCAGCTTTGCCTTTTAACGATAGACTGGCAAGAATTCTGCTTAAAACTGTGCTAAGCCTAAAGCTTTAACTCAATTATATAGCTCAGTTTTAAGTGTTTTCTATAACAAATTTAATTACCCATGTTTTCGAGTAAGTTCTAGACTTGCCAAAAAAAAAAAAAAAAAAATGTAATAAAATGGAATTGAGTCTCACGCTCACACTAATACTCACTCACTCATTTGCGCACTCGCTCACTCTCAACTAGCAGCTGAGTGAAAAATGTGGCTCGCTGACTGACAGCTGCGACAATTCAATTGACTAAGCCCGGCGCAAGCAGCGCTTCCAGTCGAACCTAAGCCGCTGTCAGGCCAATGGAATGGCGAAATAGGCGAACAAAACAGAAAAGAAACTGTGACTTGAGGTCGACGTGGAAGTAGCTAAGAATATGCCCAGGAAAGAGAGTTCAAACGAGAGTTGAAAGAAATATGTATGAAGATTGAAGCTTAAAATTCTATTTAAATTTCACTAATATTTAAATCATCAAATTTCAATTGAAATAATTCTGCACTAAGAGTTTTTAAAAATATAAAAAATCGTTAAATTATTATTAAAATTTTGAATAAAGTATTTAGGTACTTAAAGACTTAAAATTACAATTAAAATATTAAACTAAACTTAAAATTTAAATTAAATATTTATGCAATTAGACTAAAAATTGAGCTAAACTGGTAAAAATTTAAGATTCAAGTCCAAATTCAAGTTTCAATAAACATAAAATGATTCTGTAAATTTACAATACAATAAAATTTAGTTTAAATTTGAAACCATTAAGCAAAAATTAAAAATTGTATATTGTATGAAATTTTAAATTTCAATTGGAATAGTTTTACAAAAAGATTTTCTAGGAAACCTAAAAATTAATTTTAAAAATTGCATTTCTATATTTAGGCAAATGACGAAAACTTTCATTTCATTTAAAATATTTATGCAATAACATTTAAATAATTAATTAAAACCTCATCGCAAGTAATCCAAGTAATATTTTAAAACCAATATTTGTTTCACTAAAAGCTTTGCTGCTTAATTATGTTAATTATGTTAAAATTATGCTCGTAATTGCTTAAATAAATTAATTAAATATTTATTTAGCTGGCGCACTTAATAATTTTCAATTAGTTTAGCTTTCAACGCTTCCTCATCTGCTCCACATTAAATTGAATTTATTTATTATTAATTTCTGACTCTGTATAGAGAATCTCCCTTATGGGCAGAGCCAACTGTAACCCTTATTAATTGCATTAACTTGTGTTTAGCTTACCAGCTGCACAGTTAAATAAAGTATTATGTATTTTGTTTGTACTTTGTTTTTTTTTTTTTTTTTGTTCTTTTTTTCGTTGAATTTTGTTTTTGAAGTTCGGCAAAGCGTGGCGCTTATAATTTGCATAATAAAGTGCTTAGGCTACCTGAAACCAATGAAAGAAATACTCAAAAAAAAAAGAAGAACAAAGAGAGGGGGAGAGGTAGAGAAAAAACACAAGCCTAAAATAACATGACGAGCATGAACCGCGCGTATCGCTGTCAATGGAAACATAAATAAATTTATGTAAATTGAATAAAAATATTAATTAAATTCCTCTTGCAGACCAGCAACAAAAAGTAAAATAAAATTACGTCAGTCGAAAAGTCTCTGTGGGTTCCAGAGAGTTCCTCTCTCTCTCTCTCTCTCTCCCTCTCTCTTCCTCTCTGGCTATCTGTATCTCTCGGCGGCTTTGGCGCTTGCTCCATGCGTATTATTACTTTAATCTTCTTTGCGGTTTGAAAATAATTGCTTTTTAATTGAAACGCGGGTGTCGCCGAAATAGCCAAAGACAAAAGCAACAAAAACTGCATGGAAATTACATTGGGGATTTGTCTATCCTAATTGATCATTAGTTATTCCGGTCAGCGGCCCAGCGGGTTCACACTGATTGCTCCGACAACTTGTTCAACATTTTGCTTATTAGTTTTGCCATTTTGTTTGATGAGTTTTTTTTTTTGATTGATTGTCGATTTTGCTGTCGTTGTTTTTAGTTTTGCATAAAATAAGAATTGAGGGCTTCTTTTCGATGTCGACTTACCGTTCGAACCACTTGATTTAATATTGCCGCCTTATCCGGTTTCGTTGATGTCATATCTCCACGTTTATTGAGCTGCAGAAACTCGGAGAGCTGCTCAATGTAATTGTTTTCCATTTCCCGACGTCGCTTCTCATTGTTGCATTTGTTTATTTGTGATTGCGGCTGCAAGAAGACATTTAAATAGTTTAAAAAAGATAAAGTTTTCTTTTAAAGAACTTTAATATTATTTACATTATTAAAATACATGAATATTATTTTATTATTATATTTTTTGTATATATATCAAATGATATATTAATATTTAATATTAATATATTTTGATTTTTAAAGCTCCTGGAAAAGTACAGTCTGCTGTTCTTTATATACATTTATATATGTATATCATTCAGTTTATATATTTAAAAAATCTTTAATATATATTTATCGCTCCTGCACTTGTAACAAAGAATATTTTTTATGATCAACGATCAAAGAAATTATTTTAGACAAAGAACAATTATAATACACGTATAATTATACGTGGCTAAACTTTTTCTTTGTACAACTGATAGATAAGCTGCGAAAGCTCAGCGAGATAATAAATAATTATCTTACAATTTTTTGGACAATTTTTTTCGTACACTCATCAATCAAATCTTTAATGAACTAAGTTGAACTTATATTTGAACAATTCATATTTATTTTAATTTTTCAAAGATTTTTAAAGTGATTTCTTTAGCTGAATTAAGTTTAGTTGATGAAAGCTCGGGTATGTTACAATGAATATCTGTTGCCTTCAAATCAAAGACTAAGTTAAATACTGCTACAATTTCTAGAAAAGCTTTAATTAACTTGAAAGCTATTTTCAAATTACTTACTGAAATATATATGTCAAAAGAAATTGGTTACGACTTGAGAATGAGCTTTAACCTAAAATGAGGAGCTTTCGTGAATTTACAAAAGCTTTCATGCACCATAACAATTTTCACGTATAATTTTACCAAATGAACACTTAATCCAAATTTAAGTCTAATATAAAAATTGTGATTTCTAAAAATATTGAATGTTACTGCATCATAGCTTAAAGCTTCACTTTTTAATAAAATGCTTAAAAACTTTTCCTTCTTGGTTTTACGTAAAATATTTATTAAATTTTAATTTTAAAGCGCAAAGATTTTAAGTTACTTTAAATGTAGGATTAATCGTATTAATCAGCTTAATCAAAGCTACAGCTTTGGCTTTCAACTAATATAATTTATATTTAATTATATTTTGTCATTTTCACTTACCAAATTAATTTTGGTATCCGTCTTGCGACGTATCTTGCGACCCGGCGTCGCTGAGTTGGCTGGTATCGGCGATGCCACCGCGTTCATGCTGGCGGCCGATCGCTGCAATGCAGCTGCAATGTGCGCCGTAGCGGCGGCAGCTGCCGCTGCCTTGTTATGATGCGAATGATGGGAGTTGAGCTGCTGCTGATGCTGCTGCTGCTGATGATGCTGCTGTTGCTGCTGGTAGAGCAGTTGTTGCTGCTGTTGCTGCAGGGTGAGCAGATTGTTGGCAGTAGCTGCTGCGGCTGCGGCAGCGGCAACTGCTGCTGGCGAGGGTGATGGTGCTGTGGGTGAGGTCGTGGCGCCTGCAACACCAGCGCCTCCGCCTCCCGCTGCCGTTGCGCGCTGCAGTGGCGTGCTGGGCGCCAATCCGTGCTGCAGCTGTGCCACCGGTGCCGGGACGGGGCCTGGGCCAGTTACCACGCTACCGCCAGTGGCTGCGATTGTAACGGCTGCGGTCGCAGCGGCCGGTGATGAGCGCGGCAGATTGCAAACTGAGTGGTTGTTGCCGAAGCTATTGCTGCTGCTGCTGTTGTTGTGGATGTTGCTGTTATTATGCTTGTTGTTGCTGGCGAGAGCTGCTGCGTTTGTTCCTTTTGTTGTTGCTGTACCTGAGGCCCAATGATCTGGTAAGTCACCTGGGCTAAGCCTGCAAAGGAAGAGACGACAATTTATATTCGATTAGTGAAAGAGAATAGACAAAATAAAATTACATATATTCTTTTTACATTTCATTTGATTTTGGCAAAGTCGCAACCTTGGCCTTAATTCTTGACTTTGTCCACACACACGCTTTAAGCAGCATGCAAATGCCTTGCAAATAGGCCTCAATTTCGAGCTAATGTGCTGACTCTATTAGAACGCCATATTAGCTGGGACATTTGCATTTTGCGAATTGCATAGAGAGGCAGACATTTTGATTGGTGCCTATGCATAACTTATCTCTCGGGGTATATCAATTTATATAGTAGTATATGAGTTTATACATAAATATAACCAGAACCTCTATCTGATTATTATCCAATTTTGGAAATCGCACAGAGAAGCTCAAGTTCTCTATTGTATAATTATATATAATGGGTTTTATATGCCATAACAATTTATAAATATATATTATTAAATATTAAAAACATATGCGAATCACATAGAGAGGCTCACTTATTCATTAGAAAATATTTATCTATAAATGTATAGCCATATATTAATTAGTCTATTTCTGTGAATCGCATAGAGAGGGCTATATTTGGGCATATGCATAAAATAAGTTAAATAGTCTTTTATAAATATATATTGCATAATTATATCTATTTTTGGAAACATTAATGCATTTTCAATTATCCCGAAATAATTTCCCACATTTTTTTCCCTTTTTTTCCAGGTAAAACGCAGTCGTTGCTCTCCCGCTGACTTAGGCAAATTGTGTGGCGTGGAAATCACTTGCAGCACCCGCTGTGGCCGTCACCCACACGCCGTCACGCCCACAGCAACGTGAGTCAAATTAATGTTGTCTGTTTTGCTGCTGCAGTCCGGAACCACAGCTCAGCCCGAATATCTCAAACAGATCCACCCAGGGCCCAACTGTCTTGGTCCTGTCGTTGACTGTGGCATTCAAGTGGATAACAGCGTCATAAACATTTGTCATATTAATGTTGTTGTTGCTGTTGTTGTTGTTTGTCTTCTTCTTGCTCAACTTCGTCTTGTTGCCCGCTGGCGTTGTCATGGTTGCTTTGTGTCTTTAAAATTCCTTGCTTTTTATAAATTTTTGTTTTTTTTTTTGTTTTTTTTTTTTGGTGTTTTATTTATTTTTCGCATGTATTTGGTTACGTGATTAATTGTTTACTTTGTGCGCCCAAAGTGTGGCATATTATTTGCTTTTTATTTACGTAGAGACCATTTGAAAAAAAAAAAAAAACGAAATTCCTGTTTGCGTTTTTCATTATAATTTGGAATTCTTTCGGCATTTTTGATACGGAAACTTTTAATTGGTGTTTGGCGCCCTCAGCTGTTGATTAAATATATATAAATTAATATATATAAATTTTCTCACTGGAAATATAACTATGAACATATATTTCGTTCAATTTTTATTTGAGAAAATTTAAACAAATTTGAAATTGAAAGCATTGTTTAATAAAATTTTATTATATATATCTATATATTTATAGATGTATTTTTTTTTTGTTTTCTAGAATTTGGTATGCCATTTAAAACGCAAAGAAATTTGTTAAAATTGCCCAAGAAAATTCTTGAAAAATCTGGTTTATAAAGAAAGGCTATATATAATCAACCACAAAATTGTTAAATGTATTGGATATTTCAATATATTATTTTTAGGTATACAGTAATAAGATTTTATAGCATATTGTGAATTATTTCTTATAATTTATTATTAAATACTTATATGAATATCAAATAAAATATTTATTTTAAGGAAATATAAAATATGATATAAAATATATATATATATATATATCAAAAATATTATAAAAAGATATTGTTTAATCTTGAATATTAATGGTTTTGATTAAATAATTATATATATATATTAAACTATAAATATAAATAGTTTTATTATTATTTTTTATTTTTTATTTCATCATAATTAAATATTTATAGTTAAATCCTTAACACATTAATTCAAGTCAGTGTCTATGTTGTCTATTGGATATTTGTTATTATGTCTGCATTTGATCTGCCCAAATATTTAATTGAATTAACAAACTTTATTTATAAAATTTATATATAAAATTTCACAACGTAACTACTGGTGTTTCCTTTTGTTTTTCTCAAAATTCGCTATGTCACTGTGTTTTGTCAAATGTTTTGTAAAACGAAAGTTAAATTTAGGTTAAGCAAATATGAAATGAGAAATCGAGCGAATTTCTGAGCGATTCTTCTCCGAATCGGCCACTGGCTAAGGCTATAAATACAACTGGCCCTCAACAACAGCCTACGGATTGATAAGTTGTGAAATTAGCGGTATGAGCAATGCGATTGCTGCACATAAATAAATTAATATATATATATATATATATATATATATATTTTATATATATATTTATGGCAAGCAATGATAAGCACTACAACAACAACAAGCGTCAACTGTATCAATTGTAATTTAATTAATTAACGCTGCGCTTTATGTGCGCTAGCTTCTTTAATTAAGCGCGTCAATCATACGCTCCGTGCGCCATGCCCAAATAGAATATCCCCATCTTCATTATGATTATCACCTTCATCGTCATTATTATTATCATCATCATCATCTGCTAGCTGGCACATTAATGTGTCACCCTGTCAGCCAGAACCACAACAACATCAGCAAGAAATAAAATAAAATAAGTCAGCCACAGAAAGAATCTGCACAATTATTGCGCCTGTCAAGGGAAACCATTCGGTGGGTAGCCGGCCGGGTGGGGCAGCGCTGCTTGTACGTCACTCATTTTCGCGCTCATTGCATAGGGCGGCCATTCACAATTTGTTTTTTACTCTTCTTTGCTTCTTGTTTTTCTTTTCTTTTTTTTTTTTTGGCCAGCTGCCTGTCACCTCCACCTTTGGTCGCAGTTCCGCCTGCTCCCTGGACAGAGCTCGGCCGGTCGAATCAATTTTTTTTTTGTTTTTAGTAAATTCTGTGCATACTTCGTCTTGCTAATGCAAGTTGGGTAAATTCAGTTATTAAATAACTATACTTTAGTATAATACTGGGATATCATCAGTATAGATTGTGAAGATCTTTATTTCGATAATTTTTTATATCTCAGAATTTTTTTTTTAGGATTTTGACAGTCTTCAAAAAATATTTTAAATCTGTAAATTGTACCAATTATTATTGCATTTTTAAAATATGTTTAACAGATTGATAATTAAATTAATATGGTTTTAAAATTTATATTTAAGAGGAATTTGTATGAAAATTTTAAACATCTTCTATATTTTTATATATTTTATATAATAAATATTTTTGTATTTTTTTAATTTATATTTAAGAGAAATTTGTATGAACATTTTAAACATTTTATATATTTTATATAATATATTATATAAAATATTATATATATTGTTTTTTATATATTTTTTATTATATATATTTTTTAAATTACATATTACCTATATTTTATCTATATATATATATTATTTCTAAATTTTCTTTATATTTTATATATCTTTATTTTAACGATCTAAAGATTGACAAAATTTCTAACTTTTCCCATGTACAAAATTCCATAGCAATTCTAAAGAATTTCTAATTTGCCATGCAAACCAACATTTTACAGGGTACCTCAGTTGGCATCATATTCAATTAGCAAGTTTAAGCCATTGCAGCAATTCTTTTTGGCTTTATGCTGATTACATCGCTAACTCGTGGCGTTCAGTGTCTGTAATTATTTTTGCTTGCATTCGCAGTCGCAATCTCTTTGGGTCTCCGGCAGAGGCCTTTATTATGCATATAATGTAATTAAAAAAAGAAGTCAAAAACTCGGTCGCTGGACACTAGCCACCAGCTACCAGCCACAAGCCACCAAGCACTAGCCACTAGTTGCCGGGTGGTCCCAGGTAAGCTATAGATACATATATATTAAAAATAAACTAAAGGGGAGCTCTGCTGTGGATTTCTTAACGCTTCGCTGCATTGGAGTTGACTTTCAAGAGTGCAATTAGAGATCAAGTTGAAGTGAGTGCTGGAGCACTTGGCATTCTCTTGCCAACTGCGAATGCCTCCAACTGTGGGTGGAGAAATTGTAAGTGATATTAAAAGAAATGTCACATAGCTACGACTTTATTAACTGAAGTTAGCTGATAAAGTTACAAGAGGAAGCCAAACAAATTTAGTGTTTACTTTAACCAGAGAGGCTGGAAAAATGTAGATAAGCTTTCATATTAGAAAGCGTCATGAGATAGATATAAAGATTCAAGTTGTGGAATCTTAAAAACCTCCTATCTACATAAAACTAGCTGACTTAATTAATTAATGAGCTTTCAAAGCTATAGTGAAGAAAATGTAATTATTGTCGAGCTTTAAGCTTATGCGTAAACAACTTTGCTGATACCCCAGCTTTCCTGGTGCTGTAGCCGTAAACTTTTAGTTAAATTGAGTTAACTGAAATTTTAATGAGCTTTGAAAGCTTTAGTCATATTTATCTGATAATTGGCAAGATTTAAGCTTTTATACAATACACCATTTCTTTCTCTGTACCTTCCACTTTTACTTAAAACGACATGATTTAAGCTTCAAAAGCTATAGGGAAATCTGATCATTGCCAAATTGTAAGCTTCAAGCTATAGTTTTTTTAAGCCTATGTTAATCATAAATGTCAGACAGTTATTTAATGACCAGTCTCAAAGCTTTAATTAATTTTTTAATTAGCTTTTAAAGCTCACATAAATCAAATATCTCCATTGCCATGCTTTAAGCTCATAAACAAAAAACTTTCGCTATCTTTACACTTTCTAAGCTACATTTGAAGAGATAAGAAAACGAAATGTTTAAGACCAGAAGCAGCCGCAATTTAAATTGTAAATTTATGCTAAAACCAAATAGTTTGAGACATCCAAAACATCCATACTGGAAACATTTTAAAAAGCAATCTTTTAGAGTAGAGTTCTGTCAAGGTCATAGCAATGAATCATATTTAAAGAAGTGCTCAAATATTCTAGATTATATTTAATAGCTGGCGAAGAGCCCAGCTCGAACACCTCAGCGCGCGTTCAAGACAAATTGATAATGATAAACGTAATGATTATGACAATGGTTGATAACGATGATGATGATGATGATGATGATGTGGACAGAGCTCTGCAATCTGTACAGATTGCAGTCCACATAAAAATTACTCATACGCAGTGTATGGAAACATGAAAGCAATTTTTCTTGACTCTCATTCTCTCTCTCTCTCTCTCTCTCTCCCTGCTCTCACTCTGTGCTGTTGCTTGGGGCAGAGCTTAAACATTTTGTATGTGTTTTTTTATGATTTAGGTTTGGTCTACGTGATGCTGAACTTGTAAGCAGCCGCCGCTGGGACCCAACTCGGTAGCTGCCAGCCCATAATCAAAAACCCCAAAAGAGATTTTAACGACGCCATGTAAATTATGCTGGAATTGTTGAAATATTTCGACTGTGAGGAATGAAAACCTGAATTGAGCACATGTGAGCTTTTGGGTTTTAATGCTCGCCTAAGGTGCGAGGCATGAATCATTGCTGGCATCGTGCAGCTTCTAATTGATTTCATTTAGTAATTGAATAGTAAGTTGAGGAAAAAGTCTAAATAAATTTCAAGCTTAAAGCTCAATATCAAATAAGTTTGCCAACGAGCAGCGATTGCAATTTCCGAGCAGCCGATGAAGTGTGTAACAATGATCCAATTTGATGGCCTTTGCTGCTGATGGCTTTTCAGACAGCAAGCAATTTCCCCAGCGCAAACAAACATGTTGTCGATGCCGCTGCTGCCAGTCACAATTAATTGCAAACGAGTGAGAGTAACAGCAACAACAGCAACAACAACTATACTTGAAACAATAGCCAGCTGCATGTGACAACTGCGTCGACGGCGACGATGACACGCGCAATGAAAATGTAATACAAAGTGGACAAAATGCAACAGAAACGACAACAGCAACATGACAAGCAACAGCAACAGTAACAATAACATCAACAACAACTATTGCCAGTACTTGCTGTAATGACCACAATGTCAACGTTGGCAATGTGTCTGACAACCAGCAGCAGCAACAACAACAACAGCAACAACCGCAACAACAACGAGCTGAAGCCAACATAAACAACAGTGGCTTCAACATGTCCACACTTTTGTTATAACGCAATTTCAACTGTTTGTTTGTTTTGCTAACGCACTGTAATGCTTGTTTGAAGAGGGTATGCCACAAAGTCAAATGCCAGTAGCAGCAGAGTAAATGACTATAGTAAATTCTAATAAATCTTAAATATAACAATGATAGTTCGTTCTATATAAATTAGCTAAAAAAAATAAAAAAATTCCTACATACAAAAATTATAATGGTTTATGGTGTATTTTTGAAAATAAATAAACTTTAAGAATTATACAACAAAAATATTAATAATATAATAAATATAATATAAATAATATAAATTATAATAAAAAAAAATTATGAAAAATGTAATTCAACATTTATTTTAAAGGTTTTTTATATTTTTATTTTGGTAATTGAATTCAGTAACTATTATTAAATTAATTATACCCTGAGCCCTGTCCGTCTGTCCGTATGTTTGAACGCGTGGATCTCAGAACCTATAATACCTAGAGACTTGAATAAATATATATTTATAGATTCGTGTATATCACGCGCAGGTCGAGTTTGTTTTAGAAATTCGATAACTCTTCTCGTTTTTTTTTATTGATTAAAAACTAAAATCGTTTTACAGTTTTAAAATTATATCTTCTACATCTTTATAGTTAGAGACTCAAAATCTTGTATTTAGTTTATTGGGACCTTTATACAATTTTGATTTTTGTTAAGTTTTTGATGCCAGGCCCCCTTCACCAAAACTCTTATATCAAATACTAGAGACTTGTGCTTTTGCACATACACACATGTGAATGATATAATTACGCGGGGTTTAGGCTATTTCCTAGTCAGGCACCTCCCACAAGAGTTTCCTTACTTGTTGTTTGTGCATTAAGTAGAATAATAATGGTAGTAGTTAGATAATGATTGTTATGCTAATGATCATTTTGCTGACCGACTCTACCGAACTAAACAGGTAGCGCTCTTATTTCCCACTCAATGATCGACTGTAAGAATCGAGTCATGACCTCGACCGAGCTGAGCTCGAAAGAGTTGAGCACAATTTTTGGCGGGAGTTTTGCCCTATATAAGGGCAAGCCGTCTGCCCAGTTCTTCAGTTGGTTTTCTGACCCCCTGATGGTCAGTCGTGCTGTGCAGTGCAGTCCAGTGTAGTGTAGTGTAGTGTAGTGTCTTCTCCTCGTCCGCCTCCTGCTCCTCCTCCTCCTCTTCTTCTTCTTCTGGATTTGGTAAGTATTTATTTAATAATTTTAGTATTAAGTATATTAAGCAATATTGTATTAGTTATAACTGTTTTTTAAGCAAATGTTTTACTAATAATTATTTTTTTTTTTTGCCCGATTCTTTCCTCCTGCCCTCTCTATCGCTGCTGGACTCTCTGCTGCTACTGGGACCTCTATCTGGATTGGACTCTCTATCTGCCCGCCTCTCTACTGCTGCCCGACTCTCAAACACTCTACCGTTGCCCGACTCTCAAACACTGTACCGTTAACTGCTGCCCGACTCTCAAACACTCTACCGTTAACCGACTCTACTGCTGCCCGACTCTCAAACACTCTACCGTTGTCCGACTCTACTGCTGCCCGACTCTCGAACACTCTATCGTTGTCCGACTCTACTGCTGCCCGACTCTCAAACACTCTACCGTTAACCGACTCCCTACTGCTGCCCGCCTCTCTACTGCTGCCCGACTCTCAAACACTCTACCGTTGTCCGACTCTACTGCTGCCCGACTCTCGAACACTCTATCGTTGTCCGACTCTACTGCTGCTCGACTCTCAAACACTCTACCGTTGCCCGACTCTCAAACACTGTACCGTTAACTGCTGCCCGACTCTCAAACACTCTACCGTTAACCGACTCTACTGCTGCCCGACTCTCAAACACTCTACCGTTGTCCGACTCTACTGCTGCCCGACTCTCGAACACTCTATCGTTGTCCGACTCTACTGCTGCCCGACTCTCAAACACTCTACCGTTAACCGACTCCCTACTGCTGCCCGCCTCTCTACTGCTGCCCGACTCTCAAACACTCTACCGTTGTCCGACTCTACTGCTGCCCGACTCTCGAACACTCTATCGTTGTCCGACTCTACTGCTGCTCGACTCTCAAACACTCTACCGTTGCCCGACTCTCAAACACTGTACCGTTAACTGCTGCCCGACTCTCAAACACTCTACCGTTAACCGACTCTACTGCTGCCCGACTCTCAAACACTCTACCGTTGTCCGACTCTCAAACACTGTACCGTTAACCTACTCTCTACTGCTGCCCGACTCTCAAACACTCTACCGTTGTCCGACTCTACTGCTGCCCGACTCTCGAACACTCTATCGTTGTCCGACTCTACTGCTGCCCGACTCTCAAACACTCTACCGTTAACCGACTCCCTACTGCTGCCCGCCTCTCTACTGCTGCCCGACTCTCAAACACTCTACCGTTGTCCGACTCTACTGCTGCCCGACTCTCGAACACTCTATCGTTGTCCGACTCTACTGCTGCTCGACTCTCAAACACTCTACCGTTGCCCGACTCTCAAACACTGTACCGTTAACTGCTGCCCGACTCTCAAACACTCTACCGTTAACCGACTCTACTGCTGCCCGACTCTCAAACACTCTACCGTTGTCCTACTCTCAAACACTGTACCGTTAACCTACTCTCTACTGCTGCCCGACTCTCAAACACTCTACCGTTGTCCGACTCTACTGCTGCCCGACTCTCAAACACTCTACCGTTGTCCGACTCTACTGCTGCCCGACTCTCAAACACTCTACCGTTGTCCGACTCTACTACTGCCCGACTCTCAAACACTCTATCGTTAACCGACTCCCTACTGCTGCCCGCCTCTCTACTGCTGCCCGACTCTCAAGTTTTTGTTTGCGCTTCCTCAAACACACATCCTTGAAATTAATACTTTTGCAAATATCAACAATTTTTTTCACGGTTTTCTTTTCTGGAATTCCATGAAATTTCGTATGACTAGTTCTCAAAACGTTGACGCATATTGTGATGATAAAAGCTGGGACTACAAAATACAAATAAATTTGTAGATACGTTTTATTGATAACCAGTTTTCTGTAAGTACCATAACGTTTTTCTAGCGATTACTTTGGGTGACTAATTATGCGGGTTAAGGCCGTGAAACTAAGAGAATACATATATAAAACAGTTTTATTAATAAAAAGTAAAGCATGAAAAAATTAAAAAGAAATTTTTTTAAAATAAATATAATTAAAATATATAACATATTAAACAATTTTTAATATATCTAATAATAAAAATTACAATTGCTTACAAATTATAATAATAATATAAATAAAATAAAAATAACAATTTCTATAATTAATTCTTCAATATATTATAATAATAATACGAAAATAATATTGTATATTTCTGGTGTACACTTGAAACTTTGATATGCCTATATATGTATATACATACACATACATATATATATTAATCAATTCTACAGCGTATTATATCATATCAAAGCATGCTCTTAACCTCCACGGCAAATCGTTTTGCAGTCTTTTTATGCACATAATTCAGTTGTTGTGCGGTTTTTTTGTGTGTGTGTGTTTTAATTTTTCGCTGTCTGCCTCTTCAATCGGCTGACTGACATTCACACACACACACACACACACACACACTGTCATACGCACACTCATGTGGTTTGGCACTTGTCTGGCCCCTAACTAAAAAAGCTGTGCTAACTAAGCTGCCGCGCTCAGTTCGCTCGCTGTCTCTATCTGTCTCTCAGCCTCTGAGCGGCGAACGCGCCTACCTAGGCGGTTCCTGTCCCCATCGTAGCCCCGTCTCGCCTTAGGCACCCTGCAGCGCGCCCACAACTGCGTCTGGCTCAGCTCATTTGCTCAGCTGTTGTTGTAAGCCTGCAGTTTAGCAACTAATTGTCTGTATATAAAACATATGCTTCAGCGCTCAGTACAAGCTCTTTTTCGCTCTCTGCCTCTCTGTCGCTCTCGCTCAATCATTGCTACAAATAATAAAGTGGGTCATGGATGAAAGAAAAAGCGTTTTATAAAGTGGGTCATGAATTTTGTTTCACTCACGTTCAAGTGTATTTCGATTGCCGCCTTGTTGCTGTTTTTATTGTTGTCGCTAGCTTATTATATATATATATATATATATATATATATATATATATATATATATATATATATATATATTATTTTTTTTTTTTTTTTTTTTTTTTTTTTTTTGTTAATAATTGTATTTTTGCAAAATAGCATAAAGTGTTTTTATGTGATGTGTCGCCTGATTCAGGTTTCTGAGTGTTTATTTGTTTACCATTTTGTTGTTTTCTTTTTTGGCATTAGTTTTTTTTTTTTTTAATTTATTTTTATATTATTTATTGAACGAGTCGCCAAGCATAACATGAGTAATAATTATGAGCAAATAATTTTGTAGTTTAAGGAAATTTCAAAGAATTGAATTGATTTCTCATAGTGTTAAAATTTAAAAATAAATAAATTTTTAAAAATTAAATAAAACAAAATATTAAATTATTGAAATTAAATTTTTGTTAAATACACCAATAATATTTCGTAAAAATATTTTATTTCTCATTTTTTTTTATTATATTTTTATATTCAGTTAGTCTTTTATAATATTTTTTTGTTTAGGAATTTTGTAAAATGTATTTCAAATTAAATATTTATGATTTTTAATTTAATTGTTAAATAATGTTAATCTTAAAATGTTTTTCATAAAAATAAATTATAATTTTCACTTAATAATTTTTAATTTTAATTTAACATGCCATTTTGATTTATAAATATAAAAAAAAGTATATTAAAGTAAATGTAGATTATTTTTCATAGTTATTTGTTGATTTATAATTTGGTTTGCTTTATGGCATTTCTGATTTAGCATGAATCAGTTTCAATTAATTGACATTGATATATGGTTCACATAATTTTGCACTTATTATGTGAGTTTTGGTCTTTATTTATTGTTCCGTTTCAACAGAGAGAGGAGGAGAGAAAAACAAATGAGGCAGATAGAGAGAGAGAGGGAGAGTGAGCAGGCGTAGAGCAAGTGCTTTGCTTCGCTTTCACTAACTAATTGCCGAGCCATGCGTTGACAGTTTTCACTTTTCATTTATCGCAAAAAATATACGAAGAAAAAAACGAAACAAACGAAAACAAATTAACAAATGGGAAATGTATGAATAAATGAATACTGACAGAATTGCTAAATACTGACTAAAAGGGTTGAAAAGTTAAAAAGTTTTCCATTTTAAAAATTACAACAAATATTAATATATATTATAAAATTAAAATATATAATTTAAATTTATTTTAATATCAACTTGAAGTCTTAATACCAAATGTTTATAACTGTTCGTTTTTGATTTATTTTAAACTGATCTTAACAATGCAGCTGTTTACTAAACACTCAATTTAAGTAATCATTAGCTGACATATATAAATATAAAACATCTTTATTTTACAATCACAGATTACATGCACTTAAATAACTGAATCATATTACTTTGAAGTGATCTAATAGTTTATAATTATTTTTGTTGTACTTAATCAGCCTGAACAGATATCAGATCAGTATAGAAAAAACAAATTTATAAAAAACAAATATATATATTTGAAAATAATATTTTTCATCTAACAAAAATAATAAATTTGGAAAAAAAAATTATGTATATATATTTATTAAACTTAGAATATTTAATGTCGTATTATTTGATAATTGAAAATATTTATTCTTCAAAAAATTAATAATTAATAATAAACATCTAAAAATATTCATTATACGCATATAAATAATATATATTATTAATACAATTATTTTAGCTATTTCAAAATATCTGGATTGTATTATATTATTTATTTATATTTCTATTATTATAATATAAATCTTCTAATACTCTGAAGCATTAAAAAAACGATTTTCCACTATTTCAATGCTTTTGTAAAAAATTCTCATAGTTACACTAACCCAATATGTGCTTAATTTATAGGGTATGCACGCGATCTGTTACTAACAGCTAATTTAAATAAATGTAATAGACAAACAGGGTCGTTCTCTTTCCGGCATTTGAATGAAGCGCTCAGTCTCTAAGCTGTTCGCTATGTGCACTTCTCTCGCTGTAAATTTATATATATATATATATAATTTTATATGTATGCATTGTGTGACATTGTATAACCGGCCCCAGAAATCCACCTGCTGACAAATTGCACATTGCTGTTGTTGTTGTTGTTGCTGCTGTCTAAGTAGTTGCAGTCGTCGTCATCGTCTATAGCTATATAGCGAAATAATGTCAGTGGGTCAGAGTCGATTTAGCATTTTGCGGCACTCTCTTGTCGCTGTTGTTGTTGTTGTTGTTGTTGTTGTTGTTGCTTTGGCTAAGGTTAGACTCAAGTGAGGAACAGCTGTTTTGTGTGTGCATAGAATACGGTCATACTGAATTCAACTGACTCGCTAGTTTCGTAACTGGGCTAAGGCTATGCGAGCGGGGAAGTTTTTTGTTTTTGTTTTTGTTTTTGTTTTCTAGCTTATCAAACAAATGACAATTGCTGTTGCTAACTGGTACGTGGGTGCGTGTGAAGGCGTGGCTTGAGGAGAGTACTTTAAATATATATATATGTATATAAATATATTAAAATAAATATTGTATTTATTATTATATTTTTTTTTTAATAATAATTTTGGCTAACAATAAAATTAATTTAAGCTTGCATTTTTTTTATTGCTCAACAATTTAAACAATTAAATTTAATTAAAATAATACTTATTTTGCTCACAGTCTTTTGGCTGTGTTTCAATGAAAACGCACTGCAAAAATGTTATTTATGAGTAAATAAAATTTATAAGCTAACCTTCAAAATGTTTTTGCTGTTGTTGTTGAATTTGCTTCACTTGTTGCTGTTGTTTTTGTTGTTGCTGTACATTTCGCATTTTGTTTACAAGCCATAAAGGTGACGATGACTGAGTTAAATGTGCAAATTTATTTTGTATTCTGTTGTTTTTTTTATTTTTTATTTATTTATTTATTATTATTTTTGATATTTCACAGATTATATTTTCCATATGATTTAATTGCGTGCCTTTTGTTCACTTTCCCGCTTCCAATGGAAATTTTTATTGTCTTACTCACCTGCAAAGAAAGAGAAAAATAAATAGAAGGTTATGAATAAGATAAATGCAGTTGTATATTCAAGATGAAAGCGCTTATGTCCAGATGTTCATATTCATGATTTTCATATTTTATGATATTATATATTAAGTTATATGAAATTAAAAATTTGATTCTTAAATAATTAAATATTTAAAATGTTTAATAATTAATCTCTGTGTATTTATTAATAATTAATATAATTTAATTTAATTTATAATAGAGATATAATACCTTAACATCCTTTAATTATTTATTTGTATTCTATTTTTCTTGTATTTATATATACATATGTATATATTCTTCATCCAATCATTTTATCCCTTCTGCTTGCCATTTTGCAAATCGCATAGAACGGCTACATTTTTATTATATTACATAATAAATAAATTTAAACTGTGAGGTGGAGGCCTATAAGTCATAGTTTGACTTCACTAAGCGTATGGTCAATTTTTTATAGTTTCACATAAATAAATAATATTTAAAATAAAATACTTAAAAAAAAACTATAATTTTTTCAAATTTAAATTTTGTTTACTACAAAACTAGATTGCAAAATCGTAGGCTTTAAGCTTTTAAAGCTATTAAAGTTATTGCGAATCATGAATAAAGTTTATTTAGAATAAGTTAGAGAGTTGCAGTCGTGTGCGACCAACTGCATAATGCTTGTTCAAGGTCCAAAAAATGTATTTTAAAATTTATTCAAAATTAATATTTTACGATACTCATGGGATATAATGGTATATTGGTTTTGCGTAGATGAATGTTGTCTACAGAAGTATATATTTCTATTTTAGAAGTTTTTAGCAAGAAGTTTTTGAACATAGATTTATAGGCGATTGTATATTTCTGAATTTCCAATGCTCTAAAATTTTTAATATTTTATCAAACCAGCACATCAATGAGAAATTTAGATTTTAAGTCTCTTGCTTCAATAGCAGGCAGATGTACAGTACACAAAACTAATATACTCTTTTTCATTTAGTATTTGACTCGCACAGAGCGTAGTCAATACGCAACTATTTTTACATTTCAAGCTGGCTATACGAGTAATCAATTTTTTAAGAGCCTCCACTCATTTGAATGCCATTCAGATATAATTAAACCAGCTCCAGTCAGAAATCACAAGAAAATTCATTAATTTGATGCTGTTGCAGAGCCAGTTCTTATTAGGAATCTTAGCAAATAGCATTTAGAATATTTTTTTCAAATTAAATTTTTTTTTATTTGCAATTTTTGAATTTGTTCCAAATCGATTGAGAGTAATATAATATTATATATATATATATATTTATATTAAAATACATAGATAGCACTCTAGAGTTAACCTTATGCTTCAGCTGTTCAGTGTTTCACATATTCCCACATTTATATTGTATTTCAAACTAAATCCTTGGCCATGTCTGCTGTAACTCGTAGGCGTTTTGGCCCGCTTCGCTCTGCCTATTTATGCCCATTTTGTTAGGTTAGGTTCGGTACGGTTCGGTTCGGTTCGGTTTAGGGTTTTCTGTGTTCTGTCTGTGATTTTTCTACCGGATTACAATTGTTTACACACACGACTGCACATTGTGACAGTTTTGCGCAGTTTTTTTTTGTGTGCCGTTGCCGTTGCCACGGCGTTTGCAATTGTCGTCCCCCCACTTTACGCTTCGCCCTCGCATATATCCTTTTAAGCCCACACACACACACAGATGTAATTGTGCGTCTTCATGTGTGCGACACTGCTGCCTGCCTTCCTCCATTTTTTTTTGTTTGCTCAAAGTATAAGTTTACAACAAGCGGTTTGCATGTGCCCCGCTAGGAGTGTGCACGTGTGTGTGTGTGTGTGTATGGCTGCCACTTTGTCTAACATTTCACTTTATATCCCCACCAAATCCTCCCTAGCCAAACGCAATTGCCCAGCATTTTGTATGCTTTTCACTTTACATTTCCCAGTCACAATTTATATTTTTTTTCTCTCTCTCTCTCTCCCTTTCTCTTTCTCTCTGGGCTGTTGTATTTTTCCAGAGTTTTTCCAATTTTCCGCTCATGTGGCTTCCTGTTCATGTGTTTGAGTTAGCTTATTGACCGATATGAGCCCGGGGGTATTGAGGGAATTTCCTCCATTATCAGTTGAGCTTGTATAAACTATTTGATTTATCCGATTTTTTTTTTCACAATGGCGATTTTTGTACTCGTTTTTCGTTCAGTTCTCTGACAGCTGTGCGGCAGGTGCTTTAGACAATCTAACGGTTAACTCAATAAGCTAGTGATGTACCACAAAAAAAAAAAATCAATTTTATAGTGTGTAAACCGAAATTGTTATGCCAGTGTTGGGAAATGACACACATAAACCAATTGAGAAGACTTTAAGGTACTGAGTTCAGCAGATAATACAAAAAGCAAAAGTTTGCGTACTCTAGCAGATAATGAACGACTAGAAAATACGGTGACCAATACACTCTTGACTAAGATTATATTAGAATCATAGTGAAGTAGGGGACATTGAATCTTGAATCTGCGAACTACGTAGTACGTTGATACAGAAAGAATAATATAATATATATAATATGAATATACTGCATACTATACTATGGACATAATCCAACTTAATTATCAATTTTTATATTTAAAAATATTTTATAATTTGTTAATGCAAAAATCACATTTGCTGATAAATTGCAAATAAACACAGCCCGTTCAAAATATACAAAATATTTTATTAATACCTTTTTGAATTTAGTTTGAAGAGTTTACTATTATTTATTATTTATTTTATAGTTATTATTATTATTTGTTTAATTTATTATTTTTATAATTATTTATTTATTTTTTAATTTGTTATTATTATATATTTATTTTTAAAATTTTTTATTATTATTTTTAAATTTACTATTTATTATTTATTTTATAGTTATTATTATTATTTGTTTAATTTATTATTTTTATAATTATTTATTTATTTTTAAATTTGTTATTATTATATATTTATTTTTAAAATTTTTTATTATTATTAAATTTGTATTATTTATTAAAACTATCTAATTTAATTTACAATTCTAAAATGATTAATAATATTTTGAAAAGAGCAAGACTTTTAGCTTCTTTTACTATTTTATATTATCAGACGAAGCTTGCAAAGGAAACAAATATACAAGAACAACAAATATAGAAGAATTTACTGCATAAATTCCAAATTCACCAATAATGAATCAATCAAGCTGCAGCAAATATACCACACAAATAAGACAACTTATCTGTGTACATATATCCACGCCCGACTCTAATTCTGTATGATATATAATATCACAGCTATAATTAAATCTTTAAGCAGCAACAAGTTCTTCGCTTTGACCTCTGAGCCTGCAACAATCTCAAACGGGGCTGAGCTTTTCCTCATGCACAACTTCCCCAGCTGCCACGACTGTTTCACCTTGCTCTCTCCGCAGCTCTCAGCTGTCAGCTGTCGCCGCCGCTGTAGTTGTTGTTGCTGCTGCTGCTGCTGCTGATGTTGTTGTTGTTGTTGTTGTTGTGTTTTGTGTTTGTTTATTCCTCATGCAAATTTAATTAAATGGACTTTTTCTCCCATTGCTTGTTTTGTGTTTGTAAGCTGAGCCGCTAGTGTGGCAGCAACAGGGGCAAATAACGTGCAGCGGACGCGGGCAAGGGTGCGGGGGCGGAGCGGGGGCGTTGCCAACTTAATTAAGTTGAGCCAGCCAACGCAGAAAACAAACTTAACGAAGGGTCAGTCGATGGCAGAAACTAAAAGGGTTGACCATCTGAACTTAAACAACTTGACAATACAATTTTAACCATAATTAATTGAATTATGATTGTTATAGTCGGTCTTATCTATGCGAGAGATCGTGTAAACAGCTTGAACTTAATAACTGAGACTTGTTGATTGATGCAAGGCTTTAATCTTTAGAGTGTGAAGTGATTTGGTATGCGATTTATTAGCTTGCGATTAAGGCTGAATTTGTTTAGTTTTACTGTTGATTGACGATGATTGATGGGATAACTAGAAAAGCTATTTAATTTATTATCGCAAATATCTTACTGACACTAATACTAATATTTGAGGTATGTCGTCAATCAAGAAGCTGTCTATAAAAGTGTTACCAAGTTTCAATCTCAATCTGATTGATGGTTGGTTGTTATTGATTGATGTATAAAAATAAAATTTTGATAATTATTGACAATAAATTTATATTTTTTATAATTTAATTTGTCTATGTCAGTTTCAAGCATTCTATATTGATTGATGATTGATTTGATTGATAATGATTGATTCCCAAATCTTTAGTTTGGAATATTAATGCTATTGAATAACTATTGATTAACTATAAGAATAGTTGGTTTTTCTTGTTGATTGATGGTGATTGAGTGTTAAATTTACTATTTATTTTATTGTTTATAGACCTTTGTTAACTGTTGATTGATGATGGTTGACATACCAAAATTTGGATAATTGTTCTACTATAAGTATTTTTCTTTATATTTGCATAGTTTTGTTTACATTAGTTGAGCTTGATTGATATTGATTGATTGACATTATGTGTCTTTGAAGCATTTCAATTTTATTTTAATATTACTTCAATTTGAATACACAGCAATTAAAGTTTCTTTCAATACGAATTCCTTTTCTAACTTTGAAGCAGACCCAAGAGACTGGAACACCCTGTTAGCTCTCATTTTAGTCCGCATTCATACCTGATTGCCTATGAATATTTTACCAGGCAACTTCCTTATGCATCTGATTTCGCTTTGCCTAAGCTAGAGTTCACCTGTCTGGCAAACTGGAACACCCTGTTCGGTGTGGAGCCTTTGGCCTGCTCGTCGACACGTCTGTCAATGGTAATTCGATATTATGCCGCTTTTAAATATTCTCTTTGCTCAGCTCTCCGCTCTACGCTGTGTGGAGCTGCCAAATTAATTACAGAGCGCTGCACCAAACGGATGAACGGATTGACAGAGGGCACCGGCAGCGAGCCGAGTCGGGCCGGGGGAGGTTCGAGTACAAATAAACCAACAAACACGATGGCTGAGATTTTGCAGCACAAAAGCTGAAGCCCAGAGCCCAACGTAGGTTGCAGAGGAACAAGCACAGGCACAGGCACAGGCAGACGCACAAGCAGAGGCAGAGACAGAGGCAGAGGCAGAGGCGGCAACAACCAACGCCCTGTAGCCGGGTCCAAAAAAGGGCGAAGGCTGCGGGAGCAGGAAACGAGGCAACGAGACGGAAAGCAGCTTTAAAACGGGCTCCGGCATTTTCAAACTTGATTTGGCAAAGCAGCGGCAAGTTCTCAATGTGTTCTGTATATATATATATATATATATATATATATATATATATATATATATATATATATATATATATATATATATATATATATATATATATATGTTTGTGTATAGATTTGTATTATATTGTTGTGGGTTTGTAGGTCTCTACGAGTATTACGGTGCTCTGTGAAGATTATCGTTGTGGTTGTTGTTGTTGTTGCTAGCTGTTGTCGGCATTCAGCTGCTGCCGCCCTTTGTCTCAGTTAGCTTTTGTCTACGGCTCGCTCGCTCTTAAAGCCTGTCGATCACCAGGCGATGACAATGAAAGGAACATGTAGGAATTGTCGGGATAAAAAAATAAAACAACATAAGAAGGCGACGTGAATGATTAATGGCTGAACTAAGCTGTGAAAATGGTCTGGTAGTATTCAAGTTAAGTAGACTTATATCATTACATCATTTAGTAAGTATTAAGTTCATTAACTAGCAAAACGAGAGGGGGAGAAATAGTCTGAGTAGATCAATTATTGTTTTAGTAAGAAATGTTTCATTTTAATATATAATATAATATATAATATTTATTATAGTTTTAATAAATTTGTTGTCATATATTTTTAAAATTTTATTTTGTATTATACATATTACATTTATTGATTTTTTTTATTCTATATATTATATTAATTTATGTTTTTTATAAGCAATTATTTGTTGACGTTGTTGACACTGTTTAATTTTGTAAATGTTATTTGAAATTTTGTTGTAGTCTCATTTAATATTAATCGATAACATTTAAATGAGAATAGTTATCGATAATAAAAAGCAAACTTCGTTTGAGTATACTATATAGGAGCTTACAAATTATCAACTAACTAACTTCATTAAATATGAAAGGGAGATAGTAAGAGAGATGGCAAGAGAAGCCAAATTTCAACGTATGAAAATCGCATAGAAAGTCTAGAGAAATGGGAGGTAAGTCTGTGAATGCTAATACATGTGCAGTCTCTTGCTCTCAAAGGTGGTAAATTCGACGTGGACATATGTATGTATGTACATACATAGAGGTGGACAGTTAATCTAATAGACGGGCGAACAGGTAGACAGACGGACTGACGGACGCACAGTGCTTGTCACCTTGCTCAAGAATATACATACATATGTATATACTATATACATATATATGTATATTACTTGATGGGCTCTGCCTGTTACATAAATCCTTCACTCAACCATTATTTCTCGATTTCCCATAATTTTCCTGTAATTATCCTCAATTCTCATTAAAATCCAGCCAAATATTCATGCTGCACATTTGCATAAATCACTTTTAATTATTATTACAATGTATTTGCCGGCCGAGCGCTTTCATATTGAAAAAGAAGAACATAAAAATGTAAAATCAGATCCGCAATTTGAACGCATTACTGTAAATAGCTGTGTAATTTGCTCGAACGCTGTTAATCGCATTTACGCTCAACATTTACGAGTGAGCACCCACGCGACGAGTCTGCCTTCGCTCTCCCTTCCACTCCCACAGCTTCACACCTTGCCGATGCTCATTACACAAAAGTCAAGCCGCCGCCATCATAAAATATTTTGAGTGTTTTGCTGTTACTGTTGTTGTCTTTCGTCGTCTGTTCGTGCTCAGCTCGTGGTGAGCGTGGCGAAAGCTTAGCTTTAGTGAAGCTCAGTTATATTTGAGCGCATTCTTGCGCCGAGCTGCGCTCTCGTTACGGTTTCGGTTCAGTTTTTGTCTTCGGCTAGATTTCGTTTCGTTCTTTTGCAAGCTGAAATTAAATGCGCAGTAAATGACGCAATTTTATGCTTCGTTAAATTCGCCGCTGATGGATTTTCGTACTCTTTGCACACGAAGAGAGCGAGAAAAAGCAGAAGAAGTGCAAGGCAACAGCATTTATGCATTAATTACGCTTAGAGCTGGTCAATCATGCTTGATTTGGGGTAGTGCAAAGGCAACCTCTATCTCTCTTGCTCTCTCTCTCTCTCTCTCTCACTCTGTTTGTGTTGTGGTCCTACCCCAATGTAAGCGACAGTCAATGCATAATGCACCGGGCAACATTGCCCCAGGGCAGCTGCAGTTGCACACACTCTAAAAAAGAGTAAAAAGACTTGCATAACAAATTCTTAATTGTGCAACAGAGTGCATGTACCCTCTCTCTCTCTCTCTCTCTCCCGCTCTCTCTCTAGCTTTCTCTGCTCGCTTGTCTTGCTTAAACTTGTCCACTCCGTTTCTTTGTGCTGCTGCTTCGCCCTGCAGCCATATTGCGGAAATATGTCAACGCTGTTGCTGCATTTGCCGCTGTTGTTGTGTTTGCATTGTTGTTGCTGTTGCCTCTGTTGTTTTGAAGTTGAAGTTTGCATCTCCTACCGTTGGCTTAGGTGAGGTTATGTTCGTACACACACACACACGCATCGACATAAAAGCATGTCACGCATAGTGTAATTTCATGTGACGTAAATGCAAAAATATGTTAAAACTGACGCAGATTAAAAGCAGTTGCCGTTGCCGTTGCCGTTGCCGTTTCAGTTGCAGTTGCAGTTGCCGCTCGCATTCACTTCAACTGCCAGCCAAATGAAGTTTTTCTTTTGGAATCAGGGCTGTGCGCGAGCAAAACTTTTGTAACTGGGGTGAGTTTGTTTCCAAGTCTTTTGAGATTGATGGGAGTGTTGGAGAACTTTATAAATACCAGCAAGGGTAGCAAACGCAATGAAGCAACTGTCAAACGGTACACAGACACATACATATAGTAAATACTCATGCACACGTTTAAGCTATTCTCAAGTCAATTGAGTGCACAATTTTTGAATGGAAGACACAACACAATGCTGTAGAATGGAAAATAAAACTTGACGAAACTTAACGAAACTCAACGAAACTTAATTTCACCTCAAAATTGCACCAAATGTGCAGTTCTTACATCAATCAGTTGCTACGTTGCATATTTAATAACTTAACGAAACTTGACGAAAGAAAATTTTAAAATTAGCAAATTGCCATATGGTATATGGTACATACTACAATTGAAATTCATGCCAATTATACAATATGAATGTAAGCAAAACTTAACGAAACCACAAAAAGACAAAACTCAAATCATTGCTAGCTACATATGTATGTATGTAGATAGCTAGAACACGGCAAAACAATCAACAAAAATCATACACATATACATATATATAAATCAACAACTTAACGAAGCTTAACGAGTCAAACCGCAAATTGAACCGATGCTCATCAATCTAAACGCAAATCGACTGCCGAAAGCTTAAACAGAAGCCACAGAAAATCGCTTGACAGCGCATAAAATTGAGTGAATGCGGTGTAAAATTTCCAACTGGCAAGGCCTAACACGCCTAACGTCTAACGCCTAACGCCTAACGCCCTAAAACATTATGCAAATTGGCAACGAAACGAACGACTTAACTACATGTTAAACTTATCGCTGCCATCAAGTAACAGTTTGGCCAAATAATAAACTGGAGTAGCTACCGTCAAAGACCGGGGCGTGAGAGACTTGACATGGCGAGGGGCGCGAGGTGGGCATTGGGCCGTTGTTTCGCTGGGAACTAACCGACGAATGGGAGCTGTAAACAAGTACGAGCAAAACAATAAAAGTAATAATAGCACGACTTTACGTATGGGCATTCTCATCAGTATGACCGACTGCCAAGTTCCCGGGCAATAATGAAAACAATCGTACATAATCGCGCACATTCGTAACATGCATGCAAATTTGTCAACGTACTCCCCTCCTTTCGCTTCCCACAACCACTTGTCCTACGTATGGAAGGTACAGTTATCATAATGTTGCAAAAGTAAACAAAACCAATTTGTCGCCATGTTAAATTTGCAGTAAATCTTAACGGCAGTTCGCCAATTATGTTGAGTTGTTAGCAGTAAAAGCAAAACAAGTCGTTAAATTTCAAGTTAATGAATAAATGATGATTTTTCTTTCAAGTAGGCGACAAGAAAAATAAATAATTTGCAAGTTTTTGAGTTGGCGGAAACATTATTACATTAACTCGAAGTAAATGTGGTTATGAAAATACATATTCTTTCAAGGTAAAATAATATGTAATAACAGAAAATATTACATAAGTTAATAAAGGAGATTTTTTTTTATTTATGTGGTAGAGCGTACAAAAAGAATTTGAATTTAAAAATAAATATTAAAAACAAATTTATTTACAAAAAATTATAAAAGAATTTAAAAAATATACATATTAAATTTTTCTAATTTTCGAAAATATCTTCAATATTTTTTGATTATAATTAAATTTAAAAGATATAAAAATATATTTTTAAACATGAATGAGGATTTTTTTTTAGTGTGTTAAATGTATGCAATACAAAACTTAAAAAAAAATAAAAATCATTTTTGAGAAGAATTGTCAGATTGGAAATAAAAACATATTCATAAAACTTTAATTTTAAAAATGCAATCAAAGTTATTCATTTGTAAAATTAATTTTTAGCATAGAATATTTTCTGCATAAAAAATATTGAAAGTAATTTCCTTTATGCCTAATACAACTGAGTTTTAGCTAGCCTGCGCCAATATTTGCGCACAAACAGACAGTTTATACTGTATAAATTGCATAAAGCCGTATTCAGAACAGCCTGAGGTCTTATCAAAAAAAAAAAAAAAAAAAGGAAAAAAATAAATAAAATAAAACAAAACAGCAAAAAATGCACAGGCCAACAGAAGTCGAAGTCAAGTAAAGGTCCGAGCTATTTTTAAAACAAATTCCAAGTGCTAATTTCGCTTAGGGCAAACAAATATTGAACAAACAAAACTGTACAAGTTTTTCTTTTTAAATTAAGTGTTTAATTTCATATTTATGAGTCATCACATATATATATATATATATATTTTTTAACAGGTTCACTGAACCCTGCAAATTATACATTGAGAAAAAAAAGTGTGCTCTATGAGTAATAAAATAAACTGGGCCGCAAATACGAGCAAAAACTGCCTCATTCGCAAATATTTGCATTTGAGGCGCACGCCGAAAAAAGAAAAGAATAACAAAATATATACATATAAGGAAAAATATTGAAGAAAAACGGGAGTACATAACTCACAGATACTCATTGTAAAATTAGTACAAGGAGAGGGAGAGAAGATACAAAAGAGTTTACTTTGAAGGAAAATAAAAAAAAAGTTTTTGTTTTTAATTTTTTTTAATAAAAAAATTTTTTTTTTCATAATTTTTTTACGTACACATTTTTAAATATTTTTTTAATCTCGTTAAATAATAGTTAAGGTACATTTAAAATAGTTTTTTAATTTTCTGAGACTTTAGATTATATACAGAAATAAATATAAATTATATAAATATAGAATTTACAAAAATTAAATGATTTGTTGTACATATATATATACAAAATAAAAGCTACAAAAATTTAGTTTAAAATTTGTATACTCATAGAAATTTTTGCCTTTCCAAAATTTTACTCAAGGTTTTTAAAACCTCATTATAACACTCCTTAAAAAATTTGTAAATAAAAAAAGCTTAATGTAAGAAGTAAACCAAATGAAATACGGAAATTCGCATTGGTTTCATTTTCGACAAACATAAAGAGAAATGTTTGGTTTATGAGGCTTTAAAGCTGTCTTACGACTTTGTGCCAAATATGCAAAATATTTTTGATTACGAATAAATACATATATATATATATATATATATATACTTTATAGAAATACAAGTGATAAATTGTTTTGATTGAAGTGCCTGAAGGAATGCGCGACTCCGCATGGTCTAGTTGACTGTCTTTTTGTGGCCAACGCATTGGGTAATTAAATTTTTGTGGCTCATAAAACGTCTGCGGTTAGCGAGAAATGCCTTATGCTAGAATTTCATTTTTCTTCTTCACTTCCCTTCTCTTTTTGATATACAACTGAATTGCATTTCGGCTCCCTGACTAAATGGACCATAAAAAAGTTGTTGCTGCTAACAACAACATCGAAATAAGCGAGAGCTAGAGTGAGAGCCAGAGTGAGAGAAAGAGTAAAAGAGAGCGAAAATAGCTTCATAAAAAATGTTAAACTGCAAAGGGGAGCTGAAGCTGATGAAAGTGCTTTAAATTTAAATGGAATTGCATTAGGTGATTAAATACGGCTAAAAGTAATCCCCTTTTATTTTCACAAAAGAGGTGAAGAAATAAAATTTTGGAAGTCATAAAAGCAAAAGTTGCTGCTGCAGGTATTTCGTTAATTAATTCCCAAATTAATTAGTTTTAAATGAAATGTTCCAAAAGCGAAGATAGCTAAAGTGCAAAACAATTGAATACAGCTGCCAAATCAATCTATAACTGTAAAAGTACATTAAAGTTATAGTTAAAATTGATTATACTTAAAACTCAATTAACTGAAAAAGTGCATTATAAAATGTTTAAAAAATTTAATTGGATTTAATGCAATTTTATATTAGTATAAAAGTATTCTTTTTAATTAAAACATAGTTGACTTCAGTATTATTATCGCTAGAGCCTAGACATTTTGAATCAATCATTTGTTTAGCCATAAAATCAAAATATATTCAAAATTATTATTAAATTATTATTATTATTAGAAAAAAAAATTCCACACTTAAGAAATCTTTCAAATGAATGAAGCTTTAAATAAGCTACAAGCGTTTCTTGCCCATATTAAGAGAGATGATAGCAAAGAGATAGATATCTAGATGCTCATGGAATTTTCCCATCGAACAAATACGATTAAACTAGACATACTGAGCTGCTGCTGCTGCTGCCGCTGTTGCTGTGGCTGTGGCTGTTGGGGCTTCTGCCCACATGCTCGCATCCAAGCATTACAAGCCAAATAAAACAGATTAATCTGCTGTGTAAATATGCCGCACGTATTTCACCCACACAGATTTCGTGGTTGACCCCCGGCTCCCGGCCCTGGACGCGAACCCAAGCCGACTTACTGCAGACATATTACAGCAAATAATTTCTAAATGCTTGGCCGACCCGTCACCAAAAATCTAAGCTCAACTGACCAAAAAGACACCGAAAAAAAATATATAATGTGGGCAATTGTCGTCGCTTTTGGACCGCAATTAATTTTCATTACAAGGCAATAAGCAAAATTAAACACGAATCAAGTAGCACCAAAGAGACATGGTCCGCAGATGGGCAGTGTAGGTTATAAATGGAAGGACATGGCAGGCCATCTACTCCGGACTTGTAGATGAAACGTGTTGACATAAGCAATTTATAAGAGGTTTGTTTCTGATTTTCTATTGCCTTAAAGTTGCAGCACGGAAAGTTTCTTGACATTGACAAGAAACGATAAAATGATAAAACGAAAAAAGTTCAACAAACAATTGACCCGAAGGTCAAACGACGAAGAACTTACAAACATATGGTAGAGTAGAATGAGCCTGGTAGATGGTTTTGTTTGGTTTGCTTACCTGCAAAGAGAATGAAAAGGGAAATACATTAATTAGTTTAGTTGGAATATAGTATAAAATTTCGATAATATAAATGTGTAATAATTTACTAGAACAATTATTTTAAAATTTAAATTTGTTCTTAATCAATTTAATATCATTTTTTAAATTTTTGTTGGATCGTTTGTAACGATTTCTTGGGCTTACAAAATTGAAGCTCTTAATCAACTAAATATAATAAATAATATAATACAACAAATTTCTTAACGAACATAATTTCAGCATAATTAAAAATAAGAGACAAATAATTAATAAATAAATAATACAAGAAATAAAAATTTGATTCTGACAAATAATTTAAAAATAATAAATTATAAAAAAAAAATATTTGAAATAAAATTAACAAAAACAAATTAAAAAAAAAAATGTAAAAATGAAAAATGTAATAATTAAATAATAAAAAACATATAATTAAAAAAATGACCTAAAAATGATTAATACATTTTTTACAAAAATAATTTAAACAATAAACTGCATACATTTCTAATAGTTATATACATATGTTATAATGTATGTTTATATATATATATACATATATATTAGTTTTTTCAATACTTTTTTGCTGACTAATAAGAAAAATATTTGACAGCTTGTTATTTAAAATTAGCGATGCCTTCAATGTTTGCAATGTTATTTCGATCAATAAATAAATATATATATATACATTGATATATAAAAAATAATTTATTTCTGCACGCGCCCCCTACAATAGAAATAGAGTCCATTAGTTAGAGGCCAAACGCATGGAAAGAGAGAAACACTTGAGCTGCTCACTCACATATGAATGTGATGAGTGTGTCTATGCAAATAGTCGAGCAGCTGAGGCGCTGAAGAGTTTGCGTCCATCAAAACGGCTCAGCTTTGCCCCTGAAGTGGGTGGAGATTTATTCAAGTTGATTTTCAATGATTTCTTTTTGGCAATCAGCGAGTTTTTTCTCATTCCATTTCTGTTTGAGCAGAAGACAATTGAAATGACTTGTTGAGTGCAGCAGCCAATAACTCACACAGAGTGAAACTCACTGAATGCACCGCGACGTATGAGTAATGAGTTTTTTTTTTCTCTGTGTATTGAAAGGCAAAGCAAAAAATCATTCAATTTGATTTCAAACAATTTAAAAATAGATTTCTTTTGGTTTGTTGTCTGTTGTCTTTGAATGTTTTGAGTATCGTTTTTTTTTTTTTTTCTATTTTTGATTGTCTGCTCTTTTCAGGGTTAAGTAGCTGTGAGCTAATCGAACGGCTGTGTGTGAGTGTGTTTGTTTCTCAGTGTATGATTTAAAAGAGAATTGTGTCTATTGTTAGTTTTTGTTTGCCTCTTTATGATCGTAGATTAGCGCAGTGCTTTGATAGAGCAACGCTATCAACAAGCAATTACATTTTGATATTTTGAAAGATTGATAAATCTAAATGTGAATCAGAATGATTACGTTTTAATAAGCAATAAGTTGTTAAATGCTTGAATTGAGTATAAAATTAAAATTATGTCTATATAATATTAATTATGAATAAACTTTGACAAAATAGAGTTATAATTGTATACATATTTTTATGAAATTAGTTAAGATATATGAATAAAATTCGGAACACACAGATATTGCAGAATATAAAAAAAAAAAAAACATAAAAATATTTTAAAATTCAATATAATTTTTCAAGATTATATTATTGCATATTTTCAATATATGTTTAGTAGTTTTCTTTTATTTATAAATTTTCTAAAATTTTGCGTTTTGTTAAATTTAAAATTGTAAAAATTTTTAATTAATTAATTTGTTTCTTTACTATATACCTTTGAATGAAAAATAAAAATTATATATATTTTGTTTGTTTATTTATTTTTTATATATAATTTAATGAAATAAAAAATATAAGCAATAATAAATGTTTAATTTAAATTAATTTAATTTGATTTGATAGTATATTTAAATTTATAAATAAATACTATACAAAAATGTGCGTAACCAACCCAAGCCAAGCAATCGTAACATTCCCTTCAGCCATCAATTCTCTTTCACTTCCATATTACCAAAGACACCCAAACTTCAAAAAAAGACAGAAAACAATGTAGGCGCAACCAACAGCCGACTACCGCCTAATATTGATCGCAATTGGCAAACCCTGCCCAAAAAAAAATAAAAAAAAATAATAAGTAAAAACCAGCTGCCTCAAGACACTTGACAGAGTCTCCGAGCGAACCGAAGTCAGAGTCCAGAGCGAACAGAAAATGACGTGGTCATAATTAAAGCAATCGAACAGGAACTCAAGAAAAGCCATTGACGTGGGCCCAACGAGGGGAACAAAGTTAAATAAAATATAAATAAAAATAATAATAAAATAAAAAAATAAAAAATATAATGTAAAGCTAGAGCTTTAGCCAACTGTATGTAGGCAGCGAGCCCAGCTGAACTAAACCAGTCCAAGTCCGTTTCGACGTCTTTTTTTTCAGCTTTTGGCTTTTGTGTACTCGCATATTTCCTCGGTCTGTGGCTGACGTCAGCGCGTAAATATAACTATTTTTTATAGGGCGCGAAGGGAAGTGTTCTCTGCCTTGTTTTCGACATTTATATTTGTTGGGTGAGTGAGTGAGCGAGCGAGATAGCACCATTGACCAAATGTCAAAATATTGTTTTATTTGAGCGCTACGCACTGGAATTGACTTTTGTGGCGCACACTTCATTAAGTAGCCGCCTCGTACCCAAGATCCACATGTTCGCTCTTCTGTTAACGTGGGTTCAGTGAACCGCACAGGACATTAACTTCTTATACGCTATCCACATTTATCGCTAGTCTAATTCATGCGCTTATCTAATCAAGGGCATCGAACGGCTCAACACGTGCCCGTGTCTCAGATATGGCTCAATCCATTTCACACCTGTCCCCAAATGACCGATATGGCCATTGGGGAAGTGAGCAGCAGCTACCTGGATCCATATCCCATATCCATACACCATATAAAGGTATATTAGGTAATCATTCAAATGCTTTCAAACTGTCAATCAGTTTCAATAAGCAGTTACTCTTCTTATTATTATCGCTAATTTGATTGGATGACGCGACACGTTTTGTGCAGCGAGCATCAGAGCGAATTCTCAATTTTATACACATATATACATATATATATATGTGTGAGTCAAGTCATGCGAAACCGTTAAGCGCATTAGCTAAAATAAATTACGCTGAGAGCAAGCCCAATTCTGATTGAATTGTATTATTTAAGTAAATAAGATTATTTAAATTATTATATATAAAATAAATTAGATTATTTTAAATTAATTTACATTTTTTTTTTTTAATTTTATAATCTGAAATATTATATATAAATATTATATATATATACATATATATATATATATATATATATATATATATATATATATATATATATATATATATATTTATATATATATATTATTTTTATTTATTTATTATTATTGTTTTTTAATTCAAAGTATATTATTTTAAATTATGTTTTATAAATTTATATTCATATTTAATATTTTTATTTATTTAAAAAAAATATATATTATTAGTAATGAATTTTATTTTATTTTATATTATATTATTTTATAAATTTATTTTATGACTTTCTACTCTTGCATTTCACATATTAACTTAAATATATATAATAATAAAAAAAATATTATATTTATTGCATTACATTTTGCTTGAAAGAAAATAAAATTCTTATCAGAAATATTTTTATAAAAAAGAATTCAGATAATTTAAATTAAATTTTTAAAAGTATAATTGTATCATGTAATTTTATATAATATAGCAATCTTACCAAATTTAATATAATATAATTTTATGGTATTAAAAATAAAATTTGAAGTTATTAAATTATTTTTTTTTCTTATATATATTTTCAGCTATATTTAAATAACCCAAAAAATATATTCCATATAATAAAAATTCAATATATGCAACGATATATACCATATCTATCATATATTCAGTTCGATAAATGTTCACACGATTTAGTTATATTTTTTGTCACTCGCATTCCAAAATTCCATCTAGCCAAGGTTGGGCATCAGCACACATCGAGGCTCATTTGTCGCCCATTTAGAGCACTTTTCCAGGGGACGATAAATCAACGCCTAGACCCTCATGCATATACATATATATTTATTGTACATGCATATGTATATACACACCCACAATATTAATTTAGTTCATTTGAGCTATGCTACTCCTGCCTGGCCACACATCCTGTCACTTTTATGCATTGTCTACGGCTGCTCTGGTATTTCGACTACTTTACTCTGATTTCTATTTGGTTACGTGGTAATTTAATAAATTGTTCATTTATCACTTACATGTGCGCGAACACGAGACGTTCTAACAAATATGCCCCACTGTTTCTCTCTCTCTCTCTCTTTCTCTTATATTCCTACAATTGCTCTCCTTAACTGCTTCGCTGCGTTCCATTTGATATTTTGTTTGTCCCTAGTCTTGTCCTTTATGCCTTGGCCGAGCGTACAGTCAACATTCGCCATTGTGTAATTATTATTGCGCGTGTTCCTTAAATTACACTACAGCAAACAGTTGCGCACGTGTCAGCCAATTGGTTCGGTAAATTGGGCAAATTATTAGCTAGATTTACAGTACGAGTTACCCTACTTTCAGCGGGAATAGCCTTAATTATAATTAATTTCTTGGGAAACTGAAAGGACTTTCTTTCATAGTAGATAGAATGTGGAATAATAAATATTGAAGTAAAGCAATCATAATTTTCTACAGAATCTGATATGAACAATTTCTGATGTATATAAATAATAAATAATAATATTTGAATATATATTTAAATATATTTACGCTTTTGTTATGTTTTGAATGCAAACAAATTTTTTAAATACAATAAATAATAATATATAAAATATATAGTTTTATATTATTTATATTTAAATTTATATATTATATATGTCATTTAATTTTTGTATATTTATATTCTTTGTTTGTTAGAAATGTTTTTTTTTATTTAATTATTTTTTTGCATATATGTTTTTGCTTGAAAATATTTTGAAAAATTTTTTATTTCTTTTTCCATTTATATTTTTGTTTGTATATATTTCTTTCCATTGATATTCATATTATATTATTTTTAATATTTATTATTTTAATTTGTTTACATGTATACTTTTGTTTCTTCATATATATTTTGATGTTTTTTACTTATTTTATTTTCTATATTTATTATTTTATTTTTATTTATATTTATACATATTTTATATATGTATATTTCTTTTATATATTTATCATTTTTAGATACGCATATATATTTACATTAACTATTTCCATTCATATATTATCTATTTTGATTTTCATGGCACATCATTTAATGGGCATTTATTTATTTATCTTACCCATTTTCCTCTTAGCCATTTCAAATAAAAACTCCCACGCTTTTATAAATACTCCCATTTGCTTGTGTTATTTTCCATAATTCATACTCAAAACAATTTATTTTTAATGCTAAAAAAATATGTGGCAACGCCTACGCAAAGCCCTTTGCCAACCGCATTCACACATACACACACACACAAACGCGCGGCTTAGGATACGTATGAGACGGGCGCGAGATAAAAAGCTGACCAAAACCAATTCAATAAATCAGCTGCGGCAACGGTCTCTGTGTGTGTGTGCGTGTGCGTGTGGGCTGGGCGAGTTCGTTGCCAGCTTTTAGGCGTTGTTTTTTGTTGGCCAGCTTTGCGCCATAGTGGTATTTCCATAAATTTCGAGCACTATTGATGCCGTTTATTATCGCGCTTTTAAGAGTGACCAAAAGCCTCGGTCAATGCACTCTTGTCCTTCGCTGTCTTCCTTTTCGAGTGTTTTGTTTTTGTTTTTTGTTTTTTTTTTTTTTGCATTTGCTTTGCATTGTTGTTGTATTAATATTAACCCACTTCAGCAGCCTCGCATACGCATTTTATTTGCATACATTTTCCATGCACACACACACACATAGAGCAAAGGAGGCGAGACAGAGATAGCAACAGCGCGCTTATACGCTCTTTAACTCCCTCATAAAAGCTGTTGAGCTCACTCGCACCCACAAGCTGCCCGCTTGCGCTCTCCCTTTTGCTCGGCTCGTTTCGAAAAGTGCGTTGAAAGCTTTGCGCGTGTTGTTGTTTTTGCATTTGTTTCATTTGTTCTTATTATTTTGTTGTATTATATTTGGTTTTTTTTTTACGTCTTTTCTGCTTTGCGTCGCATCGCTTGCCGTCGTCGTCTTACGTATGCATTGCCGCTGGCGTCGCTGTTGACGTTGGCGTTGACTTTAGCGCTGGCGTCGCTGTTGCCGTTTTGTATCTTGATTTTGGTTTCAACGGTGAATGAACTCAGGACTTGCGGACGTTCAACCGTCAAAAAGCGCTTTTTCGATTTGCTGCCTGCCTTTCTGCTCTTTTGCTTGTCGCATTTGTTATTGCTATTTGCTACTGTTCTTATATTATATTCTTTTGCCAGCTGTTCTTGTTGTCGTTGTTGTTGTTGTCGTTGTTATTGTTGTTGCCGCTGCTGCTGTCGTTTGTTTTCGCCGCATGCGTAACACATTTTCATCTGTTGTTGTTTGCTGTCGGTTCTTTTTGCTTTTTCGCAATGTTTTAACTGTTCTTTTTTGTTGGTTTCACGGTTTACGCTCGAACCGAAAAATTGCTAATTATTTGCTTGAAACGTTTTGCCATCTTCTAACCTTTACATTTGTTTCGGAGTGTTATAATTTAATAACTTTTTTAAGATTTAATTTTTTCTTGATGAAAAACGAAATAAATCATTCAGTACTAAATAATACAATATACAAAAGAAATAAAAATAGATGACAAATAACTATAATAAAGCAAAATAAAATAAAAATATTTACAATATATGTTTTAATTATTTAAAAAAAAAATTCTTTGTTCATATTTAAATATTTAATATTTTATTTTATTGTTTTTATTTTTTATATTTTTAAATTTATTTCTATTATTTTTTTCATTTACTTTTGTTTCCATTTTTATTTATTTTTAAAATTTAAAAATCTACCTTGAACCCGCATTTAAATGAGATTAGTAAACTTGAAAGAGAAGTCTGGGAATATTCATAAACTTACAAAGGCAAACTAACTGTATATTAAGTCCAGGCTTACAGACATTTGCTAATCCACAGAGAAAACTAAGTTTCACGGTTAAAAGTAAGCAAAAAAAACATTCAATCAATGTTTTCAAGCCCCCACAGGGCCAGCAGCCAGCCAACACGACCACCTTAACCTTAACAACCACCCAGCAACAACCAGCCTCCCACTTATATGACAATTACCATTCAGGGTACAAAAAACTTGCCAGCTATAAAAATTCAAGTTCAACGAATTCTACGCGCTGGGTAAATAACCTGAATGCAGTCGGCGTTGGCGTCGACAGCGACGCCGACGTCGGCGACAACACCCAAAATATAAAAGTGACAACAACAGCACATGACATCCTCGCTGAAAAGTACAACAAAAAAAAAAAAAAAAAAAAAAAGAATGCACGCCCAAGCGAGAGCGAGCCTAAGAGAGGCCAAGGAGAGCAGCAGAGCAGCAGAGCGGCAGAGCGCGCGCCAGCAGAGACAACCTTGAACTTGAGGCCGCGGCATTGCCAAAAAGGAAAGGCGTAAAAAAAAAAAGAAAAAAAGTTGCGCTCAAGACGCGAAGATGTTTTTTTTTCCTTCCTTTTTGTGCGCCCGTTTTCTAGCGCCGCAACTTATGCAAAGTTTTAGCAGAGAGAGCCAGGCAGAGGGAGAGAGCGAGTGAGTTTTTTTTTTTTTTAAATTACGCACGTACTTGAGTCATTTGGTAATGGCGAATATTACATGGCAATTGAACTGAGGCGGCTCAGCTGAGCGACACGTTTCGACACGTTGCACACACACACGCATATATATATATATATATATATATATATATATATATATATATATATATATATATATATATATATATATATATATATATATATATATATATTATGCATGTTTTAGACGCAGACATTTATATTTAAATTTATATCAACTCTAGTCGCAGCTGTGACTCTAATTTAAAAAGAAACGTGCTCCATAAAGCTCGCCGAAGCTAACTCATTTTTAAGGATATACAGCTCATATTTTATGGAAGCATCCACGCAGATGGAGGACTGGGCTGAACTGAACTCAACTGCAGCAAGTCTGAAGGAAATGATTTAAGATAAATCATGTACTTTTAATTAAGTTAAAATAATTCTAAAAGGAAATTGGATTTTGTTTGAATTGTTATTATTATTATTATTATTTTCTATTTTATAATAATTTTTTTTATATAATAATTATTATTATTTATATGAAATGAAAATCAAGTAAATCAAATTTCATTAAAAGCTTTTAATTGGAATTTCTGATTTTTCTTCAATTTACTGCACAAAAATTAATATACTCCTTCACAAAGTGAAAAGAGTATATTGGTTTCGTGCAATGTAGCTATAGAATGAAATTTAAAAATTTTATACTCGTGGGTACTCGCGTCTAATAAAATATTTAGATTTTTCAGCTACGTCCGCAAGGGGCGTGGTAAACCGGAAATTGGAACTTTGAGCACTTCATACCTTACTCTTATGCATGGCAAGTTTCAAAGCAAGGAAAATTTAAAAATATATATATATGTGTAAATAATAAATATAAATAAATAAAAAATGTATTTAAATATAAAAACTACATTAATAAAATATGTATATAAATATTAAATATACACAAATATAAGAATATATATATAAATTTTTATATTATTAAAAATATAAATATATTTAAATATTAAAAATATACAAATTAAAAATATTTATTAAATCAAATAAAGCTCACTAAAATATATACAAATATTTTCTTTCAGTTTACTGCGCCCCTTATATATAATTATATATATAATATATATTATCATATGTATGAACTTCATCCCAAATTATACCTATCAATTTTTCAAGCCTTTTTGAACAAGAAACGGGTATTCAGAAGTCGTTCACATCGTTTTTTATTAATTCAAAACTTCATTAGTTTCAGTCACACTCCAAATTCCATCTAATTTCAGCCTTGATTCTAATCTTATTTGTAAAGCCAGCCCGGACACGGCCCGAAACCCGGCCCACCCACAGGCCGTATAAATATTTCAATTTTATTTTGGGGCCGTTAGCCATCTGTATGTATCTATATTTTAATATAGCTATATGTGATAGTTAGTTAGTTAGTTAGTTAGTCTGACGGTATCTGCAAGTCATTTCCGCTCCGGCGCAAAGCTGCTTTAAAATTAATGCAACAACTTAGCCAACATAAGCTTAACGGTGCCCAGCGGCTGGCTGGCTGGCTGGCTGACTGGCTGGCAACACCTCCACCAGAGAGTGGCAGGCAGGTAGAGTTAGCTGCATGCCCCTGGATACACGCCACACACACACACACACACACGCACACACACACACGCACACACTCACATTTTCTCACCTGGCATACATTTTAGCAGCATTAATTAGTTTTGCTAATTACTAGCGAATATGAGCAGAGGCAGTCGACGAGGCAGCAACACGAGCGATACAGATCAAGAGCGATAGAAATATATTGTGTGTTATGCTCATATCGTCATTATGTTGCCACTGTTAACAGCTCCAACTGTATTTTCACAATTGTCGCCAAGATTTGCAGTTAATTCAAGTAAAAAGCGTCAGCAACTCGAGCTGTAGATGGCTAATTATGATAATATGGCTAATGATGATTGTGGCTTACTACAGTTAGACAGTCAAATGACACTCACAACTTCATGCTGACTGTGTGCGTGTGTGTGTGTGTGTGTGTGTGGCGCATAGGAAAAACTAAATGCAAACTGGTTCTCTAATGACCTGTCAAACTGTACCTCAAGTGGTATAATGTTGACAGTTAATACTGAGATTGAGAGGCGCTCAACTGACAGTTGACGCAGAGTGAGAAAGACAGTGTGTGGGAGAGAGAGGAGAGCGAGGTAGCAACATAGCGATAGAGATAGCGAGAGATAGAGAAAGAGATGTGATAAAGTGAGAAGAATTTAAAGAGAGAGAGAGAGAGAGTGAGAGAAAAATTAAGATAGAAATAGAGTGAGAAAAAAAATAGAAATAGAAAGAGAGAGAGAGAGAGAGTGAGAAAAAATATATAAATAGAAAGAGAGAGAGAGATATATATATAAAGAAAAAGAGAGGAAAAAAGATATAGATATATAGGAGAGTAAGACAGAGAGAGAGAGAGACAGATAGAAAAAGAGCGAGCAAAAAATAAGGAGAGAGAGAGAGAGCAAAAGAGAATAAAGAGAAAGTAAGAGGAGACGAGAAAGAAGCATCAAGAAGGGAGAGAAACTGAAGGAAAAATTAAAAGAGGAAAGGGAGAGAAACTGAGAAAGAGAGGGGAACAAAAAGAAAGGGACGTAGATATAAAGAGTGAGAGAGCGGGCGAGCGGAACATAACTGTTAAATATATAAAATATGTTAATGCGACAGAGAGAAGTGAACGAATATAAGAAAACAGTGAGAGATAGACAGATAGAAATAGAAAGAATAAGAAATAAATCCAGAAGGAGAGAAATCAAGCTCAAGAGAGGCCCACATATGCGGAACAATATGGATATATATATATATATATATATATATATATATATATATATATATATATATATATATATACCATAAACTAACTCTGTAGTTAAGTTTATTACTCGTTGGTATTTGAAGCACTTATCTACTGATAAATATGAATTTTATTGATATTAATTAAATATATTAATTATATCAAAATGATTTTCAGCCTTGACAAAAATCTCAATTAGAATTGAAATAATTATTTTTGAAATTCATTCAATTATCAGCTATAGCCCACTATATATTATTATATAATTTATATGTTTGATTGACTTTTATCAATATTTTCTGATAAAATATCATTGCTAAATTATATTATTTTAGTTATCTAATCTTCAAATGAACTATATTTTAGCTGCTATTCATTTGGGGGTCAATAACAATTAGTTGTTAAATAAGCTGCAGAAGCTTAGCCTTTTAGTTATTTAAATAACATAATTTTGCTTTAAATATTTATTTAAACAAATTAATTATAAGAAAAAATAAAAGAAAAATATTTATTATAATATAATATAAAAAAAAAATTGTTAAGCTAATTAAAAATATATTTTTTAAATAATTATTCCCTTATTTATTAATTTTTTTATTTTTCATTAAATTTTCAGTATTAAATAAACATTTTAATTATTTTCATAAAATCTACTATCAATATAAACATAATAATATTTAAAATATATATATTTTTTTGTATTATTAATGATTTCTCCTTTTTCCATTTTTAATTAAATTTTTAATATTAATTTAAAATTTTAACTTAAATTTTTAATTATTTTTATTTCTATTAAATTTAATTTCTCTGAATTACTACCAAAATATATCAAATAATATTTGAAACATTGTTTTATATTATTATTTTTTATTTTATTTCATTTATTAATTATTTCCTTTATTTTTTCATTTCCAATTAAATTTTCGAAAGTAAATAAACATTTTAATTATTTCCATAAATTCTACTACCAATAAAACCGTAACACTAGCATTCTCTTTTACACTGAAAACAAAATGAAATTCCGAATTTCTCATCATGATTTTCTTGAGCCGCAGTCGAAATGTCAGAGCTGTCAACTTTGCTGTCAATTGTAACAGGCAATTTTAAGAAAGGACAAACAGAGTTCCCATCATAATAAGGACGAAATGTATGTGAGCAATCAAGACAGTCCAAATAACTAAATGTTAATTTCAGTCCCTGACATGACATGACAAGAACAACAGCAAAGAGTGTGAGCAAGAGAGAGAGAGAGAGAGGGAGAGGGAAAGTGCTTGACAGTCAGTTTGTCAGTTAGTTAGTTGCTCTGTCGAGTCGATTGGAGCCCTGCATATAAACTTGGTCAAGTCAAGCGTGCAACTTTGGCCGCTTCTAACGGTAAATGAAAATACTTATGAGCGCGAGAAGCAGCCGCAGCAGCAGCAGCAGCAGCAGGAAAAACACAAACAAAGTAAAATACCGTATGAGTAGCCAAGGCAGCCAGAGCTGAGCCAAGTTGCAGTTGCTAAGTGGGCGCGACGCCGACGATGTTGTTACTGCCTTGTTCAACAAGGCTAAAAGCAGCAGCAGCAGCAGCAGCAACAACAACAACGCCAGCAACTTTTGTTGCATTCCTGACCTACTCTGCAGCTTGAAGCGCAGACAACGGGCCGGTCTGGCCAGGCGCAGGGTCGGCGCGGCCTGACAGACAGGTGGGGCCCATACGTGCCACACAAAACTGGGCGTCATTGGCCAAAAGGATATGGCAACAACAAGCAACAGCAACAAAATTTTATATATATAAAAAAAAAAAAAAAAAAACTTTGGCTCGCTGCTTGCCTCCAAAAGTAGTTAAACTTCAAAGCCAACATAGGCAATAGCAGCAACAACAGCTCGCAGCGAGGCATGTCAAAAACAAGTTTTCACTACTTTTGCCTATTTCACAACAACAACAACAACAACAACAACAAAGCAACAACGCACGTATAGCAAACAATGAAGCAGCTTCTCCATGTTTGTTAAGCCGAATTGCAAATGCCCTTTGAGATACATGAGTTGAAAGAGCTTTAGTATGAAAGCTTCTGTTGCGTTTAAATATATATAATATAAATATATATATATATATATATATATATATATATAATAATAATAATAATTATAATAATAATAATAATATAATAGCTAATCGGATTTAATAAAGTTTAGTTTATTATTTAGTTTATAAGTTTAGTATATATATCTATATACGAAAAAAAACTGATAAATATTGTTCTAAATATATATATATACATTTATCTGCACAGATATTAGTAATTAGCTAGTGAATATTTTATTTGATTATTTTTTTGAAATATTGGAAATATTGTCAATCAAATCCAAGATCTAATTATGTATTATGTATGTAAAAAAAAAAAATAAAATAATTAAATAAAAAACAAGAATATAAATTAAAAAAGAAAACAAAAATTATAAAAAAATATATATTTAAAAAATATGCAAATATACAGTTAGTTGTGTTCATGAATCAAATGAGGCAATACTTTTTCAGGGAACATTTAAATATGCAATATTTCAATATTCCAAGAATTCGTTTTCAATTTTATTTTCTTTCTTTTTGTTTATTATATTTTTATCACCGCTGTACATCTTATTAGAAATCTTGATTCTTCGAGCCATTCTATTATTTTCGTAAACACAGCCAAAGTACTCTTTAAGCAGAGCATTAAAAAAAACGAACTTCGCATGCAACGAAGCACAACTACAACAACAACAACAACAACAGCAAAACTTCAACGCATTTTTGGTGTTGCGGATTGGGTGGCTGCATTGCGGCTGCCGATGACGTGTGCACAGTGGCATTGAAATGTTTTAAAATGTAAACAAAGAAGTAAAATAAATGAAACCATTTTTGTAGAATATAGAAAAATACCAAAATAAATAAATACTATAAAATACTAAATACTAAATAAAAAATATATACTAAATATATTTTAATATTTTTTAGTATCATAATAACTTTTTTTTAGATTTAATGTTTCTATTTTTTTTTATTACTTAATCGCAAAATATTATGAAAAGTGTTAAATAAAAATTATATTATTATTCATGCATAACAATTTTAAAGTCATAATGAAAGAAAAAGATTGTTATTACACATCATACTTTTAAATTGAATGTAATAAAATAAATATTTAGTTAATTTAACATATATATTTTTGTTAATTTAATGTCATAAAAAAATAATAAATAAAAGGAAAAAATTACAAAATTAAAAGATTATTATATAGCATACTTTTATATTATTTAATATATAAATTTTTTTAAATTGAATGTCATAAAGAAACTAATAAATAATAGAAAAATACTAAATAATGTCTGCATTATTATAGATTTTTTTTAAATGTGATGTCATAAAGTTAAATATTAAGAATATAAACAAATTGTTAATTTTAACATAAATTATTTTACATATTTTTAGTATATTTATTAAGCCACTTCATTTTTCTGCTAATATTTCCAGCACTCACACCACTGTAACTGCGCTGCTCTGCTCTGCTGTTGTTGTTGCTGCTGCTGCTGTTATTTTTTTTTTGTTTTTGCAGCCGCAGTTGTTTGCAGGCCTCTAATCCAGTTTTGTGAAGCGTTATTTTTTTCATAGCCTATGTTTTCCAATAAGCCGACTCTTTTCAGCCAGCACTTGCTCGCCCTCTCCCCTGCCACTCTGCTACTCTCTCTCTCTGTGCATTTCTCTTGTTTGTGCCACATGCAGCTTGAACGAGTTTACAGCTAGTTGGCAACAACAGCATTACAACACGTTACAAGTGCACAGCCAACGCCGATGGTCACGTTGCAATGTTAGACATATTTTTTTTTTGTTCACTTCTCTTGCTCTCTCTCTCTCTCTCTCTCGCTCTTTCTCTGCGCCGCGAACTTCACGCGCCTTGCAGACCCATAATTTGTTTTACACAGTTATTTTTGGTCTTGTGTATGTGTGTGTGTGTGTGTGCAAGTATTACCGCACAGTCTCGCCCCACTGTGACTGGCTGCATTTGCCGTTAGCTGACGACGCTGAGCGTCGACTGCGAAAGCTTGTCGTGCCGTTGCTTGTATTTGTTTGAGAGTTTCTATGTGCCTATGTGTGCGTGTGCATTTCGTGTCTGTGTGCCAATGTCGTTTATAATGAAGTTTCCTGCCGATAAACTTCAACTCCAAAAGCTGGTCAACTTGCAGCTGTGCTATTGCGTGTGCATGCAACTGTACTGAGTGTGTGTGTGTGTGTGTGTGTGTGTGTGTGTGTATGTGAGTGTGTGTGAGTTGGCCAAAGTTTAAGGTGGGCTTTAATGGCTTTTTGGGCCAGTTGTTGTAATTGCTGTTGTTGTTTTTGCTGTTTACTACACTTGTCCATGTTTTTGATTTTTTTATTTATTATTATTTTTTTTTTAGCCATTATTTCGGCAGGAAATTGTGTATATTACGTTGCCTTGAGCTAGAAGTGTTTTTATTGTTTTTATTTTTTGTGTTTTTAGGTAAGTGGAGGAAAGTGTGCCTATAATAGGCTTTCATTAAGTTCTACACTATTTTAAAGTTAATTTTCGAAATGTAATGCAATAGAAATAATTCTCTTTATTCTTCTTGTTGAGAATTTCTCTAGAATTAAAAAAAAATTAACAATTGTCTGAAACCAGATTTAGTATTTAATTATTGATTATGTATTAAAAATGAGCTAAATTTAGGCATGAGAGAGTAAACTCTATTTGGAAGTAGAGTAAAATTGGCCTACATTTGTTTAGTAACCATAGTTACCAAAAAAACAAAAGTTCGACTTGTATTTTTAGTTGAGTTGACTTAATGCCGATTTGTTTGGAGAATAAAAAAATTAATAATAAAAAAAATAAGAAATTAATTTTAAAAAAATAATTATTTTTTTTTTAATTATTTATTTTTTAATTATTTTTGTTTTATTATTTTAATTTACTTATTTAGAAAAATATATAAAATTTATTTTTAATAACAAATATGTATATAAATTAAATAAAACAACAAAAAATTATTACATTATTTAATTGTTCATTATTTATTATTTGCTTACTTTTTCAATTTTTTAATTAAATATATATATAAATTTATTTGAAATAAAAATAAATAAAAACTATATAAAAAGTGAAAATAAAGAAAAACTAAAATAAATAAAAAGTCCCATAAATAAACAATAAAAACAAGAAATTACAAATAAAAAGAAATAACGAAATGTTTTTTTTTTATATATATGTATAATGTAGATAAATAAATAAATAAGTGTTATAACAACTTGAAAATCACAGCTACTTCAAGTCGCTTACTCAATTATAGTTCCGCTGTTCCAGCCAACAATAAACAGCAGATAAATCAGCCAATAATCCGGCCAAGAAACAACAACTCGTCAAAACAATGCACACAACAATGGAGACCAGCCCAAAAAAGCGCACGACAACAACAACAACAATTAGCCAACGACACACAAACAAACACAAGCAAAACAGCAGCCACGTGACGTAATAGGCAGCAAACAGGCGCAGCAAACAACAACAATAAAATCGGCAGCCGTCGCAGCGCAGCAGCAGCAGCAAACATGCAAAACCAGCAAAATGAGAAAGAAACGAACAAGAAAAGAACACGTCGCGTCGCCTTGCGTCTACGTCAGCGTCAGCTTCAGCGTCAGACAAACAAATTACACACAATTTCAAATTGTAACAAGATCAATACGTTGCGATAAGCAGAGCGCAGCCAGTCGGAGTGTGTGTGAGCGAGACAGCAGCAATGCAGCTGCTGGGCAAAACTATGCGAAACACACACACACACACAAAACATAAGAAAAACACGTAAAACGACAAAGACACTAAACAAAGTGCAGCATAAAATCCTGACACATTACATTTACAGTTGTGTAAGGACACGCAGCGTCACTAACAGTACGCCCCTCCCTGCGCCAACGACCTACCTTACAACAAAACAAGACTCAAACACACAAACAAACACACACACACACACATACATACACATATATATATATAGCAGCAGTTGACGCTGGCAGCGACGCTAGTAGCGCGCGTAGGCTCCGCTACTACGTCAACAATGAAACGTATGGCATTGGAACGCAACGTCGACCCATTGCCATTTGTTTGTGTTTGTTTTGCTCCAATTAGCAAGCACAGCCAGTTGCTCTGATGAGAGCTACTGCAATTCCGAACGCGCTCACACTCTCGCGCTCTCACTCTCTCAAACGCGTCGCTCTCTCGGAGCACGCCTTGTGGCGCTGTCGCTTGCGTCATTTTGTGTTTGCAAAGACACGAAAAGAAATTTTAAGCATTGCAACTTTTGCTTTTGGTTTTGCCTTTGGCTAGCCTGGGCTATGCGCATGGAGCGGTGAAAGCTTTTCCATCAACACTTGGGAATCCAAACAGCTGCTTGTCGCTTTGTCGCCGGCTGTGTCGTGATGCCGTTGTTTGGCTGTTTTTGTGTTTATGTGTGTGTGTGTTTGTGTGTTTCATTGTCAGCCGCCCCATTCATGACAACACCGCCAACGCCGCCGACGCTGCTGTCAAAACGCCGGTTGGGATAGGGTTCCAAACTTCCCCAAACCAACAGAGAAAGAGAGGCGACAAAACTTTGACAACAATTTACAGTTATTTTTTACGAATTTCTTTTAATTATTATAGCTTGTTGCCAGCTTTGTCTCTGTGATATTCATGCAAATTTTCAGCTCATTTTAGTTACCCTATCTCTCTCTCTCTCTCTCTCTTACACCAGCCAAATGTCTGCTTGGCATATATGAAATGTTTAGAATATTTTGATGTCTTTGTTTTCGTTATCATTTTAACTGAATTAAGTCATCAGTTTAGCTTTTAGTTTTAAGAATGTTTTGTTTTTTAATTTATTTTGTTTCTATTTGTGGAAATTGCGCATTGGATTGCGTGGGGCAAAGGCTTGGCCCCTTTGACCGCCAAAAATAATTCGACGGAACAAATGTCCTTTCGCTCTAGCCCCACAGTAATACGTATGTACTTTGGACACGAAATGGAAATTTCCTTATTGCGTTGCGTTGCGGGAACAAAACGGAAATAGTGGGTCACGTTTTAGGGTTGCCACTGTGCGCAAATACAAGCGGAAATGAAGATATTCAGCATATTTGTAGTAACTGTAATTGGATGGGTTGGGCGTGCGTGCAAATAGGGCAAGTGAAGGTCAATTTGCGATTGTTCGAAAAGTGAAATTTGAAGCAGCTCTAAAGGGTGTTTAATATATAGTTAAGCCAGGAATTATCTCTAATATTACCAATACTATGTATACAAATTAAGGTAAAAGTACTATTACCAAATCTATACTTTAATTTTCAATTAACATACTATGCACAATAGATTTTAATATTAGAAAAAAAAATAAATAAATAAATAAATTATATAAAATTATACATAAGTAGTTAACAGTTATTTTAAGACCTTGCAAACACCTCAGCTAACCTGAAAAGTTCTATTCTAACCTCGTATCAGCTAAACCAATTATATTCGGTTGTGACTAAACAAAACAGACCCTCTGCTGACTTTTTTTGATAACCTTATCAAGACATTTTTAATCAACGCGAGCTCAGCTCATGAAATTGTTTTATAATTTTACGTTTATTTTTTGTTTTTCTGTTATTTGTTTTTTTTTTGTTTTTTTTTTATATGTATAGCTTAAAATATTTTTTTTTCATTTCCTATTTTTTTTTTATTGGCATACATCAAGAGTCAATATATAGATCAAACTAATTAAAAAGCACTTAGAAAACACATTTGCAGCCAGCACACAATCAGTGCATAAATCTTTCAATATGACAATCGGCGAGAAGAATTTGTTTTTCTTATTTCCTAAATGAATTTCTCAAGATTTATGCGCGAGCTTTTTAATTAACTTGAAAGCGCTAGAGACCAAATAGTTCTATAGAAACAGCGAAAATGATGAGCTCTACAAATTATATATATTATTCACACCCAGTAATTGAATTGAAACAGAAAAAAAAAATTATTAAAAAATTCAAGAAAATATAAAAAAAAACGAAATCAAGCAAATAGAAAACAAAGTTAAGAAAACACAAAAATAAATGTAGAAATTGAAGCATAAAAATGATTTAAAAAATAATATAATAATATATCAGTTAAAATTGATTAAAGAATTTTAAAAATTCGCGAAAAAAAAAAAATAATATTACAAGAAAAAAATTGAATTGAGCCAGAAAAAAATGTTAAAATTTCACGAAAAAGAGAGAAAAAAAATAGTTTAAAAAAATTAAGAAATCTAAAAATAAGTAGAAAAGTTAAACTGAAGCTGAAGAAATTTATTTTAAATATTACAAATTAAAAATTTTAAAAAATCAAAACTAACAAAAAAAATAAAATAAAGTAAAATAAAAATAAAATAAAAAACAAAAAAATTAAGTAAAACCCGAAACAAAATTAAATAAAAATGTAGAAAAAAGAATCAGCCGAAAATGCGCATTCTTAACTTAACGACCTCAAAACATGATCCTAGGCATCTGGTTTTATCGTATCATATGCGCACACACTCATGGCTTCAAAGGTTTCCAAAAACAAATCCCAGTTTTATGAGCGGGGGATTAGTCTAACACACGCACACACACACACACACATTGGTGTGTGTTTGGTAGCGAAATGCTCCATAAAACTGTCAAGATTTTTTGAAGTGAGAACATGAAAAACTTGAGAGCCCGTCGCGCGCATTATCACAACTTTAATGAGCTCCAATAGCGAAACGTAAGAAACAACAACAACAATAAGAACAACAACGGCAATGGCATAGAAGAGGAAGCAGCATTGGCTAAAAAAGTTGTTTCTTTTCAACACGTTGTGCTTGGGCTCTCTTTGGCTGGGGCGAAACGAACGAAAAATGCTAACGAAACGAAAATGCAAAATGTCAATGTCCTCCACTGTACAGTTCAGCGCCACAATTGCGTCGCAGTTTTCGTAGCAGCTCCAAAAGCAGCGCCAAGAAACGTTCTTGTTCTCGTTGGCGCGGAACGTTGTGGCAATTGGAACACGCGCGCGACCGCTTGGCTCGCCAAAGCGTACGTAACAAAAAAAAAAAAAAAAAACGTAAGCAAAAGGCGTCGAGTGGAGTGAGTAAACCGATTGGAGTTGCTGTAGATGTGTGTGTGTGTGTGTGTGTGTGTGTGTGTGAGTGAGAGCGAGCAACGTCTGTGCTTGTGAGTAAGTGCAAGTGCGTGTGTGTATGTGTGTGTGTGCGTAGTTTTTATACTACGTATAGTTCAAAAGTTTCTTGAGATCCCCAACAAATGCCATAAATCCATAGCAAATACAAATAATGTCGTTTGGCATTGCGGTCGCTGCTGCTGCTGCTTGCTGCTCTGGCTGCCGCTCTCCTTGTTGTTGTTGTTGTTATTCTCTCATTGGAGCAAGTTTTTTCATAAGCGCCATTGTGGCTAACAGCGGCAGAGAAAGGAGTCAAATATCTGACGTCTTGTTGCCAATAATTTAATGAAAAACGGAAATGCCATATTAGATTTATCGCTTGATAACAAACCATCGGACAACGAAAATATGGCTAGCTGCTAACTACGTATTAACAAATTGGTAACAAAATGTTGCCCAACTAGTTCCTAAGCGTGTTCTCAAATTCTGCCTGAAATAACTGTAAAGAATGCGTGTATATAAGTAAGTGTTCGCATATGTATGTCAGTCATATCAAACTGTCAAACTGTCATATGCAATTATCTTAACTAACCGAAGAATTTAACTGAGAATTTGTTTTAAACAGTTGTTAGAAGCAAACATGAAATTATGGGAATTTTACTACGAACTTCATACATACATATGTAGTTTAAACAGTCTATTTTAAAATATTAATCTAAGAAAATATTAATCTAATATTATTATATATAAAAAATATTAATATAATATTATATATAAAAAATATTATTATGATATTATTATATATAAAAATTATTATTGTAATATTATTATATATAGACAAAAATATATATTAAATATTTATATTAGCATTTTGTTAAATAATATATTTTAAGAATTTTTAAGAAAACTTTTGATTTTTTTTTTGCCTAAAATGAAATTCTATGAATCAAAAAAAAATTATTTAGCGAACATTTTTTAAAATTTTGTTAAAAGAATTTTTACACCAAGCGTTTTGTTTTTATTCAAAAAATAAAACAATAATTGTTTTGTGGTTTGAAAAACATTAAAAATATATATATATTATTTTTAATGTTTTTTTAAACTAAAAAAAAGTTTTTTTTAACTCGAAAGTTTTTTAATGAAAAAAATTAAATATTTTTTTAATCCGCAAAAATAATTAATTTGTTTTTAATTAAATTTTTTTTTTAAATTTAGTTAAATCAAAATTTATGAACAAATTACATTTTTTTTTAAATTAATTAAATATTATTTACAAATATTTATTATACTATATTTTTGTATATTTTATTTATTACTTTAAACTTGTGTTTTTCATAGTAAAGTTGACTCCCCTACTGGGTTCTCTATATTATACAAATATTATTATTATTATTATTATTATATATTATACAAATGGTAAATACATTTGTTAACTTACGCTAATATTTCTAACCAGTGCCAAACTAATTGCATCAAATACATACCTGCAAAGAGAAGAAGGAAAATATATAAATTAAATACAAGTGCTAAACAATAAATGCATCATTAAAATTAAATGCTGTTAAAAAGAAAACACACATAAAAATTTCACAGAGCAAGTCTATAGAAAAGGAAACCTATGCAATGGAAAAACAAAAAAGAAAGAGAAAAAAAATGGCAAAGAAAATATAAAAAGCGAAACTCTCGGAACAAAGCACAAAGAGAAACCAACAAATGGCCAGACCAATCGTTGTTGTTGTTGCTGTTGTTATATGACATTGTATTTGTTGTTGTTGTTGTTGTTGTTGATGTTTTGGTCTCTTGTCAGCTCTACACGTGTAATCAAACACAATAAGCCATAAAAAATTATCATAAAGCGAGGCGCTGCATAAAAAGCTAATAGAAAAAAATTATGAGCGCCGAGAGAGGGATGGAGCGAGGGGCTGAAGCTGGGACCAAGGCATGGTAAATTGTAAAATTTCTATATGTATATATATTTAGAAATATAATGTGACAATGAGTGAAAATGGCAAACAGCTTTGGCAGCAACAACAAAAGCACAAGGCAAAAGGTGAGACCCAAAAATCCTTTGGCACACACAGACGAGGACGAGACGAAGCTGGATCAAGAGCAGGACGAAGACAACAGGCGACGGCGACGGCGACGGCAAGTGGCATAAATTAAGGCTCCGGCTCAACATGTTGTATACGAAACCAATACACAACAACAGCAACAGCAACAACATCGATAACAAAATCTACAAGTGTTGACACATTGCACAGTGGGCAAAAATAATGTGAATAGCTGAGCAAAAGGTAATTAATAAATATAAAACATAATAATAAAAAAAATAAACAAAATAAATAAAATACAATAAAAAAATAAATAAATAAAATAAAATTAAATTAAAAAATAAATAATCATAACTTATAAACATAACTTATACAAATAAATAAATATAAATATATGTAATATAAATAAATAAATATTAAAAAATTATGAATAAATGAATATAAATATATATTAATATTGGATAAATAAATAGAAATAAATATTAATATTGGATAAATAAATAGAAATATATATTAATATTGGATAAATATATATTATTTATATATTTAATCCTTTTTACGAAATATTTTTCTATTTTTGTGACTTTAGTAAATAAAAATATTACTCTAAAATATTTTCTAAAATCATCATCTAGATAAAAAAAATTTAATTATACTCTATTATTAATATTAATATTTAATATATATAATATTTATTTGAATAGGTCAATTATATTTCTCTCTGTTCTTTGTCCACATTTTATAATTCAAAACTTCGTCATTTTCATTTTTCATAACAGTATTTTCTTGTCTTTTTTTTTTTTTAATTTAATTTCAATTTCCTTGTCTCTTGTCCCACTGTGCAAATTGCGTAGGCACTGTGGCTGTGTCAATTTGATGATGTCCTTGCTTTGGCTTCACACTCGCCGCACTTGTTTGTCCCGCAATGTTGCCATGAGATCGTGCAGCACAAAAGCCTTCGTCACCGCTCCGGGCCGTGTTGGCCCCCTGGTTTAGGCGTCTGTCAACAACAAGTGTAGGAGACAGGCTCTTCGTAGTTAGCATATTTTACAGTGCGTGCCGTTTCCAGTGAAACATGATGTTTTGCTAATGCGAAAGATTTACACGCCGCTTTCCATTTGATTTGCTAGTTTGTTTGCAGGCGATTTTTACCACCTTCCAGTCTGTAGAGAATTTTCCATTGCGACACCCTCGAGTCCAAACTAAAGTCGGGTAATAATTAAAGTTTTCGCCAGGTTTCCAGCCACACCCAAATAAAACAAAAAGAAAATTGTCTGGCATGCAAAACTTCGCAGCAGAAGTTTCGCGGAACCAACTAAACCGTAATTAGTGGCAACGTATAAACAAATTTATATATAAAGACATATGTGGTCAAGCTATACCTAGGTATTATGTCTACATATTATAGATGTGTGTGTGGGTGGTCAGTTCTTGTGGCTAAACAAGGAAAACCCAAAATCTAACCAAACAAAGAGCCACGATAGGACTTCACAACAAACAAAGACTTGATTGCGCAAAAAGTGAGTTGAGTTGACTATGTAAATGCGTCGTAGCTTATAAGCTATAAAACATGATGATTCAGAGAATGCAGAGTTGCTTATGCGCAGTTAGTCAGAAATTGGGAAATAAAAGAGATAAAGGTATTGGATATAGGCAATATAAAAAATTAAATAAATTAATAAATTAAAAATAAATAGATTAAAAAATTATTTGTTTTAATTAAAAAATAATATAAAATTAAAACCACGAATAATTCTTAATAATTATATTTATATTAGTTACCTATTTATATTGATATAATGGGTAATACTAAAACAACAAAAAATGTACAAACAAAATAATATAAAAATACTAATAATTCTAACTAAATATACTTATATTAATTACAAAATTTATATTAATCAAAATTCAAATTAATAATTATTTACTTATTTACCCAATTTGTATTATAGTAATATTAATTAAAGCAAAATAGGTTGTTAGTAATAAAAACAAAATCATATGTATTATTTATTAATTAATTTAAATTTAAATTATAATAAAACACCTAAATTTTATTATAAATGATATGAAAAGAAAAGATTTTGTTTTTGTTACTACAAATTCTTAGAAAAACGAAAATTAAATAAAAATTAAAAATTCATTAAATTAAGTTATAGTATTAAAATAATATAATATAATATAAATTAAAATAATAGTAGTAAAAGTAAACTGTTTGCAAAATTAATGCTGGATTTATTCCTTTTCATTTCATTAATTTTTTTTTTTTTCGAAAAATTTTCTCTTAATAATAAAAAATTAATGACAGAGATATTAACTTAATTTTGTAATTTTTATCATTAAAATGAAAGTATTTTATGCAATGTTTCTTTTGTATCTAAATATAAAAATAAATATAATAAAATATAAAAAAAATTTAAATTAAAAATTAATATATAATATAATAAAATTTAAAAGAAAGATAGATATATCATATATTTGTATAATTATATATAATAATAATGTAAAATATTTCATCTTTCCATGCAGAACTACAAAAATTCGCTCACAAATAGCGAAAGAATTTGACGCATATTTAGTAAAAATTAAAAATATAATTATTTTACATTTAACTTTGCCTTTTGCTATTGTTTTCATTGTTTTGGGGAAAAGCTTTTATGGGAGATTCCGACTGGACGGGCATTCAACTTGCTGTGCGCGTCATGGCGTAATCCGAGAACTTGCAAATATAATATAAATTATTTGGAAAAATGTTATGACTATGACGTCATAGAAGCAAATTATTGACTTCTAAAAAAAGTTCATTGTCTCTGCTGTGAAGTTTATTGCACTTAATTAACAAAAAAAAAAAAAAAAAAAACAAAAAAAATGACACGAAATGTATTTTGCTCGCATTCAACAGACTCAAATACAAAATGCAAGCGCTTTGCTTTGGTTGGCAACACCTACCACAGCCACAGCCACAGATACAGATAATGAATTATTAGCGAGAGGGCAAAAGTATCTGCCGGATATTAGCGCAAAACAAACAACCAAAGCGACAACATGTGTCGCGTCATGGAGATACGCGCACAGGAGACACTCGCTATGGACGGACAACTACCCGAGTTCGCAAGAACTCATCAGCGGAGGGGTGTTTGTGTGGGTGGAGGGGGGGTGCCCAAGGGGCGTGTCTGCAGCTCTCTTGTGAATCACAGCGCCTGCTGCTGTTCCTCTTCCTACCGTGCTTCACTCTTTCATTTGTTTTGCTGCTCTTAATGTTGCATGGCAAATTTAATTTCTAAATTGCAGCTGTTGTCGTCATCAGCAGCAGCAGCAGCAGCAGCGTCTCTGCTCATTTCGTTCGGCGTCTGTCGTAATCTTTCCAATAGAATCATAAATCATACAAAAAGCCATTTCATCAAAAAAATGCTGTCAAGACAGAGAACCCAAAAAGGCACAAAAAGATATGAAGCATGGTGAACAAATGTCTCGTAATTGTCAGCAATTTCTTTAAACATTATATGTGCGTAAGAATGCCCATTGAAATGTAGAATGATTGAAGATCAATAAAAAGCTGTTTATAGAATTATACAAATTATAGAATATATAATTATAAGGTTATTTTAAATTTAAAATGAAAAGAAACTTTTTTTTTTTTTTTTCAAGTTTTGTATATAATTCGCAGATACAAAATTAAAATAAGAACTTTGAATGTTAAATGTTAAAATAAAATAAATATTTACATATAAAATTATTCATAACAAATTTTATTTAATTTATAATTAAACCATTTAATACAATTTTAATATGTGTAACTAACTAAAAGGAAAGAAAATAACATTTTACTATCACATACGTAGTTGAACAAAAATTTATTTATTAAAAAAAAAAATTAGAAATAATTTACAAATTTTTTTTTTTTTGGTAATTTGGCACTTCACTAAAAAATATATTTAAATATAAAAAATTTAAACTGTAACTACTACTACAATAATAAAACAATAATAAACTTTTCATCAGGAAAAGAAATTTTCTTTCGTTTCTTTGGAGAGTTCTTTAAAAAATAATAATAAAAATTTTGTATTTTTCAAATTAAATTTATTTCTCTTATAATGTGCACTGTAATAAAGTATACAAATATATATCTTCTTCTTTTCGGGCTTTCAATTTCTTACACCAGTTCAAGCAAGAAATTGAATACCCAGGCAAACAAAGAAAGTAAATTAACTGACTCACACTTGCTGGCCATGCACATGCATGCGAATGTGTCTTACAGATACAAGATGGTTGTATGTGTATGTGCTTCAGTCATATGGCGAACTACCAATTACACACATAAGCAGACAGGACTGCACCTATGCTTTATGGCTGGCCCGAATTGCATGTTTAATTGCAATAAAAACAAGCAGCACCGACCACGACCACGCCCACGCCCACTTGGGTGCCCCAGCCCCCTGAAAAGAAAAGCGCTGAAGGCAAAACACACAGACACAGACACACACTAGACAAAGAGACGGAGGCAAACAGGCGAACCATTTTCATTAAATTTTCGCACAAAACTGAAAGATACAAAACAGCTGCAGCAGAACAACAGTGCAACAGTGCGTCGTATGCAGCGAGGAAAATTGAAAATGAAAATGGCACCAGGCGAAAAAAAAAGAAGCATTACATAGAGTGTAATACATATATGCAGGGCAGAGCAGGGCAGGGCAGGGGCGATGAAGCAACAAACAAATGTACAAAAGTTGGGCAGCTGGACTGGACTCGGAGTCGGAGAATGCGACTGTAACGGAGACCACATGCTGTTTAATAATAATAATAATAACAACAAGAGGAAGACGAGGAAGTTGCAGTGGAGGAAGCACAAGCAATTTGGCAATGCTTGCCACGCCCAACGTGCACAGCAAACTGCAGCCATGCAGCCCGGCTGACTAGCAGATATGCTGTAATAACTCACTCATATAATGGAATGCAAATAATACATATATTTTTTTGGAATATATAAAGCTTTATAAATTATGGTGTTTGCTTAAATTTATTTATTTTTTTTTTTATTTGTTTTTTGTAAGTTATTTTTATATATATATATATTTTTATTATTTATTATTTTCTTTATTCATTATTTTCTTTATTTCTTGTTTTCTTTATTCCTTGTTTTCTTTATTTATTATTTTATTTTTATATTTTTATTTATTTGTTTTATTTATTATTTTCCCTACATATTATTTTTTATCATTTATCATTATCATTTTTATTTATTGTATATTTTTTTTTTTCTTTATTTAATTTTTATTCATATAATAAATGACAAAAAAACTTATATATATATATTTTCTATCACTCTATTACCCTGAAGCTGTAAAATTCTATTGTATTTAAATTGAAAATACCTAACACCTAATTTTCTTAATTACAATTAAATTGATTTTATTTTAATTACAGGGTATACAACACCACCAACACACAGCATTGAGAAGTGCATAAGCCACAACTCAGTTCATGACATGTTAAAGGCCAATAAATAATCCGCCTAGTTTAATGCAGTTTTAATGAGGCGCAGCTCTTAAATAAAAACTAAAAACTGACAAGCAAAAAGCGTATTTGCTAAAGATACGGTTAATATTTATTTCTTTTTTCCTTAGCGGAAATTGCAGCAATTAACATAAATGGTAAAGGAGCACAAAAAAATAAAAAAATAAAAACAAAAAAAAACAAAAACTATAAAAAAGCAAATTATAACAATTAAATAATATGGTTAAACTTCAATTAAGAATTTTTTTAAATTTGGTTCTCAGCTTTGTTACGCTTTTTTTTTTTTGTAATTAAAAAGAGGCTCAATTAATTTATTTTTTGCTTTAATTTTAATTACTGAATGACTCGAAAGACCTTAAAATTGTATGTGAATCATGAGCGCTTCAATCGATTGGTTTAGTTCTGATGCCATTGACCATCGATCGATCGATCGTTGGCTTGCGGTTTCATTTAGTAAGGTCATGTTAATTAGTGAGCAACGTAGATAGGTATTTTTTTAAGTGTAAGACATCTTTGAGAGGCTTGAGTTTGAAAGGACATGTGAGGATATTTTATAGATGGTAATAGGCATTTTCTGATGATATAGAAATAAGATCAGCCTAAAAATATGTAGATTTATTTCATTTTGGATTTTTAATGGCCTTAAGGCAGAACATTTAAATTATAAGCCGATATGTCCTAGATCTAGATCAGCATTAGGTATTTTACTAGTTTATCATAGACTAGTTTCTAAAAAGAAAAAAGGAAAATTATGTGGAAATGTTTTATATGATATATTTATCTGAAGATAAAGTAAAAGCAAAATAATTGCATATAAAATATAAAAAAAAAATATATATATATAATATAGAATATAAATATACATATAATATAAAACAAAAAATATATATAAAATATTAATTTAATAAAAACTTGTTTCAATAAATACAATTTGTAAATTTGTCTGTTAAAAATTTTAATCAATTGAACAAATTTAAAAATTTCCATTTCTTTATTTTTTATTTTCTATTTATTTATTTATTTTCCTTTGCACCATATGTGGCAAATGCATTCACTCAATAAGTACACATATTATATGGAAAAACAAATAAATAATACTAATACTTAAAATGTACAGCGCGAGAATGAGCCATAATTTAGCATTGTTTTTGCCATTCCATTTTGACAGAAAAGACACAAAATGAATTATTGAAATGTTGCAATTGTTGCGACGGGTAAATGGTGTGTGTGTGTGTGTGGGGGGGGGGTGCTGAGTGTGAATAGTGAGTTGTCGTCTGTCAGAGCATTTGAAAGGACGGCAAATATTTATTTAATAATAATTTATGGAGCAATAAAAAGTCATTGTTGCAGTTGTTAATTTAATTGATGGCCTGTTGCTAATTGCCAGTGAAACGTTTTGCATAATTAAGCCAACAAAATGTACGATAATGATAATATCGCAATATGCAAAACCAATTATCTAGGTGAAAGTTAAGTTACAATAATGTGAATCAAGCTGTGCCTATTTTATGTGCTGTTAATGCCAGACGCTTTATTATTATTATTTATACGTATATCTGTTATATATAATGAAATTTTGCGCAAACATTCTTAAGAGAACTCAAGCTGAAGCTGATGCATACCGAAAAGTCTGGAGACGGCAGCTGATGAGACATGAAACGAAACGACAGATGAGTTGATGGACCAGACACACACTGCTCTTATATACATTCACTACCATATATACTTATATATACATATGTGTATATACTACTACGACTGGCATGCATCATTGTGCCAGATATTTCTTAGCTTTTATTACGCATGGACCCCGCAGACAAAAGCAAGCGAGAAGTCGAGTTCTGTAAAGAATGTGCAGCAGCCGCCGCAGCAGCATACAACAGTGCGAGCATGACCTACCCCAAGGCAAAAATTATTATTTTATTTTTTTCTTTCTTTTTTTTTTTTTTTTTTTTTACTTTATACGATTTTTATTTTTTTATTGTTGGTCGGTCGGTTGGCTGGCTGACTAGCTGACTGGCTGGCAAAAGGCATATTTGCCTTTGGTGTTATTACATACACCGAAATGAAGCAGTAAAATTATATACGCATGCTGAATCCTCAGCTTTTGTTCCCTTCGTTCGCTCGCTCGCTTGCCTTCATTGTTTCAAACTGCAGAGGCAATAAATGAGTAATATGGCATTAAGACAAAGTTTGCTTGCACAATGCCCGCACAGCCCGCAGGCCATTGATTATGTTTGCCATGCACTCAAATTCTACGTATGGCTATAACAGGCATTCTAGCCACATTTCTGTGGCCGAAACGAAACCACAAACTATGACTACAATTGGCTTGAAACACATACAAAGAATTTCTTGAATAATTTTAGCTCGTAAATCAAAAAAGTTCGATTTAAAAATTAAGTTTAATGTTTTTAATTTTAATTATTATAATGCAATTTATTTTAAAAATTTATTGGCAACAATATCAAAAATATATATATTTTTTTATATTGTCATATTTTATAAATTTTTAAATATTTTTTTTTTGGCATATTTTATATTTAATAACATATTTCTTATATTTTAAATTAAATATTAATTTAATTTTTTTTTGCATTCATAAATTTTATAGTTTTTTTTAATAATATATTTTTTATGTTTTGTTAATAATTCTTTTTAAATTTATTTTCTCTGTTTTAAACATTTTTTTTTATTCTATCTATTAGGCCTAAGCCAAAGCTCCTTAGATAGGCATCAACCAACCAACCACGTATCGAACGAAACAGAGCAATAAACTAAATACCAAAACGAATAACAATTAGTGAGTGTGACATATATAATATATATATAAATGTATGTTAGGTGCTGAGCAAACATAAGCCCCAACATTAAACACACCATTGAAACTCCGCTACTGTTGAGCACACGCAACTGTGATAGAGCCTAAAAAAAAAAAAAAAAAAAAAAAAAACGCTTATTGCACACGCATAGCTGATTGCAATGCAGCGCAGTTAAACATAATTTGCCATTAATTTTAATGCCGTCACATATCTATGAATTTATCAAATAATCAGACCGTGTCTAATGCCCAGCAATGATACTGAAAATGAGCAAAAAAAAAAAAAAATAAATAAAACCAAATACAAATACAAAACTTGGTCATAAAACACTCGAGGAAAACTGAAAGCTTTTTGCTGCCTAGTACTTGCAGAAAGATATACGAAAAGCATAAAAAAAGACAAAGGCATTAAATTACAAGTGGCTAATGTTGCTAGCCAGCCCACCCTGAAATGGCAACCCGACTACTCACTATATACTTATATATACATATATATAAAAGTTGGCATAGTCGCTGCCAAAACTCCGTGCTTGTCTAAACTTGATTTCAAAGTTAAACCAACCTTAACCAACATTTATAGACATCAAACGTTGCAAAAACTATGCGGCGTAAAGAAGCAAACACGGCGCAGCTACAAAAATTAAAACAAAACAAAAAAACACAAAAAAAAAGTATATAAAAAATATTGCAAAGATTTTTGGTATCTCGTTGTTTTTTTTTTTTTTTTTTTTTTTGGACTTTTGGTTTTAAACTTGATTTGCAAAAATTTGCGTTGAAGGTGAAGTCTTGTTATTGAGGCAGGCAGGCAGGCAGGCAGGCAGTTCGGGCCGGGCTGGGCCGGCAGGCAACAGGCGAAACGTTGAGTACACGAAACCAAGTAATGAAAGATGAAGCCCAAGAGCAGTTGATGGGTAATTAAGCAACTTTTTGAGGTTGTAATGAATGAATGGAAAACAGAGTGCCGAAACGAGCATAACAAAAAAAAAGAGGCAGAAAGAGCTACCACAAAGACCTTGAAGTTGGGGCAGCGCCAACACTGTTGGAGTATGGAGCAACAGAACCTTTATTAATAAAAAGAAATAAGATGTTGAGAAGGGCGAGATGTGAGCTGCAAGTTAGAGCTAGAGATACTAGCTAGCTAGCTAGCTCAGAGCACTGGCAAAGGCTACTGCAGAAATGCTAAAATACATTATAGAAAATCAAAAAGTTGCCGAGTTCATTGTAAATTTAACATTAACTTTGGCATGTACAAAAAATTTTTACAATTATTAAAATCCGCATATTTTTATGCTATTAATTGGTATGTGGCAGTGTATAAAGCTTTGAGTTCCCATACTGAAGTAGATTGTAAATTTAACATGTACTTTGTCATGTTGTTGGAAAATATAAAAATTTTAGATATTTTCATTTTCTTAATTTAAATAAATATACATTTGTATATTTTAGTTTTTATTCTAAAGTACACTGTAAATTTAACATGTACTTTGACATGTTGAAAAACAAAAACTACAAAATATATATTTGGGATATTTATAGTCTTTTAATTTATATTCTTAAGTCAATTATAAATTTAACATGCTTTAAAAGCTTCATAAATCATGAAGCATATTTAAATATTTATTTTTTTTTAAATTAGTTTATAGGTATAAAAACAAAAATACTAAAATTTTTACCATCAAATCATGCCAATGTCCAGCCCAGTGCAACTCTTTTTCCTTCGTACTGCCTACTTATTTATAATTCAGGTGCTCAGCCTATTTAGTCCTTTCCGAAACAACTCTGTCAACACGGCGACAGAGTGTTGACCGGTCAACGGTCTCCATAAATATTTGATAATTGCAGCAACAGCAATTCTTAATTAATAATGCAAATTGCAATAAAAAGACAAACAGTGTACACCGAACAACAAATACGAATAACCGAATGCATTATGAATGTTGAAAAACGCCTCACGAATAAATAGGCCAATCGCTAATAGTTAATGTATTCTTCGCGCTGACCTGATAAATGTGGGAAGTGCAACAAATGCTATTGGCCCTTACATAAGGTGCTTTAAGCCACTTACGTTGTCTAACCAAAAATAATACTAATGGGGCTACTATTGTGGTTGCCTACGGCCTGTGCGTAATTAGAAGACGTCTTGTCTTGTGTATTTGCTTTGACTTGCGTCTGGTCGATGTCTGCGAGTGCATCAGCTGCTCAGGTTCACATTACAAAATTGTTTGACCGAGCGATGAATCAAAAATAATAAAGAGAAATTCTAGAATGAAATTGACAGAAGGTGAATGTTTTTACTCATGTGCTCGACGAGTAAATACCTCGCAATTCTGGATTATACAGATTTGCCTTTAATTTGATATTAACCCTATAGTAAAATATTCCAAAATTATGCAGCAAAAGTAATAGAGAAAGACTTAATTTTGCAAGTTTTCACATTCATTTATCGATAATTATCGATTAATTTAACAAGCTCATAGCTTGCTGAGCTAGGTATCATCTCACATCATCATTAAGTTAAAGCACTTTAGCTAAGCATCATGTAATTAATATTTTGACATTCGAATTCAATTGAGATTCTCATTTGCCAAGGCAAAAATAATAATAAGCTTTATCACTTAGACGGATTATATATCACATTTTGTTTATGATAAACAACAGGCGCATGTTCATCTATGAGTTAGGGTTGTTGTTGTTGTTGTTCTCGTGGGTGATTGACATACTGAGGCGTGTGTTGGACTAAAAGTTGTAGGCGCGTTTAGGTCTATGGCACGTACTTTACCTATGAATGTGTGTGGGTGGATACACAAATGAAGGTGGGCGTTCTGAAAGCTGTCTGCTATGCTCAAGCACAGCTTCAAACAAAGTTATGAAGCTTTCTTAGTAAAATAAGACGAAATATGACAGCTGAGTTTTGCATTTTCATTTATGATATGAAAAACAAATAAATTAATAAATACTAAAAAATAAATTTTAAATAAACGAATAAAAATTTCAAATTATTAATAAATAAAATTAAAAGTTCAAATAAATTAATAAATATTTAAAATACAATAAAACAAAGTAAAAAAAATAGATTAAAAAAAATAAAAATAATATAAAATAAAAATCTTAAGATAATATAATACAAATTTTAAATAATAATAAAATTTGTAAATAAAAATTTCTAATAATTACAATACAAATTGTAAATAGATATATATCGATATATAAATCTTAGTATACAAATTATGAATAAATAATAGCTAAACTTGCACAAGTATTCGAAAACACAAGAAATAGATAATTTCATATCTTCCATCCAGCTAAAAGCTTACTGCTATAACATAAATACCAGTTCTTATCTGCACAGACAAAAGCTCATTGCTATTTTTTTATTTAAAGTTTTTGTGCAAGCAAAAAGAAAACTACATTTATTAGAATTATAGATTTGACAAAAGAGAATTGAAATTTTTCTCTAAGACAAACTGCAAACTTTCGACATGTGACACTCGAGTTTTTCAACTTTTGCTATAACACAAAAACAAAAAAAGAGCTTGCCACACTCTAGACTTTATCTCTGGCAAAAGATTTCGCTTTAAGCAACTATCATATACTGAAAGCAATTTCGCAATGCATGCAGCAACCGAATGAAGTGTGTAATAACACAGAGCTGAAAATGATTTTTCTTCCAAATTGCAATTGCGTTGTCTGCATATAAATTATGGTGGGAGAACTAACCCTAATCCCAGCAGCAGCAACAACAACATAATAGCCAAAGTCTTGCAGAGAAATGCGTCTGATAAGCAGATAAAAATAAAATGCAATAATTTTATTCTCAGTTTTCGCCAAGTACAGCGCTTGTGCATTAGCTGTGGCTAAAGCTGGGGCGCCTGGTCAGGGGTTTCTAACAAAAGCAGAGCCATAAAAAAAGTTTGCTGTGTGATGTGTGTGTGTGTGTGTGTGTGTGTGTGTGTGTGTGTGTGTGTGTGTGTGTGTGTGTGTGTGTGTGTGTGTGTGTGTGTGTGTGTGTGTGTGTGTGGGGCGTCAACGCGACGGGCATATTGGAATTTTTATCAAAGTTTTTTCGCAGTTCAAAAAGAGCAGCTTAAGGCGCCTAGAAGCAAGCTACAGATACAAATATATATATATATATATATATATATATAGCAGCTATAGCTGTTGACAACATTTGATTGATGCGGCCGCCCTCAACTTGACCACGCCCCACAGCGCCAATTAGGGCGCACTTAAAATTCAACTTGAGCCATAAGCGACAGAGAAATGCAAAAAAAAATATATATGAAATGAAATGAAATGAAATAAATAACAAGCCATATTCATAGGCATTGATTCTTATGTAAGCGGCTTATACATATATATATATATATTTTTTTTTTTTGTTGCTTTCTAGAAAACTGATTTCGTTCCGTTGTTAAGCTTGTGTGGGCGTTGTTTGTTGTTTCTCTAGCAGTTGCTGTTGTTTCTGCCTCAAAAATTATATGAAATTTGCAAACGTAGCTGGGCTCAAATGGAAAATATGTGTTTCCAGGCACTTAGAAACGAAATTATAGCTGATATTCTCTGCCTCTTTGATTTTTCTCTTCTTTCGGTAAGTCGTGCACGAGTATCTTAAATGCTACAAGCTACAATTTGAAATTGATAAACAAAAAAAAAAAAAAGGAGGATAAGGAAAAAATTAAGCTAGCCTTCAGCGCCCAACAAATTGTTTTGGGAAGCGTGAACAGTCAATTGTTTTGGGCTATTGAAAATTTGAATTTCAAATTGCCAAGCAGCTTGTGGGCTAATCTGGAACAAGATGTGGGTGCAGAGAGGCAAATTGCAATCAATAAAGTCTATTATAAATAAGGAGAAATTTGATTTAATCAAAAGCTGATGTAGTTGGAAGTTATTGGAATTTTTTTTATAAGCTGAATGTTTGCTATAATCGTTTAAAAGTTTTTTTTTTAAATGCTTGTAGATGGGTAGTAGAGCAATGTTAATATATTTATTTATTTTATCCTTCATATTTATATATATATAAAAAAAATTAATTATTAAATATAATAAATGTAGAAAAATTGTATTTAAAAGAAAAACAAAGGTTTGTTTCTTAAAATTTATGATTATTCTATTTTCATTTATTTATTTTTTTATTTATTTATTTTTTTATTTATTTATTTTTTTATTTATTTATTTTTTTATTTATTTATTTTTTTATTTAATTTTTTATTTTATTTATTTTTTTTAATTAATTTTTTTGTTTAAATATTTTTTTATTATTATAAATTTTTATTTATTTTTATAGATTCGTATTAAATTTCTTTTTTTTATTATTAATTTTTTTTTTTATTATAATTTTTTTATTTTATTTTTAGAGATTTGTATTAAATTTCTATTATTATTTTCTTATATTAATACTATTGTTATTATTATTTTAAAATTATTTTTATTTGAAGATAAAACTTAAAAAAAAAATAATTTTTTTTAAATCTATTTATTTATTTATTCAGCAATTTGTTGCCACGCCTTCTGCGGTACTTGTCATTGCTCTAACTTTAGTCAATGGCTTTCCGTGAACATACTTCTTATATGATTTCACTGACGTTTCTGCCGATAGTTTCGCTACTCAAAAACTCAAACAAGGATCATATTTACCAGCATAATCGATTAAGTTGTTAAGCTTTAGATTTACCATGTTTCCAGCAGCAATTAGACAGAATGTTATATAAGCCTCAAAACTGTTGCGACAAGTCAAGCTATAAAACTGAATAAAAGCGCCAAAAAGTCAAGTAACAAGTCGAACTTTTATAGCTTTAGTTTAGTAGTTAAAAGTTTTGACACTGTTGTTGTTGTTGTTGCTGCTGCTCGATTTGACAACAAAAAGTACAGCAATAGCAATTAAATTGCTTTTAGCTTTTTGCTTTTAGCTTTTTGCTTTTGTTGTAGGCTCAATTCAAGACGAGCGCAATTAAAATGAGAAACTTTATTCATATAGTCGCCGGCGTTGCTGTTCGCCACACTAATTGCAATTGACAAAAGTGAAAGTGGCAGAGCAAAACATTTCAAAAATTAATAGATTTATATGAGCTACTAAATTAAATTGAAAATGTATATATAGACTTATATATATATATATATATGCATATATATATATCTATAACAATGTTATTACGTGGGCGCACAAAGCTTCAGCTTGTTTGCCATTGATAAAAAGCCAAACAAAACTAGGTTTTCATTTACTTTTTTTTTCCGTTCGTTTTTTGTTTTTGTTGGGCCGCACAAAGCCTTTGGTTTGTCTAGAGTTGATGAGTAATTTGCAGGCATTTTTCTATGCCAAGTTTTTTAGGCGTTTGCTTTTGCCTTTGCCTCAGAAATAGTTTCGGTTTCAGTTTCAGTTTCAGTTTTTCAACTTGCCATGAAATATGAAACAACTTTATTTCATTGTCAGTGGGTCTGTGCGGTTGGAAAAACCGGCTAAGCTGGAGCTGGGCCCGAAAAAATAACACACAGCCTAGCGCATTAGAAAAAAACAAAATAACAAAAAAAAAAAATGGTAACGAAACGAAACCAAACGAAAGTGAAAGTAGGCCAAACTCATCAGCGTGGCCAAGAGAGGCTTCACTGTGTGCGAGTGTGCTTTGTAGGCCTAAACCCAAAAACCGTTTGCACTCGTAACTCTATCTGAAATATCTATCCCACTCCAACCATCTAGCCCTCTCTCTTTTTAGCGCGCATGGATTGAGGCCTGGGCTTTGGCGTCTTTCGTTTTCATTTCACTTTCGTTTTCTGTTGCCGCATCAAAGAAAAGTGAAAATTATGCAGTGAAAATGTTGAACAGACGTTGCGTTGATTTAGTCATTAAATTTTGTTGCCAGCCACAGCCTGCAACTGGGAAAGTGGCATAAAATTCGAATGGATTTCATATATACACATATATGTATATATATAGTGTAAATATATACAATCTAAATTGAGTGGAACGTTAGCTTTTCGTATTTACATAACTATAAATCCGTATATGTATAGAGATTTTTAGCTTTTTAATCGCATACAAAAAATATCTATTAAATTTACCGAATGCCTGAAACTAATTTGCTTAAGCGGAAATGAAGTCGAATTTAAATTTGATTTTTTATTTATTTTTTATATTCTTTATATATTTTTTTTTCTATTTTTATATTCTTTATACTTTTTTCTATTTTTCTATTCTTTATATTTTTGTATATATTTTTTTCGTATTTAATTTTTGTTTATTTTTCATTTTATTTTTTTTATGTTTATTTTATTAAATTTTTATTTTTATTTATTTATTTTTGTGTTGTTATTTTATTTTTTTATATATGTTCTTTTTTTACAGATAATTATTTAACATATATATTTCACTTAATTATTTTATTTTGATTTTTTTTTTATTGTATATTTGATTTGTTTTTTGTTTAGCAAATTAATTAAATTTTTGTTGCATTCAATCACATGATTTAGTTTTTATATATTTCAAATAGCTCCCACGCTGGCAGTAAACCCAAAATTGACCACCTAAATATAAAGACACGCGCATTTGGTGCAAATCAAATCATAAAAGAATCGCCACAAATTTCCACTCGACGTTCAGTTTAACCGATATAAAAAAGTCATAAAATCAATTTCAATCGAAAAGGCGAAAAGACGAGAAACAAACAAGAGAAACGCCAAATGCCAAAACATACTTCAGAAATTATGAGCGGCAATAGAAATATGCCGAAATATGCCACAAAAAGCCAGGAGGAGAAAAAAAAGAAATGAAGCAAATTGGAAGCGATAAATCAAAGACCGAAATATGCACAAAAATATTTCAGAAGAAGTAAGAGTGTTCCGAGCGGGAGTGCACAACTAGAAAATGCTCTCACTAAGCATGATGAGTTGATATGATAATGATGAACATAAAATTCTATATATAGTAATAATATATAATATCGTTCATCATCATGTAATGCTCCAAAGATGATGAGTAATATTATCATTTACAATGCTGATAATTATCAACAGTATTCGCAGGTTAATCATCCTCTTAATCCTCATTATTAGCATTAATTTTGTCATGACGATTTGCTCTAATTGTAATTATTATTATTTTTATGACCATTATAATATGTTTCTATCATCATTAATATTTGAATAATAATTACCATAATTTTTTATAGTTTTACTCATAGTAGAAAACTTTTTCAGATTGAATAAATCAATTCTTATATGAGCTATATAATAATAATAATAAAACATTATATTTGAGGCATTATATTTGTATCTAAATCTGTTTTATATATATATATTTATGACTCCGCATTTACCTCTTACTCAGCTTGCTACACAAATTGTCAGAAAACGATTCAATGTCTCTTAGGCACTTTCAATGGGTTTTAGGGTATGCTTAGATTGAGTCACAGACAATGCACTGAATCTCAACTTTGCTCAGTCTCTCTCTCTCTCTCTTTCTCTCTCTTTCTCTCTCTCCCTCTCTCTTTCATGATACTATAACTAAATTTGATGGCAAGGTGTCGTAGACTTTGCGTGACCTGGCGTCGCCATCGCCGTTGCCAACGGCCAGTTAAGTGGCAGATACATTTATATTTGGAGTATTTTGTTAGTTTGTCGCTTAATTTGTATTGCTGCGTGCGTGTGTGAGACAGCCACAATGACAGGCACACTGAAGAACGTGCAATTAATGATTGCTGATTTCGGGGCGTGATGTCGCAATATTCAATGAGCTTCTAATGACTCGCACATGAGCCCATATATCGTCTGCTGTTTCTCACATTTCTTGTTCTCGTTCCTGTCTGCATATACAGTTAGGTTTTTTGTATAAATATTTTGTTGTATTTCGTTTTGTCTAAGTCTAGACCAGGTAAACCCACAGATACAGCTACAGCTACAGCAGCAGCTGCTACTTAATTACGACTCTGAGCAACGTTTACCATGTGATGTTTTGTCTTGTATTTTTCCATTGCTTTCAGAATTTTGACGAATTCGCTTTAGAATTTGTTAGCAGCAACGAAATTTTTAGAAACCTCCAAATTAGCAAAAGGAATTTCGAAAATATGCAAGACATTTTGGCGTGTGAAGAATTGTGTAGATAATTATCAATTCTAAATGAGAAACCATTAAACAAACCAAAATGTTTTTATATTTATTTAAAGTTCATGTTAGAAGAAGCAATTAAAAGAGGAAAATGTTTTTTTCTTTTTTTTTTTATCTTTATTACTTTTTTATTTTTTATATTTGTTTTTTTTTTTTAATATTTTGTTTACATATTTTTTATATTTATTTATTTATTTTTTTATATTTTAATATTTTTTATTTTATATATTTTTTATTTTATATATATTTTTTTATTTTATATATTTTTTATTTTATATATTTTTTATTTTATATATTTTTTATTTTATATATTTTTTATTTTATATATTTTTTATTTTGTATATTTTTTATTTTATATATTTTTTATTTTGTATATTTTTAAATTTATTGTATTTTCAATAATGAATGTTTTCATATTTTTATATTTTGAATAATTTCTATTTTTATATTTTGACCAATTTCTATTATTATATTTTGATCATAATTTCTATTTTTATATTTTGAATAATTTCTATTTATACTTTTATTTTATTTTATACTTAACAATATTTAATATTTTCTTCCACATTTATTTAAAACCAACTTCTTGATTAGACAATTGCTTAAGTTTGCAGCATCTGTCATTTGGGACTTCAACAAGTCATTCATCGTAATGCCACTCGTTTTCCTTATTTTATCTCAAGTTTTTTGTGCTCAAGTCTTATTTATTTCAACTTCATTTTTTCATTCCATTTTCGTGCACACTTACCCTGCATTTTCGGCTGCAGCAATTGACATCTGTTGTTGGGGCTCATCTGTTAGCTGCAGCGTTAGATGTGCCCGTTGTTGTTGTCGATGTTAATCTTGTTGCTTTTGTTGTTGTTGTTGCTTGTCGTTGATTTGATGTCTAACTGTGGGGGCTACACATAAAAACGCGCTACCACAACGTAAATGAAACACTGCAAAGAGAAAATGGAAAGAAAGAACATTTTTATTAACATTTTCCAACAGTTCTTTTTAATACTTTTATGACAATTTTGTTTTCTGCACTTTTATTATATTATTTTGAACAAAACGTTGTTGGGCTTGACATAAGTTGCCACACTCGACAAACACACGCACACTCACACACATACACAGACAAACACACTCCAGTAGCATTTTGCCCCGGGAAAACAAGAAAAACTGGCAAAAGCAAATGCCAGCTGGCCACTTGAAGACTCAAGTTACAAGAAACACTTAGGGTCGAGCCGCCTTCGACCCTGCCCCGCAACTCTTCCACATGCCCACCACCGCACACCCTTTGGAGCTGCCCAAAAAACAAAACAAAAAACCGTAGAAAACCAAGCGAAATTAGTAAAAGGCGCCAAGTGTGAATTTCTCTCTTTCTCGCCTATGTGCAGAGCTTCGGGTAGAGACCTGGGCAGGGTTCTCAGGTTCGTCGGGGCAGACATTACGTAGGGGCCTTTGTGTGCTTGCCGCTGGCAAAGTGCAAGTTTTTCTTTTCGGCCGGCAAGGGTTAACGGTTTAAAGCTTAGGTCTAAAAGTGCTCGAAATACGCACAGTGGCTCAAAAATGTTTATGACTTTTCATTTTCCCAGAGCTACCAAATCTAATGCGAATTAGATGTGGTGAGACAAAAAGGTGAGCTTAAAACAGTTGAAATCTGAACTAAGACAAAATATATACTGAAATATAATTATGGCAGAAGCGAAGCTTAGCTATGGGTTTGTATACTTGGAACAAATCTGGCTAAAGGATAAGAAATTAGGTTTCTATACTTAAGAAATAGTTATAAAATTATCTGTATTTAATTTTAATATTATTTATTATTTATTTAATATTTAATATTTAATATTTAATATTTAATATTTAATATTTAATATTTATATTTATATTTTATATTTTATATTTTATATTTTATATTTTATATTTTATATTTTATATTTTATATTTTATATTTTATATTTTATATTTTATATTTTATATATTATATTTTATATTTTATATTTTATATTTTATATTTTATATTTTATATTTTATATTTTATATTTATATTTATATTTTATATTTTATATTTTATATTTTAGATTTTACATATTATGTTGAATTGTGTAAAGTTTATAAGAAATTTATATAAATATATTAATCTTAATATTCGTTTAAATTTAAAAAAAAATATTATTTTCAGTAAATTGTATAGAATTAATTAAAATATTTTTATATTTTATTTTTCTTCATTTTTTTATTTTATTTAGTTTAATATATCTTTTATAACTAATTTTTTTTTACAATAAATAATTAATTTTATTATTTTGGTTCTTTTATAAAATTTACGTATATGTCTTTCATTTTATTTTATTTGTAAAATATATATATATATATATATATATATATATATATATATATATATATATATATATATATATATTTTATTTATTTTTATTTACAATATTTTTATTTATTTTAGTATATATTACATATATTATATTACAATAAAATTAATAATTTTAAATAAAATTATAAAATACTGAAAAAATTTCACTTTTTCAAAAGAATTTTTCTTGCAGATCAGAACTGCAAATGCTTAAGCTCATAGCCCTTATAGAGATCTCTTCCAATGTGTGTGTGTGTGTGTGTGTTTACGTGTCGTGTTTATGTGCGTGTTTATGTGCTTTGAGTTTGAGAAGCTGCTGCTGAGGCTTTTTCTTTATCTTCTTTGCTTGTCCTTTCCTCTCGTAAGCTCATCAGCTGCATAATCCGCATGTGAGACAACGCATTCAGCTGTCATATGTGTATGTGTGAGAGAGTTATTTTTCCCTTGTTGCCAACGTGTCGTATACTCAACGCAGCCACCACCCAGCAACAAAACAGAAAAATTTTGTTTTTTTTTTGTATTTATTTTTCATCTTTTTTTTTTTGTATTTTGCTGCTGCATTCTTGTTGGCTTCATATATTTTTTTCGCACACAGATATTGAGAGAGAGCGCGAGAGAATGCTTTATTGTATTTGCTCTTTAAATAAACAACAACATTTGCCGCTGAGCACACACACTCACACACACACGCACAACAACTGCAACTGCATTGCGTTTTTTTTTTTGTTATATTTTATTTTCTCTTATTGTTTTTGCCTTTGGCTGTGCGCCCTGCACTCCCCACACCATCACCCTGCTGTTCGTTGCATTGCCCTGCCCCGGAGCAGCAAGCAAAACATGTTTTATATAATTTCCTGTACGCGTGGCACAAAAGCAGCAGCAGAAGCATAATCTCCATTGCTATCTCTGTCGCTTTCGATGTCCGCTGTCTCCCTCTAGCACTCGCTGGCATTCTTTTGTCATGTGTTTTTACTGATAATAATAATGCATTTGCTGCAGTTGTTGTTGTTGTTGTTGTTGTTTCTGTTGCCGATGTTGCTGTTGCTTCCCATTGTTTATAATTGTTGCGTTGTGTGGGCGCCTTCAGTTACATAGACACATATTCTATATACATACATATATCGCCTATCTGTCACATAAACATATTTATATACATACATATATTTTCTTGTACTGTGTAAATTGCATTTCAGATATTTTTTCCTGCCTTTTGATTGATTAAAACAAAGCCCAACAACAACAACAACAACAACAACAACAACAACAACAACAAGAGCATTGTTTTCTTCTGCGTGTCTGAAAACTTGTGAACAAAATATATAATCAACTCATCATATACATATATACTCATTTTCTGTATGTGGGCGTGGCAGTCAATGAAAGAAAACACGCAATTTGCAGCTTGGCTGCTTTGCTGAAAGATTATCAGCTGACAAGTAATAAACAAGCTCGGGGGAGACAAATACTATATACTATATAAAACAGTTATGAAAATGTTGTCTTAGAGAGATTATAAATAAAACATGAGGAAAAATCAAATAGAGATTAAAAGCTAAGTGAGGGAGTTTTAATTATTAGTAATTATTGAATTATTCAAATTTATATTATATATAAGGACATAATATATTCAAAAATTATACACAAAAATTGAATCAAACAAAAATGTATGTAAAATATTAAAAATATTTAAAATTATAAAAATTTTAAATATAAAAATTTAATACAAAGTTAATAATAATTCGAAAAAAATATATTGAATAATCCTAAGAATATATATAACACTCAAAAAGAAACTAAAATTTATATATATATATAAAATAATACAAATAATACAAAAATATATATAATAATACTATAATATATATAATAATTATAAAATGTATATATAATAATATTAATATATCAAACAAATTTTATTTACAAAAACTTTCATTTACATACATATATATATACATATACATTTATATACATATATGAATATTAAATTCATCGATTAATTAAATATTTTCATATTTAAAATTTCAGTACTGCAATATTAATTTTGATTTGTATATTTAGATTTATTTATATATTTGTATTATATACATATCCAACAACTTTTGCATGAACACAGCTGTATGCGTATGTGATTCACAGTCACAGGGGCTTAGCAAGCCTAAAGCTTAAACTCGAGTGCACAAATACAAGCAAAGCAACAGAAATCAATTTACACTCACACACACACAGTAATGTCTAACTTACACTCGTGTAAAGCAGAACAGTATAATTCTTTACCCAGTGCCTTAACCCACACACACGTAACTGTGAGTATTTTACAGACAGCGCATAAATCCCCAAGTCGTAATGCGCCTGCAACAAGTTTTGAGCTTGATCCCTCCACATACACACAGCACACAGCACACAGTATAGTAACTTTTGACACTCGCTCCCAGGCGCGCTTGCAATTGAGTGTAATTTTAATTTAATTAAAATCTAAGCACGTCTGCAAAATATAAGAAATACTATAATTACGTTTTCGACATGAGAATTTTCGCTGAAATCGCGCCGCAACTAAAGCAACGCAAGCAACAACAACTCGGCTACGAAAAAAACTTCTTGCGTTTCTAAACGGTGATTTAGCCATTAAGCTAACGGTAAAATGTGCAGAATCTTGCGCGCAGACAAAGCAGCTTAAGTAGAAGTATTGCCAGTAATGTAGCAAGAGCGAGAGAGAGAGAGACAACGATGGCAGAGGGAGGGAGCGAGAAAGGCGCGCGGCGTTGAGCAGGTAGCCAGCGTTGCTTTTTCGTTATGTGCGGTTCTTCGCAGCGAGCATTGCATAACTGAAACACTCTCTCACTCTCCCGTTCTCCCACTCTCTCTTCGCAGTTGCTATATGGAAGCTTGCATTGAGCAAGCTGAAGTTGCTCTCTCACAATGCTAAGCGGAGTTGAGTTTTTTTTTTTTTTTCTTTCCCTCTAGAACGCAGCCGGCTAATGCGTGGCTCTGGCTGTGCATTATGTAACCAAATAGAGAACATAACACGATAAGGCGAAATCCAAAAAGCAAACTGAAATGCACATTCCAACATTTTCACTCGAGCGAGTATCAAACAATTTGTCAATTCGTCATGCGCTCCAGTCACGGAAATACAAATAAGCAAAGCTGCGATATTATTAAGTATTTCTCTTCATTTCATTTCTGTTCAGTTTTTTTTTTTTTTTTTTTTTTTGTTATTTGTTTACTCCCGAAATTTACACGCAATAAATAAATACAGAGCAGCGTGAGTGTGAGAGCGACGGAGTGAGTAAGCAAGGGAAACTCAGACTATCAAAATGCGTTTTGTTTACGTTTTGCCTGCCACTCGATGCAGTTTTCGTCTGATAAAAATAAAGACACAAACAACATTTGAAACGGCGGCTACAGCGACGACAATAAGGAGGTAAGCAACATGCCAGCCAGACTTATGTAAAAAATATATCAAGCGCAAAAGAAGAGAGCGAGGGAGCAAGAGAGAACAAGAGCTGGAGCCACTGTGCTACGAACGGCGCTTTTAATTAACATGGCTTTGTGAAAATTTAGTGAATTCCACTTAATGAAGTGGCGTGTTAATTTACAGTACCCACAGCTACAGCTACAGCTACAGCTCCAGCTCCAGCTCCAGAAATCCAGATCCATCCATAGTATAGAGCTTATCGTAATAAGTAATTGTTGTTCATGAGGCACTCGCTTGGAACTAATAGCTGCAAGTTTGATCTTAACTCTAAGTTAATGTCTCAGTATTGGTGAGCTTTCATTGAGCTAAACTCTCCCGCTCTATGGGAGTGCTAGAGTTAATGGCATATCAGATAAGCATACGAAATGTGTCTTATCGAATGTATGTACATATATTCAAATAATACATTTTATCTCTATAAATTAACAAACTCTTATCGAATTCATATTTAAATACTCAAATTTTTATGTATAAATAGCTTCATATTTTATCTTTGCAACATCAATTAAACAAAGATTACAGATAAAAAGAAAACACTTTGGATAAACAAAAAAAAAAAAAAATTGTTTGACTTTAACAAAATAAAAAATAATTATAATAAAATAAATAAAATTGTTTGATTTTAACAAAATAAAAAATAATTATAATAATTTTTTTTTAGAAAATATATTTAAAAGATTTCAAAAATTTTTTTTTAATTTTAAATGAAATAAATATATTAGTTAAATTTTTAATTTTTTTTAGAAAAAATATTTGAACCGATACGAAGTGAAAAATGTATTTTAAATATATCTAAACAATTAATTAATTTATTATTTAAGTTTAAAAAACAATATTTTTTTATTAAATATATTTGATTGAATTAATAATATATAAAGAATTAAATATAAATAAAAATATATTTTAAACTTATAGGTGTTTATTTAATGATTTATAATTTTTTTCGATTTTATTTTCGACGTTTTATAATTTTATAATAAATGTACATATATATCATAATGAACATTATATACTATATAACATACTTGAGCATATGTATATCTCCATGTCTTTCTTTCATAGCGCGTGTTGAGTGTGCTGGCTTTTTACAGAGATATTTTTTGTTTGTTGAACAATTTCGCTTATTTACTTAGCATTATTAATGCCTGATTGTTGTTGATGCGGTTGTTTGTGCTCCTTATTTGGGGCACAGCACAGCGCGTCGCTGTAAAAATTGTTGTACGTTTTCTTGCGTACGCGACAGTAAAAAATTTTCGCTTATTTATTTTTTTTTTTTTACATATATTTTGTACATTTACATTTTTGTATTTTTTTTATTATTGTTTGGGGAGGGAAAAAATGAGTTTATGTATTTTAAACTGACCTCATTACGAGCGATTGCTCAAGCAAATTTGGTGTGTGACAAATGTCGCTGAAGATTTGTTTGGCATGTTTAAGCTGTTCTCTAGACGCTGCGAGTTCTAGCTGTTAAAGTGGAGGCACCTTTTACGGCTTGTTCACATTAATAAATTACATTTGCTGCATGAGTAATTCGTGGACATTTACAAGGTGTATAATACTTGTAATCATAAACGAAAATAACATCGACCGATCCCCACGGCACAATTCAAGTGGCTGATAAACCCCCACGGAATCAACTCTGCGCTTATCTGGGCTCCGTCCAATATTAATATTATATCAGTTGTAAAAAAAAAAAAAAAAAAAAACAAAAAAAAAATACAAACAAATAAGCACTCCAATAAGAATTTACTGTAGCTAAACGTTTTTTTTTACAGGTGCACGGCGACGACTCCATTGAATCGCTAAAAAATATTATGAAGGTCTTCCGATGTGTGTCTGGGGATGTCGCGTAACTCAAGCTAAATGTCAATTTATCAAATGTATAAAAAAAGAAAAAAAATAATAATTATTCCGTATATAATTTACACATAATTTACGGTACAGGTCTTTTCCGCTCTGTCGAATTACTTATATAAGTAATTGTTTATATTATTTCGGATTAAATATGATTGGTAAAAATGTCACGTAAATATATATTTATATATATATATATTTATTTTTAAGCTTTTGGGTGGGTCGCTAAAGCAAAGCACGTGACGTCGTTGGAACTGTAGAAAATGCGTATATCGAGTTTCAGCTTACATAAACTTATCAAATTTATTAGATATGAAAAATTTCATAATGGGAGATTATATCTTTGAGTGTTAATCAAGAAATTTATGAATATGACTGAGTTGGCTACCTACAAAAAGAATATTCTTGATAAATGAATAATTCAGATAAAGTATGAAGATATAAGATATGCGGAAAATGAAAATGTTAATTACGAAAAAAGATTTTAATGTCGGAAAAAAGAGATGTAGATAGTATATGAAAATATGTTCAGATTAAAATAATATAATAAATAAAATTAATAATAATAATAAAATAATATAATATATAAAAATAATAATAATAAAATAATAATAATAATAAAATAATAAAAAATAAATAATGTAATAAATAATAAAATATAAATAATATAATGTAATAAAAATAAATAAATAATATAATATAATAAACAAATGAATAAAATAATATAATATAATAAACAAATAAATAAAATAATATAACAAATCGTATAATATAATAAAAAATGAAAAATATAAAAACAATATAATATAATAACAATAATAATATAAATTATAATTATAACATAAATTTAAATTAAAATACAAAATATTAAGAAACTAAAGTTTCCCTAAATAAATAAATTAAAGTGTTTGAAACAATTAGATATTTTTGAAAAATATTCGTTGATCAAATTTAATATTTTAACAGTATTGAAATTTTTTTTTACTCCTTCTACATCTTAGGCCACAGGTAAACTTGTATTTAATTTGTACACACATTCCTGGAGTTCTTTCTTTTATAGTCAAATTAAAGTTAATTATTTGTTCACACTTCGTGTTCAAACAGGATATGTCCAGCGTTTAAGAACCCCCTAAGTTCAAGCACTTTAAAAGTCATTAAAATTGCACAAGACACGCTCAAAAGACGACAACGACGACGACGTCGACAACTCCACGATCATTTTTATTGGCCATTACCTTAGGCGCATAACAATTTCCAACCGATCCGAAAGCCCCGACTTCAACTGAAGCCAACTTATCAGTTACCAAAGTATTTCCGCATAGCGCACAGCCATGTTGAAGAAGCAGAACAAGAATGAATAAGACGAAGTACAAGAAGTAAAGACAAGCTATCAAACTGCGGGCAAGAGCCATGAAAAGCCGCATCGAAATGGAAATGGAAATGAAAATGGTAAAGAAAGGTCTATCTATATGAATGCGTGTGCGTGTGCGTGTGTGTGTGCATAGGGGCACATGTTTTGCATATCAGCACTGTCGGGGTCCGGTAGAGCCAGCGTGGGGGTGGGTGGGCATACCGTTGGCTCAAGACCATTTCGAATAGATACAAAAAGCGCTGCAACAAGTAAGCAAAATTACGACGGGAGGTGTGCTCGGGTTTACGTGTCTGGAATGCTTGACGGACTACGAAATACAACTGAGAAATAAAATTTACAAAAACAAAAAAAAAAAAAGAAGAAGAAAAAACCTGAAAAAAAACAGCACATGGCATAGCATTTGAATGTTTTTTAACTGTTTGCAATGCGTTCGCGGCAGCTGTTTAAATTTTGTTACTGATAACGCAAACGTGAAAATAAAACATGCGAGAAGTAAAATTTAATAGCAGCTAAACGAATATTTAATACCCTAGAATTATTATTTAATTTGATTATTAATATATATATATAAATATATTTTTTGTATATATATATATAAAAAATTATTTAAAATTTTAGATAAAATAAAAATAAACAACAAATATATATATATATATATATATATATATATATATACAGAAATATTTAAGTAAAATAAAAAAAAATTAAGGAATATTTTATATAATAACATAAATATTTTGTATAAGATTCTTCTATTTTTTTTTATATTTAAAATAAATATATAATATATTTATTAAATATACATATAAAATTTTAAAACATATATACTTTTGATGTACTACGTACTATAGAAAACTAAGTTATATAGTTATAATTTATAGACTCTGCTAAAGCGTATCGAAAGGTGGCTCTAGCATTTCCATACGATAGCTGTTTCAAAAACTGGCACATACTCCGTGAAACAGAGCCGTCTGCCAGAGACCCGCTGTTTCGGGTGAGTGCGAAGCACCCACAAAAGCCTTTTGTACTTGCGCAAATGTATTTTAGCATTAAATGTTGAGTAAATACAAATGTTTGGTTTTTCCAAAGTTAAAAATGGGTTAGTTTGCTTAAAACCGTCACAACAAATGGCAATAAAAGACAAGAAACAAAAATTTACACGCACACGCACACACACACACAAACAGAATGAACATAAATCAATGTAAACAGTTTGTTCTGTCGAGTCTTTAGCCAAAAGAAAAAAATAAAAGAAAGAAGAAACCTGAAGACATTTATTTTCATATACTTAATTCGACTAAAAAAAGAAGAAGAATAATTTAGATATTAACGGCGCATTGGCATGCGAACCAACGAAACCAAAATTAGTTGGTGAACGGAAAAAATGCAAACGAAGACAAGAGAAATTAAGAAAAATTAAGTAGACGTCTGTTGATTATTGCTTTTTTTTTTTTTTAAATAATAATACACATTGTTTTGATTGAAGGCATAGGGCTGCATGTTTATAAGCCAAATAATAACTGACATTTAACTAATAAAAGGGAAGTTTTAATAATTTAATTATAAATATATTTTAAATTTATAAAATTGTAAAAAAAAAAAATAAAAGAAATTAACAAAAAAATAAATAAAATAACTAATAAAATAATATAATAAAATATATATCTCTATAACATTTATTTGTATTTAATTTTGTATCATACAAATTGCAGCGCCTCTTTCAGTGATCCTTTTTGCTAATGGTATTTAATCTAATAATAATAAAAAAAATAACAGTACCCATATCAAATCTGAGTTGTCAAAACTTATTATCCACGCCGAAGGCAGATCAAAAATTGACTACGAATGCCCGGAAGCACTTTCGAAAATCGAGAAACCCAAAGGGTAGACAGCTTATGGTAGCGAGCAGCAAGTGTTTAGCCCGATAATAGCAACAACAATTAGAACAACAATAAGTCGAGCTAATGCTGTTTCGTCTTGTCAATCAATTCATTAATCACAGCTAAAGCAGTGCAGGACAGGGCGAGAGTGAGGGTAGTATCCATGCCAGGTTTTATCTACGTTCTGCATCATTTGTGCTAAAACGTGTTTATGTCAAATTCAAGTAATTAATCAAAACGAAAAGAGACGGCAACAGCCGTCGAGCGACGAGGCTGAATATTTGCAGAAAAACTGCTGCTAATTTTCCATTATTCATTGTGGCTGCCTGTTTCCGGTTTCGTCACGAAAATTGACTTGTTTTTCATTCGCACGTTAAACTCTCCTGACAAACTGTCAAATGTCTGTCTGTCTGTCTGTCTGCCTGAGTGAAAACGGTTTGCGGCGACAATTGTATTGCATTCAACTAAAATATCAACATGAACCAAAATACACAAATATAAAAAGATATATGGCGAAACTCTAAACAATTCGAGAAATGATTTTTTATCTGTCGGCTGCGATCGCCAGCGGAAAAAGAAATTTCATTTGTAAAATGATTTTTTATGGCCTTCGGCCACAGTTTCAGAAATGTCGCCAAGCATTTTTATGTCCACCATTAAATTATGGGCAAATGTTATAAATTGTAAGTTTCAGATATATTTCTTGTTCTTACTAGGGATTGTTAAGATCTAAGTTAAGACATAAAACTTAATTAGCCAGAAAAACAAATTCTTTGATTAGGGTAGCACAAAGGAAGAACAGATGTGGCTGAGACACTCTTGATGTAAAATTTTAGTAATTAAAAAGTTAATATGAGATTGCCATGAATTAAATATTTTATAAATTTATTAAATATAAATATATAGTATATTTTCATAAGGCAATTACAATAATTAGTATGTTATAGAAATTTATAATAAAATTTAAAATGCTGAGAAAAGCGATAAAATTTAAAAAAAATTGCAAAATAATATATTGTAATTTAAACAAATAAATTTAACGAATTTTAGTTGAAAAAAACTATTAAATTAAAAATATATACATTTTATTTAAGAAAGAAAACTAAATAAAAAAATAATATAGGCATTATTTAATTCTTTAGCTTGATTGAGCAAAAAATATATTTAAATTTGCAGTTAAGACTAAAAACTAGTATATATATATATATATATATATATTTCCTTTTTTTTTTTATATATTGAAATAAATTACCCAATAAAATATAATTAAATAATAATAAAAACTTTAAGTTTTACAGCTGTAACAGCTGAAAATAGTTTAAAATAAATTAATAAACGAGCCCACTGAAACTCATTTAATTAATATTATTAAATGAACTCTAAAAATGTAAGGGAAACACAAATCACATTCTCAGCGGAGAAATATATAATATATATATATATATATATATATATATATATATATATATATATATATATATATATATATATATATATATATAATATAATATATATATAATATATACATATATAATATATATATATATATAATATAATATATTGTGTATACAAATATTATATACTGATTATGCGCTGGATTTATTTTGCAGACAAATCAGTTTCACACATGACTGGGCCAATGGCAGCGATTTATTGATTTTTATCACAAATAATTCCAGTTACGACGCCTTCGAGTATGCAATTAATTGACAGACTGTCGGACATGACTTAAATCTAGAATTACAAAAAAAAAAAAAAAAAAAATTCACTTAAGCTAATCTAGGCAGCTATTACCAATATATATATAGGCTAAGTCTAACTGAGACACTTAATTGAATTTCAAGATTCTTGAATGCAAGCGACACGTAATTAGTTGACCAAAAATAGCACAAAACAAAGTTGTCATGGCAAGTCACAAGTCGAGTGTTATATGATATATATATGTACATAAATATATATACTTCTATTGATATATAATATATTATAGTATAATATAACACTCCCAATCGAAGCTGAGCTGCTGTCTACTGTCTATTCTCAGCTCGCTGCTTGGACTTTGGCTCATAGCTAAATTCCATGACCAAAACAAATTTAATTAAAAATTTATAACGCGCAATAGCAAAAATACAAGAAATAATTAAATGGAATTGCGCAAATCACGAAATGAATGACTCAACAAATACCCTACAATAAATGTATACAAATTAAAAAAATAAAAATTAAAAAAAATATATATATATATAATTTATAATTTCTTATTTTATTTATTTCTATATACACTTCTCTCTATTTTACAGGGTATACACAATAGAATTAATCAAAATTTGCATACACTATGCAAAGAGCCTGGCCAAAAGCGAACACAAATAGAGTAGAGCACTAAAATAATATCTGCTGTCTTTGTATTGCCATATGCCAAAAGCAACAACAATAATATGGAAATATGGAAGATGATGAAGAAGAAGAAGAAAAAGAAGAAGACGACGACGAACTCGTCATCATTAGAGGCAGGCATTGTACAAGTTATTGTTACGATTTTGGCTGGTCTGACCATTTTTGGCAGACCTCTTGAGAGTCCGCCACACAATTCGCCCAGCCTAGCCGAGTGGGCACTCTGTCCCGACCTACCCCCCTTACCCAGGCCCCACCCACTACCCATCAATAAAATAATCGACACTTATCCAGGGGTGCCGCCGGCCGTGTGGATCGCATTGCATTTGAATTGGGTTCGACGAGCAGCGAATGGTTTAGTTATTTTCTCTTTGCTGCTTTTTCGAATTGTATAAAATATGCAACAATTGGAATGGAATGGAATTTTCTGCCCCATTTGCAGTTCAGCTGATTTGCATTGGGGCGTTGTAAACAGCGATATAAGATACAAGATTTTCACTCACTATATATATAAATATAAAGATATATATAGGTATATATATATATATATATATATATATATATATAGGATATACAACTGTATATATCTAGTTGTATTTTACACTCTCCCCAGCAGCCATGCGTCACACTAATTAACTGCTAAAGATTTTGGCATGATTTATGCGTTTCGCAGCGAGCGGCCTGTCAATAAAGTCCACAATCCATCATATTCTATATACATATGCATAAACATATATGTATATATGTCTGATGTACTAGGGTGAAAATCTTTTGGTGTTTTTTTAAATACGTCATTTGACTGGGGTATTTTAAGTTTGTCAAACATTTTGTGAGGACTTAAAGGAGAGGAACTTTATGGTACTTTGAAGAAAATATCTTATAGTTTCATCAAAGATCTATCTATATCTTTACAAGAAATTTCTTATAAGTGAGTTTCAAAAAGGGCAAATATCTTTTAGTATTATTATACATTTAAGATTTTTTTAACTCTTTTATTGATAGACTACTATTGGTCTATAAAAGTATAAAAAAAAAATCAGTGTGTTTTGATTTTGAACTATTTTTAAGTCTAAATATTAATAAAAAATAAAAAAAGAAATGTTTTTCTTTCAATCAAGTTTATAACCAAAAATCATCTAAATTATGCAAATTTAATATAAAATATAAATATATATCAAATATAAATATATATAAAATATAAATATGTATAAAATATAAATATATATAAAAAATATATATATTTATAATAACATAAATTTTAGACAACATATTTAGTGATAACATTATGTTATTTAAAATTTAACAAATTATGTTAACTAGCATTAGGTGCACAGTTCCATTTTCATTTGCATTTCAATCTAAATTATTACTCTAATTGAAATATAAATTTATTATTGACATTCAATTTGGTATCTCAATTATTTTTAATATTCACATCATATACAACATAATATCTATTTAAAGTGTATCTAATTATCGCCAGACTAAAATATTTTATATGTATATTTTCTCATATTTTATTTTCGTCATAATTACGCAGAGCGCGTATTACACAACTTTCAGACAAATCCGTATAAGCATGAGTTATTCCACTCACACTCACACACACATACACACACACTCACACCTAGCTAAGTGTATATCTCTATCTCTATCTGAGTTCACTTTATTTATTTGGCTTTTATGTAAATTCAGTTTGAATTGCTTTAGAAATTTCGCTAACCATAAATAAAGCTGCGTAAATTTGACATTTAGCACTTGAATGAGCCATTTTTATAGAGGGCCTTAACAAGTTGTTTATGCCCAGATGTATAAACCAAAAAAAAAACGTCGAATAAATGGATTTTTAATGCTGGCACTCGAGGAAAAACTGATGTCAGAGAACCAATCTGTACAGGTTGTTTTGGGGTAAGTTTTAATGGCTTGATCCATGCAAACCAGAAGAAACAAATATTCAAGTAATTTTGTTTCAGATAAATGGAACGTAAATGTTTCCCCAACAATATTTCTCTCTCTTTCTATTGGCCTAAAGTTAAATGGAAAATTTATTGCTATTGAAGTAGCTTTCTGAACTGAAGTGAATATAAATGAGAAAGTTAATATTTGATCGGATTTGTGGGTAATTATTGGTATATATAATATACAAAAAGTATTAAGGTGTCTTAATAAAATTAAAATTTAATTTAAATTTAATTCATTTTTTACCTTTCTTTCCCTCTTTTACATTTGATTTATTTATTTAAAACTTAATTAATTTATTTTATATGTTATATATTTATTTAGAATTTTTTTATTTAATATTTATTATTTTTTTTATGTAATTGTATTTTTTACAACTAATTTTTTTTTTAATAAAAAGTTTTTTTCTTTAATTTCATCTGTACATATTTTTTAATAAAATAACATTTATTTTTATAATTCATCTTTAATATCGTGAATAATAATCAAATAAATCAACATAAAAATAATATTTTTCTTGAATTTATCTAAAGAATGATATTCCATCCAGTGTTTTATGCTTGTTAAGATAAAACCTATCAAAGAGCTGCAAATAATTTTGTTTGTCCCTTTTTATATCCAATGTCCTGCAACGCCCCAAATTGTAAAGCTTAAAAAAAAAGAACTCAACACCTTTCCGTTTGCAGTTTTTGTGGCTGTTGTAGTTTGAGTTGTTTTTTTTTTCATACACAGAAATGAGAAAAAAAAAACAACAAACCGGCTCATTTCCAACAGCTGCAAACTACACACAACAAAAAATCACAACGAAAAAATTTGCTTATGCCAAAAAAAAAAGGCAGGAGAATAACAAAAAAAAAAAAAAAAAAAAACGTCTAATAATTTCTAAAGATGCTGCCGGGCGGCTCTCATTGTCTGCGATATAAGATTTTTTTTGACTGCCAGATTTGAATACGCGGCGGCGCAGAGCAGTTGTCGCCGCAGCAGACATAAATCTTGTTTTGATTTATTTATTGTGAATTTTCAACAACAACAACAACAACAACAACAACAACAGCAACAGCAGCAGCAGCAGCAGCGGCAGCAGCAGCGGCAGCGGCAGCGTCGGACGTCGGCAGAGCGCAACGAAAAGGAACTGCTTCAAGTTCAATTCAAAGCTTTTGGCGCATAGTTTACAATAAAAATGCGCGCGTCGCTCTAATAATCCGAGTGAAGGAAGCGAAGAAGAAGAAGACGAAGCAGACAAGAGAGCAGCGGTCAAGCTAGAGCAGCAGCAGCAGCAGCAGCAGCAACATCAACGACGTCAGCAGCAAGAGCAGAGCCGAAGACAAAGAGCGGCTCAAGTTTCGGCAAAGGCAAGCAAAGGGCGCCCTATGTTTACGCTCTCGTTCTCCTTCTCTCTCTCTCTCTCTCTCACACACACTCAACGACGGCTGTTAGAAGCAGCGACTAAGCAGCGAGCGCTTTGCTTTTTTCGGTTAGCTTGTCGTTTTTTCGTTGATGACCTTGAAAAAGCTGTATCTAAAAATCGAGTGCAATCAACTTTATAAACACTCACACAGGCACAAATGCTGAGAGCCTCTGCAGCACACACATGCTCATTAATATTTCCCCTACATTTCACACACACACACACACACACATAAGCATGCAGTGCCCAGAACGTTAGGTAGTCTTGAAGCTCCAATATGCCGCCATCTCACTCACACTCTGCCGTTCTTTGCGTTCGCTAGTTGTGTGCGTGTGTATGTGTGTGTGTGATTCAGTTTGTGTGTTTGTATGTGTGTTAAACCGCATATAATAATTATTCTAGAATCTGTGCTCTCTCTCTGTCACTCTCACTCACACTCTCTTATTGCTGCTGTTGTTGTTTGTGTTAGTTGTGTGTTTTGCTTCTTTGAAAGGTGGTCGCTCTGACGTTCGTTGGTCTGGTCAGTCGGAGTTTATCTTTTGGCTCAATTTTTTGCGCATGTATGCGGTAATAATAGAGTTTAGCGGCGTTTAGCCGACAAAAACGAAAACAACAAATTGCGCTTAAAGTTGTTTGAGGGCAGCGCTCGGGCAACAGGTAGCCAGCGCAGCTCAACATCTCTGAGGCAAACTTTTGTTTGTGCAGAAAAACCAAAAAACAAAAACTAAAAAAAATCAAAATGGTCGCTAACCATTTGAACTCTCAGCGAGCTTAGCGAGAATTCCGAGCTGCTCTTTTACGCAATTTAACTGTCAACTGAACTGAGCTTTCGCACAGCCATTAATATGAAGCTTGTAAATTAGACGCGCAAATCTAAATTCAAATTAGAATTTGAGTGAAATAAAGCTTTTTAAGCATGTCTGGCCAGACAGTCTGACGAAATGAAAAGCTCAATTCACTTTTCCTATTAGAAATTGATAAAAGTTGGGATCTAATTTCTGATAAGAATTGAACATAAATTCAAATTCAATATGAAAGTAGAGTTGATTGAGAAGTCCAATAAGAACTCACCGCAAATTAAAATCTAATATGAAAATTATGAAATTTATGTTACTGTTTCTTTTGGAAAAGTAAAGTGAAATAAAATTAATATAAAATAAATTCAATATTTTTTTAAGGATGATATAAAAACATATAATAATCGGAGCTTAAAGATAAACTTAAATAAAACTAATATAAAATAAATAAAATATTTTTGTAAGCTGATATACAAATATTTAATTATTTTATATGTATTATATAAAATATATAATATATAATATTAAAATATATAGTATAATATTATTATAATATATAAATATATATAGAGAGAGTTTACACTGCTTCTATCTAGTTCTATATGAAATTAATCCAAAATGATATATAGCTATCATCTTTAGTCAGAGATGATATTGTTATTTATACTTCAATCAAAATTTGCATTATTTTATATTAATAAATAATAACTCCAAACTGTAGGCTCTCAGCATCTCGCCAGCATCTGGCATCTGGCTGGCAGTTCAAACGCCTGCTAAAATCTTAGCTGATTATTTATACGGCATTAAATCGGCATTCCTTCGATTTGATGCCTGCATTAGCTCACTCACAGCTTCAAGCCGAGTGCGTGCCATAAACATTTTTTGAACAGTCAGCTAACGAAACCTATGACATCAACATTATTTCAGCCAAAAAAATAATGTATATATATATTTAACATATATATATATAAATATATATATATATAAATACATTCATTGAAGTCACCCTGTACCCTTTGAAAGAGTGGAGAGGGCGTACTTAAAACTTGTGACAGGTAGCTAAGTTACCTATGCGTAAGACGTGCTCGAAGACTGAAAAGTTGAACATTTTGAAAAACAATATATACTTTTCTGTTTTCAAATTAAATGAAGCTAATTGGAAAACAAAATATAAATAATTTGATAAATAAGTTTTCTCACGTTCAGGCCACAACAAATTTTTGGCTTAAAGTTAACTTTAAGCCCTGCTTAGAGCCATTTGACTGATGTTGATTATTTAATTCAGCAGAAAAGAGATGAGCAAATCTGTTGTTATTATTATTTTTGTAGTTGCTATTGCTCGAGTGTGACTCTGGCCAACTTTGACTTGAGATTTTTAATTAAGATAATTGTAGTAAGCCACAAAAATACAAAACGTCAGTCGGTAGGAATACTTAACGCTGCTTAAGTAAGTACAGCTGAGACAAAAACAAAACAAACACGGCTAATGCACGACTAGCTGATACCTTGTAGACAAAGAAAATGACAAAATATATAAAAGAGAAAATGGAGAAAGAGCCAAAATAGATCATTTTGTATTTATTTAATTTGTTTTATTATTTTTTTCATTTTTATTTTTATTTTTTTAATTTCAATTTTTTATTTATTTTTTAGTCGATGGCCTTAGCTGCTAGCACTCTTAACCCGTTAGTTATTATATTATTTTGTATAATAATTAATAATAAATAATAATAATAATAATATTTATTTTTTACTTTTATTTTAGTTATGATATTTTCATTTTTTGTTTACTTATTTATTATTTTTATTTTATTTTATTTATTTTGTTTTATTTATTTTATTTGTTTATATATATTTTTTAAATTTAAATATTTATTTACTTTATTTTATTTGTATTTATTTATTTAAATTGTTTTATTTTTTTTTAATTTCAATTTTTTTTATTTATTTTTTACTTTTATTTTAGCTATGATTTTTTAATTTATTGTTTACTTATTTATTATTTTTATTTTATTTTATTTATTTTTTTTTATTTATTTTGTTTTATTTATTTTATTTGTTTATATATATTTTTAATTTTAAATATTTATTTACTTTATTTTATTTGTATTTATTTATTTAAATTGTTTTATTTTTTTTTTAATTTCAATTTTTTTTATTTATTTTTTACTTTTATTTTAGCTATCATTTTTTAATTTATTGTTTACTTATTTATTATTTTTATTTTATTTTATTTATTTTATTTTATTTTATTTATTTTATTTTATTTTATTTATTTTATTTGTTTATATATATTTTTTAATTTTAAATATTTATTTATTTTATTTTATTTTTTTTACTTATTAATTTTAAGCTGCCTAATCATGCCCCCAATATAAGCCACATGCTTCCTTTACAGAGTATCCATTTTAGTGAAAATCTGAATCATAGTTTTCATGAGCTTTTCCGCAATATGAGTTGAAACATTTGTCTCTCGTGTCCAAAATGTCAGTTTTTTTTTTTGTTGTTGTGAAAATCGCGCGTAGTAAAACGAATTTAGGATAAACACAGACGTCAATTAGTTAATATGCTTTTAAAGGCACAACACATATATATATATATATATATATATATATATATATATATATATATATATATATATATATATATATATATTATATAGCTGAGCACATGACATTAAAATCAGGGCGTACAGTACGGCTCGACAAAAATGCGGTAAGCGCTTGCAATTTGATTTTTTAGCTAACAAAAAAAAAAGTGTATCAAATCAAATTCGTGTGAAGAAGCATGTAGAATGTATGTGTGTGTGTGTGCGTGTATGTATACACCTACATATGTATATATATATATATATATATATATATATATATATATATATGGCATACATAATATTAAAAGAAATCGCACCCAAAAAACCAAATTGGCATAAACTACGCCGAAAATAAATTGAAATCTAAAAATGAATTTCAAATGCGGCAAACCCCAAAAACGCAAAGCAAAACAAAACAAACATCGAGTAGAGAGAGTGTGTGTGTGTGGGTGTGTATTAGTATGTGTGCGTGGTGAAGGAAATAGTGTAGCTAAGCCGACAAATGACAATCGCACTTCTTGACATTTTGTTGATACGTAAATGTGCCGAGTGAAATGTAAGCAAAACGGAATGCAACGAATTTTTGTATAGAACAAACTCGGTTTCAAGATTAAAATAGAAAACTGGAATGTGCAAGACAGAGATAGTGAGAGAGGGAGGTAGGGAGAGACTGATCAAAACCCGATTTGACAACTATGTAGCTCTATGTGCGGTTGTAGATTCTTAACCCGTGCCCAGAATGTATACAAAATATTCTTGTTTCGTTTAAAAATAGCATGTGAAGAGCTATGCCAAACATTGATATTATCTCTTGCTAAGTATTATGATAAATATTAGTATAAGAAATGCGGTCTGCCTGTTAACTGATAACAGCTACTATTTGTGGTTATAATAATAGATGTAGATGCGCTACATATAGGTACGATACGCATGGAGTTTAGATATATATATATATAGCTATATAATAATAATAATAATACATATAGATTTTTAAAATTTTATTTCATTTATGATATTTTTATCTACTATTTTAGTAGTTGTATATAAATAGTAGTAGTCTAGCATACATACTACTATTTTCTTAAAAATTGGCATGAGTATTTCCGCACTTAATAATATAATAATACTGATAAAATTTTTAAATAAAAAAAAAATATAATAAAAAATATTATCAACTTTATTATTTATTATTAATGTATAATAAATAAAATATAAATTATAAATAAATAATAATATATTTTATGCTCTACGAAAATATAATAAATAAAAATATAATTTTAAAACATTATATAAAAAAAAAAATGTATAAATAAAAACTAAAAATAAAAAAATGATAGAAATGTATAAAATTTTTTGCATCTCCTTTTTGCACCCTTCACGCTGCATTTCAATCCATCATTATCATTAAAACGATATGAATGCGACCCCCTTTTTTATTTTGGGGGCCCAATATCGGTATCCACTGAGCTTCGCACTTGAACAATTTGAGGCATTTCAAAAATTATTTAACTACTATTTAAATGGCAGTCAAGAGCAGGGCTGAGAGGCCTTCAATACAGTTGCGAAGAACTTCAAAAAGAAATTAAAATTATAGCAAAACTCATGAAGCATACGAGCAGCAACAACAACAACAAAAAGGCAACCAAAAAAAAACCTGTTTTAGCTGGAAAACAGCAACAAAAATGTTAACGAAGAAGAAGCAGAAATTGGTATGATATTGTACGTAAGCAGTAATTGAAGTTAACGTAATTATAAACGTGGCCAGCAACAAGAACTTGCAAAAAATTAAGTAGATCTCTTACATATACATGTTTCTTTTTGGTTTTTTGAAAAGTTCGAATTTTAAATACACTTGTAGGATAATTAACAATATGAAAGATATGTGTTATGTCTAATAAATATTTATCTGATATGTCATTGTCGAAAATAAAGTATAAATAAATAAAAAAAATCGAAATAAAAATATATATTTAAAAAAATATAATTTAAAAAAAAAAGTTCATTTATAAGAAATATTTAAAAAAAATATATTATTTATATTAAAATATATATATAAAAAATATATTAAAAATAAGTAAAAATAAATATATTTAAAAAATATATTAAAAAGTATTTTTTTAATAGTTTCTGAGTAGAATCATATATGAAGATATTAATTTTTTTTTTATTCTATAAGAAACATTTTATTAATATTTAATACATTTGTATTTGTCATATCAATCGCATATTATAAAGCCTATACACCCCAATAAAAACCACTCATATCTGCTCAGTTCAGCTAAGAGAATTTCTGTCCAACCGACAACTGGAACTGGAAACCCAACTCATGCCTCCAAGGGGGCTACGCTTATTTTCGCAATTAACGTGGAAAAATAATAATTTTTTTTAGGGATCACAAGGAGCAAATTATTCACATCAAATTGCGCAACATTTTACTGTGGGCAAAAGCGCCTTTTCCATAGATATTTGAGGAAAAACGTGAGCTCAACATTTTTCCTCAATACCAGAAAAAATGAGAAAACAAAAATGAATAAAAAATAAGTGAAATAAAACGACATTCAAGGTTTTGAGGACATTGACGCAAAGTTCGGAGAGAAAGAGAGTGAGGGAGAGAGACACAGAAGTTGAGGCGACAACAACAAGTTTTTAATGGCGCATGCAATGCATATAGATACAGATACATATATTTATATATATATATATTTTTTTTTTCTTATTTACAAGTGTTTAAGTGCATATCAACAAATGAGTTTGCAGCTCAATGAAAGTTTACGAGACAAAGGAAAGAAAACTAACTATATGTGAATATATATAGCATATAATTATGTGACTCAGTGGGCCTGCGTGGAGTAAGGATATATAGCAAGCAGAGCTTAAAATTTAATTTTGAAACATATTTCTTGAAGGTAATTTATTTATTTATTTTATTTTATTTTTTATGTATTTATTTTATTTTATTTTTTATTTATTTTTTTTTTTTTTTGAGAATTTGTAGAAATTTATTATTTTTTGTATATTTGTATATATTTTTTTTTAAATTTTATTCTTATTTTTATTTCCTAACTATATTTTTAATTTTAAATTTTATTTTATATATATTTATTATTTTGTTTTCATATTGATCTCTATAAACAGCATTATTCAATATAAAACAGTTCAATTAATTTTAAATATATTATAAAAAGTTTTAAATATAGCAAAATATTTATATTTTAAAATTTTAAATTTAATTCTAATTTTAATTTAATTACTTCGAAATTTTAAGACTTTTAAGTGAATACTTATTATACTTTTATTTATTTATTTAATTTGAAAGACATTTTTAATGTATCAACAAATATTGAATTATTTTTAATATAATTTTAATTTGAAATTCAATAAAAAATTGTAAGCTAATAGCTAATAAAAAGTTATTATTTATTTTTTATTTCAATATCACTGAAACTTCAAAAGTTTATTTAATATACGAAAAATATTTAATTTTCCATTTAATTTTTTACATTTTGTTTAATTTCATTTGTTTTTCATTTTCTTTTCCCTTTTCGTTCTTTTTTCTTTTCGCTATATATTATGACGTAGATTGTCTCAAAAATACATTTTACTAACACGCACACTGGCTGAATTCTCTGCAAAACTCGCTACGCGCTCCCGCTCTGTCTCTCTCGCTGTCTATGCGTGATTGTCTTATCAGCAACGTTTCTCTCTCTCTCTCTCTCTTTCAGTGTGTGCTACGCGCGCTCGCTCTCTCTCTCTCTGTCTTTTGTAGTTTCAAAACAAAGTCCATTTGTTATTGTTGGTCAATTTTTTGTATTCAACGTACAGTAGAGACAACATTTAAAATGCTATTATCTAATCAGCTAATGTGTGTGAGTGAGAGAGAGAGAGAAGCAGAGAGAGTGCGCACTTGCCTTGGCGATAAGCCTAAGCGCAGTGTTTAGTTATTTTTATTAAATTATGAACAGAGGCAATTAAGTTGAGGGCCCAAAAATAAAAAAAAAAAAAAAATATATATATATATATATATATATATATATATATATATATATATATATATATATATATATATATATATATAAACTGACGAGCAAAACTATTTATAAAGAAATTTTGTGTGTGTGGCTCAAAACTGGTTTAACCTGTTCGCAAATGCTGTGGGCCAAAACGAAGAGGAAAAAAATAACCATCTAACAATAAACTAATTAAATCAAATCAAAATACGTCGCAAAAGTGCGCGCAGAGAGGAGGAGAGGCAGAGAGAGAGAGAGAGAGCGAGAGACTGAGAGAATAGGCATATAAAAATAGCTCAAGAAACTGTTCATTGAAAATTATAAATAAAATGTTTAAAAATGCTTCAAATATATATATATATATATATATATATATTTTTTTTTTTTACATATATTTATATGCATATATATATATATTTGTATTTATATATAAACATTTCAATATCATATGCAAAATGTGCGAGATAACACAGCAAATTGGCCGACACGCTCGTGTGATACTACGGTCCCCAAAAAAATGTATTTGTATCTGTGAGATACACACGCACTCGCACTCGCACTCGCACGACTCGCGAGAATTCTATGTATGTCCACATCAAATAGCAAGACAACTTCAATATGCCACTTTGCCAATTTGTCAATTTGGTTAGTTTAGTTTGGAGCTTTGCGCTTTGTTTGTCTTAAAGATCAGTTGAGGCCGTCTCTATGCCCATGTTTGTTTGCTGCTGCATTAGCGGCGAGGTATTACGAGTGAACCGCAACGCAGCACGCTTTGTGATTATGTAATATCAGTAGAAGTGTTATACACTGAGCGAAAATGTTGGAATTGCTACAGCAGAGACTATAAATATTGTTGAACAATGAGTTTTGATTTGATGAATTTCAAATGATTTTTTGTAATGAAAAAATAAAAATCTTTTTTTATATATTTATTTAACTAGTTCAATTAAAAAAAAAAATAATAAAAAATAAATAAATATATATATAAATATATATAATAAATTAATAAAAAAAAGTTTAATATAAAATTAATATAAATAATTTAACTACATTTTATTTTTTATATAATTATTATAATAAAAGAATTATACATATAATTATACATATATTTACAGCATATTTCTATAGCTCTATCTATATACCACTCTTTCGCTCAGTGTACACATTTTTGCCATACTCAATCTTATGCACTGCATTTGCTTTCCCACTTTCTGATAAGCGGCCTGCCCAGCAAATGTCTCTGATAAACGACGTCGACTGCCGGAGGCAAATGCAATCGACGAGTGGAAATCAGAAAAAAAAAAAAAAAAATAGACTGCGATTGTCTGTCTGCAATGTCTAAAACTTGTCTAACAGACGATGGATGACAGATATATTAAGAAAATAATTAAATAATAGAATTTGCACAGCAAACATTTTATTGAAATATATAATTAATTAATAAATTAATTTTTGCTCTTAAAAATTCCAATATTATTATTTATTAATATAATAAAAAAGTGGATTGTTTTTAAAAATTAGGATAAAAGGTTGAAAAATTAATAATAATAATGTGTATTTATGTTTGTTTTATTAGTTATTATTTATAATATATATTTTCTATTTTTTATTTCTATCATTATTTTTAATATATTTTTAAATTTTTATTTATTTCATTTTTTAAGCTAAAAATCGAATAATATTTGATTTTTTTATATACCTTTTTATTTTCCCAAAAACTGGCAGCTCCAAAAATTAATAATTAATCAATAATTAAATGCGTTGTAATCCAAGTTTCTTTTATGAAGTTTGTTTAACAGCATTTTAAGGATCTTATTTATAATTCATTACGATTTGTATAATTATTTATAATTATTTCATTAATTGGTTTTCCACATTTATTTTTGCACTTTATTCGCGGCACTAGGCAACACTGGCCTAACAATTAATAACGTTGATTGTAAATTTATGTTGTTTGTTTGTTTGTTGTTATTGTTGTTGTATACAATTTGCAAAGTGAAACCGTTGCGTGTATAAATATATATATAGATATATATATGTATGTATATTTATATGTATGTACTACTCTATGTGTTGCTATAAATTTGCTTTCTATTGATTTAATTTCAAGGCGAACTCGATATATTTTTGTTTTTATTTGTTGTTGTTCTTTTGTTTTCTTATATTTTAAACTTGTGAGAATATATATAGATATATATAGTATTTATGGATTTCTTCTAGAAAATTATATAGTACTTGTCGTATAAGTCAGACCTATAGAGCATAAAATGTGTGGAAAAACACACAAAAAAAAAACAATAAGTAAAAATTGAAGAGACTATTAGTAAAAAGAAAAAAAAACTTCAACTTCATAATATTAAACGTAGGGCAGGGGGGTAGGGGCGCACGGTTGGCGAGAGTGCGAAACGTTATGGAACCGAAACAAAATATAAATAAAGATACGCGCAGGCGGCAACGACAACGACGGCAGCGACAGCGACGTACGAAGACGACCACAAAGCGAGTGACGGCAATTGGATTATGAAACGCGGCCGACGCGGCAAAGCGACATGGGAGAGCGAGATGTTGATGAGAGAACGCGCGCGCTCTGAGACGAGCTGGCAATGAAACGCGACACAAAAATTCCGTAACCGAGTTGAAAAATTGTTGTAAAGAGCAAATAAGCACACGAATTAAATTCGTTTTCCAGTTAGCTTCTTCAAAATATATATTGTAAAATATGAAATGTGTGTTTAATGATCATAAATTGCATGGCAAAGACTTCAAAACACACGCACACTAACAACAATCACGCACGCACACACACACACTCTCACAATTGAATGCACGCACTTTGCATCTTTTACTTTTTTTGGGCTGCGCCAAGTGATTTGCTTTTTGCGCATTTTTAGATATTTCAAAACTGTGTAGCTAGATCAGCCCAATATTCACAATTGTTTGGCTAGTTAGATGTAAATAAGATATTTGCAATTTAGGCTGGGGAAACACGCACGACACACGACCGAAAGACACGTCGACAGTGGGGACAGCAGAGGCTGGCACTTTTTTTGTTGACTGCCTTGCGTGGGTCCAGCCAGACAACCTCACCAAACGAAATACAAACTCGAACTGAAACTGAAACACGACGCAGACATACACCAGCTGTGTGTTTGCGCTGTCTTTCAGTTCATTCCGCTTACGCTCTCGCTCTCTCTCACTCTCTCTCACACTCCCTCTCTCTATATCGCTCTCATTCCTTGAGTCAAGTGTCTTGCGAGCGCTTAAGTTTTTATTGCCTGCTGGCAACGCTCAACAATGGCTGCGCATAGTGCGTCTCTGCTTACACCAGAGTATGACTATCGCACAATTAAAACGAGATGCAACAACTGCTGCTACTCTGTGCTGTTTTACAGCTAGTGCGCTCTTCCGCGCTCTCTGGTGGCTACTGCCGGCATTTTCATTTTGCGTGGTGGCCCCACAATTAGCGTATCTCTCACAGATACGCGGCGCTTAACGACAGCCAACGAAAACGACGGCTACGTCAAGAACGGTAAGCAAAAAACAAAAACAACTATTGCTGTTGAGCGTTTTGTTTTTGTTGTCTTTTTGCAGAAGTTTAATGGCGGCTTTTGGCAAAAAAATAAAATATATTTTAAAAACAAAAATATTCAAAAAATAAATAAAATATTTGACATGATATAATATTATAATATTTATAATGCACCATAAAGTGCAGCATGAATTTTCAAAAACTTTCCGTCAACAAACATAATAAACCGTTGATCATCACACGTCACAGAAAAAAAGAGATTACAAAAAAAAATTTCACCAGCAAAACACACGGTAAATGCAACAAAAACAAATTTTGATGACGAAACACATGTTGTGTTTGTGATGAGTGCACAAGCAGCACAAACACAAACACGCCAGCAAGACCAAAGAGCGCAGAGCGCGCGCTGCTGCAATTGCTAACTCGCTCTTCTCTCTCAGTGCTTCGGCAAGTCGCGCTCATTTGCAGCTTTGTCGCGCTCCGCAACGACGAAAAAAATGTAAGCACAAAAATAAACAAAATGGAAAAGCTCTCAACGCCATCGTCGTCGTCACTGTCGCCTTCAATTTCAATAGCACTCAGTGCTGCTTGCTGTGTTCCTACACAGGCACACACGGATACGTATATGTGTACATACATATACATATATTTGTACATACATACATATAGCTAGACTATACATATACATTTATACATAGTTTTATTGGCAGCTATTTTGCAGCTTTTTATGGCAATTTTTTAAGCAACGCGCTATCAAATATTTTTTAATGTTGTCAGTTTCTAGTAAAAAAACAAAAATATAAAAATTCGAATACTTTAACTGGCCATTCGTATGTATTAACCGGTTTGCATTGCTGATAAGAAACGGAAAATATTAAAGCTTGCTTGCGAAGCTTTCAAATGATATTAAAGCTCTCTAGCAATTGAATATCTACTTGAAAAGCTTAATAATTCCCTGGCAATTAACAAATTTTCAATTGCAGACTCTTGTCGATCGATAAGAAATATCGCGAGTTCAGCATAGAAGACTTTTTGGTTTATGGCCACAGATATGATAAGCAATCTTTCAAATGGGTCAAGTCAAGTTTTAAGTTTTCAATGAAATTAAATCTAATTTATAATAAAATTAAAATGAACATTAATATATAAATAATACATAATGATAAGTAAAAATCGATCTAAAATAGATAATATAATATATAATATATATATATATTCACATATATTAAGGAAGGTTAATGCCCTATCATACGCATACAAGTGTGACAATGATTTAAGGTTTTTTTTTGTGAATCTGCTTATATATAGTATCTATATAATATGAGCAAGTTTCTGTAGCATATCTGAATAAAGATATTTTTAGAAAAACTATTTCCTAACCCAGTGACAGATACTAATTAGCTTTAAAATATTATTTGGCAAAAGGAAAGAAAAAAAATTATATATAAAAAAAATCTTGATAAAAATTATAAATAAAATTTAAATTAAATCATATTAAATATTTTTTAAATATGTAATAATTATAGTTTTATTTTTTAATTTTTTTGAGGTTTTTTTTATATTTTATTTATAAATTATTAGCATATCTGAATAAAGATATTTTTAGAAAAACTATTTCCTAACACAATGACAGATACTAATTAGCTTTAAAATATTATTTAGCAAAACTAAAGAAAAATATTTATTATTTAAAAAAGTTGAAGAATAAAAGATCTTGATAAAAGTTAGAAATAAAATTTTTTTAAATATATAAAATAAATTAAAATTAAAACTTTTATAATTCAACAAAATATGATTAACATTTTAATATTATTTAAATATAAATAATATATGCATAAATAACTGTAAATAAAATATATTTAACAATATAAAATATAAAATAAATACACTTTTTTAAACATATAATAATATTAAATAATAAATAATAATTTTTCTAACCCAAATACAAATACACTTAAATATATTTTATAATATGAGTGAAAGGCTTAAAATGTTTTCCCCTGCATATGACGTCATCTTAGCGTTCCTTGACAGGGCCAATAAAGCGAATTTAATTTTCTTACAACTCAATTTGCAGTTCGTTTTTTTATTTTTCAGTTCCGTCGACACTTTAGATTTTGGTTAAGATTCTTTTGCCAGCCTTAATTATGCATGACAAATGCAGTTAAGCTGCTGATTGTATGCACATAATTACCACAGACCCACAACAGCAATAGCAACAACAACAACAACAACTAAAACACTTACCAAAAACTGGCAACAACAAGCAAAGCCAAATGGCAAATGTGCTACTTTAATTGCTGACAGTTTGAAAAACTTGATACTCGCCCAGCAAAATGAAAAATCGAGTATATTGGTTGTTTTAATATTACAGTTTGCTACTATGTCGCAAATTTAAGTGGGAGAGTTAAATTGAAATTAAATATATGAAGATGTTATGTAAATAAAATATATAGTTAAAAAATATATACTTAAATAAAAAACTGTAATACATAAAATTACTATAAAAATTAAAAAAATAGTTTTTAAAACTTAAAAAATGTCTAATATTTTAACTTAATACATAAATTAATTTTTTGTAAATAAATAAATAAGTGAAAATGAAAAATAATATAAATATATACAAGATCATATAGCTTCCCTCATTAGCAATCAGTCGAAACCGGAACAGAAACTATAACTTCTTTTATTTTACAGCTAATATCTTTATAGACTGAACCAAAAATAATTTATAATTTTTTTTTTTTTAATTTAAAGAACAATTTTTTATTAATTTTTCTTATTTTTTATTATAATTTTTTAAATATATATAAATTTGATTATATATAAAACATAAAAACGAGTATGGAGCAGTCGGTTCTAATTTGGTTTCTTATTTTGCCATTTTCTTTTTAGCTTCATTCTTGAATATATATATATATATATATATAGATATATACAAATTGTATATTCATATATGTATAATTTAAAAAAAAAAATTTTTTTTTTTTAATATTACAAACAATTAGAAGCAAAATGACAAGAGACAATGCTTAAATAACAGAGGAAAAACAAATTTGATGACCAACGAGAAAAACGCAAACTGTTGGTTGCCAGCAGCTACACAGTTTCCCAAAGTTTTCGCTGGAAAACTGTTTGTTGGCATTGAAGACACTAGTCATTTTCTAGTTGAACTAAGGAGAAGGAAGTGCTGTACAAGGAAATACCCTAGATTTATGTATTTGAAAAATATTTATGAAGGGAAAATAAATAAAATAATATTTTATTTTTTTAATTTATTATTATAGGTAATTAATAAAAAAAAATTAATTAAAAAAATCACAATTTTTTTCCAAAGTTAATTCAATAAAATTAAATTAGCAATTTTAATTTAAAAACATTTAATTACCAAAAAAAAAAGTAATTAAAAATGAATATTAATTTTATTATAATTTTACCTACGCAATTATCCCCCTTGTCCATGTCCCTCTTACAGGGCATTTTAGCTCTCAAAGCCCTCTAAACCCAGTCCAAAATAAAAACCAGTAGTTCCCAACGTGATGCCATAAACTTCTGTGTTAGTTTATGGACGCTTCTGTGGACCCCCCGCCAAAGCCCACGGCTAGACAAAAATCAAAATCAATGTCTGTCCGACACACCAACCACAAAAAAAAAAAAAATAGCAGAAAAAAACGTGTGCTACAGGTAAAAAATAGAAGAAGAAGCTGAAGAGACAACAAAAACGAAATCAAATCGCTGTGCAAAGTTGGAGCGAAAATGAGTTTTGGTCAAAACATTGCCTTGAGTTGTTTTACCGAAAAAAAAGACAAGAACAAAATTGAACGAAGGTTTTAGGTTTTTTTTTTTAAGTTGGCCAAGAAAAGGGTGCTGCCAATGGTCTGTCCAAAATAAATATACTGAATAGAGCTGGATCTAAGAACAGTTTGAGTTATGGCATGATAAAACTGAACAAAAACTCCAATTGCCGTTTGAGTTATTGCCCGATAAAAACTAACACCAATTTCAATTGGAGTTTGAGTTATGGTATAAGAAAAAGGAATTCAAACTTCAATTGGAGTTTATACTAAATCTAATGTATTGCAGGGAATATAAATTAAATGTGTACTGAAGTTAAATTAATGTTTTTTTTAAATATATAAATAATATTAATATAAATCTTAAATCTTAATATCCAGCTATATATTTCATAAATATTAGAATCATATAAAACAAATTCTATATATTTTTCAGTAATATGGAAAATTTTAGGGAATAAAAATATAATTTTTTTTTTTAGTTTTAAATAAAAAAATAATAATATAATTTTTATAATGGTTCAATAGTTTATTTTTATTTTTAAATTACTTTTATATTTTATTTTAAAATAGAATTAAAAATTTAAAATCTTCAATTCAATAAGGGAATAAAAAATTATATATTTGTTAAATATTAAAATATTTTATTTCTAATTTGGTTTAGCCTACAAAATGGTTTCAATCAATATTCATAAATCATTTTATTTAAAATGTATTATATATTTATTTATTTATTATTTATACAAATCCCAAAATTTTCTTTATTTCATTTCACCCAAATATTAACAGGGACTTAATATTCCCTAGAAATAAAACCTAAAAAGAAACCAAACACCTGGCAAAAGCCAACACTATTAAGCCCATCGTCTAATCATATTGTTGGCCAACTTCTGGACTTCTTTTTTCATTCGACCTTACCGTATCTATGCGCTGTTTTTTTTTTTTTTTTCATTTTTTTCGCTACTTTTTTGAGAACTACTTGGTGACTGTACATTTTTTTTTTTGCGTTTGCTACGCTTTGTTAGCAATTTATTTATGGGATTTTTTCTTCGTTTTTTGTTGGAAACTATTATATTCACCTTTTTGGGGTTTCTTGTTGAAGACCTTAAAGACGTATGGTTGTTGTTGTTGTGTTTTGTATTTTTGCTTTGTGTTTTGAGTTACGCTGCAAAAATTGCTGATTAAATAATTTTTATGCGATTTGGCATAGCGCATAAATCGCTTAAATTATTTCATAGTTTTCTTAAGGTAAAATATTAATATTATATTATTACGCCTTGATTGAGGAGATTTTTTTGAGTATGTATATTTACTTTCCCTTTTAGCTCTTTTCTTTTAAATTTTTAAAAATTTATATACATATATTAATAATTCAAAAATTTGTTAATTTTTAAATTTTTTTAGTACATTTAACAAAATTTAACAATATTTTTTAAACATAAAATTTTATAAGTATTTTTTGTTTACTAACGATTTTTCTACAAAAAAAAAAGAAAAAAAATTTTGTTTTTAAATATATTAATTTAATTTAGAAACTTAACAAAAATGTTTATCAGTATGCATATTTGCACAAGAAATATTAAAACAATTAAATTTATAATTTATGTTAAAATTTATTTATTCATGTAAAAATAATTTTTCTAAAAATAAAATATTTTGTTGTTAAACTAAATATAATTTTATAGGAATAATATTTTTGTATTAAAATAAAATTAATTTTTGCAAATCTTTAAATATTAATATCTTTAAATAAATATTTTATTTCAAATGAAGTTTAGAGCTCAATAAATATATAATCTAAAATTTTGTAAAATTAAAAAAAAAATATATATTTTTTATCCATTCTTATCTTTTTATCTTTTATCCATTCACACTTGTTTCAGACCCAAAATTTTGCAAGATTTCTTTTGTATATTTCAATTGATTGTTTGCGCGTGTTTTAAATATTATTTCATATAATTTTTTTCGCTGTATATTATCATAAAATATTTACTTAATTTGGTATTTGCTCAAGTTGAAGCGCAGACTTGTTGCTTTTGCTGTTGCGGGAATAAAAAAGCATTTGTTGCTTTCAAATTCATGATGTTTATTTAATATTGTATGCATTGCCATACATTTATTTGCAGCTTGCGCTTTGGGTTTTCTTTCTTTTACTTTGTGTTTATTTAATCTTTTTTTTTTATGTGTGTGTTTTCTCTGCCTGCTTTGGCTTGAGCTTTCACGTATTTATTTTATTCTATATTATGCTGATGCCACAATTCGACAGGTGTTGCAACCATGGGCTACAATAACCACGTTACAGTTGACTTCGACGGCTGAAGCTTTATATAAATTGATTTTTAATTTTTTTGGTTTATTTTTGCTTAACTTTTGAGCTTTAAATGTATTTTATCAAACATATTTTTCAAGTTTTCTAATAAATTAAAATGCTTTCTAATCAAATTTAAAAGACAAATTTTATTTTAATTTCTTAAAACTGATCAGAATTGAAAATAATAATATTTATATATAGTGTTTAAAACTAAAAAAAAAAAAACTATATTCTATTCTAACTATATTCTAAATATTTAATTTTTTTTTTGAGCTGAGTAAAATTCGGCAGAGCAAAGCTAAAGCAGAGGGAAAGCCAAGGCAGAGGTTGAATAGAATTATTCGCAGAGTCAAAGTAGAGTCAGAGTTGAGCCGTAGCAGAGATTGAGCAGAGTCAAAGCAGAGCTTTAGAGCAGAGCCAAAGCAGAGATTGAGCAGAGCACAGCTAAAGCACAGCCAGAGCAGAGCCGTAGCAGAGGGAGAGTAGAACTATTCGCAGAGCGAAAGTAGAGCCAGAGTTGAGTTAGAACAGAGCCATAGCAGAGGAGGAGCAGAGTCAAGGCAGAGCCAAAGCAGATGTTGAGCAGAGCTCAAGTAGCAGAGCAGAGCAGAGCTAAAGCAGAGGGAGGACAGAGATATAGGCAGAACTTGAGCAGAGCCAGAGCAGAGCTTATAAAATAATTTGTATGTTTTTTCTATATATGTTTATTTATTTATTTTTTTTTTGTTTATTATTAAGTATTTTTTATTATTTAAATATTTTGAAAATAATCAAAATATCTACAATAATTTTTAAATATTTTTTCCAGAGTATTTCTGAGTCGTGCACTCGTATTGCCAGTTCTATCTATGCATTCCGGAAGTTGCTTTCTCGCCCAGTCAAATCAAAGCTGAAGCGTTCAGTTCTACAGCTGCTTGAAACTATCCCCCTCCCCCCCACTTACTCCACTGCCATCTTCTCTATTGCTCTAGACTCCACCCTTTGCCAATTAGACAGCAATTTTTGTGGTCGCCAAAAAATAAGAAGAAGCAGAAGCAGAAGCAGCAAAGAAAACACAAGTAGCTGGCAACAAGCAACACACGAGCAGCGACACGTGCTTACAACGAAACCAGCCAGGTGGTGGGGCAGCTGATGCATGCAAGCAGGGCAGGTGGGGCCAGGTGTTGTCAGTGTTGTAAGCCAGTGTGAAAATGGAATGTGCAAAGGCAGAGGCAGAGTGTGTTGCTGCCGCTGTTTGTCTGCGCTTATGGAATTTTTTATGAATGATGCAGCAGCAGCAGCAACAACAACAACAATTTTTTTTGGCGTTGAAGTGCTGAAAAGCAACAGCAATTGTTGCTCTTGCTTAACGCTGCATTTGTTTATGAATTAATAAAATTTTAATTATGTTGCACAAATAATAATTGCGCACTTGTGCAGAATAACATGACAGCCAAAAGCAACAACAACAACAACAACAACAATAACCGTAAAATGCTAATGGGCAACCAAAGTGCAATTTGAATAATTGATCGCATTCACATTTTTATACATTTTAATTAAAAATTTCCTGACAGCATAAAATGCAAAAAAAAAATTAAATAAAAATTAAATAAAATAAAATAAATAGCAAAAATAAGAAAAAATACAAAACAAATATTTATAAACAGCTGGCGGTAAAACATATTGCAGAAAACATGCAATTGCCGCTAGGCTGGGGCTGGGTCTGTGGCTGGGGCTGGGTCTAGGGTGCAGTATAAAAGCTCGAATATTACAATTATTGATAAATATATTATTGATAATATATATTGATAAATATATATTGATAAATATATATTGATAAATATATATTGATAAATATATATTTATTGATAAATATATATTATTGATAATAATAGGATAATTGCATGTAATGCAATGTAATGCTTGTTGATGAGAATCGCATTGAAGGGCGAAGGCAGGGAGACAAGAGATAAAACGTATACTTATCGTAATGCCTATCAATCAAAATTTATAATCATATAGAGTCTTAAAACAAAATTTATAAAATAAAATTAAAAAAAAAAAAACTTTGAAGAACTTTAATTTTTTATATTTTTAATTTAATTTTATTTATTTTTTAACTTCTTTTAATCAGTATTTTCTCGTACAAAATATTAACCTAAATATTGTTATTTAAATACTTCCTATTTAAATAAAGTTTTTTTTTATGTATTTTAATTTTTAATTAAATTTATATCGAAATTAAATGTCGATAACATATCGATATAGGAAACATTTTATAGAATTTCCTAAACTAAATTATGGTTTATCTCAATGACTTTTCGATAGATATGTATATGTGTTTAGATCTGTATACATACATATGTGTATAACATGTGCCTCATGGTTTGGTTTTTTTTTTTTGAATCTCTTGTATACTGGCTTTCGTCCTCCTGAAACATCAAGTAATACCTTTAAAATTCTACATATATTTTATGCTTGCTATGAAAGAGAGCAAAATATCTTTGATCAACTGAGCTATAGCTCTCCTCTGTTCATCTTCCTATCTCTTTATCGCTCACTCTCTTCAAGATCAGCCTTCATACAGTACACTTTTATTATAGTACAGGTAACACTGAGGCAAATATTTTGTATATAAATACTCAGAGATAAGACCATAAGATATGTATTAAATGTTAACATGCATTTATTTATTTATTTTTTATTTTTAACCTTCATCCGTGAACTCTTCTACACATTTTTCGCACACTTGACCCCAGCTGAATCTGATCTACATAAGCAAAAAAAAACGAAGCACTCTTGATTAGCTTAACTTTAACTTTCAGTTGAAGTTACTCAGCACAGAATTCTAAGTATTGCTGGCATCAAGTGACTTTTAGCTATATACATACATTATTATGTATGAAGAGTCTCTTTTTTTTTAAAGTCATATCTAAGCGCTCGTTCGCACACAAACAACAGATTATGTACAATGTGTTCAAATTACACGGCTTATCATTTAATAAAATTCAGGAGAATTCATTAAAAAAAAAAAATAAATAAAGAAAAAATCAAAAACCAAAAAAAAAAAAAAGAAATAACACGAATAACAAGAAGCAAAAGAAAACACGACGAAGAGAACAAAAAAAAAAGTGAACTAAACAACATATTTAAATATATCGAATTTCCTGAAAGTAAATAAACGAAGCGAAAGCCAAAGCCAAAGTTTGGATAACTATTTTATACCTAATGCGTAGGCTAAAGGCATGCCATAACAACAACAACAACAACAACAACAACAATAGCAGCGAGAGCCAAACTGAAGAGCCAAATTCCTGGTAAAGCTCAAATCCTGTTTACTTCCTTTGAGAGCTACCTAAGCAAGCTGAAGACACAGCCACTAAATCTTCTATAGGTAGTTTTTTCCTCTTCGTCTTCTTCTTCATCAGATGCTTTTGTATCTGCAGCTATGTGTGTGTGTGTGTGTGTGTGACTGTTTATGTGCTTCGGTTTTCATATATCGTCTCGTCGCTGATTTATTATTTACTTTATAAAAAATGCCTCTGCCTCAGCCTTAGGTTTGGCCTTAGCTTTGGCGAATCTTTTTCTCATCATTTGTGTTTGTTTTTTTTTTGTTTTTTTTTTTTTTTTTTGGTTTTCGGGCGACTTTTGCTTAATTTGTGAAACAGCTTCTATCCATTAGAAAGAGAGAGAGAGTGAGAGAGAACGAGGGAATTGCACATCTACCAGGCAGACGTTTCTTCACGGAAATCTTGTTAAATTTCGCTTGATTGAATTTGCCTGCATTTGGCGGTTTCTTTACTTGATTTTTTTTCTCTCTCTGATTTTGATTTTTTTTTTTTTTTTTGTGTTTTTTTTGTATTTGTCAAGCGCCTCAAATTGACCACACGCACAGCATCCGAGAAGCCATAGCTGAGCGAGCTGGTGAAATGTTTCTTATGTAACTCATAAATTGCAATACAAACACATATATTAGCATTATAAAAACAGACTCACACTCACACTCACACTCACACACACACACTCTTAACTCTCTAACCGCACAATTTATGGCAAGGAAATGAAACATAAACAAGTTTTATTGGCATTTCTTAAGCGTTAGAACGAAACTAAAATACTCTAGGCTCTACTTATGTATTAGTAAGTATATATATAATGTAATATATAATATAATATAATATAGTAAAAGAGTTCAAGTAAAACTAGTTATACGCCTTTAATTCAGGGTATCATATGGTATATCAATTTAGATCATATGCCCAAAATACATGAACTAAATACAATATATTTTAGAGACTCACTCTAACTCTGGTCTGGCCATAATTCTTCGTAAATATATTATTACAATTGAAATTAAGAAACTAAAATTATATTTATTAAAAATTAATACAATATGATTATATTTATATGTTATTTATATTTCATTCATCCCTAAATTTCTTAAAATATATATATATTTTTAAAAAAATATATATATATTTTGAGAAATTTAATTAAAATTAGGATTAAATATTTTTTTTAATTTCTACAAATTAATATAACAAATTTTGTAAGCTACCCTCGTATTTAAGGTATCTAACTGTTAAATTTGATTTACATATTTTTGTAAGTTTTCTGTTTAGCTTATTATATGTATATATATATATTTTTATTTATTTTTTTTAATATAGAATTATTAACTCTTAGTTTGAAGTTATCTTCATGTTATCGCATTATTTTAGCTCGAAATATTTACAAGGAAATACTTAGCTTATTAATTGTAATTAGGTAATAGTTCGTTTAACACATTTACTAATTTTTTTTTTTTTTTTAAATTATAGACAATTTTGTGTATAAAATTTAAAAGAAAAGTGTAAAAATTTTTATTGTATATTAAAAAATTGAACATTAACTTTAAAATAATTACAGTTCATTCCATTAAAAAAAATATGCAAATGCTAGAAAGTCAGAAAATAATTTGAAAAAATTAAAAATTAAATAAAATAAATATAAATTTATTTTTAAAAATTCTTTAATTTTGGAATATATAACAAATACTAAAAAAAAGGATAATATATAAATTAAATACTAATAATACTAATAATAAAATACAAATATTTTTATTTAAAATATGCATAATATATTTAATTTATAAACTATAATAATTGTTACTAGGAATATATTTATAATAAATAAATACACAAACAAAAATATATGTTTTTGATTTACAAAAACTAGGCCGTAAAGATATAGCTTATCTGATGAGATATATAAATTCGTATATAAACCATATATCAGATACTTTGACTACGAGCGTTACCAAAGATCTAATCAATAGGTAACGACTACATGGTTAGGTTAGGGCAGCTGAGACAATCAGCTGGCTAGAAGCAAAAGCGTGTTAGCAGCACAGAGGAAGCTGGAAGATTGCAATAAAGTCACAGCGTGGCATCTACCTTAGGTGGAGACCGTAGCTGCCCCCGTATACAGCAAAGCCAAGGAAAAACCGCAAGAAAATGCTATACAGCTAAGGAGAGAGATAGAGAGCTGGAGAGAGGGAGAGAGAGCGTGTGTAAGCTGGCAAAAGATGAAGTTCGCTGCACAATGAGATTTATTTATCGTGATTGTGCGCTTAATTGAAAATTGTTTGAAAGGCCGCACATGACGCGGCTACTTGAGAGCGCAACAGGAATCGCTAGACTTGCAGCTAGTAGCAGCTCCAGCAGTTGACTCTCATATATCAATGTGACCCATCTGAGTGCGCTATGGCTCTTGGACTGTCATGCTTAACGGTATTTTTACACACACACACACACACACACACACATACACACTGACACAGATTTTGTTTTTTTTTTTTGTATTTTTTTTTGCTCCTGCGAGCGACTTTTACGAACAATTTGTCAACGACATGGACAATGATAGCAGCAGAAACTGTTGCCAGTTGTAAAATTAAAATGTCAAAGCCGGCAACAACCACTGGGCGAACGCGCAGGATATACCCAAGTGCGGGGCCACCATGAATGGAATCCATCAACCACCCATGGAGCCAAAGGCCTCCAGCTGGCAGTTGTCAAGCAACGCAGCAAACGCTCGCATTCAATCAGTTCTCAAATGCGATGAGAATAACGAATATATATATATATATATATATACATATATATTCTGTATATTCTAAATGTTGGGCGCTCTGGGAATGGGGCGGGCCAGTTATCCACTTAGCCTCGAGGGAGGTTCCGCATGGCTGGCCTATGCCATATTATAATGATCATGCCTTAAAATAAGCCGATTCTTGATTATATTGAAAAATAAAAAACTAAACATTTCTGATTCGTTTTGTGACAAGAAAATTGGTAATCTATTTTTTCAAAATTATTTCTATATAATTATATCAATTTTACATCAATATAATTTAATTATTTATATTCAGTAAGTTTTAAGGCAAAATTAATTTATTTTAATACACGAAATAAATTCTGAATTTTGTTTATAATATTTACAGAATATACCATAATTTAAGGAGAAGAAAAATATTTTATTAATAATAATTAGTTCTACAAATTTATTAACAATATTTATAGAATTTACGTATTTTCATTTAATTTAATTTAAATTGTTTTAAAGTAAAAGAAACATTTTCTATATATAATCTAAATTCAAATAGATTTATTTAACTGAATTTAGCTATAAAATGTACTATACAAAAATTAATTAAAGCATTTAATTTGTATATGTTTAAGTAATTTTACCAAAAATAAGCTCTTCAAAATGGTTATAAAATAATAATAATAAATATCAAAATATTTGATTCATGCTTGAGATTGATTGATTGCATATTGAAATATTTTTTAAAACACTTTTTCTGATTTTAAAAATTAAAAAATAAAATAAATATTACAAAGCTTTACAATGTTATCACTATTCTTGTAATATTTGTACATTAAAATTTTATTATAAAACTATTGAAGTTATATTATTAAATACAATTTCTGTATATATTTGAATCTGCCCAAGATAATCTCTTGTTTTACCCTTAACATTCTCGTAGTTTATTTTTCCAAAGTTTTCCAACACTGTTTCAAGGACACTTAATACAATTTCCTATTACAGCAACGCCCTTTCCTAATTATCTCTCATTTCTTATTTGGTTGCCATGCGACAAAGCTCTTAACTAGCTAACCTGCTGCCTTAACAAGCAGCATATGCTTATAGCTATCGGAGAGGGAGACAGAGGGAGGGAGGGAGCTACCCTAATGGCATGGAGCCACCCCACACTCACTCGCACACACACACGCAATCATCCATCCAACCAGCTCAACGGGCGGTCTCTCAGCACTGTACAATTCCATCAGCTAGAATAACATAAAATACTTTACAGAAAAAGCGCTCAATGGCATCCTTGACAAGTCGCCTATACCGCCCGTTGGCTTCCGTTGGATTCGTTGTAATGTAATGTGTTGTACCTTCAACCTACAACACACACAACCTCCAACCACCCAGATAGCCCTGAATTTGTATTTTGATGTGTGGGGTTTCTTCTGTTTTTGACTTGTTGCGCGTTTGGAGTCGAAATTCGAATTGCGAAGTGGAAGAAATCGAAGTCTTGATGAAGAAATATATTACAATGAATGAAATAAGAATATAAAAGAAATTAATTAAAAATAAAAAATTTAATTAAATTAAAATAAAAATAAATATATTACAAATATTAAAGCAAATTCAAATATAATAATAAATTTAAAATATTAAAATAAATAAATAAGAAATAATAAAAAATAAAAATATATATTATATTAATTTAAATATTTAAAACAATGATTTTAATTATTCTTAGTAATATATTTTTTACTTAGAAGAAAATTAAAGTTAAAATAGAATAGAAAAAATGTATTAAATTATATAAGATAAAAATATTTAAATATTAAGCAAACATACAAAAATATAAATTATTAAAAAAATAATTAGTAAAAAATTAAAAATAGAAATAAAATAAATATTGATTAAACTAAAAGTATTTAAATATTTATAAAAATATCATTGAAAGTTTGTAATTTACCGATTAAAAAAAAGTTAATAAATAATAAAATAAATAATCATGAATAATTAATTGAAATATATTACAAATATAATATATATTTGATAATTTAATCAATATTTATTTTATTTATATTTTTAATTTTTTACTAATAATAAAAATTTCGAAATAAAATAAACTATCTTTAAAACTAAACCCTCCACAATTGATAAGCTGCTAGCTTTTCGTATAGCCATAAAACCAACAATTCGACTTCCCACATTTAAAGTCAAGAAAATCAGGTTAATACCTCGTCAGGCAGTTAAAAATCGCCCCAACGATTTTGCGGCCGACAGCGACTAAACGTGTGAGTTTTATGAGCTGGTTGAAATTTTAAGAGGCTTTCAATTTAATGGGCCAATGCGATGTGTTAAGAACAACCAGACCAGGTGAAATAAATTGCAGAATATCCGAAATGCATGCAAAAAAGATTTGTGCAATGCGTTACATATACAATATATATATATATATATATATATATATATATATATCTGTATATATGTATGTACACAGAAAGGGAAGCGTCGAGTTTATTTATTGGTCAATGTCTTATGACAATATCCTTTGTGCGGCTCTTTTTTTTCCAGTTTTGCACCAGGTGTCGACGACTGCATGCGTCAATTACTTAATTTTAATGGCTTTTATTATGCACTCGCACACACACATACACACACACAGTCAGCTGCATCTATAAACAACGGCGAGCGTTTGAGCTCTTAAAAATAAATAAAAGCTCATGAAGTCAAGTTGGTAAAAGTCTCCTCTGCTCATGGGAGTGCGACTTCGAATAGACTAGATCTAGAATTAGGATATAAATTAAAAAAAACAGAAGGGAAAAAGCTAAAGAAGAAAAGTCAATAAGTAAATGGCTCAATGTGTGGGCGGCTCCATGGGTAATAATTAATGTGATAAAGCTTCAATAATGCTGATATGATTAAAATGAAATTTTTTAAATATATTTAATTTATATATATATATTTTTTTAAGTAAAAAATTGGCAAATGATATATATATATATTTTAATAAATAAATTATAATTTACTAATAACAAATAAACAAATTAAAAAATTTATAAATAAATTTAATTTATTTTATATATGAAATAATTTAAGGTATACACAAATTTTAATTATTTAAATACATTTAAATATTATTTAATTAAAATAAAAATAATAATAACAAATAAACCAATTAAAAAATTTATAAATAAATTTAATTTATTTTATATATGAAGTAATTTAAGGTATACAAAAATTTAAATTATTTAAATACATTTAAATATTATTTAATTAAAATAAAAATAATCTTTAAAAATTTGTATTTTGTTTGATAATTTATATTTTTATATGAAAATAATTTTAAAAAAAGATTTGAAAAAATAATATAACAAACAATTGGATTTTTGTTTTTCAATGATAAAAAAATGTATTAAGGAAATATATTGCTAAGACTCTAAGACGTTGCTAATCCTCAGTAACTAAGCTATTATTTTTTTTGTAATTCATGTTTCTTTCTAAATACTTTTTCAAGTTTTCCGTAGACTCACAAAAGTGACTCCAGCTGAACAACTCATAACAAATTACTACTGTTGAATGTGTCTATATATATATATATATATATATATATATGCCTGCTGCTTTATATTGTATACCTATGCGCATATGTGCACACAATGAAAATGTTATATAGACTATTCCAATATACAAATTTCCAGTGCTTATAAGTGCTTATATTATAAGAATAATAAAAACAAAAAATACAGATAAAAATAAAATAAAACTCGATATAGTTTAACTGAAATTTTTAAATAAAAAATAAAAATAAAATTTTTTTAAATTTATTATTACTTTTCTTTAATTATAATTATTATAAATGTATATATTTAAATAGTTTTCATATGACTAAGATAACAATATATAAACATATAACAGTATATATAAATATATACATTTTTAATAACTTCCTATAATTAAAAGTTCTACTAAATTTATATATTTATATTTTATATCAAATTTATTTTTTTATTTTTCATTTTAATTTTACTTTCATATTTTTTGTTATATTTATATTTGATATGAAATATTTTAATATGGTAATATTAATATATTAATTTTTTATTATTATTATTATTTTATTTAATTATTTTTAAAAATTTTTATTCCTCGTTTAATTAATTAAATATTAAATAGCTTTTAAGAAAAAGCCTAACAACAGTGCAACAGGTTGCATTGGCCGCTGTCCTATGATGATCCAATCAGACGGCAAAGTCAATCCAATTGGAATATATAAGTGATGTACTCTATATAGACCATATGACTACTATATAAATATACTTAACAATATAGCTCACCCGCTTGGCTCTGGCGATTGGGTTACTTGTGGATGGTGTTGGGTGCCGAGTCCGAGTTTGAGTTTTGAGTGTGCTTTATATACGGCGTACAATAACTATTCCACTTGTTGCTAACTGTCGACTGGCAACTGCGCGTGTGTTGGATTCGTATAGATTTTGTTTATGACGCCTGCTCGCGCAGCCAACAACAAATAAACAAAACGCAGGTGTCGTGTGTGCCTCAACTTCTTGTTGTTGCTGTTGTTGTAGTTAAATTATGACAGCGCGACGGAGACGCAGAATACGAATAAAACAAACACTAACTCACACGCACACACACACACACATACACACATATATATGTAAACATTCACACACACACACACACACACAGCGCACTTTCAATTACGCACTAAAAACGTAACAATTGTTTAAGCTTGTTGTAAAAAGCGTTTAGCTTCTCTCTCGCACTGCACTCGCAATTTGTTTATGAAATTCAATTGTTATTGTTGTTTTACAACAAAAACAAACAGCTGCATACCCAAGTCGTTTTAGCGGTATGGTGAGTATGCGCATAGAATTCAAACAAATTACACTTAATAACATTGGCACAATTATTTCGTTGGAATTTAAATTGAAGATTTAAAATTTAATATTTAATACGGCATCAGGCAACACACATTTAAAATTCACTTAAATTAAATGTTTAAGCAGCAGCGCAAAAATAAATAACAACAACAAGTGCAGCGTTAACAACACTAGTTGAGCACTTGCGGGCGTTCACAACAGTTGCGCACAGCTGAGCAGCGCTGCGTAGCTGTTGCGTAGCAGCTACATAGATACCGATAGTTGCATGCGAATTCAAGTGACATCAGCTGTAGAATATATCAAATAAATGTCAAAATAATCATTGAATTTATATTAACTACGTTTTAATTGCTATTGCGTGTTGAAATATTTTTAATATAATTTTAATTTTTAAATTTGAACTAATTGTGCCTTTGATCAGCTGTTTGTGTGGCTTTCGCACATTGCACATTTCACAACACTGTTGCACATGCTGTGCCGCATTTAGTTGCCCATTTTGCGGCTTTTATTTGCTTGGAATTGGACAGAATTTGCTGCCGCTCGCCCCATCAATCGCTGCATTTAAGATGAGCGAATTTCAGACGTGGCTCAACGAACAGCTACGCCAACTCAATACAGACGAGAGTGTATTCGGCGCCTACATCATTGGCATCCTCGAGGGCGACGAGGAGACACAAGATGAGAAAATCGAGGCACTCGAGGGCATACTCAGCGGCACAGAAGTGAGTGGGGGGCGAAATGAGGCGACAGAGAGAGAGAGAGCGACAGAAAAAAACTCAATTTACATTGCTCCAACTTGCAGGCAACCAACATTGAGGAGCTGGTGGCAAGCATCTTGCAGAAATGGCTACAGAGCCATCCCAGCGCCGACGAGCCGCCCAAGAAGGGTCTGGACATCGATGTGAACGCACAGCTGGCCAAATTGCTCGAGCAGCAAAAACTGCAGCCCGCCGCCAAAGAGCGCGAATATACCGAAGAGGAGCTGCGCATCAAGCAGCAGATATTAGCGCAATATTCACAGGTTTCTCTGGCCGATTACCAATTCAATTGAATTATATTTAATCCGTCTAAGTGTTTTAGACCGCTGTCAGCGAGGAGGAGGATGCGGATACAGATGGCGAAGGCGCCGAGCCCAGCGGCTCCGGCGTGATGGCGCCCAACACCAACAAGTCGGACGTGGCCAATTTGGCCAAGGAGAAGCGCGAGCAGGCGCGTCTCGAGAGTGCGGCCAAAAAGCAAAAGGACAAAGAGGATCGCGAGAAGCAAAAGCAGCTGCGCGAGGAGAAGAAGGAGAAACGCAAAACCGTCAAAGGCGAACGTCGTCGGTAACCGGGCCAAGAAATCAGCGAGAAAAAAAAAAGCAAACCAAAATCCGTCTGCCAACTCCACAGCCTCAGCCACAGCGCCGCCGCCGCCGCCGCCTCCCACACGAGACAAAACTCCATGAATACAGTCAGAATAATAGCTATATATATGTATATATATCGATATATATGTATATACATATACAAACGAGTTGTAATTAATAATATCAATGTATTTTGTTGCGTTGATATTTCAAATTGTTTTTACTAAATTAAATTTAAAGTCGTTTTCACATTGCTGTAAATATTTTTTTTTTTTTTAGCTCGATCTCTAACTCTAACTTGGCCTGCTAATTAACTTCTAGGAATTATGAATAGAACTGGTTTGTTAATATATAATTAATAGTTTCTTTTTTTTGTTCGCATTTATGGCTCCTCCTCATCGTCTTCGTCCTCTTCCTCCCCCTCCTCCCCCTCCTCTTCATCTTCGTCCTCCTCCTCATCATCATCGTCGTCGTCTTCCTCGTCCTCCTCCACATCATTCTCATCCGCCTTGGCTGCTCCTGGCTCCTGATCAGCTGTGCCATCATTATTATCATTCTCATCATTAGCCGCGGCGGGATTGGGTTCATTGACCGACGCCGACGCCGCCGCCGCAGCCGCCGCCTGCAGCTCTGTGGAGAGTTTTTTGATGGCCTCTATATCAGCTAGTTGAATGCGTCTGTTGTTAGGATCCAAGCAATTGACTTTGACATCTATGAAATCACTAATATGCTGCTCATCCCAGCTGGAGTACTGCAAAGAAATAAATATATTAATATATTTTATATTTATATAATTTTTAATATTATATATTTTTTTATAATTTATATTCATTTTTAAAAAATATTTTTAAAAATTTTCATTTATATTAAAAAACTTTCCAATATCAAATAACCATAAAACTAGCTGTGCCGCCACCTATGGGCCATTGGGCAAAGTAGTTTGCGCACGCTAACGTATTTATAAACACGTAAGCCTTAAGGCAGGCAACGTTTAACATTGCACGAAACTTCCAACGTAAGCAACGCAGCAGCACGAAAGCGCAGTTTCCACCTAACGGAACATGGAAATACAGTAATCGCAAAGCGAACATGCAAGAGAATACTCAAGTTATGAGTGAGCGACAAGCAAATACCCTAGCAATTGGCACATGCACAGAAATACAAGTAAAAATGCTCAAGTGATGAGTGACCAACGTGAGAATACCCTGGGCTTGAAGTCAAACAGAATGGAATGAGATTTTCAGAGAGAGACTGGTAATAGAAAATAGACAATGGGAACACTCAATCAACTACATGTAAAAATGCTCAAGAGTGACTTCCAAGAATCAAGCAGAATATAATGAGAATTTCTTAATTTCAGAGATTTAAAGCTATATAAATATATTTATATGTATTATTAATTATATCAATTTTTATAATCTCGACTTATTTTTATAAGAATACATAATGCATTATATATGAACCCAATATATTACTTCTGCTTGTTACATACATTGGCACATATTCAGCATACCCTTTGGCGCTCAATTTGAATTTGGAAGAGAGAATAAATAAGTAGCCAATAGCAGGCAAGCAGGCAAGCAGGCAAGCAGGATCGCTGCCAGCAGCGACGTCGGCAGATCGCTGCCAACAGCAGCCTTTTGAACGAGAGACCGCAAAGAGAAAACGAAATTCGCTGAGCGCCCGGAACGGTACTTATTTAGGAGTAAATGAGCTAATAGTAAGTTAGTATATGCGCTGACAGCAGCGACGTTGGCAGATCGCTGCCCGCAGCGACTTGTGCTCAGCCTTAAATGAGAATGCGAAGAGAAGAGGAATTTGCAGAGTGCCAGCAACGGTACTTATTGATTGGAGTTTTTGCTCTTGTTTTTTTTTTCTATTTACATATACCGTTAAAGTAAATTCCTCTTACCACAGAGCTGGAAGTGAAGAGGAGCTGCTGCTCCTGCGGCTTGGCCGCATCCTCTGTCGTCTTAACGCGCAAATATTTCTGCAACAGATTCGTTTGCTCGTCCTTGCGCCAGAGACACAGGCGACTGTTGAGCAGCCAATTTGTGTCCAACAAATCCCGTTTGTTCAGCAACAAATCCAATTGGGCCAATTTGACGAATTGTTTTTTGGGCGGCAGAGCTTGGGCACGTTTCGCCGTAGAGGAAGTGCTCGCCGCGGCGACATTTTCGAATTCGCCGTCACTGGGCTCCGAGTCCAAATTGTTGTCCTCCTCCTCATCATCGAAGGACTCAAAGTCCTCGTCGCTTACTTTGGGCGCAATCGTGCGTCGCTTGGTCTTCGCTGCAGCTGCAGTTGCCTTGCGTTTACGTCCAGCGCTGCCAGCGTCGCTGCCGCCAGCAGCACCGCTGCTGCTGCTGTTGTTGCCATTGGCACGTGGCTGCTTCTGTTGGCGCTTCTTGTTGGGCCGCCAATCCTCCTCGGAATCGTCGTCATCGGGACTGTAGTCCTCCTCATCGGAGTCCAAATCGAATGTGGTGGTCACCAGCTCCGTGCGACTACGCATTTTGCACCTGATTTGACCGCAATTAAAATTATCTATCCGGATTTTGTCTTTAGCACTGCGCTGCGTCTCAAAGCTGACTGAAAATTTGCCGTTATTGTTGTTGCTGCTGTTGCCGTTGCGACTCCCACAATTGGGAGAAAATTGCAATACATCTTCTCTGCAGCAGCGTTTGAACCTTTTTTGGGGGTTGTTTTGCTCTTTGGTCTCTCTCTCTCTATCTCTCTCAGCTTCATGCAAAAGCTTTTGTACCTGAAAGATGGCGACAGTGTTGCATTCAACGGAAATGTAGTGAACTGCGCGAGAGAGAGAGAGTGAGAGTGACTTTCAAATGAAAGCTTTAAGCTTCTGTAGTGTTTTATGCAGTAAATGCAAAGGAATTCAGGTAGATAAAGCTTTAGCAGACATAAAATACTATATGAATTAAAAAAATAAATTATAGTAAAAAAAAGCTTTTACTAAGTTTATATATTTAAATTAAATAAATATTATTAAAATATTACACTGATTTTAAAAAATATTTTAAAGCTTTTACCTAGCTCCGGCTTAAAATGGAATGCAATTAATGAAAATTAATTTGATCAGAGCAAACTTTCAATGGAATAAGGGATTTGAAATACTTAAATTAAAAACAAAATTATTATATTATATCTGATAAAAAGCTTTCAGTTGCAAAAGATTTATAGAAGATTAATAAAATAAAAGTCCCTAGCTCTATATTTACTAATTTATATTTTATAAAATTAATAAATAAAATAAAAGTCTATATTAAAAAACTAAAACTAATTAACCTAAAAGTCTCTAACTCTATATTTACTAATTTATATTATATTATAAAAATAATAAATAAAATAAAGAGTATATTTTTTATAAAAATAAATTAATATGTATAATCTAAAACCCCTTTTTATATACATAGATCATTACAAATCGTGCATATCATAATTCCACCCTAAAATACTTATATATATAACATTTATATTTATATATAAATTTTGTATTCGTTATTTTGCTTCATCTGCCCACTGTGCGTTTCAGTCTCAAACCTATTCTTGTCGCGCTCTCTTTCATCACAGTCCACTCACAATATATTAACTATTTATAGCTAATATAATTTAGGTCTTCATCATCATCATCATCTATAACTATCACTTCATTAGCTTGGAACATCATATTTTTTTTACTATCCATTTGAGTTTGAGTTTTGATTTTGATTTCTTGGCAAGATATTTTTAGCAGACGCTCTCGAAATTCACGCAGTCTCTTGAGGTTGTTTTCGCGAGGGCGATTTTCAGTGATTTTAGCAAGCGGCTTGAGCTTCACATTGTCCAGCTGCAGCAGACGCCGATGCAGCTCACGTGTACTCGTCAGGATGGGCTTATTTTCCGCCTGATTCTCGGGCCGTTCCAAGTTCATGAGACGCTGGCGCAGGTCACGCATACGTTGAGCCCGCAGCGTGGCTGAAGAAACGGGTCGCGGTGTGGGTGCCGTGCATTGCCTGGATTGAACGGGTTTAGCCTTCACAGTTGGCTTAGCCATTGTTGTTGCCATATCCACCTTCATCAGTCGTTCACGCAGCTCGTTCACAACAGAGCGACGATTTTTTGATTTGGCTTCAGTTGAGCGGGATTGAGACGCGCCTGGAGCAGCAACTGGAATGTTCTTCAAATACTTCTCGCTTTCCACTAAAATAATTCATATATTTAATAACGCAATTCCAATTTGAAATAATTGTAATTACAACTGTTTATAGTCTGTTCCTTTTTTATTTCCGTTATCACAGGCTCCTCTATTTTAATATGTCCTATGTCCATTTTATATTCAGGTACTTCATGGTCTTCCTGGTATTCCTGCTTGATACAGCTTATATCCAAATATTGCGGCATTTAAAAATATTTCTTTTGCTGTTCTTAAATATTGTCCAAGAAAACTAATTTATGACAGCTGTTTATTGGAGATGGTACACAGAGTCAAAAATAATTTTGCAAGGGGCTAAGTTTGCGATTATTCTATCGATTATTTTATTGGCGCAAAAAAAAAGCGAATTTGAAATGAGATTGTTTAGAACATCTAACGACCGATTGTTTTGAAATAAATAATTTGAGTTAAAACTAACTCCAATAATTGAATATTTTGTATAATTTATTTTCATTATTTCTTTAAAAAAAATGTTGTAAATGATTTGTATTTCACTTATTGTTCTTTTATTTTTAAATTGCAGTGACGTCACAAATTTTCAAGCATAACTATCGAATTGACAATTTTTCTGCGTGCGCTACATATCGATAGACTGCGAGCATTTTGCGCCTCAACAACGATCCCTAACTGCTTATAGTTTCAAATCTTCGCGAAAAAATTTTGTGGGTTGTGCGTGCGGTAATTATGGAAAGATTCGCGAGCGAACAGCGCTCGGCACTTCGGTTTCGTGGCACGAACGTGCATTGGTGTTAAAAAAAAGAGTGAAGAACAATTCGTTTCGGGCAGAGTGTTGACAGGGCTTCGAAAAGCTAGATCAACTGTCACAAAAAGCTAGAAATAGCTAAACAAATATTATGTTAGGGTTTAACTACTGACGGAAAAGAAGCTAAATTGCCAACACCGACAATGCCTTTGTGCTTTGCATTAATTTCGAATTATAAAATAGCATGAAGAGAGTTTTAAGTAAATAATGAAATCTTATTGGAAGTGGCTATTTAATGAGACCTATTTTGGAATATTTGATGTCAAGGTAAAGTGAACAGTTTTTAATATTTATTTGACTAAAATATTTAATTTAATATATTTAATATACTAATAAACAAATTTAATTACCTTTAAGCATTATCTATATAATAATTACATAGATATTTTAAAATTGTTTCAAAAGAAAAAAACTTCAAGAATTAATAAAACAAATTGATTTGATTTATAATTTATTTTTATTTGACGTTTTACATATAGTTAGCTAAAGCTAAATAAATCTTATAATTGTAGCATTGTAGGGGGACTAGAAGATTATGCTTCCACAATTAATATCACGCGATATTCTAGGAAAGAAAGAAAAATAGTTGATAGTCCATAAACACAATTTAAAGAAATTTAAGTTAATTGAATTTACTTTGAAATTGCTATAGAATTTTTATTGTGACAATTTCCATGAGAATTAAAACAAATATCTGAACAATTACGTATATAAAGATATATGCTGTTCCAAGCAATGCTTTATTTCTAGTTAAGGTTAGTCAAATTTAGAATATATCTATTCTCATCTAGTCCTCCCGCATACCAATAGAGATGTTGCTCTAAACAATGTTTTTGATTCGATAAAGCTGGACTGAATGTAGCACACTAAAACTACTAGAGAATAGTAATTTTACTTGTAATTAAGCTACACATATTTAAACTAATTCTATATATGTATATAATTATATTTTTACTATTTTAATTCACTGGCGTGTTTCAGCCAAGCGCTATGAAGTCGCTGCAATTTAAGGTCTACAAATTATATATATATATATGTATATTACATTGATTATTTTTCTCGATTTTTGCTTTATTCAAGTATTATATGTACGTTGACTAATTTGATAATTCCGCTTAAACATTAGGCTACTTATTGGGCTAATGGTAATGCATAATTTATGTGTGTTCTATGACCTCACATTATGTGTATTCCGTTTTTAGACTTTTAACCGCTATACGCGCGTGGGTGTTCCAAAAATGGGGACGTTGTTGCGCCGCTGGGCCAGCGGGGAGGCGGGCACTGGCGTCGGTCCGTTGTTGTTGTTGTTCAGGCGACGTTGCTGGCTGTCCGAATGGGCACGTTCTACAAGAAGGCATTCTATCTATCAGATATCTGTCTATATATTGGTATATATATATATATATATACATATATCATTGGTATAACTGAGTTGACATGCTGGTTGGGGTTTCGATTTTTTTTGTGGGGTTCGCTGCATGCAATTTTCTTTTCATTTTTGTTTACCAAATATTTTCCGTTTCTTCTGCAAATCGTTAACATGCAATTGAATTGAAATAAAAATAATATAATATAATATTTAATATTTACAATAATATGCAATAATAAATAAATAATGAGTTGCGTGCTGATGCAAGGGGGTTAATAGTAGAGTATATATATATATATATATATATAATAGTATAATATAATCATATCATATCCCTTATTTTTTTTTAAATTTAATTTATAAATATTAATATTAAAATGAATCTTTTAAAAATATAAAAATTAGAATTTAATTTTTTAAACATGTATATTTTTGGTTAATTTAAAAAATTAAAAAATTTAGTCTAAAAATTCAAAATTAATTTAAGTAAAAATATAAAAAATTGCAAAAATTGATTTAATTAAAATTCAGATTTTCTTTCCTTTTAATTGTATATTAAATATATATACAAAAAAAAAAAAATAATAATAATAATAATAATTTTATATGTATGCAAAATCTGAATTTTTGCAAATTTGAATGATTTCAGATTTAGCATACATTTAATAATTTTTGTTTTTATATTTCTAAAACAAATTAAAATTATTTATTTTGATATAAACTTCAATTTCATGCATAGATATATAGACTTAATATAGATATTTTTCAGCAAAAATTTGCTAAGAATTTGTATCTTCATAAAGCTATATATATATATAATATCTAGCTACAATTTAGCTGTGTTTGCAAGCTAACTAATACCCTTATTTGGACATATTTTTACCTCGAAACTTTAGGCCCTGCGCCTCGTTGATGATGGCCGCCAGAGCTGGATGCTGATAGCGTTCACGGAATATGGCCGAACCGTTCATGGCGGAGCCGCCGTTGCCGTTGAGTGTGTTATTGCCATTGCCATTGCTGTGGTGCATGATCTTGTGCTGTGGCGTATGCTGGGGCGTTAGTGAAATTGGGGGCGTGGCATTGCCATTCTTATAGTAGCGATTCTGATTGGGATCATAGGCGTTGGTGTTCTGTTCGTGATTATGATTGAGACGATTAGCTAGCTTAATGGATGCACAGCGCTCCTCCTCATTGTTGCGCATCTTCAGTATACGCTGATCCTGCACTGAGTAGCGCGAACCGTGCAAGGCGTTCAACTGATTCAGATTGTTCACCTGGGCGCTCAGCTTCTTGGCGCGAAAGCTGCCGCCGGGCGAATTATTCAGCAACGTGCCACGTGACGAGCTGCCATTGGTTTCGGTGCTATCGCGACTGGCTGCCTCGCGATAGCTGGAGGGCCGATGGGTGGATGGAGGTGTATCCAGGCCGCTATCATGGGCCGAGCAGTCCAGCTCCTGTTTGTTGTTAGCCAGGCCCAGATTGCTGCCGCCATTTGCATTGTGAGTGGGCAGCATCGGTTGAACTAGAAGGCGAGCGCGAGTTGAGGTTTTAGTTGTCCAGTTTGGAAATGTCATCAACTCACCTGAATGGCGCATATCGGTGGGCGCACGAGGTTTGCGATAGAGCCAGTCCCGGTCCAGCTCATTGCCGTTGTCCGGTTGGGCGCTGATGCCGCGGAAAAGTCTTGGACGACGCAACTGGACCTCAGCCTCTTCGGCTGTCTCCTCGTCGACCACCTGATTGGAGCCGAAGCTGCTGTTGATGAAAATGCGTCGAGGCGAGCCATACAAACCGCCGCCAGCCTGGGTGAAGCTGTTCTGCGCCGAGGCATAGCCATTCGAGTAGCGACTGAGATTCGCATTGCTGTGATGCGGTATCTTTTGCGGAGTGGAGTGATTCGTGGAGATGCCGCTCAAATGATGATTGTGATTCTCATTGTTGAGGGCACTCAGATCGGGCACTGAGTCGCTGAACAAGAACGGATTGGCACCCGCATAGCCATTCAGGCTGCCAGCGCCAATCTTGTGGCGAGCCAGGCCGCCACCGTTCGCCGAGCCATTTGTCATCAGCCAATCGTCCAGGGCGCTGGAGTAGGTGCTGCCCAGGCCAAAGTGCTGAAACTGCAGCGAGGCGTGTGAGACGGGCGCGGCCAGAGAAGCGCGCGATCTGGGACCCTGGGCGATCTTCAACGCGCGACGACGCTCCTTGGAGGTCAGCGTGCATTCCTATTGGGAGAATCATTCGATTGAGTATTAAAGTCGATTTTAGCTAAATCACAGCGACTTACCTCGAGCAGCTCAAACCAATCCTCGAGGCCATCGTCGCATCGCAAGAGCACGCGACCCTCGCGTCCCAGCAGCAGCCCAATGGCGCTATACGAACGCCTATTGAGCCATTCCACCTTCTCCACGTCGACCAGCTTGACCTGCAATGATCCAACAATACAATAATAAGCCCACGGTCTACTACATCATTGTTACAATCCAAAACAATACGAATAAAAGTCAAAGGTTAGGCAATGATCGCTGGACTGACTTCTCTGGGCCACGCAGCAGGGGTCTGGGAATTAGATTGCAGTTGAAATAAAAACGTGCACGTTTCTTAAGACTGTGATGAATCGAGGCATTTGATCATCCAAAAGAATTAAAACTGTTGCGTGAGAGCAAAAGGGCAACGGAATTTTAAATTGATTAAATTTAAAGCGAAGTTACTTAGGGGGCGACTATAGCTCAAATACAATGTGGATTAAAGAAGACTGTAGAGGCTTGAGAAATTTGTGATTGCGATATTTAGATTTATTTTATTATACTTTTATATATAAAACAAAGTAAAGAAATGAATACAAAAACTTGCATATATAGAAATATACAGAGAAAAATTTAAAACAAATATATAAAATATAAATATTTAATAAAATTAAAAATATACAATAGTTAAGGTAAAAAAAATATTTACCTTAAAAAAAAAATAAAAATTGTGTAAAATTAAATTAAAAAAAAAAAATAAATAAATAAATCAATATAAAATTAAATAAATAAATATATAAAAAATAATAAAAATAAACAAGCAAATAAAAACATAAATTTTTAAAAATTACTAACAAATTTCAAATACATAAATTAAAAAATTAATATTTTACAGTAAACAAAATACTTAAAACGTGGATATAAAATCAACTATTTTATTTGATAAATATGTGTAATACATTTAATAAAAAATTATAAAATAATATATAATAATAATAATAAAATAATATATATAATAATAATCTACTGTAAATAATTAATATATTATTATATAATTTTTATTTAAGTATATAAGAAATATTTAATAAATAAAATAATTTAATTTTATATATTTTTTGAAGTATATATATATATTATATATTTTATATTTCAAAAATAAATAAATAAATAAAATAATTTAATTTTATATATTTTTAAAGTATATATATATTATATATATTTTATATTTCAAAAATAAATAAATAAATAAAATAATTTAATTTTATATATTTTTTAAAGTATATATATATTATATATATTTTATATTTCAAAAATAAATAAATAAAATAATTTAATTTTATATATTTTTTAAAGTATATATATATTATATATATTTTATATTTCAAAAATAAATATTGTTTTTCATTTTTTATTACTTAACTTATTGATTCATTGAAAATACGTATAAAATACGGCTTTAATCTGCATAGCCTCTCTTTAGACTCTAGGTAACAAACAACTGAAATAAATATATAACAAATCTAATTTCATATTCAATTTGCAACTGCTGGAATTCTTTACTCTATTTGTTTCAGTCTGTTAATTAAAAATGTTGTTCCCCCAATCTTTAATTTCTTTGAGCTAAGAATGTTACCGGCTAGAATGACATCAGCTGCTGTTTTGTAGTCGAGATGGCATTTAAGATTGCATCGCACTTGCCATTCGAAACTAATGCACTTAAATTTAATGGCAGACGCCATCAAATAAATTGCTACTCAATTATTTTTAGCACGTCTTTATGCAAAACTTTCGGTCCAACAATACAACAATTAAGTGGCGCCCTCTATCTATATTCCACTATCTACCTTTCTCTGCTAACTATTGAGCGTTTCTTTTTGCTTTTACGTTCTCTCTAATTTCGTCTTAGTGCATTTTGCAAACTCGGTTAAAAGTCATTAGGCCAGGCTGACAGTTTTGCCCTGGCCAAATGCACAAACTTTTTAACCATGTAGAACTTTTATTGAACTCATTTTTCTTCATTGTTGTTGTTGCTGTTGTTGTTGTTGTCGTTGTGCTGAGCAAGTTTATTTGCTTGTTGTTGGCGCTGGTTTATGGCCAGAACTTAAAGCTGTTACAGATTCTGCGCTCCAGCTAAAAACTATACGAGGCCATTAGGCAAATATGTCAGCAGCGTGTGGCAATTAGCCAAGTTATGCGATATCAAACGTTAGCCAAGACATTTTCTTAGCTCCACCGCGTCTATTTTTATGGCCAACCATAATTAAGTTGCTCTAAACGCTCCGCACAGTGAATGGGAAACGTTTTTATGATAAATTGTCCGATTTATGTTTACAATATCAAACAAAACCAACAACAACAGCAAAAGAAGGCATTAGATTGGATTTGATATACATTGGGAGATACTCGGTAGTGAGTGAGCGATCGCTCATCATGCCGCAGCATGTCAAGAGCCAAAGGCCTTGTCGTACAACCATTAAAGTGCGCCCCAATAAAATGATCTAAGACTATAAGCGGCTCGCTGGAATTGTCTGTGTGGGCTGCCAAACATGCAAAATATTATAGGTTATTTGTGGCGGCTATATATGTATATATATATATATATATATATATATATATATATATATATATATATATATATAGAGAGAGAGAGAGAGAGATTTATAGTACATTTATTTTGAATAGTTTTGTGTATGGAAAACGTTTATTAAAAATTATATTAATATGCTTTCTAGTTGATGTAGTTTTGGCTTATAGCTGGCTAAGCTTTATTAGACATTGATGTATAGCAAACTAGAAAACGTGGCATATATTTTTCAAATGCTTGACTTTATATTTTAAAATAAACAAAATTTAAAAGAAAAATAAAAATTGAAGAATAAGAAGGAAAAGAGATATTTAAAAATATTTTTTTTTCTGCATTTGAATGACTAAATGAATTTGATTTAAGATCTTTTTAAAATTTTAAAATATTCTGTTTGCGCTGTTAATTTATATAATTTACTGAAAAATTAAAATTTAAAAAAATTAATACAAAAAAATTAAAGTTTAAAAATTATTTACAAATTTAATTTGATATCAGCTTTAAAATTTTTCAAAAATTGATTTGTAATTGTTTATATACTCTGAACTCAAGTTGACAAGTTAATAATGCTATTTAGTTATTTACAAAAAATATGAATTAAAATGTAACTTTAAGAATAGCTTAAAATTCACATTCCACAAAAATAAAATTCAATTCAGCATTACGAAATTATTTTGTGGTTATTATTTGAAATATTCATCAGTTACTGAAATATAAATTAAAGTTTGGCATTACAAAAATATTTTATATATATTTTATTCCAAACTAATTTTTTTTCTCAATCAAACTGCATTTCAAATATTTTCGCTTTCCTAACCAAAATATATTAAAGAAATTCAACAATCTAGCTTAGCTGACCCGCATTAATCCAATTCACAATCACCAAAAAAAAAAAAAAAAACAAAGCATTTTCCAATTTCCGCCTTCAAAAATTAGTTTATTAAACTAGCCGCAAAACTTTCAAAAAAAAAATCAGAAAGAAAAGAAAAAATAAAAAACAAAATATGAATCAGTTTCAAGGCTGGCATTGATTAGCCGTGATTGTTATTGTTATGTTTGTTATGATTATTGTTTTGCTTGTTGTGCTTCATATTTTGTCATATTCAATAGCATTCGCCTGTCAAAACTGATCAAATTAGACATGTAGGCTTTATGGTATTGAGTAAGTATTTCTTCATTTAAAGACATTATTCCCGCACACTTTTGATTGATTTGTAAGGTTGTGCGGCGTCGCTTCATATAGTTTTCATATTTTATATTACTTTTTCGTGCATTTTGTCATCCTTTCAATTTTAATTATGCAAATGCATTTTTAAAACGATTTCAGCGAGCCGCCAGGCATGCTCGCTCAATTAATATCGAATCATTATATCCGATTTCCAGCATAAAAATCAATATTGATTTCAATCACTGTCAAAGTGCAGAAAAAAAAAAAACTGCAAACTTTGGTGGCAGTCTTAGCAGCCCGCAGGCTCACGATTGCTGCCTTTTGCTCAGCTCTCCACCTATCTCATTATATGTACTCGCTCGCCATCTTTTCCCTTTCCCTTTCTCTCTCTGATTGCTGTCACGTCACCTGTAATTATTAAGCATCGCTACATTTCACGCGCGATTGATTTTCCCCGTGGAAATCAGCGACAGACAGCGGGCACAGCAATGCGCTTCATCGACAGGCCTTCGAATCAACATCAACATCATCATCATCATCAGCTCGCGAAATTTTCAATCACTTTGAAATTTATGCAAAAATCAAATTAAATAATTAGACTGTAAATGAGGCTGTCTACTGGCTCCCATCGCACACCTAATTGATTAAGTTGATTACATTGACAAGGTGTTATTGATTCCAGTTCTCATGTCAACTAATGCATAAAACTATGAGAATGTGTGTGTGTGTGTGGGGGTGCTAATTGGAATATGCTTTGAATATAATACTAAAAATCAATATATTATTTATAACCCAGTATAGTATATGGGCAAGATAGTAAGAAATTATTGAAGAAAATAATAGTTTAAAATATATGTCAAATATGTAGAAATTATATTTATAAATTTAAAAAAATAAATGATATAAAAAAAATATATATTTGTATTAAATTAATTTAATTTTATTAAACGAAAAAATTTAATTTAAAAAAATTGTTTATAAGAGCCCAATTAAATATAAAATACAATTTAAAAAAATTGTTTTTAAATATTTTATTTTATTTAATAAAATATTTAAAAGTTAAAAATGTATTCGTTTCTACGACTGACTTTTACAGAGCTTTATAAAAATTATATAAAGAATTAAATCTTAAAAAATTGAATATTAAAAAATTAAGTTTCTCAAACTGCTTAACATTGCCTCTATAGCCATTCAATAAGTGAGTGTATTGACTTAAAAAACTCAACGCCATAGAGACCTCTAATGAGGAAGACGTCGATGGCCTCTCTGCTCAATGACTTGATTATGTTCATGGTTCATTTGGCTGGTTGTTGTCTCCGCTAATAAATGTGGGTGTCTAAACTAAACATGCCCAAATTTGGTCTTGAAGGTCTTCAAGGTGTAAAATGGAAAAACATTAAAGATTGAGTGAGATAATGACAAGTTTACACGAGATTTAAAGAAGACAGAAATACACTGATTAATTTGTAGATATATAACCCATATTATTATAGATGTTTAATATAAGCTTTGGGTTTGCTTTTGTTTAGTTTATTTATATCAAGAAAAATTAAACTAATATTGATTTAAGACACATTTGAACGAACACGAAGGATATTTACAATTATTTTAAAATGCATGGAAGAAACTGTATTTTATATCTCTGCAATTTGTCGCTGGCAAATGCTGAGAGCTTTTCCCCATCTCAGCCTGTTTATCTTTTTCGCATTAAATTCCATTTACCTTGATTATCTGCCTCTGCTGCTGCTGCTCTGGCTCGAATTGTTTATTTTGGAAATTGCCCGCAATAAATAAAAATGTTTGCTGCTGCGTTTGAAATGTATTTTAATTTTAAATTAAGCTGTAAACAACAAAAGAGTGCAAACTGTTTATTGACGCTGCTTTTTGCAGAGATTTTAAGCAGCACAAGCGGACGAAATAAACTAAATAGAGATAAAACTTAAATTAAACGAAAATAAAAGCAATTTTCCCCATGTTGCTGTTGTTGTTGTTGTTGGGTTAAGTGGCATTTGTGTTGCTGTTGTTGTGCATTTTCCTTATTTATTTAAACAACAACAACGAACAACAATTTCATTGCAATCGTGTGTTTTGAATTTTTTGTAGTTTTGTTGCCTTCCTGTTTTGCTATGTATTTGAATTTTACCCGTTGCCTTTTAGCTACGTATTTGCTTTGTTTTAATGGCAAAGTTGTGGAAGCTGGCGCGGGGCCAGTGGGCCAGGCTCTCATGTGGGACGTACTAGCGATAGTTAGCCAAATTAACATGCAGTAGCTGCAAGTTTTAGCCAATTAGTAGAGTTTTGGACGCATGATAATGAACCTTGTTATTTGCAGTTGGGAAATGCAGCAGTTTTCAGTTTAGATAAAGGATGCGACACATCAAATGCAGGGTTAACTGAAAAACTATTTAACTAATGCATGCAATTCTCATATGTCTTGCACATCAATAGTTGGCTCAGTGTGGCCCCCTCCCTGGTTAATAAAATATATCTATCCCGAAGATCTTAACACACGGCAGAACGTGACTTTATGTGCTCGAGAGCTACGGCGGGGAGTCAATTTATAAGCATTTGTTATATTGCTTTGTCTTTTTTCAAGGTGTGTCCTGCTGTCTGATATGGGGTATAAAACGGCACGCCCACTCGCCCACTGGCCCGCAGCACAGCTATAATAATCATGAGTATGACAAAGTTATACTCGTAGTTGTCATAATACTTGGCATAAATCTCGTTGCGGTAATAGAATTTTACAATGCGTAGTAAATAAGCATGAGAGCTGTGCTTTTTGCTCTGGGTGTGTGCAGAGTTTACGTGTGTGTGTGAGTTTTGGGTGTTAACCTGGTCAAGCTGCTGAGGTAACCCTGGATAATTGGTGGGGCGTGCTGAAGATTTATTGCGATATGTAGAGTAATAAAAGTTTTAAGCTTAAATATAGGGTAGACTGAAAAGTATTTTGCAACTTCCCAAATAAATGACATCACTACCAACTGCGCAAAACTTTTTTTTAGTGTTGTAAAATATTATGAAAAAGTATTGTGAAGTCACAAGATTTTGTGAATTTGTAATTTAAATATTTTAATAACTATTATTATTAATATTTTGAAATGCCTTTTTAAGTAATGCAAAGCATTTAAGTGTTGGTAAATGTTGTAAGAAAGCGAAAGTTTTGGGAGAGATAAAATCTTTTCCAAATTTGAAAAATGCTAAATATATAATATATTTTAGGATATCATACAAATGTAGTGTTGTAAAACATATCTAGTGTTGTTAAGCGAAAAGCCATCTGCCTTACATCTGGCTATAAATTCAAATTCAAATTAACGAAAAAAACTAAAAATACTTTTTCATTACGACATTTAAAACTTGATATTTGATCTTCAGTGCTTAACCTTTGACATCTTCAATTATTTTTAGCTTGACTTATTGTTAACTTGACTTACCTTAAATATAAATTGTCCCATATCCGAGGCACGTTCATTGGCCGAGCCCGAGGCACGTTTAAAGCAATGCAAATAGTCGCGGGTGAGCACAAAGTATCTGCAAAAAAAATAAAAATAAAAATAAATAAATAAATTTGGTTCATAAAAAAAGCAATTGCCAACCGTATTTAAGGCCAGATCTCGTTTTAAAGGTCAATTGCCTGAAGAGTCATTCAATAATGATGATTATAAAATAATTATCATGCAACAAATTTTTAATTCAACAATTGGCAACAGCCAATTGGCAAAAGATTAGATATACTACAATGGGCCACACACAGGGCTCCAAAAAAAAAAAAAAGGAAAAAATTGTTATTAATAAATAATAAATCATGCGTCAAAAGAAGAAATACCAGAAGTGAAAAGCCAAAAAGCCACTTGAGTAACTCGGCTGCAAAAGCTGCTTTAGATTTGATGGCTTTCATAAGACGATGATAATAATATTTTATCGTCTCGGTCGCAGCAATGAAAAATCTTTTATTAATATGCTATTGCTATTGCCGTTGCTTTTCCTTTGGGCAATCATAAATTTTATTTTGGCCAAACTTAATAATGCATGGCAAGAGATATTTGCTTAGCGACTGCTTCAACTTTATCCATCGATTTATTTATGGGCGAAAAGTTTTCAATGAAAATTGTGTGTTCGACGAGTTCTTAAAAGGTGCTTTCAAATAATTCACAACGAAGACTTTTTCCTTAGCCAACAAAAGAAGCGCCAAATTGTTTATTTTCCAGTTGGCTGTTGTTTGAGCTTGAAGTTCTACAACGGCTAGCAGCTCGCAGCTGCTTATTAACGTGGTCAAGCAAATTGAGCCAGGGCGAGACGTTAAATAGTGTTTTGTAAACGAGCGATGCTTTCGCACCGAGTCTGGGTAATTGCTTAGCCATTGCTGTGGGTTTGCTTAATAATGTACCGCTGCAGTGATTAGTTAAGCTTGCTAAATGCTCGAAGCATGAACGGTCCACGCAGATTGCAAGAACTTAATGAGTGGAAACTTCCAAGGGAAAATAAATAAAAAGCAAAACTACGAATTGAACACAGAAATACGTTGAATAAACAAAACGCGCATAAATAAAGAATAGCTAATGAGGATACCGCTGGGAAATGAAATAGAAAACAAATTTCAATAGTAATTATTATTGGATATAGTTAATTTCGACTCTAATATACGAATTTTGTTTGTTCGATAATATTTAAGCATTTAATAGGCCAATCAAAGGTTTTAAATGAACCTAATAAGAATCATATACACATGAGAATATGATGAGCATATATATATATATATATAATTATGATGGATGATGTATGATGTGTGCAGACTACAATAAAAGTAAATATCAGCTGGGTTATATAATAAAAAATTTGAAAGCGATAAAATTAAAAAAAAATGTGGAAAAAAAAACAAATAACTCCTAAAGAAATATATAATATAGAGAGTTTATTTAGTATGACTAAAGCCAATTAAAACCAGTTTAAAAACATATTACTTAAAAGTAAATATCAGCTGGATTATATATCGATTAATTTGAAAGCGATAAAATTTTGCAATAAATTTTAGGAACAAATTTAATTTTATTTATTTATTTAGTAATCGCAAATATTGCAATTTTATGTCTCATTTAAAATAAAACACATTCCAAAAATAATCTCAAACAAATATCGAATTGGCATCACTCTTAATGGTATTTCCATGCAAAATTGATGTAGATCAAATATGCACAATTGATAGCAGCGCTTAGTGGCCATTAACTGTCAATTAAAAATATGCCGATAAACGTAATTGCCGGCTCACTGCGAGATTTGCTCAGCCAAAAGGGTAAGAGTCAGAGCCAGAGAGTAACATAATTAAATTTCAATTAAATGCACAGCAAACAAAAACAAAAACACCGATCTGAATGCTCTCTGTCAACCCAAACACACCCAGGCCATCCATCCACTCAATCAGTTTGGCAAATACATTTACATTCGCATTCGCAGTCGCATTTGCATTCTCATTTGAATTTGCATTTGCATATTCCCCCGCTCATAGCGAATTTGCATTCGCATTTTGCATTATCTGCATTTCGAATATGAAAGTAAACTTCAGCCACCCAGTCAATTATGCGCTTTTTGCAATTAACAACCCCTGGGCAAATAAATTTGCATCAAATTCTACCTGGCCAATTCGAGAGGGTTGCTTACAGTTAACAGTTTATTGCAGAGGTAAATTCCAAATTTTAAAAGGGATTTTAAAGTAAATTTCTGTGTTTATTTAAGTATTTAAGAATAAAAATATCTTTCAATTTATAATTAATTTATAAATTGTCATAATTAGCAAATATTACAAAAATTCTTATTTATTATGAACATTTTCAAGGACTGCCTACATGATAATTGTATTTTTTATACAAATATTAAAAAAGTACAATATAGTAAAAAACATAATAAATATAAAAATAAAAAATTTTATATGAAATATATTTAATTTATAAAAAATAATTTTTGGTAATTAAAATTTAAAAAAATAAAATTATAAAAATTTCAAATTATATGTGTTTAAAAAATATTCCAAAATCATTAATTTTTAAATGCAAATCAAAAATAAAATGAAATATTAAATATTTGCTCAAATTATATAATATAAGTAATAATAATAATTTTCATATTAACGATTTCTCTAAGTTTATGAAATGAAATATTTGCAATGTGATTTTCTAGACATTCTCTAAAAATGAAGATGATCTATTTAATCCATTAAGAAATCCTTATTTAAACTTAAATATTAATTAGCTCTAGAACTCTATATTAGTGCAGCAATATTCGTATAGCTTACCTTTCCTTCCAGCGCGAGAAGAGACGATCCCGTTGCTGCCAGAGCAGTCCGCGTTTAATGGGACCCGTCATAGAGGCCACAGGTATGCGACCCGCTAGCAGCGATTGCTGTGAAAAGATAAATAGGGAAAGAGAGAACTGATTAACATTACGTGCATATATGCATTTGCCATTAGGTAGGTGTAGGGAGAGTTAGTTTATGCCGATTTTGCACATTTGTTTAATTTATGATAGAATATTTTCTGAACGTCTCAGCTGTTTTCGCTATCTGTCGCACTGCCACTCATAATTCTTTGGCCCCTGCACTTTACGGTACTTTAAATAATTTAAATAACAACAACAGCAGCGAGTCGTGAACCTTTATGTCTGGCTCCCATGAGCTATGATTAATGTTGCTTTAAAAAGCCGCCACTTGCGCTGCTTTTCAGCCTCCCCACCCTGCAAGCATCCAGCAAGCATCCCCCGCCCCGTTTCAAACACGCCTGCTACACCATAAATTCCGTTTTGTATTTTTTGTTGTGTGGTTTGCTGTTGTTGTTTTTGCTCATAAGGGCAATTTATTATCAAGCGGGTAGTATTATAATATGTTATATTAACAAATGTTTCGTGGCTGGTTAAATAATATAAGCGGATATAGACACATATATGAATAAACATTTTTGAAGGCATAACTCCCGGCAAGCTGGAGCATGTAGGCAATTATAATGGGTTAAGCTTTGTGGCTTATGCGGCTTACACATAAAATGAACAGTAAACAATAATTTAGCGTGTTAACTATTTGTGATGAAGTCATTTAAATTGGTTGAATTTATGAGAGGAAATCAATGAGAGAAATTTTTATAGCATCTGCTGAATCTGTTACAATTTTAATTAGTATCTATGGCCTATGCTTTAAGATCGGCAGATGTTTAATATGATTTAACTATTAAAACATGTTATGTTAGTCAACAAGCTTTAAATAAATGCTAATGAATATGTTACGCTTTTACTATGCCATAGAGCCTTATATGAAATAAACAAATAAATTTCAATCAGGAAATAATGTTTATATAAATATTATTTTATATATTGTATATATAGGACACAAAAAATAAATATATAAAAATTTACACATATAAATAAAAATAAATAATTAAGTATTATATATATTTGTATGTCATACATCATATACATATATATATTATATACTATACTAGCTCTTCAGCTATCATCTTAAGCATCTCCATTATCACATTTCTATTATGTAACACACAATTTAATTAATTTGTAAGTATACAAAAAAAAAAAAAAAGAAGTACATTTATATATATATTTATCTGCCAACTGGGCAACTTAGTATGCCGTCCAGCCAAATGCCCCCAATTTCAAGAATTCAGTCGAAACGCATTTGCTCATTAAATCCAATGGCTGCTGCACGTTTCTATCCAAAATACACACAAAAAAAAAAAACTAACTTCGAAGTCCATTCGGTCCAAGCGAACAATAGTTTTTAATGTGCTAAATTAAGTTTCGAATGCCTCTTATACAGAGCGCTTCCCACTTTCCACTCTGTCTTCCCTTTCGAGAAAATTACCCGCACAATTTCTTTTCGAATTTGGTGGGGGGGGAGAGCCCCAACCCAACCGCTAGCTGTTTTTGCCATATTGAATTTGAAGTTAGCCAAGGCATGCCTTTTGTTCTAGTTGTTTTCTTCCTCTTTCAGTTGTTGTTGTTTGTGTCTGGGCGCTTAAACGTGACTACCGTTAATTTGGCCAGAACCTTATTTAATGCTCTGGCAAAGAAGTGCTTGCCACAGTATACTAAGATTGTGTTGCAACGATAAGCGAAAGACGTAGCACAACAAAAACAAAAGGCAATACAACAAAAAGTATCTTCATTTTCGGTTTGGCGAACCGAAAAAGACAGAGAAAGAGAGAAAGAGAGACAAAAAACCAAATAATACAGCGTGTCAAAGATTTATCGGCTTGAAAAAGTATTTCGAATTAAGCGAGCGCTTTGCTGATGATATCATTTCTCAGATTTGCGATTTGAGATTCACATACTTTTGGCCAAAATGTATCTACAGAACACACATGAACACACACATGCATATAGAAAAGCGATTGATGGGATAGCATCAGGCCGGCATGGCCTTTAGCACCCATTGCCTATACTCTACTAAACCTCTACTAAACTAACTCGGCTATAATTCATTTTTGTTATTTCGATTCATGGTTTTTGTCAAATCGAGTGGCCGTTAGCGCCCCGCTTGGCCCGCTTTGATTGATTTCGCTTTGGCCATAAGCATATCATTAAGCTGCACGCCCCAAGCCAAATGGTGCCACAGAGTCAGTCGCCAACTAACCACTGGATAGCTCTTTTTATGGGTTTATAATGAATCGCCTAATGTTTGACATTTGTTGTCCGCCAGTTGATACATAGCTGCTGATTTGTCTGCCGATCTCCATTTCCATCTCCATCCTTCGCGATGGAGAAGCTAGAGAAGCTGTTGAAGTCCCCATTAAATTTGGCTAAATGTTTATTGGCGCCGTTTGCATAGAAATGGGATATTTTGCTGGAGTTCGGGTTCACAGAATTTAAATAAAAATCGATTTATTAATGTAGGAAGGAATATTGCTATTAAAATTTGAATTTAATTATGAAGAAACAACACGAATGTGATAAAAATTATCTATATTATCTTTAAATTTTTTTTTAATTTAAGTTTTCGTATAATTGTCAGCAATAAATATTTTCATTATATTCTGATCATAAATTCGGAATGTGCTTGACCTCCTTCCACTCATTATCACCTTCATCAGCTGATTATTCAAAGCTCTTTTGGAACAAAAAATGAATATAAATAAATTCTAATAGAATAAAAGCCATGGACAGCTTTTAATAATAAAGTTGAAAAAAAAGTTTTTTTTTAAGAAAATTTTTTTTATAAAAAATCAAAACAACAAAATGAAATTAAATTTTCGTCACGTTCTGCCCATGTAAATTATGGCCAAGCATATCATGTTGTTGTTGTTGTTTGTTCGTTTTGTTTTTGTTTTTGTTTGGTTGTTTGTGTGTGTGTGTGGCCCATGTGGCGCGACTGGCAGCGGAAATAAAGCGTATAATTGTTCAGCACGCATCTGTGGCGCTGTAAAGCCTTTCCCAGAACTTAGCTCAATGTGAGTTATTTTTATGGCCAAAAGTGTGCCAAAAAAGCTGTCGAAAATTGATTACACCAACTGCAACTCTTAACATGGTTAAGGGCTAAAATATATGTGGCAAAAATATCTGTCATAAATCAATCAACTTGCGCAAAAGCCACAAATAAATTAAACATTTTTTGAGAGCTGAGCAGATGAGCGCGGCTGTCGATAATCAACGATGATGACACAATTGCTAAATAATACGAGCAGTTGGTCTGAATACTGTTGGTCTGAATTCGAGCCCGACAATCAAAGCCAACATAAGCAGCAAAATTTATGATGAATTCAAAGAAATAAAAGAGGAGCGTCAGCATCAGCATAAGCATCTGCCTCGACGCTTCTGTGTTGGCGGGTGCTTAAAGTGGGTGAGTGTGTATGGGTGTGTATGTATTTGAAAGTGATTGAAAACTGCAGCGAGCGAGGGCTGTTCAGTGAGTAAGCCAATCCATGAATAGATGAAAACTAATTAATCTTGGCAAAAATGAAATTTTTGTAGATCGGACATGAAGCCTTTAAGCTTTTAATAAATTTGAAAAAGTCTTAAATAGAACTGAATCATTTTTAAAGCCAATTTTATTTACTGAATTTTGAATTGATATTTTAAATAAATCAATCAATTAATTTAAATGCCTGAATATGTAGGATGGATTTCTGCTATATATATATATATATATATATATATATATATATTATATATATTATATTATTATATATATATTTTAGACAATTTATTATTTATTATTTTAATATGTTATTAAAAAGATTATTGCTTAAGAGTTCTTTCCGTTCATAAAATAAAATAAAAATAAAATAAAATAAAATAAATAAAATTCTCAAAAAAATGAATTTGAAAATATTTCATACTTTGCTGCATTGCAATCTACTCAAACCACCCTCGGAGATTATCACACAGCCTGTGGGCTGTTTAGAATAAGATGTTAGATCATGCCATCACGATTCTAGGCATGAGCTTAGCCCCTTTTTGTTTTTAGTGCCTCAATAGCAGCTCCAAATCTAATTTCAATTCCAACTCTTAACTCTGGGGCATTCAGTACTCTGCGATCTTTTTGTATGCCAATCCAATTAAAAACCACTAAAAGAGCGCCATAAAAGGCTGGCCAAAACCAGACCTGAACCAACCCGGTAATTATGTAAGCGGCACACACTGACTGACTGCGAAAAAATACCTAAAAAAAATACCAGACATATATACGTGCCAATTTCGGCGGCGTCTTGAATACATCATTGAGCAAAAAAAATAAACAAAAACGAAAAAAAATTGCGCCTGTAGCATAAATAATAAATGCTTTAAGCAAAAGCGCGTCAGCTTCCTGCAGTTGGATTTTCACACACCAATAAAAAATACACTGAAAATGGGGGCATTAAGTCATTAGAGTTACCTAATATTTTATGCCACGGGAAAATTATGAAAAATGTATTTACTAATGTGGCGAAAGGGACAAAGAGAGAGATACCTCGAAATGCTGTGGCAAATAAATCACATAAAAAGCACTTAAATTTACTTTGGTACTTTTGCTTGTCGTGCTTATCAAGTCGCTTTATTTGCTCTTTATCAAAACTTAGCGGATATGCTTGAGTATGTAGCTACAAGCTGGTTTCATGTATCTGCAAGAGTGCACAGCACACCTTGTTGATAATTAAAAATAAACTCATTTAAATGCTGTTTGCACTATGATAGCAAATATGTTAAGTCTGAGGCAAATAGTAGCTACGACGCAAAAAAAAAAAGATAATGAATATATATACATATGATATGCATTTATATTTATAAAATTAAAGTTCATTTCACAAATCATAAAAACTGTATAGATAAGAAAACTTTACAATGTTAGATATGATATGTTAGCTTTGTTAATAGATAAGTCTGTAATATGACGGCAGGGAAATTTCATTTGCTTAAAATGCAAACGGATAAACGAAGAATTGCCATAAAATTCAAAGTTTAATTTTTTAAAATAAATAAACTGATTTAAATAAAATTATTTGAATTTAAACATTTAACAAAAATTTTCATTTAATAATTTATTTAAACTTTTTCTTTTATCAATTAATTTGATTAAAAGCTTGGACATAAATTACTTTAATTTAATTTAAAAATAAATTTTATGAATTAAAATTATTTAAATAAAAAATTTGTTAAAAAAATAATTGGAGATGAAAGTTTGAACCATCTAGAAAACTAAGCTTACAAACTGAACCTATGAACCTATGGATTCACAATCGAAATACCCCTTAATTTAAGCGCATTGCCGTCCTGCTTAAAGAACCTTTTTGTTTCCATATATATAAACGAATAACAACAACATTGAAAATGTTTTTCGAAATTAATAAAACAAAAAAGTCATTTGAAATAATTACATTTACGACCCCAAAGTCAATGACTTTTGTAAGTGGAGAAAAAAAAACTAATAATTTAATTAGGCATATGTACGTTTACACACACCAACTAGTTGGACAAACGGTAAAAAATCAGTGAAAAGAACGTGGGGAAAAGTCGGCTCGTCGTTGTGGAAATTGCGCGACTAAAGCAGGGAAATTACAACTCAAAGGTAGTGTAGGAGTCGCATTTTATAATTTTTATTTTTTTTACTTCGCTTTTGCCACTTGAAAGCACAGCAAGTATTTATGACTGCTTGTTGGATGGATGACTGCCTGGTTGGTTTGGCTGGCTGGCTGGCTGGCCGACTGGCTGACTGGATAGGTGGATAGCTTGTTGGGTTGCCGACATCAAAAGGCAAACAACGCGAGTATAAATATAATAAAAAAAAAATAAAAAACGAACACAAATTAAAAACCATTTTATGATTGCAATGTGGAAAAGTCAAGTCAAAGAAAAATCTGTGATACCCAGTGCAGCGAACGAAATTCAATTTCCAAACAAGTCATGTTGAAACAATGTGTGAAGTTGGCAAATTGTTCAATATTTGCCAAACGGTAATTGAAAATCAACTAAGAGTCGTAAAAGACTATCTATGGAGCCCGAAGTATATATATATATAATATCTATAGTATCTGCTGCATGTGGGTAACTCACCCAGTAAAAGTCCGTTGATAAAATCATGACACGCGCGCCTATAAAAGATGTTTGTTTACTATGCTATAAATACCAATTTATAGGCGCTGCATTAAATGCCTTTTGTCGTATAAATTTCTTTTCTTTATTTTAGAATCTCTTAACACACACGCGCACGTTACACTAATGATTCTTATGCGCCGCTAAACAAACATTTAGCGTATGCGAAAAGTGGAGGATGAAACGCGAAAATATGAATTGAAGAAAATTTTGTAGCAACGTCTGCGAAAAACTCTACCGACACGAACCAACTTCCATTGACGACTATTCAAAAATTCTGAGCGAAAAATATATATTTGTATTTTTTCATGCCGCAGCCGCCTAAACATTTTACACATATGGCAAAAACAAGCCCAGGCCATTGTGTTGCTTGTGCCGTTCTACACATGAGCACGCAAAGTATCTACGGCAAAAAAAAAGTATCTGTATCTGTAGTCGTTGCTCTGTAGCAGCGATAGCTGTAGCTGTAGCTGTAGCCGTAGCCGTAGCCGTAGCCGTAGCCGTTGCTGTTGCTGTTGCTGTTGCCATTGCCGTTGTCGTCTGCCGTGACGTGACACACATGTGGGCAATTCTATGCAGCCAATGGCAGTTGTTGTTCTTCTGAATGTTGTTGTTGGTATTACCACTGCCTGTTGTTGTTGTTGTTGTTGTTGTGTTTAGCCAAACATGTGCCTACGGTCGATGTTTTTTTTTTTCGTCTTTTCGTTTTCTTGACTGGCTTTTATGGTTTATGTGTTAATAAGGCGACCTTCAGAGATTTTTCTACGCTTTTTTTTGGCATATTTATTTAGTCAAGATAAATCAAGTGAACTGACTAAAACTATACTTGTCTCTGCAGTTTGGCAATATTTGTCGAGTGACAGAATATCTAGCAGTTCAATATTCCCCACTCTTTCTTCCTTCAAGTCGCAACCCACTCGATGCGGAACTGAATTTCTGACTCAAGTTGTGTGTTTGAAGAATCTTTATTTAATTTAAACACATATATTTTAAGATTAGCTATTTGATGTGTCATAACACGATTACGACTGTAAGACGATTAGGTCCATAAAAAAAACGAGTCGAAACAAATATGCTAAACTCCTATGTTAATGGTTTGTTGTTTATTATCATTGGATGATTTGGCTAATTGGTTGTAGAAAAAGAGAGTTAAAAAGAGTTCTTTGGAATGCTCAGTACATATATATTTGGCATTATGGTTATGATTATCATTATCGTCAACACAAATAATTAGCAACTGCTTTAAAAGTCTAAAAATAGAAGAAAGTATATATAAAGCAGATATACAAAAATTCTAGTTAAATCTTGACTATCATATATATTATATATATATATATATATATATATATATAACTAGTAAGAACAAAGATGTTTCCTTCTTCATCTCAACCCTTTCAGCCCATTAACTTCACACAAGACTAGGAAAACTTTCCAAACATCTTAAATGTTGACCTAGAATTCTAGAAATGAAAATATATTTTAGCCACTTTTAAAAGTGTTCTCAACTAGGAATTGGGCAAGAACTCTTTTTCTTTTGCCTTTTCGCGCTCTGCTACAGAGCCGTAAGTCGGCAGTTTATAACAAAGCAACCCATTGACCTTCACGCATCGCTCGAGAGGCACTCGCAATACATCAAACCAGGCACTCAACCCGCTCAAAAGCCGTTATCAAGCACACATATTTGGGCATGTCAGAGCAGAGTGAAAAAAAAAAAAACGTTGAAATGCTGCCACATGCAGCTTACACAGCATACTCAGCTACACACACACACACGCACACACACATACTCATATTTGAGCATTCAAAAGTCATTTAAAATGCAATAGAAAACCCGCCTGCTGCCATTCGCACAATTTCATTCTCTCAGCGGGGCGGCAGCCCAACAAGAAGACGAACCATCCAATAACCCACAGAGAGACAGAGAGAGAGAGAGAAGCCTCAACGGAACCATTCACACGACCAAAGATCCTGCCGCCTGAAACTAAAATGAAATAAAAACGTGAAGAGGTACAAGAATTTTTGCTGTTCTCGTGGCTTCTCAGAAAAAGAGCAAAAAAAAAATTGTGAAAGAGGCAAAAAAAAAAAAACATCATCTTGGCCTTACTGAGGCGTCGCCAGGTCTGTTCACAATTTATGCATGTGCCACAGATGGAAAGAAGAAACCCGAAGTAGAAGAGGTGAAAGAGCTGGGAGAAGAGCCCTTGAACTTGGGCCAGGAAGTGTCGCTCGATTGGCAGTGCCAAAAATTGTTTGTCTTAGTGAGATTTTTCTACTTCAAAGTAGGTTTAGCCGCTACCCTATATTCAAGCGAATGATATATTTGTGCAATGATATCATCTTGAGTTAGTTATTCCAATGAAATGGGGTTGGATGGGAATTATGATTGTATAATATACATATGTATATCATGTGGAATTCATGTTTTAAAACAGGAAATGTTTGTTGAGGTATTATTAATAGTAATAATAATAATAATATTAACATAAATTATAGATTATGTGCAGGTATTTTTAAAATACTAAATGGCATATTGTTGAGGTATAAAAATATCAGATTTATCACTGACTAATCGGTGTATATATAATATAATATATTTATGCATTATAATATACTATGTAATATATAGGGATTTTTAAGATAAAATTAGGTCTATTGTGAACGTTTAAAAATATAAAATTTATGGTTGACTAATCAGAATGTATATTATATAATTTATAACTTAAGTTAAGTTATAAGATTACTATGCTAACGAATGGGTAATGAAACCCTATTTGAATGAATATGAATAACTTTTCTAAGGCAAACTTTGCCTATGCAAACAACTGTTGTAAAAGGAGTGTATTACAACTTCGTATAATTTTTATTTTATTTTTTTAAATTTATATTTCTGTATGTTATATAAAATGCCTTGCATATTTGTGCAAGCTCTCAGCTCAGTTGCGATGGCGTCATGCGGGCTTGTTGAAAATGATGCGATTGTCGGCGTTCGCCTTTTTGGGTCTGTGTGCTGTGTGAACCACTGCATAAATCTGCAGAAATTATGGCTAGATATATCTTTTATTTCAACTCTGTTTTACGAGCTGCAATTGACGACAGCTCAAGTAATACAAAAAAAAAAAAGAAAAAAGAAAAAACTTGAATAGCACCCAAGTAGCTTAGTTTATCTGTTTATCTATTAGCTACAGCTAAGTATGTAAGCGTAGTTAGGTCACGCCCCCTTCTGTAAGACGAAGGCAACAGTCATTTCGCATGCTGTTTACATTTATGCAACATGTTGAGAGTGGCTACAATGTATCTACAGATACTTTTAGTTAGTGTATGTGTGTATGTGTGTGTGACTGCGTCTGATTATGACATTTAACATGAACACGTAGCACAGCGCAGCATATGCGAGCGACAGCATTGATATATATTTTTTTGCTTTTCTTTGGTATTTCTACTCGACACGAACGGGGGGGCTATTGGCGCTGGCGGGACAGGGAACTACGGGCCAGTTCGGTTTTTCTGTTAACCTCATTGCGAATTCATTCATTCATTCATTTCGTGCTGTCATATTTTTGCTGCCTTATCGCAGACCCAAAACAAAATTGGCAAACATTTCGAGGCACCAAATGCAGCTAGCAAAAAAAAAAAAAAAATAAACGGAAAAAATATCTTGACTGCAGTTGGCGCAGTTCAAGAATTGAAGTTGGGATTGGGGGTGTTTGTCCATGGCTAAATTGGCTTGTTCGAATGCATCTTGATAAGAGCTGACGGCCTATTGGCAGCGGAGTTGGCGCATTGAATTGGAAAATGTTTTCAATTTTTTGTTTGTCTAGTTCCTTTATGTGTATGGGTGTGTACGACTTGCCTGTAAAACTAGCTGTTGGAAGTTTTTGTTATTGTTGTTGACACTCACCTGCAAAAGAGAAAAGGAAAAATATTAATTAAAATATGTAAAACTAACGATTATTTGTTAAACTAGAGTTTATCTATAAACTAGGAAAAAAAAACAAAATGCAAATTCATACAAATGGTAGTAGGAGTAAATTTTTATATCATATAAAATATGTAAGAAATATATAGAAAATATTTAAATATACATATAAATTATATATAAGATATATATATATATATATATATATATATATATATATATATATATATATATAAGATAAAAAATATATATATAAAATTTATATAAAATATGTACAAAATTTATAGAAATATAGAAAAATGTATCCAAATTTTATGTGTAAAATATATAAATAATTTATTATAAATATACACAAAATTTTAAAGAATTATAAAAAACATAAAAAGCATATTTAAAAAAAAAAAAAAAAAAATATATATATATATATATATATATATATATATATATATATAAATATATATGAAATGTACATAAAATAAATATGCAGTTAGGGGGATATATCTGAAATTGATTCACATATCTATTCAATTGTAGATAAATTCTTGCAAATTTTCAAATAGTCGTTCCAATGTTAGTATTAAAATTTCTTTTAAATTCCAAAAATATCAAACCGCAACAATTGAAACAAGTTTCGATCGATATGCAAACAACAAATAATCAAATCGAATGCTTGGCCGTTAATTGAGCAGCTTAAGCCGTACTTGAAATCAATACCAGAACAATAGGCTTAGAAAATATTTATATAGCTGAATAGACTGGCAAATATTCAAGTGGGTTTTAGATAGAGCTCCATTAAAAATAAGTTTAATAAAAATTTGCAATAAATTGTCAAAATGTTACAAAGAAAAAAAAAAGAGGTAAGAAATGTATTTATTAAACACCTTAAAAACGAGTTCTATAAAGAAATCAAGTGGAACGAGAACAGCGACAACAACACAAATTTAATAGCGAACGAGTCAAGTGCCAGTGACGACTTATTTGTCACTAGAGCTGTTCTCTTAATGTTGCTGTTGTTGCTTTTATGGACAACAGTGTGCAACAGTGTTGTACGTGGGCGTCAAGTTGAACGACAGATATATGAAGCTGAAGCTGAGGCAGGCAACGAAAACAGCAGCAGCTGCCTGATTGTTGCTTTGTAAGGTCAGGCGTTCACCAGTGCGTATGAGCAATAATTTTTTTAATTGTCGCATTAAACAGTTAACGGGCGTCACGACAATTGCCGGTGCCACAGTATTTTAGTATTTCATTTCCACTGTGTGTTTGATATGTTTTATTTTCGCCTGCCTTTAATTGTTTATGCAAATTAGAATTCACTGATGAGCAATTTACTTACACATTCGGCGCGTTTTTTTTTTTTCATATTTGAGGAAGCGAATGGCGCATCGGCGCTTTGTGCGAAAATATCTGCAGCTCTCAGCTACTTTTAGCTGTACAAATAAAGGTGCGAACACATTTTGCGTGCAAATGCTAACGATTATTCTTGCCTTATTAGAGCCTGAAGCGTAACTTCGTGTTAACTGCGCCACAAAAGATGCCGCAACGTTGACAAGTGCGCGCTTTCATAAGTGCGTCTATTCGAGAGCATTCGACTTGTCTCGGCATAATTGGGTTCACTTGTCAAGTGCTGCAGGCAGCGACATTACATTTACATTAGGGGTGCTCGAAAATAATATAGTTTGTGTGAGAAGAGGAGATAGAGCACATTTTTGGTAATCTATATTAGTTCTTAGTTTAAATGAGTTTTGCAATGGATCCATGGGACATTTAAATATTTTTAAGTATTTTAATTATTTATTTACATTTTTTATCATGTATAAAAATATATTTTACTATATATATTTATAACTAGATTTATTTATTGTTTAAAATAAAATTACTATCAATTACTATACATATTTATTAAAAAAATAAATAATATTAATAATTATTCTCAAAAATACCACTAAACTTATGCCAATTTACTGCATAGTTATAATCCAAATGATCATTAATAGTGTCTTAACTTCCACAATATTAAATATGCAATTTGCTGTTTATTTGTTCGCGAAATCACCAACACACAGTAAAACTTCTCTCTTTTAGTTTTAATTTTACAATTATTATTAATTTGCTCAGTTGCAGTAAGTGCATACAGTAAGAGAGCTCACGGGAATGCAGGCAGCGAAAAGTCAGGGAATCCAGAGAGAACGAGCACAGAGAGAGAGAGGCGGTATTTCCGCTCTTACTACTCATAAATTCTTATTACTAAATAATACACTTAAATATTTGAGTAAATATAATTACGTATATGATTATCATAATAATCATAATATAACCATACTTATTATTTAAACAAGTTCTTAAAATTATGAGTAAACTATTACAATATACTTAATATTATACTTAATATTATTAACAATTAAAATATTTACCACAAGACACCAGAAGGGGAGCACTGCACTGCACTGCACTGCACAACTGACCACCAGAAGTTCTACTGAAACAGTCCAGCTGCTGGTTTGCCCTTATATAGGGCTACGCTCCCACTCAACAACGAGCGACACCAATACTAGAGCATTTCTCTGAGTTAGTTTTTAGACTCGATCATAAGAGTCCTCTCTGCTGTTAGATGGTCGATGCGAGAACAATTTAAGAAGTTCGATCACCCATCGGAGTGGCAGAGAGGAAGAAGAATATATAATCATATGAATATATATTATATGCGTATTTGTAGGAATATATATTCATGGGGATATATATTTTATATTCATAGAAATATATATTAGTTGGATTATATATTCATATATAAATATATATTGATATAATAGAAACATGCATTGATTGGATATTCCAATATATATATATATATATATATGAATATATATTCATGGGATTATAAATTCAAAGGAATATATACATCAAAGCAATATAATATTTTTATGTATAATCATCGGAGTGGATATTTATAAGTATACATATTCATCGGAATATATTTAAATGTTCATCGAGCTATATATTTTTTTTTAGGAATACTATATATATTATAATATTCTATATAAAAGTATATATTCATTGGCAGGGCTACTAAAAGTTTTGTACAAAAATTGATATTGTCTCCTAAGTAACCCTACTGCTCATACACATCAAGAACAGCCAACGGGCCAAATTTGTGCAGCTGTTGACCGCTGCGCTTCGTACACAGCGCACAACACATAGCACATGCGACTCATGCGGTCAAAGCTCGTGTCATTTATCTTGATATGTGGCTCGCCCTGTTCGGCTTAGTCAGAGCCTGAGCATCCCTTCGTTCCTTGCCCTTATCAAATTAGCTCAGCTAACAGGTAGTGTAAACGTCAGTTAACCAGCTCTTTTGTCATCATAACTCTGTGTGTCTGGACTCGAGAGCGCATAGAAAATTTCAGTTGATTGAACGTTGCGTTGACAAACGACGTAAAAGTTTGTCAACTGTGTAGATAAGCCACGTCTAACTCTTGCCCCCAGCCCCCACACACCCAAACAAACTGCATTTGTTAGCCAGGTTCAATGCTTCAATTAAATTTCCTGTCAATCATTTTTTTTGTGTTGCTGTTGGCTTTGACTGCTTTCCACTTTATTTTGTTTTGAAAAATACGTTTAGTATTTTGAAAATTTCATAGCTGGTTTTGATTATCCATTGCTGTCGACGTTTTGTGCATTGGCCAGCAAATGGGTTTTTTGACTTTGACTTTGACTGATTTGCATTGAAGTTCATTGAGGTGTCAGTCAGTCAGGTGTAAGACTCTTCGGCATTGGCTAACTAGCTGCTGTATGCGGTGGGTGGGCCATTTGTGGCATGCAGCTTGTGTGGGCTTTCCATTAAAGGTGTATAACATGTGTAATTTTTGTAAATCGATATAAATATAAATAGATCTCGGTAATAAAGATATAAAATTAGTTCACTTTAAAAATAATTATAAATAAAATTATATAATAATCTTTAAAAGTAGTTATAAATAAAATTATATTTTTAAGATTTGTTTATTCGATTTAATTTAAGAGTCTAACAAATTAAGAATTAAAAATATAAATAGATAAATATGCCAATTTTTTTTTTTATTTTACGAAGTTTTATCTCTATTATACTTTTCCTCTTCCCGTTTTCACTCTCCTTTAACTTTTCTTCGCTTTGCCGCCCTTGCTAATCTCTGATCACCTTCAAACTGATCTTGCTCTGTTTTCTTCTCTATTTCTTTTGATTATAGGCTTTCACTTGTTTTCTTTACAATTTAACACTGGTAGATAAAAGGTGATAGACACTTGTTCTCATATTTAAAGCGCAGCCCTTTTAATCGGTTCTACAATCTAATCCATTCGTATTTACACCTAATTCTCTCAGTTTTATCGCACTTACATATCAACCTTTCTCAGTCGCTTTCGCTCATTTTCACTATCTTTTTCTCTTTCTCTCTCTCTCTCTCTGCTGTTTGCCGCCCATTTCCTTTATGTAAACACCTACCTAACCAAAACGCAGTTGTGCTCAGTTTTTGCCTACCCACAGCGCACGCCGTGAGAACTATGCCAGGTGAATGGCTCTCCATTGTTCTCGGCCCGTTGTTGGTCGAGATTGTAAGAAACTTTGCGCTCTTTTACCTATTTTCTTGTGCAATTATTTATAATAGCGCCTGGTTTTCTGCCCGTTCGCCGCTTTAATGCTACAAACAACGCGTTCGCATACGCCTCGAAATTATGCAGGTAGCGTACACCATACTTTGTCGAACCCTGAGCGCAGTTCATTAAGGGTAATGCATGCCAAAAAGATTGAAAGAAAGACAAATTGTCTGAAAACAGAGGAAACTCGCTGCGAAGACATCAATGTGTACGGGGTGGCAGCGCCTTAATGACAAAACGCCGCCTGTTGTCCTCCAGGCACCTGCAGCAGTTCCTTAGAAATTTCCTACGTTCATTTGCAGTGCAGCTACGCCAACAACTAGAACCGGCTCCTTAATATTTATAAATAATTAAAGTGCTTGCCCTGTCTGTCGGTGCAGTTTATTGATTTTATAGAATACCCTGTACTCAATACTCTGTAACTCAAAATTAACTGCCGGGTGTTTAAAAGTCAGTCACTCTTATAATATAATTTTGGCATATTTGAATATACATATATCTTATATAGAATACAATAAAACTATATGCTTAAAATTTGATATAGATAAAGTAAGTACTAAGTGCCGGGTATTCTTTAGACCGTCAGACTTATGATAAAGTTTTATATTAATGTGACTAACTGAATAATGTCGTACGCTTAGTTCATTAGTAAATTAGTTTGTTCATACATTCATAAATCTATTTTGCAATGCCATAAAGTTATATGTTCAAGATTTGATAGGATATACTCTAGTCAGTCACATTTTAATAGAATATTATGATATTTTCAAATATCTTATATAGATATCCATATCCCAAAATTTTGAATAAATTCTGAACTGCCTGCAGGGTATTCCCTAGTCAGTCACCCTTAACATAATATTCCCTACTCCATCCTCAAGTTTTCTAACTTTTGCGGAAATGTGTTTGAGGATCAAATGTGTTTGCTTTGAGTGGGGCGTATCGTTGTACAGTTCATTGCACTGACCCACTGAAGGTGACAGCATTTGCTGCTGCTTCTAAGTGAAAGCCATATAACTAGCCGCAAGTACCTTTAAATGATGATGATATTGTGGCACCTACAACAAGTGTCTACTCCCAGCCACGGCGAACGAAGTCTTACATGTGTCTGTTTTTATTTTTACGGCCTGTCACATATGTCATACAGCGAAACGTCTCATATTTCTTCAGCTGATTAGCATGTGCACTTGAAGGACCCGGCTCGACGTAAACATAGAATATATGTGTGTGTTTGGCTACTGTAAACGAGGGAGGGACCGCGTCCAAGGCTGAGACACTTGAGGTGCCCGTGAGAAAAGTGCATGGCGGTGTCTTCTTTTATGCTGCTTTATGATGTGCTAATGGGCGGTAAATATTTCGTAAGCTTCATTGATTTTTATGCATTGTTTATGGGCGGGATAGTATCTCAAGTGGGTCATTTGGGGCCAAAACGGTTGGGATGAATATGTTTTGCGTAGTTGTCAAATGAGATTAACATGTGTTATATAACTATTACTTAGTTTTTACTATCGTCGTCAGATACTTATTTGCAGCTCGAGTTTTTCTATGCATTTTATGGAGTTTTTGTGTGTTTGAGTTGTATTTTTCTATTGCATAGTCTTTTTCTGATTTACTATTCTTCTAATTTGGATTATTATGAATAAATATTTATATAATTTTCTTTTACATTTTTATTAAATTAAAATCTGAACAGAGAATGTAATTAAAAGTGTCTGCATTCTGCGGAGTGATTTTTGTTTATTTGATTTATTATTATTTCCTATTGATTGATGGATTATTATATATAAATATTTATTATTATGATAAATATTCATTTAATTTATTTACTTTAAAAATATAATTTAAATTTGATCAGAAAATATTTTAATTTAATTTAATTTTAATTTAATTTTAATTTAGAATATAAAACACATTTAGTTTCGTAAATTAATGAAGCAATAAAATGTTCGTAAAATATATCACAAAACATTGGATTTTAATTAAAATTTTCATTTATTTATTTAACAATTTATTATTTAATATAAATTCTATTTAAATATTATACAAAAATATATATATTATATCTTCCTTAATTTTATTTCTTTTATGACACATTTTTAAATATACCAATTCCTATAAAAAGTCTTTATTGAGTAGTCAAACTCTAATTTATGTGTGAATGCGAATCAAACTGAATGTCAATTCGCATGTGATTATAGGATTCGCTGTCTATAAATATCGTGACAGGCATTAAAAATTCGGAAACAAGATTTCGACTTTCTCATAAGCTGTATTTCCTGCGCTTCCTGCTCCTCATTGATTCGCTCTTTATTTTAAGTATGGTCAGCCAATTAATAATTAAAATTTTTGTGCGTATTGAATTTGTATTTTATTTATTTTTTTGTTTGTTTGTATGAAACTCGACACTTTTCCGCAAACGAAAATGAAAAACTTGTCAAGTTTCGGTCGTTTAGAAAAAAATGACATTTGCGATGTGGCGAAAACAAGTTAGTTTTAGCCACTTAGTTGAATGTCGCCTTGAGAGTGAAATCTTTTTGAACAGGAAAAGTGCTCGCAAAACATGTGCTGCAACTTGTGTCCAAGAGATTTATCAGCGACAGCGAACGTCATCATTAACATTATCATTATCATTGGCGGCGGCCGCATCATCATCGTTAAGAAAAAGGCTGCGACAGTCTTTTGTCATTGGTATCAAAGTGGAAGCTTACATGATAAATGAAATTTTTCCGCACTAAAACGTTGCTTTTACTTAAGACCAAAAACTTTTGCTTTGTCCGCTGTTAGGCTATAGCATGTGGGGCGTGTGTGTGTTTATCATTATTGTAATTTCTGGCCATAGGCATTTGGCCAAAACACGCACGTCTCCTAACGCTTTGGGCCATTTGGCACACAGCCAAGACGACAACAACAGCAACAGCAACAAACAACATATGTGATTGATTGTAATTGAGGTTGGTAAAAGTTGTTGTGTCAATGTCAAAGCCGGGGTGCCAAAACAAAAAAGAATCTGTGTAAAAAATTGGTCCACAATTGGGGGGAGCTGCTGTCACTTGTGGAAATCCAAAGAAGCGGCAAATTTTCTACAATTTTCGTACAAGTCAAGAGAATGATGCAGCAAATTGTGAAATTGCGAATGGGATTTACATGTTAGCCATTTGTCATTTCAAGTTTGTTTATGGATAAAAGCGGAATTCAATTGTTAAATGATTATAAATTGATAATAGATATCAAAAGCTGTAGCTGAAGCTGGGTTTTAGAAGAGGAATTTAATATTTAATGTAGTACTAATATAGAAGTACTGTTATAATTTTCATATGATTATAAATAGATACTGGAATATCAAGAGATGTAATTGAAGCTTGAGTTTAGAATGGGAATTTAATATTAAATACATTCATAATATATCAAAGACTTGACTTTATAATTTCTATGCTTAAAATTCCCAGTAAAACATTTGATGTAATAATAATAATTAAAATAAAATACAGTTACTCAACTCTAGTTGTTAGCCAAGTTCTTGAAGCATATAACATAATCATAAATTAAGAGTCATTCACAGAAAAGCTTTTTGTCTAATTAACATAGAAACCTTTTCGACAATGACCGTCATAGCCAACTTTAGCTTTAGACAACTCTCAAGTTAAGGCCAAAAAATGAAGAAGAAAAAAAAACAAACTTTTCAGTTGCCAGAAATTTCACTTGCGAAAGTTTTTGAGCCACAATTAAAGTGGAAAAGTTAAGAGTAAAGAGCTGACCAGGTTTATTTTTCTTTTGTCTTATATATACATATATATATATATATTTTTTTTTTTAAAGTTTTTTTGTGGGGTTGAGCTATGGCGTAATGCTGAAAAGCGCAGAAGCTCGAAAGGCACATTAACACGTTTCAAATGACTTTAAATACATTGCCAAATGATGGCAAGAAATATAAAACAGAAACTTGGGAAAGTTGGCATATCTGGAAATATGTCAGAGTGTCAACACAAATAATGAACGAAATAATCATAATCATAATGATAATAATATGAAGCAGAAGAAGCTGCAGGCTGGCCCCCTTCCGCCATAGACGACTGTTGTTGCTGTAATATTATCTGACTTTGTATCTGGCACTATTCGCCCGCCATGATTGCCCAAGCGAGCAAATAAAGGGGTGAACAACTCAGTGTCTGGAGTTTTTGGCCTTATGCAATTGTCATTATTGTCTGAGTGTTGTTGCTTTTGCTTTATGAATATTAAACCTTATATATATATATATATATATATATAAATGTATATATATAACTACATTTTGTTATTGTCGCCCCGTTGCGCATCTTGAAGATGCTTTGCTCAAGTGTTGTTTGTTTTGTTTGCTGTTCACAAATTTCACTGCTTCTCTCGAAATGAAGTTGTGTTTATTTCTGCTTCTGCTTCTTCTTTTTCTTCTGCTTTTTTTCAATTAAATGCGCCAAAAGCGTAAATTTAATTAATTTAATTGTTGCAGCCAAAAGAAATGTTGTAGAAAAATTTCAAGTTGGCCACATTTTAAGGCCAAATTTGTTGTTCGCCCGAGTCAAGTGGATTTTAGTTATTTTTCGAAGTATTTTCAAGTTTTGTTAGACATTATTGCTGAATACTTGGGTAAAATGAAGTAGTTTTTTTTAAGGTTTGGGAAGTTTTAAAAATATTTTAGGCATTGAAATTTTTGTAGAAATTACAACATTTTTTTTTTAATGTATAAACAATTTTTTTTAATGTTATTTATTATTTTTAAGTATGCAGAATTTTTTTTAAAGCTTTTTAAAATGAAAAGAAAATTTTTTTTCCTATGTATATAAAATATTATAAATTAAAAAATGACGTAAAAAGATTCATATTTAAAAAATAAGTATATAAAATATTATTTAAATTATTTAAAATATATTAAAAAATTAAATTCTGCATTTATTACATTTAATCTCTGCTTTATAAAAAAGGTATTTAAATTTGCATTAAAGCCCGACACTTCATTTGTCTGGCTTAACATTACGATACATTTTGTACTCAGCTTAAATTGATAAAAATTTGTAGCTGCATGCAATGAGCATGAGCATTTAGCTGTAAGTGGCTAAATGAATATCATAGCTTAGCAAAGGCAAGGCATGGCAAAAAAGAAAAAACCTCAGACAGACGTTACGATAGTCAGTTATACAATTAGCAAACGCCTACAACTATGACTAATTGATGATGCTCAGCTGTGCAAACAGTTAGACAAAAACAGAAACTAAAAAGAATTCCACCATCACACGAGCGAAAGTATTTTATATGCCATAAATTTCCATAAAGCGTTCAGCTTTAACAGCTCCGATTACTCATATGTGTCGTGGGGGCACTGAGGGGGAAATTTCAAGCGTCAAGAGCCAAGTGAATCATCTATGAATTAAAACCAAATGAGATGTGCACTGTAATGCCAACGCCCCGATGCGCCAAATGACGCAAATTCATTCAGCAAAAGTGTTTCGCTTAATAACAAAATATAAATGTATATATATATGTATATATATATATAAATATATATGTATATATGTTTGTTAATTTATATATTGGATTTTTAATTTTTGGCAAATGAATGCAATTTTGAGTACAGCACGCGGCCAGTGAAAAATGTACGTGATTTGTATGCAAATTTGTGAAAAATGTATCTGATGGCTGCCAAAGCGCGAAAATAGTGTATCTCTTGGATGCAAATTGCACATTGCACATTGTGCTATCATGACATTGCTGCAGAGTCTGTTTAAACATACAAAATTAAAATACCTGCGGTTTGTATTTATGGTATTTTCATTTTTTCATATATGTATCACAAATATAAATATATTTATATTTTTATTTTTTATTTTTTTTTTTGGTTGCGGTCGCGGTTGGCAGACGAGTGCATAAATTTGTTGTTTTGTGTTTTTTTTTTTTTGTTAATCTGGGCAATCGTAAAATGGATAACTAGACGTAGCAAGAGAGCAGACTGTGCATGTTTTTTAAGCATATTCCGTTTTGAATCAGTTGGCATTGTTTGAGCATGTTTTTAACAGTTGTCGACCATAACAATCGTATCGCTTCGCATCGCATTATATAATATATTTATGACAATGTTTTTTTTTTTTTTTTATTGAGTATACATATTGATTAATGTCTGCACCTGGAGATTGTTAGCTTGCTTGGGACTTGAGTAATTTATTTTTATAGTATATTATTCAATTTTCAAAAAGTTGAGTAAGATTTTTAGAAATTGTTTTTGACTGCTCTGAATATTATGAAAGTGTTTTTGTTTAGGCAAACTCGTTTGTAAATTCTGAAACTTGTCATACTGGAACTGATTTGCTTTTTTGAATAACCCATGTTTTTCGACAAAATATTGACATATAAATTATGATTTTGGCAAATTTATGAATGAAATGGCAACTGAGGCACAAGATTAAAGCGGAACTAGTTCTTAAAACAAATAAAAATTAATAGCTACACATAAATTTATAAATGTACTAAAATATGTTAAGTAGTTTAGAACTTTTTCAAAAATATAAAAATAAGTTCTCTTTTAACTCAAAGAACTAGCTCATTTTATTTTATTAAAGCTCTGGTTATTCACCCAAATATCGGAAAAATTTTAATATTTGTAAATTTGGTTGGTTGGTATAATACTGAAGTTGAACTAGTTCTTTAGGCATACTTAAAATTTAAATGGAACTAGTTCAAAAAATTAAGCACGTCTTTTAACTAATGGATCTAGTTAAACAATATTAAAATCTCTGCGTTTACTAAAATAACTAGTTTGAAAAGGTATTTAGTTATTTTTAAATAAGAAAACTAGTTCAATAATATTAAAATTGTCTTTTAACTAAACGAACTAGCTCATTATGCTACAAGTTATTAGTTCAGCGCACTATAAATTGTCCTTGATAATTCAAGTCGCTTTTACAATATCTTCATCATCTTGCTTATGTACGACGTCTCTAATGTTCACTTGCAAATGTTTCATTTTGGAACTGGTTTCGAAAAGCAGTTCCACAATATTAGCAGAAAACTGTCCACACAGAAACACACACACACATCATGTTTGGTCTGCTGGTACCAAAAACTCAGCAAGAGTACTCTGTATATCCAATTAGTTGCTTTCACATTTCAACAGTTAACTGGCAAGCTGTCAGCACTTCTTGTGCTGCTTTTAGCTCTCCGCACTCAATTGTCATTTCAATGGGCCACTAAAAGTGTCATTCTTCATTTAAAAAAAGCTAGATAATTTCTATGCCTTAGCCTTAGCCTTAGCACTTGCAAAATCATATTCATTGGGTAACAATTTCTGTCATATTTTTCGTATACTTTCGTCTAGAGTTCCCAAAAAAAAAAAACTGTTGAAAAACTGACATTTGACATTTTAAGTTAAGTGCTTGCTGGCTGTGCTGCAATCGCTCAAAGGCAAAAACCATTTAAAAGTTTTGTCATTGAGTGGAAAATGAGTGAAGAGAACAATTTGATGATGTTATGAAAGTGAAGACTTTGAGATTTTCCAGCTAATTTAGCAGCTGTGCGTAGCAATGGAAAGTTGGAAGTAATTGGGACGAGTGTGCTTGACGGAAGAGATACGCTGGAAGTAGCTTTCCAGTGAATGAGTTTTTTCTTTTCAATTTTGTTTATCAACTAGACAAATGGAAATATGATCTAAAATGTTACAAATATCAGCTTGAGCGCCTTGAGGTACGCGGTAAGCAACTCTGAAAGGCAAATAGAGAGAACGAATCATTAAGAGTAAAATTTCGATACGACTTTTGACTGTGCTCGACTAGGAGATACTCTCTAAGTATGTATGAAGAACGGACCATTTAATTATTATATAATTATGCCATTAAGCATAGCTGATTCGCCTAGACTTTTGTAGAAATGTTGTTCCAATTGGGTATGCTCGACTGGCAGATACTCGGCAATGTCACTTAGGCATTCTTTGTCTTCTGTCCTCAACTACATAAAAGCATTTAAAAAGTTGGCATTGGTCACGCAGCGTAGCTGCCAATGCGTGAATGCGTCCCAGAGCAATTTAAGTCTATTGTTCTTTTTGGCCCATTAAAAGTGGCCTCAGCTACAGAGCCTGTGCCCGTCCCCGCCCCTGGCCATGGCGAACAAGCCGCACTAATGAGCGTCAAGGCATGCATAATGCATGGCAGTCGGGCATCCGCCCACAGCCACCCACTTGACAGTAACATAATAGTGGCTGTCAAGTGCAGTGCATGTGTAAAAGATACTAAAAGATACTAAGATACTTCCTTGTCCGAGAGCTCTTTGGGCCACACTCGAGTGCGCACACTAAACTTAATGACAATATCAAATTACACACAGAACAGTCAGACAAACAGACAGACGGACATACAAACAGTCGGATATTCACGACAATTTGCATGACACACTTTGGCCGGGCTACGGACTGTGCCTGTCATGGTGGTGGGAGTGGCAATGCTTAAATCCTCAGCTGTCCACAAGTCGGACTCACATTTAAAGCCAGTTGGCAGTTTGTCAATGAGTCGTTAGCAATGCGGGCCAGTGTCCACAATTTAATGCAATTTTCACTGAGCAATTTCTAAAAGCCACAGCGAGACTGAAAATGAAAGTAATTTTTGCACAAGCCACGCAGCGTCTTCTGCTTTTTATAAACACAAACACACACAGAAAGATCGTGAGGCCGTAAACAAAACTCAAACTCAATGCAAGTTGTTGAGAGAAACATGTGAAAGTCGATGAACGCTCGACCTGGCGGTTTGATGCTTTGGCATTTACCTGACGGGGGCACATACAATCGAAAGTGTGGAGTTTTGTCTAATGATATTCTCTAAATAAGGTACAAGCTTTTGAGTTGATTATGGGTCTAAGAGATTATGAGTTTGCAGCGTGATGAGGTGGGTTAAAAGCAAAAAAAACTTGTTGGAAATGTTGTAAAAAATATAACAAAACTCTAAAGAGTTGGGAATATTTCTGGTCAATTATTGTTTATATAAATCCGTTTTTTTAAGACTCTGTGTCCGTAATATATATATTTCTCAATGAAATAGTTCATCGATCTTATATCTTATAATAAATTAATACTAAATAGAATATTATATAATAAATTGTACATTATATTATTTATTATATTTTATATTATTTATTATATTTTATATTATTTATTATATTTTATATTATTTATTACATTTTATATTATTTATTATATTTTATATTACATTATATATATTCTTCTATTAGGTCTACACCTGTGTCAATATACCCGTATTCGTCTGTTCGTCGTAGTCCACAAAAGCTAGAGACTTTAAATTTTACTTATGTCAAACACTAGGGTTCATGGTTCAGGTATATCCTAGTCAGGCATTCCCTTACTTTTTTCACCTATAAATCTCATTTTGCGGTTCGCGTTTGTTCATTTTCCCTTTTTTTTTACTATTATCCGCCGTAATATTTTCTAAATATTATCTATATATTATATATTACCTTTTCTCTTGTGCTCTACTGATTTTATGATTGATTTTTAACAAGGTTTCTTAAGACAAAGCTTGACTTTTAATAAGCTTACATCACAGAGTATTTTTGAAAACTTGTTAACAAGATTATGCTTTATCGTATTAAAAAGTTTTTATTTTCAAATAATTTTTATGTAATTTTCAACAAAAAATTATAAAGCTCTTTAAAACACTTATATGTTCATCATAAAAACTTCTGTATGGCATTACATCATCATTAAAAACTAGTTTTATGTCTTGACTTTAAAAACTTGTAAAAATTCCTTAAACCAAATCACTTTCTTTACTACATTTATTCATGTACAATCTCAGCCTTTTGCTTAGCTCTGCTACAATTATGATTTTATATAACATTGCCAAGTCAAGGTTCGTTGTCTTTGATCTATTATTGTGTTGTTATTAGCTCTGCTCTCATTTCCTGCACTTGGTATTTATTCATGGTCTTCCTTTCTCTTTTGCTCCATGCTGGTTAATTGATTAACTCCCACACTTGGGTCTCACAACAATTGTGTGGATATATGTATGTATGTATTGGCTGTTGCCTACCCCATTCTGGCAAACAGTGCATCTCTTATGGTGCCTTTGCATGCCTCGTTAATAACTTCCTGCATACTTGGGCTCAGTCCAACTAATTAATCAAATAATCAACCAAAAAACGGTAAAAGCCATTCACGCGATACCTTTTCTCAGCCAAAGTGCTTCCTCATAATTACTCATAGCGATTGATCGATAAGCAGAGCCATAAACAATTTTAAATTTGTCAGAATAATATATATACAAATATATAAAAAACATATAGAATGAAAGCTTACGGTCAACAAAAGTCAAGTCAAAAGCAATTTGCGCACTTACCTGGAAAGAGAGAAAATTAAATATGATTAATTAATGCTGACAAGTCAAGTTGTATTAAAATATTGGAATATTACGAAGTGAATAAATAGTGCTTTATATAGGAAAACATTAAATTTACTTCCCAATTACCAGAACCAACACCCACGTCATACCGTATGATATAGATAAAGTATATAGTATATAGTATATAGTATATAGTCAGTTTAATTAAGTGTGAACAAAATGGCAAAATATAAGAGGCGCCTATAGATGACGCATTCATATGTATCAATCATACATATATATATATATATATATATATATATATATATATTACACATAGAGGCCGGCGAACTTTGAAGGTCTTAATTGGGCTGCAGTATTTCCGCAGAGTGCACATTGTGTCTGGGTTCATTTCATAGGCTGCGATATGTAAGCTATGTTATTAGCATTATCATAAAATTATCTGTCGATTACACACACACATATATATATATATATATATAGAAAACTGAGAGATGATGGCGACGACGACTTTCAGTTTGGTTTTCGATGTCCGTGTGATCTTTTCTCTTCTGCCTGCAACACATTGACCCTGACTGAATGCTGGGGTCGTCGCTGGCGTTGCTGAGCACAGAGCGTGGCATTGTCTGCGTCTTAGTGGCGTCTGTAAATTGTCAGCTAATTGCAGACGATATGAAGTTGTGGGATACGCTTGAAAGGCGGAAATTGAGCGGAATAGAGCAGTGCCAGAGTCTAGAGTCGCTTTAGAGAGTCTACATACAGCTTTCGGCCTACGCCTTGCCCAAAAATCTGGCACCATAAAATACCTAAGTAATACCTATTGACAGGTCTACATTTAAATTGTCACCTCAACGAAAAACTTGAATTCTTTTTCAATTCATTTCGTGTGCCTAGCCAAATTTGGATACTCGCTCCTATATAAGGTTAAATATTTTTAGTGGCGTTGCGCGTGGCCAAAACCTGAGATCAACAAAAATTTGCTTTGAGTTTTGGTCTTGTTGTTGACTTTGAATTTGTTCGTTTTAGATACTATGCCTAGATCTTATCTGTTTGCTGCCTTATCTTATCTGTGTTAGTCGATTGCAACACAGTTTTTCTTGAGTTTGGAGAAAAATGTGTGTTAATTGCGTCACCAAAAGAAAAAATAAATAAAATTTTCATTATGCAATTAAACGGTTGGGGGGCAGCTGTGGGCGGGTCAACCGGCAAACAATTAGCGTGCTTGGTGCAAGTGGGAGTTGAGGCCAGTTGCCAGTTATGTAAACTCTTAAGTGATTAAGGTCAGACTGCTAATTAGAAGACCAATAAATGAAACTGGGTGAGCTTCGGCTAAAAGTTTAAGGTGTTGTATGTATACACACATGCATATAGAGCGGCTACTTTGAAGTGCAATTCCAGTCGATTCTACCAAAGGGCGTGGCTGGCAAATGGGAAGCCCTATAGAGATCGCGTAATGCTTGAGGGAAATCTATGAAATGGAATGGACTAGTATGGACTGACTATATTATTAGAAATAAATGTGTGTAGAAAAAAATATATATTTATAATTACAACGATACACAAATTGTATGACTTATATCAACGAATTTAAAATGAAATAACGAAAGAAAAAAATCGAAAATATTATTTTTTAATTAAATAAAAAATAGAAAATATTTCATTCAGATTCCCAATTTATGTCATAATTAAAATTTAATATATTTAAATTTTATGATTTATTATTATTATTATTTATTATTATTATTATTATTTATTATTTTATATATAATAAATCAATATTAATATGTCTATAATAAATTAACAAATATGTATCAGTATTATTATTTACAATTTTACAGCACTTGAAGCTACGAATTTTTCCCCTCGTTAAAACTTTCCAACTGATGCGCACAATTTCAAATTTTTTCACCTCTTTTCGAATTTAATTAAATACTGACAATATTGACAACATGTGGCTGGCCACATTTCAATGCACGTTTGCCCAACGACAATTGACAATTGACAGACATTGACATAACAGTAGTTAAAAAATTTAAAAAAGAAAAAAAATAGGAGAAGAGAAGAGAATTAATATTTGGATTGTATGCTGTGGACTTGATATTTGGCATTGCAACTGTTCCATGTGGAACGAAAGGCAAACAATTGGACAGAGGATCTGCCACAAACAGAGCATGGCAAATGCCAAGCGAAAAACTGCAAACTGATGCCGAGTTGACATTTTCCTAAAGGGACAATTGCACATGGCATTGCAAAAAGTGGGAGAAAAACCAGCCAGGCTAGGCTCGGTGAGCCCATTGTTTCGGCTAGAGAAACAGCTGCCAGCCAGGCCAACTGGCATCCCTGGGCAGTCTTTGTCCTATAAACATTTTTGTGCTGTTTAAATTTAACTTCCGCTCTGGTAATATTTTGCTTCACTTGATTTTAGTGCTGATTTATATTGTATAGCTCGGAACGGCACGGCCTGCGGCCATATATTGAATATCAAATATGATTTTAAGGCGCACAAGAAAAAAAAAACAAAAAAACGAAGAAAAATTGCTTCGAATTGAATTTTATGTCGCAGCAGCTTAGGCCCTGATTCTGATTCTGACTTCGACTCATGGGCTTGCCTTGCTATCGCTCCCTCTCTCTCTATCCGTCTTCCTCTTTATCTTTTTCACTTTTTTTTACTGCACTTTACTTGGCGTAACAATAAATTGCCTTTTATATATACATAGATTCTGCGGCTGCATTATGTATGACTACCATGAGATAAACGAGTGTATGTATGTATATATAATATATATAAATATATATGTATATATATATATATATTCTCTTTGTGGCTTTGCCATTTATGTTATTAATGCGGCGCATACCTTGCGGCTGCCTTTGTCTGGCCCAGGAACCTGTTTGCCCAGGAGGCATTGCTGCCTATTCTGTCTTTTTATATACATATCTGATGCCCTTTCAGTGTATATTATTATAAAGTCAACTGAGTGCATTGAAAATAGAAGATAGATAGAGTATAAATTTATTTGGAATATATAGAATTATTTATATGCAATCTATAATTAATCAAGAATTTCAAAAGTTTTTAAAAATCAAAATATTAATAATTCTTTTTTTTCAGGTAATGATCCGCATAAAATATCGGCTACTAGATATAAGGCTTATTTAAGTTTTTTTTTTTATATAAATGTTATTAAAATAATAAATAAATGTAAATAATAAAAAATATAAATAATAAAAAATATAAATAGTAAAAAAATAAACAATAAAAACTAATTATTAAATAAATAAATTTGCCTTTATATTAAATAAAGTTAAATAAAGATATTGAATAAGCTCGAGGTACCACCAAATATCTGGTTTTACAAAAATTGTGTAGGGCATCTAAACTTCGACATGATTTTTCTCCCTCTCATTGATATTTTCTTCTTTATTTTATACGCCTGAGAATCACAGTTTATAGCTGAACATATACATATAAAATACATATTGTTGATTGATATCGCTCAGACATTTTGATGTAAGCAAAACGCGTGCAGCGCAAAATTTTATTACATTTTTCCTTTCGCAGCTGCCCGCATATTTAACAGATGCTTTAATGAATAGGCTTATAGACTCTTTTGATACATTGTAAAAAAAAACTTAGCCTTTTGGCGTTATAATTACAAGCGCCTTGTGGAGAGAGCAATCAATGAATGTCTGCCTGCCTGCCTTTAAATAGGCTTTGTCTATGTCTGCTAAGCGGCTAGCGGCTTTTAGCTTTTAATTGTTATTCTTTTGATGTGCCTGCTTGTGACTTCTTTGTCGCGGAAGGTAACAGGCTTAATATATTCTTTTGTGATTGATAAATGTGGCTAGCTTCAATGCAGTGTCTAATTTGTGGGCTGCCAAAGGAATGTTAATTGTTAAAAGTTTGTCAATTAAAGATTATTGATTGCTTTTATTTATTTATTTTGTTTTATTACTTATATTTTTGTTAAAAAAAGAAGAATTTTTAGCGTAATATAATAATAATTACTATTTTTAAATTTTTTTTTATATTAATACATACAAATTTTTAATTTAAAATCCGAAAATAAATATTATTGACGAAAAGAAAATAAATTTTTTTAGCTTTTATTTTAAAAATTTGTATTGTATATTATTAATATTTTATATATTATTTTTTTATTATTATTTTTAATTGAACTATTTTTTCATATATTTAAAATCGAAAAATAATTATTATTGACGAAAAGAAAATTATTTTTTTTTAGTTTTTATGTTATTAATTTTTTGTATTTCTAAATATTTATTTATTTTTTAAATATTTATATTTATGCAATTTATGTTTCTTGAAATTTCATATTTAAATTCCTGCACTGAAAACTATGCTCGAAAAATCATTCGCTGCCATATCATTTGCTAACCATTAAACTCATTAAAAACAGTAGCAAATTGCACAAACCGCTCTCTAACCACTTTACACCGTGCGAAATCGACTCCAATTTACATTTATTTTTGCTTGCATATCTGATTTTGTTTTGGACTGTCCAATAAAGTGGAAAGTCTATGAGCGCGTGTTCTTCTGCTGCACATTTTCGAGCTGAGCTCGTCAACATTTCAAAATGAAATTGAAAATTATAGTGTGCGATCAGTTGGTATATTTTTTTCTCTTCTGTTCAGACAGATTGTTGCTGTTGCTGCTGCTGCTCATTATGTGCGAAGCGGCCTAGGTAGATACACATACATGTATACATAGGTGCCTGATAGCTTACAACTGTAAACCGGTTCAGCGTTTGGCTGCGCATGCGCCGGAAAACCTGTCCGGTGGATTCGCTCTGCCCGCAAGACAATACAGACAGTGGTAGAGCTGCGGCGCACAACAACAGCCTCAATGGCGCATCAATTATGTTAATGAAGCTTTAAATGTGTCTTGATATTGAAAAACTTACGGCTACAGGTTTTTCACAAAAAAAAAATTGAAGTATATAATGAAGAAAAACGTTAACCGGCTGAAGCCCAGCCGGTTTTTAAAATGAAAAATGTCAACCGAATGCACATTATATAAAAAACAGAATCTAAAGAGCAATTTGCATTTGGCGACCTTTCACACACACCAAATATCATTTGAATTGCGTCCACACCTTCGCGCCGTGTCACATTCAGTTTTTATTTTTTATTTTTAATTTTTTTTTTTTTTATTTATCTTGGCTAACGAGCTTTTGTTCGTATTGCAGCAACGGGAACGGCTGACTGCCTCTGACCCTGAGCTGATTTAGCCAATAGTTTATGGCCAACACGTAGCTGACTTACACATGCACATGCATGTGCGCCATAATTCTGCTGGCTGGCATTTTAAGTTGGCCTAAATGAGCGTATTTGTCAGGATTTATCCCTAATCCTATGCCTGCTGCCCACACAATTTTTTTCAATGCCATTTAGAATGTTCGAGCTATATTCCTTTTATTGAGTATTTGATCATTTCCAAGGCATTCGGCATAGGGTAAATATTTTGGAAAGGCGTTTGCCTTGTATAGTTTATGTGTCATAGTCTAGCCTGACTTTCATTTTACTGTGCAACTTTTGAAAAAGGGAGTGTAGCTTATTTGTATATAGTCCACCCCAGAAATTATATATATTCTTGTTATATACTCAGTCATTTCTGTCTGTATTTGAACTCGCTGATCTTGTAATCTTATACGCAGGTCTTCTTATAGCACGCGCACAGCTATTAATAGATTGTTTCAAATAAGCAATAATTTTTTTGCATTCAATAAAATTTATCAAGAATATATAAGATATACGTTGCTTTAGTTTGCCTTCTCGGAGGTTGACTAACTTTAAAAATTTTAACTGACCAAATTTGATATATATTTGGCTGAATTAAGTGGGTTAGCAATTATTAATATACAATATTCCCAACTAAGTCATCTTTCTCTTCACTTCAATCATTCCAAGATTTCAATTCAGAAAGACTTACCAAACTTTCGTCAAAAATTTCATAGTTAAATATTTATATAAAAATGTTTTTAAATTCTAAAAAAAAATATAATTAAAATTTTTGATTATAATAATAAATAGAAATATCTACGAAATGCCATAGCAATCATATTGAAAATGCATTTGCATTACCTTTATGCTCTGGTATTTCAAGTATTTATTTATCTAACACAAAGTTCAACAAGCCTCGTTAACATAAGTTGCTTTTGGGGGCACTTTCGACCGCGAGTTTGCCTTGGTGGAGTCAATTGCTGGCATTTGGTTGCAACGAGGTTTATGTTTACGATTATGATTATTACAAACATTTTTTTTATGCATTGCATTTAATGCAACGTCGAGCTTTGGCGGAGCTGCTTGCCGTTGGTTGCTGAGCTTGTGATGCAAATAGCTGGGGTTGGTGGAATGCGTGGGGAATAGTTGCAAATTGTTTGAAGGGTGGCTTAAACTAAGGCAAGGGCAAAGTTGCGTGATATTTGAGATAATAAAGTCAGGCAAAAAAAAAAAAAAAATAAAATAATAATAATAATAAAAGTATATAAACCATGACGCTATAGAAAAAACAGAAAACCATAAGCAAAAATATTAAAGAAAAGCATATTTATACTATAAAAATATTAATGAAAAATATTGAGAAACATTCAAGGAAAATAGTTTCGGCTACAAAATATAAATATTTGGTAAAAAATAATTCCCATAGCAACCTTAAAGCTAACCGAAACCAATATCTATCATATAGTATAGCCATAACCATGCCAAAGAAAACTATATAGATCTTTTTGCATATGTTATATAGCGTACCATATCGGGCCTGAAGTACACCTGTTGCGTATACATGGAACTTTTCAATGAGGACGTCTTATCCGGGAACAATATGCATTTCCCTGGCATTGTTCCTCTGCCTGTGCCACCATTAATTGTTGTTGTTGCTGTTCCTATGTGTGTTGCTGTTGTTGTATTTGTTGTTATGTTGTTTGCTGTCAGGTGGTGATGGCCAACGCCCACGTCTGTTTTCTGTGCAGTCAAACTGCTTGTCGAGTTGACTTTGGAGGCATGCGATAGGCGTTTCATATGCGTCCACATCTGATGCCAGGGCGCCGCGTCTTTCTATAGTTTTTTTTTTTTCATTTTCATTTACATGTTTTTTTTTTTTTTTTTTGTGGCGTGTTTGTTGGGCACACACAGGACAGAGAGTGGTTTGTATAGTGTAATGTAATTGAGTCGGTTGGTTGAGTGTACGAAAAATAGAAATAAATACAATTTTATTTTAATTGAATACGGCCAATTATTCAGTTTTCAAAACTATAAAGATTTGAGTTGGAGTTTTGTATAAAATTTGATTTTAAAATTAAAATAAATAGATTTTCAGAACAGGTTTTATGGTTATATATAAAATGGGCTTTGTCATAATATATAATATGAATAATGTAAATTTTATGGAATACTTATATATTATGGAAAATCCAAAACAAAAAATATTACATTAAAAAATAAATATATTCCGTTGAGCTTACATTTGAATAAATTTTTTCAATTTACCAAAAATGTGTCAACCTTTTGTTCAAATATGAGCCTTGAGCTGTTAAAATATATACTATATATAGACAGTATAAAATGTTTGTTATATAGATTATATATAGATTCTTTAGTTGTCAGGCTAATGAACCCCAAGCATACACTTAGCACATGCCACGCACTTAACACCCTAACACATAGAAGTTTTCAACACACACATACCTCCAACGTACACCCCCCATTTCTAAGATATTATGATGTCATACAGCCGCAATTCGCCCAGCCAAAGCCAAAAGCGTAAGCAATTTAACTCCCACAAGCAAATACTAAAATTTTTTACTCGTTGACCCTCTCATTCAACTGAGAGAGTCTATTGGTTTTGCGCCATGTTCGTTCAGGCCTTCGGATCATGGGGATCTCGATATTTATTGCTTACATTTAGCAAAATCTAAAATAAACTATTATACTCTTTGTACTTCATTAACGTCTACAATTGGATATTGATAGTCTGATCGTAAATATTTATTAATTATCACGCAGCATGTATCCGATGTATCACGTTCCGATATTTCAAAATAGCACTCAAATTTATTTCAAAAAATTTTGTATTGTTTCAGTTCAATTAAGAGCCTCGATGGAGACTAACGTATAAAATAGATTTTAAATTGCGATCGTAAAAAAAAAAATATATATTGTATATATATTGATGTTTTATAAGTTAAAATTGTGTAAAATCATCAAATAGTGTCACATATGCATGAAGGTATTTTTTGTAAATATTGAATTATCGATTATTGATAAGAATTGTTAAAAATTGAAAAAAAAAATATAAATTTCCGAAATTCTCCATTTGAATTTTCCAATATTTGAAATTTTCAATATTTCATTTTTCCAATATTAGAATTTATTAGCCATTGAATTTTCTAATATTTAAATTTTATAATATTTGAAATTGTCAATATTAGATTTTTCCAATATTCGAATTTCGCTAATAAATGAATTGTCTAATATTTAAAATTTTTAATAAATTAAAGTTTAATACTTGATTTTTTAATACAAATATATATATATAGAAAATTCGAAGAATTCATAACAACAACAACAAAGACAAATTGGGGATGAATTTTAAGCAGAAGTTCAGCAGCTCAGTAGCAGTAGCTCAGTAGCTCAATAACTTTACTTAGGAATTCGCTATCTCACTCTTATGTATTGCAACGGCTGTGTTGGTAGAAGCGATGATCGCCGACATAAAGTCTCGGGTTCGATTCTCTAAGCTGACGTCAAAACTTTTTTTATGCAAGTTACTTAATCTTTTTTTTTTTTTAATTTTTTAATTTAATTTAAAATTATATACAAACTTAGAAGTGCATTTAAAGCCGCCGATAGGCGGGGTTCAGGGTATTTCCTAATCGGGCACCTCCGACTAGAGTTTCCTTACTTGTTTATTCTATTTTATTCTAATTTGCAAGCTGCAAATTCATCTGAGCTGTTTATAAAAATATAACGAATAATAAACAAGTAAGGAAGCTCTAGTGGAGAGTAGCGACTGCGCTCGGGCTGCAATATGCCTATGATATGCGAAATTAAATGTTTAATAACTTTTTTAAATAATTTTTTGCAGATGGACTTTCTTAATGAAATTTTCACAGTGTGTTTATGGCATTCATATGTATGTATTTGCCAAAGCACAAGTCTCTAGTATTTGATATACGGGTTTTGCAAATTGTGGGTGAAGGGGGCGTGGCATCCAAAATCCAAAAACTGCAAAATGTCCGCATTCACCACACCTATATGCACAGTAAATTTGTCTCTAGTCTCTAGCTTTAATGGGTCACTTAATTAAAAGTCAATTTATCGAAATTTATCGATAATTCGGGAACGGGATAAGTTATCGAAAAAATAAAACAAACACGTATAGCGTATAGTATTCACGAGTATACATGTCAAATTTCAGATCTCTAGCTTCTGTGGTTTACGAGATCAGCGCGTTCATACAGACGGACGGACGGACGGACAGATGGACAGGGCTTAATCGACTCAGCTCGTCGAGCTGATCAAGAATATATATACTTTAGAGTATAAAAAAATATATTACGAATAAAGATTCAACTGTCAACAAGTATTATGCAGTTGGTCGCGCCCGACTGTAACATTTTTAATTGTTTTATTTAGTACTCGCATGCAGACAGCATGATGTCAACTTATAGGCTGGCTATTATTCAGCTTTGTTTTTAGTATTATTATTTTTTATATATTTTCCTTTTTTGGTTTGAGATAACGTGCACGTTGCGATAGACGCCGGCACTTTGATAAGGAGAATATTTTTGTGTAATTGCTCGAGCAATTCGCTTGACTAACTTGATTTACTGGAATATTTATGACAATTTGTTGAGGTAGTCATTCTATTTTTGTAATATTTGCTGAATTGCTTGAAAATTAGATAAATGTTGGTGAATCATTCTGGTTTTGAAGGTCAAAAATGTGGAGTGTGTGAAGAAGAAGAAGTGATCTCAGGTTGCTTCAAAGGAACTGATCATTTTGTATATATAAATAAATAATAATTATTCGATTTTTAACTTGGTAAATTTGAAAAAATATTTAGATTAAAAATTGTATTAATAAATATGTTGTATATAAGACAATTGAACGAGAACTTGAGATATTAATTTCTTTTAAGGATCTAATTTTACTTGCTTACTTATTTTACTATAAAATATGAATTTATTTTTTTATCAAAATTTATGAAATATTTACAACTTTTTCAACTATTTCACAATAAATTTTAATAATTATTCTTCTTTTTTGCTGATTTCATTTACAACTTCCACTAAGTTTAATATAATCATTAGACATATATCAACTATTACAACCTGCTAAAAAAACTATCGCTAATTACATAATATATATATTTATTTATGTATATGTATATATACATATTTCCCGTTTAAGCAAAACAGCTAAGCTCAATTACCCAGTCATGCTAAGTACATACAGACACACAATATATGTTTATATATATTTATATATATATTCACGTGTTGTTTTATGTGCACGGTAGCTGTGGCCAAGGCTAAGCGCACAGCACATGCATTTGCTCTACACAATGGGGCGCCCATTCAATCATAATACTATTCATAGCTCATATTCAACAAACCCCAAACCCAATGCGGTCAGCAATGCATTTAAAAGTCATGCCCTTGTCGCTAAATGAGTCTATGGTAATTTGGGGGTCTCAAAACGTACAGAGTGGGAGGACTAAGCTGAAAGGTGAAAGAGTGAAAGAGTAGCAATGGCCTGGGCTATGCCCCTCTCTGTAACAACGCAACGCGCTAAACAAATGAAAATGATTTCCGCTCGTCATGCAAACAGTTGTGCAGCTCGCCTCCCTGCCGCTCTGCCTCTCTGCCTCTCTGCCCACGCCCTTTAGCCAAAAAAACAAAAAACAAAAAAGGCAACACGCTGCCATTTGGCAAGTGCAGCAAACGGAAGCAATGAAAATGGGCACAACAATTGCCCCAACTGTGTGTGTGTGTGTGTGTGTGTGTTGCTGTTGCCATGACCCACGCCGCCCTCTGCTGCAACTGCATTTGTTGTTTTTTTTTCTCTTGATTCATAAACAATTCATTAAAACGGGAAATGGCAATTAATGCATGTATACGATATATCATAAAATTATATACGATAGGTAACTGAAAAGGGACTGACTAGGTAATACCCTGCAGGTTAATCCAATTAGATAAAAGTGGAGAATACTCAGGGCAAATGTGCGAAAATTAATTCTTTAGACAAGTATAATATGAATATACTAGATGAGTAGGTAAATATTCATAAAAAATTATATCACATTTCTCAGCTCTCTCTACCACTCCAATATACCCTGCCTACATACATTTTTCAGTGAGTATATGCATAAATACAGGGCATGAACAACATATGGAGGAAGGAAGTTTGTCATGCGAGGCAGCTGAAGGAGGTCAGTTCCCAGTTCGCATATTAAAGATTTTAAATATTTATTAAAGGCGAGGCAGACCGGCCCCCCACAAAGCAAGCAGGTTGCTGTTTAGCTATAATGCGATGTGAATCAAATGCTAACCGAGTTACTCACGCATCCACTCACATACCCACAATGAATGCTGATTGCAATGCGAGCGTCTTCGTCTCGACTCTGCAGCTTGCCTTGATTTTAGTTTAGTCTCTCGTCTTGTCTTGTTGAGTTAATTTTTTTTTTATTTTTTATTTTCATGCCATGGCTCGTTTAATGCAACGTGTTGGTGGCAGGGAGGGGCAGGGGCAGGAGGTATGCATGCGCAAGTGCAGGGCGCTTAACTCAATTGCATGTATGCAGCAATTCGTTGCAGCTTCTCGCACTGCAACAACAAACTAGCTACACACAACAACAACATCTGCAGTTGGCATGCAACATGTTGATGTAATATGCTAATTTTGATGCTGCGCCAACCATTGTTTCGAGTTTTTCCATTGAAATTTGCTAATGTCGAAGTCGAAGTTAAAGCAGAAGCTGAAGGTTTGAGCAGCACTTGAAATACTTGAATATATTTTGTTTAAAGTATTTTCTTAAGATCAATAAAAATACTTAGGAAAGGCGGCGAAGTAAGAGAAAGAGATTAACTAAAAACCTACTCTTAACTCAGGTTAAACTTAATTATATATATATATATATATATTATAAACATACTATTTTCCAATATATTTATCTTCAATTTCTACAATTTCTCCACTCTGCGTAACCCTTTTGTAATTTGTTGACCTCGTGGTTTACTACTTTTTTCTCTCATTTAATTTTGAGGTCAGCCCTTTCACACTTTACTTAACGCACAAGTGTGTTGCCGGCCCACTCTTTATCAATTTCACCCAATTTACATGTTGCCATATAAAAATTAACACACTGCTCTACTTAGGGCATGCTGCCCACCAAATGCAATCTATCAAAGTGCATTAAAAATAAAAATTGGAGCTGGCTACAGCTGGATGCACGTTTCAGTGTTGTTTCTTTTTTTTTCTTTCTTTTTTTAATGGCTCAAAGTCTGGCCAGAGCGCTTAATTGTGATATATCACTTTACTCCGAGAGCAGCAGCATTAAGATATATATATGTATATATATAACACATATAGGAAAAAAAGTACTTGGGGCAACACAGAGAAGTTTAAAAGTTTTGCCGCAGATCGCGCAGAGATACAAAATTTAAAAAAAAAAATTATTTTTTGGCAAATATTTTGGGTAATTCCTGAATTATGCTATATATATATATATATATATATATATATATATTTGGGAATTGTGGATCTTAGAATTTTGGGTAGATATAACTGAAAATGTATTTATAATTTATTTTAGACAGATTTGCATGTTTGGGAGTTGCTAGAGAAAATCCACAAAAGAAGTTATAAATTTTATTAAAATTTCTGTAATTTAAATAATTGAAATTAATTTATATTCTATTTATCAGTAATATATAGAAATTGATGCAAATATTTATTTTTATTGTTGCATGTAGCATAAATAAATTTTAACTTAAAGCTTAAAGAATTAAATAATCATTTGTAATATTAAAAATTTTTTTTTAACATTAGCATAGTTTTGCAATAAAAATATTCACATATCAACATATGTATAACTATAATTATATTATTATTGTCATAATATAATATTAGTAACTTATTAACATTACATCTTAATAATTAGAATAATTTTATACCTTAATTATAATAATTTATCTTAATAATTGATAATTACTCAAAATTAATCATTTTTTAATATATACAAAAATATAAAATTCGTTTTCTTTATATATTTATTTTTTGTATTTTAATATTTAATAAAACTAATAGTTAGCTTTCTGCTCTAAATAATATTTATATAGTGTATCATCAGACTTGAATGCATGCATTAAAATTAACTTATATAACTTTTAGTTCAATATTGATTCGAATTCATACTTTCGTAATATTCGTCTTCTCTTTAACATAACTGAAATCTTAACAGAGCTGAGCTTATTTCAAAAGTTTATTATTTTCTTGTCTATATAAAATCTGATTTCCTTATCCATTTTAACAGTGCATCTCTCGCCATTTCAGCTTTAAAGGATTTGCTTTGTTTTTGTGCCAAGCACTTAACCCACATTTCCACATAGTTTCCCCTCAATGACCGCCCTCTGACCCACCCCTAATGCTCAAAGCTTGCAAAAAAAAAAAAAAAAAAAAATTGCACTACTGAGTGCCATTTGCTGGAGCTGCGAGTGGAAATTCCCTTGCGTAGCTGCCGCAACCTGAACCTGGGACTGCTTCTGATGATTCTGGTTGCTGTTTTCGGTTCTACAATTGGGCCTATGTTGTGCCGCCCGCCCCGACCGCCCGTTATTTGCATTAAGCCGGGCCATTTATTTGTATATTTTATTGTGGCGCATATTTTCCGCTAAAGTTTTTCCCGCATGCCTCACTTCGTGTTGTTTCGCTTTATGAATGAAAACATTTTCGTTTGTGGGGTTTTCTTTTTGTTTTTTTTTTTTCTTTTTCGTATGATGCGAGGGGGTTGCATGATTTTTCTAGGAACACACACTATATATATATATATAAATGTATGTATATATATATATATATATATATATACATTTGTTGGCTCATTTTTATTTTTACGCATTTCTTGCGTGTCGTTCTCTTTGTCAGTCTGTTTGTCTTTACGTTTAGGGCTGGGGAGCTGGCTAATGGGTCGAAGTCGGTGAAACGTAGAGGTTCGACGACGCCTCGCTCTATTTTTTGACTTTGCAGATAAGCAGCCAGTGCGTGTGTGCAGAGGTGTGTGGGTGTGTTTGCCCACTTGTGCCCCTTGTTTATTCAACGATTTTCGATGCGTGCTTGACGGCAATTCGGACTCAAATTACCCGGTTGCAGTTTTTGCCTTAACCCTAAAATTTATTTGATTTTCTATTTATTTACCTAGTCGTATATTCTTTTTCTTGTTGTTGTTGTTGTCGTTGCTGTCATTCAAGCTATGCGTATCACTGGTAGAGTGAGAGTCAGTTTAGTGTTACAGTTATTTTTGGTGTTTCTATTTATGATCTAATTTATGGGGTCATAATTGTTCCGTGTGGAGAAAACAAGTGATTTGGATAGGGTTAGAGGCTTATGTTTTATATCAATATATATAATTGATTATTCGCTATGAAGTGATAATGGAATTTATATTTATACATTTATAATAGAAAAATTGAGTTGCTCCTTCTTATTAAAATTTTATAATTTTCTATGAAATATATTACCTGTTTTATGGTTTTTTTTTTATGTGTCAAGTTAATATACATTTTTTTAAATTATTAAAAAATGTGAAAAAAAATATTTAAAAATAAAACAAAACACAAATTTACAATGAAAAAATTAAATAAAAAAAAAAAATAATGCATAATAATAAATTATTAAAATATATATATATATATATATATATATATATATATATTTAATATTTTTATAATACAAATTATTTTAATTTATTTAAAAACAATTATTTTTATTGATTTATTTTCTATGTATAAATTTGTATTAAGTATTGTCTAAATTAAAAAAGTTTTCTTTAAATTTACATGTATATATTTTTAAAATATATAATAATATATAATATTTAAAGCAAACAGCTGTAATATTAATTGTTTGCACTTTAAATAAACTGTTTTGATTTTCAAGGTTTAAAATCTTATTTAAATTACAAACACTAAGTTAATTGCTTGACTCGCGCACATTTTCGTTTTATATTTTCTTAGAAACAATTGAAAAATAATAAAATTCATTTCAGAAAAACTTATTTTTAGCTTTCAGCTGATCTCTTCCTGCCTTTGAGCAATTTCGGGTTCAATTTTACGACCAGAAATTTTGAAGATTTTTGTGCTCTATTTTCTTTTTTTTTTTGTTTTTTTTTAGTTTATATATATAGATTTTTTTAATTGAAAAATTAATTTAAAGTGTAATAAAAGAAACAACAAGAAACAGTTTAAGGGCGCACACTTTGTCACTTTCTATCAATCTCTCTCTCTCTCTATCTTTATTTATCACATATTTTCGCTTTTATATGCTCTATGCGATCAGCTGCTCCCGTTGCCTAGCACATTGCTCACCCAAAAGCTCATATCTCCCCCACTCTGCCTACCCCTCTGGCAGCCAGTTCGGGAGGCCTCTGTGCGCATTCAGCCGTGCGAAAAACATTTTTCATTTTAAATATATTTATTTATTTATTTATTTTTTTTTTTAATTTGTTGCAAAAGCAAAATGTAACAACGCCAATATGAATGTGCTCTAAATGTAGTTGTTGCTTGCTGTTGGCGCTCAAATTGAAACGCGCAGCACAAAATAAATTGACATTGAACGTAAAATTTATTGAAATTGTTTACGTGGACCCTGCAATTGTTTTGCGGTTCTTGCTATTGTTGTTCCTGTTTTCTTTTTGTTTTTATTTTCATGCCGAGGGTCACTTTGAAAGTAATTGGTGTATGGATTTCATTGCATAGAAAATGTCAGCAACTGCATAAAATATGTATCGTATGTATTCATACGCAGTATATATATATATTTATATATATATGTCTATATCTCCATATCTCTAATTGGATATGGATACTTTATTGAGACTGCTTTGCAGATGCCTGAGGTATGTGCATAGAGATAACTATTAGCATTATTGCATGCATATCAGATGTATATATATACATATCAGAATGTATATAACCGAGAGATATTTTATGGCAGATACTCAGCAGTTAGCATATGAGAGTTTTATATATGGACAATAGACTAGAGCAATTGCAATTTCTTTAATTTTTTTTCTTGATACATTTCACTCAACCTTCCACAATTCTCCCACAAATACCGTTGTTTGCTTTCTGCTCCAGATACGCGAGTTTAGCCCTTTGGCAACTGCAGTCGAGTGCAGCGAGGCTTGGCTGAAACTAGCCAAAACGACGCGGCTGGACAATGCAATGTCCGTCCACATTGGGCCAACAACAATCTATCAGAGACGAAAGTCCGGCCATGTGGCGAACGGGCACGTACCAAGTTTTTCCCGAGATTTTTGCTGTTTACTTTCCATTTGTGAGTGAACGCGCGCTCTCTGCTCGACTGAGCTGAGTTGCCCTGGCGTTTCCTACGACTCATAACTTTGGTGCGCTGTCTCTCGCTGCGGCATGTCTCTGGTTACAATTTTTCTGCTTTGTTTTTTTTTTTTTTCGCTTGCTGCTTTTTCTTTGGCTTTGCTCATATTTCTCGGCTCGGCCGCTAACGGGGCACACAAACTTTGAGGGCCAATGGCTTTTTAAGTGTGACTAATTATGAACTCGTCTTAATGTCTTAAGCACTTGAAGCGTTAGGCCGTTGGGGTTCGATGAACTCCACCCTACCTTTGCCTGGCTTGACGTTGCACCAAGTGTGCAGCATTGATTTTGTGTCTTCGCCAAAACGACTGTGGACTTGGCTTCAAGAAGCAAATTGGCAAAGAAACTGCAAGAGGATAAAAAGAACCAAATGTTGCACAAGCAAATTTATCGACCTTCGGCAATCGGCTGTCAAATGTGCTCAGCTTCCATTTACCAGTCGAAATGTATTGACAACAAACTGCGCAAATATTTGGCAACATTTTGTTGCAACGTTGCGGAAACTGCGGAAATTATGCAGACAATTTGCAGCCAGACACAAGTTCTACATTCAATTTGTTACCCAGTCAGTGCCGGACAGACAGAGAGTGGGGCCCAGCATATCTGCAAATACTTGACTTGACTTGACTTGGCTTGGCTCGGCTCGGCTCGGCACGGGTCGGCGTGCGATACCTAAGAGCTCTCAGGTAATCAGTCAATTTTGTTGGCCAAATTTTGGCTTTGAGCCAAAGTGAATTGAAAAAGCCAAACGAATTGCATTCAGCGGGTCAAGAACTCGTGTGGCTTTACTACACATTACTATCTTACTGAACATTCAAATTATGTAATGGCACAATGGGAGTGTGCTTAAAGAGATGGGGTTAATAAGGTATTTGGAGTTGAAGAGAGTGAGAGAGAGAGAGTGAGAGAGAGAGTAGATAGTATGAGTGGGTGAGAGAGTGAGAGTGAGAGAGGGAGAAAGAGAGAGAATGAGTGAGAGACGGAATCAGTGAGAGAGAATGTGTAAGAGAGAGAGGATGAAGGAGAGTGGGGAAGAAGGAGAGTGAGGAAGAAAGAGAGTGAGAGTGAGAGAGAGAGTGAGTGAGTGAAAGTGTGAGAGAGAGAGTGAGTGATAGAGAGAGAGTGAGTGAGAGAGAGAGATTGAGTGAGAGAGAGAGTTTGAGTGAGAGAGAGAGAGAGAGTAAGACGAAGTGAAAGAGAATAAGAGAGAGTGAGAGAGAGTAAGAGAGTGTGAGTGAGAGAGAGAGTGTGTGAGTGAGAGGGAGTAAGTGTAAGTGGGAGAGAGAGTGAGAGAGGGAGAAAGAGTGAGAGAAAGTGAGAAGGAGAGTGAGGGAAAAAGGGAGTGAGAAGGAGAGTGAGGGAAAAAGGGAGTGAGAATGAGAGAGACAGTGATTGAGAGAGAGAGAGAGAAAGTGAGTGAAACAGAGAGCGAGAGAGAGATATATTTTTAATTTTTATATTTAACAAATATTTTTATATATTTTTAAAATATTTAACAAATGTTATTATCTATTTTAAAAATATTTTTAGATATTTTAACAACATTTCTATGTATTTCATGGTTTTTAATTTAAAAAAAAAATATTTTCTATTAGGTAAAAAAAAAAAATAAATTTTATTCCAATTTTAATTTCTTATTTCTTTTAAATATATTTTTTCAAATGCTTTTTATGGTATTTTAAGTATTTTTCTTGAGTTATTTATACTCTTGTAATTTTCGTCCCATATCAATGTCAATATATTTTTTGATTAAATATTTACAGCTTAGTTTCGAGTTACTTAAAACCCCCTTTTATATTGCAGTGATCTATGTACGCATAGCAAGGATTTGCTATCCTTCCATAAAATCAATTTATGGCTTTTCACATTGATTTAAGTCTAAGGCATATAAAATTCCGTAGAAAATTGCCTAAAGCATTTTGACCTAAACCAAAGCTTCTGCTTCCGTCATGTTTATGGCGTACTCTGTGTGTGTGTGTGTGTGTGTGTGTGTGTGCTGAACTCTGGTTAAGCTTATACAAGGCCCATCGATCATGTAATCGCAAACGATTCGTCTTCGAGCAGTGTTTACGCAGCATAGATACATAGTTAGCGATAGCGCGTATCTTAAGACCGTATCTTTTGCCATTCATTATCTTAGTTTGCTGTTGTTGCGCTGAGCCGCTGCCCAGCCTAAGCAAACACGTACCAAAATATATTGTTAGCTACCTGACCAAGTTTATAAGCTACCTGTTTTGTTGGCCAAGTTGACATAGGGCTATGGCAATGAACAGGACAACAGCAGGAAAGTACACAAAGCTTTAAAAAAAAAAAAGAAAATACAAAATGCAAAAACAAGCAGAGCCTAAAGAGCTTATGCTACATATAGATGATGAGAGCACAATGCCAACAGCTCAGATAATAGACACAGTTCAGATAAAACCCGACAGATAAGAGTGTTAACAAAATAATAACAAAATAAAAAGCATTTACATATATATATATATATATACATATATATATATATATATATATATATATATATATATATATATATATATATATATATATATATATATATATATATATATATATGCAGACCAAAAAGTACCAGCTACAAATAGCTTGGGAAAATGAAGTTGGTTTTAGCCCATTAGTGAAATGCTGTCAAGAGCTGGTCAGGCACAAGCACAGGCACAGGGCCAGCAAGGAGCCAACACACAAATGTGAACATGGCTTATTTGGTTTAGCTGCGACAATGAATGTGAATACACTCGCATTATGTTGCTGTTTCTGTTTTTTTCACGACTAATTTGCCACATCCAAAATGACATTTATTGGCGTCTGGAGCATTGGTTTAAGAGAGCTAAGATTAAAGTTTTATATTTTGATTTTTACTTGTCAGAAATTTAAGGCAATATAGATTTTTATTAAATAAAATTTAAATAAATTTGAGGAACAATATTTAATTTAAAATAAATTTTAGCATGTAATTTAAATCAATTCAATAAACTTAAATCAATTTTCAATAAAATATTTTAAATAAATAAATAATTTACATTTAATTAATTAATTTTAATTTAAAATAAATTAAACATTTTAAAATAAATTTCAGAGATATAATATAATTTAAATCAATTTTTAATAAATACATAGTTTTAAACATAAAAATAATTTTCAAAAAATTCATTATATAAATAATTTAAAAACCACAACGAAATAAAATAAAAAATAAATTTAATTTGAAATGAATTGATAATTTTAAATTACATTTCAGAGATAGAATATAACTTAATAATATAATAATATAATAATATAAGAATATAACTTAAATGAAATTTCAATTTTTTCATCGAAGTCGATTTATATTTAAATAAAATTCACATAACATTCATTGATGAGCTAAGACTATTAAAAAGATATGAAAGTTACTTTTAAATAAAATTAAACGGCGGGTTAGAAACCGAAGCTAGTATAGATTTGTGTGACTCAGACTCAGGGGCATTGATGAATTTGAAATAATATTTTGACTGAGATCTGTCTGATACATTGTTGTTTTTCTAAGCGCTATAGCTGCGAATGAGACATCGAAGAATTTAGCTGGAAATGGATATATGAGGGGGGGTTTTAAATAAAGAACAAAACTCATTTCTGTCATCGGAATAAAGATGTAGAATGTAGTTGATTATATATTGCAAAAATCCGATCAACAAATTTGACCTAAAGCAGATGCAGAAATTTTATTTTAATTTATCTAAAGAAATTAATTAATAACGAAATAAAAAAAAATGAATTTTTCACATTTTTTTTCTTCCGAAAATATATTTAAGAATAATTCGAGAAATATATATTATATATAATATTTATATTTTATATTACATATATTGCCCAACTCTTTTACTATAAATCTTAAGTCTTACAGTTATATGATAAGACCTCTTTCTTTACCTCCTCCTTAACACCTCTTCAATTGACTTTTGTATCAATTAACTAATCGATAAAGTTGAAGCTTGAGGCAGTTGCTGCTGCGCCTGGGTGCCCACTTAACCAACCCATTCCCATTCCCATGGATTTAATCCCCAATCTTGAGGGACTTAAGGATTTGTCCGAGTGGCTTACCTACCTTAGCCGATTTTGCCCCTATATCATGCCAGACATTATTATCTTTTCATTTTCACATCACTAAACTCCAACATTGATGGAAACTTAATTGTAATTTATATCTTTGTGTGTGTGAGGACGTTTCGACTTGGACTCACCTTTGGATCCAATATGCTGCGCTCCAGGCTGTCCTCACGATTCATGGTTGTCGCTGTGCTGCCTGTGCCGCTACTGCTGCCACCGCCTCCGCCGCCGCCTCCTTGACTGCTGCGCTGGCTGCTGCGTTCACGTTCACGTTCCTGCTGCTCCAGACGCAGACGCGCGCGTTCTACACGCGCCAGCGTCGGACTGTCCAGTATGGACGGTGCCCGGGATGGCGGACGAGAATTGTTAGTTGTTGTCGTCGTATGCAATTGCTGTAGCTGTTGTTGCAGTTGCTGTTGTTGCTGCTGCTGCTGTTGCAGCGTTTCCAGCGTGGCGCTGTTGTTGGACGACGTCGAGCCCGGCGTGGGCGTGGCCGATGAGGATGAGTTGGTCATCGTGGCCGTCGATGTGGTCGAAGTGGTGTGCATCAGCCGACTCTCGTTTATATAATTATTTTCAAGGGGCGTAGGTTTTTGTTGCTGCACTTTGATAGTTGATATATATATATATATATGTATGTTGTATATATGTGTTATAGAAGTTGACTACAGTTGATTATTCACGCACTTTCTGTATTCTATTTTATTTGACTCTGGGCTAGAATTTTTGGAAAACTTTTATTTAGTAATATATTCTTTTATTCACTTTGAGTTTTATGTAAAAACCTATTAGTTTTTATTGTCAAAAATAGTTTTCAAATCAATTTATGCGATTCAGTTTAACTAATTTTCGTAATAAATACAAATTGTTTTTTTGTTTCTAATTATTGGCAACAATTATTTATCCAATTTTTGTATGCAATTACTTGAAATTTATTTGGTAGATTTTTAAAAATAGTGAGCGTATTACGTTAAAATAATTTCTGTTTTTTCGCTAATTTTGAAAGAATTTTATCTGTGCAATTATTGTTTTCTATTCAATTCAACTTATTACATGATTTCTAGTCAAGCTATGTATTTTTCTTTTCCTATGATATTTTATTTGAAATATTTTAGTATAAAAATATGTTCATTTCCATTAAATATATACTTAAAAATATATTTAAAAAATAAATAAATATATATTTAAAATATTTCTAAACATTTTAAAAACATTATTTTTTATAATATATATAAATAAATGTATATAATATATTTATATTCGAGATATAAATATTGCAATATAAAACTTGACTTCTATTTTTTTCTTCAAATTTCTATACTAATATTTGTTCATATTTTTTTGTTTAGACAAGTTAAAATATTTTTGTAATATTTATGTTTTTTTTTAAATTTTTTTTATTACTTATTTGTGATTTGCTCAATACATTGGATAAATAACTATGATTTGTGGTTGCATAACATTGTTTTAGTTTTATTAAAAGTATTTTAGCTGAAATCTATTCTCATGCCTTGACAAACGAAATTATATAGCTGTCTATATATATATATATATATATATATATATATATATATTCATATACATTTATATATTTCCTTCTGCATTGTTCTCTTGGCACAGCAGCACCTTCAGCTGACCGCTGTCCTGGTGCAACACTTGCAGCAGCAGCAGCAGCAGCGACAGCGGCCAATTGAATGGCCAATTTCTGGTTATTATTTTTTGGAAGGGGCTAAACAAAAAAACTAAACTGAAACAACGACAAGCGAGCAAAACAAATGCAATAGCCAATAATTTTCACAAAACTGGTTTCTCGCCCAGTTGCCCAAGTGTTTGCAGGTAGTTTTTACTTTCGCACAAAACAAGAAAATCGAAGCAAAATCAACAAAAAAAAAATTTTTAACTGCACCGAAACTGCAGAAGATACAAATGTATCTTGCGTGTGCGTTCGGGCCAATTTCTTATGCATAATTCTTTGTTTTGTTTATGATGTTGCGTTGATGTCTCTTGGCTGATTATTTATTTAGTTGGCGCGTTTCTTTGGCATGTTAAACACGTTTTCTGTGTGTGTTTTCATATTTCCGCTGACCAATATATATATACATATATATAAGTATATAGATATATCTACACACATACATGACTTTTGTTGTTAATTTATTTGGCTGTTTGTTGTTAGCCGCGTCGCATTTCTTCGCGTTGCGATTGAAAAAACCAATTTTGTATCGAATTTTGGCAAAATTTTATTTTCAATGCTGTTTGTTTGCGTTGCTCTGCTTCAGCTCTTTGCTTTTTGGCACGCCAAGCAAACGCGCGACCGTCGACGAGCCGAGAACCGTTTCGAACTGCGTTTTGCGAACTGCGAACTGTTCACGCCAGCTGCCCGTCGTTGACTGTGCGCGGCGCGCAACAAAAACTGGTTTGTCGCCGACTATCTCTCGGCAATGCATCGGCATGCGACCGACGGCGAACATGTTCGTGTTGGAGGTTGAAACGAAAATGTAATTTCCCAGTATTTGCCTGCAATTGTTGACTGTGGTCTTTGGGCGTTTTATACATGCAATTTTCTTGTATATCAGTAAAGGGAATTTGTGTTGCAGCTGAAGTCGAGTGCAATATAGAAAAACATATTTATCATTTTTATAAATTAATAAAAAATATATAATCTTCTCGTAAAGAAATCAAGAATAAAAGTAATATTCTGCTTATGTTTATAACCTTTTGCTTGTTTACTGTGTTCACATTTAATTATCAATTAAATATGCAAATTATTTCAAAATATATTAAAATATTTCAATAATTTGTAATTTTTATTATCAATATTTTATTAATTTTTAATTATATTTATCATCTACAAACTGTTTCAAGTCACACTGCTAAAATACAAATATTTTCCTTATCAATAAAAAACTGAACTTTAATCAGATATTTAACAACAAAAATTTCCCTCTTTGGGTAATCTGATCAACCAAAACAAACTCGAACACAACCAAGCACAACTCGAACCAAAATAAATGGCAAACGTGCAACGATCGAACATGTTGGTTCGATTGGCACTCAGCGCCGGTATTTGGTTTGGTTTGGTTTGGTTAATGTTTCGGCTCGAGGAAGTGAGGAGGCAGGCAGGCAGGCGGGCAGGCAGGCAGGTAAAAAGCAGGTAAAGTTGGCGTCTTATGAACGGTTTTATAGTAGTATCTAAATCTGTGGCTGGCTGGGGTCTGGCGTGTGTTTCCTCTTTCGATATTATAGCCGATGCCCCATGCTCCATTGTTTTGCCGCGCGGCATTTTAAGTGATTTATGCCGCGGAGCAACAACAACAACAACAACAATTGTTGCATTTCAGTTGCAGTTGCTGTTGTAGTTCGCTGGCCCACAGTTTCGGATCCAATTGGTCTGCGGCCTGTTCTATGATGAGCTAATCAAGCAAACACTTGACAATCGTCACTTGACTCATTGGGGTTTTATTTAGCTCCAATCCATCCATTCAAGCAAAAAAAAAAAAAAGTTGCCTTAAAAATTATTAAACATATTCTCCACACATATGATTCACGCATTTGGCGGCATGCGAATCACGCAATTATGCAAATATCTTTATCTTTCGCATGCCAACATTTGGGCATGTCGCATGCCGCCTTAACTAAAAAAAATAAATAAATAAAAAAAAAATAAATAAATAACAGAAAAGAAGCTACAAATGTTTCAATTTTAGTTTCCAATTACTGCGCGTCGCTGTTGTCATTCATGGCGCCAACATCATTTTTATTATTTCAGATATAAAATCATATATATATATATATATATATATATATATATATATATATATATATATATATATATATATATATAAAACAAAACCCATTCAAATATGTGTCGCGGCATCTGTTTTTTTCCTGTGAATTTTACGTGCTCTTTCGTAGGTTTTTTTTTTTTTTTGGTAATTTTTTGTTGTTGCTCTGGCTTCGTTGACCGTCAAGTGGTTTGATAACTTTATTGGCTGTGTTCCCAACGTTTGTCTGTGTAATTTGTTGTGATTATCGCAGCTCGATTGAATTAAGTTGTTCTGTCTGTGTTGTTGTTGTTGTTGTTGTTGTTGCTGTTGGGATGTGTAGAAATATGATAGGGGAGAACAACTTTAATATAGATATGAACAAAAGAAGGCCTTAAACCGCGTGTCTAATCAGCTAGCTAGAGCTAGAGCCAGAAGCAGTTAGCCGGTTACCCGGCATTGTGCAGCAGCTAGTACAAATATGAAAATTATTAAATAATAATAAAAAGAAATAAATATAAATAAAAAAAAATATATAAAAAATAAAAAAATAAATAACGAATTTTATAAGTATTAAAAATTATATGTAAATTGTATATAACATAAACATATAATTTTTAATACTTATAAAATTCATTATTTATTTTTTTTATTATAAATTTTAAATAACTTTTTCATCTGCATTTCGTTTTCATATTCATATTTACATAAAAGTTAAAAAAAAAATATATATATATATTATATATATATAAATACAGTTATTACATTTTATATATTGTTTTGAACTTCATAAATTTAATAATAATATATGATATATTTTTTTAAATTAAATATATATTCTAATTTTAATTTTAATAATTTATGTTCAGTTTTCATAAATGAATATATATTTATAAACATTATTTAAATACTATACATATATAAAAAATACATAAATTATATATAAATATTTTCTTTTTTTTTATAAATTTATTTTCCAAATTTATGTCATATTTTTGTTTGTATTACAATACATGTTAGTTAAGGCATTCCATTAAATTTAGCTTAGAAAATAATAAAATGTTACTTAATTATATATAATAATATTAAAGATAATTGTCATAATAATAAAAATAAATATTTATATTCATATTCATATGCCATAACTATTACTAAACACCACTAAGTGTGCGTGGTTGCAATATCCTAATGTGTTTTGTGTGCTGTGCCACAGCCATATCTAGGCCTTGCCATGTATGGGACGCCGTGTTCTATGGTGGAAACAAAACGCACAAGCGCTCGGCCCATTTCTGGGTCTGTGCCGCATTTCCGTTCCGTATTGGAAAGACTTTCAATGCGTATTACTTTAACATTTTTAACGTTTTATCAAAGGCGAGTCGCGTCAAGTCGTCTGGTCGCCATTTGGAATCAAAGTTTCTTTGGCGTTTCCCATTGTTTGCCATAGTTTTTCCTCTTTTTCTCTCTCTCTCTCTCTCTGTTCTCTGTGTCTTTCTGAGCCTCCCCCTCTATGGCGAGTTCTCTGCATATCGCATGTACGGCTTTGGCATATCTTTTGTATGCACTCGTCGCATTCGAGAAGTTTTTTTAGACTTTTTTTTACTTTATCGCAAACTTTGGCAACGCAGGAAAAGGCGCGTTGGCTTGGACTTTGCGTGGCGATCTTTCTTTTAATTATATATGTATATGTATATATATGTGTGTATATTATTTAGCAGATATTTACATGCGCTTTGTATGCAACGCATCGCAACAATGCTAAAATGACATTTCCTCAAAGGGTGGCGGGTGCTGTTCTTATCAGCTGTTTGACATGCTGGTAGCTGCCAGGCTACCACTGCCTCTTTATAACTGTAGATAAGGCTCGCCTATAGCTATATACGTGATAATATTGTCCTATGCTGAAGCCAAAGAGCAAACTGCGCTCTGATTGCTGATTGTTGATAATTACAGCAGCAGCAGCAACAGCAGCTGATGGCATCCTATCTATCCGATTTATATAGGCAACTAAAGGGTATATTCACGTTGAGCAATAGTTTTGATACAGGTGAATTTATCACAGCTATTATTTAGATATATTTATGCATTATATTTGAAAATTTATAAGATATATTCAATTTTAAAATATTTAAACATTAAACATTAAAAATGCTTGCTAAACTCATTATTAATTGCAGTGCACTTGTTTTTTATTATCATAAATAATTGATAAAACGTCGTCGTCATGAAATATATATTCCATATATTTGCAATTTATAATCATTTATATGTTTGCAACTTTCATCAGCTTCCGTGCCTTGTGCCTGGTCATGGACTGGGCCAGGCAATTAGTCAACTCGCGTCGCTTGTAATAGAAACTAATAGCCGCGTTTCCAGCCGACCCCATCTGCCGGCACCGAATTCCAGTTGTAGTTATATTGCCGTACTCAAATGCCTATCAAAATATTTCTTGAAAGATGCCGTCGATTTAGTGCTCAGTGTAGGGGCGCTCTATGAGTGAAAATTAACTTAATTAAATTAATTAATGGTCTTAATAACTTTATCTGCTTTGACAACTGGCTGTTGTCGTTGTCGCAACTCTGATTGAGTCTGCAGGAAATAGAAATAGAAATAGAAATATATATCGTTGGAGAATTCTGAAAAACGTATGCTATGATAAATGAAACTGTTTATTATTATTTTACTTTGGTCTATTATCTTTTATGTTATACATACCTTAAAATCTTTTAAATATACTTATTAATTTTATATGAATATGAATCTTTTTATATCAATTTACTTTAAATTATTGGGTTTACTTAACTTACATATTAAAAAAAAAAAAACAAAATAGTATTAAATACCTGAATTTCATTACAATTATGGTATTATATAATTTTAAGGAAATCAGGTATTCAAAAAATATTTATTTTATATATATAAGTAAAGTAAACAACAAAATTAATAGTCTAATATGATAATAATAATAATATATAATAAAAAAAGAGTCTATTAGTGTAATATAATATTTTTTAATTTAATAATTTAAAAAATATAAATATTAAATTCAAAGTATTTTATTTAAATTATTTTTATTTAAATTATTTTTAATATTGTCTCAAACATTTAAAAAATAAAAAAAACCGCTAAACTCAACAGCTGTTTTCACTTATAATTTTTTCATTCACATCTTCCAAGAACCTCTTCCCACATTCCCTTTTGACACTGATCTTGAAATGATCGCATCATATAATATCATATTATTTCATTTTATATTTCATAATGCATCGTCGCATTCCATTGTCCAAATCTAACCTTGATTCTGCTCCTTTAGGCTGCAGAAGTCTGTTGGTTTTTCTACCTGTCTCAAATGGATATCACACAGGTAGCACGAACCCTAACTCAATAATCTTATTAGAATTCGTTAGCCGAGTCCAATCACATGCATACACACACACACTTATATTATTTGAATGTCGAAAAAGGGGTTTCATTTGGTCTGCCTTGAATTCCCACTCGCTTCACTTCATTAAAATCGTTTTGATGTTGTTCGAGTCGCCCTCTGTTTTTTTTTTGTCTGGCTCATCAAATTGACGCCCGACTGTCTATACGCATTTTATGCTATAGTCTGCATCGATAATATTGTCAAAAAAAAATGAAATTTGTATCTTGTTTATCCAATCGAACCGCAAAAAATTCCAGTGAGGTGAGAGAGGCTGAGTCACGGCAGTTCTTGGAACTGCATTGGATAAGATATGGACAGAGGCTGACGATGATCACAAAATAATATTATATTTAATATAAATAAAATATGTATGGCATACATTGATTAATTTCATATGTCAATTATATTTTGAAGCTCAAAGCTTGAAATAAGAGTGAGAGAGAAATGTGGATTGCGTAATCTCCTCTGCTCCGTCTTTTGCCTCAATCGTATTCAATGAATTCTTGAAGATTTTTGCAAGATATTTGAAAAGCTTGTTTATTATTGTGTATGGAATACATAAGAAATCGAACAAATATAGATTTATTTTTTTTTTTTAATTTTTTATTTCTGTAGATATGAATCGGTATACTGTATATATAATACGCATATATATAGCAAAAATATATACCATAAACTATGTAGAGCAAAAAAAAAGTTGATGGTTAAATAAATTCTAATTTTCATTGCATACTTTTAAGTGCTCATAAATATCGGATGCACCATAAACATCTTTTAGGCGCTCTTTGAAATAAAGTTGCAGCTTCAACTGAAGTGCATAACAATTCAACTAAAAAGGGGTGTGGCACTGCAGGTACGTGCCTAAGTGCCGTCCGTCTAGACACTAAAGACTGACAAAACGTCAAATAAAATAAATTTCAATTCATTTCGGATAAACCATAAAAAGCAAGCTGAAATAATGGTTGTTTGTTGACGGTTGAACAACTGCAGTCTTATGGCATTATGGGATATATATTCTATATTTTTTGGACAGTTTTCATTTCTTTTTTTTATTTTTTTTTAATTTCTTCTATTATCAATAATTTATAATTATTTATAAATTTTAAGCTTTTTTAAATTAAAATTAAATTAATTTATAAATTTCTTTGACATTCCTGCTTTATTATACATATATATTTTTTAATTCATATTCAGATATTCAATATAAATTGTCTTAAATTTTCAGATATTTAAAAATAGTTAAAAACAAAAAGAAAATACTATTTATTTATAAGTAAAAAGTTTCCCCGAATTTTAGAATATTTTTTAAAGTATCTGCAAAATATTTAAACTATATTCGTTTTTTCAGATACAGTGAGTTATTGTGCTAAAATATCTCCCACTTCCAATGAATTGTTTACGCTTTTGTAGTAAGTAAAATTTCTTTTTAAAATATTTTTACATGACAATTGCTTCAGGTTAAACCAAAAGTAAGAACTTTGTAAGAAAAATACTTAAAAATCCTCACAGACATTGCTTCTCCCTGTGCTAGCTTTCTCTATCCTTGTTGCTCTCTCTCTCTCCCTCTCTTTCGTCAAGCATGTTTCAAGGAGCGGCGTCGCATTTGGCGTTAATTAGTTTGGCAACGCTGCGGGCGTGTGATTTTCGCCAATCATTTACAGCAGACCCTCAACTCTTGGCATTTATGTTAGACGACTAACAAATACCCTGTAGTTCAATAAAAATTGAGATTTTATAAAATATATCAAATGTAGTTGAATGAAAGTTGTCATAAATTATTTTATGTATATTATTAAATTTTAATTAATTTATATTAATTTACGCTAAATATATATGACATGTAGAATATATATAAATATTTGAATTTGTTTTGATATAATATTCATTTTTGTATATGGATAATATATATAGTTTTTTTCTTCTATTCTAAATTTTAAGTAGTTTAAGTTTATAGGGTATACGAATTCATTGTTGCCTTCTCCTTCAGTTTTTTTTTTTTTTTTTTTTTTTTTTTTGCCGCCCATTCCAAAAAATAATTTTCATCAACAGTTCGTCGGCAGACGCTGACAAGTTGAAGTCCCTAGTTGGGCTTTTTCTTGTCGTTTCTCTGATTACACATTTTGGCGCCATTTTTGGCGCAACTTTTGCTGAGCCACTCGGCAACGAAAAACCCTTTAGGCCAGACGCGAGTCAAACTTTTTTGGCCAGTAGAAAGGAACAGAGGAAAAGAGGAGCTGTAAAGAATCTCAATGATGGGGTTAACAAGCAAAATTTGATTTATTTGATGAGTTTCTCGTGTTGTTGCCGTCGACATCGCTTCAAAGACGCGTTTAATGAGCATAAAAATGAGGGTGAACGGGCGGGAATATTCGTTGGGCATTGAAGACATTTGGGAAATGAATTGCACAAAAACGCTAAGCGAAAAAGAACAAAAAAAAACCCAACTTAAATTAACCAAAGTTTGTAATAACTAAAGCAATACAAAAGGCAGACTCTCCTCTGAGAGTGAGAATTTGGTATATCTCGGAAGTTGATGTTGATGTCCGTTGGAGATATTTGATTACATTAAAATTGTATTCATAATTTATGGAATATATACCAATATACAAGTATGTTAGATATATATAAATATATATATATATATATATATATTTACATAGAAAACAAAAAAAAAATATCAAAAGTAATGTACAAATATTTTAAGCAAACAATTTAACTGCAAATGCGGCCATGAAAAGCTGCAAATGTTCTTCAGCTTTATATTAACTATAAAAGAGACAATGTATAAAAATATCACTCATACGCAGCGCGTAAAAAAGCATAAAACAGGCAGTAAGAACTCGAACGTTTAACGCCTAGCTGCGGCTTACACGAATGGCGCATAAAACAAGGCGCTGTAATAATACAGAATATATATATATATATATATACATATATATATATATATATATATATATATATATATATATATATATGTAAAAAAATAAAATGAAAGCAAAAAGCATGTAAACAGGTGGAAGCATACTTTTTATGCGACTCGTTAAGGAAACTAAAATATTAAGAAAAATAAAATTGGTCGAGCACAAGCGACTGCACAATGCTCGTTTACGTTCAAGCAGCAACTCAACAAAATATAAATATATTAGAGAGATGTGTAATTTATATAGATGTGCATTAGTCGATAGAGAACAAGAGCATTGTAACTGCATTACTAGCTGATAAGCTGCCCATTGCAGTGGAGCCATGGAGCATATAGTTTCCTATATATATATACTTATACCCTTGCCAGAATGTTAATATCATGTTAAACTTTTATCGTGAAAAAAAATTACTAGTAATAATTATATTTTCAAAATTTTATTTTGTACTGACACTAAATAATTAATTATTATGTCATAAAATATATAAATAATTTTATAATCTATAAAAAAATAATTAAAAATAAACAAAGTATATTTAATTAGAAAAAGTATGCGTACAGTTTTAAAACCCACTGTTACGCAACAGTGTTTCATATTGAATATACTAGCTTTTAGTGTTGTGGACGAGCATTGCAAATAGCTAAGAATATGTATGGCGGCGGCAAATTTGCGTTAAAGTTCAGCGCTGACTGCCATAAAAATGATTTAATATGCGTTTTATATGAGAAAAGTTTTGCAATTTTTGCGCATTTAATGTCGGGCTCACTCACTTGACATTTGACGCCGCAAAAGTAAGGAAACGAAACGCGGGAAAAAAAAGAAATAGAAACTTTTTTTCTTTTAAAGTTTTAAAGCAAAACTCAAAGCAACCTGCCAGTTAATTATGCTGGAGTTAAGCAATGCGAAAGTTTTGGAGCTACGGAAGTTGTCTTGCCCTGAAATTAAATCTAATTGAATTGTAAACTTGTGCGTCTATTGAGCTGCCATTTTGGCCAAATGTGATTACAATGGAGCGACTGTGTGCGACTGACTCTGAATGCCGGGCCCACACTTGGGCATTAGTCATGTCACTTGTGCGCCCGGCCCCAAAGGGAGCCAGCGGCTAATCAGCGGCTTCTCTGTTGAAAAGTTTGCACTTATTGAATTTAGCGCAAAGTGTAACAAAAATGTTTCGGTGGCCTATTAGAAAGTTGTTCCGGATCCAATTGAAATTCCAATGCTGTGGCTGCCTTTAATGTAACAGCATCGACAACAATGCAAGCCAAAGATAAAAGCAAAACTTTTTGACATCTTTTAAATTGACCGAAACATTCGATTTCGCTCTCTATTTCATATGAAAAATGTTGTTTGAAGCCAATTTCTAGGAGAGATAATATATGTGAATGAAATTAGAATTTAGTAGGTCTTAGCAATATAGAAAGTATTCAAAAAATTATATCATTAAAATGTATATAGATTAATTTGATTTATTAAATTCTTAAATTCCCTAAAATCACTCTTTAAATTTTGGAGAAAATAAATATATATATATAAATAAAAATAAACTAAAAAAAAACATTATAGCTTAGCCAAGTTGTCTATCGCTCATGCTTAAAAGTTTTTAATCTTTTTTTGGCCAGCTGGCAAAAGTTCATAACGCTCCGCTGACTGCCAGCTCTTGATCTCTTTTGGCCATGTAAATCAAGCTGTTGTGCTTAAGTATATATAATGGTATATATATATACATATTTAAATATTCGTATATACTATAAATTATCATAAGCGGCGTTGGCAAAGCATTTTCGGCTGCAGCGACTGCAAATAATGCAAAATAGTTTCTTGCAGCTGTGACATCAACTTGAAAACACCCAAAAACAAAAAAAAAAACAAAAACTGACATTTGACATGTGACAGCGGCAGCCAGACAATAATAACAATAGCAAATGCAACAAAAACAATGGCAACTGACAGCCACAACAAACACTTTACATAATTTCCAAAGTTTAGAGCAAATAATTTGGCATAAGCAAAGTTGTTGGCTTCATTAACAGCAGCTCTGCTAATTAATATAGTTTTGGAAAAGGCTCTTTTATATTTGTTTCATTAAATTATATTTAGGTTATACTGCATTTTTGTCATTTTACGAAAAATTAATTTAAATTATATTTTATTTAGCCAACAAATATTTTAAATGAAGTATTAAAATTTTTAATTTAATATTAAAAATTACTTTTCTTGTACAATTAAATTAAATTTATACATCAGCCTAAAAAGTAGCTCTAGACAGCGCAAGCAATCGTTAACAATATAAAATTTAAATTAGAACTGAAATGTTAAAAAGCCAAAGGGAACAGATTGGCAGCGGCAACAGGATTGAAGCTGAGCGCGGTCCATGATGGTGATAATCTGTACTCCACAGAGACTAAGCTCAAACACAAACATATACAGAGATAGAAATGCCAGGAGAGTCTTGACTCTGTCAGGAAATTCCTCCATCAAATGCGAACCGACAGCGTCGACACAGATACTCTTTACTTTACAGTAGAAAACAGCAAAGAAAAAGAAAGGAAAACAAAAACACAAATAAAAACTTTGTGGCGAAAAAGTGTCAAAGGCGCCAGACGAGCTGCAGACAACAAGGGAAACATTTGGTTGGACAAGTGATGGAAGGAAATGCATAATAAATAGATGTAGAATTGGATGAAAGCAGCGAAAGCATAGAAAATGAAGTAGAACCGCGTGATAATCAAATTCGAATAATACAGCAAGCGACAAGTAGCCGAATGGAGACATTTCTGAAGTTTTTGTTTATGGAAGTGGCAAATGCAAATGAAATGATGCCGTGGAATACAAATAAATATTTTCTAATGAAAAAAAAGATGAAAGTTAAAAGTAAAATTTATGTACACTGAGCCCATTCAAAATGGAAATGTTTTAATATATGTTTAAAGACTGAATTACAAACTGTATTGTCGCGTTGTTCATAGACTAAACAACAGAAATCTCGTAAACTACAAAAGCTATAGTATTGAAAATAAATATATATTTAAACTTTAAATTTTAAGGTGTATACCAGACTTCAAGTCTATCATTTTGTTATTTTGTTAACTTATTAATTTTCCTATTATCGATAGAACTGTGTATTGAAATTGATATCAACTTGTTTTGTTGAAGGCTATCGATGCTAGTAAATATTATGAATATTTGCAAAATAAATAACTTATATATTAATATAACAAATTAAAAAAATATATATATTATAATTTTTAATAAATAAAAATTTTAATATGAATATAATTTATTTTAGATTTATTTCATATGATTACAAAAATTAATATAATAAATAAATAATATAAAATATTTTTGATATAAAAACTAAATAAAAATAAATATATAAAATAAATCATAAATAATGTGCATAATAATAATATGTATATACAATAATTACTTACTATTATTTTGATATACAATATATATCAGAACATATAGCGTTATATTAACAGTGCCAAATGAGTAATTTATTAAAAATAAGTTATCGAAGATTGAAAATGCTAAGATCATTAGAACAAGAAATTACTCTTTTTTTTTTTTTATTGACTCATTTGGCACTGTTATCCAAATGTTAAATATTAAATAGACTTAAAACAATTATTAGTCATAATACCAACTAAGTCTCTGGCATGCCAATAATAACTGGAATTTTGAATATACAAGTTGGCACGATAAAATATCCACATTCTCAACAAACATTGGAGTTATCAATGTAATATATGTAACTGTTAAGTGGCGTCTGTTATGCGTTTGCTGGTGCTAAGTATTAGTCGTAAACATGGACTTAACATTGTCCTTATCACAGCTCTTTATTCGGGTCTCTCGCTATTCACCTGCTGGAATGTTTTGTCTGCCTTTCGCCATTGTAGCTCAGGCCGCATTAGTCAACGCAGTTTGGCCTGCAGGCGAGCAGTTTATGCAACACAAACGAAAAGGCAGACATACGTAATCCTTGCACTCAAGCACGCAGTCATTGGTATTCATAAATCGCTTACCCAAACTGTGCAGCCTTAATCAGATTTGTACAACAATTTTGTTGCCGGGCATTTATCCGACAAGTCTCCTGCCAGCCAACCAGCCAACCAGCCACCCAGCCTGTCTGCCAATCGGGCACAAATTGCAAAATTTCCATACCTCACTGACGGAACAAACATTGTCGACCTCCAGTTGCAATTTAAGTGCATTTTAACGTGCAATTTTGGCAACCACTTTGATTGGCATTGGCAATTAAGTCGAAGGAAGATATATCGATTTATTAGGCAATGCCTTGGCTAATTTAATCAGGCGGCTTCAGTATGGCAAACACATTACGTATACGCCACGTGCTGTTTGTTTGGACTCTAAGTTAATTAAATTTACCTCTGATGGCCGTTTATTTATGCGACACAAACGCATGGCAAATTGCAATTGCCATTGCAATTACAATTCCTTAAATAATTTATGCTCTTTGTCCTCTTGGCCCTGGCACGAGAATTCCTTTGAAATCGTTGTGAAAATTCTTTTTCACATTTTCCCTTCGACAAATTTGTCCGACAAACCTTTTTATTTTTTGTGTATTTCTCTTTTTGGGTCAATGTCAGCGGCTGGTGTGATAATAATTTATGTCTGGGGCGGGCTTGGCACGCCCACAATCAGACCCAGCCTACTTTGGGCCGTGTTTCGTTTTTAAACTTTTGCTGCGAACGGAAATAGTTGTCAACTTTGGATTGGTTTTGGGGGTGTTCGTAATCTGGCATGAATTAGGTTACAAATTACAGCATTTGTAGATGGCTCGAAATGTGTGTTTAAATTTAGAATGGAGAGACTTAAAGGCACTGGAAACTCAATATATTAAAAGCAATGGAAAGAGGTTTGGGTTACAGAGAGTTGTATAACAGTATTTAATCAAAATTCCTTTAAATTAGTAAATAAAAATATAAGAAAAAATCCAACAACTTTGCACATTTATATCTGTAAGCAATACTTATGAAATGTTTAGTAAATTCATCTTGAGCAAAGTTAACCAATATTGACAGACGAATCCTTTAGCTCTTTGGCAAACACAGCTGCTACAACCCCCGAAAGACATACATAGAGTAACAAAACTCCTCGGCGCCTTAACCGCCCCGTTAAGGCCATAAAGCAAAACTGCGGGCCACTGCAGGCAAACAACATAAAACCCTCGTAAGAAGCTAACAACAACAACAACAACATTGAACACTTGACCGCTTGACCTAAATTTGGCAAGTTTTTCTACTACTTCTTCAGTTTTTTTTTTTTGGCGCCAGATTAAGTCGAGTCCGTCCGTGCGCACATCAAATGTCAACAGAACCCGAGAAATAGTACAAGAGAAATGTTTTAAAAATTACAACACGTACGCAATTTTGTCCTGATGCGCATAAAATAGGCATAAAATACGGGGCGTGGCCGCACAACCAATGAAAGCTAACGCCGGGCCGAAAGTTTTAGGCAAGCGACTGCAGCAAGGGTTATCTTCTGCCACCGCGTCAAATACACCTCATTTGCCAGCAGGCAGCAAAAGTTGGCTTTGATTTTCTTTTCCATTTTCTTTCATTTTTTTTTTTTTTATTTTTTAGCCAGCTACTTGGCTAATCTGCTCACACGCACAACGCCGGCGGCAAGGTGTTGAAAATTGATTTGCGCTGTGATAAATTTCTGCAGCAACTGAAGGACCTGCTACTGAAATTAAAGATGGTCTGTCAGGCAGCAGGCAGCAGGCAGCAAGCAGCACGCAGCACGCAGCAGGCAAAGATAAGAAAGCCGTCAACGATGCTAGTACAGGAGGGCACACGTACCACATTTTAGCACACTATTTAAGCAGTGCTGAGCAGATCCACGGCTCTGGCTACAAGATGTGTCAATTTGGTGTCACATACATTGACAGACAGACAAATATAGGCATATCAGCTATTCAAATACCACGTAAAAGTGGGCATAGAACAAATTTAAAAATATGTTGTTGCCTCTCTATGCAGTTCTCATAAAATTAAAAACTCACTTCAATTTATATTCACTGTCTTCAACTATTTGAATACCCAGTAGACTCGCCCCTCTCTGCAGTTCTCATAAAAATCCAAAAAGTATAAGTTTAAAACAAAGAAAAGTTTGATTGCATCAACTTATTTTCATAGTTTTCAACTATTCTAATACATAGATGAATTCATTGACTAGCCTCTCTTTGCAATTCTCATAAAAACCTAAAAAAACGTCATTGTATATCAAATAATTAGAAAATTAAATTAATTTCTGTTTAGATTAAGTGAAAAAAAAATGGTAACTGCAAGCTAAGCTACCCCGTGCTATCTGCTTATAGACAGGATACAATACGGCAACAATACATGTTAACATTAGCAATGAAACAAGCTGCTTCTAAAATTGAAGCTGACTGCAACGAGCTATCACGCCCACTTGCCGCACAGTCCCCCATAAGGTGTTTTCTGCCGTCTCACGTACGCGCAGCGAACAGGAGAAGGAAATCTCCCCGCTTGGTTAGGCAGACAATAACTATAATTGTCGCATCAGCGTTTTGTACTGCTGCTGCTGCTCCAGCTCCAGCGGCTCCTCAAAGTATGCAGTAAAACCGACGAGTCATGATAGGGTGGGAGACAGAGAGAGTGGGCCGAACAGACGGCGTCGTGGAGAGCAATGGAATGCCATTAAGCAGCGGCAGACAGGGAAATACCGCGTGCAGCAAGTGCCGCACATAGGCAGCAATTCCTTTTGTAGGTCTATCTCTATAGACCTGCCTGTGTGTGTGTGTAGCATCTAAAAAAAATTCTTAAATTAAAGTCAATTTGACGACTCGTTGAGTGTGCAAAATGTCAGAGCATCTGGCCTGTGGGGCCACAACAGAAGCGAAATCTAATGTTGATTAGGAAAATTTAAGTGTTAACACACAAAGTCTGAGCTGAGATATTGGCCAAATGTGGAAGAGACATTTAAAGATAAGTCCTTTAAATAAACTCTTAAAGAATACTGTAAAAGTTTTAATCACGTAATATGACTAACACTCAAACCGTTATTGAACTTAGCTTTATATTTATTGCCCTTTAGATATGTATGAATTAGCCAAAAAGCACTTTTGTGGCATTGCAACTAGCTGTATAAATATTTTGTGGCTCCTCACAGAAAGTGCTAACGACGTGAAGCCCAATTAATAACTTGTGGCTGACTTAAATTGCAATCGGTAACAAAGGAAAAGTAGTATAGTGGGGAGTGCTCGACTAGGAGATACCCGCGCACTGCAAAGATATGATAAAGTCGGATATGATTGTACTTCGTGCGTCCAATAACATACTTATCAGCATCGGAAATAGTATAATTTAATATCCATTATTAGATGATTTGTCACCTACTTGTTCCTGTTACATATTCAATGGGTTCACAGTATGAGTAATCCTATCGGATATGCTCAACTAGGAGATACCCGGATGCCTGCACAGAGTTTCATAAAAATTCGTTTTTCCCCAAAATTATTAATTTTTATTTAGCGCAGCTAAAGCTTGGGTATCTTCCACGCCCATTTCCGCCTCCTATACCCCGCTTTCCAATTTTCAACGAGTTCAGGGCATTAGAAAAGAGTTTAGCAATTAAATTTGCTGTGGTCTCCGCTTCGGGCTACTCAAAAAGTTCATGTATTCTCTTTGCACACATATGTAAACAGCTCCGTTGCCAATTGAGAACATTAATTAACTGAAATGGCCAGCGGCAGCGACCAGCAAGACATTGTGTAAAATGTGTTAGCGATACGAAAACCACAATATAAGACAATGAGTCGAATACATGGTCAGACTGCTGCATTCAGTTTACGAGAACATTTTAATCTAATTTAACACACTTTAGATTTATATTTGCTTAAATAGAAGTTATCTAAGTGGCACGTGCCGGGCATTGCCAATTGGGAGCCAGCACACAGGAGAGTCGGACAGTGCTGCTGCTTGGGGCACTCGTCTTGAGCCACACACAATGGCTTCGCAGCGCCAGACGCAGACGCATTTTTATTATAGTTTATTTCACTTGCTTTTACAACAGCTTTAGACATGCAATCGAATTGAGGCGAACGTTTATTGGCCAAAAAGCTAAATGCAATCAATCTATGGCAATTGTCCGGTCCACAAAGAATTTCCAAGCAGCTCAGCCATAGACGCGTCGCAGCAGTGTGAAAAAGGAATAGATGACGTTCAGCAGCGACTGCAGCATCTTAAGATTCATTGGATAAACGCCGCCAACGAGTATCTAAGGTTATATCAAATACATATAGATATATATAGATATATATTGTATATACATTTTAAACTAGGTATGCTCACAGCGAGTGGCTTTTGGGAGCGCATGATAAGAAACTTTAAAGTCTTCTGTGTCTCAATATCCATATCCATCCAATTACTCTCATAGGCGGCAATGGATATGTAGAAGCTCTGTAAAATATTATAAGCCCATATTATAAATGATATTTATTGTCGAGATGAATTCACCTGAAAGTAAAGCTCATTGGCAACGTAGTAGAGCACAACGCTGTTGGAAAATATCATAATCATATAAAAAAGTACAATTATAACCTGAGCAATTGTGGGCGCCTGTAAAGAAAAGAGAATAGTTTTTTAGACATTTTGGCTTGGACTTTGACGCCAACTTACAATGATGACCGAGAAGAGCAATACACAAAGCATCGCGCCAAAGCATAGAAACTCCACCAGATGCAAGTTGGTGGTCAATGCATTCATGGCATCGACCAGGCTGTAATTGAGTGAGTTAGCTGAGGCCTGCTTGAATAGCTGTTGGGCAAAAAAAGCTTACCCAGCCAGCTTGAGCTGATATCGTATGCACCATATAATTTCGTCACGCACCCGAATGCCTTGGAGCTGCCGCAAGGTGCGCAGCTTGTGCTGCAGCACTTGGCACATGAGAATGGCAAACAGTGTGAAGGTAACAATCAGATTGGTATACGGTATGTACATGCAGCAGCCCATCGGCGCCATTACGACCTGCACCACAAAGAAGAGCTCATAGCCGGGGCTGGCATATTTATCAATACCCGGCACATACATGCCATAGGGCAGCACTGCAAATACACAAATACAATTAGCAAAGAGCAAACACAATTTGCATCGAGCCAACCAACCGCGCTCTGACCCAAAAATGGGATATGTCACAAAGCCAATGCAAGTGCACATGCCCATTAGTAAATTGATGCGACCAATCAAGTTCGATAGTCGCGTCGTCTTCGCTATCAATTCGGCAATGTGCGCGTCTGAAGAGTTCTGTAAAAGAATGAATGAATTTAAGTGTAAATACTAGAAAAGTTCTTATAATGGAAGCGGCTTGATTTGCAATTTCTTGTTATTAAGCCATTTTCAGCTATGTACTGCTATTTCTAGACACTTATAGCTATTTCTAGCCGAATATATTCTTACCAGCAGTTGAAGATAGTAAACCTTTAGGAGTTCCAGGAAACTTTCGTAGCGGCCGCGTTGCACACACAGAAGGACGCCACGCACTATTGTGTTGGTAAAGAGTACAGCGAGATAGACATTACGTATGATAAAGTCCAGAGGCTCGGAGCTTAAGTATATATCCACATATTGGGTGAGGTTGATGAGAGTATATGGCGTTAGTGCCAAATAGCGTCGATAATTGTGAACGAATAGATATGACCAGAATTTCATTAAACGCAACGTAATGCCAAAGATGGGCATGTCCGGTGTAGACATAGTCTGAATTTCCATTTTCACGAGAAGTTTCCCTCTTTAGTTTCGTACTTTAACTTTCAACTGTTCAATTGTCGCTCGAGCTACTCTTATATATAGACTTGTCCATGCTTTTCTGATGTCATCATTAGCGTCTAATTAAGGGCTGTGCGTGGACGGGTGTTAATTGGTTTGTCGGTCTCTAATTAAAGGTGTTAAGGATATAATTTGATGTAACTGACACTTGCTATTGCTTTCAGTTCAATTTCAATTTGTAGTTCAAATTACTGAAGAGTCTCAGTATATATATATATATTCCGGCTGTTCACACAAATACATGAAATCCGTTTGAACATACATTAAAGCCAACTTAAAACACAAAATATTTAAGCGCATTTTTTTTTCGATAAAAATGCAATTCGCAGAATCCAATCCAAAAAGCAGGTCACCACATAAATTTTGGCGCTTTCTCTTCATTTTTCTTTGGCAGTGTTTGCCGTAGGAAACAAATAAAAGGAAATGCCTGACTAGGAAATACCCAACGCACCTGCAAAATATGCTTTAACAGCAGAAGCATAATAGGCATTTTAATGGAATTTATGAAAATCTTCCTTCCATTTTCATAAATTCCATTAAAATGCCTATTTACTTTTCTGCTGTTAATTTGTAGATATAAAATAAATAATTTTTTTTTAATTTTCCTTCATTTCTAATTATGAGTTTCATGGAGTTAGGGCAGACTAACAACAGACTCGATTATTAATCAATATAGTCAATGAACTTAATTTCTTTGCTTATGGCTTTTAACAAACCCATGTATCCTATGTATAATATATATGTATTATATATATATTCCGCCAAGTGACCCCATGCTGGCATTCGGCTGGTAAATATTTGCCTGGTTGTCAGCATCCACCGGTTTGTTGGCAGTTTAATGGCCAAAAAGCCAAGGTTGAAATATTGGTTGGACCTTATCGAAAAGGTAGCGTAGCAAGGATAAGCTCTTAAAGTGCTCGGACCCAACACGACCTGGGCCAATTATTAGTGTTGGTCAAGCTGGTCATAAATTGCAGGCGCTATGCAACACTGTGCAGACATCGTCGCTGCACTTGACCTCTTTGATACTCTGCTGATTGCGGTCTCGACATTTGTAATAAGCGTCGGCAAACTTTTAATTGCAACACGCAGACGGCACAAGTATTGCAGTGGGCGTGGCATGTGTAAAAGATACGCTTCTGTGTTGTTTGCCAACTCTTTCTCGTTGTTGTTGTTTGTTTTTTGAGGCTGCCAGACAACGCTGGCTGCGCTTGAAATTGAAATTCTGCCAGCTTTTTGGCTGCACATCGTTAGTCAACGAAAAGTTTTGGCTTTTTGCATACATATATGAGATGGTCCATTGTTGATTTGCTGCTCACTCGGTTGGTTGGCCAGTCGGCACTAAGAATCCTGGCCTGTAAGCTTGTCGATAATAATGCACACATGCGTCCGGCGCAGCTCCTATGCGCCAAATTAAATGCATAATTACTTGATAATTGGATTTGCGGTCGGCTCAACTGGCTGTGCGAAATTTTCTAATTAAAATGTTTAGTGGCTGGCGAGACTATGGCATCACTCCCCAACTGCCACTTGATGATGCTAAGCCTCAGGCACGTACTCACCTTCACACAGCACGACGCAGCTACCAAGTGGCTGCTGGTCGCCCGCTGTGCCGAACAATATTGTTTCAATACCCTTTCGAAGACGGCATAGCAACTACACTAATAATGTTTGCATAAAAATGCATTCGCTGTTTGCAAATGCTATCGAAGTTGTGTGAATCTAAAGATACTGGACAGTTCTTAACAGCGGATGCTTTAAGATTAAAATGTTAAGCGATTGCCATAAATGTTAGTAAATTAACATAAAGGGTTAAAAATATTACTTCCAGGATAATTCAAAGCAATTCTTTAATTTTACTTAAGTTTAACGTTAATAAAATATTAGTTGAATAAAAATTTTTTGAATTTAATATGTTAAAATATTACCGAGATCTCAAATATATAAAAAATAATTGTACTTATTATTATAATTGTTATTATTTATTATTTATTATTTATTATTTATTATTTATTATTTATTATTTATTATTTATTATTTATTATTTATTATTTATTATTTATTATTTATTATTTATTATTTATTATTTATTATTTATTATTTATTATTTATTATTTATTATTTATTATTTATTATTTATTATTTATTATTTATTATTTATTATTTATTATTTATTATTTATTATTTATTATTTATTATTTATTATTTATTATTTATTATTTATTATTTATTATTTATTATTTATTATTTATTATTTATTATTTATTATTTATTATTTATTATTTATTATTTATTATTTATTATTTATTATTTATTATTTATTATTTATTATTTATTATTTATTATTTATTATTTATTATTTATTATTTATTATTTATTATTTATTATTTATTATTTATTATTTATTATTTATTATTTATTATTTATTATTTATTATTTATTATTTATTATTTATTATTTATTATTTATTATTTATTATTTATTATTTATTATTTATTATTTATTATTTATTATTTATTATTTATTATTTATTATTTATTTTTTATTACTTATTATTAACTGATACAAACATATATTTGCTTAACCATATATTAGCTTCTCTGTAAACTATGTGCAGTATCTAAAAATTCGGTGTGCCGACATTATCTTATCAAAGCAATTTCTTATCTCTCTCACCTTGCCGGGGCTCTGTGTAGGCGTGCCGCCCTAAATAAGTAATAAACACCATTTTTTTTGGCGTGCACGCTTTGCTGTAATAAATTTCCATTTTGTTGTTGTTGTGGGGGCGGGTCTGAGCGGCCAATCTCAGTTGGAGCCACCATAGTTTGGCGGCTTTAAAATTTTCCCAAGCAGCGTCGCATTCGTAATACAAGCGAAATTTATTGCTTACACTCAGGCGGCATTGCCTGCTAACTTATTCATATGAAATTGCCTGATTACCGCCCACCCGCTATGCACACCCTCTCTCCATCTCTTTCTCTCTGTCTAGTGCTGTCCCTGTCTTTGTTGTATTGGTACGTGTTTGAATTATATACCGGTCATGGATTTTTGGTACATTCTTGCCATGTAATGCCCCCGTTTGTATGGCAATCGCTGCGCTGGGCCGCATTTTTTATGAACTGTCGGGGTCATGACTTTTATGATTTGTATATTTCGGCTTGAACAGGAAATTGTACTTGTGTCTGACTGTGTGCGAGTGTGTGTAAGAGTGTGCCAAGTACCAACTCACAAGTGTATAGTTCCGAGTCACAGAAGTCATTGAATTAAGCAAATGGTCAGGCAATGCGGTATGGGGATTTTCATATGGAGTGAGTGGATATAAACTGTGCATGTCTATATATATATATAAATATATATATAAATAAATAAGTAAATATATATATATATATATATATGCCTATAAAAATATTCTTAAATTATTACTTAAATGTAATAAATATTAAATAAAAACAAGTAAGAAGGCTCTAGTCGAGTGTGCCCGACTAGGAGATCCCTCGAAGTTGATATTCCAAAACAAGCCTATTTTACATACATATTGCAACCGAAGAACATTCAGGCGATTTCTTTTTATTAATACATTCTCGTAAAAAGAAACATTAATAAATAATACAATTTTACCTAAGATACCTACTAAATTACTAACATATTACTCTGGCAACGGTAGAGACTCGGGCAGCAGTAGAGAGGCGAGCAGCAGTAGAGAGTCGGACAACGGTAGAGTGTTTGAGAGTCGGGCAGCAGTAGACAGTCGGGCAGCAGTAGACAGTCGGGCAGCAGTAGAGAGTCGGTTAACGGTAGAGTGTTTGAGAGTCGGGCAGCAGTAGCGAGTCGGTAACGGTAGATTGGCAGAGAGTGGGCAGCAGTAGACAGTCGGGCAGCAGTAGAGAGGCAGGCAGAAGAGAGGCGGGCAGCAGTAGAGAGTCGGTTAACGGTAGAGTGTTTGAGAGTCGGGCAGCAGTAGACAGTCGGTTAACGGTAGAGTGTTTGAGAGTCGGGCAGCAGTAGACAGTCGGGCAGCAGTAGAGAGGCAGGCAGAAAAGAGGCGGGCAGCAGTAGAGAGTCGGTTAACGGTAGAGTGTTTGAAAGTCGGGCAGCAGTAGACAGTCGGTTAACGGTAGAGTGTTTGAGAGTCGGGCAGCAGTAGACAGTCGGGCAGCAGTAGAGAGGCAGGCAGAAAAGAGGCGGGCAGCAGTAGAGAGTCGGTTAACGGTAGAGTGTTTGAGAGTCGGGCAGCAGTAGCGAGTCGGTAACGGTAGATTGGCAGAGAGTGGGCAGCAGTAGACAGTCGGGCAGCAGTAGAGAGGCGAGCAGCAGTAGAGAGTTGGACAACGGTAGAGTGTTTGAGAGTCGGGCAGCAGTAGACAGTCGGGCAGCAGTAGACAGTCGGGCAGCAGTAGACAGTCGAGCAGCAGTAGAGAGTCGGTTAACGGTAGAGTGTTTGAGAGTCGAGCAGCAGTAGAGAGTCGCACAACGGTAGAGTGTTTGGGAGTCGGGCAGCAGGAGAGAGGCGGGCAGATAGAGAGTCCAATCCAGATAGAGGTTCCAGTAGCAGGAGAGAGTCCAGCAGAGGTAGAGAGTTCAGCAGCGATAGAGAGTCCAGCAGGAGAGAATCGAGCAAAAAAAGGGTTATTAGTAAAACATTTGCTTAAAAAAACAGTTATAACTAATACAATTTTGCTTAATATACTTAATACTAAAATTATTAACTAAATACTTACCAAATCCAGAAGAAGAGGAGGAGGAGCAGGAGGCGGACGAGGAGAAGACACTACACTACACTGCACTGGACTGCACTGCACAGCACGACTGACCATCAGGGGGTCAGAAAACCAACTGAAGAACTGGGCAAACGGCTTGCCCTTATATAGGGCAAAGCTCCCGCCAAAAATTGTGCTCAACTCTTTCGAGCTCTGCTCGGTCGAGGTCATGACTCGATTCTTACAGTCGATCATTGAGTGGGAAATAAAAGCGGTAGAGTCGGTCAGCAAAATGATCATTAGCATAACAATCATTATCTAACTACTACCATTATTATTCTACTTAATTCACAAACAACAAGTAAGGAAACTCTAGTCAGGGGTGCCTGACTAGGAAATAGCCTAAACCTCGCGTAATTATATCATTCACATGTGTATGTGCAAAAGCACAAGTCTCTAGTATTTGAAAAGTGTTCGATGGGTTCAGGGGATCTCCTAGTCGGGCACACTCGACTAGAGCCTTCTTACTTGTTTTTATTATTATTTAAAATCTGTCTTACTGCAAGAGATCTTCTACTCGTTAACTTTAATTATGCTGCAAGTCTCTTACATATACAAAATATATGTATATTCAGAGTTGGGCTCTATGACAAACCCTCAGGCTCTATCAATATTTTGGGCTTGTCGCCAATCCCTTTTTCGGCAAACGCAGCACATAAAACCAAAGGAGCTGCACGTGCACAAAATCTCAGCAATACACTTGCCACACACACGCACATCAACACCTTGGCAAGCACTAAAATATAAAATATAACTTAATCCCAATGAAATTGATATGAAATTTTACACAGTGTGTGCCTTTGCCACACTCAACGCGGCTCTCAGGGCTACGTATGAGCAATGTCTTTGCATCTGCATTCGAGAGTGTGCTCTGTGTGTGTGTGTGTGTGTGTATGTGCGTGTGTGTGTAAATTGCCAGCAAATTTAAATTCCACACATGAGGTGTGAACATTTTTGTTGATTCGCTTGTAAAACTTTATGTTGCTCTTTCACTCCATGCTACACTATATCTGTCTCTCTCTCTCTCTCTTTCTTTCTGCCGCCCGCTCAACGGCTGCCATTTTGTTGTAGCTTTTTCGACTTCGGCTGTATTTCTATTTTCCCCTGTTACAGTCTGGCTAATTTGCAGGTGTTTTTTCTACACCTAACTTTGATGTTTACTTTGATAATTTTAGATTGAAAAAGTTTTTTAGTTTTAGTCACGTCGCAGATTTTTGATGAAAAGGGAAATTATAGAAGAGTGTAGAGCTGCGTGTCCGTTAACATTTCCAATCTCCTTCAAATCTCAAACGGATATGAGCGGCGACCTTGTACCAGTTTCTTTTCTGTTTCTGTTTTTCAGTTCTCTCAGCTGTGCTGCGTCTTTTGTTTTGTGGCGCCACGCCCATGCGCCCATTCTTTACATATACATATGTATACCCAGACCATGGCCGGGATGTAATTTTATCTCACTTAGTGCCCGTTCAGCTCGCAGCTGCTTAATTTTTACACTTGACGCGCACTCGTCGCCTTCTAAATGACATCCCTTGAGGTGGAAACAAAAAGAATGGAAAACTGGCACAAAGTTTTACTTGCTGTTGCTTTTCGTTCTCATTTGGCTGGGGGCTACAAAACAGAAGGAACAAAATCAGAAAACTTTGCTCCTTTTGTTCAGTTGAAACATGTTTGCAACAAATTATTTAATGGACATCACATAGGGTTTCTCTTACGCTTCTCTCTTTCGCTCTCTCTTTCTTACGTTTTTCTTAACTTGCATATAAATAAAGAGAATAACAAAAAATATATACAATTTCTACATACATATTATACATATATGTATCATAGCTCGCAAATAACAGTTGAGTGTTTTGCGACGCCTTCAAATAAGTCTCTTTACCGATTATATGAAAAAACAAGTAAGGAAACTCTAGTCGGAGGTGCCCGACTAGGAAATACCCTGAACCCCGCCTATCGGCGGCTTTAAATGCACTTCAAAGTTTATATATAATTTTAAATTAAATTAAAAAATTAAAAAAAAACAAAAAAGATTAAGTAACTTGCATAAAAAAATTTTGACGTCAGCTTAGAGAATCGAACACGAGACTTAATGTCGGCGATCATCGCTTCTATCAACACAGCCGTTGCAATACATAAGAGTGAGATAGCGAATTCCTAGGTACAGTTATTGAGCTACTGAGCTGCTGAACTTCTGCTTAAAATTCATCCCCAATTTGTCTTTGTTGTTGTTGTTATGAATTCTTCGAATTTTCTAGAGCTTCTGCTGCTGTTGCCACGCGCGTGTGTATGTACGTAAACGTTTGGTAAACGTTTCGTTTAATAACATAATGCATTTCATCTATTCATACATATGTACATACATATGTATATTATATTGACTTTATTTAAGTTATATCAATGTTACTCTTATTTTATATACATGTATACATACATATGTACATATATACATATATACATATATACATATATACATATATGTGAATATATACAGTATGTACTTGTGTACATACATATGTATGTATATTGTAAGCAACGCATACATACACACGCACACGCATACGCTCTGCTAACTGCGCAGTTTACTCAGCGACTTCGCTGCGCCAATATGTGCGTGTTATGGGAAACTAAATGCTTAATAACTTTTTTTGTAGATCGACTTTCTTAATCAAACTTGCGCAGCGTAATTATATCATTCATATGCGTGTATGTGCAAAAGCACAAGTCTGTAGTATTTGAAATAAGTGGTTTGAAAATTTGGGCGAAGGGGGCGTGGCATCCAAAATTTAACAAAAATCAAAATTGTATAAAAGTGCCATTAAGCTAAATACAAGATTTGGAGTCTCTAACTATAAAGATGTAGAAGATATAATTTTAAAACTGAAAATCGATTTCGCTTAGCTCACTCGCAGTCGAACAGCAGCGTCTTACTTAGTTTATATCATTTTAAAGTTAAACTGTTAAATATAATTAAACTTTCTCTTAAAGAGGATCTAATAAATAATATAAAAATTTGTCTATTTGCCAAAACACCACGAAATGTGAAATATTTATCTAGAAAATTGCAGTTAACCGCTGAGAGAGATTCGAGTAACTCATTGTCTAAATATTTATGTATAAATATGCATACAAGTATGTGTGTGTGTGTGTTTGTATGTGTGCATAAACCCGACAAGCGTCTTAACCGCTGCTAAAATAAGTAATTTTGTGCACATTTCACTTGTCATATGACACGTACTTACTTTCAACCACAACCAAAGAACTCTCTCTCTCTCTCTCTCTCTCTCTGTGGTTGTTTGTGCTGTGTCTCGAGGCGATTTTCCTACTTAGCAAGTAGCAAAAACTTGCAAGTTTCTTGCAACCATTGTGCAGCGCCCTTTGCCCTTTGCCCTGTGTCTCTGGCGCATAACGCGTATTAAGTGCAGTTAGCTACCAGATACAAGATACCAGATACACGAAACAAGATACAACTTTGCCAACGCTTGTTAGTTGACTGCTTCCTGTGGCCACCAGGTGGCGTGGGCTGCCCGGTTTGCCAGGATCTTAAAGCTGCAAATTCCAGTGCCGTTTTCAGCATAGAAATATATATATATATATATATATGTATAAATAAATATAAATTGTTAAATACATAAATTTTCATAGTTAAATATATATATATATACACATATATATAACTTTTTTTTATATGTATATATATATTTTATGTATATTATATATGTATATATATGAACACACAACAGCATTCAGATATTCTCGCCAGGCAATTGCAATTGTCTTTATGCCTTTTGCAAACGCCCATTTTAATGGCCACGTTCTGCTAATTAAACCTAAGTAAGATATCGTTAAGCGCGACTAAAGTGTCTGCAGATGAAGCTAGTTGAAGTTCAAGTACCACAACATGGCGTATACGCAATGACAGCTAATTAAACAAAAGTTTATTTTGATATATTGAACTAATTCGTTTGGTGCGCGTTGCTCGGTTGCTATTACAGTGTCCTCCATAATTAAAGAACCGACAATTTTTTTACTCAGACAGAACTAAATCAACTTATCTCGCTACCCTGATCAAGAATATATATACTTTAAGTGATTATCATTATTTTTGTATACCTGCCAATGTTGTCTTGCTCTTTAAATATTTATTACTGATGCTAAAAAATAAAATAAATAAAATAAATTAAATAAAAAAGAAAATTACCATAAAGGAATGCTTAGTTATCTGTGTCACGACTGCGATAATAAATAAAAGAAACATAGAAACAAAACAGAAAAAGTTTTCCTTATTTTTTTTTTGGTTGTTTTCAAATTAAATGCGAGAAATTAATTGAAATGAATGGCGCCAAGACGTGATAAGCCGGAGATGCCCATGGGTCAGCTTTTTGGGGTTTTGTAAAGCTTGCATTAAGGAGCAATTAGAGTAGATCTTAGTTCGACCACATGTTGAGTTGAAGCATTGCTTTGCTTTAAGATGCGCGCAGAACGCAACTTTAAGGACCTTTATCAAATATTTACTTAATTCTATAAGTCCTTTCGGTATAGATAAGTTGTTGTTGGGCCTTGAGGCACTTGTTGTCTAGGCGCATTTTATTTTTTGCCCATTCACATGCAGATTACCTACACCACAAAGCCAACTTTGCAGGCCCCTCACCTGCGGTTGCGTCGAAACTTTTGCCGTCTCAACTCAGCTCATTCAAAAAGGCAAATTCAATGTGACAACAGGCTGGCGCCTAAAGGAATTTCAGTTTGTGCTGCTCGAGCCCCGCCACCACCCAAAATTGACTCAATACAAAATCCATTAAAATATCAACGAATCAGAACGAGGGCGATGGTAGACGACATCAAAATGTAATTTTCAACCGTTGCACAGCTTTCGCATAATAATGAGATACTAGGCATGGGCAGGTGAAGCATGTGTGCTAAGGTTTTTTAAGTTAACCGCCTTAAGCCTTCCGTTTTTGTCAAAGAGCTGCTGCTAATGACAGATAAACTAGATGCCTCCCACTCCACATTCTACTTGAGCATAAAAAATGTGATAAATACCATTACTGCCTAATCCTACAAATACAAAGGGTAATTATAAACGAAACGTGCCAAAGTTGTTGATAAGCAAGTTGACTTACTTCGAAAATAGGAACAACTGACCTTCTTCACCAAAATGAGTTTACTCAACTCTAAGGCAAACTGCGTGGGTGTATATGATAAAATTATTTGAACAATTTGGTATTTTAATTTCTATTTCTAACGGGTTGTATTTATTTGATAATCAGCCAATTGTGATATGTTTACTTTATTTACTTTGTATATTTCTTGACAAGATTAAATGCATTGCCATCCAAGCCAAAAGTGACGTAGCATTTTCATTGTGGCTGGCTTTTGGTCTGGAGGTGGTTCGGATCCACGTAGCAGATGCCTGGTTTGTAGAGACAAACCATGTTCTATCCGAAAAGTAACAACAAAATATATTTTTGCCCTTGTAAAGCTTATAATTTAATTTGAAAAACTTAAGCATTTATAACAACATCTTTAGGTTTCTATGTTTGATTTTGTCTACTTAAAGGCAGGTACATGTTCACGACTTTTTTTTTAGTAAAGATATACATATATGGAAATTATTAGCTGTTTAGTCTTGCACGGATTTTAACAGTAATTGCAATAGCATTAAATTTATTTTTATTAAATTTTAAATTTCACTAATTCCTGGGTGACCAGTTGACATTGTTGCACGTGTAAGTTTTTCATGTTGGGCACACTTATTATGAGTCCTATAGTTTCCAAACAGCATCTCGATCAGGCCAATTTTCTAGCCAGCGCAAGCACCAACATAGCACAGTATGTAGACCTTCAAGGAATATCTTCAGCCCGTTAATCCAAAGTATCGACTTTTCAGAGCATTAATGATATCCATTGCGCTTTCGTTCTGCTCGCGGTAAGTGATCAGCGAATACTGAAAAAGCTCTGACTCAATTGAGCGGTTTGCACATAGAGAGAACAACCAAATGCTTTTCATTTACAGTCACATGCATTTATGCACATGTATTTATCTCACATGAGAGAGAGAGAGAGAGAGAGAGAGATCACTTTCTAAAGGCTCTCATCTGTTTACAATTAATTTGTGTGAGTCTGACGTTTTTTCTGTGCGCTCAGTGGCTTTTTGGTTTGATACTAGTGTGATGTGTGTTTGCTTCGTTAGTGTGTGTGTTCGCTGTCGGTCGCTCACGTTTGGTGTTTGGTTTTGTTTCTACCGAAATGTATTTCGTTTTTAGTGTAAGCTCTCTTCCGCTCCATTTCCGGTTTCTTCATCATCTGTTTGTGTTTGGTTTATGTATTAACTGAAGTCATGGCTGCTCCCAATAGTGGGTGTGGTGGATTACGCTGGTCTTGACTTGGATTACTTGGAGAAACAATTAAGCTTTTCCAAGATGTATAATTCAGTGCGGGTTCAGTATTCAAATCTGAGTCAATTTTCAAAACAGCTAGAAGATGAACTGAAAGCTGGAGAAGAAATATTGAATCAGTAGAATTTCGAAACTCCGCTTAATACAGTGATGACTCCATCACTGTTAGGCCCTCCCTCCTTTCAAGTATCGTCTCCTAACTTAGCAGCCCCTTCTTCACCTTGTCAGGAATTATCAATTCCAATAGAATAGAATTTCCCCAGTTTTCCCAGTGTTAACAGTGAGATTCTTTCAGATAATTTCAATATCTATAGACTTGATCGGCTGTCTCGTGAAGAGTGTGGTGTTTTAATTTTATTTTTAGTTTAAATATATAAATTTTATTAAGTGTAGAACCTGTACTATTAAATTTAGTACCTTAACAACACATATATATATATATGAAATTAGAACCAAACCTCAACATTATGAGGAATTATATGGTGTTTTAATAGCTGTTAAATTCCACTTTCTCTCAGTATCTTTTACCTTCTCATCATTTCACAATGTTGAGATTATTGGAGTTAAAATAAGTTAATTCATTAAGTAAGTATTTAGTATTTAATTAAGTTAGTTAGTTAAGTTTAGTTGGCATTCGATTCAAGTGTGTCCGCGTCCGCTTGTGTTTTGTGTTTTGTGACCTTGTACGCCTTATCACCAAGGCTGGCCATAACTAACTCACACACAGACACAGTCACTCTATGACTAAGTTTATATTCTTAGCATTACACAAATCATGCAATGTTTGCTATATCTTCATTCGGCCATTAGCACGTTGAGTGCTTGGCTAATGAGAGCATCAGCTGCCGGCTGGCCGAATCGTATTTTTGTTGTTAGTTAACATTGAGCTAACTGTACAGCCAATCCTCTAACAATTTGCAATTTGCATTAAATTTGCATTCCGAACGAAACAAGAAATTGAGACAATTGGCTGAATGATGGCACCCGCTCTTCCACTACTACATCTCCTCATGCTATCTGAGTGTTTGTCTGTCTTTGTCGTCGCTCACAATTTGTCTCTGCCCGGAGGTTTCCACAATTTACAGGCGCAGAAGCTCACCAGGAAGTAGAAAGTTCTTGTACCAGAAATGATTCAACGATTTTCTAGTCATTGCGCAAGTGCGCTGAACAACTGATGGAACTCAAAACAACAATATAAATATCGAGTTTTATCAAAATGCCAAATGCCGAAAGCAGTGTTCCCAATTTAGCTATTTTCCCGTCAGATCAGGCCCAAATGCGATCTGCCGGCTCGCTGCAATTCTGGCTATTATCAATTGTTTGTATTATTTAAACGATTCGGATAGGTAAAAATGGGGCTGGCGGGAAAAAATTGTTATGAGAACCAAAAAAAAAAAAAGTGTATAAAATATAAATATATATATATATATATAGCTTTCATCACTGATTTCTAAGTGATTTACACAAATATTGCCCTTTTTAGCTATTTTTGTTTTGTTTTTTTAAGCATTGATCTGGCGCAAATATGTTTTTATGGCTTCTTTTTTTTTTTGCTTATCAACACGAATTATATTTATTTTAAGAGTGAGAGAGAAGGAGACAGAGAGAGAGAGATAGATAGAGAGATATCGATAATTCCTCAATCACTGTGCTTTCTTCAGCCTCGTTCATTAGCCTATGCTAATTATTAAGGTTTTGTGCTTAGCCAGCAAATCAAACAAGCTGCTGGGCCCGCGGCCTTACCATATAAATTAAATCACGGTAAATAAAAGCAACCGTCAGCTTTACATTCAAATGCTAAAACCCCAAACGCAACGACGGCCAACAAAAACTTGGCGCGGCATTTCATCTAAATGTTAATAAGTCTCTCGCTCTCTCTCTCTCTCTCTCTCTCTCTCTCTCTCTCTCTCTCTCTCTCTCTCTCCGTGCTCAGATCTGCTCAGTGCGGCTGTTGCTTAACTCTTGGGTTGGCTTCGCTTTAACAAGGTGTCAGACGCTGTGCACTGGCATTTTCCACTTGGTCGCGCTGATTGAGCGACTCTCTGGGGGCGGGGCATCTGGCAGCCGGCAGCTGGCGGCACCTTCAAGCTTACAACCTGTTTATTCGACTGGCTTTATTGATGAGACGACACAGCTTGGGCCGCCTTCCTGTTTGTTTTTATTCGTGTATATGTTCGTGTGTGTGTGTGTGTGTGTGTGTGGATTTGCCGACCAAATAGTTGAATATAAAAAAGAGTAAAAAAACAAGAAAAAAAAAACTGGGCCAGGATTTAGGCTGAGTACTTGACGCTTGGACAGGGGTTTGTGCTATTGATTGATTGACTTCTGATTGCCCAGGTTTTGTGCAGGTGAAAAAAGCTTAACAAGCTTTTATTGCTATTGTTGTTGATTATGCTTGACTCGAATATATGGCTATCAAATTTTGTATATAAATAAACCGAATTCAATTTTAATTTTTGATCTTTCAATGTAAATATCATAAATTTGTGCCATTGTTGTTCGCTGACTCGTCGTGCCTCACATGTTATTTATGTATCCAATTTGAATGCATGCAAATTTCAACAAACACACACAGAGATTCCCATAATGCAATTTTTATTGCTAAAACTTTTTTCAAATTATCTGGATAAAATAATAAACAGTCTAGCAATTTATGCATATTTGCCGCTCTCATTGAAAATTAATTAGCATTTAGTCGAGACTGTTCGAGCTGAAACTGACAGGTAGCCTTTATAACAGCAAAATATATTTTATTGACACTTTTCAGGCAAAATATGAGAGACAGAAATTATTATTATTAATATTATTAATTATTAATTATTATTATTATTATTAATTATTTATTAATTATTATTTTTCTTATACTTATAATAATAATATAATCATATATATATATTCTATTAATATAGTGAAATCATTATAGTGTCAGCCAGTGTCCAGTCTACTTTCTGAAGTTGTCGCGAACAGTCAAATGCAGACAATAGACAGAAATGGATCCAACGACGTTTGTATTTTGGGCTCTTCAAAAACAAAACATTCTAACATCTTTTACTCTTTTAGGCTTCGAGATCGACAGACAAACAGGCAGAAAGAGCTAAACCGACTAAGCAGCTTCTGGTCGTCCGCATAAGGAACCTTTATGTCGTCTGCCACGCCTTCATGGGAATGAAAGAAGTAACTAAATTAACTAAGACTTACAATAATTGATTTATAACATATTGGTAGATTACAATGGAAACATTCAGAGCTTTTGCGTATATTTAAATTTTAGGAGTTTTGTAATTTGAAGGAAATTCCATTAAATTTGTGTCAAAAATTGCAATAATAGTCAGTCGAGTTAAACGAGAAAGAGGGATAGAGAGAGAGAGAGAGCAAACTAGAGAAGAGGGCCAGGAGCTAAGGTACTTGTGGTATAAATTCCCCTCTGTGGACTTTGCCAGTTGCAGGTCGAAGAACTATCCGCAAATGTAGCACCAATTGCGCCTGGCCGTAAAATGCCAGCAGACAATGCAAATTGCCAGCAAGACGGAGGCGCTGGAGCTGTTGTTGTGGTGCCAAGAATTGTCGGGAACTGCAGTGTGGCTGCTTGTGGCTTTATTGCATGCAAATAGACAACAACAAACACACACAGACATTTGGCCGAGACACGTGAAATGATGTGCAAATCTTATTAACAATTGCTGCCAACAGCAGCCAACGGTCGAGTGCAGTTCAGTTGAGTGTTGAATCCATTGGGTTCGCTTTTTGGTCTCTACAAACTCGCCTCCCCCAACCTAGATCCTCATGCAATTGCACAGCTAAGCGCCTTTGAGACTAGTTGAAGCGTGTCCTTTGGGGCTTAAGGTTGGACATTCAGTTTCGTTAAAGATGCACAATAGATTTGCAGCTATTAAAGGTCTTTTGGAAGAATTTTATTAGGCGAGCTGTGAATATACAATAAGTATAAGGTGCAAAGACAATGATGAAGGGATGTATAAATTATTTAATGTATAATAGATTCAAGTATATTATATTCAAAATAATTATAAAATAAAATTTTAAATTAAAAACATTAAATATAAAATAAAAAATATAAAATATGTAATATAAAATATAAAATATAAAATATAAAATATAAAATATAAAATATAAAATATAAAATATAAAATATAAAATATAAAATATAAAATATAAAATATAAAATATAAAATATAAAATATAAAATATAAAATATAAAATATAAAATATAAAATATAAAATATAAAATATAAAATATAAAATATAAAATATAAAATATAAAATATAAAATATAAAATATAAAATATAAAATATAAAATATAAAATATAAAATATAAAATATAAAATATAAAATATAAAATATAAAATATAAAATATAAAATATAAAATATAAAATATAAAATATAAAATATAAAATATAAAATATAAAATATAAAATATAAAATATAAAATATAAAATATAAAATATAAAATATAAAATATAAAATATAAAATATAAAATATAAAATATAAAATATAAAATATAAAATATAAAATATAAAATATAAAATATAAAATATAAAATATAAAATATAAAATATAAAATATAAAATATAAAATATAAAATATAAAATATAAAATATAAAATATAAAATATAAAATATAAAATATAAAATGAAGAAGAAAATAAATATTAAAAACATATGATAAATACAAAAAAGTTTAATAAATGTATCATTAAATAAAATAAAAATTAAAAAATATAAATATAAATATAAAGCATTTACAATAAATATAATAAATGTATAATGGAATTAATATTCCTTATTAAAATTCTATTCTAAACTAAATCATATTTTTCCTCCACCAATAATAATAATTTCCTATAAAATACCAGAGCAAATACTAAAATTAAATAATGCCAAATTTACTTTCTTCTAAAAAAGATAAGGAAAACCTAAAGAAATTGTGAAAAACGTCTTTCGTTATCTATTCGAAACGCGTCGCTTAATTTAAATTAGAGGTTCCATTAAATTTAGCTTGAATATGCATATATCTTAATACCTTTAGGTGACATCTGACAGAGAGAATAACCCAAATTTCTTCATGGCATCTCATAAGTCAGTGGGGAAAACCAATTTGGTGTGCCCAGCGGTTGTTTGGCTTCTGTTTTTCCATTAAAGTCAACTAATAAATATTCCAGGCAATCGGCCATCCAAAAGGGGGTCGCGGCAAGTCAGTCGTGCCCGCTGCTAAAGTCTCAGACGGATATTAAACACTTAAATGCTAGCATAATTTTTACTATTCCAGCGGCTAAGTATTTAATTTAATGCGTCGCTCTTCTACCAAAAAGCTAAGCTGAAAACAAATAAATTGAGCTGGGGGCCAAAAAGGGCGAGCAGACCAGGAGGCAAGACAAGCTGCCAGCCGACAGTTGGATAGACAGCCAGGCGGCAGACAGCAGCAGGCGTGGCTGGGGTGCTGGGTCTGGGTTGGATGCCTGCCCACACAGTAGTGGGCAAATTAAAGATTAAACGCTAGCAGAAATATGCTATGGGGTCAGTCAAAGAGGGAGTCGGGGAAAGCTCCAAAAACAATGCCCAGCCAGCCAGCCAGACAGACAGCACAGAGGAGTGGGCGAGCTCAGTAGCAATGGGGCCCAAGCTCAAGTCAAACAAAAGCCAAACGGAATGAACGCACGCGTAGCTGAGAAGTTGCCGCCATTCAAGGGGGAATGAAGCGGTCAATAGAAGCCGGAGCAGGAGCAGGAGCAGTGGCAACGTTTCTCTGCCAATTTATGCGCATTATTAAAGCGAATGCATGAGATGCTTCACATGCCAAAGGTGAGCCCAGTGTCCGGCTCGCAAAGCCTGTGCAGATCAGGTCGAGTGGGGTCCAAGTCTGGTCTGGTCTGGCTTGCTCTACTGATGGCCACGTACGTAGGTGTCGTAAACGGACATTTATTTATTTAGATTTGAGCTGAACGCAACAGACTGTATGTGGGTGGTATGAAAAAAGGGGCCAGTGGCGAAATGTTGTCTTATTAGAATTATTAAATCAAGTTGGAGTTGGTCTATGGACAGTCCAACACGAAGATTGACAGCAAATGTGTTGCCAAAAATTAAATACACAAATTTGTCGAGCTCGCAAATAAATAACATTTCTAAATGCTTTAACTAAATTGAAAAGTATGAAATAAAATGTATTTTATATATATCACATATTTATATATTATATTGTATATATATGTACTATATATATATTTTTATACATTATATTATTAGTATAAGACAGACTTCAAATAAAAAATAAGAATAAAAAATAAATAAAATAAAATATATTATATATATATGAATGATATGAATAACATTCTGAACCAGTATATAAGCGGACTGATTGAATGATGGATGGAGTGATCGACAGACCATCTGGATAATGAATTAGGGCACTTACTAACATAGAGACTGACAAATAATCAAAACTGACTGTTTTAATATACACTTATATCCGACAAATTATTTGGCTTTGCCTTGGCTCTGCTTACGCTCAGCCTCTGGCTCTACCTCTGACACTGCTGCTCATGGCTCTGCTTAGGTTCTGTGTCTCTGGCTCTACCTCTGATTCTCTAGGTTTGGCTTATTTGGTACATTAAAATTTTAGTAAATTTTTTTTTCTATATTTTATATATACTTTATATATATATATGTCGGGTTGGGCTCACAAACGATGTCGTCAGTTGCAGGCACAAACATGTTCGCCGTAGCCGTCACTTCTATTAGGGGCTTCGGTAGCCACCTTCCCGCTGGAGCTGCAGTTTCGGTTTTTTTTTTGCTGCTGATTCACATTTTCATAATTAACAGACTAGGAGCTGCAATATCGATTGCGTAGATTACATTAAACCAATATAGCCTTTTGTAAATGTGTATATTAAAAAAAAAAAAAAAATATTTGCATTAGGTTTAATTTTAAGAAATATTTCTATAAATTATTTAGCAATGATTTCAATGGAAAATTCCTTAAAATTGTATGAATTCAACTGATTTCTTGAGCTAGTCTGAAACGCTCTAAACTTTAAAGTTATTTAATATTCAGCCACTATCATAATCTACGATAATGTAGCCTGTGGCAGCACTTAAACCTATATCCCAAATGATTATGTAAAAGTAACCAAAAATCTCAATTTCGAGCCATTGACCAAATGGTGACTGCATCATTAAACGCAAATTTTACGGCATTAACATTAACTTATGCACACTTCAAATGTGGCTGAAATTATAAGATTTTAATAAACTGTGGCGCCCGTCCGATGTGCTGCAGTGCGTCGCATTAACTACGCGCCATTTAAACGGGGACGGGGCCGGGGCCGGGGCCGGGACCACGACCAGGACCAGAATCAGGACCAGGGCCAAACAATAGGCATAAAAATCAATTATGAGCCATTAGCCAGGGCACAAAAAGCGCTGCAGACTGTGTGTAGGGCCAGGGGCCAGGAGCGAGCTCCATGGGAGTACTCATGCCAATGCCCATCCACAGCACAAGTGTGGCTCATAAATCATCTGGCAGGCTGTTGCGCCGACTTCAGGGTCTGCCAGTTTACATATATATATATATATATATATATATATTTATATATATAGCAGCTCCTCGATTTCCCAGTTGTTCACGCATTAAATATTTATTTAGCAAGATTTTAATGGAGCCAAAGAAGTTAAGTGTGCAAATGCCGAGGAACACGCAGCACCAGCAGGTGAATCAGCCGCAGTCTGCCAGCCTAACGTGTTCTTTGTGGGCGTGTGTCTGCGTCAGTGTTTGTATTTTATGTAGCTGACAGCTGTAGGCAGGCTCAGAGCAGACAAATTCACTTCATTCGTGCGGAAATTAAATGCATGTTTGACCTATTTACATTTTTGAAGCAGCATGAAATTTAATTTATTGTGAAATATATGTGAATGAGTGTTGGAAAGATTGAATATAAATTGGGAGCAACTTGAACTCGACTTGCGAAACTAAATGTCATTGTGTGAAGAGCCACAGATAAATGCATGAATTGAATATCATAAATATTTGCCATAGCAATGCAAAAAGAAAAAATATAAAATAATAAATTTGCAAGTGCATAAACTAAATGGCTTAAATTGAATTATCCTATATAATCATCCTATGCTGATATATAATTTTTAAAATATTTATAATATTTAGGAACTGAATACTTGGCAAGCCTATTATTTATTTTTAAATTTATTTAATATTATTATTGCCGGAACCCATTAAAAATGGGATACTATCGAACTCGCTTAGAATAGTTAGTTTTTTCATTCGACAAATTATATATATTTAAATAATTTATGTTATATTAAATCACCTTTGTCGTTAATCATCGAACAGATACTTGAGCTGATTAACGTGCAATGCGACAAATTGCTAAGTTTACTGCTAAGTAGGACGAATACAGCGGCAACTGAGTTTATTAAAGCTGAACTGGCCGATGAGAAAGTGTTGCTGCCATTTACGAGAGTGTTCGCTCATTAGAGGCTCGAAGGGCATTTGTGGCTTAATTAGCTGCTCACACCCAAAGACATAGTTAACGGTGCGGTTCCTCCTCCACCCCCCCCAGCATCATTCCAGGCCAGCCCAGCTGGTCATGTGACACTTCCGTAAAGGCCTCCCACGTAACGTTTTGCTGCTTAGGTTGCCGCTCACGTTGCTGTTTGGGGATGTGGTAAAGGAGTCGAGGGGTTACTTTTATGACTGATTATGTTGTTTTTCGGCATTTAATTGCCACTTGGCCTTCGTGCGGATGTGACTATTTTTATAGCTAATGAGCAGCTTGAGTTGAATTCCTCGTCCATTCATGCAGCAGCATCAGGTGTATTCGGTATCTTAACGACTGGTGTGGGTAAATGGACATAGAGAAAGGTCTACGAACTGTCCAATAAAACGCAAGAAGTTATGTGCGGGTTGTTAAAAATGCGATAAATTAAAATAAATGGTTGGTTGGAGTGTCCTAGTGGTCGTGTGCTTCTCGGCTTTTCGACTTGTTGGAAGCCAAAAAAAGAATTTATAGAGGTATTTCCTTAAGGAAGAATTTAATATTAATATATATGTACATATATAACTAGTTAATATACAAAAAAAATATTATCTCTTTTATTTTGTGAATGTGCGCAGTGTTTTAAAAAATTAATTCAATAAAAAATTTGTCTTTCATTTTATGAATAGAACTTGGGAATGTACGCCATGTTTCAAAAATATCATTCTTTTAACATTGACGCCATTAAAAGTAAGCAAACAGTCCAAATAACATGTGAAATGTGACAAGTGACTGCCCATACTTGTATTGCTTTCTCATTCGCACTTTTGTTTTGCTCAGTGAGTTTAATGATGATGAGCGGCGACGGTATTACTCTCACACACAAAACATGGCCTCTGAGCATTTATGATAATTTATGCCTCTCTCTTAGTCTGACTCACCCACAGACTTGGTGAGCGAGCATATGATTTATTTAAAGAGCGTTGATCGGCCATGCCAATACTGCTATCCCACTCGCACTTTTGTTCTGATCTTTGAATTTAATGATACTCTGACTCACACACGCGCTCACTCTCAAACATGGCCCGTGCTTCTACTTCTATCCCGCTCGCACTTTCGTTCTCGCACTCGAAGAGCATTGATAACGTAAGCCTCTATCTCAGGCTCTCAGTCATTCGGTGACTCACCCTCAGACTTAGTGTGTGAGCGAGCATATGAGGCAATTAAAGAGCGTTGATCGGCCATGCTAATATTGCTATCCCACTCGCACTCGTGTTGTAAATTAAACAATGAGATTTAAGTCTGGCGTTAACTTATTTAGTGCTCAAACGTCATGTCAGAAATGGTCGAGTTGAAAAATGAAATGTTACGATATTTTGCCACAACATTGAGTGCAGTGGAGACTCAGCTGCAGCTACCAAATTACTCGAGCTGTTTGACTTAATGGCCGTTCAGATTGGCAGCAAACAGACGGCAACACAAAGCGGCAGCCATAGACTTAGAGAGAAAGAGAAGGATAAGACAGAGAAAAGAGGGAGATGGACAACACACAGCCAGTCGACGTCAAAAGAAAACGCATTACTTGCAACTCGGCGGGGCAACAGAAATTTCAACTGAAATTATGCGTTTGCACAAGACATAAAACGAGTTGCCAAACTACGCAAGTATTCGACTAGGCTGTACCCTGTAAAAAGAAAAGATGTGCAAAATTTTGAAAAATAACTTCTTTTTAAATGTATGAAACTTGTGTGCTTGATTTAGTTTAGAAATGATTATAAATCATCTTTATAGAACAAATCAAGCAATGCATCTTCTATAGTATCTTGACCGTCCGCATTCTTCACAAAGCAGGTTGCCATGCATTCGTTTCGGGTCGCAAAACGATTTGGATTTCCACCACAACCGCCATAATAGAAGTGCACACAGCGATTAGTTACATAATCATAGCCAAAAACTCGAACTTTAGCATCGCAAGGTCCAGTATCGGCCATATATAGGCATTGATCTGGACAAATGGCAGAAATTAGTTTTACAAATATATCATTTAGCGGAATTAAATACAAACGTGATCTGATGACCTTGTTGAAAGCCGCCCATGCTGCTATAATGAATACTAGAAAATACAGTAATTGGATATAGTTCATGTTAAAAAGTATAGAAGTACTATAGTTCGAATTGTATAGAATTACGAATTACTTTGAGTAAATAAGCAAGGCTTAATTGATGATCAAATGATTCAATGCCTTTAAAAACTGATATACCCCATATGCAGCAAAGATACCCTACAGCGAGTCCTCTCTCTAAGAGCTCTCTCTGCTGGCTTAGCTGCACTTTGGCGTATTCGCACACAGCACTTCATCATTTTTATTGCCAAGAGAAACGAGGCAGCGATGATGCCCACTTCCATATTTTGTTCTCTTCTCTCAAACTGAAAAGTTTTTTTTTTTTTTTGTGAATTTGACTAACGATTTGATGACGTTGATGGGACTTTGAAATGCATAAAATAAAATGCAAAGATATTGAGAGAGCGCAGTTGTCCCCGCAAACAACTGCAGCGCGTTTTAAATTCGCGAAGCGGAAGTGGATGTGGATGTGGATGTGGATGTGGCTGTGGCAACGGAAACGGATATGAGCGAGCAGCCATAATGTAAACGGCAAACACTCAAGTTTTGCCAACGATTCGTATCTGGCTTTAAGTGTCTGGCTTAAAAAATCGATTTAATTTCATTTGTAAACCGATTTTCACTTAAAATGTGATTACGCAAATTTTCAATTTGAAAACGATAACGAAAATTGGCAGCGTAGCTAAAGCATGGCCTGCCCCATCCTCGCCCCATCTACGCGTCGCAGCTAAATCAATTGGCATGCGTTGGCGTCCCAGAGGCTTCCGGTTTTTTCTTTCAAATTGTTGTACATGCGTTGGCGTTGGGCGGGCGTCTTTGTGTCCCGCGGGTATTGCCGCCTCAAAGTCTTAACAAGCATAATTATATCTGCTGTATGCACAAAGGGAGCGCGGAATCAATTGTTGTGCAACAGGCAGAGGGCCATGTAGCTAGTTTAGCCAAGGTATATGGTAATTGTATGTGTGCATTAGGGTGGTCACATATAAATTTTATAGATTATATTTATTCCTGGATCAGGACGACGAGCTGAGTCGATTTAGCTCTCCCTGTCTGTTTGTCATTTTTATAATATATATGCTGAATAACAATAATATTATTTATAGAAGAAATGAAAGCAATCAAAAAAATAATTTATAATTAATTAATAAAAAAAAAATTCTGTTTTCAAATGTTATAATTATTATCTATAATTTTATAATTAATTAATTATATTTATTTATATATTTTATAATAGTTAATTTGTATATATAGTATAAGAATATAAGAGAAAACTTGAAAAATGCCTCTATATCAGTCTGACTCACCCTCAGACTTAGTGTGCGAGCATATGATTTATGATCGGCCATGGTAATATTGCTATCCCACTCGCACTTTTGTTCTGCGCTTTGAATTTGATGATACTCTCACTCACACACGCGCTTTTTCTTAAACCGTTCGCTCTTTCGTTCTCGCACGCGAAGCATTGATAACGTATGCCTCTCTCTCAGGCTCTCAGTCACTCGCTGACGCCCCCTCACACTTAGTGTGTGAGCATATGACTCATATGATATGAGGCAATTAAAGAGCGTTGTTCGGCCATGCTAATATTGCTATCCCACTTGCACTTTTGTTCTGCTCTTTGAATTTAATAATGATCGTGCTTAATGCGCGGCGACGTATTATGTACATGTAAGAAAATTATATATGAATTAATAAGAATCGATTTTATATATTTTTAAGCGAGCAGGCTCGTTTCATTATTAAAGTAGAACTGAGCTTATGCTAAGAATACAATGTCATTTTATAGGTCGACGTTGCTGCGTCGGTGCTGTTGCTGTCGCTGTTGTTGCCGCCGCTCTCGTCGACTCTGTTACTGGATTCTGTTGAGATCGAAATCGTTGCCGCCGCCCCTGCCGCTAGATTCCGTTGAGATGTAACTTTGTGTGTTAACTTATGTATACATTTATTTTTATTTTTTTTTTAGATGAAAAAGAAGAAAATTTGATTAAGAAAGTCCATCTACAAAAAATTAAAATTATTAAACATTTAGTTTCCCATGTCATGGGCATATTGCAGCCCACGCGCAGTCGCTGCTCAGTTAGCAGAGCGCGTGCTCATATTACGTTCGTGCTCGTATGATATTAAATTTGAAAACAATCTTAATTTGAACATTTTATTTTGAGTTACACATTTTAATACAAATTGCCAATAACGAGCTCATTCGCGGCATTTGACATTTGATTGTAGCAACACCGCATTCTGTGGAAACTCCAATAAAAATCAACAGGAAATCCGCAAAAACCAAAAAACAGTTAACATTTATCGACAACCGCTGAGCAATATTTGCCACGTTGCCATGGCCCAAAGGGCCAGGGCCTTCAACCATCACTTAATTAAGTTTCAGTTGCTGCAACATTTGCCAGTCACTAAAACCCAATGCGCGGCACAGTCGCTTATGCTGCCCAGTCACTCTCCTGGCAGCTGCAATCTGGCGTTAGCTGCCCACAGCAAAGCTCTGCAGCGACCGCTAATGCGGTTTAGTTGTGCTCCCGCTCCCGCTCCCGCTCCCGCTCCGTGCTCTCACCTCTCACTGGAGTCGCATCGCAACTAAAGCAATTGCATTTGGCACCACACAAATTTTAACAGTCGCTGATTTCAGTTCGCTGATTATCGTTGACCAATGCACCTGATCAGGTGGAGCGACGAAAGGCAAGGCAACTGCAAATTGTTACAAATTTGGACAGCAGGCATTTTTTTTTTTAAATTTAAATAAATTGGCAGAGTTGGCAGTTGTTGTTGTAATTTTTTGGCAAAAGCGGAAATCTACCCTCATCAAGTTCCATTAGATTGTCAAAGTTCAGACTCAGCGTCGGCGTCGGCGTCGGCTCAACCGTGCGCAAAAGTGTCAAAATGTTTAACATATGCCCACATGAGACATGGGCCAAGCTCTATTTATTGTAGTTGTCGCTAGTGTTGTTGTTGTTTGCACTGACATTGCTGATAACAATGACAATAACAAGCAGCCGACGCCCTATGGGGCCGTGTGTGAATCTGTTTGCTGGGCCCCAGCACTGATTGGGCATGGTTGGTTGGCGGCGGCTGCTGCTGCTGCTGCTCTTGCTGATACCTCTCTGTCATGCCCTGAGCCCCTGGAGCTGTAATCACATGAAATGGGCTGTTGACCTGCTCGTAGAGCGCCAAACCGACACAGTGTTGTAGTGTTAGATAACACCGCAAAATGTGACGACACCAGAGCTAAAGCTGCGCCTGCGGCTGCGGCTGCGGCTGCGATGTGAATGCAAATAGTAAACTTTAAATATATACATATAAATCGGTAAATAGTTTATGCTTATATTATATATAATTATATATTTATATGAAATATTATTGGAATATATTCAGAATATAATTTATAATAAATATATATATATATATATAATAAATTTATAACTTTACTGTTTTTGTGACTTTATTATTATTATTATTCTTTATTATTTTTTAATTTTTTATTAATTAATATTTATTATTTGATTATTTATTTTTTCATTTATATTTTTATTATTTTTTTATTAATAATTGTGAGTTAATTATATAGATATTATCGACTGGGCTTATAAACACCCGGCATTTTGTAATTTTGAATTTGACTCACGATTTTAGTCAAATTTCTTTTTATATAAATAAATAAATAAATAAATAACTAAATAAATAAATAAATAAATAAAATAAAATAAAAAAAATAAAATAATAAATAAATAAATAAATATGATATCAATTTCTATAAACCGCAAAATATAATTTATTTTTAGATTTTGTTCTGCATATTTTAACTAACTTATATTTATTAATATTTTTAAACTAATTTAATAATTGTTATATTTTAAGTTCAATTTTTATACTTTTTATCCTATACGTTTTGAATACTAATTTTAAGTAACTTATATATTCCTTTTTAAATATTAATTTAATAATTATTATTTTTTAGTTAATTATTATTTGTTAATTATTATATTATTATTGACAAATTAATAATTATTTTTATTCAATTCTTATTTTTTAAAACTCTTATATTTGAAATTTCAACACTTTTATCTAGTTAATATATTTTTAATAATTTTATCTAGTTAATAGTTAATTTTGATTTTATTTTCACTCTTTTACTTTATTTAAATTTTTCTTTAATTTATTCGATTTCATAAAGTTCCCTAATGAAACCATTTTTCATCTGAACAAAAAGGAAAATTTCTGTTTGCATTTCCTTAAGTTTTTTATTATGTATTTCTGCCAAGTCAACGTTTTGCCGGCTCAACTCAAGCGCCACTATTTTTGGCTGAACATTAAAAAAAACTGCCTAAAAGTATGCACTGCGCTAATTACCTCAAGCCGCCGACGAGAAGGGGTTCGCTCAAGCCAAGTTTCCAAAAATATTTTCATTAGCTGGCACCGAAGTTTTGGAGCATTGGCCGCCCTCCCCTTCAAGTTCTGGCCATTAAATGCTTTAAGCTACATAAAATGCGAGTTTGGCTTAGGCCTCTTAGCGTCTGCTCTTAGCCAATGTTCAACTTAATTTAAACGAGCGAGTTAACAAGCAAAAATTTGATTTATCGCTAGACGAAAACTTTGCGCCTCGACTTTGGTGCTCTTGTGTGTGGGCGTATGGGCGTGGCTGGCAAAAAAAAAAACGTCTATCAGCTGAGCACTACAGCCCTCCCGCCACCCCATCCCCATACCATGTGCTGACTGCACTTGTCTGGGCCATATGCAAAAGACGCCCACTAAACTTTAATGAGCTGACATTGAGGCGCCTTCGTGCGCCATTTGGGCGCCAAAAAGTTTGCGTTGTTGCTTTAATTGCTTTGCGTGCCAAGCGAAAATGTTCCACACTCTGGCGGCTGTTCGGGGTGGCTGGAGTTTCCCGTTATAGCATTTTTTATGTGCATTTTTATGGCACACGAACAAACAATTTCGCTGAAAAAAACATTGAATATTTCTGTGGGATAGGTCAGTTTTAACGGCCTTTAAATGCAGTTGTTGCAGTAATAAAATTTTGTGTTGCCTACTTTTGAGTTGCATCGGCACAGCAAGCAGTGCAAAAGCTGCACTTGAATTTATAGCAAGCAGTGCATGCGCAATTAGCATAATTCAAATTTATTTCTATACACTGTAAATAGTTTGAGGAAGTTGAGTATATTGGACTTAAGCAAAAAGTAAATTTTACTCAGTTTCTCATTAAATTCAGACTCAATATTTGCTGGAGACTTTTTAACGCCTGTCTGCAATTTAGGGCCTGCGTATTATTAGCTAATATTTATGCTGCAAAAATATCTGAGGCTCCACATATAAACTGCTGTTAATTTCCATTACAAAGTGAAAGGCTGGTTGGCCCAAGTGGATTTCATACGTAAGCGTATCAATATGCAAAAGAGGTTCGGCCCAGGACTTGCCACTAAGTGAATGTGAAGACACGGCAGCCAGAAGCCCACAGGACACAAGTGGCTAAACGTGACGAGCATACATTAGCCCAGCTCGACAGACATGCAGACATACATATATGTACGTATGTATACCTACAGCTCAGTTGACTCACCCCTCGCACCGCAATAAATGCAAAAAATATGCATAAAGTGCAAAAAACATGGCATAGAAAAACGCGTTCAAGTGTCGGAGAGAAAGGAGAACAAGTGCCAGCGCCTCGGCAAAAAGTGAACATGAAAAAATATTCAATCAGACAAGTTGGACAGCAGCGGCGGGGGCTGAAACCTGAGAAAAGATGCGTGCGAAAAATGTGAAATTGTGAAAATATGAAAATTTGTGAAAATTGTGAAAATTGTGAAAATGTGTCGAGCCCAGTCGTAGCCAATTTTCGAGCAGATGTATGAAAAATCAGAGACGTTGCCTAAAATTTTGCCAAACTGTTCTTTGCTGCAGACGAGCCACTTGGGAAGCAGTCAAGAATCAATTATAATGAATTAGTTTTAAATAAATAAAAAGAAATAAAATAAATATACGCCTATTTATAAATTAAAAATAAGACAAAATTAAGAATAGGAAATTCAATAAAATATATGATTTTTTGATCTAAGGGTATTCTGATATTTTGTATATTTATTTAATTATTTAAAATATTTATTTTTATAAAATTTATTCAATTTTTTTAATTTAATAAGCTTATTTAAATACTTAAAATATTTATTTAATTATTTAATATATTTATTTTATTATTGTAAACATTTTAACAAATATTTAATATGTGTATTTAATCATTTGAAATATTTATTCAATTATTTATTTAATGAGCTTATTTAAATAGTTAAAATATTTATTTAATTATTTAATATATATTTAAAATATGTAATATATTAATATAAAATATGTAATATTCTTAAAATATTTAATATGTTTATTCAATTTATTTATTATTTATTTAATATGTAATATATGTATTTAATTTAGTATATTTATTCAATTAGTTAAAATATTTATTAAAGTACTCAATATATTTATTTAATATATTTGCTTTTCACTTCCCACACATGGTTTCATATAACTTCTAACCAAGTCTCTCATCTATGATATCGCAACTGACTAATGTGTGTCAGACTCTTTCTTGAAAACCCATTTGTAGCCAAGCCAATGATGGGCCATAAATTGTGGCCACATTCGAGCGCTAAACAGCTATCGACAGACACGCAAATGGCTGCGAGCCAAGCAAATATTTAATTAGAGAGATAAAAAAAATGAGGCGTGGTCGAGGCGAATGCAAACAATCAAGTTTGGCTTGGAGAATTGGTTCATGGCCAAAAACATTTTCGATTATGAGCAAGCTCTTGGCCAACTCTGCGAATGCAATAAAGGCTTTGCAGCTAACCTGGCTAAAAGTCAATTCACAAAGAAGCGAGAGGACTTGGCTTAGCTTCTTTTCTATCCGGATTTTCTTATATTTTATTTTTTTAATGCATATATTAATCCAACGCTTATTTCGTTTGACTGAAGCCAAAAGGCAGCTGGCAGAGAGAGGGAGAGTGGGAGAAAACCTTTGGCAAAATCCATTTGTTGTTAAAAATTCAATTTATATTCGATTACGCGACGATGTCTAAGTAGAAGTCGGCAAAATCTGAAGCACATTTTTTTCTTACAATTTTTATTTTTATTTTTATTTCTCGTTATGCTAGCTTCGATTGAAAATGCGCCGTCATGCGTTAAAATTGCAATTTTTTCAATGTTAGCACGCTCAAAGCGAATGCAGAGAGCGGCAGCAGCGAGAGCCTTCAAGATGGCAAGAAAAAGCGAACAAAAAATTGTTAAGCAAATTGATAAATGAAAGGACAAGGCAGGAGTGACTATACCATATACCCCATTGCAGTCTATACCCTGAACCATGCACCCTGCACCCTGCACCCTGCACCCTGCACCCTACTCTAATTGTAAAATGTGGCGGCACTAGGCGAACGAACGAACATAACAATCATAGTCAATTGTAGCTAGTTAAATATTCATGGTGCTCGGTGTGTCTCTGTGTGTGTGTGTTTGGCAGGGCGAGAAATAAAATAGCAAAAACAGAGCCCAACACACACACTCGCCCGGACACGGCTGTGAGTCCGCTGATTGCCCGATTGGCCCCACATGCCGTGTGAATATAGAAGAGAATCGAGAGAGTGCCCATCGAGAGGCGTCGCCGCTGTGTATTGGAAAACGATTTTGAGTTACAAACAAAACCGAATCGAAACCGAAACCGAAACCAAAGCAAACATCGATTCGCGCATAGAAATAGCAAAACAAAGACGCCAATTGCGAATTTCATTGCAAATGAAACGAAAAACGTTTTATTTTGATTTTCTGCACGCGTTCGAAACATTTCAACGTGAATCAAGTGGGGAGCAAGGGATGGCACTTCAAAGGCAAATGTTTGCCTCTTCTTAGCCAATAGACACATGCATACATGCCCTGTGCGCTGGCGACCCAATTGAGTTGACCCGACTGCTCAGTTGGTGATTGCAATTGTCTATGAGGCAAATTTTTTTGTAGTAATAGTAGTAGTAATAGGTATACCCTGTACGTATTATTTTATTTTAATATCAATATAAATATATGCAAATATTTGCCTCAAATGTAGGGCATTTCATAGTCGTAAACTCTCAATAAAATTAAGGCAAATATTCTATTTTCATTTAGCCTTCTTTTTCTTTTTTGCATTTCACGTGGCCAATTTGCGACACACACGAATGAAGACGGCAAAGGGAAGATTTTTGGGCCATGGCTAAGGAGGCGCCACATGTTGAGAGACAGCCAGACCTGCCACATGGCAGGCGCTCATTATGCGGATAACAAAAAAAAAAAAAAAAAACAGAAAGGGAAGGAAAAACAATTGCCCAAGTTGTGGCAACACTTTAAGCATTAATAAAGCCAGTTGATTGAGAAAGTTAAAATGGAAGGAAGCAAAAGGAAAATATTTGAAGAATTTATAAATATATTAATATAAATATATTATTTATTATATTAATAAATTCTTTAAATATTTTCCTGATTTATTTTTACCAATTTAAATAATATATATTAAATTAATAAAATTTTGTTTATATAATTATAAAACAAAAAATTTATATTCTATTACAAATTGGTATAACACATAAATTTTAAAATTATTATTTCGATTATTAGCTAAAATATGCATTTTTAACAGAAATTATTTTCATAATTTATTTTTTTTATTTTCTGTTTCAAATATTATTTCCAGCAAAATAAATTTTTACAAGCCTTTTTGTTTTTCATTATTCCAATTTTCATCAAGTTTAAAAAAGTTTATTACTAAACTAAAAATATATATATTTATTATTGCGATTTTTATAGATAAAAAATGTTTTTTTATAAACTACAAACAAACTACAAATATTTTTAAAATTGTATTTGTCTTAAATTACCACAGAAAAAATATATAAAATAAAAACATTTATTTCCGTAACAAAATTTTATTAAATTAAAAAATTATAAGAATAAAAAATCTTTCCTCATGTACTTTTTTTTAAAGCTATGTTACAATATTGATTTATAATTTTAAACATTAAATCTTTTTGTAAATATTTGCTTTAATATTTATTTTTTAAGTTAAGTCAACATTATACATATTAATAAAATTTTCACGACTAGCATTATTTTTGTAGCCACAAATATTTATTCAAAAATATTTGGTTTCTCTTCAAGCAACAATTTTGCCACTACCCTATTTGAGGTAGCTAATATATTTCCTGAAATGGAAATCGAAATCAAAAATATTGTCTTTTTGTGTGCTGCATTCGCTTAAATCAAGATCTTTGGCTGGATAACAAATGAAAGCAGCTGTGCCCACACCCGAAAGAGCAACTTGCCATGTACGACAAGCTATGCAAAGACAATTGGCAGCAGTCCCTACCACAAACGGAAGGTGGGCGGCGGTGGGGCCTGGGATGATGTTGCCAATGCCGATTTATGTCGTTCGCCTCGTTGCAGTTAAAATGCTTTTCATGTAAACTGCTCAGAGCGTTGCTCAAGAACTTTGCTCAAGCGGACAAATAACTCAGCTGAGAAAATGTTGGGCAGGAGGGGAGGGCGAGGGCGATGGCGAGGGTAGGAGTACGTCCAGAGGTTCTTAGGAAACAAGTCGAAAAATATCAACTGCTGTGTATCAACTTATGTAAATTGTAATGTGAAGGACAGCTGTAGGAACTTTGTAGCTCGCACTCTGACTCTCTCTCTCTCGCTCTCGCTCTCGCTCTCTCTGTCATAGTTGTCGCGTCTGGTGCTTTAGTTGTCCTTAAGGAAATGTTTGCTTCTGCTGAAATGAGCAAAAATAATTGCAAATCGTAAAAAGAGAAGAGAGAAAAAAAATGTTTGTTGAGGCTGTCGTCGCTTTTCACAACTTCAGCTCACGATTCCCAGTTCGCAGTGCTCATGTGTGCTGCCAGACGATGTCAGACAGAGGCAGACAGACAGACAAACACGGACGGAAACGGAAATATGCAATGAAGCAGAAGTTGGCAGGAAATTGTTAAGACGCCGCGCCTCCGCTTACTCGACCTCAAGCTCAGTCTACAGCCCTCTCTCTCTCTCTCTCTCTCTCTCTCTCGCTTCCACTGTTGCGCTGTTCTATTTTTACAGCTTTATTTTATTTTTGCATCATCGAAAGGGTTTCCCTACCAAAAAACAACAACAACAAACGTTCGGTTTTTGGCCCGTTTTATGTTCTTAGACGAATTGAAAAGCCACATGCAAATAAAATTTGCCTGTTTTTTAGTATGTTGTCCTTTGAACCCACAGCGCCCTCCAAGCAACCTCCTTTGTCTGCCTTTTCGTTCTGTTTTGTGGTTTTTATATTTCAATCGAGTCGAGCCTCTTTGCTCTCCGCTCGATGTTTAAAGTATTTGCAGTTCTTCTTTTTCGTTTCCTTTGTGGTTTTTTTTTTGGAGATTTCTATAAAATTTATAAGCTACGTAAATGATGATGTATTGTTGCAGTTGTACCCAGGGGAGGGTGGTAGAGGTGGCTGCACGAGTAATGGACTAGCGTGTTTAAATAAAATGTTCAATTGGATGGCGCAGGAAGAGAGTAGACTTCTTTTTAAGGGTGGCTATTGACTCAATATAGGAATACAAAAGAAGTTAATGCGGTTGACGGATATTACAATGGGTTACCTGTATGATATCTATTATTGATTTTTACAAACAAAATTTTACTAAAATAATGTAAGAGTATAATAAATATTTTATTTTATTTTTATTACATTTATATTATATAATATTTAATTTGTACAAATTTGTTGTTTTAGTTTTTTTTTTAATTTAAAAATTTTCATTTTTAATTTCATTTTTTAAATACATATTTTATATACATACATATATTTTTAAATTTAATTTTTTTTATCAAATTATTCAACACTTATTATCAAATGGCGTATATATGATCCAATGATTTAGTATTGATTTTTTATAGATAGAAAAATAAAAAATAAATAATTAAAATGTGTAAGATTATGATTGAATTTTATGAATTCTATTTTATTTATTACAGATTTATTATAATTATATTATAATTTAATTAAAAAATGTATTTGTTTTATTTTTTTAGCTAAAAAATGTTGCTTATTTTTAAATATATATATAAATATATATATAATTTTAAATTTAATTTTTTTAAATATATATAATAAAGTTATAATAAAGTTATTCAATACTTATCAAAAGGCATATGCATGGAGTATTTTGGTACCTATTTTTTTATAGATATAAAAATAAAAAATAAATAACTAAAATGTGTAAGATTATGATAAAATTTTATGAATTCTATTTTATTTATTACATTTTTATTATAATTATATTATAATTTAATTTAAAAATTTATCTGTTTTATTTTTTTTTTTAGCTTAAGAATGTTCCTTATTTTATTTTAATTTTTTAAATATATATATAAATATATTCATATAATGTTAAATTTAATTTTTTAAATATATATAAAATTATATTTATATATTTTGAATGCCAAATGGCATAACCATGGACTAATTGTTAAGATTTCGACTCTCTTTGCCAAAAGTACTGCATTATTTGATAGCTTTATGCCAAATATATTTCTCTCATGTAAACTGGATTTTTTTGCAATCAAGCTAATTTATGGGATCTTATATGCCATATAAATATGGCAATAATATTAGCTTTAGACTTAAGAAATGCCATCGAGTCTGCATAATAAAAATTTGCATAATTTTCACAACTGTCGGCATAAATTGGCCAAGCGCAAAAAAATAAACTTTAGATGAAATGTGAAAAGTTTGGCCAAAAAAAAAAAAAAAACAGAAAATGAAGGCCAAAAACAAAGGAAGAGAAAACTTCTCGCATAAAGTCAACAATAAAATGTGCCAATTGTAATTATGTGCTTGGTACAGTAAACGTAATTAGCTACAGTGTTGCCTGCCTGAGACGCACCCATAAAATGTGTAATTTATGCGTGAAGTTGGCGAGCGAGCGCAATTTGTTGGCCATTTAATTGCGAGGCGGGGCAATTTAATTTGCCTAAAAGGCAGGCCAGGTGTGAGGCCTTTCACCTTAGCCAGGCCACACTGTAGCTGATTGAATAATAGCCGAACGAGGCGCTCGCTCGAACAGGTATCAAATTGCATTGTGCGCAATATTATAAAAAATTATTTGCAATTTTCGAAATGCACTTGAATCGTGTGGCGACAGGTCGTGAGCGGTGGGCGGTGGGCGGTGGGCGATGGGTGTGACAGTTGCACATGCACACACGTGCGCCGTTTTAGGGGTATTTGTGTCTGCACGCGATTCGCACGGCGTCTGTCGCCCCAAAAAGTGGCTAAAAACGTGACGAGAATGGCTGAAACGGACAAAGTTCTGACTGACATTATGGCAACCCTAACGAGTGTCCTGCCGTCCCCCCTCCCCCCTACCACACCCCTCTCTGATATCCACCTGCTTGCTGCACACCCGAAGTTCCAGTTGCTTGCACTTTTGTTTATGTCCTTCGGCGAGCCGCGTGAAATTGAAAAATCGCTTAAAGCAGAAGCTGCTGCTGGAGCTCGCTCCTCCGGCTAAGTAGCCGCCGCCACTGGCCCGAGCTGCTGCCAGAGACACAGCATTAGCATCAGGTAACATGCGGCGAGCATTTCACACGTCATTTGATGTTGAAGCTGCTGCAGCATGCAACATGTGGCGGCTGCCAGCCATAAGCTGGCGTGCCATAAAACTGATTTATAGCAAATGGCAGCAGTTGAAATCTGAGCGAGAAAAGCGACGAGTTCAGGTATGCGTAACTAACTGAGTTAGACATGAAGTGGTGTGTGGACTGAGTCTATTAATATATATATATATATATATATATATATATATATATATATATATATATATATATAAATATAAATATATATATTTTTTTAAGTTTCTTTAATTTATTAATTTAATATTTATTATTATTATTATTATTAGATATTATTAGTTATTATTATTAATATAAATGAAACAGTAAACAGTAAAATTTGCTTATATGGGAACATTAAATTATTTAATTTAAAATTTAAAATTTATATTATTTTTTTGTATTATTTGTTTAAATTTTCTTTTTTTTTGAATTGAATATTATAATATTTAATAATATCACCAATAAAAATTTGATAAAATCAAAAATTTGAATGAAATATCAATATTTAAATATTTATTTAATTTTTAAAATTCACAAAATAAAAAAATATTTCTATTGTCAATATATAGATTTTTATTCATATTTTAGATTTTATAATACTTAATGTTTAAATTATGTAATTATTATATTAATTACCAGTACTTAAATATTTACTTCATTTTTTAACTATCAATTTTTAAATATTTAATTTTTAAAAATATATTTCTATATAATAGAATAGTTGCAACATTCTTTAAAACACATTAAACTGACTAAAAGCAGTTTAGTGCTGTGAATACTGCTTGATTTTTATACTTTCAAAAATGTATTGTCGTTTAGCAAGCAGTATAGCTTAAGATCCACAATTTAGCTCATTCACAAACCAGCTCGCACTGCTTGAACAACTGTCAAGAAAGCAGTAGCTACAGCAGGTAATTTTTGTAATTCTAACGTGCAGCACGCTGCTTGCCAATATGATCACTGCTTTGTATTGAAAGCACTTTAGTTGCAGTATTGTTAAGCATATGAAACTGCTTACATTCGGATGGCTGAGTTTAAATCGAAATTTATATTTTGGCGCCAAAGCACTGCCCGCATTTAAATTAAGCTTCTTGGAGCTGGCAAACCAGGGCTCCATCAAAGATCTGTTGCGCAACAAGTGTTATGTTATTCAGAGTTTGTGTGCTAGCAGATGGCGCAATATTGGCATATATTATAAAGGAAACTAAATATAATGTAATTAAATAATTGTAATTAAATTATAAATAATTATCATGTGTAATACACCAATAATAATCAAATATAATATTAAAAAAATAATATAATAATATTGTTGTTGTTAAATTAAAATGATTATAATAATAATTAATTAATATTATTATATGATATATGATATATGATATATGATATATGATATATGATATATGATATATGATATATGATATATGATATATGATATATGATATATAATATATGATATATGATATATGATATATGATATATGATATATGATATATGATATATGATATATAATATATGATATATGATATATGATATATGATATATGATATATGATATATGATATATGATATATAATATATGATATATGATATATGATATATGATATATGATATATGATATATGATATATGATATATGATATATGATATATGATATATGATATATAATATATAATATATGATATATGATATATGATATATGATATATGATATATGATATATGATATATGATATATGATATATGATATATGATATATGATATATGATATATGATATATGATATATGATATATGATATATGATATATGATATATGATATATGATATATGATATATGATATATGATATATGATATATGATATATGATATATGATATATGATATATGATATATGATATATGATATATGATATATGATATATGATATATGATATATGATATATGATATATGATATATGATATATGATATATGATATATGATATATGATATATGATATATGATATATGATATATGATATATGATATATGATATATGATATATGATATATGATATATAATATATGATATATGATATATGATATATGATATATGATATATGATATATGATATTACATTATATATTGAAGATAAAATTTAAAACAAAATATTTCAAAAATTATTTATTTTAAATTATTTTTTATTATGAAATGATATATAAAATATAATATAAATAGTATATATTTTTTTACTCATATATATATATACATATACATCCATGATATATATATATATATATATATATATATATATATATATATATATATATATATATATATCTGCCTTTGTCACTTATTTACCGCAATAAAACAGTTGAAATCGTTCGTTGCCTCCACTTTTGGTCCTTCCGCTGCTCGCCCGCTGCGCCAATTGATGTCAAATTTATAACGACAAATACTACAAAACTTGCAGAGCGCAAGCACAAGCCCGCTGTCCGGGAGCTACCAACACACGTTAACGCCCCCACGCCCCCACACCCCACACACACACAGCTCGCATGTGAAATGGTTTGCTTGTTCACTTTTCGAGCATCATTATTGCTTTTTGATTTTGGTGTGAATTTGCTGGACTGTGTGTGTGTGTGTGTGTGTGCGTGTGTGTGTGCCAGTTTGGTAATGTTTGTGTTTGTGTTTGTGGCTGCGATGAGTTATGGGCCATAAGCAGGAGAAGTCGACGCTGTCTGCGACGTCTGAAACTGTGCTCAGGCAGGCGCGACTGTTGCCGCAGCTTGCACAAGATATATACATATATATATATACATATATATATATATATATATATCTGTGTTCAAGAACATATTAATGCAATTTTATTTAAATTATGCAACATTTATGCCTTTTGCCGGTTTGATATATTTGTTTTACATACGGTATACGGCTCGCCATCGGACGTGGCCCAAGCGGCGTGGCCCAGATCCTTTTGGCATGTCCTTTCTCTGGCTCGCCCTCGCTCTCTTTGGGCATTTTGTATTTATGAGCGTCCAACAATTTATGTTGCCTTGATAATTTTAAATGTTAATTACACTTATTATTGTTGCCAATTAAAATATTAAAGAACTTTTACAAATAGCAACGAAATTGAATTGTTTCTCCAAGTAAATATTTGTGTGTGGAAACTGCATAGATGGCGAAAATGGTGACCAAATTGAATATCAGTTTGTGGGAATTCTTATAAATTTGTTATAAACAATAATTTGCATCTATTTATTTATATTATATAATTAATAATAATTTTTTATTCGATTTGACTGACAATTGTGAGGGGAAATTCTGATTCACTTATTATTAATTATTTATTTTATTTAAAATAATGAATTTTTATTAATATATAAATTATATATATATTTTATATATACATTTTTTTTTTAAATTTTTTATAAGATTAACAAAATATGTTCTAAAATTAAAACAGTTTTCATACCATTTTTATAAATTGGTTTATAAAATTTTTATAAATTTTTTTCTAAAATTTGTATATTTTTATAAATAATAATTTTATTTTTTATAAATAATAGCAGCAAGTTTTGTCGAATTTTAATTATTCTGAGGTATAGTGACTATACTTTTGTTAAAGTTGTGCACTAACATGAGAATGTTATATTTATTAAAGGAATATTAAAAAAAATATATTTTTGTAATTAAGCTCAGCAAATGTAATTTAATAATAATGTACAAAAATCAAATCGCACTATATTTTTTCTTTTTTTTTTTGTGCCATTTTGACAGAGCTAAAAACTGTTATATGTTAAGCTTTATGCCATTATATTTATATATTATATTTAATACAAATAAAAAAATACAAAAAAATTAAACTAATAAAATATAAAATAATAATAATATATTATTATATTGTAATATTATTTATAAATATTTAATTAAAAAAAAAAAAACAAATTGTTACAAATTAAAAATTCCTTTTAAATTCATTAAAATTAAAAATTCGCTATTCGCAAATAAATATTCAATAAAATTAATCTATTACAGGCAAGTCAACAGCAAGCGAGCGAGACAGATATATTGGGAGGGAGAGAGAGAGAGAGAGAGAGAGAAATGAAGTCTCGACATATGTTAAATGCTTTGACGCAGGCGAATGCGGAAGGCAAATTGAAAACGCTTAATTTATTTGACATGAATTGAAAATCAAGCGAAATCCCATTAAATCACAAACATATAAATAAATATATATATATATATATGTATATATATAAATATATATATATAAATATGTATATATATATATATTTATATATAGTAAACACAATTGGAATGCGGGCAAAGGACGCGCAATTATGGCACGTCAAGACCGGAAATGGTAAAGTGGCAAAGCGGAAATGGCTGGGCAACAAAATGCAAATTTTCTATCCAAAAAGGAAATTATAAAAATATTTGGCAGAAATATTTCTTTAACTGTGGCAAACAGAATTTGCACGTGAATCCACTTGAGAGGACGCCACTTGCCCAGGAGTTGGAGTTGGAGTTGGAGCTGAAGTCGCACTTCACTCGACGTGGGTGGAGGCGTCTGGCATAAAGTTTTTCTGCCTTTTTTTGTCCTCCTGCTGCTGCAAACATATACAACAAGTCAGAAGTAGAAGTAGCTCTATATATATAGACAGATGTAGAGAGCTGTGGAGCTGCAGAGCTGCGGCGACAGCCAAGTGAAAGGTGAGCTCATATTTTGTATAAAAAAAAAAAAAATGGGAGAAGATGGCAAAATTCTTGCATGCGAAATTTTTATTTTATTTTAATTATTTTCAATTGCTTTTCATTTGGGCGCACGCATTTCAATTAAAGTTATTTTTAGTATGTAAATCTGCATAAATATCTTTGGTGTTCAAGCTATCTCGCTCGCTCTCACTCTCACTCTCTCTTTCTCTGTCTGTCTGTCTCGTCTGTCGCTCTTCATATGAATGCGGCTCGGCCTTTTTGCTGGCATTCAGGCCGTGTTGAATATTTAATGCACACGAGAAGCGCTCAAATGTCAAAAACAGCGAAACCAAAAACGCATTACACAAAGGCTTGCCAGTCCTTTTTGGCTTTCCCTGTTTGACTCTCTCTCTCTGTCTGTCTGCGTGTGTGCGTGTCTCTGTGCGGTTGCACAGGTGAAAAGTCAGAGGTAGCCGCATTAATTCCACTTAATTTGTTTTAACCACAAAGCCAAGCGTTTCAACAATAAGCAAACGATATATTTTTATGCCCTGAGAGTTAAACGATTTTGAAACAACCAAAAAATATTTTATATGAAACATAATTATCAGGTGAAGCCAAATATCTTCAACAAGCCTAGAAAGTCTAATTAGCAATTGCCAGAGCTTATGCGAGACTCATAACATAAATCCATTTGCTTAAACTGTTAAGCTGGCAAATCCAATTAGAATTTAACATTTGCGTACTCTTATTCAGTGCTGTTAGAGAAGCTTCTGTTGCAGCTCTTCAGCTGTTAAAGCTAACAGATTTCCCCACTGTTACGCAGAAACTCTCTTAAAAACCTATGTAAAAGCTAACATAACTGTTAAGTATCGTAACAGCAGCACTGCCTGCTCAGTTTAACATAACTGTTAGACAATTACCCCACTGTTAATATTACTTAACAGGCCTGTTAAGGCCAAAGCTGTCTCCTGAATTTCCCTCTTAAATACTGGTAAATTTGTCCCTTCGCAAAGCTAAAGCTATGTTAAGCTTGCAAGCTCTGCTGTCGAGCTTTCTTTTGCATACGTTCAGCTTTCGCTCTCAACAACCCCCAAGGCCGCCCACGCCAATCCCGTGCAGCTTAGGCATGAAACGCGCTTTTCTTATTGGCTATGCGCACGGCTTATAAAGGTCCGAGCAGCGCCCAATTAAAGTTCAGTTGCGGCTCGCACTTGGCCGCTGAATGATGCGAAATTTTATGGACATTTTTGGGGTGGTCTTGCCTCTGGAGATGTCTCTTGCTTTGATATGTGTGAATTTGTATATGTTAGAGATTTTTTTAATAAATAATTAAGATATATTATTGATATATATATATATATATATATATATATATATATATATATATATATATATATATATATATATATATATATATATATATATATATATATATATATATTATATATATTATATTAGTGCTTAGCCTTAAGTTAGAGTTAATTTTATATTAATTGTAACTTCTTAATAAATAAATAAAAATTATTGAAAAAGTGTTTTACTTGAATAGAACTTGACATAATGAGAAATGAAAATATTTGTATTGAATTTGATTTAGTTTTGTTGATATATTAAAATTTATATACAAACATTTTTTATTTATATTTTATATGTATATATTTATTTAAGTAATTTTTAGTACTATAATTTAAATTTATAAGTTTTGAAATATGATTTTGTTTAGCTAAAATAATTTTTAATTTATTTTAATTTTTAATATTATATTTTATATGTATATATTTATTTAAGTAATTTTAAATACTATAATTTATTTTTATAAGTTTTGAGATATTATTTTTTTACATCAACAATTTAAAAATATAAATATGCATTAATAAATTTTTTATTTAAAAAAGAATAAAATTATTAAAAACTAAAATTATTTATAAAAATTCTGTTACTATAATTTTTGAAGTATATGGTTTATTTTTTTTTTATATTATTATTTTTAGTTTATTATTATTTTTTATTTCTTCAGTGGTACATCATCAGTCAGGCAGTTTTTTCAGATATGTGATATATGCTATAGCTGAGCACAGTTCCTCGAGTTTCTGTATCTGTCCAGAAACTATCTTCTTGTTCCGACGAAACTTATGCGCAAGCCTCTTTGAAATATGTATGATTATATTGTTGTATATTATGTATATTATGTATAATTATATAATATAAGATTATTATTATTATTATTATTTTTAAACATTTTTATATTTATGTTACGATTATTAATCGATTATTTTGAATTATGATTAATAATTGATTTTCTGTAATTATTTTAATTTATTTATTTTTTTCAATATAAACTTATGTAAAACTTTATTTTGAAAACTTGTTTATTAATATATAGAAATGTAGAATATATATACAGAAATATCGATTTAAAATTGGATTACCCTAGATTAAATTGGATTATAAAATAAGTTTTTGAAATTAATCGGTATATGTATATATATTCTATATTACTACATTTGTTTTAATTACAAATTAATTACAATTATTATTTTATAAATTTTTGTTTATATGTAATATCAATGCAAACTCCAATATATAATTATTGAATTCTAATGCAAATCACTAATGAATTGCTGTAATTGAAACCACAATCATTTTGGTTAATTGCCAGATTTGTTGCATTGCATCAATTGTTCCATTAGCAGGCACTTTGTGCAGCTCTGTTTGATTTGTGGGCAAAAGCTTTCACCTTTTTTACCTTTCGCACTGGGCAAATTACGGACAATTAACTAGGTCTAATTACGCTTCATTCCACCTACGCAGGCCAATTCAAGCGACCAAGTTCTCTAAGTCTAAAATATGCCGTTTGAGTTCACAAAAGTCAGGGGAAAATTAAATGCTTGGAAAATTGCGCAGCGCCGAGCAGGAAAATGCGGCGACCAAAAAAAAAATAAATTCACATTAAATGCAATTGAAAATGCAGCAAGCGTGGCAATTGGCTAAAAGAACAAAATAAAAAGGAAGGTATAATATATATAGAGAGGAAGAGAGGGAGGTAAGACTATGTATATATAAAAAAAAAATATATATATATATATATATATATATATATACATAATAATGTTACTTCACAAAATGCTTTGAACTTGTGGCAATAAATTCGTTTTATCGCTGGCCAAAACAGAAATAAAATTCCTAATGAAGAGAGAGAGAGAGAGCGCAGAGCCTACAAATTGTATTACGCTTCATTCCAGCTCGCTTTGTGCAATTTTTCAACGTTCTTCAAAAACTATTGAGCGATTGTGATGTGACCCTGTGAGCAGTGGCAGAGGGTATATTGCTTTGGGTAGATAAATATGTTTAAGAAAAAGGTAAATAGAAATAAATATGTTAAATATAATATATTTAATAAAATGATGAATATATAAATATCCAAAATAAATTGTAAAATAATTTTAAAAATCAATATTAAAAATTAAATTTGGTTAAATGAATTGAATTAAATATTTAAATTTATTGCCTTAAGTTAGCTTTAATTTTATATTAATTCTAACTGATATAAATAAATAAATAATTTAAATATTAAATATTTAAAATATTTAAATATTATATATTTTAATTATTTAAGTATTAAATATTTTAATTATCAAATATTTAAAATATTCATGTTATACATATTTAAATATTAAATATTTAAAATATTTAAGTATTATTAATAAATATATATTGCAGGAATTTATTTTTTTTATATTTACTTATTTATATTTATTTTATATGACTATTATGATTTTTCTTTATTTTTATTTTATTTTTTTTATAATTACTATTTTGCTTTTAATTTTTAATTTTATAAATTTTAAAATTTAAAATATTTAAGAATGATTAATAATTTAATTTGTATAAAAGCAAAATTATAATTATAAAAAAGATATAAAAAAATGTATTATTTATTATTAAAAATGTATTATTATTATTATTTATTATAATTACTATTTTTATTTTAGTTTTTCATTTTATAAATTGTCAAATATTACAGATCATCTAGCTAGTTGTATATGCTCAATCATACATATTTGATCTTTTATTTTACTTCAATTTTTTGTGTTTCGCTTTGACTTCATAACGATTGGCAGGCAACTATATCTGTGTATGTGTGTGTGTGTGTCTGTGTGGCTGAATGCTTTGAAAAATTACTCACGTAGCAGAGAGAGCGCAGAGAGCCTTTTGCCTAATCCCCGCAAGCGTGACAGGCCAAAACGGAAACCAAAAAAGTAAAAAAAAAGAAGAAGAAGAAGACGAAAATCCCCCGGAAAAAACTTTAACCGAACTGAAGCAGCAGCAGTTATAGCAAGAAATTGAAGCGCCGGCTCAAACTAATGCAGATATCAATGGCAATTGAGCCATTTAACTGCGACTTAATTTAGTTAACTTTGATCTGCAACTTTTGCTAACCAAACAGGCCTAAATTATAACTGGGCATTTAGGGTTTTCACTTGATTGCTGTTGTTGTTGTTGTTGTTGTCTGTCCGGCTGTCTGCAACTTGGGCTGCGGCTTCTAAACATATGCCACAAATAATTTGTTATTCAATACGAAACACACAAAAAGCACACAAAGCGGCAAACGAGCTCAACACACACACACACACACACAAACACTGGACATTTACTAAATTGGCTAACAACTTTTTGCTTAGGCTCCTTCACTTGATTGTTGTCCCTTTGCTGTTGTCGTTCTTGTTGTTGTTGTTGTTGTTAACTCCTGTTGGCCAGCCTGTCGTGCTGTTGTCCTGTTCTGTGCTATGTCGTGTTCTGCTGTGTGCCATATGCTTGACCACAACCAAAAATCCGGAAACACCAAGAATAGCAAAAAATATAAGTAAGCATTTGAAAATCGTGTTAAGCAAATCGTATTCGCTTTAAGTAAATGCATGCACAATTATTATATACATATAATGTATTAAAGTAAAGATATATCAATTCAATAAAGATATTCAATTTAGGGTTGTTTAAAATAATAAATGCAAATTTTTCTTTACCACACCCGAAAATACAACTGATCAGCGCGGCAATCGCGCACAGACTAATTTGTCTTATTCTTCTCACTCCCTCACTAAGCCAAGCACTCGACTCAGAAAATTGTGCTCTCATTATCTATGCAACTCACACATACGCTCTCAGCTCAACTAAATCACGAGCAATGCGCTTTCAGTTTGTATATTCCATCTCGCTCATACTTACTTCTATAGGCTGCTCAAAATTATTGCATTTGGCAGTCCACACACATTCATCCAAATGATCCGTTACTTGTGTAAAGCGCTCAGCTTAGTTGCCTCTCCCATCTATCACTCTCACACGCTCATCTTTCATCTTTCTTTCATGCAAAGTTGTATGTGTTGGTATTTATACAAGTGCAAAGAGCTCAGCTTATCTTACTCTCTTATTCACACAGTCAGGTCTCAGCTACGATCCATGTATGGTGCGCGCCAGTGCAGGCTACAGTGTGTTTGTGTGTGCTGAGTGTTGAGTTTGGAGAACTGCAATTTTTTCTCTCACAATCAGGAATACTCGCGTGTGTGTGTTATTACTAGAAGACTCTCACAAGACTGTGATAATTTACAGCTAATATTTTTAAGTAAATAAATATGTTTGTACGTATGTTTGCTTTATGTTCTCTTCTGTTCTTTGTGCATATACATATGTATATGTACAAGTTTTTCACATATTGTAATTATATTTTGTATATTTTTTTTATTTGCTCTATTATACTTTAATTTATTTTAATTATAATTATACTTTCATTACAAATCAAAACTGATTTAACTTATATTGGCTCCTCTCACTTATCATATCTCAAAGCTTGGTTTAACAGTATTGTCTTCAAACTGTAAATACCCCCGCCAGATACACACACATACATACATACATACATAGCTGGCTCATCAAGTCGAATATCTGACAATAAGTCAGCCCCAAGCACTTAGATAATGCTCCACATGAAATGGCTCCAGCTTTCAGCTTATTCTCACAGCAACAACAAAGTTTCGCTTGTTATTGTTTAGCTTATTTTTAGCTATTTGTTTTAGTTGTTGTTGTTGCTGTTGCTGTTGCTGTTGGGGGCACTTGAGTTGCTTTTATTTTATTGAAGATTTGTATCAAAATGTCAACAGCTACGTATGTCAACAGCAAGAACTGAGACGGAAATAAAAGCAAAACGGCAAAGGAGTTGCTCCTTTTGATGTGGATTGTGCAGTTGCCTCAAGTTTTCCACTTGCCACAGCTTCAGCTTCAGCTTCAGCTGCAGCTTCTTCCTGCTGTTCACTTCTTTACTTCTTCCTTTTTTTTTTTTTTGGGCCAACTCGAAGCAAACAAAATGTTTACTTAAAAAATTGCAGACATGCATTGCGCGCTGCAAAATGTTGAAATGCGCATTTGCTTGCAAGGGGGAGGGAGACGGAGCGAGGCTTCTCGGTCCTTGGGTGTTTTGTTAGCTGGAATTTACTGCAGTCACGACTGCGTCTCGACACAAATACATTTAAAAATGTGCCAACATGTGTTGAGTGGGCGGCAAGGGGCGTGCCAACACATTTCGTTAGGGCTAACAGCGCTGACAAGTGGCAGTAGGAATTAATAAACTAAGCCAACTTGACATTACGTAAGCAATTTATGGCCACATAAAAAGCTTTGCGAAAATAGTTATTATTGACTTTAGATTTGAAATTGTTGGGAAGAAAGTAATTTATATATGTACGTATATATTCAATTGAAGTATTTTAAATAAGCATAAATAAATTGAAAATATAAACTGAGCACAGTTTAAGCTATGTCTAATATGCAAAGAGATAAAAGAGTATAGAAAAGAGAAGAGACATACGTAAGCATTAGCGAGAGTGGGCCAAAAATGTCGCAGAGTTTGAGTCTTGATGAAACTGCACTCCCTCACACACACATATATACACTCCTTTACTCGGAGCGAGCAGAGCAACTAAATGTCGAATGCACACACGGCGTGGAGCGTAAACGACAGATGAGCGCGTGAGCGAGAAAACAAATCTTAAATATTACACTTCTCGTCATGTCGCTCGATCAAAATTAGAGTCCACAAAATGGCTATGCCGCGCAATTGCAAGAATATCGAGCGAGTGAGAGAGCAAGATGGGATAGAAAAATAAGCTGAGCGCGCACACACAAGTAACGGATCACTTGTGTGGACTGCAGAGTGCAGTAATTTTGAGTAAGCTCACGCTATAGAAGTGAGTGTGAGTGAGAAAGACTAGACTGCTAGAGCGCGTATGCAATGTGCAACTTGCATAGAGAATAAGAGCGCAGTTTGCTTAGTTGAGTTCTTTGCGTAGTGTAGAAGTGTGAGAAGTAAGACAATTTAGTCTGTGCGCGGCTGCTAAGCTGATCAGTCGAATTTTAATTCGCGGTGAAGAATAATTTTGTGTGCATATTTATTAATTAGTAAGTGTTTATAAAGTTTTGCAAAATTAGCAAAGGTATGTAATTGTTTATAAGTTATTTGCCACATACATGTGCCGTGATCAGCTAAAATCTAAAAATAATTGTATTACATCACTTAGCTAAAGAGGAAGCAAAGAATATATATATGTGAGCGTAAAGTGTAAAGAGCTTTAAAGCTTGTAAGCAAAGCTTGTTTTATATTTATTTAAGCTGTTTTCTGACTAATTCAACAAATTTTTCGTTCATTAAAGAGTTTTACAGACTAAATTTGTATATATATATATTTATATATATTTTTAAAAATTTTATTTATACATAAGTTTACTTTCAGCTTTTTGTCTTTATTTATAAATTGTAAAAAAAAGTACTAATATTATTATAATTTTAAGTTGTATTAATTTACATTATTATTTTCTTTCTTTTGAATGATTAATCTATTCCTTATTTACATTTACTTTATCTTTTTCAGCCACTAGCACACTGCAATGAAATTTAATTTAATGCAATTATGCAGAATATATCTCTTACCTATTCTCATAGAATACTCCAGTTAAAATATAAAGTGGGTGATAAGCAATGCTCGAACTCCCTGTGGCAAATGCTGCTCAAAGTATTTTACATAAAGCATACGTCATGTTGTACACAAGGGAGTGAGACAGTACGTAGAACTGTATGCAGTTAATCAAATTCCCAGCAAAAGACAAACAATGAAATAAATGTCTTAAGACAAAACAACAATAAAAAAAAAACAACACAGAAAACAGAAAAAAGAACAAGACAAACATACAGAGTGCCTGATGGAATGCCAAGCTCAACTTGCTCTCACAGCCAGCCATGCAACGAACTTGACACGATTGTCTAGAGGGGGGGTGGGATGCTGTTATTTGTTGCTTGTGTTGCTTTGGGTATGCTGATATATTAAATGTACTGTTTCCACTTCGACTTTGAGCAGGTTACATCGAATCAACACAAACACAAATTCAATTACTCAACAGCGGCAGCAGCAGCTGGCACACACGGGGCGTATGAGTGACATTAATGCGATTTGGCCAAATGTCAATCATTTTTGTTTAGCCAACGCCAAAAATATATATATACTATATATATAAATATGTTACTTCATTGTTTTTCGTGCTCTGTAAATGGGTCGCCTTTTGATGTCTCTGATGTCTCTGGCACAATTTACAATTCAATCGATTACACTTAAATCTACAGCAAAATAGAAGCTGAAGTTGTTTCTGTTTAGTTGGCTCAGTGCGGGTTGGTTTGAGAAACGTTAGCGTCTTTTAGATGATAATCGAATTTAATTTCAGGTTTTTTCTAACTGGGATTTGAGCAGAGCAAAGCTATTTTATATATTTATAAAATTATAATTTGCTGGAAATATTATTAAAATTATATAATTTGAAATTAAATTCGAGTTTATTTTTATTTTTAAATAATTTCTTAAACTTAAATACAATTATTTAAAAAAAAACTAGAAAAATTTAATTCAATTTCAATTTTTTATTATTATTAATTTTTTTAAATTTTTGATATGATATTATGAAGCAAAATTTTTAACAAAATAAATATCTAAACGTTTTTGTACTAAATATATATAAATTTAATTTTGTAAATTTATCCAACTTTATATAAAATTATATATATATTATATATATAATTTTTTTTGGTATTAATTGAAAGTTTTATATTAAATATTTTACTTAAATTTTGTTATTTAATTTATTTTAAATTTATTTTTTTAATAACAAATTAGTTCTCTAATTTTGTTTTATTAATAAAGAAAAAGAATTTTTAAATTAAAAATTCAATTCAAAATAAAAATTAACTTTAAATTTAATTTAAATTAAAAATTATATTTATTTTAATATTTAAATTCTATTTAATTTTTTTTTAAATAAAAAGTAAAATTTAAATTAAAAATATTTAATTAAATAGTTGCTAGTTTTTATATTTCTAATTCAATTTCATTCGTATTCGAGAAAAATTGGCGAAATTGCCGTGAAATTGCTTTGAGCTGCGCACATAAATTCGTTACCTTTTGTCGGTGCGTGAGCTAATAAGTAAATAAAACGTTGGCACACTCATTAAGGCCAGCAAAAAAAAAAAACAAAAAAAAATAGAAGAGAAAATGGAAAATAGTAAAAGAAAAACAAGAGCCGAATCGAGAGTAGCACTGTGGAGTGCCTGTCGGCAGATTAAAAATACAATTTACGGCAAATCAATTGCGGCTAACATGCCGGCGACAGCAAACGAAAATTAAAATGGCCAAGAGACAGAAAGACAGAGGGGAAAGAGAGAGAGAGAGAGAGAGAGAGAGTGAAACAACAGCAGTCGAAGCAAAAAATTAAAAGCAAACAAAGTTGCTAACAAGAAACGAAACGGAAAAAAACAAAGCTGAATCCCAACAGGCCCGCCGCCACGTCCCGCCCCGCCCCCTCTCGGCGGCCCACAAAGGTAAAAAAAAAAAAAAAAAAAACGATGTGAAATGTGAGAGGCCAGGATAACAACAACAGATGTTGGCATAAATTTGTGTGCATAATAAACAATTTACGATTCCGATACTGATTCCGTTTGTGACTCCAACTACGAACACGACTTCGACTCCAACTGCGACAGCAACTCCGTCTCCGGCTCTGGCCCCGATTGCGATTCGGCTTCCATTCTGCATATGCATTGTGATAATGTCTACAGCTGGTGCACGCTGCTATCCGGCGGAGTGCGCTCGGCCGGCAGGCGAAATAACCGGATGGCGCGCAGGCGATCCTCGCCGCGCTTCAGATGTAATCCGCTCGCCCTGCCGCGCACATAGTTGGACAGTTGGCGGGCGAACGCCAGCAGGCAATCATCGGCCTCAGGGCGCGGCAGCTGCCACAATAGCTGGACCACAAATTCGCGCCATTGCGCGGGCGCCAACGTGAAGAGGAGCAGGGCCGATGGTAGTAACGTGAGCATGCCGAGCGTAAAGTGGCCACACCAACGGCAATTCGGGCAGAGCAGATGGGAGAGCTGATGGACGAGTCGCTCGTAGCTGCACCAGCCAATCAATATGGCCAGCTCCGAGATGAACACGGTGCCCAGCAGCTCCACACAGATGTGGATGCGCGGATAGTGGTTTGTATAGCGCTTGGGCAGCATTTCGCATCTCCACAGCAGCAGCAGCAGGCTGAGCCCGAACAGGCACTTGGCCACCGACGACGAAGGGGCTGGCTGGCATGGATCCTGCGACTGGCGTATGAACAGCGTTATGCCACACATCTGCAGCAGCGTCGCTGCCACAATTGAGGGCGGTGAAACCATATCCGCGGAATCTATTGTAAAATCTGTTTATTTTCCCACGTCACGTGTTGCGTTCATTTAATTTTGAAACTTTTTTCTATATATTTTTATATAAAAAAAAAAATATATATATATATATATATATATATATATGTATATATGTATATACATATATACATTTCATATGTATATTGTGGCTTAAAAAAAAGCCAGCGCCTGCTAGAGAGGCACACAGGTGGGAGTCCCCAGCACCGGCTCTTGCGCAGCAAATGTGAAATGTCAATGGAAATCATGGAAAATTTATGCTGCTTTGGCCATTATTATTGGGGCAAATCTAATCAGGTGTTGGACTCGGGCACACACACCTGCTCACCTGCTTCAACACCTTTGTAGTTGCCAGTCACATTATATATATAAATATATATATATATTTTAGGAACTCAGTTTCATGCTTCACTGACTCAAACACACTCACACACACACAATCGCTCTCTCTCGCTTCTCTCTCCCTCCCCTCTCACACATCTCTCGCCTTTTATGGCGTTCTACTTGGCTTTTAAACACGTCATCAGGCCTTAACATTTATAGCCTACTTTTGAGGGCGGTCAGCAAATGCGAATAGTTTGTTCATGTTGTTGTTGTGGGCATGCAAGGCATGTGGCTTATGAGAGAGCATGTGCGACTAAAAGTATTGCAGCCTCTGGAGCTTTAAAAAATTAACTAAATTTTGAATATTTTAGTAAGCGTAGAATTTGAATTATAATTAATTAAGGTTTCAATTAAGCTATTTGCATACTCATTAGTTAAGACTTAGATTTAGATTAAGAACTAGAAATTGTAGCAATAAAAATATATAGAGTTAATGACAACAAGCCAAAACTAAAAAACTAATCAAACAAATAAAAAAGATTAATTTAATTGAAATTAAAAATTGGCAATAAGAAAATGTATATAAATAAAAAAATATATTTAAATTAAAATCAAAATTAAGAAATAATAATAATAAATTAGAATGATAAATAATAATTAAGAATAATAATAAATTAATATTTTTATATTTTTATTTAATTATTTATATTCAATCTTGCATTTTGTTGTCATCAACTCTGGAGATGGATGAATGTAAAAATAAAATTTTTAAGGGGAAAAAAACAATAACAAAACATTAAAAAATAAAAGAATAAAAAACTATACTTTTCAAATTATTTTATTAATATTTGAGTAATTCTTTTCCTTATTTAACAATTTTTTAAAAATTTATTTCAGTAGCCAAAATGCCTGCCTGCTGCTGCCATGCTGTTCACACCAGCAAAGGCATTCGAAATAGAAGGAAATGTGTGAAGGTAAATGCAAGTAATTTTATTTTATTCGAAAGTTTGTTTCTATGATAAGTGAACAATGTAAAATAGACTGCAAATGGAAAAGCATTTGAGTTATATAAAAATAATTACTGTACATATATATATATATATATATATATATATATAAATGTTGTCTTTAAATGACGAACATGCTAGTAAATAAGTTTTATTTTAAAATTTTCTTTTCTTTTGTGTTATTGACAATAAGCTGCTATAATAAAAGTATATAAATTTTTTAAAACTATTTAAAACTGTATAAATTTAGTAAACAAAAGTTTTATAAACAATTTAATTTAATTTTATTTTATTTCTTTTTTTAATTTATCAAATGAAACTTTTCAAAGTTTTGCCTATTTTTATCCCCATGCGCAGAGCATTCACATGTCGCCCAGCACTTTCAGAATTTGTGCGTTTAGTTTTTGGCCTGATTTTCTCTGGCATTTCTGCTTGGCCAAAATGTGTGTCTGAGCTTTTTGTGGCTTTTGATTTTCATTGGCTACCATAAATAATTTGCAGCCTAGAAAATTTTGTGCTTGTCGACAATTTTTAGTGCATACTTTGAGGCGCTTAGTGAGCAATCAAACAATTTTATGGCCCATATACTGCCGAGCAGGCCAATAAGCCAATTGCTCCCAAAAATTTGTATATGCAGAATTTGGCTCTAAATTAACAGTAAGGCAGGGCCGCCACGCCCCAATTAGGGTTTTGACCAAGTCAATGACAAAACTTTTTGGCAAGCAATAAAAATCAACATTATTATGTTAATTGGTTGGGAATGGGTGGTGAGGAGGAGGTGGTGGTGGAGGAGGAGCAGGAGCAGGAGCAGGTTAAGGTGGCGCCCTCTGGCGTTCGAGGTGCGCACAGCTGCTTCACAGATTTTAATCACTAAATTAGTTTACCAAAAAACAAGGGAAATTGCGAGCGGGAAAAGCGCCTAAAAGCATATGGCCTTTATTTGTCTAACGGTTTCGCTTTTCGCCCATGCCAAAAGAAAGCGAGAAACAAAAAAAAAATCAGCGGAGAAGAAAAATGAAACAAAAAGGTGCACAAAGCTTTTGTTAACTGCGTAAAGTTTGTGGCCCGCGAGCCAAGCGCTCGCCTTCAAAAAATAATAAGTAAACATTATTTATTTTAAAAGAAGAAAAGCCGTTGCATAGCTTCCGGCAGGCCACCGAATGGGCGGGCATTGAGGTAGGGACAGGGCAGCTAGGTAGTTAGGGAGTCTGAGCGCGGCCCGAAACGTCAAAGTAATTAAACAAAAGTAATTAAGATTAGCGCGCTTGGAGTAGCTGCAAGTCATCAAGAAGGCAACTGGTCCGCGGACTCGTCCATTATCATCATTATCATTTTCATTTTCATAGTGGAAAAGGCAACGGTACCTTGAATAGGTAACGGCAACGGCAACGCCAACAATATGAGTAAAAGTGCTGCCAAGTTTGACGTCATTATAGCTGGCACATATACCTGCAAGTCAAATACACTTAGCCCCTCGTTACGGTAGCCGCTGCCGCGCGAATACCCTATACTTATGGGTGAATCTTGAGAAAGGGTTATGCTCTAATAATAATAGTAGTTAGATATCTTTAATACAAAGAAGCAACATATATAGGGGATAAATAATAATCAATAAAACTATTATACTATATTATATATATATTACTATTATATATATACTATTACTATTATACATATATTATAAGATATAAGAATGATAATCGACCAAAAATAATTAATAATAATAGTTGTGTTAATATATAAAATAAAAGAAATAAAAAATAACAAAAAATAGTAATAATAATAATAAATAAAAACTATATTTTTTTATTTATTTATTTTATAAAAAATAAAATAAATAAAAAAATATATATACAAATTAAAATATCGATCTTGACTTAATATGATTAATATAAATATTAAATATTTCAATTAATATTATTTATTTACTTTTTATTTTAAATTTAAAAGTAAATAAATAATAATAAATATTTCAATTATTATTATTTATTTACTATTATTAAATATTAAATATTTGAAATAAATGTCTCTGTTTACTTACCTTTTCATGATCAACGTCTGTTCAGCAGCTAAAATTCCTTCAGAGCGGCGTTTTGCCTGGAAAAAGGTCAATTGAAGGGAACGGAAGAAAGAAGAAAATTAAAAATATTTTTAAAAAAATTCTGCTAATTTTTAACTCTCTAGATTTTGATCATTCTCTCTCTTTCCGCCTAGATTTATTTTTAACAATTATTGCTCACTAGCTCTACATCTGCCCACCGCAGTATTGCTCTGGCTGTCCAAATTCTGTTCTAACTGTAGTTAAATAGTTCTGTTCTGTTACTCTTTAGTACTAAAGCTCATGTAGCTCAACTACCTGACTCTCCAAGCTGTATGGCCTCAGGTCTACACGTTCTCTCTAGCTCTTGAACCGTTTTGCCTTCTCACTCTAGCTATCTCGGGATATCCCTGGTTACCTGAACCAGCTCTTGCTCTACATAATTTCTAGCAACCCCTGGCTTCTATACTATAATTATCTTTCTCTTTGTCTCTCTACCGCTCTATCTATCAAGTTCTATTCCTCTGTAGTCTTCTAGTTCATATGATCTCCAGTTCTATAGCTCTGTAAGCTCTATATAACTCAACCTTTATGCTCTCTCTCCTCTCTCTCTCTCTCCTCTCTCTTTCTCTCTCTCTCTCTCTCGATCACAAGATTAAGTTCTACAATCTCTCTTTACCTCTTTGAACTGTTATATATTGCCTGTCTCACTGGTATATCTATACCACAATATTCCGCATTTACAGGGTATTTCCTAGCACTCACTTTTTACCTGTCCGAATTGTTGTTGTTGTTGTGTTTGCAGCTCCTTTGGGCTATTTTCTGAATTATTATTGTTCGACAGCAAAGTTTTTCGCGTAGCTGAAACTTTAGAGGCGAGCAGCGTATGCCTTTCGGGTTTGCTTTCTCTCTATTATATAAATATATATATATATATATTTATATATATATATATATATATATATACATATATATATATTTTTTCCCTTCTTTATACCCTGATTTCTCTTTTTGGTTATTTGTCAAAATAAACTTGAATGCCGCCTATCGCTGATAAACGGGCAGCTCGCTCGGCCAATCAGCAAGAGATCATAACCCCGCAACGGGCCAGCTCTCAGCTCAGCCACACGCATTGGCAACGCTTCATTAACCCACACACACACAAACAGCTAGTTAAAGTCCTTGGCTTATGCTTGGCAACAAAAGAAATCCTCGAGATTTGAGTGAGGCATTAACACTAAAACGAAATTCCCATATGGAAACTTGTCGACAACTTTGTGGCTCACACACACAGAGACTCGTGTTGCCTTAAATTATATTTGGCAGTGGGGCAAAGGTTGAGTTTAAGCCTCCAAATGAGATTTATTAGCATTCAAAGCGGCATTTTAGCCGCTCTCGTTCGATGGGCCCGATTTGCTCATTTTTCACCCGGCCAAACTTTTGTTTTGATTAAATGAAGCTTAACGAGCGGCAGGCAGGCAGGCAGCACGCAGCAGGCAGGCTAGGCTGGGCTATTCTAGGCAGTCACACAGTCAGGTAACGGGGCTAACTGCCAACTTAACTAATGAGCTGATTTACTGGCCAGCAACAACACGTCGCAGCCTACGGCGGCATGGGTCAAGACACTGCATTGGCCATGGCCTATGGCAAGGCTGGCACCGGGGAACGGGCAACGGGCAAGGGGCAACGGGGTCGTATGACAAATGCGCCCGGGCATTATTTATGGCGACCGCAGGACAAGATGCCCTACGTGCCGGTCATTAGGGCCGCCAGGCGTGAGTCGGCCAACTTCAAATTTCATATTTTATTGCATACTTTTGAGCGCCAAGAATTGCGAAATCATATTAAGAATATGTGGTTTGAAAATGAAGTAGTTTGGCACGAGAATATAGTAGATAGCTGAGATGTCTAACCAGACTTGTCAAAAATAGGTTTTTATGGAGTATATCTATATCCAGAATTTTTTAAATTAAAAAATAAAAATATTTTTGTACCATCTTTTGATGGTAATGGCTCAATGGCACAGAATTCCATTTAATAATGAACGCCAGTCGTAGTCTTTGGTCATACTGACCCCATGTTATATTATAGTATTTATATTATATCATTTATTTTAAATATATAGATTGAAAATTCCTAAAAATAAAAAATATAAATCAAAAAATATAAATAAATAAGAATTTATTACAATGCTTAAATAATTAATATTATTTATATTTTTTAAGTATTCATTTTTAATTTCCTGTCGCTTTTTTCTTTAATTATAAATAAAAAGAGAGAATTTATTATAATCCTTAAAAATAAAAAAAAAATTTTTTTAATTAAAAAAATTTGTTATATCCTCTACATTTATTTATTAATTACTTATAAAAATAATAATAAGATTTTAGAATAATGCTTAAATATTTCATTTAAATTGATGTATTTCTTTTTATCCTGTAAATATGTTTTTTTTTTATTTACAAAAAAATAATGCTATTACAAATTAATAATGCTTAAATATTTTATTAATTTTGTTATTATTAATTTTATTATATCTTTTACATTTTTTTTTAAATACAAAAACAAAGTTTTGATCAAATTATCATAATGCTTAAATATTTATTTTTTAAAATTTAATTTTGTAATCTTTTAGTTAAAATACAAAATTTAAAAAGAATACAAAAAATAATACTTAAATATTTACTTTGTTTTTAACTAAATATTTTTTGATTTCCTCTCATGTTTTTCTTAAATTAAAAATTGAAAAAACAAACAAACAAAAATAAGTAAAAAAAATAAAATTTACCTAATTTAGTTGTCAATCTAAATATTTTGCATTTTATAAACATTTCGGTCATTTTCGACATTCGGCATGCACAATGAGGCTGTCGTTCAATTTATGGCTTGTCAATGCGAAATGATAGAAATTTGATAGCCTTTGGCTTTGCCAATTGGCTGAGTGAAGTCTGAGATCGTGACAGTCGAAGTGTCAAATGGGATGCTGAGCCTGGTGCTGGGATGGGGGCTTGTGCAATTGGCTTTTGGTCCTTGGGTGTTTGCGTCCCTTTTGTCTGTTGTCTGATATCCGCTATAATCCCTAATTAGGCGTTTGATATATATGCGCCGCAGTTGCTGGCAGCCGACGAGCCAGAGACGACAACCTGAGCCACAAGCTGACAAATTGTAATTGCGTGGCAAACAAGCGGAAATCGGCTTAGCTGACAGTGCAGAGGCAGGAAGAGAGAGAGAGGGAGAGAGGCTGGCTGAAGTTAGGGTTTGGCTGGGAGGCGTGGCTGGCCGACTGCCTGCTTTTTATTGAGTTATTAGCCGCTGAAATGCTTTGGCATACTTGCGGGCGACTTAATCTTGGCCAAATGGCTTAGTCACGGCAGCTAATAAACTGTGTGTGTTTGCGGCCTACTTCTTCTTCTTGGCCTGCGCTACTTATTGACTGTCAATGGCTATGCAAATTTTGTGTGCGGCTCACAGAATGACAAAACACATTCCAATTTCACTTTAAAAGCATCATTTTCCGCATAGCTGGCATGCCAAAACGCCCGACGTGAGGCAAGCTGGAGGAGGCCACGAAACTCTTTTTCAAGAATTCCGGCAAATTTTCGGCATGTCATTTTATTAAATTCGATGAAAAACGCGTTGCTGAAGCATGGGGTGGGGTAGGTGGTAAGCAGTCAGAGCGGAGGCATAGAGTCGTAGAGTCGAGGGGCGGCTCACTTATGCGTAACATTGCGTAAGTGCAGCTGTCAGGCTGAGCAGAGCTGCATCTGCATTGCATGCCAGCTTGAGTGTGAAAATTGCTGGAAAATGCATTGGAAACTTTGATTTCTTTTTACGTGTGTGTGTGTGCAGTGGGGCAGAAGCTGCAATTGTGGCAGCGCCAGCGCCAGCTACTCAAACTAATGTAAGTGCGAGACGCTAAATGCATATTTTGCAATTGGAATTATTTATGGCAGCTTTTTGATGTGAATATTTAGCTGTTGTTGTTGTGTGTTGCGTGTTGTGTGTTGATGTGTGATTTTTACCGTATTGGACATTTGGTAAAATAAGAAATGTTTAAATTAATTCCCCGAATTTTACTTTAATATTTGTATATAAATTCATTGCTTTTCCATTCTAGAGCATTAAATTTCGTAGGAAGAATTAAAATGAGTATATAAAACAGAAAAATAGAAAATTATTAAAGAAATATAAATAAATAAAATACAAAATTAACATTTTTATTTTATTAATTTATAAATATACAAAAATATATATAAATACGTAAATATAATTTTTCGAATTTCATCTTTAACATTTGTATTTACTTATTTAATAGAATTTCAAATATTTTGTGTGTTAAATAAATAAAAAAAATTAAAATGTTAAATATAACAATACATTAAGAAAGAAATACATATATTATTATTTAAAATTAATTTTTAATCTCTAACATTTTTGTAGTATTTTTATTTATTTATTTAACAAACAAAATATTCGATTTCTTTTATATATTTATTTAGAAAAAAATATATATTGCTTTTATTTATTTATTTTAATCATTAAAATTTCTGTTTTTTTCATTTCTTTTGTTGTTTAATTTGTATTTACTTAGATTCATTTATATTCATTTAATTTTTTTTAGTGTATTATTATTTTTAAGCAATTTAATTCAAACAGAAATTAAAATAATTCATAAAATTCAATCAAATATATTTAAAAAAGAGTTGGGGCTCCTTGATATATTTTCATATTTAGTTATACAAAATTTAGTCTCCACAACTTAAATATTTATTCAAATACTTTTTTATCTAATCAAAAGGAAAGTAAACTAAACTAAACTGGTAAATTATTACTTATACACCTGAGAAATCTAACTGTTTAAGTAGTTTTTTTTTGTATTATTTTTTCATCAGTTGCAAAGTAACTTGAATATCTGCCGCATAAATCTTTATATTGTTGGGCAAAAGTTTTGCCAGCTCGTACAATGCGATGCTCCAAACTATTTTACCTCATTTGCTGAGACCGGCGACTAGACGCATACTTAAAACCAGATAAAAAAAAAAAAACAACAGATAGATAGAGAAGAGAGAGAGAGAGAGAGAGAGAGAGAGAGATGCAATGCAAGTCAAGTTTTTATATAAAGTTGCAAAAGTCGAAGTGCAAAACAAAAACTTTCCATTTTCAATTTGCTGCAAGTTTTTTTTTGTTTTAATTTTTTCTTTCTATTTTTTATTTGTAAGTATCTTAAAGTACATATATATATTTTAAGTCATATTTGTTGCTGCTTTAACAGGAAGAATAACATTGAACACCAAACAATCAGCAGTCAAAAATTTCATTGTCGAGCAACAACAACAACAACAGCGCCTTGAACGAGGGCTAAAAAGTTTCGACAGGGCGTGAAAAATACAAAGAGCCGGGAAAAAAAAAAATCGAGAAAGTAGAAAATAAGCAGCAAAAAAAAAAAAACTAGAAAAACTTTTTGCAACAACAACAAGTTCACAAAGCAGCCAACAAAGTGTTGTAATGGCCGGCAAAGGACTTGCCCCGCCACGCCCCCCGCTCCGCGGCACACTTGACTTTTGGCGTCACAACAGCAAAATGTGTTGCAACGACCTTTGCGGCCTCTGCGTCGCATACCACACACACTCACACACACACATACGTACCGCGGCGCAACAGTCGGCCACGCCCACTGCTGCCTGGCCGCCTCCATCGGCATTTTACCCCAGGGAGAACGCCTTACATAATGAACATGCCAAGTGGCGTCTGCGGTTGTTGTTGTTGTTGGCATTGGCACGTCCTGGTCTAATGCCCCCCACCTCGCCCTCACCACCCACTCTGGAGACCAGTCAGATGGCGTATGTCTAGCCTTGTCAGTTTTAATGTTGCTGCCATTGAGCGATGCCTCTGATTTGAAAGAGTTCATTAAGCTTGTTAGTTAGTTTGTCCAACTGGGAGAAATTCTTGCTGCTCTTGTTGTGCTGCTTCTGCTTCTGCTTCTGCGTCATCTTCTTCATCATCTTCTTCATCTTGTTGATAGTCCAACAGCTGGCTACTGTCTGCCCAGCTCAGTAGCAGCTGGAATTGAGTTGAGAGAGACGTTCAGGTTATTTAGTTTGAGAAAAGACACAAAAACATTGAAGTTTTAAATTGAATAAGAAAATATTAGAAGTCGATGATGTTGAAGATATACATGTGAGTAGAAATTTATAGATATATATATATATATATACTTATATATACAAAGTTATGAATAGCAATCGATACACAAAGACAAGCAGAAACTAATTTAAATATTGGATTTTTTTATAAAATAAATGAATGAAGCTTTAAAATATATGCCATAAATAAGAAATAAATATGAATAAAAACGAAAAATTACATTTTAATTAAATTTAAACTAATAATTTATAATTTCAATAAAAATTTTAATAATTAAAAAAAAACAAATATTAATTTACTGACAACATATCTAATTTTATATATTTTTATTTTTTATTATTAATCTCTATTTTGATTTTCACTGAATTAAAAAAAAAAATAATTAGAACACAAGTACAAATATTTTTAATATAAATATATTCTGCCTGAAGGCCTTAGTTGCTCTGGCTTTAATCTAATATTTGTTACTTAGAATATATTCTCTGAAACAAAATAAATAAATAAATAAATAAATTTTAATATATAAAATCAAAATTTAATTTTATTTATTCTTTTAAAATAAATATTAACTAACTGTGCTGACTGATACGGCCTCTGCTTTGATATTGCTGTTGTTATTTATATTTTTAAAGTTAAAAATAATATATCAATTTTTATATTTTGTTTGTATAAATACTTTTTATATTTATATACTATTCATTTATATATTTATTAAATTTATATTTATTTTCATTTATATACTATTAATTTTTCTAGCCCAGCGCAAACCTTAAATTAATTTTTTCGTTATTCAAAACAATTGCCAAATTCTAAAAATATTTTATAAATTAAATTAGCAATGTTGAAAAAAGTAAAACTATTTTTTTTATTTTTTGTTTTGCTGCTCTCAGCTAGCTACAAATATATATATATATATATATATTTAATTTAGTTGGCTTGCGAAGTGTATATTAAATTTACTTCACAGTTGACCAGACACACATGTGTGTATATGTATATACATATATATTTATATATATATAAACACCCACATAGAGCGCTTCAAATGAAATTCGTATAATGAAATTAATTAACTTGCTTAATTAAATATATAATATGCAGCGTTGCTGAATCACACAAACTTATTTTGATTTTGTTTTTTTTTTTTTTTGGTTTTTTGTTATTTATTTATTTATTTTTTTTTATTTAATTTAATTAAACCAAAAAACTCATTGCCTCAGAGCCCAGCAGCGCAGTGAGATGTCAACTTGTTGCAAGCTGGTTTGGGCTGGGTGCTCGAAGCTAACCGAGCTCAAACACAACTCAAACCTCGCTGTCACTGGTACTCAACAGTCCGGAAGTCATTTACGTGCCATGTTAATGGCATGGGCATGTTTTTGTGGGCGCCATGTTACGGCTGGGAGCTCTGTTAACATTTTTGTCGCGTGTTTTGCGGTCTGTTGTTGCGGTTGTGGTTGCACGCAGACAACGAGCCGACAGCCCCGACTGCCATCAGCCGGCTAGCAGCAACAACAATAACGAGAACGAACAGCTTCCTGCACGACGATGGCTGTGTGCCAGCCGAAGCGGCTTCGTGTCTGGCGTTCGGCTTTTGGGCTGTTATCATTCGTTTGCCATGGCGGTGGGTACTTTTTGTTGTTTTTTTTTTTATTTATTTCATTCGTCGGCTATTCTTTTTGCCGTTGGCTTTGCTTATGCTTGTTTCTTCTAATAGCTGCTGTTGTTGTTGTTGTCGTCGGTGCTGGTGCTGCTGCTGCTGCTGCTGCTGGTGCAGCCAGCCGGCTCTATGTGCTGCGTGTGCGTAAGGCTTACGGCGTCCGTTGACGAATCAGTTTCGCTACGGATTCTGCACGAAGCGGACGCGTCGAGTAGTGAGTCGCATAGTTGCCAGTCGAAGGATCCTCTGAACAAAATGTCGTCTTTCGAAAACTAACGCTGACTTTTTCAACTACATTTTCGAAATGTGCGTGAAGTGTGAGGTGCAAGTGTTTAGTTTTGGGTTGATTTAAAAAAACTTTTGTGAACTAAAGATGATTGAGTGAAAACTATTTTAAAAGGTTTTAAAATTTAGAATAATTGTACGATTATTTTTAATGGGCGAAAATTGAATTGTTTTTATTTTTGTATTATTTTATTTTTATTATTATTCATTTATTTAGTTTTTTTTAATACTTGGCAATTTTGGAGGTAGAGTTGACTAGAATATAATAAATTGATCGCTAGTTATAATATAATGAACCTGATTATAAATAAATAGGATTGACAAAAACAAGAATTTAGACAGTCTGATTTACAAGTATATAATTTGTGGCAAGGCTTCAATACATAAAGGCGATCGTTTCGCTTTATTCTTCAATCTGCTAAAATAAATTGTACTATATATATATATTTTTTTTTTATTTTATTCTGTAACAAAGTCTGACTTCAAAACTTATAAAAAAAAAATATTATGTTAAATATTATTTTAGAAATATTTATTATCTGAGTGAACTTGAAGTCAATAACTGCCAAATTATATGCAAATAAATATTATGCAAATATAAAAATATTATATAAATGTTATTGAGGGGAAGAAAAAAAGATTATACTTTAAACATAATTTAACAAATATGTATTATCCACTCAAACTCAAAGTCTAAAACTTAAATTACTTTAAAACATTGCATTAAATTCACTTTCGTTAAGACTTGAATGTAACTAGTTCTTTGCCTATGTTAAGCACTTAACATGTGCAAACAATTAACCGTTCTCTCTCAGCTAATGCACATTTCATGCAATAAAAGCAAACAAAAGCAATCACAACAACAACAACAATAGGAACCACACTCATGTCATCAGAGAACTTCACAGCCTGAATGCCAAAAACTTGAGATAAACTTATGAGCGTGTGTCTAAATGAATAAACCAAAGTTAAATGGGGGCTTGACTTGAAGCATAGAAAGAGCAAGACAGAGAGAGAGAGAGAGAGAGAGTGCAAGTGCTATAGAGTTTGAGATTGAAATCGTAGTTGGAGTTGTTGCAACAGCAAAGCAACGAGCAAAAACACTAACGAAAACAGCAAAGCAAATATAAACAAAGAATTTAGCTTAAAAATACATTAACCCAACGCAGGCATACACACAGTGAGTGTGAGTGCGATGGAGAGAGGGGGAGTGAGCGAAGGCACATACACACACACACAGAGACATAGAGAGTAGCAGTCTGCAGGAAACAGTTTGAAAACTGCATACGTAATGTTTCTATCGCGCTCAGCCTCTCTCTCTGTCTGTCTCTCTTTCTCCCCCACTGCAAGCGTGCATACATTTCTGTATGTGTTTGTGTGTGTGTGCGTGTGCGTGACTGCTGGCATCAATGCAGATCAATGGCAGCTGGCGTTGCCGAAAAAAAAAAGAAAGCAGTTTTTTTTTTTGCTGCTTTTTTTTGTTGTATTCAGCCAGCGTCATTGCAGCTTATTGTTTTCTCTTTGGTGTTTGGACTTTTGTGTGCTGCTCTTTGGTTTTTGCGTCTCTTTTGTTTATCGTTTGGCGTAACAAATTTACAAATTGTACAGAGCAAAGCAAACAAATTGCAAAAATATGATGCCATTGGCTGACATTCCCCATTCCCACTCCCATTCCCACTCCCCCCATGCTGATGATGATGATGATGATGGGGCGACACTGATACAGGAGTGTGTGTGTGGCAGAGAGGGAGAGGGAGAGATTGGCCTTTTAAATTGCCACCACGCAAGGCGACAAATTGAGAGGCACAACTGAAAAGTATTTGTATTTTGTATATCTCTCAATCTATGTGCATATCTCTGTTTAGGTAGCTTTATCTTTGATTGAGCTCCTTGTTGAAACCAAAAACAAATTGACTGCAATTTGTCTGGCATGTTGTCTCTAGTGGCTTTTTCTTGATCACTTTAAAGTTGAGTTATATAAGTGGAATGTGGGACAAACAAATATTTAAAGTTGGAGTTGGGTAAAAAAAAACAAGTTTGCTTCGTTTGTAAAAAAATAACTTATTAAATGTTTTTATTAAAAAATACTTATAATAAAATGTATATTAAAAATTTATTAAAATTTGTTTATTTAATAATTTAAAAAAATATTTTAGTTTAATATTATTCTTAAATAATTATATTAAATATTTTTATTATTAATTTTTATAATAAAAGTTATATTAAAAATTAAATACTTATATATTAAAAATATTTACATATAATAAAAGTGATATTAAAAATGGATTTATATTTAAAAATATTTATAATGAAATTGATATTGTTATTATACATTTTTATAATGAAATTTATATTAAAAATAATTATTTAATATGTTTAGTAAATATTTATTTAATAACTTTAACTTTTATTAAATATTTATATTAAATATATATATATATTAGTTATTTTAATTAAATATTTTTATTAATTATTTTTATATAGTTCATAATGTAAAATTTCATATTGTATTTTTTTAGTGTTTCTCTCTTTTCTTTTCTGGCGTTTTTCTATCTCCAAATATATGTGTATTTTCCATGTATATTTAGCTGGTACGCATTATCTATCTCACCTGGGCTTATACCTAGCAGTCTCATATTTCCCTTAATTTAATCTTTAATTTTTTTGCCGCCTCTCATATTCCCATTCGAATTACTTTCCTTGTAAACACCTATAAAAATAGAAAATATTTTTGGACACCTGTAAAAATCCAAGTTCCGTTTGCGTCATATTAAAGTGGAGCCCACTTTAGCAAATGCTAATTTGTTTGGTTGGCGGCTTTTCATTGTAAACATGGCAGGCCAACAATGGGGCCAGTATTAAACCCTGACTCCTAGTCCTGCTGCGCCTCCTGTTTAACAGTTGCCATTACCCGCAGCAAATGTCGCAGCGTTGAAAGCCAAAAGCTGTCAGCATTTAGCGACTGTAGCTTAGGCCACAAAACAAAACTCAAAAAAAAAAGTTAAGAGAAAAGCAAATATATATATAAAGGCCGCAGGGCGAATACACTTGGGCTGATGATTTGGCACGCCCATGGCCCCCGATGGCTAAGCGAGGACCAACAGCTGCCCCAGATGCTTCAGCTTATTTTCATTATTACTTTTATTATATTTTTATGCTGTTTACAATTTAAACAATATTCTGTTATATTCTGTTTGTTTTCTGTGAAGCGCCACAAAAACATATCCATGACAATCTGTGCCAAGCGAATGCCATAAAAGTCGTTCGAACTCTCTTGGCGACTCTCGCACGCTCCCATGTGCGTCACATATGTTTTTAATTAGCCTCGAGAAAGGAGAAAAGATTGAAGAGGAAGAAATGCTAAAATTAAAACGTGTGCCTCGAATGCCTAACTAATAGCTAATGGCCAGTGCCAAGCCAATGCGGCATTCGTTCGTTTCTGTTTGCACTCGGATCCTGCTTTTTGGGTCCACAGAATTTGCCAACTGGGCAAACGGTGAAACTGACCTGCCTCCCGTTCGCCAGTCACGCCCCCCTCTGCACCTGGCTGCGCCACAAATTGTCCCTCAGCATTTTGGCGCTAATTGGTCACATGTCTGACTTTGTCCTGGCCACCGAATCGAGGAGGAGCAGGAGCAGCAGTTCGTTTATTTTATTTCCATTCCCATTCGAGTTTGGTTTCGGTTCAGGCATTGATTTGATTGTGCTTTGGATTTCTGATGAGTTTGGCTCCACTGCATGGGCTGAGTCGAGTTTGAGTTGTAATGTGAGCTCACATTGCGATCTATTACAATAGCATGATAATTAAATCAATTAGTTGCATTGCTCATGCTTCCATGGCGTGAAAGTGAAGATTGAGAAAAGAAATTCAAGTGAGAAAATAAATTAGGAAATTGTGAAAATTTAAATTCGTTTGTTGCAAGGAATAAAAAGAAATATTTAATAATTAAAAACAAAAAATTATATAACATTTTCTTTTTAAAAAATAAATATTTTCATAAAATATATAATTATATTTATATAAAAATATTATATATTTTTTAATATTTGAAGCATATACTTTTTATTTGAAGTTCTTTATATCAGATTGGTTGCCAATTTGAATACGAGCTGGTAATATTTTAATATTGTTACAAATTAAATATAGAGATTACACAAATTATATATTTAATTTTTAACAATATTAAAATATAACCAATATTTATATATATACAAAAAATTAGCCATTTCAATACTTAAGGTTAATACAATAAACTGGAATAAATATTAAAATAATAATAACAAAAATTCTTAGAAATTAAATCAATAATATATAATTATTTTTTATATTATTTTTTTATTTTATTTTATTTTTTTGTGACAAAATTGTGTTTTTCTAGTTTTCTGCTACCCTTACAATTTAACCTATAATTATAATTATAAACTTGATTTGAAATGTAAAAACACAATGGAAAATATTTTTTTTTATTTAATTTCTACAATTTTAGCCTGACTGTGGACTGTTTAGGTATCCAAGAGAATTTTGCTCTAAGAATGCAAATTCTTTTTTTGTAGCATACTTTTCAGAGCTTTTAATTTGGAGTGGCTTGGTAATTATTTTAATTTATATTTGATTACTTGCATGACTTCACGGTTTTTTTTTTAACTAGACAACAATTGATTATAAATTAGTTTTTCAAATTATTATAAAGAAAACAAATTTAGAAATACAGAAAAATACTAAACCCACATCTTTTTAATATATACATTATTTTGTAAAGTTAAAAAATGCTTACATATAATTTTAATTTATGGCCTCCAGCATTTATTTATTTATTTTTTAGCTTTCATTTTATAAATCTATATAATGTTTGCTTGTTTTATCTTAGATGTATTTCTTTGCCAAACAACCCAAAACACTAAAATTTTACAAAAGTTTCAAACATGTTAATTAAATACCAAAGAAAAAACTTCAAATATACGAGTATATTATATATTGTATATATTTTAAAATTTGCTAGACCAAATGCTTTCAGGGCTTTCGAATGTTTTCCAAACAGCTGCTGAAGCTGATGTTTACTCTTACTGCAACTAACCCACTTTTCGGCTGCTGTTTTTCTAGTGCTTTTCATGTTTTTCTTCTTCTCTTTCTATGACGTTACATACCAGCAAATCCTAATAACAAGTTTCCCATTTGTTTAGCCTAGAAAGAAAAAAAAATAGAAGAAATTGCTTAATTCTCGAGTTTTGCATATGACTTTGGCGTCCATAAATTTGCTTTCAATGCACTGCTCTCGTTTGCACCACGTTCGCCCTTGCCATGCGCCCTCCTCCCTTCGCCCACTCGAGCACCACATTCTGTACACTGTCAATTGTTTGCTGTCTCGGAACTTGTGCGTTCTGAGTTTCCCTTCCGGGGCTAACCTCACAGATGCCACGCAGATTTGACTGGGAATTCAATAAAGTTTGGCAAAATATTATGCCCGACTAAGCCGCCATATTCTGGCTGCCACGCCCCTTTTTGTACGTGCCGCACAAAAGTTTTTAGCCATTTGGCGATAAAGGAAGAAACCGAGAGAGAGAGAGAGAGAGAGAGAGAGTGGGAAAACCCTTTCGCCAGAATAAAATTCAAAAAGTCATAAAGATTTGCCTTCGCGTTTGCTGGCAACGGCTGCAGCGCCCTCTGGCGGCCAATTGATATATGCTCTGGTTTATCTGAGAGCCAGGTATGCGACTTTCTCTTATAAAGATATAGATAAAAATGCTGCCGTTCAAGTTTCGTAGATAAGCATTAAAGCAGTCGCAAATAGTTTGCGCCAGCAAAATGGGAGCAGGCACAGATTTTGTAGGAATCTGGGAAGCTGTTTATATTTTGATATGGAAAAATGCAATGTGGGAATTTGTGTATTTAATAAAGTAAAAGTATATCTTAGTATGTGAAAATAGAGTTGAATATAAATTACATAATATAATAATATAATATATATAATATAGAGTTTTTTTTTTTTGTTGTAGAAGTTATACGACATATATCGTTGCATATAGCTCATATTTGCTATGGAAATTTATTGGAAAAACAATTTATAGACATATTAAATATTAATATTATACATTTATATAAAATTAGTTTTAATATATTAAAATTAAATTTTATAGATCTTAATAGCATATCTTATAATTATTTACAAAATTTATTTTAATATAATATTTTTATAATTTATTTATTTAAATATATATAAATATATATATATATATAAATTTGTATATTTTATATAAAAATAATTGATTTTTTTTTTACATATTTTATATTTATTTATTTATTATTAATATTCTTTTATTTTATTATTACCGAACTATTAACCTATATTAGTTTTATACTTTTAAATTAAATTTTTTTATTAATATATATTTTTATTTCAGTTATTTATTATATACATATATATATATATTACATATTAGTTTGATCATTTCTATATTATATATAAGTGAATTTAATTTTTTTAATTAAATGATTTTTACTATTATTATATTTTCTTTTTATATTTTACCTATGCTTAAATAATTTTTATAATTATAAAAAATTATACCAAATTTACATTTATATTTTGCACAATTTTTAAGAACTTTGTTTTAGCAATAAATCATACTTCTCAAAGAGTTTTTGTCCACTTCTGCCTTCACTGATACAAATGCTATGCATGTGCATTATGCAACTCGTTAGTTTGGAATTTGGGACAAAAAACTTGCATGCTTGTAACAGGTGCATTGAGTGCCGATATAGGAAGAGGAGCTCCTAGCTCTCAGCTCTCATATGTGCAAAACGTCAGGCAATTAATTTAAAAGCTGCTTTCATTTATGTTTATCTTAAGTTTTCAGTGGCTTTCGGTTAACTTTGACAACCTACTCAGTTATTCAAGTTGCAGCAAAACTTTATCTATCTATCTGTATATAGATATATATATATATATTTAAATATATATAGGAGACATTTTATGTGTCGTGCGTGTTGTTGGCGATCTGCTCAAATTTCAAGCAGAGAAAAAAAAAAGAAAAAGAAGAGAACAAGAAATATAGAAAAACTTTCTCTAGAGCATCCATACTTTTTTATGGCTTTTAAGCGTGTCGCTTATGGAGTGAGTGGGTGGAGAGAGAGGAAAAGGGAGAGGCAGGAAGGTCCACAGCTTGTGGAACACGCCAAAGTTTTTCCCTTATGATTCGCTTATGAAATTAAGCAATTTTCTGCCAACCACGCCCCCAGCAACGCCCTTCTCGACACACGCATGATGACATTTTGGCATAGACAAAAACAGATTTACCAACAACATAAACAGCAACAACAACAACACGGAAATTTATGTACTTTTTATGAGTTTCGCAAAGTGTTTGTAATTAAATTAATAAATTCAGCAACTTTTTTTTTTAATTTTTTAATATGACTGCAAATTAAAATTTAATTGCTCAGTTATATTTAATTCTATTTTTATATGCGTCTGTTATGCTTATTCTTTTAAATGTTTCATATTTATTTGACGTCTGACAGCAGTGATAACTGGATTAGGCTAAACAGATTAGTGGAATAAGCTAAATGGAACATTTATAAACTGACGCATAAATTTTATATAGCTTAGATAATTAAGAGTCTATGATTTTAAATGCATTTTTTATTTATTTATTATAACTTAAATATTTATAAATGTTGATTATTTATTTGTTACTATTACCAATTGTAAATAAGTATTAGAATTTTAATTCATCATTATATTTATTAATTAAATTATTAATCTTAGTGTCAAAAAGAGTTTATGAATTAATTTAATAATTTTTTTTAATAACAAAAGATAATACTATACAAATTATAACTAATGTTTACAATTAATTTTTGGACTAGTTTAATTTCTATCAACCTTTTTCAATATTCTTTTTTTTTTTTTTACAAAATTAACGAATTTCAAGAAATTCAAAATTGTTTAATTAATTTAATTATTATTTTTAAAATTAAGAATAAATAACAAGAGTATATATTCACTATTTTTTTGAAAGAATAAAAAGGTTGTAAGCAGCATATATTAATTTATTATTATTATTACATATATTAATATTTATAATTTATTAATTTGGAATCTGTAATATATATTGATAATTTTGAAAATTATTATTTTAAATTTTTAATTATAAATTAAATAAAAACTAATTTAAAGCCTTCTAAAATTTTTTTGAACTACGAATTTCAGTCCATAAAAACTGTCTCAGCTTAAATGAGCTCTTAAAAAAATTGTGTTCATATTTAAATAAATTACAAAAAATACCTACATATGTAGAATAGCCAAAGGAAAACAATTTTGAATTTTGTGAAGCAAAAGAACAAAAGAGAGAAACCCAAAAAGAAAAAAAAATTGCACTTCGAGCCGCTGGCCAACTTGGTAGCCCATTCAGTGGAGCTGAAGCTGGACTGGGCTCGAGGATCGGGTTGCGGGGGGCTGGCGTGAAGAGATGCACCTAAGCCAGGCGGCGAGGCCAACATCGGTGCTCCTGGCTGTGAGTAGAAGCGTAGGCAAGAATACGGCAAGCTGATGTTGCTGCCGTCTTGGCATCTAATCGGAGCCCTCCTAGTGCTAACGGCCACGGCGGGGGACTCCACCAACAAGATCATCCTGCCGCAGATACTCAACGGCAGCATCGGCAGCAACAGCAACGGTGGCACCTCCGGCAGCAGCAGCAGCAGCAACACCAAGTACCCCACTGGCAGCAAATCTGCGGGAGCCGCATCTATCGGCACCCCAGCTATGTCGGGGAATGTCATGCCCGACGGAAACACCATAATTGGCAGCAACGGTATAATTGTGGCCGGCGGTATGCCCAATGTGCCAGCATCGAATTTAAATAGTAAGTAGAAAGCCTCGGATTCGAATATTTACACTCTGAAAGGTTGACTAGATTGAATAAAATTCATTTAGACTTGAAAATCAAATTGAAGAATAGGATAACAGAAACCAGAAGAGAGAAGAAAAAATAAAAGAAGAGGCCAGAAATGAAGAGAAAAATAAATGTAGAAGAGAACGGAAAGATGAAGATAGAAAAGAGTTGAGAAATAAATGAAAAGAGAGGAGAAGAGAGAAAGAAAGGGGGAATAGAAAAGAGATGAGATGAGATGAGAAAAAAACGAAAAAAGGAAAGGGGAAGAAAACAAAAAAGGAGTGGGAGGGGGTTGCATAAGAGAAAAGATCAGATGAAACGGAATACAAAAGAAAAGAAGAGAAAGAAAAGAGCCGAGAAGAGAAACAAGAAAAATGAAAGAGAAGCGAAAGAAAAGACTTGAAAAAAGTTGAGAAAATAAACGAGAGGAGAAAAGGAAGTGAAAAGAGAAGAAAGGAAGTAAGAACAAACAAAAGGAGAGCTGAGGAAGAGCGATGAGAAAAGAAGAAATTAATGGGGAGAGGAAGTAGAGCAACTAAATCTTTATGGAATATATATACATTTCATAAATATTTTGACAGATATTCACTTTAATTTTATTTTCCTTTCATATTTGATATAATTTAATTTTTAAAACTATTTTAATTTAAATTTAATTTAAAAGTCGAATCACTTTTAATATGCAGCCTGAAGCCTGCTGTGAACTGTCAACAAAACAAATTTCAATCTTTCCCAGGGTATTGTCAGTCTGTACTGTCCATGCCGGCGCAGCATTTCTTGGGATATTGTAATTTGCTGTACAGTGTAATATTGCGTACTTATCTTTGGTTATCTTTATGCCAGTTACGCCCGCTGGGCAGACATCAGGGTCTGATGGCATCAATAACACTCGGCTCGTAGGCGACGGACCTCGGGCAATCATATTCGCACACACTGACAGCGCGACCAGATAGATAGACAGAGATATACGGGTGCACGACGCGGTGGGGATTAATGCCAGCCGCGGGTCATAAGTGATACACGGCTATATGCCAAAAATTGAAAGCTAGCAGCTGCACAGATATGCGGCGTGAAAAAAGGAAATCGGTGACAACGCCGCGAGCGCCACAAACACAGACGGAGCAACAGAGCGAGAGAGCGTGAGAGTGAGACAGATGAAGTTATGGTAAAGCAGGAGACATCACTTCACTCACACACACACAGAGTCGCTCTCTCTCACACACACACCCACACATACAGATTCATACTCATGCCGGCTGTCATTGTTCTCAGGTGCAGTTGGAACAAAAACAACGCAAATGTCGCTTAACTGTGCGCAAAATTCATCCAGGCAGCGCAATTTATGTCGCAACAAGGCAGCATCACAGCCACATCACAAAGCGCCCACTAACGTCCCGATCCCCCTCGCTGTCAGCTGACGCCACTGACAAGCCCATCAACTGCTGCTGGCCAATATCAATGCCATGCCAGATGTTAAATTGGGTATATAATAGTTGCATATCTGCAAGCAGATGATAAAGTCTCGGGTTAATTGACTCGGAGTGAAGAGGCTCTATATCAGTGAAGTAGATATGAGACGAGGCAAATCTCTGTAGAGTTATTATGCCTGGAATAACAAATGACTGAATTTTGTTCTTAAATATTAATTACTTTTTGGCTTTTGAAATAGTTCTGACAAAGCTTAAGCTCTTAAGTAAAAAATATATACAAATATATTTTATTTATTAAGGAATAATTAAAAGACAAAAAAAAATATTTTTAGAAAATTCAACTATTGAAAAGTGGGAATTTTTTGATAATTCATAATTTCCATAATTATAATAAATCTTTTAATTTAATTTTTTATTAATTCATTAAGTTTGTCTAAAACAATTAATAATTCTTTTGCATTAAATACATTTTATTTAATTTCAAATTTCTTAACTAGGTTTTTATCAGCTCTAAAAATATTACATTTTAATTTTATTTTTTATTAAATTTTATATTTATCAAATTATTTATTTTTTTTTATTAATAAATACATTTTTATATGTATAACTTTAATTTCAATTAACTTATTTAATTTTCCTCTTTTTTCATGTTAATTCTAATTTTTCTCTGATAACTTTTAAAAGTCGCAAAATTGTTTCAACTCTTCTTCTTACACCAAATTTCTATTTTATTTATCTTTTCAGTTTATAGTGTTAAAATTTTGATTTTGCTATTTTCTATTTTCATGTCATGTTTGTATGCTCTATTTGATTTGTTCATTTTAATTCAAATTAAATATTTTAAACAATTTTTAATGAAATTACTTGAATAATTGAAAATTCAAATTTACATTGAAAATGCAGATAATATTTTGTATTTATTAATTTTGATGAATTTCTTAATTTACAATTTGCATTTCGTTGCGTAGAACATCTGCTCGTTGGCTAAATGCGCGCTGGCTGTTGACCCCACTCAACATGCTCCATTCTGATAGTGGCTGCAGTAGAGTTTAACAAGTGGGTGTGGCTGGGTGGGGGGTGGTGGGTGTGGGCCGTTATGTTGCGGGTGTTGTTTGCTGGCTTGGCTTTGGGGGCCTTCACAAAATTTATATGCAGACACGCGCTCTGGCGCGAAAATTGCAGCTGGATGAAATCCCATGATTATGCAGAGAATTTGACGCTGTTGCAAAAAGGTTGCACGCTCAACTTGTAGCAGCGGCAGCGACAGCAGCAAGAGTTTTCCATTTTTTATGCCATTCGTTTGTTTGTTGCTGTTGTTTGTCTTGTTGTTTGTTAATTCAAGTGCATGAGGCATAGAATGGCATAAAAAGTGTGGCACGAATGTCATGGTTACAATTGCCTCAAGGCTGCTAATTTATGCGCCATACCATGGCCCAGCTGATGTCTCATAATTAGATGGGTCGATGCATGTTCGGGGCGTGCCAAATGCCACGTGTCAAATGAGTGTGGTTGCCTGGCTGTGTGTGTGCGTGTGTGTGTGTGCGTATGGGTGTGTTAGTGTGTGTTTGGACTCCTGGGGCCAGTTGCATTGGCAGCGCGTACCAAATTGTATTTTGTATTGACTTTTGCCTTGTGCACTATGCCATTACAAATACAAATGTGTGTGTGCGTGTGTGTGTGTGTGTGTGTAATATTGTGCTTATGGCTGGCAGGCATTATAAATAGATAATTACGATGCAGTAGTGCTTTAAAGCTGTCGCAGAAAATTAAGTTTAAATATAGTTCTATAGTGCAGGAACTATATGAGCAACAGAGAATTATTTTTATTTAATTTATTCTTATTAATAGAAAAATGTTAAAAAGAAAATTTCTATTAATTGCTTTATTACATTTTTCTTAGAATGAAAATTAATAATCAAGTTATGTATAATAAATATAACAATATGAAAGAGACGGTTTTTTCATACGAATATATTTTAATTAAGGACATTATAATCCTGAATCATTTTATATATTTGTATAAAAAAAAAGTTAAAAAACTAACTTTTCTTTTATCAAAATAACTTTTAAGTTTTTAACATTTTTTTTTTAACATTTTTATATCTGAAAAAAAAAATTACTTGAAAAAAATTATTATAAAATAATTTCATTTTATTTTAATGAATTTAATTAAACCAATATCTTAACTTATTATAAGAATATAATTTTTAAAATTTTAAATGAATGATAATATAAAATTTAAAGTATTTATTTTACTTTTAAATATTATTTTGAAGCACTTAAAAAAAAACTAACTTAAATATAAAAATTGCAATATTTTAATAAATAATATTTTTGTTTTAAAAATAAAATTAGTCGAACAAAATTCTCTATTTGCTTTCGCTCAAGTGTGGCAAATTGAATTAGTTTCGTAGGCAAACACAGAAATAATTATATGTTCATAGTTATTCATTTATTTATTTATTTATTAAATAAAATTTTGTCAAGCAATCGAGATTTTCCAGCCAATTATGAGCAGATTTCTTAACCTTCGAGCGTTCGTTTGGCCGTTGCCCTTTGGCCATGTGATTTAATAATTGCAGAGCTAACAAGTTAATTGAATTGCATTGGCATTTTATTACGGCTCAAAGCGATTGAATTCAATTAAGCAAACGTGCGCATAAGTCTGATAAATATTTTCATTGGCAGTTTTATTGCATTACGCCAGCAAGACACACACTCAAATAAAAGGAGCAGAGAGGCTTGCCATTATAATGATAAAGCGTCAGACAGTAGCCCATCATTGAACTATGAACATAATTGCTGGCAAACAGTCAAGAGTTGCAAAATAATATCCTTTCAAGGATGCATTTATTACCTTTTTTAATATGACAATCCTTTGCCACGTTTAATCCTTTTGCATTCAGAGCACATACTTGGTACTCTTACAGCATCTACTATAAATTTAATTAAATTGTTTATTTACAATATTTTGCTTTGTGGCCAATTTATGGGAAACACCGAAAAGTTTAGTCTGATACTTAAATGAACGTTATTAATACAGAAAAAATTATTTATAATATTTAAATTTTTTATATTTAATTAATTTTTTTTTAAATTATTATAATTTATTATTAATTGTTATTAATTTATATTTATTTATTTTTTATTACATTCATCATAATGTAATTTCCAGATTTAAATATTAAAAGTTGTCAATTTGTTAAATTTAAAAAAATTCTCCAGAGTAAATATATCTATAAATATATCTATTTATTGTTATTTCAATTTAATTTACTTAATATGTTATTTTTTTTAACATTTTAATTTTATTTTTCAAAAATTATAATATATATATAATATAGTATTTTCATATTCATTTTTCATTTACATACTATTATGTAAGTGTATTTATGTTGCGGTTTTCCTCTAGTAATTTTTGTCATTTAATTTTTAATGACTGTTAAATTGAAAAGCCTTTCCGACAAGATTTTTTTTAAGAGAAAGTGGCGAGAAGAAATTAATAATTGAATGTGAGTCGTGAGGAAAAACTTGAAATAAAAACCCATTTTGAAAATGCACGAAAAAAATGCATAAAAATCGAGTCTTGAAAATATTTAACTTGTTGATATTTAATGCAAATAAAGTGAATGTGGGTGTAGTTGTGTGTGTGTGTGTGCGTTAATGTATGCTACATTTTCCTTTCTTTTTTGTATTGTTTGCACTTTCAATTCAATAAAATTTGATTGTTTCATGCAACAGCTTTCATTTTATTTTTTTTTTTTTTTAACAATTAATTTGTTGTCATCGTTTGAATTTTTGACTTATGCAAATTTGTGAAATAATTTTTTGACATTATAATTCTAATCGCACAGCTAATTAAAAAATTGCCATTATTTATGAACAACTGTGAATAAATAAAGAGGCAAACATCATTTTGACTAAATAATACTAAATAAGTTGTTTTTGATTTTGTTTTATTATCTATTGCAGTTGTTGTTGAAGAACCCGAATTTACCGAATACATCGAAAATGTAACTGTACCTGCTGGACGTAATGTCAAATTGGGTTGCTCGGTTAAAAATCTTGGCTCATATAAGGTGAGTAGAGACGGTGAATATGAATATAGATATGACTATAAAAATTAATATGAATATGCGTTTGAATGTAATGCGAATGTGAATGTGAATGTGAATATGAACTCGAATATAAATATGAATATGAATATAAATATGAATATGAATATTATAACTACTAACATCAGTACAATAGAAATAAGAAAAGGAATATAAATATGAATAGGAATATGAATTTGAATATGAATATGAATATGAATATGAATATGAATATGAATATGAATATGAATATGAATATGAATATGAACACAAATATACATATGAATATGAATAGAAATAATGATATGATATGAATGTTAATATGAATATTAATATGTATATAAATATGAATATGAATATGAATATGAATATGAATATGAATATGAATATGAATATGAATATGAATATGAATATGAATATGAATATGAATATGAATATGAATATGAATATGAATAGAAATAATGATATGATATGAATGTTAATATGAATATTAATATGTATATAAATATGAATATGAATATGAATATGAATATGAATATGAATATGAATATGAATATGAATATGAATATGAATATGAATATGAATATGATTATGAATATGAATATGAATATGAATATGAATATGAATATGAATATGAATATGAATATGAATATGAATATGAATATGAATATGAATATGAATATGAATATGAATATGAATATGAATATGAATATGAATATGAATATGAATATGAATATGAATATGAATATGAATATGAATGTGAATATAAATATGAATATGAATATGAATATGAATATGAATATGAATATGAATATGAATATTAATATGTATATGAATATAAATATGAATATGAATATGAATATGAATATGAATACGTATATAAATATAAACAGGAATATGAATATGAAAATGGAAATTAACGTGAATATGAATATGAATATAAATATGTATGTGAATATGAATGTAGATATGAATAGGAATACGAATCATTCCAATTTCCTCTTTCTTCTGCCCTACATATATTACATAACATTCTCTCTCATCTCTGCCCGCAAACATATTTTTTATGCACTTTTCAATGGGTGTTTAACTAGTTGCCATGCAGTTTGCAGCATCAAATTCTCACGTTGCTAACATTAATATATAGAAAACCAATTTCGACTGCAAGTCCTGCACTCACGCTGCTCGGCCATACCAAATACCCAAATAGCTGCTTAAGAATCTCACTTAACGAAGTGTCGAAGCAAATTCCTGCATACCTGTGCATAAACGCACATTTAGTAGTTGGTTTTTTTTCCTTCTCCCTCTCGCTCAGCCCTTTAAAAACTATTTAATAACATCTAACGGCAACTATGTATATATATGTGAATATAGTGTATATATAAGGGTTAACTCCTACTTCAAGCCGCACACGTACTACATGACTGCAATTTCACAGCTCAGCAGCAGCAGCAGCGAGAAAAAAAAATGTGTAAAAGGAAAAGCGGAAGCGAGAAAATTGCATCATAGTGTCGCATATAAAAATAAACTCGACTGGTTGCATGTGCGTTGCGGTGCGTCTGTGTGAGTGTGTGTGTGATAGCTATGAATTACACACGCAGGCAATAGATGTAAGCGAGACGCTCGGCTGTCAGGGCTGCTGAGCTAGGTGCGGGCTACAGCTACACAGCTACTTAAACATGCCATCAGCTAAACCGAGTTGCTCCACGCTTTTTGCTACCTGTCGAGCCCCGACAGACCTTCTCCCGTTCCCGCACGCGCTGCTCCATTCTCATTTTGGCCATTTTATTTAGTTCATGCACGTTTCTTGTGTCGTCAGCGCTCGTTTTCTTGTTGCTCGCATTTACACCTCAATTTGATTCTATTTCCTGGATATGCCAAGCCCCCGAAAAGGATGAAGAAAAAAAAAAAAAATACGAAAATACATTCAAGATATCAGGTGCTGGCAGTGCCACCTATCCTCCTCTTCTGCCCCTTCTCCCACTGCCTCGCTCTCGCTCAGCCAGAGCTGATTTGGGCTTAGCTACTCGAGTCAGCTCTTCGAGTGCTTCGTAATGATGCTGCTGCTGCTGCAGCGCATCATTTCGAGTGCTTTTGATATTCATGACCGTCTTCTCCATTTGCCTTGGTAATGACGTGTCTAAGCCCCGGCTAGCTCTTAGATCTGTGCTTTCGCCCCAGCCAGTTCCACTTATTTGCTTGGTTTAGCTGCGCAATGCTAACCCTTAATTAGTTGACTTTTACAGTCATCTTTATGCTGAAATCTGCTGCGCTTCACTGTGTGCTTCCTCTTCCCTTTCTCCTATCTAATTGCATCAATCGCTTTTCTTTTCTCCCCTGTTTTTGCTGTCGGAGTAATCAAATCATTATCGCTCATTACACGCTGATTTCTTACGAGCTGCTTAATTAATAAATCATTTTATTTTTTTCCTACTCGTTTATTCTGCATTTTTTATTTGCTAAACTGCAGGAAAAAACAGAGTACAAGCGGCAGCACTTACTGACTGCAAGATACTCTGTTTGTGGAAGGAGTTGATGTGAGGTTATTTTAGTATAAATAAAAAATATTATAATAAAAAAATATATCCTTATTTAAATTTGTTATTATTATAATTGTTATCTTATAAATTGTTATTATTATATCTGAATAAAATTTTTATTTATTTATTTTTACTTCAATATTTTGAACTATTTTTTATTTCTTATTTTTTTCCTAATGTGAAACAAAATCTTTGCTTATTTATATATTATTTTTATAATATAAATATATTAATTTTTTAATATAAATATATTATTTTTATCATACAAATAATGTAGTATTATTCTTATAGTATATCTACGCAAATTAAATAATTTATGTTTATTTTATTTAATATTTAATTGTTTTTTTTTTTTTTTTAAATATATTTACTTCGCATTCTCGCCTCGTTGACTCCGTTGAATCTACTCGAAATGCTGTCGACAATAGTGTATAGAAATGCTAAATGAAGCATGAAAGGACGAAAAGGACTTGTTTTTGTTATTGTTGTTGTTGTGGTCTCTCACTCTCCTCTATTGCTTTTTCAGCTTGATTTCGCTTTATTGGCGCCGTTCTATAGAACTTTTTGCATAAAGCAAAAATGCTTTTTTATTTGTTTAAGTCTGGCACGAAGCAGTATAGAAGAGTTGTAATAGGTGGATATATGCAGAGGGTAATTTTAAATTAAATATTTGAGTACTGTGATTAAAATTATTATGATTCTTAAAGTGTTACTACTAGTATTATAAATTATATTATTATAATTATAATATTTTTTTATTGTAATATTATTTGGTATACAATAGGTATTTTCCCGACTATAGTTCTCCAACTTCCCCTTCTTATATACATCATAATTAATTTTCTCTTTCTCTTCCTTCTTTTTCTCTCAGGTCGCTTGGATGCACTTTGAGCAATCGGCGATATTGACCGTGCACAATCACGTGATCACGCGCAATCCGCGCATCAGTGTCACGCACGACAAGCACGACAGGCATCGCACCTGGTACCTGCACATCAACAATGTGCACGAGGAGGACAAGGGACGCTATATGTGCCAGATCAATACGGTGACGGCCAAAACTCAATTCGGCTATCTGAATGTTGTGGGTGAGTAACTATAGTTGTCGTTGTTGTTGTTGTTGTTGTTGTTTGCGGGGTCAACAAGGGTTAACATCTAATCAGCAGCTGCCCCCAGAGGTGGGGCCACTGCCGCTGTGGTGCCAGAGTACACACGAAAATCCTGTACAAATACGCTGCGAATTAAAAAATAATTTATATGCCTTAAAGCGAGCACACAGCGAGAGAAAAAACAAAAAGTAAAAACAAGAGGCAAGAGAAGCCAAAAGCAAATTTTGAGTGTGTGTGGGTGTGGGTGTGTGTGTGCGTGTGTCCAGTGCACAGTTCAGTGAATCTTTTGGCCAGGCGAAATTATTTTCCCGCCTGGCAACAAAACAAATTATTAAAAATGCATTCGAAATTCGGCGAAAAGGGAGCGCAAGTTTTTAATTAAAAAATTATGTGCAACAATACAACAAAGAATTCAACTTATGAAATCGTTTTAAATGCGAATAACAATTTTTTAAAAGAAATGTGCAAAACTTACTCACAAAAGAAGAACTCCAATCAAAGAGACGAAAACAGTTTTTGCTGAATAAACCAATGATAGAGCTGCCAAAGGAATTTGTTTATAACAAAATTATTAAATTATAAATGAAATGAAGTGTATATAAATTATACAATATTTTTATAGGTAAAATAATTATTTTTGAAAAAATAGCAAAAGCTGAAACACATACAAATATATACAAATATTAGTTATTAATAAAGAAAAATAGAAAAAAAATAATTTAGCTTTTGTACAATTAAAAATTATTAACAATATTTAAATAATAATATAAAATCATTTTTTTTTTTTTGAAAAACAATTAAATATTAAAATATATAAATAAATTTTAACTTAAATATTTACACAAAAAACTAGTACAAAAAAAAATATCTGAATATATATTAATTATTTATAATTAATAATCATATATGTTATATATATAATTAATTATCTGTAAAATCTATTATTTAAATAACAAAAATATATAAAAATAAATAAAAGTACATAAACATAAAAATGATAAAAAATTTAATAATAACTTAATAAATTAGCTTTATTTCTTATAAAAATTAATTTGAAAACTATATAAAAATAATAGAAAATATTGACTCTTTTAAAGTGCCATTCTACAAAAGATGAATTAACATAAGATTTATTTGTTGAAGACTTTTTTTTTAAGTAAATGTATTAAATTTGTTTACCTTTTCAAGTATTTAGTCGTTTTTAAAGTTAAAGTAAATGGCACATTTTATTTATTTTATTGAGAAATAATTGAAAGTTATTTAAATAGTAAAAGAAATTCGAATTTTAGGCATAGAAATATGCCTAAATTTGCAGAAAAGATTAAAACATTTAAATTTTCAAACAATTGTCTGACATATATATCTACATATATATACATACCTATATACATATATATTCTATCAAACTTTGTGCATTTAGATCAATTGCGAAATATAAGCGAAATAATTATGAAATGCATATTGAAAGCTCATGGAATTGAAATTGAAAACATTTCAATTGCAATATCCTGTTGCACACACAGACAGACAGCCACTACACTCACACACACACACACACAGAGAGAGAGAGAGAGAGAGAGAGAGAGAGAATACTCGCAAACAATGCAATTTATCACCTATTTTAGCTTCTGCTGACTTTTTTGGTGGCCACAAATATATGTAGATGAGTTTCTATATGCATGTTATGAATGTGCTGCCCACACTCACACTCACACAGATACACACACACACACACGTGCACATCTATATATTATGAAACGTAGGCGCTTTAATCTTAAATGTGTCCGGTGCATTGTTTGGGCTGTAGTAAGCGGCTTAGCTCTATAGCATTTAAGTGTTATTTGTGGCTTGTTTGGAGTTGCTTTAAAAACAATTTTCGGCAATTTATTTGCAACTCTCATTGCAGTGCCGCCAAATATCGACGATTCGCTGAGCTCGAGCGATGTCATCGTGCGCGAGGGCGCCAATATATCGCTGCGATGTCGGGCGAGCGGCAGTCCCCGACCCATTATCAAATGGAAGCGTGATGATAACTCGCGCATAGCCATCAATAAGAATCACATAGGTAAGTGCAAAGGTAACGGACAGCTGGCTAGCATATCAGAGCAGCTGCATCAATCATTTAAGAGACTCCTCCAGCTCTCTCCCTCCCTCTCTCTTGTGTTGCAGTGAACGAGTGGGAGGGCGATACACTGGAGATAACCCGCATCTCGCGCCTGGACATGGGCGCCTATCTCTGCATCGCATCCAATGGGGTGCCACCAACGGTTTCCAAGCGCATCAAAGTCAGCGTCGACTGTGAGTATAATAACGAACGTAGGGGGGCGGGGGCGGGCTTAAGGGGTATATCAGCTTTTCGCTTTTGCTCTTTGACTGTTTGTCGAAGCGAAAATGATAAAGTGATTCTTTCCCGCTGCTGAACAGATTTTTTTCACAACTATTTACCAAGCACTTGCAGCGTTAACACAAATTCTATAAAAATTGTGCAAGCTGCGAAAAATTGCAAGCAAAAAAAATACAAAAAAAAAAAAAAAAAAAAAAACTAACAACAAAAAAATTGTGAAAATTGCAAAAATTGTGCAAAAACTAAATACAGTTTTTATAGCTTATGGATTTGGGTTAGCTACCATTTTCAATTTGTTTTTCGTTACGTGTTGACCAACAGCGTTTGATGGCTAAAAACTACCTTTATAAATTGTATATCTGTCCCTCCTCTATCTGTGTGTGTGTGTGTGCTCGAGTGTTGTGTGTTATTTGTACTGTTGTCCCTAGCAACTCATATTTCCATTTCGCGGCTGCGGATTAAACTTGATCTGATAGTGAGTCACATGGCAGGCACAGTGGTGAGAGATATAACGAATTTGTGGGGAAAATGAAACAGAAATATTTAATTTTTTAACGGCTATAAATTTACTTTTATCATACCTACACTATATAATAGTATTATTAAAAAATTATTGGCAATTACAAATTTTTTGATAAATAATTTTAAATTATTTTTATAAGCAATTTACAATTTACAACTTTTGATACTATTCAGTATTTATTTAAGAAAAATTTAGTTTTAAATTTACAACTTTCTTAAAAAATAAATTTAAATATATAAAGTCACAATGTCATATTTTAAATTAATACAACATTTACGTATTGTTGAATGTATTTTTAAAAACTAAATTTAACATTTCTAAATTGATTAATATATATTTTTAATAATAATTAAAAATAGATCAATTTTTAAATTTAATTTTTGTTTAACTAAGTTAAACGTTTTTAAAAGTAATCAATTTTTATTTTTAAAATAAATTAAACAATTATGTGTTATTGAATTTTATTATTTTAATTATCGGATTTGTTATATATATTTTAATTAATTTTTTATGAATATATAAAGTTGATTATCGGAACACTTTAGTCTAGAGCTGGAATAATAGTTAAACAAATATATATAATATTATAATTATATGTTAATCATATAATTTTTTATATTTCTCTTCTACATTATTCATATTTAATTAATTTATTTAATCAGCCAAACAAACTTCATTTTCTGTTACAATAAAATCGGCACCTGCCCCAATCTCACTATATTCGCTAATATTCAAATCTTATCAGCTGCAACTTCCATCGCATTCAGCCCCACTCTAGGCCCACTGTCGCTGACTGATTGCAATTTGAGGCCCCACTTGTGGCTGTTGGTGCAGTTTTTTGCAAAATCTACCGTAAAAAAAGGAAAATTCAAAACGAAACAAAGTTCAAATCAGTGTGCAGTTCTTTTTAAGATTTATTACAAGCGACAGTCAGTCACATCACATGCTGTCCGTGCGCTGTCATGTCAGCAGGGGGTATGAGGCGTGGCAGCTGGCACTGTGGGCGGTGCAGTTGCAACGTCACAGAAAATTTGCTCGTTTGCTGTCACTTAAAAATGCCGCAAGCATAAATCTATTTTGGTTTTGTGCACGACATTCATTCGCTTGCTTTCGAGCCAAACAAAACAGAACCGAATCCAAGCCCAAACCCCCAGGCTACACAGCGGCCAACACTACGTCCATACAACCAGCCCGCTCCTCCCTGGAGAGCTGCTCGCTAACAAAAAAAAATGTGCAATACAAATTACACGTGTGCGAAGCTAGAGCCATAAAAAAGTAAGTCGAAATGCCTGATTGCTGCAGACATACAGTGCAAAAAAAAGAGTACAGAGTGTGAGTGTGGGCGGGTATAGAAAATATGAAAAGACTACTTCAAACCAACAAAAAAAAAAGTAGAAGAAAGTGTAGAAAAACTAAACAGATTTGCCGCCGCACAATGGATTGTGTTTGGCAGGTTAAACAAACTTGGGACTGACATGGAGAAGTGTGTACGAAAGCAGTTATTAAAGCTTCAATTGATTTATGAGACTTGGAAAATAAGCAGTAATAGCAGGTGTTAAGAGTTACAGAGGCGAATCTTGATTTTCCAGGGGAATTACTAAAAATTATATTTGTAATAAAGTTTGGAACATTTTTATATTTATGAAAATTTAAATATTATATAGATCATATAATATTTTATTATTTAATATTCAAGCATTATTTTAATTTTTATTTACAAAAATTTTGTTTGTTATTAAATAATCTTATTAATTTTTATTATTATGCCCATTTTTTCAAACATTTTTAAATATTTTTATTATAAGTAAATTATAGTTCAAATAAATATTAAAATATTTAAATTATTTCAAAATGTAATTTTTAATATATTTTTAAAAAGATTTTTTAAAAGTAAAATTTTTTATTTTTATCCAAGTATTTCATAAGATTTTTAATTTATTTTAATTAAATTTAAATTCAAACTAAACTCTAGTATTTAATTGCATCTAAGCCTTGCGGCCATTTCAAGCTTATCTTTACTACAAAAATACCTTAAGTCCGGCAATCAGCCTAACCTCTTCGACGCAACTAATTCAACTTCTCAGGAAAACCAATTTCCAGACTTCGTCTTCAATTTCGCATAAAAGCAGCTCGATAAATACACTTTGTGCCCATTTTTTTTTTATGTTTGGTAGCAAACGATTTTTCGTGTGTTTGATCATAAATATAAAAACGTACGCTGATTTTGAAAAATTGTCAAAAACGAAATTTCAAACACAGTAAAAGGAAAAGGAATTTCGTCTGCAGTAGCAACCCAAACAATTTGTTAAAACAACTGTGACAGCTTGCATATGTCCTTTAGCCAGGACACACACATGGCAACTAACTCGCTACTCGCTCTCTCTCCTGCCTTGTTTATTTCTGTTTTTACTATATTTTGCTCCATGTTTGTACGTTTATTGTGGCGTGCGTTGCTTAACAAACAGGAAGCAACAAATTCAGCTACTGTTTCCGCTTACTGTTCGTCTGTGTGTATGAGTGTGTGTGCCTGAGTGTGTGTGTAAACCAGTTTGTTTCTAACATTTGTGACTGCATACTGATTTGCTTGCAGCAGCAGGACATAAGGACAACATATGCTGCGAACGACCCTTAACCTGCCCCACTTCAGCAAAGATAGAGCGCAGAACGAATAGAAGTAGAAGTAAAATTTCTTTGGGGCCAACTTAAGCAGCTAATTTGGTATGCAATCCAGATATTTGGCATTCATATTATTTCCCTTTGGCTTTTTATACAATTTGTCGGTACTTAACAGAGCTTTAAAAAAAATCCCAATGACTCCTTGCGACTGGCTTTAATCACAAAAGTCTCGACGGGATCTGAAATGAAAGGAGTATGAGAAAGGATAAATTTTAAAGTGCTTAAGACTACCAAAGCTTTGCACTGGAATTTTCTTTAATATTTGAGATAATTTTCAATTATTGAAAATATATATAATAAAAAAAAATATATAAATAAATCAAATAAAAATAAAATAAAAAAAAAAAAAAATATATATATATAGAGAGAAAGAGATATCTATTAGAGCTATATATTTTTTTGATCTATAGAGAGAGATCAACGTGAAATCCATAGAGAGATATATAGAGAGATCTATTCTAGACTTATAAGATATCTGTATTGAGGGAACTTAAAGAGAGAGTTTATAAAGAGAGAGAGAGAGAGAGAACGCAAGCCCATAAATAAGCCGCTGTCGCGTTCAAGTTAAGTTAGCCAAGTTAAGTGGCTGGCAAAATGATAATGGGCGTTCCCTGATGGAAACACTAAAGCACTTGACTTTAGGCACTCTCGACATGGTGACAGCCCAGACATTTGCAGCATTTCCTTTCCAGTTCGAGTTCTTAGCGCTGATTTAAATTACAATTGAGTGGCGACAATATTGTGAGAAGGCGGCTAAGTGGACAGCGAACAAAAAAAGAGGGACTTGAGTCAACAATAATTTGGTCTGACTAGGAGCGAAGTGAAGCGGAGTGGCTGAGTGGCTTGCTGTTTGCGCCTCAGTAGTCAGTGTGGACAGTGAGTGACAGTCTTGTCTGGGCGTCTATAGAAAATTGCAAGGTGCCATTGGCTGAGTGTAAACAACTTGAAAATTAGCAGTTAATGAAGCCTCGTTACGGTCTGCAGTCTCGTTTTTTTTTTTGCCCAGTCAAGGATTACCGTTCAAGTGCCTTGGCTTGGCATTGTTTGGACGTTGATTGCGCCGAAGGATGTTGGCGCAATATTTGTGCGGAATTAGTGTAATGGCAAATGGACAAGATGATGGCACTGAGCTGATTGCATTGCGATTGGCCCAAAACGGGACAGGTGAATGGACCGTAAAGATATAGACAAAAGGATTGGCCGCAGCACGTGCCGCCTGAAAGCAACTTAAAGAATTTGCTCAAATTGATGCAGACAATGTCAATGAGACAAAGAAATTGTTAACGTTGAGAATCTTTATTTGGAAACTATTCTTTTTTATAGTGAGTAGCTGAAGTGTCTAAAAATCACCTTTCTATGCGATTTTCATTATAAATGAATATTAATGAATTTTTTTTTATTGTTATGTGTGTCTCAATTACTTCTAAAATGCAAAGAATTTGACTCTTCTCACACGATTTCATAACGCCTCCCTTTGCAATTCTCATATTATCATTAGTGTAATAGTTTAGTGTTACATTGGGGTACTCGTGTTGTTAGAAGCTGTCTAAAAGTTTTCTTGATTGCTTTTTTATTCCAAGCAAATAAAATTTGACTTTTGGTTAACTTTTCATATTGCCTTTCTACGCGATTTTCATTATTGATAACATTTGTTGTGTTATATCTTCTGTTTGATTAATTGTGTGCTGTTGAAATTTATAAATTTTTACCAACTAATATAGGGTGATCACACTTTTATTAGACTTTCCTATAGCCTTTCTATGAGATTCTCATGTTTTTATATTTTCTTTATATTGTGCATATCTTATACATGAGGTTTACCTTTTTCTTTGAATTTATATATTGTGTTCTATGCGATTCTCATTATGTAAACAGATTTTTTGAGCTTTATGTTCAGAAAACTAACTTTATGTTATCTTCAGTTTGTTTTCCTCGGATTTATTTGATGACTTTTCCTAAATTTCAATATGCAAGTCAATCAATCTTGGCTTATGGCTTTTTGCTATTTCGTAGACATGCACAAATTTCTCCAGTCCAGCTTTACTAGTTGTATTTTGTCTTTTCCAAATTTAAATCCAGAATTTTTTAACTTCGGACAATTCCCTATTGCAATTTGAATAATTTTATTGGCATAACCTAGCGACCTAGCTCCCTCCCTCTCTATCTCTCTCTGTCTTTTATTCTCTTTCTCTTACTGGACCATAGAAACTCTTCAATTCATTTCGGTTAACTTTTAAGTTTCTTCCTGCTGCATATTGACAAACAAAGTTTCAAGTCCAATTTATGCATGCATTCAAATTGCACATATATATATAAACCTATATATAATATATATGTGCATATATATATATATATATATATATATATATATATATATATATATATATATATATATATATATATTTATTTTATATATATATATATATATATATATATTTATTTTATATATATATATATATATATTTTTGCCTTTGGTTTATGCAAATGGCAAGTCGAGCCAGATCTTAAGTATAATTTTTTATGCAACTGATTTTCATTTAAATTGAGAGCCAAGACAAGTCACGAGGCTGCGCCTTTTCTTTGCCCACGAGAAAAAGTTCGCCATAGTTCGCACACACAAGTCACACTCAAAGTGGGTAACAAGTAAAAAAAAAAATGTAGAAAAAACTATTTCTTCTTTCAGCGGTCGCGCAGCTCATGAAAAATCTTATGAATAGCATTATTCAGTATTTTGCTGGGTCTTGTGTTTCTCTCCCTGCTCCTCCTCCTCCTCCTGTGGAACATCTTTCGAGTCTATTTGTTATTTGTATGCATCTGCTGGGCTGTCAGCAGTGCATAAAGACTAGGACACCTATACAAAAATTTGTCAACCGAAATACTTGAGAGAGAAAGTCTTATAGACGAATCGCACACTTCGAATGCACTACGGCGCACAATTTTAATTAAGATATTAAATGCGAGCAGAAGCAGTTGCTTTTTTGTTTTTTTTTTTTTGCTCCCTCTGTTCGCACTAATGAACCAGCTTCTCTCTTTTTTCGGTTTATTTTTTGCATCTGGCATAGTTATTGTCGGTAGCCTGTGAGCCTGTCATCATCATTAGGCTGAGCGCAGAAAAACTCCTGGCTCTATACACAATGGATGCTGCGGTTGCCTCTGCCCCGGCTGCTGCTGCTGCTGCTCCTGCTGCTGCTGCTCCTCTATTCATTCATTGAGTTTGCCTTGTCATTTCGCTGGCTGTTTTACCTTTTGTTGATTTATGCGAGCCACGAGCTGGCAATTAAGCTGCGGCTCAAGCCTGAAGGGTTCTTCAAGCCTCTCTCTCTCTCGCTCTCCCGCTCTTCCGCTCCCGGCTGTCCTTCGGCTAATGCCGCTGCTGGACCAATTGAAATTTTAATCAGCTTGAGCACAAATTAGCGTCGTTTTTATGTTTATGAATTGTGGCCGTAAGCCTTTTGGCGCAGTTTGTCGAACACCTTTCATCACACTTTCGCTTTTCTCCTCCTCCCCCGCTTTCATTTTTCCATTTGCCGTTCTTTTTGTAATGTCCTTAATCAAAAGGATATTAAGTGTCACGCAGCTTAAGTGTGACAAAATGCGGAAACTTAATTAACTTGTCAAGGGGTTAAACGGCCTGACTGGACATTAAGCACTTGACAGTGTTGGCTAACGCCGTAAACAAAGGCATTCCGGAAAGCTCGAAGCTGTCAGGACTAAGACTGAAAAATTGACAATGTTTTGTTGGTATCATGCTAATTGGATCATTTTTGGAGTGATGCGAAAATTATAATTATGAAAGAAAAGGACTTGGAGTTGTGCTATATGAGTATAAACTATATGGATATAGATGAGATATTTATATATACATATGTCGATAAATATTTATGAAGGTATACGTTAATTTTTTGACTAACATTTCATAATAATGTTAATTATTATTAACATTTTAAATGAATGTTAATTAGTATTAACATTTTAACCTAATGTTAATTGATGTAAACATTTTTTATTAATGTTAATTAGTATTAACATTTTATACTAATGTTAACTTCTCTGTTTAAAGAAAAAAAAAAACATTTTATAATAATGTTAATTTATCTATTTACAAAATGAAAAAAATTTTAAAAATTTGAAATTTCTGACTTTATCCTCATATACGATTATTAACTATTTTGTCTAGCTGTAATAATAATATTGCCCTTTACAGTTCCGCCCATGCTGCTAATACCACATCAGTTGGTTGGCGCACCCGAAGGTTTCAATGTGACCATCGAATGTTTTACGGAGGCGCACCCCACATCCCTGAATTACTGGACACGCGGCGAGGGACCAATCATACACGACTCGTTTAAATACAAGTAGGCAGCACACTTCTCACTTCTTGAATTTAATTTTTAGCAAGTCTAGCAACATCTTTGCGCTTCCAATCTCTAGAGTCGAATCGAGCGTCGGCGTGCCCGCCTACAAGACCCACATGAAGCTGACAATTATCAATGTGGGCAGTGGGGACGATGGCATCTACAAGTGCGTGGCCAAGAATCCGAGGGGCGAAACGGATGGCATTATACGATTATATGGTGAGTAAATAGCTCAGAGCTTCTAAAAAAAAAAAAATATACGAAAGAAATGATAAAACTATGCGACATATTTAAGCACTCAGCTCTCAGCAGTTGGCACTCAGCGGCACTCGGCACTCGTTCAATGCAATTTCGCAGCTTGTTCAGCAAAAGTTGCCGTCAAATGCATTTTTAATTGTTTGCCAAACAAAAGTTGCTCAAAACTGAACAGAGCTGAATGGCAAAGCACAAGCCTCATCCGCAAGCAGATGCAAATATGTTGCGCATACGCAGCGTGGCACAGTTTATGCTGCGAATGCAAAGTCAGCAGCTGCTGAGCAAGTTTCTCTGAGTAATTTCTGTTGTTTATTTTAGTGGAAAAAATGTTTTATTAGTAAAATACGTTTTCATGGAAGTAAATAGTGAAGTTTGAGTGATATATTAGGGACTGAATTGAAAGAAAATAATGCAAATTGTTCAAAAATATAAGTAAGGCAGAAGAAAATATTACAATCATTCCCATTACGATTATTATTGTCATTGTCGTGTTCATTATCATTACAATTGTCATTGCTTTTACTGCAATGATAATGCTGAATACATTTACTTTTTAATATCATTGTCATATTTCACATTATCATTATTATTACAATTTTATTTTTTTTCCCATTATCATAATCATTGTTTTTCTCATTCACAATTATTTCATTTAATATACTAAAAACTATGTTAAATTTCATTAGCATTACGATTCTCATTATTATTGTCTTTATCATTCCAATTTTTTGTCATCGCTCATTGTCGTTGTATTAATATTAATATTTGGTACATAATTTATATTTTTTTCATAACCATTCTCTATAATAATACTATATCATTAGCAATAATTTCATTAATATATTTCTCATTATCATTGTCATTATACAAATTTACAATTGCTCATTAGAGTTCCTTAAATGTGTGTGGCCATTCTCATTGCCATCGTCTTCTTTATTATGCTCACCAGCATTATCCTTATTAATATTTTCATTTAATATTATTATCATTATGCTATTATTATTGTGAATATTTTTGCTTGCTTATCATATGTGGCCATTTATTATTATTTAATATTATTTAATATTTTTTATATAATTAATTACATAGAAACTTTTTCTTTCGCTCTATGAATTCCAATCATTTATTTGTAACTAGACTCGAGCATATAATTTAGTAATTGTAGCAGTGGCAAAATGCTTAGTTGGCTTAGTCTTCGGCAGCTTAAAGCTGCCCTCAGCCAATCCATCACGTAATTAAACTTAAAACGTGATATTAACTCACAACTTGAGCTGCTGTAAGGAAAAAGTTCCACACTTTCCCTGGCTGCCAGCCTTGGTTAGTTGAAATAAAATTTAAGTTTTGCTCGAGGCTGGCAGCACATGTGCAGTCAAAAACTCACACTGAGGCCAAACTTGCGGGCGAGGACAATCCGGGCTGTGCTGTGGTGTATGGTGTGCTGCGGTGCTGCGGTGCCCTGCCCAACCGATTCCACACCTCAGGCACGGAGCACGTGACTTGATTTCCAGTGGCTTGATTATGGCTCAGCGCTGCTGCCTTCAGTTTTGGCCCAAGCATCGACCAGGGCCTTGTAAGGTGTTAAGCATTCGTCTTTTGCTTCAGATCGCGCCCTACTCCCTGCGCTGAAAAGTTCACGTTTCCTGGCCAGGCAATTAAGTCGGTCCGTTTCTGGGCTATTGCGGTCGAGATTTTCTTTTTGTTCTGGCTTTCGTCTCAATGGCTAAATAGCTGGAAATTTGTCAATTCGTGTTAAGGCCAATGCGGCACTTTCTCAATATGCCAGGGAGCTGGGTATTTTTTGCTGTCTTTCCGTCCACCTCCACCCACTCCTCCTCCTCCTCCTCCTCCTTGGACATGAATCTCTTAATTAGTCGAATTGGACTTAAAGCTTCAGAGCTCATTAGATGTGTGTGGCTGCGTTTTGTTGTAGCTGGGAATTAATGGCCTTAAAGCGAGGTATTTGAGATTTAACTGTAATAAAAATATAATAAAATATTAATAAATAAATAGATAAATATATAAATAAATATAAATAAATATAAATATATAAATATATAAATATATAAATATATAAATATATAAATATATAAATATATAAATATATAAATATATAAATATATAAATATATAAATATATAAATATATAAATATATAATTAAATAAATATATAAATATTAATATCAAATAAAAATCAAATCTCAAACCATTAAAATTCATTGCTTATATCTATAAAATTTTTTTTTTTTTATTATATTTATTAATATTTAAATATTCATGAGAGAGAAAGAGAGAGGGGATAGGCAATTATTTACATTCATATCTTATATGATTTATTCTATTCAATTTCGCCTGTCGGAAAATCAATGTTTTAATTAGTTTCTAATGAGATTGCTCAGTCGGCAGAATGAATATTCAATATTTAATAAAATAAGTACTATCATATGGCCAAATAGCGTTTGACAATCAAAATGATTTTGCATATATAAAATGGTTTGAAACAAACGTGCTGAATAAATTTCTCTGTGCGGGGCATAATTAAAACGTGCTTTAATTGAAAATATATATAGTAAACACACACACACATATATATATGTATCGAGCATATGTAACTGGGGGAAAACTGAACGCTTAAATTATATGAAAAGCAATGCGAGGGTCACAGCTGGGAGCGTACTGGGGACTGGGAAATTGTGCATATTGTCACATAATGAAAATACAAAATAATTAGCATTTTGTGCTATCAAGTCGGGCGAATAAAATATATATACATATATGTATATATCTGAAGTGCGCTGCTGCGAAATAACAGACAGCACGAATTTTAAATAAATAGCATAAAAAATCAAATGCAATGAGACGTGCGAAAAATTGCAAAAATTGAACAATTTGCATGCAAATTCCATTGAAAACAACGGCCAAAAAATATACATTTTTCTGATGTGTAAATAAAAATAAAAATGAGAATATGTAAATGAATTATAAACAAATGCTAAAAAAAAATTAACTCCAGAACAAGTTCACCACGTGTGGTAGGAGCGAGAGAGAGAGGCAGCGAACAGAGCAAGTGAGCCTATTTTTAGAGTTAGACATTTTTGTTGACAATAATCAACTGAAATAAAAAAGAGAGATGGGAACACAAAGAGTAGCAAGTGTAGCAGAAAAAACAATTAGATTTTTTTAAGAGCGAAAGAGATAACAATAGGCGCGTGTTAACAGTGGGAAAAATGTATGTGCGTGAGTGGAGCGGCAATAGTTATATAGCAATTATAAGCGACAAGCGGACACCAATCAAAGAGCAGGCAATTTACTCAAGTTAGAGCGGTATGGCTGAAGGTGCTCGAGTGCTCACTTAAGTTAGAGTGGTATGGCTGTAGGTGCTCGACCGCAAGCTGCAACGCTGTAATAATGAATAAGTAATTTATAATAAAATAAATAATAAATAATATGTAAAATCGAAAATAAATATATTTTAAAACTAAATATTTTTTTTATATTCTTATTTTATATTTGAGATCGGTGTGTTCATTTAATGTTTATGTAGAATGCTTAATTTGTATATAAATTACTATAATATATTCTTTACATATTTCCAAACATCTTATTGACATATCATCCAAATCTTTTGCCTCTCTCCCACACACAGTTTCGTATCCGCCAACGACCGCCACTTCGGGTCTCTACACAAGCGAATCGCATTGGGGCGAGGTCGCCAACAACAATTTCGGATTTGGCAATTCAGATGCCACGCGCTCCAATTACGGACAGGATAAGAGTGAGTAGAACTTGAGCCTATCATCAACATAGTTGCCTGGTACACCCGCCCCGTTGTTACCATCCCACAAATTTATTTTTTAGTTTTTTGTCAGTGTATCTCTCCATCTCGTTTTGTGCTCCCATCTGTAACTCTGTCTCTCTCTCTCTCTGTCTCTCTTTCTCTTGTGCTGTCTCCCACATCATTATCATCAATCAGATACGCGCTATCAATCGAATTTGAATGAAATCGGTTTATCAGAACAAAAATCCTTCCTAGATAAAACGCAGAGTGCGGCAAACGGAAATGGTAATGCGCCCGGCGTCGGTGTCGACAGCGGCGCCGACAGCGACGCTAACCGCGCGGTGGCCATAGCGTGGCTCGCGCTGCTGCCAACGTTGTTCACAATGATGCGCGGCGAGGTTTGTGCCAGACATAGCTTAAGTGTGTGTTAGAGCTAAATATCGGAATGATAAATATATATATATATATATATATATATATATATATATATATATATATATATATATATATATATATATATATAATAATAATATATATATATATATATAATGCAAAATACTCGTATAGCCCCTAGTCGAGCAGACCCAAGTTATGATCCGCCCCCGAAAAAAGCAAAAAAAAAAGTGCGCAGAGTAAGCCAAACAACCTATACTAGCTTATCATATATATATAAAAAATATATATATATATATATATATACATATATATTTAGTTAAATTACATAAACGTTCACAAGGGTAAAAACAAAAACAAATTGCAATTTAATTTTGCTTTAATGCTGTGCTTCATAAACCAAAAAAGTAAAGAGAAATCAACAATTTGATGTACTCAAGTTGAATAATGTTTAAATAATGATATGATGACATATGTATACATATATATACATATATATATATACATATATATATATATATACTCACATATATAGTACATATATATTTGTGCGTTAAACGCTGAACACACACACACACAGACGCACATCTCATACTTATCGTTAAACCAAAACAACAACAACATATCGAAAATCATTTAAATTATAGGAACTAAATATATAGGCATATGTATATGAGGGATGTGTGCATGTGTGTACTTATATATCAATGCACCTTATTATATATATAGATATATATACATATATATACATATATATTGAGAAGCTGTTCTTTTATTATAAGTTGAACAATGTTTAATGGACATACAGCACTGGTCATGAAAATAGTAGCGCGACAGAGCAGTAAATTATAGATGTGTATAAATGTATATCAGCTCAAATCTATTTGTTTCTCTGTATTTTTACATACATGAGATACAATTGATAATAACTGATAGACCTCTACGTTTCCAATGCTCAGTCTTGCTGATATTTTACTGCTGTCTATAGTTATAGACTGTTCCCGGTCAGTCTAAGGTCAAGCGCTTTATAGCTAATGCTGCTCTCTCGAAAATGTATCTATATGAGTTGCAAAATAAACGTCTATAATATACAAATCAAAAAAATGTTTCAAAACATTTCCGAAAATAAAAAATTCATATCAAAACTTGAAAAATGGTAAAAAAAAAAAAATATATATCACCAAAATGTTTGTAATTAAAATAATATCAATTTGCTTTCAGTTATTTAATTTTTTTAAAATAATTTTATAAGTTAAAAGTTATTAAATTAAAAAAAGAAGCATTCCATTACGTTTTCAAAATTAAATAAAATACATTTTTATTTAAATTGGTCAGAATTATATATATTTAAATTCATGTTTATTTATAAAAATTAAATAAAAAATGTTAAAGAGAAATTCATATAAAAACATTGCAAATATTAAAAAGAAAAATGATAGATCAAGAAAAATCTGAAACAATTTTTAAATTTTAAATTTTAGTTTAGAAAAATAAATTTTTTAATTTTTTGTATCTTTTATTTCTCATTAACAAATTGTTAACAGCAAAAAAAATTATGAAAGCTTAAATTAGCTAAATTGTAATTAAAGCTTAACAAAAAATATTGTAAAGAAAAAAAAAAACTAAAAAAAAAAGAAAAGAAAAAACATATACTTAATGAGAATGTTAAACATTTAAGCTAAATAGTTGTGTTGCTTTCAATACAAAACAAAAATATGTTAAATATATATATATATATATATATATATATATATATATATATATATATATATATATATATATATATATATATATATTAATGATTTACAATTAAATGTAAACATACATACATATATATATATATACACTATAACTATGTAACATGTATTTAAGCATACGAAATGAGTTGCAACTGCATTGATATAAGCCCCGACTCCAAATTGAAATAAAAATCAACAACAACAACAACAACAACAATTGCTTTATGTGTGAAATGCTTAATTGCCAACCATATTGGAAACACGCAACACACGACAACAAACATTAACGACAAACAACACACATTAACAATACAAAATGAAACAAGTAGGAAGCTGTGGAGTATGACTGACCAGTAAATACCCCAGCTAGGTAAGCTAGCTGATTAAGAATGCCTATGGCCGTCTGGCACATGCTATTTACAACTTAATACGTCTCTATACCTCTATAAATTTGTAAAGATGCTGTAAGGTATGACTGACCAGAAGATACCCTAACCAGTCGGCCATAACTATCATTTACAGCTGTTGAAACTTAATTCTGGTAAGCTATTTCAGGTAAATATCAAATATACATATAATATTGCACGTTCCTTTTTCACTATAAAATCATGCTGAATAGCAGTGGGCTCTAGGCATATTGAGCATTTGATGTACTGTCCTGACTAAACTCAATTCAATACCCTTACCCACTTACGTACCTTCCTTGATATGTACCTCAATCTCAGCATACCCCACTCGAAAAATACAATTTTTACAGCGTATTCAAAAGTGCATCAGCCATTAATAAACAATTAGTGTGAGGAGACTTTGCAGCCTTCGAACATCGAGTGGTTCGACCGCATTTTATACGTTATGACATTTAATTTATTCCTTTTTTTTTCATTACACGCCAAGTCTCATTGAGAATGTAAAAGAACAATAACAATAATAATAATAATAAAAATCATAATAAAATTTATCATTTCCAATTTAATTATTGTTAACAAAGGCGAGGTGCGCGCGCTGTTTCATGCATTTTTCATAGACATTTTTCGATTTTTAATAACGAATTGTGGCAGCGAAAGAGCAAGCTATAGAGGTGTGCGAGTGAGAGAGGCATACAGAGACGAATGGGAATGAGTTGAGGAAGGGACTGAAGTGGAAATGGCATAAATAAGTAAGAGTGATCTGCTCGGGAGTGCACGACTAAGAAAATACCCTGAAATAACCTGTGCGAGTGAGAGAGGCATACAGAGACGGATGGGAATGAGTTGAGGAAGGGACTGAAGTGGAAATGGCATAAATAAGTAAGAGTGATCTGCTCGGGAGTGCACGACTAAGAAAATACCCTGAACTCTGCTAAGCAGCTGTGGATGGTCGGAAGGACGGACAGGCATGGCGAGATAATATTTTAGGAATTTTCATTTAAATATTAAAAAAATCAACTTAAAATATAAACAAAAAATTTTTAAACTTGAATAACAATATTTTCCAAAATCCAAATTTTCTCAATACAAACTTTATATGTTTACATAAAAAAAGGAAATAAATAATTTGCAAATTTACTTAAAAGGTCCTGGCTGAGGAGCTGAGCAAATGCGGAAATTGCATTGCAAAGCTGAAAACTGAAAACTGAAAACTGAAAACTGAAAACTAAATTTCCATGTTGAATGGAAAAGCAAGCAGAGAAAGTGGAAAGGAGTTGAAGAAATCAGAAGAATAAAACGAAGATGATGAAAAAAATGGGAAATCAACTTGAAAGCGCGACACAAGATGTCAATTTCATTACGGGCCAAAACGAGGACAGCGCGCCGGACTCATCTGCATAAAGGGGAAATTATTTTTGCTAACAACTGACAACAACAGCAACAACAAGCAACTAAATGGCAATTGCAATCGCAGCTGCTTGGACAAACTTTGGCAAGCCAAAAAAAAAAAAAAAAAAATACAAAAATAGAAAGGAAAAGCGAAAAAAATAAGTGGAAAAAAAATGCTGAAATGCTGAAATCAACTATTCACGACAATTTCCGCAAGGCTAGAAAACAGACTTCAGCGGCAAAATGCATGTAAAGCAACAACAACAACAACAACAACAACAACAAAGTTAACAAAGTCAACAAACAAATACAAATGAAGCCAAAATACTGGAAAAATAAATTACGCAACCAAAAGAAACTAACAAGGCGAGGAAGAGAGGAGCATGGGGCACTCGCGCGAAAGGAAATGGAATTATATTTATGAAAAATGCATAGGAAATAGCTATTACGCGAGCTACTTTCTATTAACCCATGGCAGCGCCCCCTGGCGGCAACAAAAGCGAAACAAGCATTCTCAACAGTGCTTTGATAATGGCGTAAGCCGCATCAGTGTGTGTGTGTGTGTGTGTGCGAGAGACAGAGAGCGGGAGAGAAAACAAGTTTTGTGTGGAACATGTTTGCCATACTTTTTATCTGAGCTCAATTCTTCTTCTTTGTGCGAGGCGAGTTTATTAAAGGAGGAAGCGGAACAACAAGCACCAAGTGTCCCGCACAAAAGAAGTTCTGCAAACAAGTGCGTGTGTGTGTGTGTGAGGGAGAGGCAGAGAGTGTGTGGGAGGCAAAAAGTTGTAAGTGCATTTCGCATAAATGGAAAATTGTTCAATTTATTGGCGCATAGGAGTTATGGCATGTGGCCCAGGCAGGCTACAGAAGTAGTTGAGAAACTTTACGCAATTGAATAGATAAATGTTTATATTGGTCAACTGCGCTTAACCCTTATGCCATGCAATATGAAGTCTATATATCTAATGAGGCGCATCAAATTTGATTTGATTTGATTTGATTTGAGTTGAGCTTTTAAACCACAACAAACGACAGCAATCGAAGGACAAGAACATTTAAAGCGCTGTAAACGGCCATAAGCAGGATGAGCAGAGGATGATAAAAATATCAACAAGCCAGCAATAAAACATTCAACAAGGAGTGGAGTGCAGAGCTGAAGAGCTGAAGAGCTGAAGGCAGCCAAGTGAACATTGGACCATTGTCGAAATGACATCAATAAAATATTTAAGGCGACAACAAAGAGAAGCCAGCGAGAAGGAGCCAGCGCACCACATTCGCATTCACGAATGGCCTTCATGCCTCGGCTACCTCTGCCCCAGCTGCTGCTCCGACTCTCGCCTCTCGCCTCTGCCACGCCTACACAGTTGGCAAAACAAACTCAAGGAGAACTCCACTCGACTGGCGTCATGGCAAACGAGCTTAACAGGATAAACCGATGAGAACTGAGCGAAGGCGCTGTGAATGATGCAGCGGGATTGAGGGTGAAGGTAAGGCAAGGGGTAGGGATTGACGGGGGTGCTGAGTGTTGGAGGGGGAGAAACTCACTTGAAGCTGAAGCTGAAGCTGAAGCTGCTTTCACTCGTCTCGGTTTCAACTCGACTTTGAAGTGCAACATCGGAATTTGAATTCAATCGCAATTGCAATCGCTTCCCTCGGAGCCAACCCTTGCCCATCTTGAGCCACCCCTTCTCCCTTTCCACCCCCTCCATAACTGGGTTTTTATTGCGGCTTTTACTGCTGTCTGGCTGTGTATTATTTGTGGGCGAAAGCGGCTTAGACTTGTTAGCAACGTCGTCGCCCTGCCCTGTTTGCGGTCCTTAGGGGCAGCGCAGGGGGCAAGGCGGGGGCAAGGCGGGGGCTAGTCGAAGTTTACCCTGGAAATCGCGACCGGCAATCAGGGTTAGCGCAGAGATGGGCTGCCAGCGATAGGCGAAAGTAACAGGAATTGGAATTTGAAATCCGAATTGGACAGTTGCCTCGATTGTTGACCAAATGGGCCATCAAGTGGGTCTTCCCATTTCGGCTGCCATTTCGATTAGCCATATTATTTTACCATCCGCGATAAGAATTGAAGTTGATCCTATTGCTCTCATTTTTATGAAATTTGCATATTTTAATTCAGCCAGCGTCGATTTCCCAGCGGCAATCAATTCTCGTTCCGTCTTTCGACTACTCCGAATCAGTTAAGATTTCATCTTTCGATTTCCTTTGATCTAATTTCGTGTGTTGCGCGGCAACAAATTGAACCGAAACATTTTGTGGCTGACGCTTTAGGTTTGAATTCAGCTTTTCTCCACGCCCAGAGTCTATCTCTCTCTCGCTCTGGTGTGCGAGGGAAGGGTATTTGCAGAAGCGTCGCGACTCGGCGACCAGAAATGATAAACGACTTGGCCTGGGCAAATTTGCATTTAATTTTAAAGTGCTCCTTCCTTCCGAGCACTATTAATAGGCTGGCAATTTGAGAGGTTGTGGCTGCCCGCCGTCAAGTCAATAAAGTATCAAATTACCATTCCGGCCCGGAGGCCATTCGGCTAATGAGCGGCTTTTGAAGTGGCCCTGCCCCTCGGGCTAATAGTCGAATGGTGGCCATAAACTAGTTAAGCTTTTGATGACCATCGTGCAATTTTATGATAATTAAAATTCGTCCACCTTTTGGCAATAAAGAAGCCGCCACATTATTTATTACTCTTAAATTAATACAATAATTTACCATTTATTTCAAGTTACAAGTTGCTTAATATAATCATAATGGTTTTCGGAAGGGTATACGACACACACAAGAGTCGTAAGCATTTGCTGTGAGTTCACTCAAAATAACAGATTACGTATAACGGCGAGCAGAAAGTGTAGAGCGTAGCTTGGATCATAAGTGAGAGCTGAGCTAAGTGCTTGTGGAAGTTGAAGTAAAATGGATCGCGCATTCAATGTGTGCGAGTGAGAGGATCATATATGTGAGCACTGTGAGAATGACTGACAGTTGCTCGGATTTGCTTCGTGCCTGCACGCACACACACACACATGCTGTCACACATTCAACGCTTGAAGTGTGAGCGGGATCTTGTTAGTGAGAGTGGCAGCGTAGCTTGGATCGTAACTTACGATTCGTAAGTGAGAGAGAGTGTGAGGCTTCGTTCACTCATTCACTCAGCCACTCATTTAACGGAGCAATGGCGTGATATGCGGATTGCAACGAGCGCTTGTTAGAGTGGGTGCGAGTGAGACCATAGGAGTTTTGTAATTGTAGCTGAGTGCTTATTATGTTACCACTCTTTGTCGGCTGCACTCAGTTGCTTGCGAACTTTCGTGTTGATTGGAGTTGAAGTGCTGCCCGTTGTTGCTTGTCCTGTTAAATAGACATATTTATGTACATATACATTTGTACATATTTATCACATTAATATTTGATGTCTTTAAACAATTAATTAAGTGTAATATACAATTCAATTATTGTGATTAATTGGATAAGACTGAAAATACGATTTTTGCATGGAATTTAATACTTATTTACTTATATTTTCAGTGATTATTGTCTGCATGTGATTGTGATGATTTATGCATATGTATGTATGTATTTATGTATATATATAGATATACATGTATAATATTTCATTTGTGTAATTGCAGCTGCAACTTATTGGTGTAGTTACAATTAAGATTATAAATATACATTTGTACATTTATATGAAGACACTCTTCATGTAGGAAATAATATCATATAAGTATAAATACATACATACATACATATATTTTGCTTGAGCATATAAATTTACTCAGTTTTTTTTCAGAACAGCAAAGAGAACGGTATGAAGTGGATTGTAACTAGAAATGAGCAAGTCGGAGCTGGCAACTAACACTGCTTCTATGACATGTTCCACATGTGCTGAGATGCTGCCCTCACACAGAGAGAATATTATAGTATATGTGTGTGTGGCTGTGTGAATTTATGTGTGACACCCGCCATGAGAGTGGTGTGGATATTAAGGGCGTGGGAACTATTTGCTTCTTGTAACTTTTTCTTAACACGATTACTCTCAGTAGATTTTAGCTATGGAAAAATGCCTAAGTTATAAATATTTTTCTCACAGATGAGTAGAAAAAAAACTGGCCAGGACTCTGCAGAGGATACCAGGTGACAGCTCCACAAGACGGCTGCCAATAACTACAACAAATTCTATCCTCAAGTTAACTAACATATGATGCTGCTAGTAGGACAGGTGCGGCTACCTTGCCTCAATCAAATTTATTATTTAAAATGCAAATTGTGAATAAAATAAAATAATAAATCTGAGATGTATATAAAAATTAATTCGTATATAATTCTGTATCAAAACATAAATATCTGAAATAAACGAATTTGCAAGCAAATCATTTTGATATTTGATATTTAAGAAAATAAAGAATTTAAAATAATTGATTTGAATTTAACGGTTATCGCTGAATAACGACAAATTCCTGCTTACTTAGAGGGAATTAAAATTTATGTTGCATATCGTCAGGGGCGTGCTCAGAAAAAAGTTAATTAACATCGCGCTGTTAACTAACATTGTGGAACGTAAGTTCACTGTTAAATTGATACTCATGTTAATTGAGCAGAATTGTGAGTTAGAATTGAGTCACCTAAGTTGCAACACTCAAGAGCACCCACAATTTTAAGTCACCTGCTCAGAGCAACGGTTATGCACTCGACTGTAGCTGTTGAGTCTAACTCAGTTGCTAAGTGGCAGCCGCTCGTGGCGGTCGATCGTCGTGAATGCTGCCGGTAGAAATATAATGCAAATTGCGAGACGATTTTATTGCGAATTTTGATAGGGTTTTGGACCAGGTTAACCTGGGGTATATCCTTAGTATATTACAAATATAAATGATAGTTAGTGCAACTGGTATATATATTAATTTATATTATATATATATATATTGAAGGTGGCTGAGATAAGGGCATTTTCGACGACCTCGTGTGGGTTCTGCATTATTAGGGAAATCTGCTCTATTTTAGGATAAATTTTATATATATACATAGTTACATCATACAGTAATTTAAGTTCTCTTTTGGGCTGCATTTATTTACATTATCTCAGGCAAATTCAAATTCAAATTTTTCATAATTTCTCCCACTTTTTCTTTCAAGACATAACGGAGCATTCAATGATTATCTTGTGCAACTTTAAGTTATTTCCTGGAAATAGAAAACATAAACAATTTAATAACTTTTCTTAATAGAAAACATTTAGCAGCCTAAAAATATTCAAGATTTTAGAATTTATAAATTAAAATTAATTAAAACTTGTTTATAATAAGGTTATGTTACGACATTAATCGATGATGATAATTAATTTACACTCAATACACATTTAGGCCACATCTTTCGGCCATATAGCAGACTCGCTCTCTCTACGGCTTTTCAACAATATTTCAGGCGACAATTAATACAATTATCACATTTAATGCCGGGCCACAATGCATATGAAATTTCCTGCCGCCGGAAAGCCACACACTCGTACACCCACACCCACACACACACACACACACTTGTGGACATTTGTGTTGCTTCACGTCGCCGTAGCTCACTTGAAATCTCTTGCCAAAAGTGAAAACTCAGCTGGGAGTTGTACAGGTAGCAGCAGGGGAAGGGGCAGGCCCATTCAATTACACCTGCTTACGAGCATTACAATGCCATTATGGTGTGTGTGTGTGTGTGTGTTCTTTGACGTTGGGCACTTGGCAGCCAACGCGCGCTGGCAACTCGACTACGTCCTCAACCTTGTGCCGTTGCCAGACTTGCCAAGAATTTTATTACATTTTCGTCTGTCGACACTTTTGTGTTGTTGTTGCTGTTGTTGTAGTTGTTATTGCGGTCGCTTATTACTTAGTAGCAATAGCAACAACAAGCGTAACAAGGCGAGCGCAACTCGAGCCCAAGTGCCAACAATAATAATTACAATAACAACAACAATCAGAGCAGCAGCAGCAGCAGCAGCAGCAGTGCGGCAGCAGCAACTGTCTGCCAAAAAGTTCCGTTCGGTGTGCCAAAAACAGTCGACGACAAATGCCACATAAAACATAAATGAATAACAGCAACAACAAGAATAGCAACAATTAGAATAAATGGGGAAAACAGAATGTGAGAGTCGACTGAAATATACCCTGCATCAAGTACTTATATCCAGTAAAATATAAGCAGATCAAATTTAATTGTTAATTAAACTAATTTAAATTGTATTAAATATGTATATTAATATAAAATAATACTAATAATTAAAAACAAAAATAAATATACATATTTTATATATAAAATAATAATATATTATTACATATTATATATATAATATGTGTAAAATATATTATTATTATTATGCGTAATTATTATAATACATATATAACAAAAAATATATATTTTTATTATATATATTAACTACATATTATATTAAATTAAAAATATTTATTATACATCAATAAAACATAAAAAATATTATATATATTTTATATGCTTATTTCATGTACATTTATACATATAATTCATATTTATTTATTCAAAACTACAACACAGCCACTACCCGCTTGCCGACAACAGGGTATAACAATAACAGCTAGTGACGGCAACAACAACAGTTAGAATCAGAGTCGGAGTAAAGTAGATGTAGATAACTACACAGCGAGAGCGGGTGAGAGAGAGAGAGAGAGAGGCGCACTACTCAGCACAATTTCGCAATTTGGTTGCCCATGAAAGAGGCGAAAAAAAAGAGATGAAAGTACTGAAGCGCAACTCGGCTGCAAATTTTTGGTTATTAAATTTTCAGTGTGGATTTGAATACCTCCCTGCTGCTGCCTCCCATTTGGGCTCACAACAGACGCAAAGTGTTGAAACATGTTACACACTGCAAGCAAACAGCAGCAGCAACAACAACAACAACAACAACAAGGAACCGCCGCTGCTGCTACTGCTGCTTGTTGGCGTGTTTTTCGTGCAGATTTAATTAGTTTTTATTACTACAAAAAGAAAATGCAGCGCTCTCATTGTTGTTGCCTTGCATATGGAACATTTCATGAGTGTAGTTGTTGCTACCGTTATATTGCTGTTGTTGTTGTGTCTGCCTGTTCGGCTGTGCTCTTTGCGATTTGGCATTGGTGTCGCTGTTAAATAGTTCCATTTTATGTTTCATACTTTTATAAGCTGCCTGTCTGCATCTGCATGTCGCCGTGCTCTGGTCATAACGGTAGGTTAGCAGCACAGCAAAGCAAAAGCGAGCATAGCATTAGCGTAAGCAAGACAAGAAATAAGCAAACGAAATCTGATAATCTAATAATACGAATAGAATATGCACCGCACTTTGATTTTTGTATGTGCTCTATAAATTTATGTTTAATTAAATATTTTATTTCGATAGGCTCGTGACTACTTAAATTGATTGATGTGAATATAATTACGTTTCCCTGAGCAAAATATTATATAAGTAGGTTTTTACATATTTACATATGTACATATGTATGTATGTATTTAGCTGGTTGTAATTTAACACAATAATTGCTTATTTAATCCAATATGAGCTTCTCTTAATTAAATTTAATACGTGATAAATATGTACATAGGTATTTACATGCATACGAGTATTTATATGTATGTAAGTACATACACCTGCTACGATCAAAGCGACAATTCGCGAACAACTGAGTGCAAGCTCAGTGCCTTTGCTATGCATTTGCACTTCAGAATAAATTAGCTCCAAAAATCACTCAACTAAGATAAATCCCACGCTCTTATTATCTCTCTCACTACTTTGCACACTAACAGAAATAAGACAATATACATATGTATGTACATATGCATACGTACATACATCTGTATTACCGCGTTCCCGATCCCACTCCACACGCCATTGCTGCTCACTGTTATAAGACACCCACACTATTACACTTAATCGTGATTGCCGCTTTAAAACGTCCGCTCAGTTCTCAGCTACGATCTTGACTACGCGCTACGCTTTCTGTGCGCCTTGCTGTGGATTCTATTTTCAGCTCGCTCTGAGCGAAGGAGCATATATATGTGTGTGTTGGTGTGGAGTTGAAAACTCGCACTTGCTCAGTTCTCAGTTACGATCCAAGCGACACTCTGTGGACTCTAGCTTTAACGTTCCTCTGCTCGCTCAGAGCAAAGGCATGCATATGCGTGTGTGTGTGTGTGTGTGTATGAAGCTTTGCAAACTCAGCAACATATTCGAGCCTAGCACACACACACACACACACACACATGCTTCACTTTGTGATCTCTTCTCTGCTCACACACGGTATGAGTGAATTTTTCGTGCTCGTGTGCGTGTGTGTGTGCTACAGTTGGAAACTGCTTTTTAATACTCTTTCAGATATTCTTATTATTTTGTCATGAGTTATGCGGCGCTGGCACTTTCATTTATATTTTCCAAACAAATAATTTAGGCATTATTTCAAGCAGTTTATCATTTGCTCAATTGCTGTCCAAAAATCTCAACAATCGCAGTTTGGCCAGCCGCAACAGCACAACAATGGGGGAATGGGAATGGGAATCTGACGAGAAGTTGCCCTCAACATAACCAACAACAAGAACAACGGCAAACAGCAAACGATAATGAAAAAGTGGAGAAACAAAACTGAATGCAAAGTTTGGCACTAAATTCACAAATTGCTCAAGTTTTAAAGTTTCGACAGCAGGAGAGAGGGAGAGCGAGAGCGAGAGAGACTGGGAGAGGCAGATAGGAGAAGAGAGTGGGTGGGAGAGGGAGAGCGGCCACATTTTTGGTTTGGCGAAACTATTCAAAAACAGAGATTTACGCCATGCGCCATGGGTTAGGGGCGGGGCGTCGGGCGGCAGCTAAGCCAAGAAGAACTTGGGCGGGGATAGTTAACGGATTTGCTTGCATAGTTTGCGGTTTGTTGCCTTCATTTAACTGCCAGTTGGTAAATTGAAACAGTACCAACAATTGTTGTTGTTGTTGTTGTTGCTAGTTTAACTTGGCTTAGTTGAGTTATTAAAAAGCAATTTGTGGCCGTCAAGGCAAGTGTGTGGCAGATTGAGCGTAAATGCAGCTGAGCCCCAAGTTCCCTCGTAGCCCAAAAATTGTTTTGCGAATGTGGGCGGAGGTGCTTAGGTGGCGCCTGGTGGGGCGGGCGTGGTTGCTGCAGCAATGCGGATTAAGCACCATACGAGCATTGTATGAGCCAACCTTTAGCTAAACTAATTCAATTAGAAGCGTGTGGGTGTGTGGGTGTGTGGGCGGGGTCGAGAAGCCTTTATAAAAGTTGACCCTCGCACGGAAAAGCAAGGTGAAAGACGCGGAAATTATCTTTAGATAGTTGAGATTTTGATATCAGGTATGGAGTTATGCTACACATATATAATATATATTATTGTATATATGCAAATAAAACTAATAAGCAAATTATATTTTTAGTAATCATTTTTTTTATATTTAATATAATAATATAACTATTAGACTTTTTGGTGTATTACAAGTATCATTTTTTTTAATATTAAAAAATAATTTGTTTAAATTTAAACACTTTATAAAAACTTCTTTTTAATCTTAGCTAAGAATTCTAAATTAGCTCTGCTTCAATTTAAATAAAAATAAAAAAATAAATAATAATTAAAATTAAAATGAAAATAGAATTAAAATTATTATTTTTATATATATGTATATATATTTTTTTAAATAACTAAAATAATTAAGAATTATTTATATATATTAAAAAATTTGTTTAAATTTAAACACTTTATAAAAATTTCTGTTTAATCTTAACTAAGAATGGTAATATTAGCTCTGCTTCAATTTGAATAAAAATAAAAAAATAAATAATAATTAAAATAAAAATAAAAATTAAAATTATTATTTATATATATATATATATATATATATATATATATATATATATATATATATATATATCTAAAATAATTAAGAATTATTTATAAATGTATATATAAATATTTTAATCTTAACTTAAAATTCTACAATTAGCTCTGTTCTCAGTCTCATTCTCAGTCTCAGTCTCAGTCTCAGACTCAGTTTCAGACTCTATCTATCTCTTTCGCTCTCTCGTTCCTTTATCTCATTTTATTCTTTGCCTCTTTCACTATCTCTCTCGAAATTTTTTTTTTCCAAATTCAAATTTAAATACATTTCAAATAAAATAATATTTTTATTAAAAATTGAATATAATAAAATAAATAATTAATATTAATATTAATATTAATATTAATATTAAATAAAATGTACTATTAAATCTTTCACTCAGCAGCAAATAAATAAATATTAAAGTCCATTCAAAAATACATAATAAAAAGTTGAATTCAAATCCCATATTCAAGCCATAAATTTCGCATAAAAAATAACCAAAAGCAAAGCACAAAACAAGACACGGATAGACCACAAAAATATTGACTAAGAGTCAGGAGAAAGGAACAGCAACCTACTCTCTCATTCTCTCTCTCTCTCTCGCATGCAAATAAAGCGAAAATCATTATCTGAGCATGAGAATCTGGTTAACTTCGTTTAGGGCAGAAGCCCTAAGATGAAAAAGAAGCAAAGAAAACAGGGAAAGGAAGGCAGGCAGGCAGCCAAGGGAACATTTTTCAAATGTAGTCGAAAAGCCAACTAACCAACTCACATAGGGAGCGGCGGCAAATGCAAATGTGCTGCCAAGTGGCGAAAGGATGCGACGGCAAAGGCAAAGGACCCACAGCCAAGGACAAGTAGGTGCCAACAAGTTTTGCGGCGTTAAAAAGCGGGCGGGCGGGCAGCGTGGGACCGGCGGCGGCTAGCAGCACTTGCTGCAGACGGGCCATTGTCATATATTATGTTAGTCAAGCCAGCTGGCAGCAACAGCAGCAACAGCAACAATGCCACTTGCATTAAATAACGGAAATGAAAACAAAAGACTTCAACTTCCGGCCAAGGCGCGAGACACGTGGAGCGCCCAAAATTGCACTCGAGTGAAAATGGAAAGTGGAAAACTGTAAAATGGCAATGTGGCTGCCGTACTATACCCATCTCTCTCTCTCTCTCCCCCTCTCCCTATTTCTCTTTCTATCTCTTGTTGCTTACTTTGATTGCATTGCCAGCTGAGGCTGGGGGCAGGTGTTTGTTTGGCGCCCCGCATGTGGCATAAATAATTTGCACTCAACGCGGCAAAACAAACGACGGCCAAACTCGGCACTTGTAGCGCTCCAATACATGGCGCAGCAGCTTCAGTGGGGCGGTGGGCGGTGCCGGAGCGGCAGGCGTTCGCCTTGCAAGCGGAAAACATTTCCCGCTGGAGAACGTGCTCTGGTGGTTTGTTCTTCGTTTGTTCTTTCGCTCTAAAATACCTTTTATTTTTTTTATATTTTTTTTTTTATTTTGTATTTCTTATTACATTTGCCACTGTTGCCACTGTTGCCACTGTTGCCACAGTGTTGCCGCACTCAAGTGCAAGGACACGCGGCGTTCTGCTTGCGTCTAGGCTGCTCTATGGAGACTTGCGGCATGCGTTGCTATGAAATTTCATTGGATACAATGGGGAAATAGATACGCAGTGAAAGGCATTAAAACATAACAGTTCACTTTGTCTATCTGTTAAAGGAAATCTATTTAGTGCCGTCAGAGAACGAGATCTACCTGAGAGTTCAAGTATTTGCTATAAATGCAATTTGTTAGATATAAATATATTTTCGGTTTATATACGAGCCGCGACATGGAATTAACTTTTTATTTAACTAAATACATATCTAATCAAAACATTATATATAAGTTATCTATTTGGCGAGAAATTAATATCTGGATAATTGGAAATTATATTTGGTTGAATAATAAAATTTCCTGCATAAAAAAATACATTTTATATACATAAATATAAATATTTAAAAAAATATGTATATTTGAACTAAAACTAAAAAATTAAATTTATATATATTAAAATAAATAAAATAAAATTAGAAACTAACATATATACTACAAATATAAAAATTGCTATTAAAAAAATGGAATAATATATATTTAAATAAATTAATTTTATTAAAATTAAAAGTTTTTTTTATATTTTAAAATTAAAATAATAATATTTACCTTCATTTGCTTTTTATATTTTAATTAATTTTTCTATTATTTAAATTTAAATTTTTGATTTTAATACACTTTTTGTTATTAGAATTTAAATTAATTTTTTAATTTTATTATTATGTTCAATTCATAATTTACTAATTTAATTCAACTTATATCTTAGCTTTTAATAAATTTGAAAAAAACAAAATTAAGTAATGAAATTTATGTTATATAACAAATATTTATATTAAAAAAAAATTTAATGTTTTTGTGATCTATTATTTATCTATTGTCTATTATTAAATATTTGCTATATATATATAAATTATATATTATTTATTTTTAAGTAGAATATTCGAATTTTATCAAAATAAATTTCTAAATTTCCAGTCTATTTGATAACAATAAAAATTCTTTAATTCTTTAATAATAATTTAAATGTATTCCATAAAACTATTTTCGTAGGCCTTAAGCTGGGTTCAAAAAAGCGCACAGGAAAGTGAATGCAGTCTGAACTCATGTTTTTCCTCGGCTAGTTTAATGGGTGGCTGAAAAAACCAGTGAAATAAATAAATGCATAAAATGTGGCAACAAGAGCAGTTGCAGCCCATGCATATGCACGTTCAGTGGAGTCAGTTCCAGTTCCAGTTCCAGCTGCAGTTCCGGCTGCTGCAGCTGCTGGAACGTGTATGAATAAGTGGACGGGCTGCTGGCTTGATAACGGCTTAAATTTATTGGCAATTGAGAGACTGCCAAGTGGCCAAGAGGCAGAGAGAAAGAGGAAGAGTGAGAGAGTTAATAGAATTGCAGCAGAGTTGCAAAGGATTAAAGCAACAGCAGCAGCACCGCCACCACCACGAAATGAAGTTCAAGCGCAGCTAAAGCAGCTGCAAAAAGTCTTTCAGCGCTTGGAATTTGTATTTATGATGACATTAAATTGCCGCCAAAATGGGAAAATGGCTGGCTAAACAAAAGGGTCCGCGCCTGGGCGCCCGGCAGACAACTGGCTGCTAACCAGGCCAAGATAAATAGCAAAACAAAAACCACTCAAAGCCGCGTAAATTGAGGCAAGCTTCGGCCCGCTGCCCGCGCCGCGCACCCCAAATAAAAAACTTTTGCCCATTTTAGTTTTTGCGGTCAGCTGGAACAAGGAGGAGCAGGACATGAATGTGGACAGGCACAGGCGAGAAGAAGCGAAACGAGCCGCAGAGTGCGACAGGAATACACTTAGTTGCTTTTCGCATTCTTATTATAGCCGGGACATCAAGCAAAATGCCTAGACTGGGCATATTGGCTTGGGGCAGGAGCACGTAATAATGAGAGAGATATAGAGGATTTTGACTAGGGTTATATATATTACTTGTGAAGAGTTCGCTCCATCTGTAGCTGCTTCTCTATCTGTACGAATTAGTCTAGCTCGGAGACCTCTTATCAGGCATTAAAGTTTATTCGATTAGATATAAAGCTTACATATTACTCAATAATAATATATTTTTCCCAGATATCTAACACTCAATAATATAGAATTCATCAAAAAATATCTTAGTTCGGATCATAAAGAATTATTTTTCACTTTCTTTTCTAAGCATAACTCGACAACTTTAAAAGCTAGAGTTATCAAAATTTTTATATATAATGTCGTAGAGTAATACATCTTCTGAACATTTCCTTTTTTAAATAGTCCACTTATCATAAGAATTCATTATTTTTCACTTGGTTATTTAAGCATAACTCAAAAACTTTAAGATCTATAGTTGTCAAATGTTGTATATTGAATCTCAGAGAATATTGGTTTTTTTTTTAATAATCAACATATCATAAAAAATATTTTTTTTTTCGGTTGCATTTTTAAGCATAACTCGAGAACTTTAAGAACTAGAGTTATCAAAATTTTTATATAAAACCTCGAGGAGTATATAAATCTAATCAATTTTTCTTTTTTTTTTTTTTTGAATAATAAACATTTATTTTTTACTTGCTTTTTTAAGCATAACTCGAAAACTTTGAAAGCTAGAGTTGTCAAAAATATCGGAGAATATATATCCTAGGAATATTGATTTTTTTTAAATAGTCAACATATCATAAACATTTATTTATTACTTGCTTTTTTAAGCATAACTCAAAAACACTCTAAGAACTAGAATTGTCAAATTTTGTATGTACAATATCGTAGAGTATATATAACTTTTAAATATTTCCATTTTTAAATAATCAACACATCTGTTTAAAGATATATATCAGGTATAGACTCTCCTTAAGTATAAATAGATTACATAAATATTTCCGATTTCCTACCAAATTCATCGGCTTGTCGGGTATATCCTAGTCGTATACGTTCCACTTTTCGGCAGTTTTTACTTGGCTGCTTCTTATAGCCGGCATGTTTACTATTTTATTTTATTGTGGCGCGTCGGCGTTGCCCAAAACCACAAGAAACGACAACAACAACAACAACTTTGGGAGGAACAAAAAACTTAGCGTTAAATTACTGCGAAGTCCCGAGGGCACAAAAAACCGAAAATGGAAATTTATGTCCCAATTGCATTTTGCACGTCGCGCCGCCCCTAGGAGAAAACTTTGTCCGGCCCGATTATTGGTTATATATATGTATATGTATAAATTTGTATATATTTTTCTGTAGCTCCTCTAATTATATTAAATTTGCATTAAATTTGTACATTTCACGCATCGATTAACACTTGGATTTCAAGTCACGAGCTGTCCTCCAGGACAGGACATTGCCCGGGACTGCCCTGCCCATTAAAAGGTAATTTGATATACACTTTTGACTTCGCCAGCCCGAAGTGGGGCAGCCACGACAAGCGCGAAGCAACAGTGAGCTGAAATCCATTTATCATTCGCACTAAGCCGCAGTCGCGACGATGTCAGAACAATATAGCCCTAGTCCAAAGCCCATGTTCAGCTGGCTTAAGGGCCAGTCTTGAATGCAACTTTAAGGAATTTTTTTTTTATGAACAATTTTTTTTTTTTATAAATATATAAAAATACATAGATTGCAGAAACTCTCAGCTGATTTTTGATAGCTTTGACATCGAATTTGTTGCCTTTTGGGAAATCGTCGCTGGCTGCATTAAAATATGTAAATTTTTGTATAAAGACATTTCAGATCGTATCGCTGCCTGGGTCCGGGTAATGAAGCGAATTATGAGGAATCGAAAGGGGATTTCTGGGAAAAGCTCATTTGGTCAGCATTCGAATTCTCAATTCCAATTGCTGTTGCTGTTGCTGTCCCTTATCGCTGGCAGCCCATCTCGACTGCGAGCTAACCCTGATTGTCGAGCGCGATTTGCGGCGCAAGCCTTCGTCTTGTCTTGCCTAAGAGCCGTAAACAGAGTCGGAAGAAGACGTTGCTAACAAGTCTAAGCCGCTTTCGCTCACAAACAAGGAGAAGCCGCAATAAAAACCCAGTTATGGAGGGGGTGGAAATGGAGAAGGGGTGGCTCAAGATGGGGAAGGGTTGGCTCCGAGGGAAGCGATTGCAATTGCGATTGAATTCAAATTCCGATGTTGCACTTCAAAGTCGAGTTGAAACCGAGACGAGTGAAAGCAGCTTCAGCTTCAAGCTTTCTCCCCCTCCAACACTCAGCACCCCCATCAATCCCTACCCCTTGCCTTACCTCCACCCTCAATCCCGCTGCATCATTCACAGCGCCTTCGCTCAGTTCTCATCGGTTTATCCTGTTAAGCTCGTTTGCCATGACGCCAGTCGAGTGGAGTTCTCCTTGAGTTTGTTTTGCCAACTGTGTAGGCGTGGCAGAGGCGAGAGGCGAGAGTCGGAGCAGCAGCTGGGGCAGAGGTAGCCGAGGCATGAAGGCCATTCGTGAATGCGAATGTGGTGCGCTGGCTCCTTCTCGCTGGCTTCTCTTTGTTGTCGCCTTAAATATTTTATTGATGTCATTTCGACAATGGTCCAATGTTCACTTGGCTGCCTTCAGCTCTTCAGCTCTTCAGCTCTGCACTCCACTCCTTGTTGAATGTTTTATTGCTGGCTTGTTGATATTTTTATCATCCTCTGCTCATCCTGCTTATGGCCGTTTACAGCGCTTTAAATGTTCTTGTCCTTCGATTGCTGTCGTTTGTTGTGGTTTAAAAGCTCAACTCAAATCAAATCAAATCAAATTTGATGCGCCTCATTAGATATATAGACTTCATATTGCATGGCATAAGGGTTAAGCGCAGTTGACCAATATAAACATTTATCTATTCAATTGCGTAAAGTTTCTCAACTACTTCTGTAGCCTGCCTGGGCCACATGCCATAACTCCTATGCGCCAATAAATTGAACAATTTTCCATTTATGCGAAATGCACTTACAACTTTTTACCCCACACACAGACTCATGCACAACTTCCTTTGTCCAGGACACTTGGTGCCTGTTGTTCCGCTTCCTCCTTTAATAAACTCGCCTCGCGCAAAGAAGAAGAATCGAGCTCAGATAAAAAGTATGGCAAACATGTTCCACACAAAACTTTGCCACACACATATTTTTCCACACACACACACACACACTCTACCATATTCCATTCTATTTTTTTGCCTGCCACGCCCCCCTTTTTGGTTAGCCTTTCCCTGGCTCTTGTTAGGCATGCACCAAGAAATTTCGTTCATTCTGATAATTTTTCTTTTCAATTTGTTTTGTGCTCGTGCGGCAACTGTTTTATGGAATTGGCTCGCAATTTGTCGCACAAATATGCCAAAGTCGGAAAATGCAAACTATGAAAATTGCCTGCCACATGCCACAATGCAATGGGAATTAGAGCCAGGACTTGACTTTGCACTGCTCTGTGCGTGTGTCCTTTCTGCCTATAAATTAGGAGCCGAAAAAAAGGGGAGAAGAGGCAGGAATATAGTATTGTGATTTATATATGCGTAGGAATTTATTTAAATATATATATATTATTTAAATACATATATTTAAAATACATTTCAATAATATATAAATATATATTTCAATTATAATATATTTAATATATATATTATATATTGTAATATATATATATATATATATATATATATATATATATATATATATATATATATATATATATATATATATATATAATAATAATATTATGTAAATAAATAATATGTCAATATATTATTTAAATGTATTTCTATTATTTATATTATTATTATTTTATTTTTTATATGCCTATATATATCTATTTATTATTATTATTTTTTTATTTATTTATTATTTTGTTTTCTTGTTTTATATATTTTTTTCTTTTGTTATATCTATATATATCCTAGAAATATTTATACATATAACCAGCTCAGTTGTCTGTTGAGCCTGGCCTACAGCCAGTTAAATATTTAAATATAAAGAAGTGTTTTCGACTTGAATAAGAATTCAATAACAACAATTAAATTCAACAATATTTGCAATTTAATAATTCAAATGTAAATGCATTTGAGCATTTTTATAGAAATAAAAAAATAGTTTTTTGTGCTTGAAACTTATTTCAAGCTTAACCAGTGAAGTGAGGCTAAGCTGGAGGCATTTTCAATACCTATACATAATTACTAAACAGATTTCGCTGAATCAATGAAATTACTTTATTTAAAAATGAATTAAAAGTAGTAGCAATTTTTAAAATATTTATTTATTAATTTAAAAAAAATTGTTTATTCATTCTTTGAATATTTTTTTTAATAATTTTTATTCTTTTTATATTATTCTTTCTGCTATATTGTCATCCTTTTGTCTTAGTAGTAACAATGCACATATTTTCAAAGGTAACATAAAAGTGATTAAATAAAATAAGTTAAATACAAAATAAATAAATAAATAAAAATATATGTATATATATACTGCGAAAATAAATTAAATAAATATGCCAGGAGGAGAATATTCATATATACACTGCAGCTATTGGCAAGTTATCGGTTTATTCAGGGTATTACCTAGTCGCACACTCCCGACTAGTAATATTTTCTTTATTTTTTTTTAGTTATTTGAATTATTTATTTATATTTAATTTAAATCTGAATTTGAGTTTTGAATAGACTCTAACTTACGCAGCTTTTCATATATATACAATTTACAGCTTCAAGAATAGTTTTATAAAATAAAATTATAAAATCTAAATCTCTAAAATTTGCTGTCACATTCTCCCTTCGGTTTCTAGCTCTTTAAGTCGGCATTGCTTTAAAGTGCCTCGCTTTTGCTCTCGATAATCGAAAGCTATTATGCCCACATTAGTCTGTCGCCCCCGATTTATATTTTCCGCTTCTGCGACTACTTCCTGTTCGTCTTGTTGTTGTTGTCAACGTTTTTATGCAAATATTTACATATGCGCGACGACACACTTTTCACGCCCAGTGTCCTTGTGAAAGGCGCTGCTACATTTATTTTTCGACTGTTTGCTAAGGATCCGTGCTGCCGTCTGCCTACCCACCAGTCCGGCTGCCTCTGGCTGCCTGACTGTCTGTCTCGTATTTTATTGTTATTTTAGCTATTAAATTGCTTCGGCTTATCGCACGTTTAAAAAATCAACAACAACAACAATAACAACAATGAGTATGATGATGTGGCACGCCTTCCCGCCTCCCCGCCCTTCACCGACCCGCCTCCCACGCCGTTTGAATTGCAACTTTTAACTCCATTTATTGTAAATTGTTGTCGCTCGCTTTGCCGCAGGCGCCGCGTTGCGTGCGTGGGCGTGGCATCTATCATTACAGATAAGAAAAAAAAAACACAGAGAAATGAAAAAAGAAAACCGCGCGTGTTCTTGCCTTGCCTTCAATTTTTCCCAGCTGCCGCGTATTCGATTTTCCATAAAAAGAATTCGCCCGCGGCACGTTCTTTATTTCAGCTCGAGCCGTTGATGAGGCCGATATCTTGACTCTGCTCTGTCTCTGTCGTTTATCTCTTTGTTTAGGAATTCATGACATTTCCAATTGTTGCAAATTTTCATTTAAAATATATATTTAAATGGAGCTTAGGGCTGTGGTAATTATTTTAAGTGTGAGAATAAATTAATTCATAATAAAATAAAATATAAATAATTATTACATAATTTTTATAAAAATATATTAATATAATTATTAAACTTATTTTATATATAAAAAATGATTAAAAATTAAATTCAAGCTCGAACTATAGTTTTAGTAATTATTAAATATTTAATCAATAAATAAATATATCAAATAATAAAATTAAATTAAATATATATAAATATATAAATAATATGAAAATTAGTATAAAAAATTATTTAATTATTAATAAAACGATTTATTTGTAATAATAATAAACTATACGTAAACAATTATATAATTTAAAAGCTTTACTAATTACTAATAGTTTACATGATTTTTAAGCAAAATTGAACATTTTGAAAAATTCAGTAAATTAAATTAATATTTAAATAATAGAAAAAATAAAAAATTTTTTATTTTGGAAATAAAAATAAAGTTGCAGGAAAAAATAAGGAGTGAATGCTAAAACTATAATATATCGCAACTGCAGATTCATCAAGATGAACTTAAAATATTATTATTAAAAAATAATAAAATTATGTAATATATATATATATATATATATATATATATATATATATATATATATATATATATATATATATATATATATGTCTATAAAATAAATATATAAAAATGTATACAAAAATTTAATAAAGTTAATGAATTAATTATTATATAAATAAAATAATATCTGTGAATATTTTTTTAATTTTAATTCTACTATTGAAAAAATAATTATTAAATGTTTTCTGAACTATTATTTTATTTATTTTTTAATTTTGAACATTTTTTTTTTAACTTTTTATAATATGTCACTGTAAATATAATAAAGGAATACTTTGTAAAAAGTTACAAATTACTCCATTAAATTTAAAATATTTGCTATTATTATTATATTATTATTACATAAAAAGCAGCAACTGCCTACAAACGTTCTAAAACCTTAAAGACTTTTCGCTCTTTTGTTGTGTATTTCAGCCTTGCCCATCTTCAATTGTAAATTCATTGAGTAACTTTGTTAAATTTAATCCCCTGTTAAGAGCGCGCTCTAAGACATAATATAGTTTACAATTCTTAGGTCAAGAGCCAACTGCAAAGAAACAACAACAACAACAACAACAAGTTGTTGACTCCTTTTCGAGTCACCTGGCAACGGCTTAACGCAATATATATGACTATAGAAAAAGAGAGCCTGGGCCACAAACGAAAGTGGCTGAGAACAAAGCAGCTAAACAAGTTGAATGGGTTGGCAGGAGGATTGCGTTCGTCGAACGAACTTAAGCAACTTCGACGTAGCACTCGAGGCCCAGTCTTGCTCCTTGTCTCCCTCTCTCTCTCTGTCTGTCTCTGTTTCTCCCAGTCTCTGTCTATCTGTCTGTCTGCGACTCCTTGACAGAGTTTGACAGCCCGTCGAGGCTTTTCAAATTGAATCAACACAATTTTCTTTGCCAGAGTTGTCGCCGTCTTCTTTTTGTGCATCTATAAGTAAGCGAGGGGAGGGGGTTTGGGGTTTGGGGAGCGACTTGTGCGGCGGCACTTGGCAAGCCACTTAATTACAAAATAATAAAGATTCTTGTGCCAGACACTGACGCCTTCATTAACACAATTCGGTGATGGGCCTCTCCTAGGCCTCTCTAACTCGCCTCGAAAACTTATTCTAATTTCAGCGCAACGCACAATGACCTGGTTACATCTGTAGCCAGGCCAGGCCAGGCTAAGGCACGCCCCTCTCAGTACTCTTTACAACTCCCACGACACGATGTTAATTTCAATTTGTAAAGTCGTCAACGTTGTCTCTCCCCAGTGATTCGTTGGAGTCCGCGTGCTCGTGGGCGTGACCCGTGTCCGTTATGCCGTTTTTGATTATTAATTGAAATTATGCCTGTCACGGCAAACGCGCACCGAATTTCTGACAGTTTTGGCAGCCAGCCACGAAATTTGCCAAAAGCCCCCAATTGCCGCATTGCTGCCAATTAATTTGGACCACTGTGCAACTGGGCAACTGGGCAACTGGTCTCCGACTAACAAACCTGTCGTCCAACAACTGTGGCACACCCAATTTGGTCTAAACAAATTGCAGTTGGAGATTTGTAAACAAGGCAAATAGACAAATTGATGCTGGGCTCATATACAAAGCTAAGCAAATAGCCTGAGTGCCAAAGCGAAATCCATTTCATAAATTTACTTTGAAATATTTGTACAATTTTTTTTATGCAAATTTATTAATGAAAATATTTTATTTTCAATTGACATGAAATATTTTATTAAGGTCATTTATTTATTTATTATTTTGTATTATTTTATTTTTAGTTTAAATTGAAATAATTTAGTTTTAATGAATTAAATTAATTGAATTAAAAGGAAATATAAATATGTTGTATATTTGTATTTAAATATATTTATTTTATTTTCATACATATTATTTTTGTATTTATAAAAAAGATTCTCTCATCTACCAAATATGATAAATTAAATATAGAAATATTATATTCCCTTATTTTTTTATTTAGCTAGCTGCCATTTTCTGGCAGTTGTTAAACTTGCTGAACAGAAACCAAATTGCCAACGTACTTGATCAACTTAATGTTAAGCAGCTGACAGCGCTGTTAACTAAACAGTTCTCAATCAGCTGTCGACATCTTCTGTTCAATATTTAATATTTTTTGGCAGGTCGGCGTACTGTGCAGATCCTTATTTCACTTTGATATGCAGCCACATGTCAGTGAAAATGTCTCGCTCTAGCATTTCTTTCGTCTTTTCTATGTTTTTATATATTTTTTTTTTTTGGATGCTGAACTCTTCTGACATTTATGATGACAGGCGGTCATGTTGGGGCATTGCAGCGAGAGTCAGAGCTGCCCAGCAGCAGGAGCAGTCACAACTGATGTTGACACGTGCTACATCATCATAGCCGGCGATTCTTTTGCGTTTTTGCTCAGCTGTCGCTTTGCCGGGGCACGTACAAAACATAAAAGTAACTGCACTGCGCTTTGTTGAAATAGTTGCAAAAGGAAACGAGCGCCAAAGCACCGCAGGACCACAGAGGACCCGCACACAACCCGCTGGCCACTGAGGCGCAGCTCAGCCACCACTCCGCCCAGATGATGCAAAAAAAAAAAAAGGAGAAAGGAAAAGGGCGAAAGGAGGCCAGCATGCAACAACGCCCAAATTCAAACTGGACTTCAAAGTGTTAAAATTGCAGCGTCACGGCAAGTGTGTGTGAGTGTGCGAACGAGATTGTGTGTGATAGATTTCCGTAGAATGTGCATGCATACATATCTATATATATATATATATATATTTGTGTGTAGAAAAAGTCAGACATGGTAAAAAAGTGCAATAGCCTAATGACGCTGCATGCTGAGAGGCCACACACAAAAGATATTATATCTCTTTGAGCTGCGAATGAGTTTAATCGAAGAGGCAGAGCAAACAGGAAAGCACAAAAAATTCAGAGAATGTATGTGGAAGCGGGAAAAGCTCGCTTTGATGTTGCAGCTTGACGAACTTGTGAAATGCTAGAAATGACAGCTCATTAGCCACGTTGTTAATTTTAAGCAGTTAACAGTTTATGTTTATATAATGTTAAGTATTTATAATTTATTTATTTTTATTTATTTAATTTTTATATTTTTAATCTATATTTTACAGCTTGACGAACTTGTGAAATACTATAAATGACAGTTCATTAACATTCATTAACATAACCTGATGCTTTTAATATTAAGCAGTTAACAGTTTATGCCTATGTTAACTATTTATCATTCATTTATTGTTATTTATTTAATTTTTTTATATTTATAATTAATTTTAGTAGCTTGATTAACTTATGAAATACCACAAATGACAGTTCATTAGGCAACATAACCTATCGCTCTCAATGTTAAGCAGTTAACAGTTAATGTGTATGTTAACTATTTATATCTCTCCAATAAGCTATAAATAATGTCAGATATTTATAATTTATTTTTTCTAAAAGACAATTTTAAATATTAACGCATTTTGGCCATAATAGCTTATTATAGTCAGCTTCTTGACCAGGCCCAAAATGACCAACCCTCTGCGCTGCGAGCCTCTCATGATTACATCATATATTTTTCATGGTATTCCAGTAGCATTTTTTAAACGTTTTTTTTTTTTTTTTTGCTTTGTTTCATCTTCTTTCGCTCAATTTTTGTGCTTTTGTATAATTTATGCAAATTTAAATTTCGCACTTGACGGCACTCGCGGCTCGTGCTTTGGCTCTTTGGCATTTTGTTTTATGAGCTGTTGGTCGCTGCTCATTTTATGCCACTTGCCTTTTGTCTCTCTACAATGTTTTATTTACAACGGAGGGGCGGCAAGTGCGGTGGCATTTTACAGCCTCGTCTCATATAAAATGTCAACATATGTAAACGGTTTGCGCTGCCGAAAGTATTTCGAAAGAAATTCGCAGCAATTGACAATTATGTTGGCCAAGAGCGCAGGTAATCATAAAAAGGTGCAAGCATTAAGCTTTAACGAGCCATTTGCAAAATGTAAGGGTTGTCAACCAGGCTTTGTAAATGAACATATAAACATTGTCGAAGAGCTGCATTGCTTAAGCCACAAGTCTGAACTATGAAGGAAGGATATTTCCCATTGAATTGGTGAAAATAATAAAAGAGAATATTTTATAGACAAATTTTCTTCGAGTTATAGTTTTTTCCAAAAATAATTATTGGCTAATATGTAAAATATGAAATAGTTATCATCATATATGGATATGTAAAATATGAAATAGTTATCATCATATATTATTTATGGAAGATAAACGTATAAATAAATAAATATTTTATTTTTATTAAATTTTATTTTATTAGTTTGCATTAAATATTTTTCCCCATTTCTTACTTGGTTAAAACTGCTTTACGATTAATAAAAATTTAACATCTCTACAATTATGAAGTCAATAAAATCTGAATGCAAATTGTAAGATTATTAGGAGACATATATTTAATTGTATATATTTAATTTAATTTTAATAAATAAGTAAAATATATTTAAACAAAAAAATAAAATAAAAATTAAACCCAATAAAGTTTATACAATTAAAAAAAAAAAGTACACTAAAAGAAATATTTTACTTAAGAACTGATTTAATTAAAAAAAAAAGATGATAAATTTATTTAAAAATGTGTTAGTTTTTTAACTAAATATATATAAATATATATTGGACTACAAATTAAGATATATACTTCAACAATAAATATTTTTTATACATTTTTAGCCATATTATATAAAATATTGCTATAGTAAATATTTACTTATTTATTTACTACTTGAAGTTTACTCCTATTTAATGAATTTATATATTTAATTTTAAGGACATTTTCGTTTAATATAATTCTTTTTTCATCAAGCTCATCGTTTACTTTTATGATGCAAACTTTTTGCTCAGTGTAGGCAGCTCAAATGTGCAAATAATATTCTAGTCCTGCCGCTACAGCTGCTGTCCCTAACTTCATTTGGACAACACGCACACACACGCACACACACACTCACGCTGGGAGAGACTTAGCAAGTTAAGCCATTTGCGATTTCTATTGCCGTCTTTTAGGCGTCGCGCACGTGACGCCGCAATTGAGAATTCGTTAGGTCGTTTCCTTATTATAGAAAATATTTGTGTTTCGCATTCTTTTATACTCTAGGCTTGTCGAGGACTGCATCAACGCGTCCATCGTGTGGTCAATTAAGCGATTATCGATTGCTAAACCGATTTCTTTGGCAGCACTCGTTGCGGACGCTTGTGGAAGGCTACACTTTCTTGCCGCAACTCCAATTAGACGCTTCAGCAGCTAGCTCATAAGCAGATTTGCAAAGCGCTGACTGTGAAATTTCAACGCCGCAAATATTCATAAATGGCTCAGGCACCAGTTCAGCTCCCCGTTCGTGCCGCCACACCCCGTCCTCGCCCCGGCCGCTTCTGGGTAAATCCGTAGATGAACTTTAAGCTGCTTGCCTTAAACTAGAACTGTGTATGATTTAATAATTTATTCCCGGCCAGGGCCGCGGGTTTTCGCACAGCTCAGTGAGCTGCCTAGCTGCGGGCGGGGCGGGGCGGGGGACGTTGGGCAAACAGATGAGCCGGGGGACGAACGTGGGTAAACACAGCGATGGAAAATCATTGCAAGGATATAACCGAAACAACAACAACAATGAGAGCAAGTAAGGGTAGAGCTGTGGGAGTGCTCGACTCGGAAATACCCTAACTACGATTCGAGTAGCTATGAAAGGTTTATTTATGGAATATGCCGAGAAATTTGTGTAGATATTACCGAAACAACAACAATGAGAATAAGCAAGCATAGAGTCGAGGGTTTGCTTGACTAGGAAATACCGTAACTTCAACGATTCTTTATAAAGAAATCAAAGTTTTGTTTTGTGAAATCGGGATGTAATCGAAATAACAACAAATTGTAGTAGAGTCTTGACAGAGTTTGACTAGCAAATACCCTAACTCTGACGAACATATATATAGTTAAAACTTTATTAAATATTCTGAGAAATAGTGGAAGATGCAAACGGTTTCTTAACTGGGATGATATCTAAAATATATTTCTGAATCTATACACACTCTCTGAACATATAAACCCGATTCGACATTTTAACCACATCTACTTTTCGAGTTATGCTCTAACATGGCTTCAATCATATCTGATAGGATTACTTTATAGGATTAACCTTCGCTTACATAGTTGTTTACAAGCCTTGCATACCCTATTTATACATTTTCAATGAATCCAGGGTATATCAGCTACAACTACAACAGCAACAGCAAGAGGAGCAGGGATGGTGCAGCACTGACTGTGGTAATGGCATTGGCAACCTTTTGTGGCAATCCTGCGAAAAGGATCTTTGTTTTTGAGACTCTGTTTGTTTGCCCAGCTTTGGTTCGTTTCGCTGCGTTCCGTTACGTTACGTTTACGTTTACGTTTTGGTACGCTTTTTGCTGATAGTTGGCAGGGTTACCGTAAAATCAGCTACATCGTTTCATAAATTCTTAAAGCGTACATCAGTTGATAGATGGGCAGCAACCTTGTGCTTAAAAGCGCGTTTGTTTGTGTGCAACAGCGCAGCTGAAGAGCTAAGCACATAGAGCAGCATAGAAACGTGGGAGAGAGAGAGAGCGAGAGAGATAATGTGGGAAGGGAAACTCAGCTCAACGGGTTGGGATTCGTGGAAATCTTTACATTGATTCGCACATGATATGCACTTTAAGCCAGTCAAGCGAACGTTACCATCGACTAATCCAAAACAAAATCAGCTTGAAGCGGAGTAAATAGGACAAAATTGCAAAGGCAAATGCGTGGAGCTTGTTGTCTAAACTTATTACTAAATATAGAGATATATAGATATTTAAGAGAATAATAATATTTGTGGAATTGTTTATATATATATATAATTTATTTCAATTTTAAATATTATTTTAAGAAACTTTATTTATTAGTAAAATTAACTAAAGTAATTTATAAATTAATTTAATTAATAAAAAATCACACATTTGTTATTTATTAATTTTAATAATTGAGTATTAAATATTTAAAATTATTTCTAAGAGTTGGCTATTAGATTTATATTTATATACTTAATTTTTATTAATTTTTTGTGTACTCACATTAAGTTGCTTTTTAAATTTATTTATAATAATAAAAAAAAATAAAATATATATATATGTATACTAATGATATATATTTATAATATATAATAATAAATATATCAAATATAAAGAATATAATTAAATACAATATAAAATTAAATAAGAAAAGAATAATATAATATTATAAATTTAAAATTTAAAATTTGCAAGTAGCAATTTTGATATTGGCCTTGTCAGTACATGTATATTCATATATATTTTATTATATATTTATAATATTTAACTCTTATACAAGAAAGATTCAAGAGTTAAAAACAAATGAATTTTGAATTTGGAATTTTCTTCAAACCAATGCCAGCAAAACAGAAGAGTTTATCTGCTGAGTAATCTACTAATAATCTCAAGTATATTTCCTTATCAAATCACTCCTCATCTCACACCCACACACACACATCGCAATAAAGTAGCCGAAATTGGGCTGGCAAAAGCAACAATTGTCAAGCATATTTTCGGGCATTAATCCTAATAACTGGCGAACCGCCCACCCAGCCGCAGGCACCTCTGCTCAGCCGCCGAAAATGCGGCCCATAAATATGTACACGGCCCACAAGAATAACAACAAAAACTATTAACACAAACACAACGCTGAGTTATGACAAGCTGCCCCCAACAGCGATAAGGCAATTGAGGCGCGATGAGGCGGTGTCGGGGCGAGTTGAGGCGAGCCGCAAAAGCCGCAGCTTGTCATAATAAAGGGCATGATGGGCCGCACGCTTCTATGGGTAAAACGGGACCGCAGGACATCCATAAAATAGTACAAAACGAGAGCAGACACAAACACAGACGGACGCAAAAAAGGACCAAAAAGAGGGGGGCGGGGTGGGGCGGAGCGGGTTGCGGTGCAAAAGCAGTTGCTCCGTTTCCCTGTGATGGACAAGGGCCAAGGCGTTCCCTACGTGACTTTGTGATTTTATTGGCGTTGAAAATGCCGCACGTATTCGGCAAGGATTTTCCTTTGTGGCCAGACCCACACACACACACACACACGTACTCCCTCTACCTCTCCCCCTCCCTCTCTCTCAGTCTGCATTAACACTCAACTGGTGAAGAACTTGGAATGCTTTTTATGCCCGTGTTTAGTGAAAAAAAGGGATTCGAGCTGATTGCTCCCCAAAGAAAATGGCAACCAAGTCGCCAACTGGACTTCAACTGCCGACTGTCAAACATAATTGGCTGCCTACCAGTGTCCTGCTGTTTGTGCTTAAGCATTGGGAGCTGAGGTTAAGTACTAAAATTAAATCAAGTAAGTAAGACTTTAATTTTGAATAATATAAAAGTTATTACAAATAAAAATATATGTGAAATAAAGATATATAAATTAAAAATTTTGAATATTATATATATATATATATATAAATATATATATATATATATATATATATATATATATATATATATATATATATATATATATATATATATATATATATATTATTATTTATTTTTATATATATACCAATAAATTATAAATATTAAAAAATATGTGTATTATGACTGCAGTAGAATAGCATGCATTACAATATATTTTCTGAGACACTGTAAAAGAGAAAATATTGCTCTTTAGGAAAAGAACATGCTTTTAAAGACCAGCTTTTCAGGTCTCATTGTTGACGCCTTAATCTTCAAGTGAACAGGCGAGATTGAGAGCATTGGATAAATTAAGATCATTTGCACTTAAAAAGAAGAGATAAAAAGACTTAAGAGCTGTGCTGCAAGTCTAAGTCATTATGGATTATGGCAAGAGAAATTGTTTTTTTTTTTTAATTTATTTTATTTTACTTATTTTTTTAGTTATTATTATTATTAAGAGGGGAAAGCATTCTAAGCCTGGCGATGTATAATAAGACAAAATAATAATAATACGCCTAATAATAAATTAAAAAAAAAAAATAAATAAAATATATATATATATATATATATATAATCATAATATTGCTTTATATGTTTTATTATTGTTAGCAAAAGGTATGGTCTATCAATATATATTATTTGTGTTGTGAAAATGCTAAATTTGTGTGGATAAATTATAAAATGTATAAAAAATAATATATAATAATAATAACATTATAATATAATTACTTTTATTAATTTATTTTAATTAACTATGAATATAAAATGATTAATATATTAATCATTTATAATATATTATAATATATTAATATATTAATATGTATATAATAATAATAACATTATAATATAATTACTTTTATTAATTTATTTTAATTAACTATGAATATAAAATGATTAATATATTAATCATTTATAATATATTATAATATATTAATATATATATAATAATAATAATATTATAATATATGAATATGTATATAATAATAATAATATTATAATATAATTATTTTTATTAATTTATTTTAATTAACTATGAATATAAAATGATTAATATATTAAATCATTTTAAATTCATCAAATTACAATGCTAATGACGCGCTTCATCAGAGATCGTAAATTAAATGAAAAATGAAATTTTGTACTCACCTTAAAATACCTGTAGTTAAACTTCTTTCATGCATTAGCCAGGTGTCTAAGCATCTACCGTAGACAAAATCTGCAATAGACGAAGAGCACATACAAAATAATGAGAATAATTGCATTTGATTTGGCACTTGAAGGCTTCAACTCGTCGAGCCGGGCCAATTTAATGGTAAGTCTGCGTCTTCTGCTGCTTCTTGCCTTTTTTCTGTTTTATTAAAGCAAATGGAAATGTTTCAAGTGCAAAAAACTGAAGCGCATAAAGGAGCGAAGGGCGGAAGCAGAACCAGAAGATGAAGCTGAAGCTGAAGCTGAAATTTCGTAAGAGGTAAGAGCCTGCCAAAGCAAAGGCATTTTTTTTGCTGCTGCTGCTCGCCAAAGAGAAGAAACCGAAAGACAGCGCGGCAGTCGTGTCTGCTGTGATGGTGTTGGTGTTGCTGTTGGTGTTGGTGTTGGTGTCCTGGCAGCTGCAATTCTGGCTACGATTTCCTGATGATTTTATTGGGCCGCCAGCAAACATTTTTGAGGGTAGCCAACGGCGCTCAGGACTGCGGAATGCGCCAAAGTATTTTGGTAACTTTGTTTCCTTTTCTTTTACTTTTTTCTTCTTTTTTTTTTTTTTTTGTTACCAGCAGCCCACAGTTTGCATTCCTTTTTCGTTTTTCCTTTTTGCCAAGGAACAGGCATAAAGGATTAAGCTTTTGCGCCGCCAGGCCTCCAAATTGTTGTGAAATTTTTTTGTTATTTTAAATTTCATTTCCACTCGAGTCTAGCTCCGCTGGCCTTAAATTGAAGCGGACAAATAAAATGCTAGAAAATATTGAAAAATAATGGAGAGCAACAAAAGGCTATTGTGCGCTCTCTCTCTCTCCATCTCTCTCTGTGTGTTTCTGTGCAGCGAAGCGTTGCAAACTTTAAGGCGCCAGCTGGCATTTTGTGGCAGCTGCAACTGCACCGAGCAATGGCAACTGCAGCCTGCCTCGATACACGATATTGCAGCAGACAGGCTGCCGGCTACTTATGGCTGCAAAGTCGAACATACTGAGAAACCAGGCCAACACACACACACACACTCACACACACACACACACATACACCTTGCTTTTGTAAATGTATACAATATTTCGTTAGGAGTTTTCTTTTTCTCTCTCTCTCTCTCTGAGCACAGCTTCTGGCACTTACTTAACGATGAGTGCCGGCTTTCCACATCCTTATATGATTCCTGCGGCACAAGTCCTGCCAGAGTGCTTGTTTAGTCGGTTTAAGCAGCTACTCGAGTGCGTGGCATCGTTAAATATTTGCACTGCCTGTTAAACAACATTTATGACGATGCCGATGCCAATGCCGCTGCCATAGTCAAGCAGCAGACACATGTTTATATATAATTGTTAAAAGTGCGTTTCGAAGTGGCCAAGTCTAATGAGCATTGATTAGCCGATGCTGAAGTGCACTTGGCTAGTCAAAGTAAAGTAAGCAGAGTGGCATAGGAGAGGAAATTGGAATTGAAAAATAATAATTTTTGGCATTATTATATTATATATATATATATATTATATATATATTATTATTATTATATATATTGTTTAATTCTGATGATCCTTAATTCTATATCGTAAGTTCCAACATGAGTTAACTTCGTTAAATCTTTAAACTCTCTGCCGACTATGGCGTCTCGAATGTGACACTCTTCATAAGAGCTAGGCTTGTTAGATTATACTCAGGCCTTTTCAATTTTCTAATTGCTCTTTTTGACTGAGTAGTTACAATGTGAGATGCCCGAGTCGACAGTTTTTACTCGCCTTTTCACTGAGAATGAATTTTTAATCAATTTTTAAGTTAGAAGACTTGAAGATGATAAGAACTGGATGCTCTAGATAACCTGAGCAGCAGCTGCAATATAAATATATAAAAATATAAAATATAAAATGTTAAATATAAAATAATAAAAATAAAATATTAAATAAACAAATTTAAAATATAAGAAATATAATTATTAATATTTTATTGATATCAATTTTTATTATTATTAACTGCACTGCGTTAAGCTTTGCCTACAACAAACAAACACACACAGCCGCAAAGCGATCAGCATAAAGAGAATCAATATCGCTCTCTCTCTCTCTCTCTCTCTCTCTCTCTCTTTGACTGGCTTCACCAGCACTCTGAAGCCATTACATATAAATTTGCATGCAGAGCTTTCTCGCTCATTGTTGCTTCTAGCGGCCACTCTGCACTCAGCTTTAGAGTAGTGAGGAGAGAGAGGTGAAAAAATGGAAATGTAAGAGCGTGAGTGCAAACGCACTCTCATCATGATCCCCAAAAATCATTTTGCCTTTGACAGTCGAAGCGTTCAGTCGATTTATTTCTTGGTGCCAGATCAGAGAGAAACAGTCGCAAGTAAAGTTGCTTGAGCAGAAAATAAATGTTTGGATGGACTTATTATAAGAATTAAATTTTCTGTTACTGAAATATAATATTTTATAAATTTATATACCCTACTAAACAGTTTAATATACAACATTTTTTCTACATTTATTTAAGGCTTAATCTTGAAATATTTTGTTTTGCCAAACGAACTCTAAAACGAAAGTTTTTTAAGTATTTGCAGCTGACAAATTCGTGCAGGTAATTAGCAAAGCCAAAACTTTCTGAATTTATATATATTTTATATATAAAAAATAAATGTTAATATATATATATATATATTTTTTTTTATTTTTGTATTTCCAAGTTTCAGTTAAGCTATAAGCTGCATCGAACCACAAAGTTAAGCTTAATAGAGTTTGGCCAATTCTTGAGCAGCATTTCAGCTCGGGCTCGTGCTGCTCTCACACCTCCGCAAATTAACACGCAGGCGAACATGCCACATATGTTGCACAGTTTTATGGGCACTGTCTGGTAGCCGACCACAAAAAAAAAAAAAAAAAAAAAAAAAGTGGAAAAGAAAAGGAAAAACCTCGCGACGCATTTGCTGAGCTCCCTGGGCGACATTTAAGCGACAGCCGTGCGACACGGACACACAGACAAACTGACAGTTAAATGACAACGCAAAGTCTGCAATACGCCAACATCCGCTCTCTACCTCCCTCCGTCCCGCTCTGCTTTCTGCGCCACGTCAGATTTTGGTGACTTTGATTTTGATACAACGCGTCGTATGCGCAATGAAAGCTGCAAACACGCCCCGTCTGCCGCCCTCCAAATGCAATGTGAATTGATTTTGCCCAATATATATATATATATATGCCATATATATCCACATATATATTCTCTATAATGATTTTGCCTGCCTAATTAGCGAGCGGCATTCGCTACAGTCACGTTCCTCGACTTTGCTAACTTTTAGGCCAAGTTTTTTAATTGCAATTACGAGCGGCTTGGCTCATATTGATTTGTCTTTGCGCAAAGTTTTCAGTGCTGTTTCTGAGGGCGGTGGGAAGTGCATGGCTGACAAATTGTTTGACTCGCTTTTGTCTGCGCTCATTTGCATAATTTTTAGCTTGGAGCTGGGACCTGGGATCTTCGAGTTGGGCACGCAGCCAAGGCAGGTGCGCTTGGCGCTAGTCACCTTGAACCCGTTACATGTGCAAAACTACATTCATTTATCAAATGCGAAAGCCCTCTTTGTGCTGAAGTGTCAGCCGTAGCGTTAACCTTGCCCAATGCCAGCGACGGGAGTCGCTTATCTGACCGCTTACACGTGACGTATACGTAATTTCTGCAGGCAAATGATTAACGAGTCATGTGCCAAGCCAGCGGACAACAACGACAGCAACTACAGCGGCATTTTCTTCTTGACTTGCTGACACTAAAATAATAGCTAAATATCAGCTAGAATCAGGCTAAGAGCAGACACTTGGAAATTTCAATAGAGGGGAAAGTGCGAAGCTTTAAATGAAGTGAATGAAAGAGGGAAATTAAAAAAAAAAACAAGTAAGAAAGCTCTAGTCGAGTATGCCCGACTAGTAGATCCCCTGAACCCTTTCGAAGAGCGGATATTCCTAAACATGCTCATTTTACATACATACATTACATACATACATATATTGCAAGCGAAGAACATCAACTCGTACGCAAGCATTTGATATTCCCGGTTTTAATGGGTTCAGGGTTTAATAAAATTATTATTAAAACATTTTTATAAGCAGAAACATTTATAACTAATTCAATTTTGTTAAGCAATATAATTAATGAATATATTACAAAAATTACTAATTAGTTAAATACTTACCAGATCCAGAATGAGAAGAGAAGGAGAAGAAGAAATGGAGAAGAAGGCTTTTCCCTATAGAGGGCAAATTCCCCGCAAGTCGAGCATCGGCAGCGGTAGAGAGTCAGTCGAAGTAAAATAGAAAACACTCTATTGCTCAGAGTGAGAGCAAATCTTTTGAGTTTTTTTTTGCTTATCTTCGGACATTGAGCGTAACGAAAAAACACTCAATTGTTTTTTGAGGCCGACCGCCTCTGCCGAGCTAAATAGGTAGCGCTCTCATTTCCCACTCAATGATCGACTGACCTTGACCGAGTTGAGTTCGAAAGAGTTGAGCACAACTTTTGGCGGGAGTTTTGCCCTATATAAGGGCAAGCCGTCTGCCCAGTTCTTCAGTTGGTTTCCTGGCCTCCTGATGGTCAGTCGTGCAGTGCAGTGCAGTGCAGTCCAGTGTAGTGTAGTGTAGTGTAGTGCTTCCCCTCCTGCCTCGTCCACTCCTTCCTCTGGATTTGGTAAGTTTTTAAATAGTTAATAATTTTAGTGATATGTTAAGTATGTAATTTTTTTGGTTTTTATTATAATTTTTTTTTTTTTTTTTTTATGTACCCTCTACCCGTCTCTCTATCACTGCTGGACTCTCTACCGCTGCTGGACTCTCTATCTCTGCTAGACTCTCTACCACTGCTGGACTCTGCCGCTGCTGGACTCTCTACTGCTGCCCGACTTTACCGTTATCCGACTCTACCCCTGCTGGACTCTCTACCCCTGCTGGACTCTCTACCACTGCTGGACTCTCTACCACTGCTGGACTCTCTACCACTGCTGGACTCTCTATCACTGCTGGACTCTCTGCCTCTGCTGCACTCTCTACTGTGTCCCACTTTACCGTTATCCGATTCTCTAACGCTGCCTGACTCTCTACTGCTGCCCGACTCTCTACCGCTGCCGATGCTCGACTTGCGGGGAATTTGCCCTCTATAGGGAAAAGCCTTCTCCATTTCTTCTTCTCTTCTTCTCCTTCTCTTCTCATTTTGGATCTGGTAAGTATTTAACTAATTAGTAATTTTTGTAATATATTCATTAATTATACTGCTTAACAAAATTGAATTAGTTATAAATGTTTGTGCTTATAAAAATGTTTTATAATAATTTTATTAAACCCTGAACCCATTAAAACCGGGAATATCAAATGCTTGCGTACGAGTTGATGTTCTTCGCTTGCAATATATATGTATGTAAAATGAGCATGTTTAGGAATATCCGCTCTTCGAAAGGGTTCAGGGGATCTACTAGTCGGGCATACTCGACTAGAGCTTTCTTACTTGTTTATTATTGAAAAATGTGTACAGTTTGTTAAGTCATTTTTCTGTTACTAATTTCAAAGACATTGATCAAAACATTCTCTAAAAGTTCTTAAAACTTTGCAGTACTATAACCAATACTTAGCTCTTTGCGCTCTCGAATATCATTATAAATGCGGGCAGTACATATATTTCGCTTTAATGCCATTATGTTTGCCTTTCATTAGGCTTCAATTTACAAGCCTGCTGCTAGTGCTCCGCTAGTTAATTGATTTCATTGTTCGACGCTAGTTGCTAGTTGCCAACAAAATCGCAATAAACTAGTCGCTCGGCCAGATGCACACGGTGCAAAGAGCTAACCAGCTCGGCGTATACGCAATTTAGCCACGAAATTTATGCCATGGCACACTAAATGGACTGGCGAGGCCTTTTAAATTGCAACAATTGCCACAAAGCAACAACAGCAACAACAGCAACAACAGCAACATCGCCAGACAATATATTAGTAACGGCTCGGCTCTCGCTGGCAAAGGACAAACGCAAACAATCCAGATAATTTAGTTGCCGCGCTCAAAGCTAGTTTTCGTCGATAGATGGCGCTGGCGACTTGTTGAAAAATAGCAGCCGGTCAACTGAATCCATTGGCCACACGCAAAAACAGTTAACTTTTGCAGCATGCAACGTTTAAATTATGCAGCCGACACAGAAACAGAACAAGGAGACGCCCACCCTCTATGTATGTGTATGTGTGTGTGTGTGTGTATTTGTTTGTCAAACGTCTGTGAGGCTCTGGCTGTGGCGCTGGCTCTGTTTGCATTTGGCATTCAAAAAAGTTGCCGCAAGCTAAAATTAAGTTGACTTGGAAGTGGCTTTAAGGCTCCCAGCCACAGACATAGCCGCAGCCATAGCCATCGGCAGAGCCAGCGCAAATGCAGCTCATTTAAACACATGTCACAATACTTTCGCACAGCTGTCACTTTGACAATTTTCTAGATGAGTTTCCTGCGATTCCTCGTGCCAGAAGGACACCCCCAAACAATATAATAAAATATGAGGCGACTACAAGATACTCTATATACATAAATATAATGGAAAAAAATTAAAGCAAATTTTTAAATTAATTTCTTATGAACATATAAATATATATATAACAATTGATATATATCGATATCGATTTTTTAGTATTATTGAAAAATTTTTACTTATAATATATATATATGTATTCTTAAGTCTCTTAATTATTTAATTAATCTATATTATCGAAAGTCTTATCGATTAATATCGATGTCAACAGGCAATTCAGGATACTCCTCTTACAATAATTACAGCGTATAGCAAAAGAGAAATAAAAAAAATCTAAGCTAAGCGCCGTCTTGCCTTATCGCCTTGTGCGTAGGTTTGTCAACGTCATCATCATAATGTTGTACCAACCTCTCTCTCACACACACACACACACAGAGATTGCTTGTCTGGCTGCGTGGACTGGCTTTTTGCGGCGGGTTTTTGTCGCCACGCGTAATGAAAACTTACATCAATATAACGTGTATTAGAAAAATGGCAAGCAGCTGCGCTAGCTATTGCCGAGCATATACTATGCAGACTTATTTACACATATATATATATATATACATATATATATATATATATATATATAAATTTATATGTATATAAAATATATCTTATTTTGCCAAAAGTAACCTCATCTGTGCGGAGCTTTAAGATTATTGCCAAAATTATTCACAGTCTGTTAATATACAGCAATAATTCAAGTTCAATTTCGTGTCAAGTTCATATGCGTTTTTAAATATATTAAATATAAATATTAAATTTTTAAAATTTTATTTATAATATATGCTTATAAATTTTCTGTGTATGAAAATGACAAATAAAAATAAAATAAAATAAAAAACTAAAAACGACTGTAAATATTTAAAATAATTTTATGATCTTTTAAAATAATATATATATATATACAATATTTAATTAAATTTTTAAATATTTCAAATTTTAAGTCTATTTTTTATTGCCAAAATTAAAAAAAAATTAAAATTAAAATTAAAATATCTGCTTAAGATTATCTTAAGCATATTTCTATATATATACTCTTAAATAAAACAAAGTTGGCTACAATTTATATACAAAGATATTAAAATATTTGCTGAAATTTGTTAAAAATAAAATATATTCCAACTTGACTCAATAAAATATTAATTTAATAATTTAATTATTTTTATTATGAAATTATTATTATTATTTATACTTAGTCTTACATAAATAATAAACAAAATTATATTTTATTATCATATTTATTTATTTTATATTGTTCATTAGCATTTGATGAGGTCACTTTTCCTGAATTTAATTTGTTTATTAATAAGTGAATATTATATATATTATTAACATTACATTTGATTGGCCAAGGTGCTACCTGCAAATATATTTCTAACCGCATTGAAGTCGTAGCTTAGCGCCCAAGGCAGGCGCATTAACCAAATTATAAAGCATGGACTACAGCGGCAAGGCGTTCGCGTACCTATTCTAAGGCACTGTAATAGTTTGCCAACATAAAATTTCATAAAGAGCACACGCCGGAAATAGGAAGGATGCGCTTTGCCGCTCCAACTAGGAATACACTCTATATATATATACAGAGAGCGAGAGATATGTATGCTTTCTAGGAAGTAAATTTCGTTATCGTTTATTATTATTATTATGCGCGATGTGTGAAATGTCTGTATACATGGATGTGTGTGTGTTTGGCTTGTGTTTGTGTTGTGACGTGGGAAATAAATTTATATTCATAACACAGGACACGGACGAGGTATAAAAGACGCTGGCGGAGCCGAAGGCTCAGCGCCCACAAGTCGCCAACATGCATACAAAGTGCTTTATGTGTATCACAAGATATTGCTAGAGCTACTGCACAGCTACTCCTGTTGTGGCATTACATCAACAGCCATCAGACAGGCAAGTTTTTTGATTAAGCTCAGAGCTGAAGGAGTCTGGAGTTCACAGTGCGCCTCGGAGTTTCGTTAAAGCTTTGACTCTGTGCAGCCTGGGCTAATGGCATTAGCTAGCTAGCCTAGCTAGCTT